>JAVHKZ010000005.1:0-1357500 GCA_035079395.1 Aspidiotus destructor
ACACTTTTGTTCAGATGTGTCGTACCGTAGTGTTTATCTGGTTTTTTCTCTTTTGTATACTTCTCTCTACAATAAACCTCAACCCCTTCAAATTTGATATTCAGCAGGTGTGGTATAAAGAGCCTCTACACATGACACCCCATATTCTTCCCATACCCCCCCCCCCCCCGCCCCAACCTCATTGATGTTTTGAGCTAATAAAGAAGCATATGTACCAAACACACACATTTTGGTTATGTTCAAAAGTCAAATCTTGTCTGCAAATGTTCAGGCTTGTACTTAACTAATATGCCACAAAGAGGGAAAATAAACGTTTCAACGAAACTTTTGAGTCTCGACTCGAGTATTCCTTTGTGTCTGCTTTGCATCGCGTCCATATTTTCAAACCCATTGTCCTTCCGTTTTTAAAATCATTTTTCACATTCCTGTTGTCAAAATTTTTAGCAGTAAGAAGATAACACTTGTTTGTCTAATGAATTGGAAAAGACCTTGGTGATGGAATAAGCATGTTTGAATGTTTGAGCCATTGAGTACCTAGGTAAAGGCGTGTAATCAGTTTTTTTTTTTTAACTTTCACTTAGGTGGTGTTTGTGCTATAGTTTACCTTCTTTGTTTCAATGAAGGACTATTAAAATTTTTACACTAAAACACTTGTATTTTATGATGACTAGTCTATGGCACGTATACTTTTTCCCAAAAGTACCTGGACAGCATGTATTATTTTTCAGCAACAGAGTGTCTGTCATTCAAATGAGTCTCAAAATTGTGTGCTGCTGACTGAAAATTCTGTAGTGAACTCGCACTTTTCCTACATTCTTCTTTAAATTCTCTCCTTTCATTAATTGCTATTAGTGTTGAAATTTGATCCGCTTGGAACAAAAGCCACATTATTTGTATTTCTCTTACTGCAATGGAACATTACCACCTTTTGACCAAGAGCTAAAGGCTGATGAAATGTACAAATGTATGAACTTTGATTAAAGATGGGTTCTTTATTGCTTTTTACTATCATTTTTGAGGTGTTACTAAGTATGTAAACTAGCTATCTAGTATACAGAGTATAAATGCTATTAAAACTGAGTCCTATAGAGATACCATCTAAGTTCTATATCATAACTTCAGCTTGTAGGCCTATTCTTAAAGTGCCTAAAGTGGTCAGGTCAACTATCATAGTATTAATGGTGTAATTGCGAACCTACTTAAATACTTAGGTATTTTTAATTTAGGTATCTATGTACCGACGGTTCCCATCCATCATGTCGAATAATATGTTGCATCAATACTCGCACCTAGGTTGCTCAGTGCTGACTAGGTATGTATCAGGCTAGAGAAACATTTATGCTGCCAAGTTTTGTTTGTTTTTTGAGGGGGTCAATGTTTGGATTTTTTCCTGTAATCTAGGAATATAATTAGAAATCATTGTCGGTTGTAATGTACAGAAAAATATGAAATTTGTTGAGGTAGGCTGTCATGATAGGTGTGTACCAAAAGACAAGTAAATTATTGCAAGGCCAAAGAACTTTTCTTGCACCATATTTATTCTCCCTGGTTTTATCAAGTGCGATTAATCATTTTCTATTTGTGAAAAGCAAAGGAAAGGAATGGCTTTGAGTTCAGGGTTCAGTGTGAATAATTGCAAGTCTACAATATCACAAGACTGCCAATGCAAGACTGCAAACGTCTTGCTCAGTTTGCTTTGAGTGAAGTGAATGCTTTTTCAAGAAAAAAAGACTTTCGACATATACATGTGTCTAATCATTTACTTATGAGCTCATTACCTCTCCAGATGACAGTCTTACGGCTGTCAAACAGTGTTTTCATTTTTTTTGTATGACTCTAGCCATCTCTCTTCAATAATATTTTCTCATTACTTTGTTCTCAAGGTAAAAATGTGTCACATCAGTGGTGTGAAAGTTGTAATGGTTTCATCCATTGGCACCTATAGTTTCAATTGTTTATAACTTGTTTCTTTTCTTTATTTCTAGTCATTAGCCATTTTTACAAGCTATGAAATTACTAGGCCATTTGCTTGGTAGTACAATTCACGCAAATGAAAGATAGAAGGGAAAGAGATTATGTGGAGAGGACTTAGTGCGACAGTTGAGTTTGTTTAGATGTGAGGTAAAAGTTAATTACCTACTTACATGTTTGAAATATTTGCGTTCAGAAATTCATCCAAAATATTGTTCTAATTAATGAAAAAGTAAATGGTACTGTAACCGTCATTAAGCAGTACAGTAATTCCCAAATAACGATAATTTTTCTCAACTACCTACCTACCTACTTATTAGAAAATTATGAATCACTTCCTTCAGATTCCACTTCATCCATTTTCGTCGCTAACGCCAATGTGACACTTGACAAACGCCTGCAAGCTGTGTTACAAAGTTGGTAATTTGATGGAAAAATCTACTTATTTACAGATTCCAGGGTTTTTTGCAATTTGAGAGAAGTACTACTCTACTGATACCTACTGAAATTAGACATCATTGCGTTAAACCTGTTTTTATCTTTCTATGATCCTTCCTCTCTGAAGAATCTGAGACAAGAAACGTTGTTTAAAAAAGTTTTAACTACACTCAGCAATTGGTGAGATTTTGGAAAGTGCAGACTCATTTATAACTAGGCCTAGTTGGTAAAACAAATTAAGAGACTCAAAAAAAAAAAAAAAAAAAAAAAAAGATGAATGTTAGTGCTTTCCATTCTACAATTGAAATGAATTTTGGCTTTACTACCGCACTAAAACAATTGTACCTACAATTCACAAAAGGCTCTACCTATTTTAATTCTACAGTTACACCTATCACGCAAAAATCTCTTCATTTCCATTCTATGTCAAAACTTCCAAGTAATGTAAAATTGTAGAGGTAAAGATACCAACGAGGTCAAGTTCTATATGACTACCTTTGGAAGGGCTAACTAATTCAATCAAAATCTCGATTTTTTCAGAATAACTTTACTCAACGCATATGAAACTCTTTCCACAGAAATCACAACACCAGAGTAGAGCACATTTACTTATCTGGTAAGCGTGTCTTAACCGATAGTTTATATTGAGAAAAATGAATTTAGAAACATATGACTGTATGCTGAAGATGTGATGAGACCTCTGAGACTCAAATACCCGCTAAGAATACAGTTTTGGGGGTCATTGGTACCTAACAGAAAACAAAGAAAGTATCAATTATCTCCAACCTCGCGATCTTCTTGATTCTCCAACCTCGCGATCTTCTTGAAACCTAATATTAAGAATAAACGTAGAAAACTCAAAAACTTCATACCATCCAGCAAGAGGTTTAAACTACCTGTTTAAGAGAAACAATTCCTCGATCCTCACCATCAAAATGGCTACTTTTCCTCAATTATTACTCCTTTCACTCAATAGACCATCTTTGGGCTCAAATACACTTACAACGAGGAGCGCTTTTTGTATACACATTGCATGGAGTACCCTCTATGAATTCCCATTTCAAACCAGATGGTAGGCCTAGTTTTTTAAACTAGATCATATAAAATACCGTATGATGAGAGAGTTCATAAATCAAACGCTCATCTCTTCAGTCGTTTAAGTCAACTTCCACTCTAAACTGTTGAAAATTTCTGAATCTTTTGCATGAAAACAGACCTAAACATGATTCAATATGACAAAAATAGCAATGAAACAACCTTCAATGTACCTACTTGTACAGGGTTGGAAGGTTATAAATAGGAGAAATAGGCAACTACTGCAAAATTCCAAGTTTTTTAGGCTCAAAAATACATGTAACTTCACTATCCGAGTTTGTGTAAAATTCAAATGGATTAACTTAATGTGGTGGAAGATAATTCTTTAGGTATGTTCCACTCGTCTTCTCTTCTTTCAAAATCACCATCAGCAGAGTAGGTACACTGCTTTTCTAGAAGCCACTTGTGTATCCTACAGCCTTTGAGCCTCAATTTTTGGTCAAACTGTTGACGATCACCTTCACTAAGTGGATTTTTTTATTCTTTTCCCATCAATTTTCAAGGAATTTTTTTCTCAAAGCATTCTGTCACTGCTTGAACCAACAAAACCAGCGTGCCTCACTCAAACATCAATAAAACATCAATAGAATACAATTCAACCTTAGGCATATATGACTCAGAAGTAGGACTATAGCGTCCATTAGAAGCATGAAAAAGAAGAAACTGCAAAAGTTCAAATTCTTAGGCTTTAGGTTTCATAACTAATTTTAGTACCTATCTGTTTGTGTTTATGCCATTTAATCTAATTATTGGTCATTTTCCAGCAGCAAAATAATGGAGATAGGTACCTAAAGTCATGAAAAGTATCAAAAAAAAAAAACAAAGATTTTGTACAACTCGAATTTTAATTAATTGGAACTTTTAATCATGATCACGTATTAGAATCATAATTTCCTTCTTTCACCCTGAAAATTCAAAGTATTAATGAAGCACACCGCAAACTTACACAATACTATGTAGGTACTAGGTAGGGTTGCATAATTATAGAAGAGGGAACTACAAAAATTTCGAGGTGGAAAACAGAGGTGTTTCTGCTGACTAGAAGTCTATGAAATTTCAGGCCAAATCAAAAAGATGTGAGGTGTAGCCTATGTAGGTACTTACTTCATAATATTCTTTTTTTTTCTTCCTTTGATTATTCTCCTCTTCTTTATTTTCTTCTTCTAAACTTGACAAAATCACCGGGAGGCACTGCTTTCTAGTACCTACAGCCATTTGTTTCTCCAACCTTTCATTAAGAAATTTAACTAGGTACCTACCTGTGTCTAGGTAATGTTGAACTTTTTGATCAAAAATTTGTCACTAATTTTGAAGGATTTTGTTATCATAAAGGCAAAGTTACTGTGTATGACGCAACATTTCTGTGCGTTTCCTTCTTTTTTATGATTACAATGGTGTAGAAATGTTAGGTAATGAATAAATACGTACAGCTACTTTAATTATACTTACATGATGGCGTTGTAGATGGAGAACGCTAAATTAAGTTATTAGATATAGCGTCTACCAAATTTGTGTTTATATTACATGAAGCTTTGTGACAGTCTACCCATAGACTAAGATTCTACGAGAATGAAAATACCATGACTTATCTACTGAGTCAACTTACTATGTTGTACTGGTAAAAAATAGGCTATCCTCTCTTTTTTTCATTTTTTTTCTCCAAACTAGCCAGAATTCATTGCTAAAGCGATAAATATTTTTCAATTCAAACGTCTATCTGTAACCTCTTCACCCATTCTGTAAGAAGTTATAGACTTATACTGTGTTGGTTTCTCATCAAAATTTTGTAAGAACTTCATGTAAAATGTTCAATTTTTTGGTCTTTACCCACTCAGAAGCAAAATTCATAAAAATGTTTACTTTTTGTCTTTTTTCAAATTGTTTTCCATTAATTCCATCGGTAAGAAAAATGAAAGTTTTTGAAATTTTGTTAGCGAAAGTAGCGAGATATGTTGGTAGGAGTGTAGGAGGAGTGTAGGAGGTCAAAGGACTTCAAATACTTCTCTTTGGGGTTTCCTTAATTTCCTTCTACTCTTCTGTTCCCCACTGAATTGTATTGCAATAGGGTCTAGACTGGAACTGATACCAAAATATGTACTATGTGCGTAAGTATGAGTACTAGACGTCATGTATCAAATGCCAACATCTAACCTGTCACGCAATCTAGCCTCTCTTCATTTTAATTCACTCTACTCTCTTTGAAAATTATCCTACTAGGTATTGGTGACGCTTTCTATTTCAGAAAAACTCGCGTTTTCCTTTGCATTCTCTTTTTCCAGTTTCTTTCAAACAAAAACAACTTGATAAGGAATTGTTTTTTGTATTTTCTCAATTCAAAACGCTTACCTACCAATCAATCCAAAGACGTGACATTTTCACAAAATAGATTGTGGAAATAACAACGAGATTACATAAGTATGTGGTCTGAGAAAAATGTAAAAAACAATATTTTCGAGCCGGAAGTCGGTTCTCTCTGAGTCTTGTTTACTTCTTAGCACCTTTTACAAATAACTGTTCCAGCTCCTTTTTTCCACTGATTCATCACGTTCTTCTATCAACTAATCCTGAACGCTTTGCATATCATATTTTTCCTCTCTTCCAACTCGAATCTCTGTCTAAAATCATCACCAGAGCATTCAGCCTTTTTGAGCCACCATAGTCCAACTTTACACCTAGGCGACCAAATATTGAATTTAGTTGTCTTCCCGTTCTCAAAATTGAAGTAAAATGTTCAAGTTTTCAGTAATTTTGTAGTTTTCATGAAAAAAAAAAAAAAAAGAAGAGGAATCTTTGAGAAATTTGTCAGTAAAAAGGCAATTATACCTTGTATCTACTCAAATTTTGAATGATGTGGTTACTTACTTAATGCTAGTTTTATGATACCTACCAAGTTACTTTATAACCCCGAGTTATTCCTTCAAATCTCAAGGGACTCTTGGTTAACCCGAGAGTTTATTCCATCACGTGACGTTGCACTCTGTAGGTATACCTGTGTAAATCTAGTTCTCTCTGAATGAAAGTTCCGAATTCCCACTTGAATGCTACCTAGGAATATCCTCAATATACACTTATACTGTACAGTAGCTGCTGTACAGTAGCTGTTGACAATGGAGAAATCAAAAAATTCAGTTTTGCGTTTAAATAAACTCAAATATTTCTCTGGACTGAGAATTTGTGTCAGAAAAATCACGTCAAACTAAGGTAGCCTAGGCCTATTTCCTTTGTTTTCTCATTGATTCTCATTTCTTTGAACATCAATCTCATTGAAGTTTTGTATGGCTCTTAACATGTTATAGTTTCACTTAAATCTGTCACTTGCTGTGTACCAGTGAAAGTCATTTCATGAGAAATTCATTTAAATGTGAGTTTCAAGATGTGCGTAACCCGCATTAAAATTTACTTTTAGGTATAAATTTTTTCCCTCCATATTCTTTCATCCAACTTATAGTCAATGATGTCATTCTGAATCAGAAAAAAGGCGCTCCTCTTCTATTTGTCCTAGTCTTTACAGTCCAAGTTTGCTCTAAAATTATTGAAAATACCCAAGGATCGATTGTACTCGACTCTTTTCTTTATTTCATGAGCTACCTTTTGGAAATCTTCTGATTTTTCATCTTCTTTTGGTATACTTATAGACCTAGCCAGTTTCTGACTTCATAGTCATACTGTGTGTATATCCAAAAAATCAGTTTTATGCGCAAGACTGGAGGAGTTTGAACATTCATTTTACTGGTAGTCTTGTGAAAAGGCCTACTTCTGACTTGGTACCTATCTCAAAACGTTTAAATAAATAAATGAATGAATTTTTTCAATTATTGACTACCTGGCAATTAAACTGACTGACATCAAAGATGATGAAATTCCTTGATTGCGTATTGAATTTCAATGGATGAGTGAGTTCAGAAATTAACTAACTAGGTCCTTGCAATTTGTTCAAACTCCTCCAGTCTTGCGCATAAAACTGATTTTTTGGATATACACACAGTATGACTATGAAGTCAGAAACCTGCAAGAAATACTTAGACGAATGGGCGACAAAGAAAATTCTGCGCAAAGATGGTAGAAAAAGAAAGTTGTTTTTTATGCATCCAAAAGCAGAAGTCTCAAAGTTTTCTGTTTTTCTATTGCTTGAAAGTAAAAACTGGCTAGGTCTATAAGTATACCAAAAGAAGATGAAAAATCAGAAGATTTCCAAAAGGTAGCTCATGAAATAAAGAAAAGAGTCGAGTACAATCGATCCTTGGGTATTTTCAATAATTTTAGAGCAAACTTGGACTGTAAAGACTAGGACAAATAGAAGAGGAGCGCCTTTTTTCTGATTCAGAATGACATCATTGACTATAAGTTGGATGAAAGAATATGGAGGGAAAAAATTTATACCTAAAAGTAAATTTTAATGCGGGTTACGCACATCTTGAAACTCACATTTAAATGAATTTCTCATGAAATGACTTTCACTGGTACACAGCAAGTGACAGATTTAAGTGAAACTATAACATGTTAAGAGCCATACAAAACTTCAATGAGATTGATGTTCAAAGAAATGAGAATCAATGAGAAAACAAAGGAAATAGGCCTAGGCTACCTTAGTTTGACGTGATTTTTCTGACACAAATTCTCAGTCCAGAGAAATATTTGAGTTTATTTAAACGCAAAACTGAATTTTTTGATTTCTCCATTGTCAACAGCTACTGTACAGCAGCTACTGTACAGTATAAGTGTATATTGAGGATATTCCTAGGTAGCATTCAAGTGGGAATTCGGAACTTTCATTCAGAGAGAACTAGATTTACACAGGTATACCTACAGAGTGCAACGTCACGTGATGGAATAAACTCTCGGGTTAACCAAGAGTCCCTTGAGATTTGAAGGAATAACTCGGGGTTATAAAGTAACTTGGTAGGTATCATAAAACTAGCATTAAGTAAGTAACCACATCATTCAAAATTTGAGTAGATACAAGGTATAATTGCCTTTTTACTGACAAATTTCTCAAAGATTCCTCTTCTTTTTTTTTTTTTTTTCATGAAAACTACAAAATTACTGAAAACTTGAACATTTTACTTCAATTTTGAGAACGGGAAGACAACTAAATTCAATATTTGGTCGCCTAGGTGTAAAGTTGGACTATGGTGGCTCAAAAAGGCTGAATGCTCTGGTGATGATTTTAGACAGAGATTCGAGTTGGAAGAGAGGAAAAATATGATATGCAAAGCGTTCAGGATTAGTTGATAGAAGAACGTGATGAATCAGTGGAAAAAAGGAGCTGGAACAGTTATTTGTAAAAGGTGCTAAGAAGTAAACAAGACTCAGAGAGAACCGACTTCCGGCTCGAAAATATTGTTTTTTACATTTTTCTCAGACCACATACTTATGTAATCTCGTTGTTATTTCCACAATCTATTTTGTGAAAATGTCACGTCTTTGGATTGATTGGTAGGTAAGCGTTTTGAATTGAGAAAATACAAAAAACAATTCCTTATCAAGTTGTTTTTGTTTGAAAGAAACTGGAAAAAGAGAATGCAAAGGAAAACGCGAGTTTTTCTGAAATAGAAAGCGTCACCAATACCTAGTAGGATAATTTTCAAAGAGAGTAGAGTGAATTAAAATGAAGAGAGGCTAGATTGCGTGACAGGTTAGATGTTGGCATTTGATACATGACGTCTAGTACTCATACTTACGCACATAGTACATATTTTGGTATCAGTTCCAGTCTAGACCCTATTGCAATACAATTCAGTGGGGAACAGAAGAGTAGAAGGAAATTAAGGAAACCCCAAAGAGAAGTATTTGAAGTCCTTTGACCTCCTACACTCCTCCTACACTCCTACCAACATATCTCGCTACTTTCGCTAACAAAATTTCAAAAACTTTCATTTTTCTTACCGATGGAATTAATGGAAAACAATTTGAAAAAAGACAAAAAGTAAACATTTTTATGAATTTTGCTTCTGAGTGGGTAAAGACCAAAAAATTGAACATTTTACATGAAGTTCTTACAAAATTTTGATGAGAAACCAACACAGTATAAGTCTATAACTTCTTACAGAATGGGTGAAGAGGTTACAGATAGACGTTTGAATTGAAAAATATTTATCGCTTTAGCAATGAATTCTGGCTAGTTTGGAGAAAAAAAATGAAAAAAAGAGAGGATAGCCTATTTTTTACCAGTACAACATAGTAAGTTGACTCAGTAGATAAGTCATGGTATTTTCATTCTCGTAGAATCTTAGTCTATGGGTAGACTGTCACAAAGCTTCATGTAATATAAACACAAATTTGGTAGACGCTATATCTAATAACTTAATTTAGCGTTCTCCATCTACAACGCCATCATGTAAGTATAATTAAAGTAGCTGTACGTATTTATTCATTACCTAACATTTCTACACCATTGTAATCATAAAAAAGAAGGAAACGCACAGAAATGTTGCGTCATACACAGTAACTTTGCCTTTATGATAACAAAATCCTTCAAAATTAGTGACAAATTTTTGATCAAAAAGTTCAACATTACCTAGACACAGGTAGGTACCTAGTTAAATTTCTTAATGAAAGGTTGGAGAAACAAATGGCTGTAGGTACTAGAAAGCAGTGCCTCCCGGTGATTTTGTCAAGTTTAGAAGAAGAAAATAAAGAAGAGGAGAATAATCAAAGGAAGAAAAAAAAAGAATATTATGAAGTAAGTACCTACATAGGCTACACCTCACATCTTTTTGATTTGGCCTGAAATTTCATAGACTTCTAGTCAGCAGAAACACCTCTGTTTTCCACCTCGAAATTTTTGTAGTTCCCTCTTCTATAATTATGCAACCCTACCTAGTACCTACATAGTATTGTGTAAGTTTGCGGTGTGCTTCATTAATACTTTGAATTTTCAGGGTGAAAGAAGGAAATTATGATTCTAATACGTGATCATGATTAAAAGTTCCAATTAATTAAAATTCGAGTTGTACAAAATCTTTGTTTTTTTTTTTTGATACTTTTCATGACTTTAGGTACCTATCTCCATTATTTTGCTGCTGGAAAATGACCAATAATTAGATTAAATGGCATAAACACAAACAGATAGGTACTAAAATTAGTTATGAAACCTAAAGCCTAAGAATTTGAACTTTTGCAGTTTCTTCTTTTTCATGCTTCTAATGGACGCTATAGTCCTACTTCTGAGTCATATATGCCTAAGGTTGAATTGTATTCTATTGATGTTTTATTGATGTTTGAGTGAGGCACGCTGGTTTTGTTGGTTCAAGCAGTGACAGAATGCTTTGAGAAAAAAATTCCTTGAAAATTGATGGGAAAAGAATAAAAAAATCCACTTAGTGAAGGTGATCGTCAACAGTTTGACCAAAAATTGAGGCTCAAAGGCTGTAGGATACACAAGTGGCTTCTAGAAAAGCAGTGTACCTACTCTGCTGATGGTGATTTTGAAAGAAGAGAAGACGAGTGGAACATACCTAAAGAATTATCTTCCACCACATTAAGTTAATCCATTTGAATTTTACACAAACTCGGATAGTGAAGTTACATGTATTTTTGAGCCTAAAAAACTTGGAATTTTGCAGTAGTTGCCTATTTCTCCTATTTATAACCTTCCAACCCTGTACAAGTAGGTACATTGAAGGTTGTTTCATTGCTATTTTTGTCATATTGAATCATGTTTAGGTCTGTTTTCATGCAAAAGATTCAGAAATTTTCAACAGTTTAGAGTGGAAGTTGACTTAAACGACTGAAGAGATGAGCGTTTGATTTATGAACTCTCTCATCATACGGTATTTTATATGATCTAGTTTAAAAAACTAGGCCTACCATCTGGTTTGAAATGGGAATTCATAGAGGGTACTCCATGCAATGTGTATACAAAAAGCGCTCCTCGTTGTAAGTGTATTTGAGCCCAAAGATGGTCTATTGAGTGAAAGGAGTAATAATTGAGGAAAAGTAGCCATTTTGATGGTGAGGATCGAGGAATTGTTTCTCTTAAACAGGTAGTTTAAACCTCTTGCTGGATGGTATGAAGTTTTTGAGTTTTCTACGTTTATTCTTAATATTAGGTTTCAAGAAGATCGCGAGGTTGGAGAATCAAGAAGATCGCGAGGTTGGAGATAATTGATACTTTCTTTGTTTTCTGTTAGGTACCAATGACCCCCAAAACTGTATTCTTAGCGGGTATTTGAGTCTCAGAGGTCTCATCACATCTTCAGCATACAGTCATATGTTTCTAAATTCATTTTTCTCAATATAAACTATCGGTTAAGACACGCTTACCAGATAAGTAAATGTGCTCTACTCTGGTGTTGTGATTTCTGTGGAAAGAGTTTCATATGCGTTGAGTAAAGTTATTCTGAAAAAATCGAGATTTTGATTGAATTAGTTAGCCCTTCCAAAGGTAGTCATATAGAACTTGACCTCGTTGGTATCTTTACCTCTACAATTTTACATTACTTGGAAGTTTTGACATAGAATGGAAATGAAGAGATTTTTGCGTGATAGGTGTAACTGTAGAATTAAAATAGGTAGAGCCTTTTGTGAATTGTAGGTACAATTGTTTTAGTGCGGTAGTAAAGCCAAAATTCATTTCAATTGTAGAATGGAAAGCACTAACATTCATCTTTTTTTTTTTTTTTTTTTTTTTTTTGAGTCTCTTAATTTGTTTTACCAACTAGGCCTAGTTATAAATGAGTCTGCACTTTCCAAAATCTCACCAATTGCTGAGTGTAGTTAAAACTTTTTTAAACAACGTTTCTTGTCTCAGATTCTTCAGAGAGGAAGGATCATAGAAAGATAAAAACAGGTTTAACGCAATGATGTCTAATTTCAGTAGGTATCAGTAGAGTAGTACTTCTCTCAAATTGCAAAAAACCCTGGAATCTGTAAATAAGTAGATTTTTCCATCAAATTACCAACTTTGTAACACAGCTTGCAGGCGTTTGTCAAGTGTCACATTGGCGTTAGCGACGAAAATGGATGAAGTGGAATCTGAAGGAAGTGATTCATAATTTTCTAATAAGTAGGTAGGTAGGTAGTTGAGAAAAATTATCGTTATTTGGGAATTACTGTACTGCTTAATGACGGTTACAGTACCATTTACTTTTTCATTAATTAGAACAATATTTTGGATGAATTTCTGAACGCAAATATTTCAAACATGTAAGTAGGTAATTAACTTTTACCTCACATCTAAACAAACTCAACTGTCGCACTAAGTCCTCTCCACATAATCTCTTTCCCTTCTATCTTTCATTTGCGTGAATTGTACTACCAAGCAAATGGCCTAGTAATTTCATAGCTTGTAAAAATGGCTAATGACTAGAAATAAAGAAAAGAAACAAGTTATAAACAATTGAAACTATAGGTGCCAATGGATGAAACCATTACAACTTTCACACCACTGATGTGACACATTTTTACCTTGAGAACAAAGTAATGAGAAAATATTATTGAAGAGAGATGGCTAGAGTCATACAAAAAAAATGAAAACACTGTTTGACAGCCGTAAGACTGTCATCTGGAGAGGTAATGAGCTCATAAGTAAATGATTAGACACATGTATATGTCGAAAGTCTTTTTTTCTTGAAAAAGCATTCACTTCACTCAAAGCAAACTGAGCAAGACGTTTGCAGTCTTGCATTGGCAGTCTTGTGATATTGTAGACTTGCAATTATTCACACTGAACCCTGAACTCAAAGCCATTCCTTTCCTTTGCTTTTCACAAATAGAAAATGATTAATCGCACTTGATAAAACCAGGGAGAATAAATATGGTGCAAGAAAAGTTCTTTGGCCTTGCAATAATTTACTTGTCTTTTGGTACACACCTATCATGACAGCCTACCTCAACAAATTTCATATTTTTCTGTACATTACAACCGACAATGATTTCTAATTATATTCCTAGATTACAGGAAAAAATCCAAACATTGACCCCCTCAAAAAACAAACAAAACTTGGCAGCATAAATGTTTCTCTAGCCTGATACATACCTAGTCAGCACTGAGCAACCTAGGTGCGAGTATTGATGCAACATATTATTCGACATGATGGATGGGAACCGTCGGTACATAGATACCTAAATTAAAAATACCTAAGTATTTAAGTAGGTTCGCAATTACACCATTAATACTATGATAGTTGACCTGACCACTTTAGGCACTTTAAGAATAGGCCTACAAGCTGAAGTTATGATATAGAACTTAGATGGTATCTCTATAGGACTCAGTTTTAATAGCATTTATACTCTGTATACTAGATAGCTAGTTTACATACTTAGTAACACCTCAAAAATGATAGTAAAAAGCAATAAAGAACCCATCTTTAATCAAAGTTCATACATTTGTACATTTCATCAGCCTTTAGCTCTTGGTCAAAAGGTGGTAATGTTCCATTGCAGTAAGAGAAATACAAATAATGTGGCTTTTGTTCCAAGCGGATCAAATTTCAACACTAATAGCAATTAATGAAAGGAGAGAATTTAAAGAAGAATGTAGGAAAAGTGCGAGTTCACTACAGAATTTTCAGTCAGCAGCACACAATTTTGAGACTCATTTGAATGACAGACACTCTGTTGCTGAAAAATAATACATGCTGTCCAGGTACTTTTGGGAAAAAGTATACGTGCCATAGACTAGTCATCATAAAATACAAGTGTTTTAGTGTAAAAATTTTAATAGTCCTTCATTGAAACAAAGAAGGTAAACTATAGCACAAACACCACCTAAGTGAAAGTTAAAAAAAAAAAACTGATTACACGCCTTTACCTAGGTACTCAATGGCTCAAACATTCAAACATGCTTATTCCATCACCAAGGTCTTTTCCAATTCATTAGACAAACAAGTGTTATCTTCTTACTGCTAAAAATTTTGACAACAGGAATGTGAAAAATGATTTTAAAAACGGAAGGACAATGGGTTTGAAAATATGGACGCGATGCAAAGCAGACACAAAGGAATACTCGAGTCGAGACTCAAAAGTTTCGTTGAAACGTTTATTTTCCCTCTTTGTGGCATATTAGTTAAGTACAAGCCTGAACATTTGCAGACAAGATTTGACTTTTGAACATAACCAAAATGTGTGTGTTTGGTACATATGCTTCTTTATTAGCTCAAAACATCAATGAGGTTGGGGCGGGGGGGGGGGGGGTATGGGAAGAATATGGGGTGTCATGTGTAGAGGCTCTTTATACCACACCTGCTGAATATCAAATTTGAAGGGGTTGAGGTTTATTGTAGAGAGAAGTATACAAAAGAGAAAAAACCAGATAAACACTACGGTACGACACATCTGAACAAAAGTGTTATCTTGCTCATCTGAAATTGAAAGTACTCAGTACATGATCCATCATACCCATTAGGAACAAACGAAGAGTAATCAAGGTTTCATGTCTATGCCAAGTAGCCAACCAAGTACTTACATAGTCAATGAGGTGGGGGAGGTGGAGATCATTACTGAAGTGGAAGCTTGCAAGTAGATGATGAAAACTTTGACTGAGTGACAGAATGTAAACAGTGAAAAATATAGGCTATCATTGGTTTTTTAAAACGCACCAAAGATTATCTCGTTGCACTCAGGAATATGAGAGCGGATCAGTTTCTGTTGGAGTCGGTCTCACTACCTAATTTGAAGTCACAACGTGTTTTTTTTTTTTTTTTTTTTTGTAGATGAGTGCATGCCGTTCTCTAACGCAAATGCCGAAAGAATTTTACATAGGTACTCTATTAACAGTGCACTGACTATTAAGTACATTTAGTTAGATGACATTCGCGAGGAAATGTTTCGAGGAAACATTAGCGGTGATGTCGCGCAAGTCACGAGCTAATATTCGGTTCAACAGGTTCAAGGCTCGCTTGCGCGCGTAAATACCATCATAAAGAATCAAACATTCCGATTGTCATATCATTGACTAATCATCATCTCATTGTCTGATCGTCCTTTCATCCTTTCATTGTCGTGTATCTGAAAAGGGGTAATTGTTATCACAGCCTTGAAAGTGTAAGAAATGGGAAAATGTCTTTCATTTCTGAACGAATAATACATTTATTTAACTACATGACTTCAGTTAGGCGCGCAAAAAATAATTCATCCATATTGATACTTGTAATATGAGCGCCTTTTAGCAAAGTATGGTTACTGAGGAAAGAGGGTGCGCACTTGCGTGGGTGTGCATTTGCGCTGTACAGCAAGCGTTACAGCGATATATTTTATGGGATTGTACCAAGTGTCCACATTTCTTTCTCTTTTGATGAGTTTCTTTCTTTTTTGATAACCCGGTGTGGTCATAAACCTCGCCGTCTTCTTTTTCCTAAACCAAAGCAGGGAAACTCACTAGAAAAGATTGGAGAACATCTCCATGGAGGACTCAGTAGACAAATATTTTGCGGGTTTGATGAATTACATCCTTCAGAGAGTACCGATGTGGAATTTCACCGGCAATATCATCAATCTTCATTAATCTAGATTGAATATGGGGCATCAGCATATTCAAAAATCATACTTGCAGTGGGCTGGACTTCAGCCTTACATAATGGATTTTTGGAGTAATAATCCGATACGGTGCGGGGTGGAGAAGGTGTGGCGTGGTACAAATACATATACTTGATCAGATTGAAAGATGGGTGTCAGAAGTGTCCCCAGATAAATGTAAACAAGCTTTGTATGACTATCAACAAATTCTTCTCATTTATAACCGGAGAATACTCAAGGACAGAAATTTCAATTTGATAATTGAGTGTTTCTCTTTAGTGTTGACAACCGTGGCTCCCGTCAGTATGTGTTCGTTAAAGAAAACCCCATCCAAATGGGATATTTTGGTAACGCAATAAGATGTGCTTTGAAATGAAACGAAACTAAAATCCTATACATAAGTAATAAATGATCGGGAAAATCAGTTTTACTGTACTTCACCTGAAAACCGTCCGGAAAACTAGACTAAACCTTATAATTGATTATTAATTTTCTCTTACTATTCGCGGGTCTTCAAACGTTTCATGACGAATATGATCGTTCATACACTACACTTACTACTGATGTACAAAACGAAAGAAGGAAGTAGACCTTGATAAACAAGTTACAATAGCCGCGAGTAAACTGAAAAATTTTTGAAACAATTTGTCGAGCTACACCGGCACGCGGAAATCTAGGCCTACCATAACCACGTGAAAATGGTAGTCGCGAATACTACAAGATGCACTTACAACACAGTCATACAGACGAAAAATACAAAAATGTGATACGGTCGAAAGGAAAATGATCATCTACCACAATAAGAAGCGATCTCACCTCTCAAGTACGTTGAATCATGCCTACACAAAACTTTTTCTATTAGGTGACTATATAGAGACAAGATGTAGATTCGAGTACCTACATTGAGACAAAAAATATAGTGTACTGTAAGAGAACGACCGTGTACGCATATTTGAAAACGACCTCGATCTCCGAAACATGCGTACGTCGCGTCGAGACGTATAGTCTAACGTCATCAATGATAACGTTCGCAAGTACGATAACCCGCAAAGTTGTAGGTATAGGTAGGTATAGGTATTAAATTTACGCGATTCACGCGTCTATATAGACGAAAAATATCGTCGACATTCGCGACATTCGACTATAGCCAACTGGCTTAATAGGTAGTGTTCAAGCTTTCAAAGTTACAAATAATGGGTTCTAACCTGATTTCAATGAAAAACGTAGGCTAAGACATACAAAAAAAAATATATTAAAAAATTAAATTCGTAGGCTACAAAAAATGAGATGGGGCCCATACGTGATCCACATCGGATTCATGATCGAAAGAGCTTAGGGAGGGAGGGGGTATATACGTGTCCCCATATCGGTACCCCCTTTACCCTTTGCATGAGGACGTGCCATCAGAGGTGAAAACGTGCCGTCACGGATTAGGATGTGCTGCCACAGGTGAAAACGTGCCGTCACGGAACCTGTCATCACGTCGGCACGGAATCTGCGGACGTCAGGTGCTCCGAAACCTCCTATTTATAGCTACTGTCCTATGACCTAATGTCCTTTCGTTCCAGCATTTTGATATGTTTCATGTCTTTTCTGACAACCATACACTATTGGAAAATTGCGAGTACACTTCCTCCCCCTCCCCCTAAATAATCGACTTGAAAACTTGTTGAAAAATTCTTTATACCTGGTAGGTGATTCAGAAATCTGCGAGTACCACCCCTCCTATACTATCTGTAGTATACTTATATTAACACTGAAGTTATACCCGAAAGGGTCGATTCCAGGTTGGAGGAAACAAAATTAAATGCATACGCAACCCGTACCCACTCCACTACGGAGGAAAGAGCGGCGTTCTGCAGATGCGACAATAACCAGTATACTTATATTGGACTTTGAAAATTAGCGAAAAATATTCTAAAGTAGACCTATACTAAAGTAAGAAGCGGGGTGAACGAACGGAGCGAATGCGCCCCCATAAAGTCATCAGCCCAAGGTATTCCAAAGTAGATTTATACTAGACCAAGCGAGGGTGCCACCCCAAAGCCTAAGCCTAAAATATTCTAGAGTAGACTTATATCAAATCATGACGGGGGGAGGGGGATGAACGAGCGGAGAATGCCATAAAAGATATGAAATATGATCTTTATATTTTTGGCTATGCCGAAAAATCTATTCTTTTTTTATTTTCATAGTTTTTGTCAACGCAATGGCGCGACCATTTGTACGATATTGTTTTCTTAGTCGCGGCACGAGAACTAACAACGTGGCGGGCTATAAGTTTAGAACCGAGCAAGCAAAAATGATAATATGGCGCGACATCTGACACAAATGACCGCCAAACTGACCACGTCAGATTGAATATAAACAATATTCTTTTACAGTTTCGACGCCAAAGAATTGAAATGTTGCGTTTCAAAATACAGTAAGTACACCATTCCCGCGTCTGACTTTTTTTCTTAGGTCCCTGGGATATGAATTCGTAGTTATCTTGCCGCCTAATACGTTTCTCATTCGGGTTTCAATCATTTTTACTTCCTATCGAAGGGTGATTATTTTTGTCTTATCACATTCAGCGTAAATGAAAGTGTACTCATACGATTTGAGCCGTTGAGCGAGTACATAATATACATACATTGATTTAGTTACCGGCGTATGTGGTTCACGAGTATTTGCGTACATTTTTCAAAGTTTTTTCAGTTCAATAATGTTCAAACCTTATGAGTTCTTGAGAATTGAAATTCACTCTTGACTGGGATGAAGGCGCTTGGAGGCAGTCATCGCGGCGCCTTTCACCAAGACGCGCGAGTACTTGCGTTGGCGTCGCAGGCTAAGGCGCAGGCTGCTCTTGTTGGTATAACGAGAATAACTACTAATTTGTCTTGTTTGAGATGAGCCGAGGGTAAAGCTAATTTCTTGCTGCGAATTCATAATTGCAAAGAGTTTGTAGATAAGTTATTATGTACTACCAAAATGTTTGGGCTCTCGCCCTCTCAGTTTCTCTTATGTTGACTGGGCTTCAATCTGATTTCTCTTCGTGAGTACAGTTGTGGAAGACGAGCTTCTCAGCGAATTTGTATACTTCTGCGCGCCGTTCACAACAAGAATTTTCGTATTTCCAGCCGCTTTGCTCTGGAGAAGCGGGATCTTAGTCTATCTGTCACCGCGGGTACATAATAACAGATTAACTTCTCGATATAATTCTATTCGTCAACAGAAACAATACAAATTTCCACAAAGCGCTTCTTACCAAATGGTGTTATTTGCTTTTTTTTTTACTTTTGAAGTACAGAACTGATTCGGGTTCAGGACGAGGACCCGCATCATGTGGTAACACTGGAATAACGAAAACTTAATAGGAGCGCTGTTAAACGGCGAAGAAGTACTGGTACGTTATTAGATTGTACATGGAATGACTCTTGTTTTTTTCGTTTTCCCAGAAAAATGAAAAAAGCAAGTAACGCCTTATGGAGTACCTCAGCCAGACCTTTACGAAGAGAATAATGATTGTAGGGCCAGGGTTTCAAGTATCTGCAAAGAGTTTTCATTGCAAAGATATCGTCTCTGCAAATAACGCCTACCTTATTCAATTTTTTATTAAAGTAAAGATAATGGAGGAAAACACGGCGCCAATGCCACAATTTTTTCAGTTTTTGTCTTGTGTCTTGTATGATACATGGCTGAAATGAATTTTACAATCATAAAGGAGCAAATTTTCCACAATATTCTCTATTTTGTGACCTCAAGAAATTCTCTTCAAGTTCTTATTTTTGGAGTCTTAGTTTGAAGTTTGGATTTTCAGATACGGTAGTATGATAATGTTTTGGAAGAGCCGCTCGCTCACGCCCCGACCCACACATACACACACACACACACACACACACGTGCAAAAATATGCTTGAAAAGTTCTCAAAATAGAATTGTTGAAATAATGGGTATACAAGCAAATTTCATCGTATGTAGTTGATTTGTTGAAAACACGCGTTCGTAATTGATCCAAAGAAATGCAGGAAATTTTCAAACGTTGCGATTATTGGACGTCTTTGATATTCAATCAACCAATGTAATGATTTGAAAGCAAAAAAAACTAGCTGTTAAATGAATCAAATTGTCCCAAATTTGAAACTATACCGAAATCATACGCGGCTGGAGAAGCGGTGGAGGAGACAGTGACTAAATTATACTGTAGGTACACATAGATTCATTCTTCAAAAATAACTTGATAAACAAAACTCAAAAAAGTTCTTAAAAACAAATAAAAATTGGTTAACCAAAAAACTCGACACAATGACGTAATTCTTTAAGAATAAAATACGGTACACTCAAAATGAAATAATGCAAGACAGTCGAACACGCTCTCGATAGGAGCTACAAATTCAATCTACCGATAAAGCGTGGGTAACGAATACATGCAACCATCTATTCTTACGTAATAGAAGTGAATCTCTTTTATTGTATCCTATCAGATAACGAACGCATGATAGAGAGCCTGCCTCCGTTAACTAATCGACAGGGTTAAACAGGCCAGAGCGACAACATAAGTACAACTCCAAAAAAAAAAAAACGAGCGAGCTGCCACGCTACGTGAGTCTCACATACGCGTTTCAATATTTTCTTTTTAGTACCGGGTTCAGTTATAGTTTTCAATGAGCAATAGAACTTGAGAGTTCAAAGTATTGTAGCCTTGCATCATAAAGAAAAGGTGATCATGTACAATTTATCATTACTCTGCGGCAATATCTCTAGAAAACTGATTTCAATCAATCCAAATCAGAAAAACTGGACAATGACCATTTTTTCCTGTACTGAAGAGTACAAGTTTTTTCATTTAAAAAGTACGTAATCACCCTTTCATTTCATCCCTCTTTCACAGCTGAGTCTGCAGCCCTCTCGTAAAAGTTTTATCGCTTATTTGCTCATACTGTGTATGAGTCCTCAACTTTAAGGAGAAACATATAAATTGAATCGCAATAGTTTCATGGTACTTTTAAAATTTCGTTAAGTCTGCATAATTCGAACGCTAAGAAGGTGAATTTACTGCAGAGTAACGGAACGTTGCAAAAGAGATGAATAAATTAGATTGAAAATCGATCTTCGCGTTCTGAATACGCGCACGCAATCTATTCTTTTAGTATGAAATTTGTAAAAAAAAGTTGAGAGCAAAAAATACTTAAGAAAAAAATACGATGATGTGAATAAAAAAAAAAATCAAAAATCGGCGAGCCGCACGCCTAATAAAAATAATTTCAGGACTATTTATTTTCTTTTTCCTCTCTTTCTCTCTCAAGCCGTCCTGTAGATGAACAGTACGATAAAGCAGCGCGACAGGAGTAGCGCGTTAAATCGTATATTATGGCGATGATGTTTGTACGAGCAATAGCATTAAGACTATTAGAGGAAAAGTCCGATGAAAGCGACCCGGCGCCCAATTTCGGCAGTGATACTGCTTTCGACACTGAGGCGCCAGGCCGCAACCCATCCAACAATCAACTTTCAACTAGGCTATGTCTTCCTTCTATAAAATAAAAAAAAAACTATAGGCATTTATGCATGCAATTCTCTCGCGAAATTGACTGATTATCGTGTTTGCGTTTCTATTGATGTACGTATTTAAGGATGTTTTTGCGCGTTCTTTCCCCTTTCATTGCAGCTAACTGCGCCGCCGCGCTCTCTTACGTCTGTAAAGTATAGTACTTACAATGCAGTGTTGAGCTTGACCACCAGCGGGCATGCTGTTCTTCTTTCATTTCTCCAAGTTATTTCTCATCTCTTATATAATGTACAATCGTAAATCCATACATATTCGTAAAGATTGATATCGTATAATACTTGTAATTAGATATTAATTTGTTTCGCACGTTACAAAAACTTCATTCCTGTTCATCGCTGAAAACAAAAGAAATTACGCTCGTCAAAAGCATTTTTCGCGCGTTACGCTGAAATTTATCTAGAAAACACCAAGAAATAGTCATTTTGTTTTGTTTTTCAAATCATATATTGAGGCTTCGTCATAAATGATGGAAAAATCAAGGCAAAATTGTCTCATCAAAAAAAAAAAAAAAAAAAAAAAAAAAAAAAACAGCACAAAGCTTCGTCCCGATTACGAAGGATGAAGTTGATACGAATTATAGTTACGGTATGAACGCCAGGGATGGCATGGTATGAGGAACTGCGGATCCGAAACTCTTGTCCAGACTCCCCTGAGTTTTTCTTTACCAATAATTTACAGGTAAAAAAGAACATCTATAGTGCTTTGGCTACTGAGACGGATGGATGTGATTTTCGTAAATTTGTGTGAATTCTGCTCTAGTTGAAGATCCAGCTCGAACACATAAATACTCATAACACAACACTTCAATTCATGGAAATGAGGGTTTACAATGTGATTTGATAGCGCCCAAACCATGTCTGTATTCTCTTCAGAGACTGACTAGAATCGATTCACCATAGCAATAATTTATGCACCTGTTTTGGCTTCTCAGCTTGTGCGGGAGAAACGTCCGCACGCAATCAATAGAACAGAACACACGTCCTCTGTTCGTGACATTAATGTGAACAGTTACGGTACGCGAAAAAACGAAGACCTATTTCACGTAATGAGCAAAAATTATTGCATTACTTTGCGGAGGAAAAGTTTCTCCTCATGCTATTTTCACGTACTAGACCTAATTTATTATTATTTTTTTTTCTTAAAAATGGACTACATGTTTGCATATTTCGCGCACTGAGTACTTTTAAAATTTGGACTTAAGGACTCTTTGTTTCGAATTCATTCAGTTCCTTTTCTTCTCTACAGTCAACGATATGGTGTATAAATTGTGAAAATATACTTGACTAAAAACATATTGAAATATCGGATTGATAATGATTATCACTTGTACAAAACAATGTAGGTAGGTACCAACTTCGCAGCGTACTTTTATTAACTACCTACGTGTACATATTACACTTCCCTTGCAAAGTGTATGTAGCCAATAGTATTTCGCCGAACGAATGGACTGTTCAGTAGCGTCATCTATGAGTAAGATTGAAAACCAGATACAAAGAAAGCAGAGGAAGAATGATACAGTAAAAGCAAGCGCTCTTCTAGGTACGCGTAAAAGTGAAAGCGAGTAGCCAAATTCGTTAGATCGCAGCACGGTTACCTATTGTTTTCAAACGGATAATAATTTATTTTCGTGTACAGAATTTACCTACGGCGATGTTTCAAATGATATGAATAAGATTTTTATTGGAAAAAAATCCTGTCATATTAATTCATTGAGAAGAAATTGTGTAAGCGTCGAAGCGAATCCAGTTGAGGAGAATTTGATACACTGTGGTCCATACGTCACGAATAAAACTTTTGAAGTGTTGGTGTAAACGAAATGCCCGAATTCCTTCTTTCCATCTCAGAAGTTGAATTTTCTTTTCGGAATTTTCGAATTACCCTCATACCATTAACCACACAAGAAGCTTTAGTTGGAAAATGATTTTTAAACGAAATATTACTTTTTTTTCTAAATGAGAGGCTGAAGTAGCTTAGGCATTTTTTTTTTTTAATCGTACCGTCGATATTTGCGAGGGACCAAGGAAAGCGCCCGAGAGGATAAGAGAATAACTCCCGCATGTTTATATGTATGCCAACTTTCCGCTATCAGTGTTAAGTTCTATGCATAGGTGGCGGAGTAAATTTTTCTCAGGGGGGCAAAAATTCTTCAAAAAAAAATCAGAAGAACTTCTTGCAGCGTTTCTAAATCAAGTATTTTTCAATTTTTCAGTCATTTGTGGGGGGGGGGGCAAGTTGCCCCCTGCCCCCCGGTTCCGCCACCCATAGTTCCATGTTGGCAAATAATTGTCGATCTGTTTTCAAAACAGTTTCTTCTCCTTTCTTAGATGACCTGACTGAAGAATTAGAGAATGTACAAACTTTTAATATTTTTACAGGTTTGTAAAAGTCGGTCCCATTTTGAATTCGAGTTTGAAATTCCAAATACGCTTCTCCTCCCCTTTTCTTTGCGCATTCAAAAGATCTTCTTTAATATTCATGAGTGCAAAAATTCCACTCGATAGATTCACAATTTGATCATGCCCATTCACTTCGAAAGGATTAGTCCAATTGAGGACCGTTTTTCCAAAACTCGTGAGGCTGCGCCAAAGATTACAAATTTTGGATTTAACGAGTTTTGGAAAAACTAATTTACCCTTATTTACCTTATTGATGTCCAAAGAATATTGAAAAAAGGTGCTGAAAGAACACGGCTCATATATTTTAGACGCATAGATAGTGGTGCTAAAAAATTATTTGGCATTCTTATATGATGTATTATTATTACTCGTATAAAACGCTAAAAACGCTAATATCTCAATTTTGAATAAAATGGACTTAACGAGTTTTGGAAAAACGGTCCTCAATTGTTTATTTATAATTCAACAGTACCTATTCTTGGGGCACATGGTATCATAGTTTGAGTTCGTCTAGCGGACAGGTCGGGGTGTTGCAAAGGTTCTGAATTCAGATGAGTCAGTTTACGTAATTCCGGTAATTCCGTTAACGCAGCTGCACGAAATTCTGCAGTTAGATAATATCTGAAGACAGTTCCTCTTTTCAGACTAAGGTTGTACGAGTACTTCTTGCTGTTTGAGTGTCTTTATTGGCAGTCTCTTTATGGCTTGGTCAATGGGTATGCGACCAAATGGATTGGTATTCGACATTTGCACAGCAAAACCACCATTCAAAAATTATTCTTTATAACATCAATGTAAATTTGTGAAAGGTGAAAGGTGAAAGGTGAAAGGTGAATAAACAAGCAGCGTGCGTAATTTATTTCATTAAGAGCAAAACACCAGGGAAACTTATTTTCGAGGCAGTACAAATACAAGTTCCAATATCCTTCTCGGTTTGCTCGAAGTAGTCCTAACAAACATTTCTACTAGTTCAATATAGTACATCCAGTATGTCTTAATGGCCCATCCTCACTCGTCAAGAATTTAAAAAGGAAGGATTTCTTGGCTTTGTAAAAAATATAAAGATCATGTTTCATGTCTTTTCGCCAGTCGTCTGAAACTCTTAATTGTTTAAAAATTTCCAAAATTTCCAGTTTTGGTGACACACCTTCCATCGCGTTTGAGTAACAATTGTTTTTCTCCTCGTCAGTCATGACTCTAGGCAATGAATGACGACGGATTAGGTTATCAAACATCAAGTCAAATTTGTGAACAGGTTTTCTCGAATATTATAGGTACTTAAGGTTGTGAATCGTTCTTTGCAAGGTTGCTCAATTGAATGCGATTTTTCGTTTTGATGATGTAATATCATTTGGCCAGCTGAAGCACTGTTTAAATGATTCAGGTAAAATGACGAATAATGTTATTTGCGGAATTGGGTTCTGAGTTATTCGAAAAATCTTGTTAATTTCTCGAGATAAAATAAAATTACGGTTCTTACTACATAATTGTACTCCATGAATCCTCTGCGGTTACTCAAAAAAAAGGGTGGGATTTTTTCGCACGAAATAAAAAGTCAGAAATAACGAGAAAAAAAATACTTTAAGCGGTTAAGAATCATTTCACGAAAAAAAAAAAAAAAAAAAAAAGTGAACATAATAAATGGTGCATGAACATAAAAGAAGTGCATCGAACGAAAAAACAAAAAAATCACGAATAGGTTGAATGTTTTCCCGAAAAATTAAAACATTCAAAAGAAACAATGAATAATTATTTTAAAAAAATGAATTTAGAAATAATTTTTTTGGCATATTATTATTACTATTATCATTATTATTAAAATTTGAAAAAAATTAAAATTTAATCCGCGCTCGTTCAGCTTTACAATATGAAATAAGTTACAAAATAAAAATTCCGGGTCTACTGCAAGATGAGGGCTATTTTCGCTTTACTCGGTCTGCCACGTTTTCTTTTCTGGCCAAGGGGTATCCGTTTGGCCTCAGGCGGCGCTGTGAGCAATTTCTATCGAATGCACATCCCCACCGTATGCTTGAACAGCAAACTTTTCAGGAAAGGCGGGCATGTGCATGTCGACTTGTGCACTTTTCCTGCATCAATATTGATGGTCCAGATGGCGAACTTTTGGTCTGTAAATTCGTCAAACGTTCGCCACTTGCCATCCCATTTTAAAATTTTCTTTAAATCTTTTTCAGAAATGTGTTTTGTGGCAAAAAATGAGAAATATTGTAGGAAATGACTGCACGATAACAACGAATATTGTGAACTGATCATATAGAATGCGAATCATTGTTGGTACCTACGTCATGTTTTTCGCTGAAATGTGTGAAGAAAATTAGGACAAAGAGGAAGTTGGTAGTCAAGTCGATGTAAGCAAAGGAAATAGAATCATATTCGTACCAGTACAAAGTATCTGGACAAACGATAAGCTCACAGCGTCGATTACACGTTAAGACTACATTAAATAAATTTTTTTTTTCATTTTTTTTTTTTTTGACGAGCATGTTACAAAAATTTCGTGTATTTTTTTTCTTTTTTGGGAAAAAGGTTGAAAATTTCGGGCACTGAACATTTCGTTGACACCACTCTTTATTTCGTTATTTTGGACAATTATTTCGTGCTACTATTTTTCGTTCAAAAGCCTTTACTTTTCGTGCAGTTTAATATTCCCCATAATACTACCAAAGAAATTTAAAAGGATGTAGTACGCTCAACTTGCACCAAAAAGAAAGGTTCTGATTGCTTAAATATATTAGTTTCTGTTCTTTTCACACGCAGCGGACAAATCTTTTTGTTTTTTCACGCATGTTGCATCGAAGCTGAACGTGCACTAGGTCCGCGAGTGAGCTTCCCAAAAGTCGCTAGCTACTGAGTATAAATCTACTTTAGAGTATTTTAGGCTGACTGCTTTTGGGGAGCTTCTTGGTCTAGTATAAGTCTACTTTAGAGTATTTTAGGCTAATTTAGTATATTCAGGCTGATGAGACAGGGGAGCTCACTCGCTTATACTAGGCTAGAACTACTGCGGAGGAGAGGTTCGGACTTAGGGAAGTTTGCTCTTAATGTTGTAAGCGGACCAGGATTGACGACTTATGACGTTACCAACTTATGACGTCACCGACTTATGACGTCACCGACTTATGACGTCACCAAACTTATGCCGGCACAAGCTAATAGCTTCATGATGGCTCTTGGAGTTTTCTTAGCCTAGCATAAATTATACCTACGCCTTTTCATTATATTAAGATAAGCCAGAAACTACAGTGGAGGGGGGCTCTCTCGGACTCGGGGGGGAGGGGAGGGGGGTGTCTGCTAGGTGACCTATACCCAGAATAGAACTAACATGAAAATATATGAAGGGTTACTTTGTAGTATACGCATACAACATACTACCTATATTATTTTAAGTAAGTATTAAATTGTCTGGACAGAAATTTTACTAAGTTATAAGATAATATGTATGTCCGGCACTGCCGTCCGAGTACCTAACCCTTGATAATGTCGGTCGTTACCGTCGAAACTTCGGGTGTTTTTCAAGAATTTTTTTTTTCAAGCTGTGTAATATATTTATTATTTTTATTTCGGACGGCAGTGTCGAACATATTATCTTATAACTTGATACTCTATCATATAGACACCTAGTAAAAAGAAAAGAGTAAGGGGGTGGTACTCGCAGATTTTCAAATCACCCACCAGGTATAAAAATTTTTTACAAGTCCTTAAATCTAATTGTAGGATACTCAAAAGAGTAACGAAATAAAAATTTACAGATACCGCAGATAAACAAAGGAAGACGCGAGATCTTTCGGTTAAAGAACCATCATCGGGCATAGATAGAATTGAGTAGCTTTCTATCTATGCCCGATGATGGTTCTTTAACCGAAAGATCTCGCGTCTTCCTTTGTTTATCTGCGGTATCTGTAAATTTTTATTTCGTTACTCTTTTGAGTATCCTACAATATGTGTAACTGTAATGTTTCGGACCGTATTAATTCCTTAAATCTAATCTAACCTAACCTCACCCAACATTTTTCCAAGTCTATTATAAATACACTACAGATAGATAAGGAGGGATGGTACTGACAGATTTTTGAATCACCCTCCAAGAAAGAGAGAAGGGTGGTACTCGCAGATTTCTCAATAACCTCCCAGGTATTTCTCGAAAACTTTCTAAGTTCATTATTAAGGGAGGGGGGGGGGGGGGTGTACTCGCGATTTTTCGATATTGAATAAGGTGTCAGAAAAGACATGATACATGTTAAAAAATCAAAATAATACGCGTACACTTTGAGAAGAATTGGATACCGAAGTAAATTTTTTATACGATTCTCCATCGAACCTGTTGACTTGTACTTTGGAAAGAGTATTCAGAAAAATAGACTGGGACGATAACGGAGTGTCAATCAGTGGAGAAAAATTGAATAATCTGAAATTCGCTGATGACGTGGCACCGATACACGAGAACAACGAGGGTCTAGGAAAAATGGTAGAAGAATTGTTCAGAAAATGTAGTGAGGTAGGTCTTCAGGAAAACATTAATAAAACTAAATATATGAGTAATACCAATGACACACATCTTAATGTAGGCGCACATCAGATCGAAAAAGTTGAGAACTACACGTACTTATTGGGACAAAATGTATCGTAGCAAAAAGGTATGGATAAGATAATTCAAGTCAGGAAAGAAAAAGCGTGGAAAAGTTATTGGGTCTTAGGAAAAATATATAACATGTGCGTAATACCAGTACTAACGTACGGGGCACTGAAGTCCAATTAGAGAAGATTAGATATACACAGAGAGCCATGGAATAAAGTATTTTAGGCATAAAAAAGAAAGACAAAATCAGGAATACAACAATCAGGGGAAAACGGGAATGGTGGAGGTGGCATATAAAATCAAACAATTGAAGTTCAAATACACAGGGCACATTATAAGAGGGGAAGATATATGGTCAAGGAAAACTACAGAATGGCAAGTTTTCGAGGGTTCAAGAAGGAGGGAGGGCGAGAATAAGATGGAGGGACGAAATAACAAAAAGGGTGGGAACAACATGGAACAGAGAAGCTCTAGACAGAAACAGGTGGAGGAGAATCGGTGAGGCGTATGCTCAGCAATGGAGCGGATGATTACGGGTTTGGTATCATCATTCCTGTAGTTGTTAACAAACGCTGTAAATAAAATACAAGCCCTTAGAAGAGCCCGGGATTTTCTAAGTCCCAGCGATGCCCGCCAGCGTTACGCCCCACAGCGTTATATCCTCCAGCGTTACGCGTGAATTTCCAATGCGTTTGAGATATGTGCACAAGGAGAAGGATCTTGAAAATTTTTAACTGAAAGGAGAGAAGAGACTTGTACGGATTTCAAAGTAGTAGTTGAGAAATAAGTAGAAGAATAAAAAAAAAAGTGCTAATTTAAAAGGCGTGCAAAGTATTCCTCTTTTAATTGCAAAGCTTGCTCATATATTACGTACATCTGTTTCCTTTTTAGCGAGAATCTAGGATGAAAGTGAGACAGGTTTGAGGGTCAGAAGATTACTGTGTTTCATTAAATGCATAAATTTACTCATTTCTTGCATAAATAAAATTACCTTAGTATTTTTGTTTACAAAAACAATCGACTTTGGCATATTTTATCAACATAAAATTAAGAAGGCAATATTTCACTGACTAAAATGTGAGCAGAAAATTCGATTGCGGTTTACAGGTCTGTAAAAATTGTTCTATGGATCACAATGATAGGTGCCTGTAAAGGTTTTGTTAATATAATAAGTACAATAGGACTAAGATATTTCGTAATCAGTCTGTTTTGCTGTACAACGTGTGCTTGTACTGACCAGCAGCGGATGACGTCGCGACGTTTTTTCTTCAAGAGCACCTAGCACATGTAAGTGGTTGTCGACCAGCCACGCTTGCAACACCTGCCAACATGTGCATCCCGTAAACAGTGCAGTTTTAGTGTGTGTATCGCGTTCCGATACAAACGACTGTTGTGTCTGCGTCGTGCAGTGGCAACACCACCACAGGTGCAATTGCGCCTTGCCGCGTCGCGTGTAATTTCGAGGGTGAAATAATAGAATCAAATCCTTCCGCATTTTCGTCTCCTTATTTTTCGTCCGTCTTGGTGGTCGCAAGTTAATATAAATGAAACTGTTTTAAGTGCCATGGTGATGTGTATAATGTTGTGCTCGGTTGTTTGTACCGATTGATAATGTAACGACAAAACGAAAGAAGAGCGGAGTTGCTACATTATATTGCCATCACGAGCTTCAGGTGATACTGACTACCTACCTCTTGAAGGTAAATTAATTTTCTAAATTTGAAAAAAATGCCAATTTTTCGATTTGAAATTTTGTGGGCTACGTGAGACAAGTTTCCGCAAGTAATTCTTCTTCATGTCCTTCTTTAAAAGAATTTTTTAATTATTATTCGAAGTTTGGAACAAATATAGGGGGGGGGGGGGAGCACGTTCACGAAAGTAAAGCGGTTACCTATTTAGTTGGTTTATGACATTAAATTTGTTTCAAAATATATCCTTTGAAAAGACAGAGTTGTTGCATCGGAAAATGATTTATCAGTCCGGTTCTGGTCCTGAAATGTGCAATGGTAATCAATACCTGCTTATCTTGGAAAACATTGGGGGGAAAAATTCACAGCTGCTTAAATGCAAACCGTGAATAAGTAAGATAAGCCTATCAAAATGATGAACATGATTATGAGGAGGGTTCTGGCAGAAGGGCGTCCGTCCCTTAAGAAATACATTGCACGGACACCCTTTTGCCAGATACGTCCTCATATGCAGTTGCATAGAAGATGAAACTTAGAATTATAAACTTAGCCAAGGAAGTAGAAAAAACAAATTATCTCGACGCGGAATCACGATCGTTTATATTAACTTTCTTCACGAAAGTTGTTTGTTTGCTTTTGTGAAGAAAGTGATTTTCAATTAGCTGCGTAAACAAAAAATACGTTTTACTGGTAAACTCATTTAATGAGTTCATTCTACATTCATCGGTATTCTCGCGAGAAGTCGCTTGAAAAAAGTCTTTCAGCTCACTGAGCTGCTGTCTTCTTTATTTCACATTTCTGTAAATTTTGTTTCCAAGTCAACACTTTGTATTTGCAACTGTGTAATGTGTAGGTTCTTCTCGAACTACATATTGCACTGTACCTGCGGTTGACGTTCGTTGGCACCCACGTTGAAGAAGACTCAAAAATGTATATATTTTTTTTTATAGACCTGATTAGGTAGTTGATTTTACAATTCACGTTAGGTATACGAGTAAAGTTGCAGTCTCATATCCATTAATTAGCGTCTGGAAATACGAGATTTCCGGGGACAGCTGTGCATTAAGTACATGTATGAAGAAGATCAAATTTCGGTCGTTCATTACTCGCCTGGCACTCTGATTCATGTGAACCGTTATCAATTCATTTGATTCTCTTTTTTTGTTGTATTCATACAGAGTCAGCTTTGAAATATAAAACGTATAATTGGAGATGAAGGTACAGCAATTTCATCAATCTATACAAATGAACAGAGTGCACGGGTACATTTACGTATATAATATGCTCTCTTTAAAAATAAAAAAATAGACAGTGTTGAAAATGCACTCATCATATAATTCGTATGATTAAGATTATGTACATATTCTCCAATTAATTATCACGCAACATATCTTTTATTTCACTATGCCAACTATTTGCAGGCCTTCACTTATGCACTTTCCCGCACTCACAAACCAGCACCTCCACAAATAATCTTCTTTTATCGTTAAACCAAACATTTCCGTTTTACATCGCTACTGAGCATTCTTTTAAAATAACTTGGGTACACTTTTCCTTTCCACGAAGACTGACAGACCTTGCCATCACTTCATCTATTTGTCTCATTGTGAAGAGATTTTCACTGCGCTCAGATTGCATCCACAAAAGCGAGAAAAATTTGTTAGGCTTTTATCAAACAAAGCACGATAACAATACTTGATAATGACGAAGGTGATTTTTCCAATGTAATCAACAAGAATAAAGATTTTATTCCTAAAGTAGGTAAATACATATGCATAGATCTGTCTAAACGATAAATAATACGTGCATAATATGTACATCCAAAATATAACATAGGTACAACGATGATATTGATGTAAGCTCGCAATTTCATCTCTTCGTTTAAAATTTCTAATAAAACAAAAAAAACTGATATCAACAATTTTCTTGCTATCACTTTAATTCTACATCGTACTCACCAAAATGATACTTTTCTCTTTTGAGACTTAAGCAGAAAAATTAAACACGCACCCAAGAAAAAGTTTGTCAATTTTTGGTCTCGATACAATCAACTTTCATTCACTCCTAAACTAGGACCGAAGTAGGTTGAATCTTGTGAATCATAAATTACAGTAGTACCTAGCAAATCCTCACTATGTTTTCAGTTTAAAAAGGTTATTCATATCATCACATTATTTTTTACATATTATTTTCAAAGGAAATCTCTCAAAAAAATAAGATTGCTTTGATCTCTTTGCTTGTTGCTCACTACACTACTTCCGCCTTATTATACACACAAAGAGTATTAAATATTTTGATCCATTACCTACTATACATTGCTATAGACAATGAAAGGAAAAATGATACTTAGGTAATACAGTAATTTAATTTCTGATTCACAAGTTGATTATCTGAGTGCATAATTTTTGTTTAGTACCCGATCATAGTCTTCTTTATTTTCATCGCCTGTCTTAATAATGTCAAAGCATTCAAAAATTTATCCGAAAATGAAGTGTCATTTTATGCTTTTTCTGCGTGACATGGTATAATGATCGGGTTTGCTTTCTCCTACACATTCGAACGTAAGTATGTATACAAATGTCATTCATAATTATCGTGTTTCTGTTTATTAACGAAATAGTCGTTATGCTGTCGTTTATGCGTATAATATGGTAATTACGAGCCATTTTCATCAGGAATGTTTGCACAGAGAGAATAAATCGTCTTTAAATTTGTATCGAACTCTTTTCTCAGTTTCAAAATTTGAGAAGAAATACTTCGAGTACGGTACGTCGATAGAGCATTTCACTCGCATGCTTGTATGTAATAAGATCGAATTTTAATCGATTTCGACGCGCAATGTGAGTCTGTACTTAGCCAAGTCGGGGCGAAACCACATCGCAAGAATTTGGATGAGCCGAAAGTGCTTAATTACAGAATTTTGCCAAATATTTTTCAATTATTTCCAAGATGATATTTCAATAACAATTTTTCGAAAAGGATACGTAGGCTATTCAGTATTTCAATATCTCTAAGGAGAAGTACGATTTCGCGCGGTCATTTTTGTATGTCATGCTGGGACTGACTGTTTGTGGAAGAGCGCGGCCGGTTTATATTAGGTACCTAGGTACTTAGCAGGTATTTCGTGTATAACGTCGACGTGTGACGGTGCGGTGAGGTGTACCTACTCATAATAATGTTACAATATTTTCTGTACTTTCAGATATTTTATTTCCGATTACTTTCGATTGCGATTTCGTTTAAAATTCCGAAAATAAGATGAATCTGATGAAAGAATTTTTTATTATAGGTATGGCTTTTCGACTGCATTTGTGTCGTCAACTCGAACAAAATTCCCTATTTATTATACGAATAGGTTTTAGGCCATTGACGCAGTGGTCCGTGCAAAGAACGGGTTTGGCGATTATAAAGTCATCCAGCGATCTTTAATGTAGGCAATGATTTTAATCTTTTGGAAATTTTCAAAATGAATGAGCTCGAATGTTTAAAACCGCTAAGTTTGTGTGCTTTCATACTTTTCTTTTATTCGCCGTGGTCGTTTCAGTTTTATACGTAGGTACGAATAACTTTTTCATTTATCTTATTTACTTATGTATCATATTATAGGTATACCGAATGGTTCTAAAACACGATGGGTCATGATTCAATATCTTTCTATTTTACGATTTCGTTTCCGAATTTCTCCCTTGTACCGTAATCTTCATTAACATTATTATGATATGCTACTTTATTCCGACTTGATATTCGATTGAAAAATTTGAAAGTACAAGATTTCGTTTCGATGCATTCTCTCTCTTTATGGTTTTGATTGATACGAAAAATATTCAACAGAAACGAAGAATCGACGACTAGTGTTACGGTAATGGTATACAGTATAGCAAAAGCAAATATTTATCAAAGTTATATCTAGAACCGCAAAAAAATTTCTTATGATTTTACCCACGGTCAGGAACCTTTACTTTCATCAATTTTTGAGACAACCATCTTCCTCGTACTAGGTAAGTAGAAGAATATGCGATTTACTCTCCTTCTTTTCGGGAACTTCTATTTCCAATGAAAAAGTACAATGTTCGCCCATTTTTTGAACATCAGACCCATCAATAAAACTGACCAAATCAGCTAGGTACTGAAAAGTAGTACCGAATTTGGCACAGTTTTTCAGCAGCTGATATGGTGCTGATACAACTACTTACTGACAATACGTTATACCGGTACTTTGTGCGTTTCAGTAGTTTTTCCAGCACCATATCAGCTGCTGAAGGTACCGAAAAGTGTACCGAATTCAGTCACTTTTCAGCTGCTTCCTAATTCAAAGTTTAATTTCAACTTCGCATCCCCTCATTAGGCCCTGATTCTGGGCAAAGATCTTCCTCAATCTCTTCCGCTCTGTTCGATCTCATATACTAGGTATCCTGTGGAATAGGTTATGCCCCAGAAATTTGTTTATGTCGTCACGTCAGTTGCGTTTTGTAACATGCACGACATTCTCGATCTGTATTTATTCATTAGGTAAATTACCTATTACCCTTCTTTGTTTTTAAACACACGGAAACATTTTCGGAGGTGAATCAGTCGTAGTCTCGTAGACTCACCTACCATTAAATTAATCACTTTATCCTGTTACTCTGGAATATTTCTATACAATGAAAATACTGAAATCGAACAGTAGGTACGTCGGCTTATTTATTATTCGATGCTCGTAGATTATACTGTATTTTCGCGAATGATATACAACGCGTAGAGTTCAATACTGTACGGTCTCGGAATAGATGAGTAAACAAACAAAATAACTAGGTATATCCTTGCGTTCGTGGTCCGTCATTGCGTCTTTTATCAACCTCCGCCAGAACTCCTCATCATGATGACCGGGATCAACATGATACGTTTCTGACCTCCTGTTTTTCTTTTTTTCTGTGTGTTCGCTATGCCGAAACGTTATTTATATCCCGTTGTGCAAAATGACGTCACAGTTGGGAACAAAGGAGAATTGTGACGCTAGTTTATGACGGCAATCACCCATTTAAGAAGCACAGTGATCCCTCTTTGTGACCCAACTGTGACGCAAATGTGCGCCGTCACAATCCCGTCACGTGACGGTGTTTTGCACAACGAGATTTGTATGTCTATCGGTTGTCAGATATGTCTCGCCCAGTCCATTTTATTCTACTACTAGCGGTTGGAGGCGCACCTGACCGCCAGCTGTGTGTTGAGTGGATATCTGTATTTTGTAGCTACTTGGATTTTGAAGATTTAGCCCGCTTTGCTAGCTATCTACATCTTTCAAAAATTCAGCACTTTTGACAATACTTCATTTTTACCAATAACATTCAATGTGTAGGTTGAGAACAAAAGAGACTATAGATTCACTTAAATTTTTTTGATCTCTTCCTCTTCCTCTTCCTCTCCCTCTCCCTCTCTCACGCGTTTGAACACTTGGAACACCGCGTGCAGTAAGTAGCAGTTTTACTGCGTTGATAATCCCTGTTTTTTTCAAATTTTTTCGCCCATTTCTCCATCCTGTGGGAGCCGAACCATCGAAATTCATTTAAAAGCTTTACTCGAATAGAGAAAAATTTTTTAGAAACAATTCCATGTTGGTAGGCGAATGCCTTCAAAAGTTATGGAATATTATACTGTTGTACGAACATACATTGCAGTAGAGATCCATATAATGTACAAAGACAGAAAAATATTCTACTTATATTACAGAAGATTTCCGTACTTCCGTTAACACTAAGAAAATTGAAAGGAGCACTTCTAACGTGTTACAATTGAATAGGTTGCGTCCCAATTCGGTTCTCGTGAACACAGGATGTCAGCGAAGGAGAGAAATACAGTCGACAGTTGCGTGCAGGTACCTTTTTTCAATGAATTGAATCGCATCGCGTCAAGTGATGCGTACAATGAGGACACAATTTTAATAAGAACCTTCTTTCTATGGGAGCTAAAATTCTCATTTATGGCTTAAATTTTATTCCTGAATGACTTGAATATGTGGCGAAAATTTCAAGTCTATAGGTAAAGCGGTTCTCGAGTTATAAAAGGACAGACAGACAGACAGACAAACTTTCTGCTTTATATATTTAGATACCTACCTGTGTACTGTGTGTCATATCACCCCTTCATTTTGATTTGGTATTGGACATTGAAATTTCATCTGTTAATTTCACCCCTAGCATAGGCTAAATCTTTCCATGCGATTTTGTGTTACCTTGATTTTATTCGGATCAAGTCCGTGTTGTATAAAGTAATGTTGGTAAAACGCAAACGTTAAACATCGAGTTTTTCACTTCACCATTAATTTCCTTTCAAAATGTTTTTCAAACCTTACTACTTTGTCCATGCGAGACAAAAACGTCTACCAACTTCATTTTTTCTTTCAATGAAATGATTTCTTGGTTTAGATAAACTATCAAACTTGTCTTTGCCTCGTTTTGTAAAATTTTGTACTTGTCAACAAAATTTTCGCACGTTGCAGTTCTCCAACTCCTGAGGCTTCTTTGCGATCAAGAAAACATCAACATCGTGTATAAAAATCTCGAGTTGCTTGAATTTTCTCCATTCATGGTCATCCCTTTATTTACCCACTTCAATTTTCTTCAAGCAGGAAGTTCAAAAATTCCCGTTGAAGACAAAAGGTTACCTTGTCTTACTCTTTTTTTTACTTCAATGAAGACATCTACTTTTCAGTTCTGTGTACGTTCCTCTTAGAATCTCTATGCATAGGTACTCATGTTTCTGGTACTCCTTGTTTACCCAATGCATTTGGTTATAAGCCTTTCACACTATTGCGGTGTTGCATACATTTTTCCTAAAATGTTATCTCGGCGAACGTGATCTTATCAGCTTATGGTCTGTCGCATGGTGTGGAAGGTTTGCCGTTGAAGTTGCGTGTGTAATTCAGATGGTGTTTCGTTTCTCAGCTTGTATGTTGATCAAGATTTAATGAAACTGCGATTTTATATTAGGTTGAGCTTCCCTCGCGGAGGTTCCAACCAGAAGTATTGACAACAATATTTCTTAGTCTGGTTGCTATAGCATCCGGCTACGCAACGGTAATGCATCTTGAGAATATTTTAACAACACAAAAATTGGGATTTCTTGAACAAAATAGTCGGCAAACATTAGAATTCTAACTTGCGCTCGCGATTCAAGTGGTGAACTGATAAGATCACGTTCGCCGAGATAACATTTTAGGAAAAATGTATGCAAAAGGCTTATAGTAAGAAATGATGATTTACAGCGTCAAAAGCCGTAGTGTAATCTATTTGCATCGCATAAATTTCTATTCGACATTTTTTACTTTCTCTCTCTCTCTCTCTCTCTCTCTCTCTCTCTCTCTCTCTTGATAAAATAAACTTACGTGAAAATATTGATTCTAACTTCTGAAACTTTTTTATTTTGTACGACTTGAGACCATTTATGCATAATGTAAATACTACTCGTACTTTGTTTTTACAGTGAGCTACTAACAAATATTGTGAAACATTTTTTGTGTAAGTTGTATCAAACGAGTTATCTTCAGGGCGACGAAAGAGATGTTCTCATAAACGCGCAAAAATAAGCGACTTTTGTGATTAATTTGTAAATTAGGAGGCTGCTACAGTTTATCTATAGACACGGGTAGCGCGTCAGAGGTGTTACAAAAGGTAATTTGTGGAGGTTTGTTGTCGCTTCTGGATTTTCTGACGTTTGAAATTGAATAGATTGGTGCCGTACACTAGACAATAGCTATTTTTACCCCCCTTCCATTTCATCTACCTGCATACATGAGCACATCACGCTCTAATGCATTATTCTGTACAGCCTCCGACTGGAGATTTTTCTTACTCGTAGGTAGATATGCATTCCACTCAAGCTTCTTTCTTCCTAAGTATACATCCCTATATCCCCTCTTTTTTATCTTTTCTTCTTCCTTCTCTTCCATAATCATTATATCGTTTGGGAAATATTTAGTCTGTTCGCGTTAAGAAGGACATCGAATTATATACGTAAAGTAAAACACGAACTCTTCAATATTTTTATTCATAATGATTTTAGTAAATAAAACGGTACCTTAGCGAGCAACAGCATTCCTGACTGCACCGACCGTACGCTTAATATCGATAAGTTTTTAAGTCGTATCGTTCGTTCGTATGCGGTATTGAATAGAGTCAGTCACACCGTTCGCCGATGGATGCGATGCCGCGCTAAGGGCCACAAATCTGACATTGAATTATCCGCTACCGTTTAGACGTTTAAATAAAAGAATATTATAAATGTATAATAACATCTCATCTCGTTCCAGATCTTGCCCTTATTGTGCTCGTTGCATACTTTCATAACCAATACAAAGAACAAGGCCATTAAAATCTCTATCTAAGTATTATACATGGAATGAATGTGATTAAGGTCGGTGTAAAACAACGTTTTATTAGAGCAGACGATAGACGGACATTTACGCGTAGGCATGTCACGCGGTGAAAAAAGCCTCCTCTCGATAGCCGCGCGCAGTAACAAATGAAGCATCCGATATCGCCGGTGTGTGAGAAATCAGAATACTGTATCTGAAACAAATTAGACATTTTGGTATAATGTATGGTACAAGACTGATGGAAAAATAATATAGTCACTTAATGAATTGGTTATAGATGCTACGCTTTTCGTTTCTGGTAGCCTACGGTTTTTCGGACAAGAAATAATAGATGCTCGAAGAAAATTGCCTTCAAGGTTCCGGGTAAATATTCTCGTAAAAACCCATAAAATGAGGTGCATTTTACCTAAACCTACAATGCACAAATTTCAACTTCAAATGTTTTGAAAGTCTATGTTTCATCATATACCTATTTCAAGTAAGAATAAATATAAGTAAATTGTAATAGCTTTTCGAACCTTGCCATCACACCTCATTCAGTGATTATAGAGAGAATCAGTGAACATTTAGAATGATGTAAAATCAAAAACAAGAATGTACCACTTTATTCAAGCACTTTCATGGAAAGGGATGTATGTCTTGAACTTGGAAATATAAGTACGTCCATTTGTTACTCTGAAAAAAAATATTAGAAGTAGGGAAGTTTGAGAAGCGATAGAAATCAGAGTACTTAGTATCAACTTTAAAATCAAAATGCATCAGCTACAGGATCAGCAATTTTGATTCGCCGTCTAATTATACGTACAACCATCGTGAGTAATCTATTCTCTTGTCCTTCCACGCTCCCTGCGCTACTGCTTCATTTTTTCTGGTTTAATAGCTTTACTCTTTGTATGTATGTTGTGACTCGAATCGTACTATGAAAATGAAAAGATGACACTGCACGCAAATAACTGTATTGTTGCACTTGTAGAGATATGCACCGAACTGTGATAACAATTGACTACAGACAATAACTACGAGGCACAGCCATCGCCTCAGGGTTGCCGTTGCACTCGGCACAAAATAGAGACATAATAACCTTCCCCCCTAAATTTCACAGTCCCTGAGTAATATTTACAATTTATATACATAAAATACATCAATACATAAAATGGTAACTATATTTTAAAATCATTGAACCGTGCAGGTATCCTGCGGTTCCGTCCAGGGTTCCGTCGTAGTCCTGGGTTGTCTCCAGTGTTAGGACCTTCCGCGGGTGGAGGTGGCATCTCTCCCAAATTTGGTTGGATGACAGTAGAAGGGATTGTTGGAGGCTGGTGTACTTCAGCAAATTGGACATGTTTTTCTGGCCTTGGTTGCCCTGTTACAGCCGGCTTGAGTACACTCGACTTCTTCAGCTGATTTATGTGCCTTTTCATCTCTCTGCCAGAATCCAGTTTGATTATGTAATGTCTTGTACCGAGCTTTTGTGTAATGACTTTCCCGATCCATCTGTCGATGATTTTCGTTTGTACTCTCTCCCCTACCAACATAGAGCGATTACATGGGATGATCGGCTGAGAAGTGTGCTGGTCTCTCTTCTTCCTTGGGAAAATAGCGTTCAGGCGTAGGCGTATCTTTCGGTTGAGATACAGTTCAGCAGGAGATTTTCCGTGTGCTAATGGGGTAGCTCGATAATATAATAGGATTTGGAACAGCTTTTCCTGCATGGATACGTTAGACTCAGACATGCATTTTAGGCGGCGCTTCAGAGTTTGCACGTTTCGTTCAGCAAGGCCATTTGTAGCTGGATGGCCTGGCGCGATTAGTCGTTGCATAATTCCCGATTGGCTACAGTATGAGCGGAATTCCTCTCCCGTGAATATCGAAGCATAGTCAGATACAATTATTTCCGGGTATCCGTGACAGGTGAATATACTGTTTAGGAGAGTGATGGTCGTTGCTGTCGTTGGTGAATTGCTTATAGCTTTAATTTCTGCCCACTTGGACTTCGCGTCTACACAGATCAGGAAGTGATGGTCTTAGAACGGCCCTGCGTAGTCAATATGGATTCTTTCCCAGTTGGAAGTTGGTGGAAGCCATGGATGAGTGTAGACTTTAGCTGGGTTGTTCTGGTTTTGAGCGCACATTGAGCATGATCGTACCAGTTTTTCAATGTCGCTGTCGATCCCCGGCCAGTACACATACCGGCGGGCTAGTTGCTTTGATTTTGTTATGCCCAAATGAGTGATGTGTAACTCTTGTAAGATCAATGATTGCAATGCACTTGGTATATAAATTCGATCATTGTAAAAAATAATGTTCTGGGAAACTGTATATGGTTCATCGCAAATATACTTTTTTTTTTTGCCAAGAAATTGTCAAAAGAAAACGTGTTATTTTTTGTATACTGCTTCGTGTAGGCTAAAAAGGGTCAAACGCTGCATGGAACAGCCGAACGCGCTGTTCTTATAAAATAACAAGGAAGGAGGGGAGGGAGGGGTGCCTTTAAAACCAACGAGCGAAGCTCATTGATTCGCTCCTGTCTCCCCTCTCTCCGTATAACCGTTACCATTATCGTTTTCCGTGTTACTCAGATAATCGCAATAATTGTAAAATACATCTTAATATCTTGAATTTTGCAATTTTGCGCGACTTCTTTCGACGATTTCTTGGCAAAAAAGGTTTTATTCGCAAAATGATATATATTTTTGGAATCTCCATTCAGATCATTTTTAAAGAATATAAAGTATGAGTTTTCAAGGGAGTAGGAAACGACATCGTTAACTGGTACTTGTACTAGTATATACCTAATTAAATTGTTTAGCCTATTGAAAAATCATCTCAAAAACGCTTTTTTACATATATCAACCGTACTTAAAATCTATTTGCATCAAAAAATTGAATTGAAACGTGTGTATTACGTGTGTGTTACGGTGAAAGACCGCAGGATTGGAAAATCTCAACGCAACATACTTATTGCAACAAGTCTCACTATTGAGGCGTTTGGAGTTGTTCAGAATACAGTTTTGCATACACACACACACACACACACACACACACACACACACACACACACACACATTGATCTGATTTGTATTTCTTGGAGCAGTTATGCCGATGGCTTTGGCCTCCTCTCTTTCAACCAGCGTAAACTGTCTCCCGCACAGAAACTTCTACGGACGCGAAACTTTCAACTGAGCGTAATTTCTCGAGGCACTGTGTAAATTGGTTGCAAATGAACAGTCGCTTGGAGATGCAATGTTCAAACCTAGTTTGTAGAAGTACGAGACCACCACTTCCATTATCAGAGCAAGAATATTGCGAGAATCCATGCGGTCGCAGTCACTTCAGGAACCTTTACACGAACTGCGTGCACACTCAGATTGTCCTCCGCAGCCTTTCTTTTCCTTGCCGACGTCACCATTCATATTATTCTGCATTCCTTTCAGGAGGTTGAGGAGTAGAATCATCATCCACCGTATCCTCAATTATAGTACTGTTTTTATTGATGCCCTGGAAGGGCGGGGAAGATTTCTCACGGGTCATAATCGACTGAATTTTTTGTAGTACAAACAGAGAAACATTTCATTGCTAGTACAAATTTGCTGCATGTAGCAGCATTTAAACTTCAAGTGGAACCATCGCCGGCGTAATACGAGTATGATAGTATGCATACATTTATTAGCTCGTGAGATAATTTAAAGGTTTATTTTTTCGTGGACTTACGATCGACAATAGAAGAGAAATTATTTTCGCTACGATCCACAATATTTTAGTCGACACTCAACACGTTTCGGACGAACCAGCGTCCTCCATCAGGAGTTTAATTATTTCTCTTCTCGTGAGATAAGAAATTATTATTTTTCAAGTTTGCCTGATCGATTCAACTTTGTATGGCAAAAAAGTACGCGCTCTCTCTAGTCATACCACCTTATATCGATTCAAACGTACAATTGATTCCAAACAGAAATACATTCGAACGTTTCGACCATTCGTCAGTATCCAAATATGAAATGAGGAAAAAATAAGAAATTTGAAAGTCATGTACAAAATCTTGACGTTCTTAGATATCTGCAAACGTGTCTGCGGGTTCCAAATGATAAAAAAATGATCATAACGCCCCCATTTATTTCTTATAGAGTGAATTATCTGTTGTAAATACAAAAAATAAACTGGGGTATAATTGTGGAAAGGTAGAGCGTTGATATTTTTCATGTCTTTGCTTTGACCACTGCTTTATTGACGAAATTTGCGTGAGTACGTCCGTACAATCATGACCTTGGGACTCGGAAAAAATCTTCCGTGTCATAATCATCAGAGAAGAATGAATGTCACTTCCGAACCCTTTTCCTCGCAATTTTATGTCAACATTGATAGTATCATATTTTATTGTTGGCTAGTCGTATAATTTTTGAAATTGATTTATTACATTTACAGACATTATGAGATTGTTTAGCAATCGAAAAGATGATGCAAGTACTGAAACGTCTTACAAAACGGTCACAGCATTGCCAGCGGTTATACTCGAGGATGGTCAGGGACCTACAGAGATGAAGAGAAGTAAGTTGTTATCAACGAAATTATTGTCGACATCAGATTTTGATTCTCAGCATAGATTATACCCTTTTTAAATTTCTACAAAACGGGTTTGTAGTAGTCTTCTACTAGAATTGATTTGTTATTATTTTGCCCATATGATCACTTAATTCACAAAGATCGATCTGCTAACCAATAAGCTATTCGAAACCAATCCCGTATAATCTACAGTAGTACAGAAAAATTAGTTGAAAAAATGCACGACTTTTAACCTCTACTTGCAATCAAACATTGCGCTCAAACCTCATTTTCAGCTTTTCCACTTATTCTATAAATTATTCTTTCAATCAGACTCATCCATCTTCACCGTCTGGCTTTCCTCTAATTCATTTTTGGTTATCTATGATTCCTTAGTATCATTAAATGTTATCCTTAGCAGCTCCTCTCTTCCTCCACTCATAAATTATATTCACGCTCTCATCGCTGCCGCTGCCTTCTATCATCAAACTTCATTTTATTATTCTTGATCTGCATCTCTGATGGCCACAAGAGCATCCTAAGAAACAAAAATTGCGGAAAAGCAACCGCAACGACTCATCAGCCAGCTCTACAACCACATTCACAAATACATCATCCAAGCCTGGTTCAATCATTGGTCTAATCTCAAATTCTCTTCAAACAAGCTATTCCAAATTAACATTCCCATCCTCTGAAACTCCTTAAATTAACTCACTGGTAGAGAAGAAAAAATCATTACTACCTCAAAATCATTCATTCTAGACTCACACTCACCCATCTCATCACTTTGATACTCTCATTGCAATTCTGACCCCCCCCCCCCTCCATCATTCAACACATCTTTTCTTGCTACAAACTAGCCTCCCCTCGCAACTCCTTACTCATTCCTCGCAATCAGAAGCGTTATCAGACGACTCTCCACCTTTCCTCGACAACTATCAATTCCTCCAACAATCAAATTCTCTCTCTCGCATCTAAACTCAATAACACCGTCATGCTCATAGCCCTGATAACAAGCTCTTGTATGTAGGCTAGTAATTCATTGATTGAAAAAAATTTCGATAAAAATAGAGAAATAAAAAATAAAAAAAGTTATAAATTAATAGAGGATTGGTGCACTAATACTACACTAACACACAATATTCATTCATGCGACAAACTCTACAAGACAAAACATGAAAAATAAACTATCTTAGAAACATTGAGGGGAAAATCAGGAAAACCAGGAACAATGAACAAACAATTACTCTACCGAAAATAAAAATTAAGTGAACTAATTCATACACAGGAGTACAACACTTCAATAAACTGATCAAAGACGACAAAGAAGAAATTATGCATGCGAAGACAACTAAAATTAGGCACGAAAAAAAGATACAAAACCTCATGGAAAGAAGAAACGACTAGCTGACGCACCCACCTCCCAACAACGAACTTACTAATAACCGATATCGTACAGTTGTATTGTATTTACTTTAATCGAAAATAGTATAATATGAGATGATAAAATACATAGGTACGCTCAATCAACATAAACTTAAATACTCAGTCAAAGGGAAATCAATTAATTCATCTATCTATTTGTTTATCTATACCAGGTCGCGATCAATTAAAAAAAAACAAAAAAAACAACCACATTACGACCCGCTCGAAGTCTACGTAAATTAGGGCAGGTCTTGAACTGTATAGCCGGCAAGTAAAAACGCAGACAATTTCCTTTAGGCTGCCCATTTAGTACCACTAGCGCAGCCTCTGTCATCTCTTCGTACAAGACTTTGCATGGTCTTCCGAATAAGTCTTCAGTCGCCTTCTGCTCTCAGGAGTTGGCCATTGCCCGACGCATTAGTGATTAGTGTATTCTCTGTATCACAAGAATATTTATCCTCTAGTTTGGATTCGGGTGTATAACCAGCCATCACGTACAAACAGGGCCGGATTTAGAAGCTTGAATGCCCGAGGCCCAAGGTTTGTGGGGGCCCGCGAAAACTAAAGAAAAAAAAAAAGTTTCAATACACGTATAACTAATGTGGGGGCCCTCTGCCTCTGCCCCCCCCCCCACTCTCAAATCCGGTCCTGCTCAAATGAGTCTTACATCCTCTGTTTGTACACACCTGGGTATACCATACTGGGAAGTGAATACATTCTTCCATTTATTGAATCTTTCTCTGACTCAGCCAAAGATACGAGGTCAAACATGAAAAGAAATCAAATAAAACAAGATCGAACACAAAGACAATCGTCCTAAATAAGGTAGCAACTTACCATCATTTTCGGCTGCAAAACACACTTGATCAACGGGCCCGTCAAAAGAATGTCTCGATTCGACGAGCGAGCTACAGAAAGGTAATCTTTGTACCGCAAAGTGTGCGTCATTACAGGCCACAAACTGCAAGTACTAAAGTATCTTTTTGTCGCAACTTGACCATTATCGTAATCTAAAAATTTTCCTCGTGGACGGAAAAGTTGCATAGATATTGTCGGGGGAAGAGACGATTGACGAGAATTTTGACCAAGTACCCACAAATTTTTTTTCATCAATTGTTTGATATCGCATTTGTATTAAATGATTTAAATGAGTAGGTATACGCTGAAATTCATGTACAAGTGGGTACAGTATATGTAGGCTTCATAGGCGACATCTTAATTGGGTAGTGTGCACTATTGAAGTAATTAGTTAGCCTGTACAAGTACATCATATTAATATGAGTATACCGTGCCTGTGAAACGAAGACCGAGTTCTTTTCGCGTTGTGTCTTTGGTTCGTTTCATTTTCATCAACTTTACTCACGATGAAGTAACTCCAGTTCAACGTGACTTTGTTTGGGAATTAGAGAAGACAGGATGACCGGTATGGCTTGTTCTCAGTAGACTCAATTGTCGCATGCTTACGTTGCGTTGCGTACCCGACTGAATTATTAATACCAACTCTCTGTGAGAGCTTGCAGAACATAGACGTGTAATGTAGGACAATTCATCAAGAAATGTATGTTGCACTGGTTTTAGTTTGAATTGTACGCTGCGTGGATGGCCGATAAGTATATCTCGTATTCGTTCTCTAGCTTATTTTTCACGGTAGCGCAACGTTATACCGCGCGTAGCTACAGTATCGACTCAAAAGTATGGTACCGGTGCTTACAAAGTTTGAATACGGATGTAGCAGTGGCATGATATGCTGAAAATGAAGATGCGCGAAGAATTCTAGAAAGCACATAGGGTCCTCCTGTTATTTACGGGTATGCTTCACTCGTGGAAACGTACATTAAAAACGTGCGGTATCGGAAAAAAAATTCTCACTACTCGAGTCTTCAATGGATCTTTCTCATTTTTGGATGTGTTCTTCAAAAAGGTTCAACTAGAGGCGGCATAGAAGTATTACCTATTTATATATACCTAGATAGATGTTAATTAAGAATCAATCTCATTGCCTACACTGGTCCCACCCATAGAACAGGTTCATTTCACACATTTCACTGCTGCCTGTCTAATACCTACCTTTGACATAATTTTGTCGAGGTTCTTGTGAAGGAATTTTTGAGACCAACTCAGATAGACACTCATCAAATCCGAAGTGACGATTAAATAAATAACTGGCAACCACTTCGCAAGTTGACATTGTGGATTTCAGAAATCGTCGGTCATTTTTTTGTTGCTTCGGATTTGTTAAGCCCATTCGCGAAATACAGAGCGGTTGCGCTTTACCGTAGGTGGCGATTTACAGAATTTGAACGAAAGGGTGAACGCGTATTTTTTGCCAACAGAAAATATACTCATAGAATCAGCTTTTATCTCTCTTAATAAGAATTTCTATCAGAAAGTATAGAGAACGAAAATTATAGCTGTCGAAATCTTCTTTCCCGTTAACCCAAGAAGTTGCAATTTTTTGTAGAAGTTTTTTCGTCACCATCACCTTTTCGTAGGCTCAACTCACCTATCAGAGAGACCACCGGCAGATAGCGCATCACTGCATATAGTTCGCGAATACAGTATACACTTCCGATTATCCGAGCTGCTGATGCATTATCCAACCCAGATAATTATATCACCTCATTATTCGACTTTCCGATTATCCGAATTACCTCGCCGGATTATCCGAACTTATTTTCATCAATCATCATGTTTGCTAACGTTGTAGTTCATTACTCTAATTTTAAGCGTTTTATTAGAAAAATTTGTTCATTTTTGTGAACTTCGTATTATCCGAACTTTTCACTATCCGATGATCTACTCCATTCCCCAATTAAGTCGGATAATCGGAAGAGTACTGCATATAGGATCATGAGAATAAAAGTAATAGAGGTTGAAATCATCTTAAATTTGATCTCACTTTCAAATGTCTTTGTGCAAATTTTCTTTTTTTTTTCCCCCCCATTATCTTCCTATCTCCCATTACGAAATGTACAGGGGGTTTCCACCCAGTGAGCATTCCCGACATTGCTCCATGAAGTCTGGCGGCAAACTAGTACGGTACACACTCATGTATTCGCGCTAGGTGGCAATTCACGAAACGCTGAAAATAATTAACAATACCGAATGAATTAATAAGTATAACATCTGATTTACATAGGAAGCTCGGGGATGAAGCACACAAATTACAAAATTGACTCTGTTCCATGGTTTGAACAATGTACTTATGTAAAGGTATACAAATATACGGATGTCGATAATTAAACCAAAATATTAGCCCAAATTATTTCGTATCGTAGGTACATAAATGATTAATTCGTGCTACAATAACATCATAGGCCATCCATCATCAATCCGTAGGTCGTCCAATATAGTAAGTACCTTCGCAGTGGAAACGATTTCGTAGCGATGATACGTACGGCAGTTGAAGTCGTGTTTGGAAGTGCCACCGTCGCATGCACTTGATTAAAATACCTAATTGTAGGTCAAAGCTACCACCAGCAAAGATTATCGTGATCGAATGTCGGCTCAATTACGTCCGGTCGATCGAAATTAGCCTACTACGATCTTACGCTATTTGAACTCCGCACAGCCTCACAATCCCATTCTGTGTTACAATTAATTCAACAATATTACGCTATGGTTTACGTAAAAGTAGCCCGTAGACATCTTGTACCTGCATGCGTTTAGATAAGAAGGAATGTTCCATCTTACCCGCAGGAGCGGTAGAAATAAAATCTATTATTATTTAGCTCGTATCAAAATTATTAGTATGCCTACAAAAAATTTTACCCTGTCGAGCATTGATGCTAGCTATTCGTGTTGGAAATTTCTAATAATTCTATATGCTAATGAAAATTTTCACTCAATGAGCAGCTCTTAGAGATTGCAGCATTTCGGAATAGGCCTAACTGGTGCAGTAATGAAGATTATGTACTTAGTATCTACCTACATAATTATTTAATTTTTTTTTCTTTTTTTCACTTAAATTTTCGTGATTCGCTCATAATGAACAACAGTTCGCTAATTCTTGTACTCGCTCGAAGTAACACGTAAACGACGTTTTACGTTTGAGTACACCAGTCCCATTTTTATTTTTTGTGATCAAAGATGAAATGGTATGATTTATCAAGTTTTGATGATTCGTAAATATATGTACTTGCATGCACCCACTTTTGCAGGTTTTGAAAGTAAGTAAGTTGTCGCAATTATGGCCAGTTAGGCTGCACGTAAAGTACGCACGAGTAACTGCATCGCAAATGATCTGCTATCGTTTTTAATGATTTTATAGCGACGATGAGAAATTGTAGAAATTAACGACCATTCATCATGTAATGTACCTATACAGTATAGCGTTGCTCAATTTATTGGCAAATATAAGTCGACTACTATAAGCGGATCCGTGAAGGAAGATCGAATGAAGAGTTGGCGGACTCTTATTTTGTGTACTCGCGCATTCAAGTTCAGTGACATTCAGGCGTGCACTTCAACCAAGACCGAGATCACTATGCTGTGCTGCTGGTACCAGTATTTTGACATTTCTACAGGACAATTCCCCGACATCATATTGCATAGGTCTGGTTTATCAGATTCTTACCGTAAAGTGTACTTGTTTTACATTTGTTTTGTGGCAGAATATTCATTTCTCCTGCCACAAGACCAATGCAAAGCAAGTACCATTGCCATTCAGGCAATCGAATATGCGATATGTTATAGGGAAAGACCCTTGTAGACGGGCGTCGTAAGTTCAGGCACATACCCAATTACCGAAGTTGATGGTTTCAATTTGTATGTCTGGAGTGAACTTGAAAAATATAAATAAGTCAATTGTTCGGAATGAATACAAGTTATGGTGGTGATACTCTTCTCATCTTTTTTCAAGAGTACGAGAAATTATACTTTGTACTGTCAAAAAATATTTCTAGAAACGTAGATGAATATTTACCGATGCTTATGAAGATATTGTCTCTTTGCGCGCGAAATGTATCAAAATTTTGCACAATTTTTCATGATTTTCTTAAATTGTACCAGTGAATCTACTTATTTTATAAAATGACAGTCATGACAGTCATTCGAGTAAAACTCTCGCCGTCTGTCCCGAAAATTGTATAAGTACTTAGAGAGGTGTGAGGAGCTCTGGTCTAGTTCAGAGACGTAGAAAAACATCTTGTCAATATAATTGTATAAGCAGTTAACTGTAGTTCCGAATTAAGACAGCGGAGTCTTGACCTAGTTGGAAGATTGAAGTAACCACAGAGGTATTCGCGAGGAAAGAAAATTCCAAAATTTCAATTCAATTCAAGGACATCGAAGATTGTTAACTTCCGACTGTACAGAGGAAATTGACTATCAAAATTAAGGGTGTGTTTGCCCGTTAGCCAACTCCGAAACGGTGTACGATAAGTTGCGCATACATTTTCAAATATCCTGCAAGGATCGGCATATCAGCATTCACTACGCGACGCTTATCGGGTGCGCGTGGGTAGTCCTTCTGAGGAATGATTTAACAAGACTTCGCAAAAAGTTTCTCAAAACTCCATTTTTCAACGAATTTCTTCGACCTTCAGAAGTGTTGTACAGAAAGGTTCAACTTGAGGCGGTACAGAAGCAGAAATTCGAATTTTTACTTGAAAAAAATTTCATAACGACCAAAAGTAATCGAATTTTCAATGATTTTGAAGTGAAATAAAAAGTGTATGGAATAGAATTTTTAAATTCGGCTTCCATTCCGCCTCAAGTTGAACTTTTCTGCAGAACAAATCAAAAAATCAGAAAGATCCATTGGAAGCTTGCGCAGTGACAAACTTTTTCCGGTACCATGTTTTTAAAGCTCGGTTTCACGAGTGCTGCACACCCTTAAACTATTTATCCATGAACCGATTTTCGTGGTCGCTTCAATCAGCGTACCGGCCGGCAGTTTTAATTTTCTTTATTTTTATATGAACACGAAAATATGAATTCATCTGATAAAAACACGTAACAGTAAACCTGAGTTTTAAAGATAGACAGAATCAGGACGGAAACCCTAATGGGAGATTTTATAGCTCGTTCGGTAAAACTTCTTGACATTCTGTTTTGGAGTCCAAAGATAGTTATACAGTAATTGGAATTCACTTCCTGTAGATTTTCTTATTTCTCAATCATATTCTGGTGGGCTTTGAAAATAAACCTCCTTAAGCAATTGCCTCTGATGTGTGGGGTTATGACCATTACCTAGAGTTGTGTAGTTTCTTGCATTGTTAAGTTGTATACGTCATTGTTTGAAGTAGACTGTACGTATAATGGAGTCTTATTCAACTTCTTTGTTTCTCCAGATGAAATCATACCAATCCCGGACGTGCTCAAGATTGTTCTGGTTGAACCGCAATATTTTGTATTCCAGGTTATAGCACAGTAAAATTCTGTTCTTTTATTTTCGATCATCTTTCAGTACCTAGGTAATTCAGACTTCGGTAAAAAAAAAAAAAAAAAAAAAAAAAAAAAAAAAAAGTCATTAGGTTTCTTACGGCCGACCAAAGTGAGTACACCAACTTGGTTGAGTTCTTATGAAATTACCTTTCCATCATCACAATTTGAGAAGAATACGTTTTTCAGTGCAAAGAACATGAACCCACCAGGAATGAACATCATTTGTGACTTCTCCTGTACGGTCTACTAATTTGAATTGACGTATCTGCATAACAACGATTACGAGAATGAAGCTCATGCGATATTGTTTAGTACAGGCTAAAATGAATACCATTTCACTGATCGTTGTTTGGCATACACGCAAATCTAACTTTGTACAGCAGCTCTTGCTCTGTACTTCCGTTAAAGGGTGCTAGCAGAGAAGATACCACCCCTCAGCTGGGACGGCAGGTCGAGTTAATTCAATCTAACAGAGGCGTAGATACCGACCAGCCCTCAAACATCGACGGAAGGCAACCATGTACGCGAGAGACTCGCTGCGAGCATACTGAAGAACGGACTCACCGAGTACGTACGATGTACGAGTGTAAGGCTGATGATGAATTAGAGTCAGCGAAGGAGGCCGCAGCTGCTGTTTATCGTACACACTCCAACAACTTTTCAGACTATCTAGTATTAGGCTACCTACTTATTCAATATTCGAATAGATGAGTCAACTGACATGACGTCCTCTATTGCATCCTATGAATGAACGTTTTGAAATGACGACCACTGGACTCTGTAATCTTCTTTACTTCTTGTTAAGTAGCGCAAATGAATGAAAAAGTGCATTCGACGCTACAGGTAGATTAGTTCATGTTCAATCTTGAGTGCTAAATTGAAGCTGAGCTCAATCGACGAACATAATTACAAAAAAATTACAATGGTATCATTCAAATGTATGGAGGAATGATTAGAAAACCTTATTGGTGCATATACTCGTATCATGAATAAGTACCTACAGTATACATTATGTAGACACCCAGAATATTAGACGAGAAATAAGTACACCTCATGATGAATTGAAATAAAAAGCAAGAATCTGTATAATAGCATTGTAAGAAAAATTAAAACAAGAGCGCTTTTTCGGTCACAATGTTACGGCGGTCGAGTGTATAGAGGTATCTACGTAAGAAGAGAAAATGGGTCGGGGTATTTCACAGAAAAATGTGCGAATAATTTTGATTTTTTACGTCGGCCGGCAATGGTAGATTAATGGTTTTATATGTTGGAAAAAATCGTAGACGATCAAGAATGAATTAATCGGATTTATTAATCAGAGCAGAGTAATAAAATGATTGAGAAGTGATCAAAACATATTGTTCAAATCATTCAACCGAAAATTTTGGGTGTTACGTTCTTGTGCGCTCTCCCTATTTCTATTTAATCCTTGATGAAACGATTAAGCAGACACTGGTTCTCTATCGAAAATTATATCTCCACTATCCTCACGAATTACGGAATCCCACCCTTTCGATATTTTCTAGGCTGCAAACAATCGATATAGTTTTCATAAAATCAAACTTATTATTCTCCCATCCAGCCTTAGGCCTTGTTTAAGTCGAAAAAATGAAAAATTTTAAAAATTTAACACGGCAACTAAGAAACGGCTGTTCACGCGTCCTTGGAGGATTTGGAGAAATTTTCAACTCAAGTCCCTATGTGAAGGGAAAAAATCTTCCGATACTCATACAAACTTACCGTAACTAAGTTTTCTCCGTTTTTTGCTTTCAGGACTGTCGACATGGGGTCGTAAAATGGGAAAAAAGCTTGAAGTATTACGACGAAGCGAATCGAAAGATTCTTTGAACAGCATTACCAGCCGTTGTAGCATTAGTCGTAAATCACCTTGGAAGCTGGTGCGCTCTCCTTCCACATCGAGTCAGATCAAAATGAACGAATCGCAAGTAGAAATCGGCAAACATCCGTTGATAAATTTTTTCCATCGTATCGGATCGACCAGCCTTCCACACAACAGCGACAATGATACTCAAACTGATTCCATAAACTCGGATAAGCCGATGTACCGTAGTTTGTCGACCTCGCAACTTGTGATGTCGTCATACATTCGTGGAGATGATCCAGCCGATTTCATCGGTGATGCAGTAAAAGATACTTTATGCAGTTACGATGAAAATTTGCATATTGCACCATCCGGTATCCGTAATAATATTAATTATATACCGACGAAAACAGTCAGCTGCGATAATATCACGGCTATGGAGTCGGCTATTGAGTCAAAATTGACGCCAGCCAATCGTAAAAATAGTTTTCCGTACGCGTTCTTACGGTCCAAGCTGTCAGTATTACCAGAAGAGAATGGAGGTAGCGTCCTTAAAAACTTTAATCGACGAAACCTCCAAAATAGGTGTTCGGCTAGTCCAAATTTTTGTTGTAAATTCGAATACAAGCGAAGCTCCAGCTACGTTAGCTCAAACGAATCGGGGTACGATAGCGATAGTGCCAGGGTGTCAGAAAGGTCGGAGATACATAATTTCAGCGGCTTATCGGATGGCGACAATACTAGTCTTGTGGCGCGCAGTAACAGTGATAATAATGACAATGATTCAGATTTCGTTGACAGCATCGCGGATTTTGAACTCGATCAAATGGACACTTGCAAGCTGTCTGACGTAACAAGCGCTGGTAGAGCGTACGCGCTGAATGAAAGATTAGGAAATCTGACCGGCGATACAAACTCACTTGGTATATCGAAGCATAGTAAATTGTTGAACACTCCGTCTATGAATTTATTTTATAAGAAAAATGAATTCCTTAGAAATAAGCTCGAAAACGGGAATTCTAAATCAAAATTCACCAGGCATATGTTCATTAAGAATTCAACTCGAAGAGAACTCCGCAAGTATACGAAAAACGATTCGTTCGAGAGTCACGAAGAAGATTTGAGCTCGCTACCCCATTCCGTGAATGAAAGCGATACACATGTTAGTTACAAACTGATAAGACTAATCAAAAATAGGGTAGACGAAGACCTGGGTATTTATTTGACCATGAAGATACACCACATGATGACCAGAACAGCTTTAGAATCCGAATGCCGAGAAGCTCGATACATGGTTGTAAAACTGGCTCCTGGAAAGATTGCCGATAGGTATGGTGCAAAACAAATTCTCATCTTTCTTGTCATTATTAAACTTTGAAGTTACGGTGAGGTAAATTAAGAGTCATAGAGATGTAATGCATTAGGGTACCTAATACTCAGAAAAACGGCAACATTCATATTGTAGAGAGAAAAGAACCTTGCTTTCCTCTATTTCTTTGCCGAAATCATCAGTCTATGTATTTCCAATATCGTCCATGATGTTCGGTTCAATTCATCATATCAAGGGGGCGAGGACTGCAGTTAGAAGTATTTTTCCGTCAAGTTTTCTCTCAGTGAAGCACGCTTCTACTCAATCATAGATGAAGGTTTTCACCAAAATCATATGTAGGCCTACATCAAGTTGAACAATTTCATTATCTATATGAAGTGCGAACGAAAACCATTTTGTCGCTAAATTGCGCATTGTTCCATTGTGGTGGAAAACTACATCGCACGCTAGCGAAACTAGTGGTACTAGTTTTTATAAAGCAATTTTTTTCGCACCTCTCTTACACAGGAGTCACTCAACTTGATGTATAAGTTACCTACATTTGACTTTGGTTTTTGCTATCAAACATAAATTTAAGCTCAAATTTCTAGCGCCAAAAATTATTATTTTTTTGGCATCAAAAATAAAATTTCCGGCAATATTCAGCATTAAACCAAAAAAAAAAAAAATGGAAAAACCTCACGTTTTTAGTACCCTTTTACAAATTGACGACCAGAATTATTCAGTTTTCGATCAAAATTTTGACCGAACACAGTAAACGAATTTTGGGAATCAAACTCATCAGTACTAAAACCTAACAATTTTTCAAACAAAATTTTTAAATTTTTAATTTTCCACTGAAAATATTTGGATTTTAAGCAAATTTTTTTTTTTTGTACACCCTACTGTTTATGAATGAAAGAGCGACAATTTCAAACTTTGCATTCCAAACCAACGGTGGCCCAAGTGCTGCATTTATTCAACTTTTGACAATTTTCGACCAAATAAAAACTGTTTGCCTCCGCAGGAAAAAAAGTGACGAATGCCGGCAAATACGGGCTGTACTAGATAATAATAATAATCATAAAAAAAAGCTAACAAAAAGAGGATGAAAGGTTATTCATGTGAATAAGTACTGATAAGAAGAGAATAAGAAAATTCGCTTTTGATGATGTAAGGAGCTACGAGTGGTTTAAATATTTTATATGTAGTGATAAATTTTCCCGAAAAGGGTGTCATATTTTCCTTTTCTAACGAGAAATGGGTAAAATTCAACGTTTGAGCCATAATAGTAGGTTATATGACAGCAGAGGGACTTGGAGTATACTGTATGCTGAGCCAACTAGTTAACTAGCTCCAAGGGCAAACTCACTCCGCTCGTTTGCCTCCCTTCTTAGTCTAATATAAGTGTTTTATAGGAGAAAAAACATTAATTGGCTTTGCCCACGCTCATATTAAATCTAGATCTCATACCCGCGGATCTTAGTCTAGTATAAGTCTAGTATATTGTAAATGTAATAAGTCCTGTATAGACCTAATATAATCCTGAGATAAAGCTAGTATAGGAGGAAAGGTCAGAGCCACGCGGGGCAGCACTATGATGAGGAGGTGCTATAGTGGTACAGTGACTGTTACGGAAGTTCGTAATCGTAATCCAACCGAGTTCTGTAAGAAACGGTCAAGCGACAAGACAACAGATTGGAGGAAGGGATTTCTTGTAGGAGCGCAATAGACCTCATTCTAAGAATTGTTTGTTTGTCGCTTGACCAGCTTTTACAGAAGTCGGTTCAACTAATGAAAAAAATTTCCTTGAAAATATTTCAAGCCTGTTGATGAAGGGGGTTGTACTTAGAGTAGGGTGTCACTGAAGACATGAAACATGTCAAAAATTTTGCCTCTGTTGTCATAACCGAGCCTTCCAAATCACACAGATGAAAAAGACAATCTGATCACTGGATTGCTCGTTCTTTTTTTTTTTTTTTGTTGCCAAGTTTCATTCATTGTAGGAGACCCCCTTATGTAGTCAATGAATTTTATCTGACAATTCTCGGCAAAATTCTCTTCCCCACCGCTTGTTGATGAAACAATCGGTGACGAGGCGCGAAGAAACCATTACGTCAATTTAGGTTAGGTACTAATTTAGTGTTTCAGATTTTCTAGCAGGCATGGGCAACCTACGATCCGGGGGCCAGATCCGGCCCGCAGCGATATCACAAGCATTTTACAACATTTTTTGTGTCCGGCCCACGCCTTGCTACCAACTTTGCAATGTGGCCCGCGGAAGGAAAAAGATTACTCATGCCTGTTTTCGAATATAAAAAATGAAAAAACTGTTGATAAAAACTTGCATAATGCTTCATTACTTTCTATCAGCACCGGCGTTAGAAACCAAGCGAAGCGAAGCGAGCAGCTGTTTGCTTTTGTTTGTAGCGTCAAGCTCAGAAAGCGCCAACTTCACGATGAAAAATTGTTCTCATTACGTGAAAAGTCATCATCATAAAATCATTGCGAGCCTATTGTTTTCGGGAATGGCGGTAAAAATGAATACGCTAACCTTGATACTTACGAGTATGAGATCATTTCTCGATATTGAGATAGCTTTATTCGTGGAGGGCCTATATTAATTATAAAGTTAGATGAAACGGTTTTTGACTCCATTTTAGTATCAAAAAAGGTTTATTCGCTTTCAGTTACTTCATTGTGCTGATGATGATACCGTGATAGTAACGATACGCGTAAAAGCCGTTTTTCTTTTAGCTTTATCATTTCTCCATACTTATTGGTGACTTGGACCAAGCCAACTTCGAAAAACGGTCAAAGGCATTGTGATCAGCCTTGAAAATATTTCAAAAATCGTATAATTTCCTTCATGCATTTTACATTTTTTTTTCTTCTGTCATGCAGTGTTATATTTGATTACTATAAATTAAATATTCGAGACATATCCTGGGCTAGTTATTAAATTACATATACACGCTACCTACATTAATACTCGGTGTTTAAGCCTATATGTGCACGTAATTTCTCTTTAAACCCTATGTACGTAGGTACTTAGACTAGGTACGTCGAGATCATGTGTAGGTATTCCAAAAGTATTGTATGAACCGATTGTACCTAGTAATTCTGAGTTGAGTCAGATTTGATATTAAATATATTATTATGATATAGGTAGCTGATTGGTTTTTCAATTTTCGCCGGTGCGGATTTCGGAAATTGTTGGATTTACGGGGCTATTAGCCTACTGGTACCTAACTTTTCGTCAAATATTTTAACATTCCTTTGAAAATATCACCGGTATTGTTGTTTGTAAATAGGTACCTAATAGAAAAATAATACTCGTACTTAAATGTATTGCAGCTTAGACTAATTAAAAAATTTCTTGAAATTGTTTTGACGTCGAAAGAGGTACCATTCAATGTTATAACTCCATAATTGTTATTATAATATTAAGTGGGTAGGCCTATGTTTGTGACTAATTACGTCGTATGCACGACTCAGATGTAAGTACATGTTGTCTACTGCCACGTGATTTTTTATATAGGTAGATACTCTCTCTTTTATTTTTTATTTTACTTACTTCTTTACCTTCAATTTGCAGAGACGGTCGCATCTGGTTGGCAGATGAAGTAGTCAATGTAAACGGCCGCATGCTCCGCGGCATCACCGACTTGTTCGCAGTGCAGTCAATATTAAACCGCAGCATACCGAAGGAGTCCGGAACCGGTTATTACGTTGATGTTATGATATCGAGGAATAATACGAATTCCAGAAATAGCATCGTTGCTGATGATTGTTCTAGTCTTAATAATTCCGCCATCACGAAAAGTTCAACTTGCATTTTGTTGAATACATCCACATTGACCAATACGAGCAGGTATAAAAAAAAAAAATAATAATAAATCCGTACTACCGAGAAAAAACAATTAGCAGCACACTCCTATAAGTAGAACTTGCAAACATGAGAAGAGTAAATCTTTTACTTTAGGGTCTTACTTGAGACATTCGTCATTATTTATTATGACAATAAAATCCGCTGATTCTATTAATGCGCTTAATAGAATCAGTTAGGTAATGTGCGATCCGAATACCGTGATCCTGATTTCCTGGGCTAAATTTCATCGAACGCTTTTTAGGGTCGGCCCGTCCTACGAGGCCAAGCGTATTGCAATCACTTTCTTCTTCTTTCTTCGGGTGAGTTGAGACGCTCACGTCACGGAGCGCTTAATATGTTGAGGGTATTTCTCGACTCTTGTGTCTTTGCGTGTTTGTCGTTATAATGTTCGAAGTAGTGATCTCGCTTGTTTGTGCGTTTATTGTCGTCGGAATGTTTATTTCTTCTTCTTCACGGTCGAGCAAGCCATATGATGTGTAGTCTCGAGTCTTCGGCTCTTTTCATTTATTTATTATTGCGTTTTGCAGTTGGATATGAACCAATTTTGACCAAACTCAATATTGAGGAGTTATCTGTCAAAAGGGCACCCGTTGAAGAGGGGCCCTTTTTGCAGATATGCACATTTTTGGATACTCTGAGCCATTTCCTATCAAAATAAGAAATTTTTAAAAAATGAAAAATTACTTTCACGCTTATGGTCACGCAACCCCACCTCCATAGAAAGGGCACCCAAAGTACACATCTTTATGGCATCTTCTAATATTCATTTGTCGATAAATTTCAAAAATAGTTAATGCTCTGTAAAGATGGAGACTCGAAGAACATTTTTTGTCATTATATAGATTTTTTTATTTGATAAAATGAACGTGGAATGAGTAATCTGAACATGAAACTTCAAAGAGGTATTCTGAAAATCATACTATTGCTCGTTGGTGCCCTTTTGACAGGTAACTCGTCATATATCCTGTAGGTGGATGCCCAAATGACATTCATATGTTAAAGCCTCTTCCCCCCTCGCCAAATAGGGGAGCGAGCTTTTGAAGCCCTAAATATGAAACAATTTTGACCGAACTCAATATATATCCCGAATGTGGATGACCAAATGACGTTCATATGTTCGAGCCTCCTCTCCCTTCCTCAAATAGGGTAGCGAGCATTTGAAGTTCTAAATATGAACCAATTTTGACCTAACTCAATATTCATCCTCTTTCTTCTTTCTTTTTTTCTTTGTCTCAGTTAAGACGCTCACATCACGGCATAGTAATCTACTGCAGCTCATTCAGCTGTAGATATTTTTTTAATTTGATGGGCGATCTGGTGTTTTTGATTATTTCTTTTTTCATCGTTTCAGGTGAGACGCTGACGTCTTATATTTTTGCCTGTGTGTCATTTTTGCTTCCCAACAACATTTGTGGGTTAGATCTCCTTCCTCTACCCCTTTAGTGGGAGCGAGCATTTGAGATGCGAGTTTAAATATTGACCAATTTTGACCAAACTCAAAATACACAGCCTGTCATACCACCCCCTAGAACGGGGCAGTTCGTCGCGTTACAAACTTCTACCTTTTGCGTCTTTTCTTCGACGTCCACCGGACGTGCGCGTGGAAATAAGTTCATCCGAGCGCGTGTCGACTTATTGAATGCGCTCTGGAAGGCGCACAATAGTTTATTCTCGCAAGCATTTACATCAAACAAAATGAAAGAAGATGAAGTGCTCCTCAAGTATGCCGACCGTATGGTATATGTAAACATAGGTGTACGAATCAAACTTTGTTATTCTTCGATGTCAGGCCTTTGATAACCAATCCGTAGACCTTTGTTATACCTTGTCATCAAGTAGTCTCTAATGAACAGTCTTAACTTACCTACAAAAAGTACATCAACATCAGCCGACTCGCTTCAAGTCTCATCTTTTCTTTATCTTATGACAACTTCGAGCGTACGACCGCCTATTCTGTCTGCGAGTGTTAGCGTGCAAGAATATGCAAGCATATCTTTTTACGTAGGCCGGCACTCGTAAATCTTTGAAGCCTATCTAAAAATTCTTAATTGGTCTAACGACAGTTACAGTAACGCTACTCGTTTTTCCATTTTGTTATTGAGGAGTCGCGTCGTTTGCGTCAGTAGGCTTATTAAGGAAGTAGGAACCGACAAAAATATAATTGGAACTGAATTTTTTAGGTTTTTTTTTCTTACGGTTCTTTTAGATGCTTTGATACTAGTGAAAGGTACCGAGCGGAAAACAGCAATAACGTTCACGAGTTGGACACCATGTCGACATCGTTTGTGACAACAATCACCTTTCACAAAGGAATTGGCCACAAATCTCTCGGTTTCAGCATTGTCGGTGGTAATGACTCTCCAAAAGGAGCAATGGGTATTTTTGTCAAGACCATCTTTTCCTTTGGTCAGGCTGCAGAAACCGGATACTTAATGGAAGGTAACTTACAGTTCAACAGCTAATGTTTGAAAGTATTGTTTCAGTTTATATCAGCGGTTCCCAACCTGTGGTACATGTACCACGGGTGGTACGCGAGGTGTCTGTAAGTGGTACGCGAGATAGTATGGAAAATACAAGCGCGGAAAAAAAGCCAAATCAAAGAAGAGATGAATGAGTCATGACAAAGATTACAAATGAATGAGAAAAATGAAGTATCCTTATCAGTACAATATATTATAATAGGCCATCGGTTGTGTAGCCTATCTTTATTCAATCAGTCCGTCTTTTTATTGACTTATTGTGTTTCCTCATTATTAAATTTCTCTCAAAATATGTCTTCAAGAAAGAAATGGGTGACTGCAAATAATAATAACAATTTACTGAATTTAGATTCTGAAAATTCTGTCACAAATAAGTTTTATATACTTACTCACTGTTTTTTAAATACCTTTTAAATTTAAAGAATACTATATTATGCTTTTATGAACTAATATTACGCCACTACGCCTCATAATTTTGTAGTGGTACTCGAAATTTTCCAAAGTTGCCCAGTGGTACATCTTTCAAAAAGGTTGGGAACCGCTGGTTTATATAATACCTAAGTAGATACACATCGTAAGTACTTGAGCAACTCACCTCAAATATGTTTTGTGCATTGTTATAGGGGACGAAATCTTATCGGTAAATGGAGAAACTTTGGCAGGTTTGTCACATTCCGAAGCTATCCTTGTATTTAAACGTGTACGAAATGGCCAAATCAAACTGACTGTAGCAAGGCGACGTAACCAAAATGAGAAGTTAGTACCAATAACAATAGTAGCCTGCAATAAAACGAGTGTAGTGTACAAACAATGAGTATGATTCAGGTACACGATTCGCTTGGATGACAACTAGCTGTAGGCCTAATGGCTTTGTACATTGTAGATACTCTCAAAGTATTCTTTGAGATGCATTCCAACGTAAAAGAAACAAATTCCATTGAAGAAGTTCTACTAGGTAATGGCGAGCGACAAAAAAAAATCTTATCACTAAACGTGGGGTAACCAAAGGGGGTAACTTTAGTCTGCCAAAACTGCATTTCAGAAATTAGTGTTGGCTCACCGTACTCATAGAAATTCGGTAATTGAACTTCTTACTCGTCAAATTTTAAAATATTGAATTCCTTGTTCTATTTATCCATTCATCAACGCGAAGTGACTTTTCCTCCGTCCAATAGTGTTTAATCATATGGTAAACCTTACCAACTAGTTACGTCGTGATGAGAGCTATCCCTGAAAACGCGGGCCAGAAATATTCAGTATAGATTATCTGTACAAATTGTTCATCCTGGAAGAAAGAAATTGAAAAGATCTCATTACAGTTTGATATTGCTTCGTACATTTTGTGCAGGTAACTAATAAATAATAAAATTGCCATTAATTTATCGAGTACCTACCTCGACATTTTGCTGAATTGGTGTTCAATTAATTGCTTCATTAACTAAATGCAGTAATTTCAGTACCTCTTCAACTTGCTTCAAAATTAGAATCCTCAACAATATGGAGTATAAACGATTCGACTACAGAATTCTGAACAAACCATTGATAAATTGTTGGCATTTCTCAGAGCCGTCCCTTCAACCAGAATATATATATTTTTTTCACAATACTTGACAAGAGAGTGATTGAAGAATAATCACTCTGTACCTATTTCATTAAGAAAAAAAAAAAAGAAAAACAAAGAAGGATTTGTAGCGTTTCATTGCGCCGGAATACACGTACAGTCATTATCCGGATTTTGTAAAGAAATAATTCCTACCCAAAATTTTATTGATGGAAGTTCTTTAAAAAAATATGTATATAGCTCCCAGACCCATTCCTCTTTGTGAGGGGGAGTCAAAATGTGGATCCGAAATCAGTTTTTCTCAATTTTCTCGCTAAATATGTTCTTTTGAGGAAATTGTCAAGATACAGAAAATATTCGGCATACCGTACAATTCTCTACGGAAATGGTTCCCATAAAAATTTTCGTTACGATCATTTTCACGAAGTTAGAGCGCGTTGGAAGTATAGCAAATGTGCAGAAAATATACTACTCGCTGTACAGGTTGACGTACATTGAAATACCTTACCGCCGTGCTCGTCAACGTTGCACTCACACACAAACAGTGTATTCCTTGCTCACACAGTGTTTCTTTCAAGGTACAAGGGTAAATTATTTACATTATTATTATTTTTCTTCTGTAAATACGGAGTGGCGTGCATAGTTTTAGGATTTTATATAAAAATACCTACACGGATATTAACATCCAAGCCTCTTCTTTCCGTCCTCCATCTCATATAAGCTCGAAGCTTTCAATAGCTTCATCCTCCGCCTTGTTTCTATTCCTCCTTCCCCTCAGGCTTTCTCTGAGGAAGTGGAGGTCATCAAGTACATATCTCGTCCATTCTAACGGTTTAGAACTTGACGTCAATTGTATGGTCAGGAAAAACTTATTGCGAAGGCTTTAGACTCTACCACTTCTCTCCCTAGGAATATCACTCCTTTCTGGACAACAGTAAAGTGGGTGCGTGTACCCTATTCAAAGAAACTGTCCTCTAAGGTTACTCGTCTTCTCAAACCCTTCAATTTTCGTCCTGCTTTTGATAACCCCGTCACTATTTGTAGCCTCTTTGTAGGCTGAAGGCAGGGATGAGAAGTTTAAGCCAGTAACAGCTTAAGTTGAAGTTTAAGCTTGTTTTTGAACGACTTTTAAGCGGATAAAAAGTCAGTCGTTTGCAGCTTCATTAAGCGCAAAGCCAGTTAATCAGCAAGCGCTTTTGACTTAACAATTTTTCGCTCCGGAGCCGATTTATACTGCTCCGGAGCCGGTTCATACCATTTCGGAGCCGGTTCATACTGCTCCGGAGTTGATTTATTCCGCTCCGGAGTTGATTTTTATGCTCCAGAGCTAAGCCGAAAGCTATTCATCAATAAGCTAATGATGAGCAAAAAAAGCCAAAGCTAAGCTGAGAAAATTTTGGAAAAACTTTTAAGCTTAAGCAGAAGTTTAAGCGCATTGCGAACGGCTTCTCATCCCTGGCTGAAGAATGAGAAGAGTGTTGCCATTGACTATACACGTACCAGACAAATACTCGCCTTGTTAAAAAAGTTGTCACTTCGATGGATACTGACACCAGAGTGTGCTGCGTGTTACAACGCTGGTGTAAGAGAGAGGGAAATATGTTTTGTCTCTTTTACTCCGCTGATGGTGAACACGCAGCATACTCTGGTGTCAGTATCCAGCAAAGTGACAACTTTTCTAACAACGCGAGTATTCATCTGGTACATGTATAGTCAATGGTGTTGCTCAGCCATTCAATGAGTGGTTTGGAAGTTTGTCAGATGAAACTCTCAATCAGTACCGATACACGTTATTCAAACGGGCAGTATAACGAAGAAAGCGGCTGATTTACAAACATTATTCCCCACCAAAGGCGCTGCACGGCAACATGCTCACCGCGTATATGCTCAAGTTCAAACTTGCCTGGGCAACACTCTCCCACCAGCAGAATGGAGTTGGAAGAGCATTGCTGACGTGCTCTCACCTTTGATTACCGTAAAACCACCAGCGTCAGATACCTTGTTGAAGAAGCTATTTTGTGGGTGTAAGAGAGGATGCAGAACTGGTTGTGGTTGTCTGAAGCTTGGTGAGCCTGAGCCTACCAAAAATCGATGGCATGCAAGTCATAACTGTGGTTGTAATATTTCATATTAGGCCTATAGGTTTGTTTCATGCTTAAAAGTTGAAATGCATCAAAGGATGTACCTTGGGCAATGAAAACTGAAAACCTGGAAAAATTATATGTGTGCTTTTGAGAGACATTATCTGGTAAATAATTTTGTACCTTCAGGTTATAACAATTTTATTTCCTTCTCGATTTTCTTTTCTCTTGAAAATGAGGATGCTCAAACAATTTCTTCTCATAATCAAGGAAAGAAACACTGTGTGAGCAAGAAATACACTGTCTGTGTGTGAGTGCAACGTTGACGTGCACGGCGGTAAGGTATTTCAATGTATGTCAACCTGTACATCGGCGTAGTACATTTTCTACACATTTGCTATACTTTTGAAGCGCTCCAACTCCGTGAAAATAATCGTAACAAAAATTTTTATGAGAATCATTTTTGTAGAGAATTATATGCAGAATATTTTGGGACTCTTGATATTTTCCTCAAAAGTACATATTTAGTGAGAAAAATGATAGAATAACTGATCTCGGATCCACATTTTGACCCCTCTCACAAAGAGCAATGGAGCTGGGGGCCATGGATTTTTTTGGTATTACTTGGGATCATAATAAAATTTTGGCTAGGAATTATTTCTTTAAATGTCACCCTTTTGACTGGATAATGACTGTACTACACCTAATATTGGTACTTTGACCCCTGCGTACCAATGTTCACCTTCCTAAAACCTATATACAATCACCCCAAATGAAAAAATTTAGGAAAATTTAAAAGCACTGACGTGGGCTTGTGAAAATATGATCAAACTCACATAAACACCATTATTAAATTTCATTCGCATGTTATAATTTTATTTTGGTGGGCCTGATTGAAAATTAGGTTTCCAAAAGAATATTATTCGCTGCCCCCTCCCCCTCCCCAAGAAAATAAAAAAAGAACCAGTTCTTCTGAAAACAACAAGATTCGAACTAAGCCTTAAAGTTGTAATCAATACAACAAATTATGCAAAAATATACCATTCTATGATTCCTTATTATGTAGGTATTTCAGTAGGAGGTATAATGATAAAAAAAAAACTTGTTACTGCATTGTTTAACTTTTGTCAATTACAGGAATGTTGGTCCACAACCTACTCAGAGTGCAATATGAAGAAAGTAGCTTTAACAAAAACGTGTTCAGATTTCCATTATTATAAATTGTCTACACATACCTATTATTACGTACTATATTAATTGATATTATTGTTATTATAATTATTATTACCATCATCATTATTGATTTTTCTTTCTTACTCTCCAATATTTTTTACGTCTGTATTATTTTTGTTTTTCTCTCTATCTAATGTAGAAATATCACGATTCATTTTTGTGAAAAATGTACAGAAGCATAATTCTAGGAATTATACATTTTACCGAATTTTTGCAGAAAAGCAAGTGATACACGCATCATAATTGTGGCAGAAGGAAGGGGAAATAATATTTTTCTGTATACATAATCGTCAAAGTTCATTTTGATTGGCTCAAAACAGTTGGTAAAGTAAAATTTTATAGTTGACTGTTTTGAAATAAGCAGATAAATGTTTCTGCAATTTTTAGAAAACTGTAGAATAGCAATTTACAGTTACCAGCAAACCAATAACAGTTTTGTTGGTCAACACAGTTCAACTGTTAGCTGCAAACAAACCTATTATGTACCGTGACATATAGATATAATTTTACATGGGTGACGCTAGCGCGCCTACAATATGCACAGCTAAAATAGGAGCAAATCAGTTTTACAAAATACAGCGGGTACTCTTGCGCCATACTTGGGGGCGTTTGCAAAAATTTTGTTTGCGTTTGTTTGCACAAAAAACCTTTGTTTGCGTTTGTTTGTTCTGTTTTCATTTTAGCAAACCTATGAAATGTAACTGCAGAACGACAAAAATTGGCTCTGGAGCGCAATGAACCGGCTCCAGAGTATAATGAGCCAGCTCCAGAGCACAGTGAGTGAGCCTCAGTGGCGTCATCTACTACAGTTGAACACAAGAAGTAACAAACAAACTTGTTCATCTTGTTTGTTTGCAAATTTCAGTTTTTTGTTCAGTTTGCGTTTGTTCCATAAAAATTTTTGTTCATTGTTTGCAGTTGTTCATTGTTCCTCGCGCACGTTTGCAAACAAACTTTCCCCCATGTCTGTTTTGCGCAAATAATTACATTCCAGTCATCAGTCAATTCGGACTTGACAGAGCAAACGCGCGCTAGCATCGCGGCTACCTCTCTTACCGCACCTTGTTATCAACTGTAGGGTACGATTTTCGCTCTATACAATTTCAAATGGCAATTTTTTTGATGAGCTCTCACTCAAATATAATTCAATTTCTTGAAAAAGTGTTTCCTAGATATTGATATGATGGTTCGAAATTACGTATATTTTTTTTTGTTGGCCTTGAAAATGAAGTTCTGGTGAAATGGTGACAAACTGAAAATGTTTCTTCCGTTAACACGTGTGTATTTTATCCTACAGTTGATAAGGTACCTCCAGTGCGTGTGTTTGTAGTGGTGTATGTTTTGTGTGTTACGAGAAATACCCGCTAGATATCAGTCACTCCGTTGTCAAGTCCGAATTACTCCTTCAACTATTTGCAAGGCGAGCCGACTGTAGGCAGCGTTAGTGTTGATGACCAAAAGCGGATAAAAATTGAAATATATAAGCTTACAATGTTATTTGCACAAGCTCTATCTTTGTTGGTATTGAGAATTATATACCGGTGTGATTTATCAGCCCAAAATAAAGATCTGAATCCCCAAAAAGAATAACGTGTTTCAACAGTAGATTTATGAAATGAACAAAATGATAGATTATAAAAGGTAGAAAAAATTTTCGGCACTGCCGTCAAAATAATACAATTTTTATTTATATACCCGACTTTTTTTAAAATGATAGATGTTTCACAAAATAAAAAATTGTGTCCCATGAAAAAAATTTTTACAATTGCAAAAGAAATTGGCAGAACAAATGAAATAAAAATAAACAAAATATTAATATCATATGCACATTTAAAAAAAAATTGCAGGCAGTTGTACTTTCAACAAAAAAATTGTATTACATGCACATAAATAAAAAATATGAAAAAAGGAATGTACCATACACATTACGTAGAATGACATGAAAAATAACTATTGAATAATTAAAGCCCTCGCAGCTGCTGGTCTTCCGCGCTTTTGATTTTGCCCAATAGGTATTGTTTTAGGTTCTGTTGGTACATCTACCCTACCTCCTTACAACGAATCTTCATGCCCGATGCATGTTTACATTGACTGCGTTTTACAAACACTGGACAGGAACATGTAACTGATGTCAAATTCACAGAAATTTGCCAAATCTCTGTTCTCCACGCCTTAAAATTGTTGAAACTGGACCACCTTCCTATTTGACGTTCAAACTTCCCTAGATGTTTTGTAGTAATTGGTACATTACACTTTGAAGAAGAGGCAAAGTATTGAGTGCAGCCGTCAGCCTCACTTTGCAGCAACAGCACATTGCTAGCTGCCCACTGATATGCGGCTGTCCACATTTCCAGGGAGATTGACCCGTCGTCGGCAAACAACACGCAATATGGGATGATGGACTTTGGCAATCTGACCAGGTGTATATGATCTTGGCAGCGCAAGTGAGGAATTGTCTCACTGGAAGCCTCTCCCTTGGTTTGTGCTCAGTCTTGATGACTGCGTTTGTTGCTTCCACACCATTATTGGTAGAAGGTTGACCTAGAGAAGCACCTTTGTACCAATTTGGAAGGGCAACTAACCACTGTTGCTCAAAGTATTCGATGAATTCAAGAATTTTACCGTTGCTGATGTTAATATTTCAAGCAAAAATATTAATATTTTGTGTAAACCTATTAGGGAATTCAACATGACGTCGCACGGCATGTTCTATTGTCTCACTTGTTGGCGATGTTACATTGCCTGTTATGGGACGCGTTTGGTTTTTCTCAATTATCTTTGGAAAGAAGGCCTAAAATGGAAAAATGATAAGAATGAGATTTATTGCCCTTATAATTTCCTACATTATGGTAGAAGAAAAAATTACAAAATTTTAAAGGTAGGTCCAATCGATAGGAAATTACAAGGGGAACAAACTTTGTTCTCTTCATTTTTTCGCATAAAGGCTTATTTTCTGAGAAAACTGAGAAAAACAGGATACGCTCCATAAGCCGTAATGTATTACTGCCAACGAGTGAGATCTTGTGAGTCACGATTGTGACGTCAGTTTAATTGCCTAATTATTAATTTGTGTGCAAGTTCTTTTGGGATTCTGTCTTTAAATTTCGTCATAACGGATCATTTCTTTGTGCCCTTATATTTTGTTCAAACGTATTTAATTTATCATTTTGGGCTGTTTATTACTCCCCATTATGTACTAGTCATAATAACCGTTTTTACTTCTTTTCATCAGAAGAATAAAATAAGACAAACAGAAATACAAATTTTAGCAATTTTTTAAAATGACTTTTTTTATCCAGTTTCTGGAAATAGCCGCACGGTAAATGTAGAGGGCGAACTCTTCACCTTGCCTTGCAAATAGATTTTATATGGACTGCGTTAATTTGGACTTGACAACAGAGTGGCTGATATCTAGCGCTAGTGTGGCGTTACAAACTCTCGGTTTCATCGAAGACGTGTGAAGGCAGCCGTACTTCGTTCGCCCGGCGTTCGCACGGATGGTCTCGCTGTACTTCCCTTCTACTACGGATTTTCCCATTGTGTGATGTATTTGTACACTATATACGTATACCTCATACTCTTATCCTTTCCCTTCCTTTCTCCTGTACCCGTCCTTTTCTGTAACCGGCGTCGATTCTCTCGTTAGCGCCACCGGTTTACTTTTTCTTTCCTCGTTGTTGAGTACGGTATAGACTATCGCTCTAATTTTTGAAACGAAAAGTTTTCTCGTAATATCAATAAAATTCATTGTTGCGCGTCATTGTGCATTTACGACTGACGCTGAAATTTCCTTCATTCGTCATTCTTTCGTTTGCGACGCCGGACAAGATCCAGTCCTCGATCTACAACCCCTGGTGGATTTGAGACACCGTTGGTATTACAATTCGAAAAAAGATCCTCGTAGTTGACGAGTTTGACAAAGCACTATCAGTTATCAGCATCTGCTGGCGCTTTCAGGTTTTATTATTTTCGTTTTATTTTCATTTCGTATTACTTTATTTTTTATTTATTCATTTATTCAACCATTTAGTTTGTTCCCTTTATCTGCCAATTTATTTGTTTAATTATTATCATTTTTTTTTCTTTTCTTTTCTTTATCATTTGATTCGATTTTTTTTTTATTTTTATTTCTTCTTTTTATTATTTTTCTTATTGCCGCATTAAACCATACCCCCTCGCAATTATTATGATTTTACATTCGAATGCGATATTACCTATGGGTTGAAAACGTACGTTGCGCCGAACAGCAGTTTCGTTTTTAGGATCTATAATCCTTGAAAAGATGGTGTTAGCGTGAACACCCATGGCGAGGACGTGAGTGGCGTATAGGGTATGTCTTAAAGCTCGAAACTTTTTTCTTCTCGTTCCGGCTTCGGACTGATTTCTATAATCTCAATTATTCTACGTGATCCGGTATTCGATTGTCAACTCCCCCCTTATTTTTATTACTTTAGATAGGCCTACAATACTTAGTACCGACACGATACACTTGCTGTCTCTGCAGTGCTAACTCGAACACTCATTCCCCTGAGGTAAACTACAAGTCTCCTTCTCTGCTCTCCTTCCCGACTGTATAAGTCTATTCGAGCCTTACTCTCTCCTATTCATCCTAGTCTATATTATCCATTTCAGATGAGAATCGAAATTCCTGAGACACGGTCAAGCGTGACCCTCCCCTCCGTGTCTTTCAGTGTTGAAGCTCATTCTGCCTTAGACTAGATTTGTAGCTCAAGTTTTGGTTAAAATGTGTGTTTCAGTCCTTCCGGAGACCAATCCTCAAAACGTTAGAAACTACAATACGGAGAGGTGTTCTCCAAACACCGAGTTCCACCTTAAAGAGTCGCCCCGTGTTATATGTGGCTTACTATGGGGTCAAACATGCTCCTTGTAACGTCACATAACACTGGAAGGGCTTTTTAAATTGGCGCCCTCAACGTGGGACAATTATTGTTAGGACGCCTGGACACACAATCTTTCGAATGTGTGTACATGGTGCTTATCAGTTGTCACATGTTTAGTCGAAGTTTTGTAGCCTTCGTAATTTTTTTTTTAGTTATCATCTAGTGTTACCACTGAAGAAAGACTACCTAGAAGTCTTACACCCGGAGGACTACTCGGCCAGTAATCCCCCTTTGGTGGAAATAGGGTTTTCAAAAACCGTAGAATAGTCGATTGGCGAAGCCAGTCCGAAGCCTATATCTGTCTCTGTCCAAATTCTCCTAAAGTCTCTATCCTTTCGAGTTCGTTCTTCATTCGAGTCTAAAGAATTTTCCTATGTAAGCTCTTGAGCTTGCTGGCGCCTGATGTGGTTCTGTTAAAGAATTTCTTGTCTAAATAGGAGGTCGTTTTGAGCCTTGCTCTCGACCGAATTTCTATTCGTTATCCTTCTCGGTTAAAGTTGTTTTGCTGTTCATTTTGTCTCTCATCCTATGAATCCTTCGAATTTGTAGAAGTTGTACTCGATTACGCATCGAGGAGAGAGTGACAGTAATTTTCTTCCTTCATGGTTATATTCCTTACCCGTGAACTCTTACGAATGAGATCGACTTGAATTGAGTGATTTTTTTTTTGTGTTTCGTTTTATTTGACTCCTCCACTCCTCTTTTTTTTTTTATTTTTTTTTATCTTTTTTTTTTTATCCTGTTCGAGTTTTAGAGGTACCCTGAAACCCTCACGCATCCTCGCCAATTTTTATGAATTATTTAAATAAAGTGATTCACACGCAGTCACGTCTCGTGGCATTGTAAAAGTCTATTTTGATTTTACTATTTCTAGTACTCAGGGGCGATTTGTCACTGTGTACTTCAAAAGTTGCAAAGATTCGAGGTTAGACCTTGACAAACTTACGAGTTAAAATCTTGACTCGTGAGATCAAGTACAAAGTAAGCACCTCAAGTGCACAAATAAAGCTTCGCTTTTCCTTTACGTAGGGTGGCTATCTATAGCCTGTGAGCTGATTCTGCCTTACGTCGGTTTTCTTCGTTTTTTTTTTTTCACCTCCTTTCTGGAGCTTCGCCTAAATTTTAACGTAAATATTCGTTATAATTTAATTGGCGAAAACCTTTTTTTTTATTTTTTTTTTTTATTTTTTTTGTACTCTGGATGTCTACGAGTTAGATCAGCTCTGTTTTTGGTATTCAATATTCAATACGTCTAATCGTACAGGCAAGGTTTAATCGGTGAATTCACCAGTATTCTTCAGTAGACCTCCTGCAAGGCATAAGTTAACGTAAAGTCCATACGGCATTGTCCGCTCATCGCGATACTCTTCGCGCTCGCGAGAATTGATAGCTGCATAACAAATACGTGTTGAATTTTATGAATAGGCTACGGCCTAATAATACAATAAGGTATCAGTAGATTCGTATACGTCTTGCAATTGTTACACTGATTTCTTCTTTTATTTGAACTTCGATAACGACTGGTAACTGATGGTTCTTAGCTTCTCATATTATTACATCGAAAAACTTTCGAGTGTCGATAAGAATCTTCATCGTATTCCCGTAACATACCTGTAAAGAAAAATAAATTCTAACGTTACTACAGTTACCAACGATTTTTTTTTTATCTCATTTCTCTCGAATTGAAATTTGCTATTTTATTATCGATTGCGAAGCTCCATACATACTATCTAAACAATATATTTATGCTCGTAAGCGATATTACTCTAAGCTAACTGCAATTTTGTTTCATCGCTCTTTATACAGTATACACATACAATGTCGTCGAATATGAATAGTGAATCGTCTGATGTAAATGTCGAAAAGGCAACCAAAATACGTAGGAATCCGTCTCGAAATGCAAGACCTGAGCCCACTAAGTTAGTCGAGTCAAGGGTAGTCAAGCCTAGCAAGAAGAAGAAAACGTATGAGATACCCGAAGGAGTTTTTAAGCCTAACCTAAGATCAGGTAAAAGTTCAGCTAGTTCAGTTTCGAGCACGAATTCAGCAGTGTCGAAAAAATCTGCGAAATTGAGTAACCAAAAGGTTGTAAAACCTAAGGCCAGCACCGTGAGCAATGTCATTAGTAATGTGACGAAGACAGTCGCTAAATTGTCACCCCCCGCAATGAAATTGATAGCTGGAAATCCAGTTGCAATAAATGAGTTTATAGATCCACTAATTCTTGTATCTAATAAATCGAGCGAGCCTAATAAGATTTCGTCAGCAGCCCCCTCCATATCAAAGCAAATTTCAGTCTCTGGTATTGTGAGTAATAATGCGAGTGTGACACCCCGTCCATCCATTAGTAGTGAGATTAGTAATTCTTCCAATAATGTCTCCTACCTCGATGATAATGTTCCTGAAAATGCTAACATATTTGAGAACACTGTAAGCGTCGATAACAGGCCTATCACACATGCTAAAGATACCTTTCATCCCGAGCGTTTAGGTTTAAGAAAAAGAGCGATGTGGCAAAACTTTAGCAGACAAACATCACTGGCGGAATCAACTTCCGATAGTTTGTCACCTCCACCTCGTTCACTATCATTGAATAATTTATTTCCTCCTTCGTTGATGAATATAGGTCTCGAAGACTTCTGTAGAGAGAACCCCAGACCGGTATCAGAATATACTCAACAACTATCCATCTCGAATCAGCTCATTTCACTGAATCGCCAACAAAGTACAAATATGGCTGAAGGAGGAGACGAAATATCGTTAGAGGAAAGGTTGGCAAAGGCGCTGTCTGAGAGAAACTCAGACAATTATGAGACCGTTACCCCTATGATTGAGGAGATGAGGAGTGAAATCCACCGCAGAGAGGTTGAAGCCAAAGACCTGAGACTTCAATCTCTCGCCGACGAGATTGAATCCTTAAAGATTTTTATCTCGGATAAAATTGTGGAACTGTCGGGGCAACCAAAAAAGAATACGAGAAGTAAACCAACTGCTCGATCGACGCAAAAATTCGAGCGCGAAGATACAGTTGGTAACGAGGAGACCGAATGTGCGGCGTCGACAATTGAAAATGAAAATAGTCCTCCCTCCTCTCCCTCAGATAGTTCGGAATCAGATAGCTCGAAATCTGATTCCGATTCTTCGAGCAGCGAGCATAGTAGCCGATACCGACGAAACGATCGAGATGATCGACGGAACGATCGAGATGATCGACGGAACGATCGAGATAACCGACGAAACGATCGAGATGGTCGTCGATCCGAGGAAAGGAATGAGCGATCGAGTCGACGAAAATCAAGGAAGTCAAAAATATTTGACATAACGTCGGATCCATGGGCTAGCAGCTCGCATACCCAGCCCCTAAAACTACCGGACTTCACGCTCGATGAGAAAAGGTGTGCGCCCTTCAAATCGCGAGATGAAGGTGAAACAAGGACACCAATCGAGTTCCTACAAGACTTTAACAGTCAAATTGGCACCTTTGTTAAAGACGAGAGGATGAGAATCCAGAGATTTACCCACCTCCTCAACAGGTCGTCTTTAACAAAAGGCATTGCGCAGGCTATTCGCGATAAATGCAAAAGCTCGAGATGTAAATGGGGGACGGTGGAAGCTATGTTTTTAGATAGGCACTGGGATCTATTTGCCCAGAAGAAGGTGTTTAAAGAATTTGATAACGCGACATTCGACATGCAAGAAGATAATATGTGTGACTGGCTGGAAGGATGGATGCGCCTATTGACCAGCTGCACCAAACTCCGCATCGATGATCCATTAAAGCGAGTTTGGAAGAAATTGCCCAAACGAATCCGCAATAGTATGCCAGGTACCCCCCGCGATCAACGGCAAATGGTGGATTACGTCCAATACTATCAAAGAAAATTTGGCAATGATATATTGCAATACTCTTCGAAAGAATCCTCTTCCAAATCATCGAAATATCAACAGTTTTCGAAGAATGCAGCCAGCCCTTCGAAGACTAAGCCAACCGCAGCCCTCCATATCGACGTGGAAGATGAACATTGTAAGACCGAAGATTCAGACTCGACTGAAATAGGTGAGTTTTTAGTTAATAATACTCGTAGTAACGATGAGTCGAGCTTAGGGATTGAACACAACAGGGGCGAGGTATCTGCAGCCCAAGAAATAAATGTAGGGTACGCGATTAAGGATGACGAAATCAACGACGGCACGAAACTGGTATGGAACGACTTTCTTCTATGTGGGGACGCCTCAATGATCGCCCTAGCCGAAAATATGACCACCTACCAATTTCTCAAACAAGGCGCGAAATTATGGTTGAACCGAGGTTTCACACCGAAAAGTCTAGCCCTCGCGCTGAAGCTTTCAGATATTCCCGATCAAGAAAAATTTCTTAACGTCCTTGTAAATATAGGTTCGGAAATTGTAAAGGACGAAGACCTACGAGCCACTCAGGTAAAAAAGTGGTTTACCGATATCGCTGAAATTTTTGTGAAATCAAAGGGAACCGAAAGATTAATTTTCATGCTATTACCATTCCCGAGAAAAATGAACGCTACTATTTTCAGAAACACGAAAATAATAAATCGAGCTATCAACGACCTCAAAAGACTGCCGTTTGGTGACAAAATCCGAACTTTCTCTACACTGTCAGTTTTCCATCCTAATGCGCGATCGATACAATCGCGACAAATCGAAAATTTCGCAGATGTGCAATATTCGCCTTTGATGTACAATGCCATGTCTCGCGGAGATGGGCACGAATGGTCGCTCAACGCCCGAGAAGAAATAGCGAAGAGGCTGGATTCTTATACATCAATGGCGAAAATTGAGAAGAAACAGAAAGAAGACATAGTGGGCCGTGTTATTGACATCCCTGACTACGAAATTAATGTCGAAGAGCGAATTAAGAAGGGTTCACTGTTCCAATTGCTAATGAACTTTTTTGGGATACTAATCACAGCAATTTTTGACACCGGCTGCAGTGTGTCCATCATATCAAAAAAATTCTTCGATGACTTGATGATCAAAAATTCAAATAGTAAATTAGCCATCGAACCAGCATACGGTATTCGCATGAAGTCTGCATCGGGTGACTTCATGAAAGTGATTGGGAAAGTCAAATTAACCACCAAAGTCATATGCTCTCGTAGACCCAGTAATTGGGTAGAGATAGAGACATATTTTTATATTGTAGACGGTCTACCGTGCGACTGCCTATTTGGAGGAGAATTAGCAATAGAAGAGAAGCTCCTAGTCGATATACCGGGAGAAGCGCTAGTGTTCTTGAGTGAATGCCCTCCCGTCATCATCTCCCTTGTTGGAGCAAAGGAAGCCCCTCTCGATTCGGTTTCAGATATATTCTCCAAATTACAAAAAATATACCAACAAGAAAATCTCCTCCAGCGACGAAAAAAGTTGGAAAAGAAAGATTTTATACGAAAAGCTGAAGTTTTTACAGTTTTGAACGTAGAAAAAGAACTGGGTCCGTCAACTCAAGACTGGGAAAAGGAATTATTAGAAAAATTTCCAGCAGCCTTTGAGAAAAGAGTAGGCAAATTATTAAATTTTGTGTACAAACTGCAATTTCGCAACCCAGAAGAGAAAATAATAATAAAAAACAAGCGCTATTCCTACTCTAGAGAAAAGCTGAAAGCTGTGCGGTCAGTAATTGATGAATGGGTTCAGAATGGAATACTGGAAAAATGTATGTCTCCGCATATTAATAATATCGTCATTGTGAAAAAAAAGACAGACCCCGGCTGCGAGCCTGAGTACCGAATCTGTAATGATTTTCGTCTTTTGAATAAATATCTAAAGCCGCCACAGAATCTCGCGCCTAATATAGAGAATATCACTCAAAAGTTTATAGGCAAGAAATATACGCATTTCTCACGCTTAGACTTAAGATGGGCATTCATGCAGATCCAGCTACATAAGAACTCGCGTGATTACACAGCATTTGATTTTGAGGGTACTATGTATAGGTTTACAAGGGTCGCATTTGGCATGAACTGTTCCATGCAGGCCTTTATTGCCGCCACGTCACCCATTTTAGAAGAATTCCAAGATTTCTGCATGGTGTATGTTGACGACATTGTGATAATGTCGGAAACGTTTGAAGAACACAAGATCCAAGTTGCGAAGGTAATTGAGAAATTAGAAAAACATGGGATGACGATTAAATTTGAAAAATGTGAATGGGCGCGACCGGAAACCAAATTCTTAGGGTACGTAATCAACGCTAACGGCGTTAGGCCAAATCCGGAAAAAGTTGAGCAGCTTCAGAAAGTTCAAGCGCCCAAATCTCCTAAAGATATTCGCTCGTTTCTTGGTGCTTGTGGATATTTTGCGAGGCATATTCCCTCATATGCTGAATACGCAGCCTGTTTAACAGAACTCCTAAAGAAAAATCGAAAATTTGAGTGGTCAGAAGAACATGAAAAAGCGTTCCTAGCCATCAAAGAAAACGTGAAGGACATGTGCTACAACTATCATCTAGACCCATTAAATGATATAGACATAGTCTTGTCAGTTAGGGAGAGATCATACTCTGCGGTTATTATGCAGACGAAAGATGATACGTTCTACCCGCTTGTATTCGCAGGTAGGAAATTCAGAGATCCAGAAACGAGGTATTCTCCTGTAGAGCTCGAATTTACGAGCATGTCCGATTTATTAAAACGCTATGCATATCTTTTGCATGGGCATAAAGTTACTTTTCACGTGCAATTTATATGGCCGGAATTAACAACAATGTGGCCATTCTTAAGCAGGCGCCTGCAAAAATCAAACATTCACCTAAGGGAGTTCCAAACCGAAGTGAAAACCATCTCACCAAAAATGAAAAAAATGTTCGATTATTTGAATCGGTTCCCAATTGAACCTCATGTGGAACTCCCAGAGGAAGAAGAAACCACCATTGAGGATTTTCGGGGAAATGATATTAACTGTAACTACTTTGACGTAGAAATACCTTCGTCAATGAGAGCCCAACTCAAGGACCTCAGATCTCTCCAGGAAGAGGATGAGATCATCTCGGAAGAGCGAAGGAGAAATGACTCACGCGTGACATTTGATGGAGATTATTATAGGTTTCGAAGCTATGACGGAACTGAAAGAATATTTGTACCGGAAAAACTCCAGCGGAGTCTTATTCACTATTATCATAGATTTTATGGCCACCAAGGAATTCTCAAGACAATCACGGTTATAAAGAGGAATTTTCACTGGAAATTATTAGCTGAGGACGTCGCCGATTATATAGGAAATTGTCGTCAATGCTTAAAAATGAAATGCCATGCAAAAAGGGCGCGGGCAGCTATCAAGCATATAGAGATTGAAAGAATAAACCAATTTCTCTTCCTAGACTTTTTTGGACCACTACTTAGTTCAGGTCGTTACAAGTACGTTCTGGTAATGCTTGAGGGCTTTTCAAAAATGGTAAAAATTGTGCCCGTGGAAAAGGCTGACTCGAAATCAGTTATTCAAGCACTAAAGAAATATTGTGAGAATTTCGGTTCACCTGAGAATATTTTGAGTGATAATGGTAGTGCTTTTGTATCAGAGGAATTCTGCGAAGCGATGAATGGAATGAGAATTAATGTAACTCACACATCGATGTATAATCCTCAGTGCAACTTGGCCGAGCGAATCATGTCCCGGATTGGTGACATGATGCGCGTTCACCTAATTGAAAAATCACACGATAAGTGGTACAATCTAGTACATGATATCGAATGCGCGATAAATGAAATTGAGCATGGAGTGACACTGGTTCCACCTCACGAAATAATAACTGGCGAACCTGTACCTGATGAAATTCCTGAAATATTGAGAATCCCACCCCCGAAGCTAGTCAGAAACAAAATAATAGATGAAGTTAGAGATCGTCTGAAGAAAGTATATTCGAAGGTTATTGATAATAAAAAGTCGAGAATACTTGTTGGTGACATTGTGAAACTTAGACTTCACCCTCAAACAAAAAGAGGTGAGGGAAGGATTAAGAAATTCCTTCCAAGATTCTCAGATAAATATGAAGTCATAGCAACAACCTTTGAAAACAGATATAAACTACGAAGCTTAGGGGAAGACAAAACTGTTAGATGGGAGAACATCAGAAACCTGGTCCGAGTACACGATATTGTCCAGCCTAATCCGGTGCAACGTAGATATGCAGCATGGAAAAAATTCGCGAAAGAAAGACAGATGAGGTTAGAGAAAGACCTAACACCTGAAGGGACCATCGATAAAATCCCTCCTGTTGACTCAGAAAATGTAACCGAAGCGACGTCTCCTCAAAATGAGATTACTTTGAAAAAGAAGAGGCGAGGAAGACCTCATACAAGTAAATCTGCAAAAATTCTTAATCCTTTGCAAGAAGATGACTTAGAATCAGAATCTGATAAAATTGATAATAGGGTCGAAATCATAAGGAAGGATGGGAATAAACCAATGAAAGAGGTTTCAATAGATCTCCCCGAAAAAAGAGATAGGCCGATCAGAACGACACGTAAAGAAGGCCTGAATTATCGTGATGCCAGAAAATATGAAAGGAAAAAGAAACCTCAGTACGCATTTTGTGTAAGCGAAGAAATTGAACAAACACAAATTGATCGCTTGGCAAATTTCTGGAAAACCAAACAATATCGAGTAAGACAAATTGAAACCGGAAGTGAAAAATATTCCGTCATCAGAAATAATATTCGTGAATACGCAAAGCGAGTTGTAATTTATACTGATGGCGCTTGCGCTAAAAATGGTACGCCTGAATCAAAAGCAGGGATAGGCGTTTTCTTTACTCCAGAAAGCAAACTGAATGTTTCGGAGCCATTAATCAATTTTAAAAGGTTCACAAATTTGAAGTACATCTATAATAATGCTGCTGAAATTATCGCCGTTGTGCGGGCTTTAGAAATTGCGAAACAAAACCGCATGGAGGAGCTTGAAATTCGCACAGATTCTATGTGGATGATTAAGTATTTTAGTGAATATCGAGATAAGTGGCTCAGCGAGCATGCAGCGAATAAGTCATTAACGTATAGGCGAACTGATAACTTCTTACTCCTAAAACTGGAGGAAACCCTAGCTACAATGAAAGCCGTCACATTTGCCTTTGTAAAAGCCCATAGTGGAGATGAGGGCAATGAAGGTGCTGACGAACTGGCAAGAAAAGGTCTAGATATGGCCGAGAGACTTGCCGACTCGGAAAAAGTGAAAGAAAGTGCTGATGCCAAATCAGAGATAAGCCTGAAAGATGCTCTCATCGCTACGGTGAAAAATATAGAGAATAAGTCGCAAATTGACGAAGCAATTACAGCGCTTCTATCAGTAGCCGATGAACTTAGAAAGGCCAGAAATCACAAGATAAGAGCCGTAGACACTCCAGAAAGGAGAAAGAAATATGTAAATATGTAAATACATCAGAAACGCCGATGGGGAAGTAAACTTTTTTTTTCGTTCTACTTATTTTTTATTCATCTTATCTCCATACTCTCTTCGTTTTATGATGGTACGGGTGGTGAATCAAGTCTCTAGCCTTCTTCTTGACATATTTTGCGTCAACAATGAACAGTTATTCTGCATCCTTGAAATCTCCCGTTTTCCTATAATCTTTTCTGTAGCTGTTTCCCATTATAACTTCGCGAGAGGTTTCCTATTCTCCGAGCGTCTGAGCTCAAATGTCCGTGTCTTCGTCCTAAATATTTCCCTCCTCGCAGAATCAATTGTGAATTGAAAATATGTCAGAGGATTACTAGTCCCGGAAAATCTGATTTTCCCGGACCAAAAAAAAACACTCAATTCCTTGGCTCGACTCGGATTATGTATCTTATTCTTTCTTATTTTGTCTCTTATTATTTATTTATTTTTTTTTGTTGCTCAGCTTTCTCTGATCTTGTTATTTGTTTTGTTTCATTTTTTTTTCCCTTCTTCATTTTTATCTTGTTTTGTCATCTCGTTACCATTTATCCTAAGACTAACTCATTAATACTTATATGTAAATATTTACTTACCCTTTAGCATAAAGTAATCCGGTGTTCGACTGCTTCGATATTGCTAATCTACTCTTCGTCATGGATTCCTGAGATTTGATGCATTCACCCACCTATACGTTGAAGAAAAATTTGAAGTTTATTTTCGTTATTCTGAATTTTTTTGTTTTATTGCTCTGCTTTCTTTGTTTTTTGTTTCTCTCAATGGAGATTTTTTTTTTATTTATTCTTTTTTTTTTAATCACTTTTGTTTCTACAATATCTTCTATGATCTATTATTTTTCTGCCTCAAATCACTATTTGAAAGTGTTGTAAATTTGTCAAAGTACTTACTTTTAGTTTCTCTGCAAATTTTGTTACAGCGCCTGCGGAACTGGCCGTTGGGTGTCCCTTTTTGTTCTGGGCTTGGGTTTCCGCTGCTGGATCACTCTTCGCTGTTCCTGGAGTTTGGATCTTCTGAAGTACTGTATTGAGATGGTCCAAAGTCCTTTGGGATTTTGTCACATCTCAACAGGGGCGAATGTGGCGTTACAAACTCTCGGTTTCATCGAAGACGTGTGAAGGCAGCCGTACTTCGTTCGCCCGGCGTTCGCACGGATGGTCTCGCTGTACTTCCCTTCTACTACGGATTTTCCCATTGTGTGATGTATTTGTACACTATATACGTATACCTCATACTCTTATCCTTTCCCTTCCTTTCTCCTGTACCCGTCCTTTTCTGTAACCGGCGTCGATTCTCTCGTTAGCGCCACCGGTTTACTTTTTCTTTCCTCGTTGTTGAGTACGGTATAGACTATCGCTCTAATTTTTGAAACGAAAAGTTTTCTCGTAATATCAATAAAATTCATTGTTGCGCGTCATTGTGCATTTACGACTGACGCTGAAATTTCCTTCATTCGTCATTCTTTCGTTTGCGACGCCGGACAAGATCCAGTCCTCGATCTACAACCCCTGGTGGATTTGAGACACCGTTGGTATTACAATTCGAAAAAAGATCCTCGTAGTTGACGAGTTTGACAAAGCACTATCAGTTATCAGCATCTGCTGGCGCTTTCAGGTTTTATTATTTTCGTTTTATTTTCATTTCGTATTACTTTATTTTTTATTTATTCATTTATTCAACCATTTAGTTTGTTCCCTTTATCTGCCAATTTATTTGTTTAATTATTATCATTTTTTTTTCTTTTCTTTTCTTTATCATTTGATTCGATTTTTTTTTTATTTTTATTTCTTCTTTTTATTATTTTTCTTATTGCCGCATTAAACCATACCCCCTCGCAATTATTATGATTTTACATTCGAATGCGATATTACCTATGGGTTGAAAACGTACGTTGCGCCGAACAGCAGTTTCGTTTTTAGGATCTATAATCCTTGAAAAGATGGTGTTAGCGTGAACACCCATGGCGAGGACGTGAGTGGCGTATAGGGTATGTCTTAAAGCTCGAAACTTTTTTCTTCTCGTTCCGGCTTCGGACTGATTTCTATAATCTCAATTATTCTACGTGATCCGGTATTCGATTGTCAACTCCCCCCTTATTTTTATTACTTTAGATAGGCCTACAATACTTAGTACCGACACGATACACTTGCTGTCTCTGCAGTGCTAACTCGAACACTCATTCCCCTGAGGTAAACTACAAGTCTCCTTCTCTGCTCTCCTTCCCGACTGTATAAGTCTATTCGAGCCTTACTCTCTCCTATTCATCCTAGTCTATATTATCCATTTCAGATGAGAATCGAAATTCCTGAGACACGGTCAAGCGTGACCCTCCCCTCCGTGTCTTTCAGTGTTGAAGCTCATTCTGCCTTAGACTAGATTTGTAGCTCAAGTTTTGGTTAAAATGTGTGTTTCAGTCCTTCCGGAGACCAATCCTCAAAACGTTAGAAACTACAATACGGAGAGGTGTTCTCCAAACACCGAGTTCCACCTTAAAGAGTCGCCCCGTGTTATATGTGGCTTACTATGGGGTCAAACATGCTCCTTGTAACGTCACACTAGCGGGCATTTCTTGTAACACACAAAACATACACCACTACAAACACACACACTGGAGGTACCTTATTGAATGTAGGATAAAATAAACGTGTGTTAACACAAGAAGCGTTTTAAGTTGTCATCATTTTGCCAGAACTAGTGATGGGCGATTAATCGGTTTATTCTGGTGAAATTTAACCAAAAAACCAGTCTATTTGTGATGAACAAAAAACTGGTTATTAAAGCGCAATTATGAATAAGTGCAATAACCGATTAATTGCCAAAATCTCCAAGTTAGGTATTTCTTAATCATTGACACGGCACCTCAGAGTTTAAGAGACCTCTCTTCTTCTTTTTTTTCAATTTTTGCAATTTTGAGGGCAAAAAACGTGGAAGACTTTAGCGCTCCTGGCGGAATTTTTTGAGAACTAAAGGTGATCCAAATAACCGCCGGTTAACCGATCAACCAGTGTTTATTTGAGCAGTTTTGACCAATTAACCCGTTATGATGATCTTCAATTGACCATTTAACCAGTATATTGAAATAACCTGTAACCGCCCATCACTACCAGTGACCAGGAGTCAGGACACTTGTTCTGAGTTCTGACGTATACAAAACGCTCTGTACATACATATGTGTGTGTGATAGAAACTGCGTAAAGACTACTATAGGGATACGGAACGAAAAAATTTTTTCGGTTTTTTGGTTATCGGTCCTCGTCAGGAAATTATTTCACTCAATTGTTCCGCTCCTTATGACCAATTCAAAATTTTTTTGCTCCACGGTTTTGCTCCTTGGAACGAAAGACATTTCAATCGGTTTTTGGTTTTTGTTCGGGTTATTGCTCCTCTTCCATTTTCTGCAAGGTGTTGCAGATGCAGGGCAAGTATTCTTGAACACTTACTGAGTTACTCGGATTAACAAACCAACTGAGAGGCCGTCAGGAACTTTTGACATAATCATTTCCTCATTGGAGGAAAAAAAAGAAGAAAAAAAGAATATAGAACTAAAAAGAATAAAACAAGATTTTAAATTGAAGAAATCTCTGTTGTAACCAAACAGAATTCTAATATACTATTTTATTTATGTAACTGACTGAAGCTGAAAAAAAAATACATAATAGTGGAATTAATTGTACTGCAACTATGCTGTATCCATCATGAATTTATCAAGGGGCTGTTTCTTCTTTATTTGTTAATGTACAGATTTACTGAACTTTACAAATTACTACTTATGCATGATAAAGATCAGAATCTGGATGACAGCAGTGTTGCAGTACAATTAATTGCACTATTATGTATTTTTTTTTTTCAGCTTCAGTCAGTTACATAAATAAAATACCGTATATTGGAAGTCTGTTTGGTTACAACAGAGATTTCTTCAATTTAAAATCTTGTTTTATTCTTTTTAGTTCTATATTCTTTTTACCAGCAACACCGGATCTTTTTTTTTAATAAAAAATATTTTATTTGAATTATTTTTTAGTTAGGTGACAATTGGTCATTTTTAGAGGTTTTACAGGCTCGTGCTTCGTACTCGCGGCGCGCGTTGATTCATGGTGACTAATATTTTCTATTTTGTGAATATTTACCGACCCAGATTTATTTTTTCAAAAATATTTCCTCTAATTGAAGTCTAAAAAAAAACACGAGAACACACATAAGATTGTATGCCTTGTAACACCTTCCCGCATGTGAAGTGCAGCATTCAATCGGCAATGCAAAATGGGAGGAGTTAGTTACAGGAAAGTGGGGGTAAGCAATGTAATACGACAAAACACGACCCGTCGCTCAACGTGCACTGATATTTTCTTCGTACCGGTGAATACATGCAGACAAATTTGTGTAATTTCTCGACGAAATATGCTTCAAATTTTATCATTTAACAGCCTATGACACTCTACGTTCAAAGACGAATCCAACAAAAAAAAAATCAAGACTCTAGGTGCTCTGGGGAGCGAGATACGAGGGTACAAGCCGGTGGATAGAAAAAGAAAGAAAGAAAAAAGAAAGAAAGGAAGGTCCGCTGTCAAACACATACCGGTGGTGTGGCGCAACACCAGAAAAAGAACAAGCTTTTTCAGAATTCAGAAAAAAATGAAACATATTTATTCAATAATTGTTGAAATTGGGTGAAAAAGTGGAGTGAAAACCAAATGAAATTTTTCGGTTTTCGTTCCGGTTTTTGGTTGAACAAATTTTTTATATCACTCCAGCTAAGGCACTATAGTACGATAGGTAAGCTGGACTGATAACAGGGAGACGACTTTTAGGCTATAAGGTACGAACGCGGCTCGTGTAACGTCACGCGAAAGCAAATGTAGTTGATGGGTACCGACAGCAATCGTCAGTTACGCGACTATTACGCGACGCTACGTGAAACGTGTTCGTACCTCATAGCCTAAAAGTCGTCTCCCTGTTATCAGTCCAGCATACCTATTGTACTATAGTGCCTTACTCCAGCAATCGCTCCTTCGGAGCGTTATTTAAAATATATATCACTCCTTTTTTTCGCTCCCCCGGAGTTTTTCAATCGCACACGGTTATTGCTCCAAAATATCGGACCGTTCCATATCCCTAGACTACTATGATAATGTTAGTGAAGCTATCTTGTTATTATAGGGTACTATAGAGGGGGGTATGGCAATACGCCATTTTAGCAGCAAAAAGAAGGCTCTCAAGCACTAACGCGTTCGCTCAGTGTCGCGGAATATTCGACAGGGCCGGGCAACACCGGTCACGTTTGTTGTCTCGCGACGCACGCTGTGCGATACGCACTTGTGCGTTAGGGCGCTGCGCAAACTGTTTGACTGGAAAACTGTTTGACAGGTAAACCGGTTGACAAATAAAGGCTCCGGAGATCGATCAACTCCGTGAAACGAATTTTCGTCACGCGTTGCGCTGTACTCAATATGATTTCCGTGACCACCCTTGTAGGTAAACTGTTCCACAGGCAAACCGTTCCTCAAAAAATGTGACCTAAGCTGAAGAAAGGGGTCTTCCAGTCCCACGCGAGATTTTTCAGGGGAGTTGTTCAAAGATTGTGATCTATGTGTATATTTTGGAATTAATTCCCCCCCCCTCCCCCTCCCCCCCCTCTCCCCCTCATAATGGACTTGAAAAATTTTCCTGAATTACCTGGGAGGTCATTGAAAAATCTGCCAGTACCACCCTCAAATTAAATGAAAATAAAATAAAATAAAAATAAAATGAAATGAAGATAAAATGAAATAAGAATGAAATGAAATAAAAATAAAATTTAATTAAATAAAATTTAATTAAATTAAAAATGAAATAAAATTGAAAATAATTATGAAAAAAAATAATAATGATACATAAAAAAATGAAAATAAAAATGAAAATATGCCTGGGAGGTCATTGAATAATCTGCGAAAACCACCCTCTTTCAAAAAAAAGAAAAAATTGTATAAAAATGAAATAAAATGAAATAAAATGAAATAAAATAAAATAAAATAAAATAGAATGAAATGAAAATAAAATTAAAAATAAATAAAATAAAATCAAGAATAATTCTGAAAAAAAAAATATTAAAAAAATAAAAATGAAATTAAAATGAAATTAAAAAAATACATGGGAGGTGATTGAGAAATTCGCAAGTACCATCCTTCTCATACTATCTGTAGTATATTTAAATGCACTTGGAAAAATTTTGGGTGAGGTAACAAGTGGAGCGAGTGAGGCCCAGAAATCTCATCAGCCTGAAATATTATACTAGAGCAGTCAGCCTACAATACTCTAAAGTAGACTTTTACTGGAACAAGAAGCTGGAAATTTTGGAAATTTTTGAACAATGAAGAGCTTAAGACAACTGGCAAACAGACATGAAACATGATCTTTATATTTTTGGCAATGCTAAGAAATCCTTCCTTTTTTTTTGTACATGGCCCCACCAACAACATTAATATGTGAGAGCTCCCTCCCTCAACCCCTTCAGGGGAAGCGAGCACATCACACTGTAAATATTAGCCAATTTGGAACAAATTCAGTATATATATCCTGTGTGTTGAGGAGGAGGAAGCTTTTTGTGAGATTTTGAATATTGACTGACTTGTATTCTACCCCAAAAGAGAAGTGCTAACCACCATGGTTTTACTGGAGTATAGTAAAATGGAATGATGCTCCAGATGAGAATGTTATAGTGAAAAATCCTCTGAAAATTTTTATTTGAAAATTTCTCCCAAAAATGTCTAGCTCACACCTCAAGAAGAAGAAACATTTGAACGCAGTTTGAATAAAATTCTGGGCAATCTAACTGGATTGTACATCCTAAATACTAACCTTATGACGGGAATAAGGTTTGTACACAAGGTTGTACTTTTGTCAAAACTTATGGCTGTACATATTTTTAAGATAATCTCAACTCAATAGGTCTTAATCTCATTTTTCCAATCAAGACATCTTGAAAAATATTTTAAGTCCGAAAATATTTCCATACTTGGTTGTTTTTAGGATAAAAACATCTTGAAAAAATATTCCAAGTCCAAAAAATATGATCCGCAGCCCAAAGCGTACGCGCTGTTATAAGAAAGTGAGCGTGAAGACAACAAACAACAAAAAAATAAGTTCCGTCACCTCCGCAGCTACATTTCTTTACCCTTTAATGTCTAGTGAACAATCTCGCGTGGGACTGGAAGACCCCTTCCTTCAGCGCAAGTCACATTTTTTGTCCAACGGTTTGCCTGTCGAACAGTTTACCTACAAGGTTTTGGTCACGGAAATCATTTTGAGTACAGCGCAACGCCTGACGAAAATTCGTTTCACGGAGTTGATCGATCTCCGGAGCTTTTATTTGTTGGTTTTCCTGTCGAACAGTTTGCCTAGTACCAAAGCCTAGTACCGTGCGTGGTAAGAGTTAAGACTATAGATACCTAGAAGAGACAAGATGAACAACTTTGTTAGTTCCAATGTTCCACCGCACGCCAGCATAGCGACACAGTCTTTTTAGGCTAAATTAACATTGCGCTTATGGACGTTTTCCAGTTTTCATCAATTATCTCGGAAACCGTTAATTTTTATGAAAACATGAAGAGAACAAAATTTATTCCTCTTGTAATTTCCAATGGAATGAGACCTATTTTGGATTTTTTTTTTTCAAAATATGAAATACGTCTCATTCCATTGGAAATTACAAGAGGAATAAATTTTGTTCTCTTCATGTTTTCATAAAAATTAACGGTTTCCGAGATAATTGATGAAAACTGAAAAACGTCCATAAGCGCAATGTTAATTTAGCCATACAACACAGTAGCGTCATCTCTCGGCACGTAAATTAGCTCAACGAAAATTGGGTACACGTTTTTAACACGGTCAAAATGGAGAGTTGGCTATCTTGTCTCTTCTAGGTATCTATAGTTAAGACACGTCTTCTTTTTGCTGCTAAAATGGCGTATTGCCATACCCCCCCCCCAGCCCTTTATAGTACCCCAGTTATTATTCTTGTTATCACATATTTTTGGCGGCAGACTATGCGATCGCGCCTTGATCGCGCAGACTACAGTGACTATAACTACAAGGACTATGAGATCTTCAATTTTCAACAAAATGGTTTTTACTTATTATAAATCCGCGAACCAAATAATGTAGCGATTCGTTTAAGTGATGGGTGCCATCCGTTGTATAGTTTGCGGATCTAATACAACACTACGAAAATGTTTCAGGTAAGATAATTATGCAAAACGTTGATAATACATTATTACCATTTTGCGAACTTACTTGAGAAACCTTAGTACCATTACCATTATTATTACATATTGTAGTTTTCTGAATCAACCGGATGTGGTTACTCGTATGCAATCTAGCTGAGGAAGATCTTAGTTCCAAGCGTATTTGTGAAACGCATTTCTAAAAGTCTGATTTTGTACCATCGTCGAAAGAAGGAAGTCGCTTACTCCTTAAAAAAAAAAAAATGTTATACCATGTATATCTCTAGCGTAAGTATGCGATTGAAGTGCATGGTCCTGAATATCATGCTACTTCGTAATTCGTGGTAACTTTGGGAATACAATTTCTTCATTGTTGTTTCTAGTCCAGTTTCTGTTAGTGCTAGTGAAGTATCGCAAATCCCGGTGGACGAGAGTGGAACCTTACAAAAGAAGCAACGTAAAGAAGGTCGCAAACGTTGTATTAATTATTTGCAGTAGGTACTTACAGTAACAAACGCTCATACCACAGGTATAAATATGGTTGATGTCAAGAAACTTTTCTTTCTTGTTATAGATTTCCAACATCAAATACAGAAACTCGACAAAAGTGGTTGAAAGCTTGTAATTTGACTGAGAATGAATACTCAGATGGCATGCGAATTTGTGGGGTTCATGTTGAAGAATCTGATCTCTGGCATTCGCTGCAAAATGGTCCAGTTCGATTGAAGAATCATGTCGTCCCTACTCTATTCCTTTTGTAAGTGAAAGCGTGATAACATCCATAGGTACTAACCCGCATAAATAATAGCGATAAGAATAAGAATAATAATAAGAGTGCCTACGTGCTAGACTTCTAAACGCTGCAAATTGTGGAACTGATTCTGAAACTTCATTGGCAATTTATTGAAAGATTTGCTTCTTCCACTAATATAATAAATAGGGACTTGGGATTTTTATTTTTGTATTTATCGTACCTATTTTTCATAGTCAAAGGATTTTCCCGACTTTCTATGCAGTCAATGAAGTTTTAACACGACAAAAATTAATAAGCGAGGTAACTGACGAAATATAATGAAGAAAGGTTGAAAAGTTAAACGTCACGCGCAAGTAATTCACGAAAATCAATTCGGTGAGTCCGAAAATTCTCATTCAAATTGTTTAATCTTACATTCGATCGTGTTTTACCCGGATTGATATGAATAAACCAGTCTCTCTATGAATCCATTCAGACTAAAATTAGCTGTTAAAGTCGAGCTTGAAGAAGATGTTATGACGTATTATAAAATCTGTGTGAGAGAAGGGTTAAATTTAATCACCCGAAATGATCGATACAATCCTCTGTGCTGCCGGCATCGACATGCGAAGATTATCAGGTCAAAGTTTCACATGTTTCAAACTATCTTAAAGTATACGATATTCGAGTCATTCCTATTCCGAAAATCCTCCGTCGGACTCAATTTTCGAATAACAGTTCTATCGAGATTTTAAAAATTAATTATTCATTTTCAGAGTCGAGAACAAAAATATGAAAAACTGGATATGCCGTATCAAGATATCAAAAGCTTCTGTAGAAATAAGTACCACTACTTACGAGTTCAAGAAACGTGTGTCAAATAGGATGAAAAGTTGGTTAGTAAACTTTGCTCGGTACTCGGAATCGATTACGTGATTACAGGACATGTTCATTTGCGGACATTCCTGTATACCCAATAAATTGATAAGTAGAATTCGACGTGTGAAAACATTGGTACTGAAGATATTCCCGAAGAAGTGTGAATGTGGTTGTTGGTTACTTATCATAGTAATGAAATCGCATGAAAAAATGAAACACCATGGTAGTTCTGACGAGTCAGCGACTCATTACACTACACAACAGCCTAAAAAATGCTGAGTTGAAACTATCAAATTTTAAATGAATTTTTAACGCTGAATTCAATGCCGTTCTCCTTTTTTTGATAGGAGGTCTCAGTTTTTCGTAATCGTATAAAATATTCTCGTTTATTCCCCGCGCGTTGTCGCGGAACGTAACGTTGCTTCGCGATCCCCGATACTTCAGCTATCGAGAAGGTGTGTTACGTTCCGCGACAATGCACGGCGAATGAACGAGAATATTTTACACGATTACGAAAAACTGAGACCTCCTATCAAAAAACGGAGAACGGCATTGAATTCAGCGTTAAAAATTCATTTAAAATTTGATAGTTTCAACTCAGCATTTTTCAAAAAGTTTGAATTTGTTGCGTAGTGTTATGATATCAAATGAATGGGCTCCGTGAAAATTCATCGCGCGAAATCCTACACGACTCAAAATTTCACGCAACGAAAATTCATCTACCGAAATTTAACGCGGACCGGCTAAAAAGTTGTATTTTTTGCATACAGATGCAATGTGTGAACTTAAGAAGTAAAAAAGATGAAAAAGCACATTAGTCGAAAAGGTTGATAGCGGAAATTATGAGTAATGTCTCGTAAATAATAGACGATGGTATCTTCGTCAAAATCGTCGTAATTGAGCGCCACTCATACTTTTTTCGACATTTCGGCTGCAGCTCTCTAGCGACGTCCTCCTCTAGTCTTACTTCTGTGAGCACCTGTTCGCGACGTAAAGCGACAAGCAACTTGTATACATTCGCGTGGTATGCATCTATAGTTGCTTGAAACCCGAGATGGTCTTCGGGAGGTCTTCGAGGACGGTGTCGTAACAGTTCCACAAATGTATCGCATATTGAGGTTCTCTTCGACGTGCTGACTGTTGGTTCCTTGCCCTTCGTGTTCGTTGCAGACGCCCTATCCAAATGTTCTCGAAGTAATCGACGACACTACGTGCATTGACTGGTATGGTGTAACCTGCAGTCAGCACCTCAAAATGCATCGATAACGTTTTCAGGCGTGACGCTCTCAATTCGTAGTTCATACCCGTCTGAGCTCGCCATAACTCTATATTATTATTTGTCATAATTATATGCTTCTTATTCACCCCACAAAGAAAAGAACCAATATTACTAGTATTTACAGCCTGCGTTAAATTTCGCGCGAAAAATTTTCTCCGCGTTATTTTTTAATGCGTTAAACTTTCGCGCGTTGAACGAATGAATGGAACCATCACAATCAATGGTCTGAATGCAATGTTCAGAGTATTTCTGATCGATCAAAGAGAAATGTTCACTCGTGATTATGTATAATATTTTGTTTACATTTCATTTCTTTTTCTCGCACCAGCTTAAAATTCGTTGAATGGATGTGATGTTGTGACCTACCTCTTTTTCATTTAAAATAGTATCTTCTTGATCAATCTCATTTCTGTATTATTACATGTAGTAATTCTTAGTTTCGATTTTCTAGGAGTTCGTTCTTCAGGAAATCGACAGTCTAAACACAGTCCACGTCTTTGGAGACATTATCCGAATACATTCCATTTTACATTCAGTTATATCAAAGTTGAAAAATAGAACTTTGCTTACAAATATCACGTGTGTTATTTGATCATGGATAAGTTGGTTGGCTCTGAGGACAAAAAACTTGATCTACTTCCTCTTTTTCTTCTAACCGAATAATAATTTTGAATGAAATTATAAAATTGCTTTACTCGCACTGTAAGTATAAATTATACAATAATGTACAAAAGTGTACAGAGATTTTTTCGTTGACGTTTCGATGTGCTGAGACGTCTTCTTCGGAACGAGATGAATTAAACTGAACAAAATAATAATTATAAGAACGACGCGCTATCGATAGAGAGAAAAAAAACATGAAAAGTCAGGAAGTATGGGTCATAAAAATAGTAACACAAAAATGATGTAAACGAAAATAGGGATAATACTGCTCTAGCTTGCCATGCTTCGAATAAGAATCATAAATTTGACTTTAAAAAAACTTGTATTTTAGCCTATGAATCTAATACTCGTAAGAGAAAAATTCGTGAGTGCATCGAAATTATCAAAAATGATACGGTAAATTTTAAACAAGATACGCAGAAGCTTAAATCGACCTACTCTACTATTTTTATGACCCATACTTCCTGACTTTTCATGTTTTTTTCTCTCTATCGATAGCGCGTCGTTCTTATAATTATTATTTTGTTCAGTTTAATTCATCTCGTTCCGAAGAAGACGTCTCAGCACGTCGAAACGTCAACGAAAAAATCTCTGTACACTTTTGTACATTATTGTATAATTTATACTTACAGTGCGAGTAAAGCAATTTTATAATTTCATTCAATTTATAATAATCTCTGCACGAATAAAATTTATCTTATAATAATAATTTTCTTTGTGATTTGTATTCATTATAATACAGTCGAATCTGCCTAAGTCGAAACCACATAACTCGAAAAATCCCCCAACTTGAAAGAAAATGTGTTTCCCTTGAAATATCCATAACACGCACTCGATACAAATTAATCTGTATATCTCAAATTACGTCAGAAATGATGTTCCTACAACTCGAGGCAATTTTTTCGTCCACACATTGGGTTTTCCCGCTTTTTAAAGCCTCGTGCACTAACGAATGGAATTTTTTTGTCATGGCTCTCAAAAATTGACCGGAAAATGCGTAAAGAATAAAGGCAAGTTCTTCTTTTCGTAGATAACGCTACACCTCATCTTAATATTCCTCCATTGCAAGCGGTTACAGTAAATTTTTTCCCTCCAAACGCCACGTTAGTTCTCCGACTATTAGATTTAGGGTTCATTCAAAATTTCAAAAATTGTACCGTACTAAAGTGGTGAAAATTATTCTCAATGACATCGACGCCGGTAATAAGAAAATCCAATCTGTCAACGTTCTTCAAGCCATTCGCAAACGGTGCAGCGTTTTTTTGAAAACTGTGAAGATGCAGAAGAAACTGTATTTGATGCTATTGTGAATGTAGAGAATAATTTGGACAAGCACATCCACGCTAACTTGAAACAATTACCAATAAGTGATATTTTTCGTAAACGATAACATTTGGCGTACGATCAACGCAAATTATTAAAAAAACTATGCAAGTCGAAATTTCTTTGAATAAATCTTGCTATCTCGAAATCATCTTACTCGAAAATCTCTATAATTCGAATTGAAATTGAAAAGTGTTCCCCTTGAGTTTCGACTTACACAGATTCGACTAATTTTAACCCTTATCGTAACTATTCATCATGCTTCTACCAACTTTTTATCAGGAAAATGAGGCATAACACTCGCCGTAAGGTGGGCCAAAAGAGGGACACTAAATTTTGCCGACGATCTAGAAGCCCCAAATCTCTCATAGCCTAGAAAGAATGTCGGGTTTCTTTTCATTTATTTATCTATTCAATCAAAACCTCAACCAATAGATGGTAAGGTTTTTAATTAAATTTTAAGCAGGGATCTTACCTGCCTTCATGAGTAGAACAAAAATCCTCCTCCCCCTTCCATCAAAAATTCTATATTTAATCTCGATCTCTGTTTATACACTATTTCCAACTCAAGGTTATATCCTCTGGAAAATTCTCCCTCCATATGTTTAAACGTAATTTGGAAAATCGTATCAATTTAATTCTATTCTCGAGTTATTCCTTTTATCTTCTTTGTAATCTGGGAATTTATTGTTTACGCTAAACATTGTCTGTTTCTTGCTTTAAAAATTTGGCGCCTTGCAGTGGCGTGGCATAAGGGAGGGGCCCCTCTCTCCCGCGCACCAATCAAGTATTCGTCTGAAGATAATCAAAAGAGAAAGCTAATGAACTGTGTATTATCCTTTATTATTTTGTCATGAAAATGGTAAATGTCCACCTCCGTCTGGAGATTTTTAACCGTGAAATTATTTTGGGGACTTGAAAAATTTATGACCTTCGAGCTATATCTATGACGTGGAATAGCAAATTCTATCTATTCTGCTATCTCTGATTTTACGGCGGTCTTACATTGATAATTGTATTCCAATGATAAATAGATAGATACGCGGATACCTATTCTGCCAGTTGATGAAAATTTTTAATTAAATAAACTTGGTCACGTTGACCGACGGTGATTTCAGTTTTGGTATCAAATTATAAACTTAAATTGATTACAGAAATTATGAAGATCAGGTACCTACGTTTGATTCAAAAATAGGTAATTTATCAATTTTTCATCCATCTAAACAATTCTGAATAAGAACCTAACTAATGCTTCTACTCATCAACAGATAAAATAGGAGTAGGTAGGTATTGTATCTGTATCAAATTCGTCTGTCTTCAATTACGTACTTCAGGTTGTTCATATCTAGGTAGGTACCTACTGTACACCATGTTACCACTGACAAAAGAAGAATACCTCGTAGACGTTTCTTACGGTCGGATTGAATAAAAAGGATATGACTAGAATCTGTATTATTATTAAGTAAATTGGTAATAAGTTCTATTAGTTGATGGTTGTGCGGGTAAGAATCGAAACTGCTACAAGTAGAACGACCAGCGTCGATGATACCACCTTATTTCCTTTTGCAGTACTTGGCGTTGTCTCTGTGGTCATATAAGTACCATTTGAAATGTTGCCCGAGCCATTTGATTCTAGGAAAGTATCACATGCATTCAGTACATTATAGATATTTTCACACTATCTACAAACATTCCTTCATGAAACTTACCTGTAGTCGCGTTGTCGTAGGATATTGTGGTTGGATTTATATTTATGTGGGTAGTTTCGGCCCAAGTTGTACTTTCGGTTTCTATCTCTTGATCATCGTTCGCGATTACTTCAACTATTTCTACCAATTCTGACATGGTGGGAGGAAATTCGGTTGATATATTTTCAGCGGCTGGCCCTTCATCCATCTCTGTTTGATATTTCATTATATCGTTAACCTCTTCGATAATTTCTTCCACTAGATCCATACCATCGATTGTCGTCGCATCATTTTCTTCGTTAACAAGATAGTCTTCAACCATTTGAGTGATGGTTGTGTCGTTGACTGGCTCAAACTTTTGTAAAAGAGAAGGCGCGTCTACAGAAGCGTATTCTATGGTATTATTATATCCAGATGAGTTGTCGGAGACGCTTACGTTTCGTAACGGAAGCATGAAATTTAATTTTGGCGTGTTTGCATACAACTGAGTCACGCTGTTTTCGCCTGTCAGATTTGTCCACGGTTCACCCGAAACGGGTGCCAAATTAATCGATGTAGCATTGTTGACTGGCGTCACGGATAGATTTTGCATATCGAATGTTTGTTCCATTGGCACAGCTTTTTCGATACTATTCTTCAGTGGGTGCGACATCAGCGTATCGTCGGCCTTAGGACCACGCCCTTGACACGTCTCCGAGTTCTTTCGATTTCGATCGAACACATCAGTATCAGGTCTTGAATGAGGTTCCATATTCCCCTGTCGAGACAGCTCCGTGTGGAAATTTTGCGGGGGTACTTGAGCATCCGTCAATCCCGTACGAATTGTATCATTGAAAGCGTCGTTGGATGATTTAGGGTACAATTGCGCCACGTTTAATTGACTCGTTTGCGGAACCACTCCTCCCGCTGACAAATGATTTTGAAGACATTTCGGGGGTAGGCCAGAATTTTTTAATGGAGGAATGGAATCGAAGGGTGTCGCGGTTTCATCCTCGGTTATCGTGGATGGCGTTTGCGTTGCATCGACTCCAGCCGACGCCATATTTCTGAATAAGGGTAATTGAGGAAAATCAGTGAAGCGAGTAGACGATATATTCTGCGATGGTGCATTATCAAATTTCGCGGTCGATAAGTTCTCCGTCCCATGGAACTTGGTCTGCGTTTTATTGGTTTGACACGACAAATTTTTGTTCAAAAGCGACGATAAAGGAAGATTTGGAGGCATATTTTTTTCGGAGTACGGCAACAGCTTACTCGAGTCATTCGTTCGTGAATTCGGTGTCGCGAACGCGTTCAATTTGTAGCAATCAGTATCGGAATCATCTAGCGAGTTATTATTCACTTCTTTTGCTACAATACTGAACGTATAATTATCGTTATTCATCTCACGTTCCGAAGTTGAGCCTACTATGAGTAACTTAAAGTCTATCAAAGTGCCGCTAACATTAACTACTTTTCCCTCCTTATCGATGGCTGTCGCACGAATATCGTAAGTCTTACTACGCATCAACATATCACCGATAGTTGGTACTAAAAATAAATTAAGGATTGCAAAAACAAATCCTATGACGGCTGGATACATGGCGATCTAGACCTATAGATTTGAAGCGCAAAAAGTTCACAATATATTCTCGGATACCACTGCACGTAGAACTCGCAACCGAAGTACCTAAATACGTTATTTGTTGGGTACAATAAAATGATGGTAGGTACGAGAAATATCCACTCATTAGTATCCAAAATACAAGGTCACCCTATCGATAATAAAGCAACTTGAGTATACGGCGAGGTGTAACGTAAGCTTTTCAGAAGATAAGAGAGTGAGCGATTTTTTGAAAACTCGAAGACTAAAATATACGTTAAGTATTCTCACAAAAAAAAAAAAAAAAAAAAAAAAAAAAAAAAAAAAAGAGAAATGTTCAAAATGTTATGTTGACGACTTACTATCCCCAAAAATTCAATCGGTGAAATCTTTAACTTGCGAGTAGTAAGGCTCATTAACTTCACTCTTTTTTTAATTTTTTAACTCAAGTATACGAGCCATGAGGCTTCTAAATTTTTTTTAGCAGAACTAGCTACGGCAAATGTAGAGAACATAACTATTGGCTACAAATATCATTATCAATAGCTAGCTGTGATAGGTACTGTATTTTGGCTATATTGAGTAAATTTATGAAAATTGAGTCGTTTGAGTCGCCGAATGTTATTCGAGTTGAGAGGATTGTTGTGCTGCTCTAATAGATTGACGTGTGCGACTTCACTATAAAATTTGAAAAAATTTCAAACTCTGGCTCACCCTAATTTTAAAATGAAAGGACTTCCGAAAATTTTATGCTACAGGCTACGTATTAGACTCTTATGCCACCAAGTTACGACTTAAAAAGTGTAAAATTCAGAAAAGCTCACTAATATTATAGAACGCGAGGCGAGGCCTATTCTACGATGGTTAACTTCTTCTTTGTTGTTTGTTCTTGTTTCCGCATAGTCTTGTTTACCTTCCGCATTTAAAGTTGAAAAATTGTAAAAAATTCTCTTTCCACTTAATAAGGCGAAAACGGCTAATTTAGACGTGAATAGTTGCTTTCAAGAAAATTTCTGATGAACAATTCAATTACCTATCATAATGTTGGATTTTCGATAATCTGCAAGCATTTCCAAAATCGGCGGTTTAAGATGTAGGTCACCACCTCAAGAATAGAACGCTCCGAGTTTTTAGATTATGATACTGTAGTTCGATATCACAATTTACGCGCTTGCACCAATCGTCCGCCAAGAAATTCAATTTGTATGCGATCTTTAATTAGAATTTACGACAATAGTGTGTCAGCCTTCTCCACAGAAAGACAGCTGCGAGAACGTCATTCAGGGAGGTTAATTATAGAAAACCAGATCAGCATGTATTGCAATTACATTGGTTTCTTCAAGTCGATACACCGTAGGAATCAGGTATGGAACAAAATGCCCAGTTACATCTTTTCAAAATGTTTTTTGTTTTTTTGGTTTTTTGAAAAAAGTGGCGAAAAAGTTTCAAATAGAATCCTTGAAAACGACCGGAACAGGAAAGAAAAAATTAGATGCCATTGCAGTAATGCAATGGCAACGGGGAACCCGCTGTCCCGAGTCCATTAGAACCTGAATTTTTTCGAAGCTGTGAAAATCATGATGGGACAACTTGAACGGGCTTCAATTCTAAGGAGAAAAGCCAACGTTTGATTAATATTGAGCGAAATTCTTCCAAGTCACCCTTCTATTATATAAAGTATAGCTCAGAAGTAGGAATTTTTACAAGTCCCTTTCCTATCACATATGGCTGAAGGGTTGAAATTTTTCCAAGCCCCTCTTCTATCATATATGGCTCGGAGGTAGGAATTTTTCCAAGTCCACTTCCCATCCTGTATGGCTAGAGGGTCGAAATTTTTCTAAGTCCCTCACCGTGACGTCATCAACCTCGCTCGCAGGAAAAATTCCTAGGAGTACCTCCAACAAAAGGGATAGCGGGGTCCCCCGCTAAAAAGCATCCTATACTAATAAAGCGCAACTTGTAAATTATAAAATAAACATAGAGGTGAGCAAAACAGTCTGTTGAAGACCAACAATAAGTAAGTGAGAATGGTGTTAGAGGGAGGGTGAAGAAGAAAGCACGGTTTATACAATATAAGGAAAGAAGGAGAGAGGAAACATTTATGGTTTTCATCCATATTTCCGTAGGTTTCATCTAAATATATGAAGCAGAAAGTTTGTCGATTTGTTTGTTTGTTTGTTTGTCTGTCTGTCTGTCTGTCCGTCATTCTTATAACTCGGTCAACTTATAATTTTCGCAACACATTCTTTTCATTCCGGAATAACTTCTAGACCATTTAGCTCCCATATAAAAAAAAGATTATTTTATCAAAAATAGTGCGCTCGTTGTACACGTCTTTTGACGCGATTTGACTGTATTAACAAGAAGCAAACTTTGACGCTACTTTCCAAATTGTAACAAGTTAGAGGTGTCCCTTTTATTCTCTTAAAGTCACTGGAAGTACGATGAATTTGAATGTTTGTCTGTCTGTATGGTATGTTTTTTTTCTGTACATAATTCCATAACTTTCAAACGCTTTTACCTATCAACTTGAAATTGAAAAGTTGTTTCATATTTTTGGAAGGATTCAGATAAATTTCAACGTTCTGGCTCCCTCACGGTAAAGTAATACGCAAACAAATTGAGAAAAAAACAGAAATTATCAACGTAGTAAATTTTCTCCTAACTACATACAGTATATTCATGGGCCATTCCAAATGTTCAAACGCGTTGAGCGTTGCGATTCTAGAAATTCAATTATTGTGATAATTAATATTATTTCAGTCAGTTTTACGAAAAATTCTAGAGGTCGAAAATTTAAACTCCTGTATTTTCCTTTTGAAAGAGTCTAATTTCAGATTTTAATAGGAACTTTCAGTCCAGTGAAATTAAGCCGTTGTAATGAACTAATAGTACAGAAGCAAAACTCAGAAAAATTGTTAGAAAACCTTTCGTGAGTTTTTTCCCAAGTTTCCCAACATTCCAAGTCAAATCCCCTCCCCCCCCCCCTCAGAAGGAGTGCAAGGGAGTAATTTTTTGTTATCTTCCTCTAACTTGTGAACAAATGATTTTAGAAGAAAAGTGTTCGATTGAAAATTGTCTCGTGACCTTCCTTGCGAATTTCCTATACCTTAAGCCGCAAGTATAAATATTACGATTGGTGTCCATAACCACCGTGTGTTTTCATCATTATCATTTATTTTATTATTTTTTAAAAGAATATTTTCTACGTTATTAGGTATAGCACAAAACAAATGAGAAAAAAAAACTTTTAATATTTATAAATAACTAAACCACATTAGTCACCGTGATTTTGTTAATTTATTCTTACTACATCCTTTCTATCATACAAGATACTGTGATATTGAGGCTTCCTGACGGCTTGAGAATGATCCGAAGTCATCAACATTTGGAACTTAGTGGTAGATATTTCGTTGAGAACGAAGACTTTTTGAGCACAAATTGTGTTGTAATGAATAAAAGAAAAAATTTCTTCACCTATCCATATTTGCTTCTGAAAGTCGTAAAATTTGTGCGCAAAAATGTTTTCATTTCAAACGTACGAAAACTAGCTATCTTCTGATAACGGCCACTATCACTCACGAAAACATTCTCGGTATAATGGTTCCGTAGGTACTTGTGATTAAGTTATGGTCTATTTGTATATTCTTGAAGGTTGGCTACAGAGGGTTCTTCTCTAATGTGTTCTATTATCATGGAAAGCGTTCGATTTTTCTATTTTTCCGGTGTTGCACACAAACGGCTAGTAGTACTAGCATTTAGTGACAGAAAATTATTGAATACTGCAAATTGGAACTATTTGATGCCGCTTGGTATGATGATAAATATAACTCTTACGAACGTTCTTGGAAGGGGTTCCCCCTCAGAACTCGAGAGGACACCTAAAATATTTGTTTTTTGTCCATATCTCGATAAATATCAACTTTAGGAAGAATATACCTCAGTGAAAAAATGTTCCTCGTAACATTCTACATAAGAGTTGTTCTGAGTGTTTTGCTCGTAAAACTCACCCTTGTCGTACATTAAGCAATATAATGTTCGGAATACGCACCAGCATGTATGATTGCAGTAAGTAATAGCGCATCACGTTTATCGCGCTTTTCGTTTACCTCCTCATACGTTGAGTGTGCTCTTAGAATGGAACACAATTTCACCTGAGACTATCTTTTGAACCATATATGGGTGTACAGAATGCGACGTCATCACATCCGCCTCTTGGTCAAGATATTGTTAATTTATCTCGTCGATTTCAACCAAACATACGAATATAAAATTAAATAAATTTTGAAAAGTATATCTTTTGATGTCTTTGTAAAGTCAATATTTTTAGCGATATGAGGGAAGAAGTGATGAAAACTAATGCTAAAGCATGTTCAGCTTGGTTAAGAACGATATGGTACGAGTAGCTTCCGCTAAAACGCCCAGGAACGCGAGTCATCGTTGCGATGACGTGTACAATCATAATATTTCTTGAAAATTTGACGTTCCTAACTGCATGAATACAAGGATAGCTAAAACGTCTTATTCGAATTTCTGGTACCGTAGTGAAATAATTTTTTGATCTCTCACCAAGAAAACCAGTCACCTACATTCAAATTTTGGATGGTAGTCTTGAAGCTCAATACTTTGCAGCTACGTATCCCTTGTACAATCAATTCGGAATGGTACCTAATTATGAAAATTTTGTAACATCCTTGAAACGTACGATATGACTCTATGATTTTTCGCTTTTGACCATATACACTATGCTCGATGGCTATACAGGTATACCTGTTCATTTAAAAGATCTCGATGAATTGGGTGAAAAAGCGCCTGATGTTGAAGCTGAATTTTGTAGAGGTAAATTTGTGATTAGGAAAACCTTTCGTGAATTTTCTGTCTTTGCTGTTGAGCAGGCGCACGCAATCTCATGTTTGTTGTCGAGTTGTTCTTTTTTTTTTTTTTTTGACATCAATTAGAGAAAATGTTTTTGAAAAAAAAAAAAAAAATCCGGTATTGATCACATGTTAAATAAACTAATAATTATTCAAGAAAAAAAAATACGCTATTAGTACATAGAACTAAAAAGTATAAAATAAAATGATTTAAAAGAAAAAATCCGGTGTTGCAGGAAAGAGATAACTTTCAAGTAGAACTTAAAAGTATAAAACAAGAATTAAATCTGAAGAAACCTTTGTTATTACCGAAAAGAATTCTCATACAAAATTTTGAAACTAAGTTGAAGAGAAAGAAAAAAACACTCACGCAGTCGCGTGAGTAATACACGACTTTTCCTTTGACCAATCAAATTTCAGTAAGAGAATCACTCCTCCTAATAACTTATAAATTTTATTTATTCTCTCGTCATCATCTGTATCTAAAGAAAAAAAAATCGGCAAATGTTTCAAACCTAACCTAACCTAACCTAAAGAAGCCCTCACTGTGTAAATAATTCTTGTAAACTAATTTAATGAACCCTTTGTCAAGAATGAACCTGTCGAATAAAAGGTTCTTCATCACAATAGACGTTCTGATAACAAAAGAATAGAATTTCCTTCTCGTAATGTGAGCAACTACTTGTGATAGTGAGAAATTTCTCAAAAAAAATTTCAAATTTCTCAAGAACTACTCATCCTATTCTCAAAAGAAATTGCAGGTGCACATTTCTAACCTAACCTAACCTAACCTAAAGAAGCCCTCACTGCACTGTGTAAATTAATTCAATGAACCCTTTATCAAATGAACCTGTCGAATAAAAGGTTCTTCATCACAATAGACGTTCTGATAACAAAAGAATAGAATTTCCTTCTCGTAATGTGAGCAACTACTTGTGATAGTGAGAAATTTCTCAAAAAAAATTTCAAATTTCTCAAGAACTACTCATCCTATTCTCAAAAGAAATTGCAGGTGCACATTTCTAACCTAACCTAACCTAACCTAAAGAAGCCCTCACTGCACTGTGTAAATTAATTCAATGAACCCTTTATCAAATGAACCTGTCAAATAAAAGGTTCTTCATCACAACACAATAGACGCACTGATAACAAAAGGATAGGAATTCACTTCAGGTAATGTGAGCGACTACTTGTAATAGTGAGAAAAATGCAAATTTCTCAAGAAATACTCATCGGATTTTCTGAAAAAATTGAAAGCTTCTCGAAAACTACTCGTCCGATTCTCGAAAAAATTGCGGGTGCACATCTTCAAATATATTACTACAATATGGCCAAGTTACCGGAAAATCCCCCGGATAGTTTCGGAGGAGTTCCACGGACAAACACATACTCAAAATACTGAAAAATTTCTCAAAAAATTGAAAATTTCTCGAGAACTACTCATCCAATTCTCACAAAAATTGCGGGTGCACATATTCAGATATAATACTACAATATGGCCAAGTTACAAAAAAATCCACCGGATAGTTTTGGAGGAGTTCCACGGACAAAAAAATCTTATACATATATATGGCTATATATATGGCTATATATATATATATATACATGCACGGCTATCGTTAAGTACACCGACATTCGCACAGGCGTTAGGTGCACCGGCATAAGTAACGTGTATATAGGAGTATATTTATTAGATTCAAATTCTCCATATTTGACTTAGTGAAGGCACTGTGAGAGGGGTAAGGATTTCTTTTAAAAAAATTAAATAGATATACAGTAGGCGTTTAGTGCACTGTATAAGTTTGGTCGTCGTTGAGTACACATGTATATATACAGTGGACGTTTGGTGCACCAGCTGTGTTGCCAAATATTACCTCTTTGCTGAGCAGTACATTAAGTACGCTGGTTATATAATTCATGTAGGTAGTTTGTAAGCCAAAACTACAAATTGTCCATTCACACATGCGTCCAAGTCTCCTTTACTTCACTGTTCCCTGGCGAGTAAGTCTCTTGTATGAGATTGCTCGTGCAAGTTGTCATTCTTCTTTGAGTTTGAGCTTGGGTTCTTGATAACGTGTATATATTTCTACAAAGGTTCACGTTCACAAATGGTACATCAATATTTCGAAATATTAATTTAGTCCAGGAATATTGGACATGAATACCGCATATAAAGGGAATACCGGTAGGTGCAGAGATGAAATATTGTACAATTGATGGTTAGTACTCCCTAATGAACATACAAAAACCCGCCACCCCCTCTGGTGTGAGTGTAGCCCCTTATAGCCGAAAAACCACCACAAAAAACACTTTTTTCGCTCTATCTCTCTTAAAATAGCTTTTTTGAAAGAAATACTTCATATAAAAGTTGTAGAACGTACCATTACCTACAAAAATGATATTCTTCTTTTTAAGGCTTGAATCAATACTTTTTGAGGGAAGTATACCAGAATATGAATTACATTATGGTACAGGTGATGAAAGACAAATAGAAATATTGTGGGTGCCAAAAGCCAATTATCATGAAAAATGTCAGGCTAAGTGTCCTGAATTAACGCCCCTAGAAGCTGCGCCAAACTTTCAGCGGCACGTTCTAGCCCCCCATTATACTAGGACTAATATCGATACCGTAGAACGAATACCTCGTAAGCCACAAAAAATTGACATTCTTTTCCTGTGATTTTCGGATTGTGGAGTATGAGAAACAGGTAAAATAGCAGTTATCTCAATTTTTTTTTTGTGGCTTACGAGGTACGTATTCGTTCTACGGTATCGATACACAGTATACTAGGCTATGCTTCATTTTAGTAAATTGGATCAGTTCCTCTTGAGTACGAGCCATATCACATTTCGTCTTGAATCTTCTTCGCAGCTGTTCAAAGAGAGGATGGAAAAATGGATTGTCAAGAAATAACTTGACTCCGAGCGTATAATGTGGTTTTGTAAGAAGGCCAAACTTCAGGATTTACTTATCCGAAAGGCGGATCGACTTTCGCCGATAACCTGCCCTGAAGATCTTGCAAGACTACAACAAACTGCTTCTCGTCGACAGCCCATAGTCCATGACAGCATCAAAGAGATGAAACTAAGTACATTAGCTAAACTGACTGGTAAGTCACCTCCATCTACAGCTTCTACAGCCTCTTCGAATCCTACCAAATTTGCTCCGTCATCAACCTCTCAAATTCACCTTTCTCAGTGTCGGAACTTCAGCTTCTCGAACGAGGGAAGAAATTCTTCTTGCCTCCATTAGACCAGATCTCCGACCTCCAATGGCTGATCTTGCTGTTGGCATCAAATGTGATCTATAGTTTTCTTTTCACCCTCAGTAATTTCAATCCTGAAATTCAATCTCGTACTATGGAGGTTGGTCGTGGTGGAGATTCTATAAATTACTTGGACGTCACCAATAATCTTTTGGAGATGCAAAACGTTTCAATTCCTATGTTCGCAATTTATCGGAAGAGGACCTTCTCAGGAGTATCAATTCATGGCTCTTCTTATCATCCTCCGGCTTAAAAGAGGCGGCTGTTAACTCCGCTATCCATTGTCTTCTCAATCTTTCTCTGACCTTTAAATCCTCAAAAGCAGAGGCTGAAACTATTAAGCACATTGCCCAACTTAACGGTCTCAAAATTAAAACGGATCTTCTCATTCGACGGAAAACCCTTTGTTATTTACTCGCTCAAACTCGCCTTCTTGCTGCTAATTTTCGTATGGTGAAAAAGAGGGAAGAAGAACGCACTGGATTCGACTACCTTTCCTGGGCCGCCCTTTGCAGAAACTGGCTAACGAACTTCGATGCTTTAATTATAAAATGAGCTTTTATCCTGTGACCACTCTTAGCCGCCTGATCCCTCTTAAAGATCCAGTCCCTCCTCTTTAAAAATCGGGAATTTATAAGATATCGTGCGGAATTTGCTACAGCTTTTATATCGGACAGACTGGTCGGAAACTCCGGAAGCGGCTAAAAAAATACCACGTGGCTTTTAGGGCTAATAATCCCAATGACTCTGCTTTCGCCGCTCATTGTATAGCAGAAAACCATGATATAGAAAAATCTTCCGCCAAACTTCTGCATGTGTGCAATGAAGGACGATTGATGAACAGATTGAAGGAAACCGAGATGATCGCAGCCGCTGTTTCTAACCGCACGTCACTCCTGAATGATGTGGAAGCTATACTTTTAAATCCATTCATCCGATTCTTCCACAACTACTCATAATTCATGTATTTACCGGCTTCTTGGCCTCTGGTTTTCTTATCCACCTATTTGGTTCGTTGTCTTCAGTATTCAGTATCTCACCTGATGATGATCGGTACACCCGATTGAAACCGGTTGTGTTTGATTCAGTTTCCAGACGTTACCATTATCAAATTTTGTCATTTTAAGCAATTTTATTCATTTCAACCTCTTTATTTTTTCAATTTTAACCAATTTATACTTTTTCCGTTTATTTTGCTCCTCGTACCAAAATTTCTGTTTTGTGTGTCAACTTTTAATTTTTAACGTTTGAGAACCATAAACGTTACGTGTCCGTACCTCTGGCTTTTTATTATTTCATGATATTAGACCTGAATTGGCTCTGGAAGGTGGGCGTATGATCGTACTTTGACTTGTAAAACAATTCTTACTAGTATGAAACTTGTTTCCAAGTCCCCCAGACCAAGAAGCGAGTAAGCCCCTCTAAAGTCATTCGCCTAAAATATTCTAAAGTAGACTTGTACTAGACCAAGAAGCGACAAAATAAAATAAAATGATATAAAATTGTTCTAAAGTGCTTCCGCAGAGATAAACGTCAAGTACATACATGAAACATGATCTTCATTTATATTTTTTGAAATAATTTCAATCCTCCCAAAAGGAATGTGCTCCCTCCCCCAAAAAATTACAATTGAAGGGAGAAAAATTTGTGAAAGTTTGAAGCTGAGCTGCATGGAAAAAAAGTTTCGTTCTTTTCGGAAAATTCTTCAAATTCATCCTCTCAAAAAAGTAACAGGCGTTTCAACTACGCCCTGTGTTTAGTGGGTTCTGTCATGTGTACTGCTTGCAGTATAACACAACTACATCTCAATCCATGTTTTTTCTGTCTAACAAATTGTCGCAAAATTATAATTATGGTAACTTACTATTTTTAAAAAAGGTATTCAGACGTAGAATTAGTTCACATATTCCTTTTCCTTTGCCTTGCCCTAACTATCAGTCCTTTGCGTTGGTAGAAGCGACTGCCCGTGATCATTTAGCAATAGCCTACCGACTCATTAAGGTTTTACACTCAGATAGAAATTGTTGAAAGATCATCTGTTGAATAAAGCTTCATCCTCATTCGTTTCAAAATCATCGGTAAGCACCTTGAAGAAGTCAGCGCCAGCTATTGGGTGGCAAAGCAAAAGATATTGCTCTCCTGCACTCAACTATATCTTTACAAGATCCTCTCTTGAATAACCACATCGCCCAACGTATTTACGTCAATCTCCATAATCCAACCTTTATCAAATCATCAGTTATCTCCATGTGAATTCTAGATCAGGACGGTCACTCCCAACATAAAAAAGTTGATCGTGTGGCAAAAACTCCACCCACTCACCCATAGAGTAGCCACTCATTTCTTCACCAAAACTCAGTCTTCAAAAATACAACAGTTCCAAAGTTCTTACTTCTTGGAATAACCTTTGGAACAGTCAGCACCACTACAAGATCAATCGAAAAAAACCCTATTCCTTGTTTCTTTTGAAATAGAATCTCCTGTCTCAAAAAAGTCATCCTCTCCTGTCTCAGGATTGACCATACCCGACGCAACCACTCTCACTCTCTCCTAGGTCGTCACGCATCTTTGTCATATATAACTACTGCCATTCTGATAATCTCAACATCTCTTCTCATATCCTGTGCTCCAAAACCTACCCGTTCCATCTGCAATGATTTTTCATCCATAATTTCCGCACCATGGATCAACCCCAAACCCCCTCTAATTCCTTCAACTACCTTTGTTCTATCTACTTTTCCCAATTTCTTTGATTATAAAACTTCTTACTTGTAACAATATTAAGTATTATTAACAATTGCACAAACAAATTGACGCGAGCTCGTGACTCGTTTAGAAAATATACTCAATTTGCTCTTCCGAGGTACGTTCCATAGCTATGAATTTCAGGAGGAAAAATAGCAGAACGTAACGAAAAATTTAATGGAAATTGAAGTTATAACTCAAAGAAAATTTGAGTTATAACTTCAATTTCAATTAAATTTTTCGTTACGTTCTGGTAATTTTCCTCCTGAAATTCGTTTAGAAGAGTCGCATGGCTCATGAAAAAATTGTAATTTTTTGGGGGAGGGGTCACACTTCTTTTGAATCAACCCTCGTTCTGAGGGTTGAAATTATTTTTAAAAAAGTGGAACATTTGCATAAGAAACCTACTTCAAATTTTCACAATAATTGCAAAATTCTGTTTGTTATTAGATTTTGTTATTGAGCCACTTTCAAGGGCGATTGTGGGTGAACTATATGGCCTGTTAACAACTTCAAGTACACCATTTGAAAGGAAATTCTACAAGAAATCTTTTTTTGTTTGAAACAATTTCTTCTCAACCTCCAACTTTTCGAGATATTCTCAATTTTTTTTTCTTTTTCGGGGGGGGGGGGGGGTTGGAACGTGCCGCTGAAAGTTCGGCGCAGTTTCTAGGGGCGGTAATTCAGGACACTTGGCCTGACATTTTTCATGATAATCGGCTTTTGGCACCCAAAATAGTTCTATTCGTCTTTCATCACCTGTACCATAATGTAATTCATATTCTGGTATACTTCCCTCAAAAAGTATTGATTCAAGCCTTAAAAAGAAGAATATCATTTGTGTAGGTAATGGTACGTTCTACAACTTTTATATGAAGTATTTCTTTCAAAAAAGCTATTTTAAGAGAGATAGAGCGAAAAAAGTGTTTTTTGTGGTGTTTTTTTGGCTTTAAGAGGCCACACTCACACCAGAGAGGATGGCGGGTTTTTGTTTGTTCTTTAGGGAGTACTAACCATCAATCGTACAAATTTTCATCTCTGCACCTATTATTTCAGTTCTACATGCTAATATTCCTGGACAATTGAAGACTCGCACACCACTGCAATAAGATAAATTTTTAAGCGGCCTACAAGGATATTCAATTGGAAGTAACCTTGGACTATATAGTAACATGGACCGCCGAAACAGTACATAAAAGACTTCATCAGTTGTCGGAAGACTGGTGGCAAGAAATAATACTTTTAAGTCCAGCATAGACGTTTTGCTTACCGCCCGGGAGGAAATTTTAGTACAAGGATTCTTTGGTCTTTCAATAATGCACAGAATGAAAGATGATAGGCAACTCAGGATTTTGTTCCTGGGTCCTCAACACAGCAGAGGGGAGGAGACGAAGAATTTTTATTTGGGGGGGAGACAGTGTTTCTTCCTCCCGACCCTGACATTGAATAGTTACGTCTAGGGCAAAATCAGCAAGTTAGAAGTCAATAATTCATGAGTCTCAGTTAAGCCGTTTAATTCAGTTCTTGTTCACAGTAGAAGTGCCCATCCGTGATGGTGCCCGCATTGTTATACCATACCGATAATGTCAAGCAACATGAAAAATACAAAATAAAGGTTTTAATCTATTGCGTACTCGTTTGACAGCCAACAGTTATTCCCTTTTACGATTATTCGTAACAGAATCCTTTCTATCACACTTCTTTCTACGAGTGGTACTCCTCGCACTCGTAGGCTTCTACCAACTTTTATCTGCTCGTAAATTCATTGCGTTCAAGTCTCGGACTATCTCCCAGTGACTTCAGCAAATGTGAAATCCATGCCAAGGGTTTACAAGGACTCTCTTCCTCTTAAGCAAGAAAGGCAGTAGAAGTCAGAATGCAGGGATTATTCTTATTTTAAGTACGTTTCGATAAAAATGTACCTTAAAATAGCTTGGAATACAGTCCATTCCTCTTAATTGGAAGGCTTACATTTTCAATAAGAATTGCGGTTTTCTGCAATTACAAGAACTTGCCCGATCATTTGATGACGGTCATTCTTTTGTGTCTAGTATTTCTAATATTCCAGTAGTGCTCAGCTCGCTTACGAACGCTCCTCTCACAGCTATCGATTCGGTGAGCGACAAAAAATTGTTGAAAAATTAAAAATTGAGCAGTTTTTCACTTTTTTTTTTTAATTCCAAATATTGCCAAATCCTTCAATTTTGATGCCGAAAACAATTTTTTTTAGCGCCAGAAATCCGGGCTCTAATAATAACATACCATTCACTTCATAACTACACTTTTCACTGTAATTGACCAAAAATGTACCTCAAACTTCTCATTTTGTATAACTCGCGCTATTTGGAATTGCGCTGTGTTCGATTTCAAAAAAAAAAATCGTAGTACCTCTTCATACCCAAGGTCCTTGCTACATACCTATTTCATCGGCTACTCATCTACATGCAATGTTGCCACACCCTGGTGTACTAAGCGCCCGTCTCATATAGCGCAGGAATTGAGATATACAAACTTCACCTATAATATATACACATTGACTACAGCGCTGCGAGTGTAAATACAAGAGCACTTACACGTCACTCTGGGGATATGAAACCATCGTTAGGTACACCGAATATTTCTGTTTTAAATCCTCAACCTGGCACCACTGAATGAGGAAAATAGAAAAAACCGTGATAGGCCAACAGCTGAAAGTCTGACAAACACACTCATACTAATAAAAATCATATACCACTACATATACTCCAAATAACATGGGAAAACGTTTAGTGCACCGCTTTGACATCTAGTGCACCGATTTCGGTGCACTAAACGTCTATTCCACATATAATTGGTGCACCTAAAGCATGGTTCGTCTGTATATATATATATATATATAAGGAAACCTGAAATTTTTTTTTATGCTAGTTGTGATCTATGACCTCTAAAACGTCGAGAAAATTCATTGCCCCCTCCCCCCATTCACCTTGCTACGGGTGTAATACCTCACTTTTCCAATTGGAAAAGTCGGTAAAAAAGCTTACGCAGCAGCGTAAGCATCACACGACTTTTCACCTTCGCTTGCAACTGAGCATTTCAACCGAAGCACCGTTGTGTAAAAGCCATCTCTAACTCACTCTATAAATCGTTCTCTTAATAAGACTTACATATTCTCATCATCTCTCGCTCTTCTAATTCATTATTGATTATCACTGATTTTACCGACTTTTCCTTGTGGAAAAGTGAGGTATTACACCCGCCCGTTCAGGTTTCCTTATATATTTATTTATTATTTATTTATTTATTATTTATTATTTATTATTTATAAGATTTTTTTGTCCGTCGAACTCCTCCGAAACTACCCGACGGATTTTCTTGGAACTTGGCCATATTGTAGTAGTATATCTGAAGATTTGCACCCGCAATTTTTTCGAGAATCGAACGAGTAGTTCTTGAGAAATTTGCAATTTTTTAATTAATTTCTCACTCATTAGGAGTATAGTCGCTCACATTACCTGAAGCAAACCCCTATGCTTTTGTTATCAGTGCGTCTATTGTTATGAAGAACCTTTTATTCGACAGGTTCATTCTTGACAAAGAGTTCATTAAATTAGTTTAGGAGAATGATTTTACGTAGTTAGGGCTTCTTTAGGCTTAGGTTAGGTTAGGTTCAGTTATTTCTTCGACTTTTCTCAAAATATATATTTTTTTTTTTCGGATTGTCTTTGTAGCTGGATTTTTAGATGAAGAATATTGGGATGGAATTTGTGGAAGATGGTGGTGATGAGAGACAAATTATGAGCGAATGAAAAGATGAGCGGCTGGAGCCCTAATATACCGTATACTAGACCAATACTAGGCTAAGAATATCGTGTAGGAAAAAGTAATTGTAAAGCTCTTTTTTGTACCGAATTTTCTAGCTAAAAAAGTGAGATATTAGATCCATGGCAATGTTCCTCAAAAACGAGAGTGAACGAGGGCCTGCCGAAGCACGGTCTCTACCGTTAGGTCAAAATGGAAAACGGCGGGCGTCCGAAAAATGCCGTACGTGCCTTATTGACTCAATGAATATTCCTGCATGTAGTTTTTTTTTTTTTTTTTTTTTTTTCTTCTATGAATTTTAGGTAATTAGAACTGGAGTTTTCTTACATTTTAATATTTCTCATCCCACAACTGGGACTTCAAATTTTTTTATTTTTTTCATTCCGCAATTTTTTTTTTCTCGTTACGATTTAAATGTTGCTGACGTTGCTCTTATTTCTTTTCTTTGATTATATCATTTGCTTTTTAGTGTTTTCTTGTGTGCCTACAATTTGTTCGAGAATCAAATGAGCTTAATTGATAGTAATTCATCTATGGTTTTCTAATTGAAATGATGGACAATTTCTTCAGTGATTAGATTTTAGAATTTCTGAACATTTGCCGACTTTTTCTTGAAAAAAAAAAAGGTGATGCGAGAATAATTAGAGTTTATGAGTCCTTACTAGCAGTGATCCTCTCAGTGAATTTTCATTAGTCAAAGGAAAAGTCGTGTACTACTCACGCGACTGCGTAAGTGTTTTTTCAACAGTAGTCGATGTTATCTATAGTCACCTAGCTCTTTATCTATGCATAAGCTATTAAATTAATGGTATAATTGTTTTCTTATATTCCAACTACATTTTAATATTCTTCATGTGCATACACGGCCAGAGACGCTTTCTAAGAAAGCAAGTGATCTTGACCTTGATGACTGATTTAATGCGAATCGCTTTTAATGTGAAAAAAGAAAATCACTCACAGAGGAGAAATAATCATCACTAACCTCAGAATCAGTCATTCTAGATATTGTGTTTTACAATCATTAGGCACCGCAACGTATTCCAGCAATTGACTCAGATTCAGTCATTCTAAAATCACACTCATCCCTCTCATCACGTATCCTTTCCTGCAACCCTCATCGGACTTCGTTTAAGAAACCGTGAGTTTTACCGACTTTTCCAATTGGAAAAGTGAGGTATTACATCCGTAGCAAGGTGAATGGGGGGAGGGGGCAATGAATTTTCTCGACGTTTTAGAGGTCATAGATCACAACTAGCATAAAAAAAATTTCAGGTTTCCTTATATATATGTATGTATAAGATTTTTTTGTCCGTGGAACTCCTCCGAAACTATCCGGTGGATTTTTTTGTAACTTGGCCATATTGTAGTATTATATCTGAATATGTGCACCCGCAATTTTTGTGAGAATTGGATGAGTAGTTCTCGAGAAATTTTCAATTTTTTGAGAAATTTTTCAGTATTTTGAGTATGTGTTTGTCCGTGGAACTCCTCCGAAACTATCCGGGGGATTTTCCGGTAACTTGGCCATATTGTAGTAATATATTTGAAGATGTGCACCCGCAATTTTTTCGAGAATCGGACGAGTAGTTTTCGAGAAGCTTTCAATTTTTTCAGAAAATCCGATGAGTATTTCTTGAGAAATTTGCATTTTTCTCACTATTACAAGTAGTCGCTCACATTACCTGAAGTGAATTCCTATCCTTTTGTTATCAGTGCGTCTATTGTGTTGTGATGAAGAACCTTTTATTTGACAGGTTCATTTGATAAAGGGTTCATTGAATTAATTTACACAGTGCAGTGAGGGCTTCTTTAGGTTAGGTTAGGTTAGGTTAGAAATGTGCACCTGCAATTTCTTTTGAGAATAGGATGAGTAGTTCTTGAGAAATTTGAAATTTTTTTTGAGAAATTTCTCACTATCACAAGTAGTTGCTCACATTACGAGAAGGAAATTCTATTCTTTTGTTATCAGAACGTCTATTGTGATGAAGAACCTTTTATTCGACAGGTTCATTCTTGACAAAGGGTTCATTAAATTAGTTTACAAGAATTATTTACACAGTGAGGGCTTCTTTAGGTTAGGTTAGGTTAGGTTTGAAACATTTGCCGATTTTTTTTTCTTTAGATACAGATGATGACGAGAGAATAAATAAAATTTATAAGTTATTAGGAGGAGTGATTCTCTTAATGAAATTTGATTGGTCAAAGGAAAAGTCGTGTATTACTCACGCGACTGCGTGAGTGTTTTTTCAAGTATAGACCAGTAAGCAGGGCGCTACTTTGATCCCGCCTTTCCTCCAGCAAATTTCATATGATGAGAGAAATTATGATAGAAAGAATAGAAATTCCATCTGATGACGTCGTATGGTGAGCAGTTCTGTCGTCATCAAAGAGACTTTTGAATGATCGTAGAGTAAACGTTTTCTTCTTCCAATCTGAACCCTTGGAAAAATTTCGAATCCTGACAATGAGCTACACAATGAATATATATCAGCCTGTGTATGACCTCATCGAGGAGGGCAGTCGCTCCTATAAATGTTGAAATTTTTCCTGTACTACTTACGATAATAATAGCCTAAAGTTCGGCACTTCATCCCCATGGAGACAGCATTGATAAAAAAAAATAATAAAACTAGATCAGAAGGTTGATTTACAGCTAGAGGCCTTGATAAGTTGGCTAATGTGGTCAACTTTCTTGACTCTACAGTTATACCAAAAGTCATCACTTCTAAAAAAAAAAAAAAGAGTCGCTTTCTTCTATTCCAAGTCCATTTTAATATTCTTCATCTGCATACCTGGCCAGAAGAACATCTCAAGAAACGAAAATACCGGTCTAATCAGCCGAACAGGCAAAAAATCATCAGTCACCTCTCCAATCACGTTTACAAATACATTATCCATGTCTGGTTCAATCATTGGTCTAACCTCAAATCTTCTTCAAACAAGCTATTCAAAATTAAAAATATTCCAGTTCCCTACTCCTTAGCAGAGAAGAAATATTCATCACTAACCTCAGAATCAATCATTCTAGAATCACACTCACCCATCTCATCACAAATCCTATGCCTCTTTGATATTCTCATTGCAATTCTGATGCCCCCCTCCAGAAATCAAACATATCTTTTCTTGCCGCAAATTAGCCTCACTACGCAACTCCTTACTCACCATTACATAGAAGCACTATCAGATAAGTCTCAACGTCTCTTTAATTCCTTCAACGATCAAATTCCCTTTCCCGCATCTAAACTCAATAACACCGCCGTGCGTATAACCCTGATGACAGGCCCGTAGTAGTAATTTGAATAAAAGAAAATTGATAAAATGGGGGAAAAAAAAACAATAAAATGAAAGATAACAGGATTGTCGCACGAATACTACACTTACACACAAGATTCATTCATAACAAACTCAACAAGAAAGAGCATATCCTTACGTGTGTAAACAGGTAACTCAAAAAATGAATGAAACTACAACAACACTGACAACCTACGTAATATCAAAGGTTACCCTTGGCTCTTCATGACAAAAGCGACTACCTGAAGTGTTATACTACAAAAAAAATATTGGCAGCTCGAGTAGTTGCAAATTTCCTCAAATCAGTTTACGCTTCAATTTGAGATATCTCAGGAACCAGGCATTGTATCAACACCAAGTTTTCACATTTACATTTTTAAAGAAGTAAATTACAATTTATCAACATTTGAAAAAAAAAACTATCCAGCCATATCAGAGTTATGGGGGTAGGAAATTTTTTCGAAAATTGAGTATATCTCAAGAACTACTCATCCGATCCTAAAAAAAAAAATGCACTTGCACAACTTCAGATATAACACTATAACTTGACCGAGTTTCAAAAAAATCCACCAAGTAGTCTCGGAGGAGAAGCCTGGACAAATTTTGATGTATATATATATATATGAGGAAACCTGAATTTTTTTTAATGACGTAGTGATGATCTACAACCTATGAAACGTCGAGAAAATTCATTTCCCCCTCTTTCTGCCACAATTGTGACGGGTGTAATACTCGCTTTTCTTACGAAAAGTCAGTAAAAGAAAAATTAAATTATGAAATTAATCATGGCAACACGGCTGTATGTAAAAAGCAATAATAATTAGGTAGCGGTTGTTTCTTTATTAATCAATTAGAAGACTGAATAAAGAATTACATCTTATGTGCATTTTCAGAGTCCGGAGGATAGAGCGGTGTTGCTGTGTGATTAATTTCATGAATTAAACTTGTTACCAGCAAAGAAAATCGCAAAAACAAGTATAACGGAATATCTTCCAAGCTCCCGAGCTTAAGCTTGTAATTCGATGTTCACACGTAATAGTGGGTCACCGAAGTAGGGAGATAGGCGGAAAATTAGATCTGAAAACCATTCCCCCGAAATTATGCGTGATATGGTCGCCCTGGACATGATTTTTTTTGCGCCCCGCGAAAGTATTTTCTTCATCTTTTCTTCTCTTTCTTCATTTGAAACGTCATCTATTCACTCATCGCTCCTTACACATTTTTACTTTGCGAGGCATTGAGAGAACCTCTTCAATCTTCAATTCATTCATAAACTCAAGAAGCATTTTTGACTTACTTAGATATCGTGCACACAGACATACTATATTTATATAATTGTCAATTGCATTCGTCATACAGAGTAAGAAACACCTTGAAACAATTGTAGTGTTGATGAAATTTTCGGCGTACCTACGTGTAATTTATAAGCCGAGAAATATTCGATGCGCCAAATTTATTCGCATATCAAATGGAAGACTCTTTTTAAGACTTTCAATGTGCGGTTCTTTTCTCGGTGTAAAACTTATCTGAGACGTTCATTTTCTGACATGTTGTTTCAAATATAACTCGTGTAATAAATTCTCCAAATGAGAAGTTGCTTATGGAGAAATGTGCCCGCTGTGCGGTCGAACCTCTGTAGTTGATTCAAAAGTTAGGTACCGAAGGGCCATTAGGCAATGCGACAAGAAATTAATATCACGTCGATAAGGAAGTCGATAAATTTACGGGTGACCTATTGATATGTATCGACGATGGTAGGATTTTTTCTCAACCTGTGTGTGCGATCGTCGTGTCGTCTCGAGAAAGTAAATACGTTTTCGAAAAGAATTTTCGAAATTCTGCTTCTTCGGACTTGTAAATCGAATACGTGTTTCGAATTCGATTGAGACTTGGAAAAAAAAAAAAAAAAAAAAAAAAAAAGGAAAAGGAAAAAGAAAGATGTTATTAATGAAGAATTTAACGAAGTGACAGAAACTTTACAGGAAAATGAAGCTGGTTTCTCAGTAACATCAAAGAAACGAAAGTAGTCTGGCTGCTTGAAACTTCGGGAAAGTGGAAAAAAAGTTGGTATCAGAAACGGAAACGCTGAAAATGTAACGATGGTGTACATGTATCTGACGCACCTTCCCGTAGAGAATATTTTTAAGATGAACGGAAGTACAATTACTGTACCTTCATTTTTTGTAATTTGTACTCACACCATTTTTAATTTTATGCTACTATTTCCCGATCACTCCTCCCGTCTATACCACAGAAAAATTCCGCAATTCTTATTCGCTAATTTTGATTTTTTTCTCAATGAGTTCCTCTCTGTAGCGAAGGCTCACGAATTCCACCCTCCAAAATTCAACTTCTGTAGATCTAAACGTACATTTTTGAAAATTCGTTTACAGCTAAAACTATGATACTTACTTAGAAACGGGGGGCATTTCTTCGATAGGAATCAGTGGAGAAACTTGAACAATTTTGCTGAAACAAACATGAATCCTTCAGAATCGACTTGCTGCGCAATGCAATTCATTTACAAACTCTTACTTCCTTTTAACTTGGTCAAAGAATTCCGGACGATATTTTTCAAAAGGAAGCTTTCCATAACCATACGGAACTAATTTTCTGTTAGAAAAAAAATAATAAATAAAAAATGAAAAAAAAAAAAAAAAAAAAAAAAAAAAAAAAAAAAAAAAGAAATTCATAGAAAACTTCTTAGCGTTTGGGCGGGGGTCACCTGTGCTGTCAGTATAATGTATCCATGCAATGACCTATACGTGTGTGTGCGTATAAATGTAGGTTGCATTGTATGAAGCAGCAAAGCAAATACATGCGTACTTTTTTGATCCTTATCCTTCTGCAAATCGTGTTCCCTCTACTTTCGCAGTATTCAGAAGATTTACCGAAAATCTAAAGAACTAACAGTGAAATGTTTTTCTGTCATTAATGCAGGCAATGGCAATGCACAAAGCAAATTTTCTGCTCGAAAATTGGATTTGTTTTGTCGCTATACGCTTTCGCAACATTCAACAATATACGTATAGTGGTGTGTACCTTCGGGTTACACACAAATACGTTTGTGTACTCGTATTGTCAACGTTAAAAGTTTCCCATAACGAAAATGCAGAAGGCGCTTACATTTGCCACCACTATTCCATTATTCATGAAGTAACGAGCCCCTATCTGTCTAACTGCATTTTCTAATCGCGTGCGTCGTAACAACGAATTCGTCATTTTAAACTCTTACTTACTCGTAGAACCTTTCTGACGTGGTCTGTACGTATATTTGTATGCGAAATTAACACGCCGGAATTTATTATAACCAAATAACTAGTTCTTCTTTTTCGCTACAACAAGAGAGGCTTGAAGACCAAAGGTAGACAAAATTGGAAATGATTCGATTTATATTCCAGATGAGATACAATCCCTTGCGAATAGGACCAGATTTTTTTTTTTTTTTTTTATCACATATGTGCGCGAGAGCATATCTCTATCGGATGTGAATCGTAAGATATCTCGTGTATTATAAACATGGTGATGAACGAACAGTAATAATATTTTACGGTATAATATGTGTATGATCCTCGTCGTTCTTAAATTGCCAACAGGTCTTCGTCTCTTTTTGCTGCGTAGTTTATTCTGTTCGTACGTGTGTGACTTTCCTATTTTTTTTTCTCACCAATTTTTCGTAGAAAAGGGAGGTATTGCTCCCGGTGGTGGCACTTTTGAAACAGGGATTGAAATTGATTTTTATCGCATGTACAACAGTATAGTACAGATAATAGGGATTGCTAATAATAATAATAATAATCTCATATGCTCTCGAGTCAATAATTCTGCAAAGGCGTGGTAGCAATCACAGACCACACACAGCGAGCGTTGGATATGATGTAGTTGAATAGGTGAAGTGGAGTCAATTTTCGTGTTGTGATAGGGGCAGCAATAGCGCAAGAGTTATAGAGTTTAAGTTAGGTGGTTCTAATTGAATTGCGAAGTCATGGTCCGTAGAGTCAAGAATTAAGGATGAGAGGTTTAGAAAAGATAAGGTTTGGCAAAGTAGTTTAAGCGTATTGTGAGGGATATGTTATTTCATTTTCAGAGTTGGAATGAGCTAGCGTTGAGTAATTTTACTGGTACCGAGTGGGTTGCTGGATGAAATGCAAGTAGCAAGAACGCAAGAGTTATAGAGTATGTGCGAGCGAGTTATTTGGATAATATCAATTTCCATTTCAATAATTGAGATGATGGTCCGCGCAATTGTGAGGGAGAGATTCAGAATATATTCGGTTTGGTGAAATAGTTCAGGTTTTTTGTGAGGTACGTTATTACAATTTCAAAGTACAGACAAAGGGCGGTTGAGAGGCAGTACTTATTATTAGTTTTACAGGTTGCGAGTCGGTCGGTAGCTAAAATTTCTATATTTTAATACGGCACCAAGGAAGTCATCAAGTAAATGAGACTGACGTAAGTGGATAATACCGATTTCCATGCAAAAGTCTTGGGTAATGTATTTAGAAAAGACTGGGTTTGGAGGAGTAATCTAAGCTCATCGCGGGAAGTGTTCTTCCATTTTTCCAATGTCAAGCGTTTAAATTTATCCAAAAAGTAGTGGTCCACCTGCCTATTTAACACTTTCATAGATAATTATATTTGGTTTATCGATTTCATTAAAGGTTATTATAATAATTTGTAGTTCAGCTTGGAGAATATACGACTGACTCGAAAAGTTTCCAGTTTTGTGTACTGTAACGTGGACGGAAGAGAGTCGTGCGTGTGAAAAAGAGTGAGGCGGGTGATTTTGCCTTATCGCCGTATGGATGGAAGTATGAATAGTTACTGGATGTGACCTTACAAAGCAAAATTTATTGTTGGTGAGTGTGTGCTGAAAAGATAATATATGAAGGGGGACAAATAAAATGAACAGTAAAAAAAGTAATTGAAGCAGTTTTTCTTTGGCAGTAAAAACGGCAAGTATCAGCAGTAATGAAAGATCAATGCACAGTAAATTGAATGAGGTATTTTTGGTCGTACAAACAGTGAAAAAATAATCTGCTACATCTAATTTGAGGAGCAGTAAATAATAATGATTACGCAGTATTTAACATTCTGCGAAAGGTTTACAAGTGCGGTAAGTTCGAGGGAGGGTAGAATGAACTCGCCGATTGAAGAAGCAATCTGGTGCTGAATTGGTCCGACAGTAGAAATCCTTCATCTCGAAACTGTATTCCATTTGCCGAGACTGCAACCCCATCTCTCCAAATTTGGACGAGTGCGTATCAATGGGCAAAGCAGGACAAGAGCATTCTGCAGGAAGTCAGTGGGCCAGAGAAGACGATTTACTACGTAGCTGCAAGTGCTCGTCCACAAAGTGGCCCAAATGCAGCAACGAAAGAAATACGTCTCACCAAAAAAACCTTGCAGGAATTCAAGGATAAAACTGCAGCGTGGACCAGTTTCGCGGATTTCCAAAAATGGAATTTTGGAATCTGGAAAATCTCCGTTTGTAGTTCAGGCGACAACTCGTGCTCATGCCCTGTTTTCTTGAAGAAGTACACCTGCAAGCATGTCCTTGGGATGCTGATCCGACTGAAAATGGTAACAACTCCACCTGAGGCGAAAATGTTAACGTTTGGAGCGAAGAGAAAAAGGGGTCGCCCTGCTAAAAGCACCCGAGCTTTGTTGGTGCAGTGATTGTGTATTTTTTTTTTATACTTTGAAATTTGAAATTTTTTACTGTTGCGACATACGTGTTTACTTAAAGAATGAAAACTGCTTTTTTACTTTTACGTTATTAAGTTTATTAATTTACGGCAATGTTCATTTTTTTTTGGCGCAATACATTATTATACTGCTGATGTCCTTTTTTTCCTTTCAATCTAATTCTTTACCGATCATTTCTAATTAAACTGGTCCATTACTAATTATACTGGTATACACCGCTTTTTTACTGTGGAAACTACCAAATTAAAAGTGCCGAAAAATGGTAGCCTATATGAAGTTCCACGAATATTAATTATTATTAAATATGAACACAAGTCAATCGTTGGTGGTGGTTGGTCGAGGGATGGAGTGAATTGTAATACGGGCAGCAGGGTCGGGTGGCGGGACGTGTGAAAGTACGAGAGTCATGTGGGTTGTATCTGATTTTCATACGGATTAAGATCATGTCCAAAAGAAGATGTTACAGCGATCGAGAAAGTTTCTCAATGCGAGGTATCATCAATCCGAGTGTATACAAAGCTGGGCAAATGAAGAGATAGTTGGAATGGGTGGGATGCGTGTGATCAATTCTGAGGCGGGAGAGAATGATTTCTTCATGACGGGTACTTCGATTGAAAGAAGTCGAGAGTACTGCTCAACTTTAGATTGCTACAAGTTTGTTTGAATGCTAATTTTTCGAAATGTCATGCCAACAGTCAAGTATTAGGGATGGGTAATAGTAATAGTTCCTAAGGTCAGAATCAGGGTCAGAAGTTTTGCGGGACAGAAGAGAATCTTCAACGGTAAGACAACTGCTTCATGTTCCTGGAGGTTGACGTGGCCCGGAATACATAGGAAGGACACTGATGTATAAGTGCATGACAGAGATTGCAGGAATAAATGACTGCGCTGATTTGAAAAATGAGTTGATCAAGAGTCTTGTATAGTCAAGAGAGATGAAAGCGAGTCAGTAGAAATTTGAGCGGGGGGGGGGTGAGGAGATAGAAAGGAGAAGGACAAGAGTGTAGGGCGTTTTCTGAAATTTTTCTATCAACTACTAATCATGACTCCTTGAATCGAGTATGCGTATTTTCTTTTGGGTCCAGGCTCAAATCCGTCGGTAAAGTAAGGCTGATCGGTCGGAAAATTGAAATAGAGACAATGTTTCTGAAGAGTTGTCGGTATGTAGTGTCGTGAGCTTAGAGATCATTAGCGCTACGGAGAAGTGGATATTATGATAGGGAATAGCTGTTTCAATTCGAGGTTTTCAACAATCAAGATTCAAAAGGAAGGAGGAAGGAAATGTCGGCAGAGTGCGGGTGCGTAGATTGGAGGCTGAGTATATCGAGCTGTAAATACAAATAAATAAGCTGCGAGAGTTAGAGGAAGTAACATTTGAGGGGAAGAGGTTCCAGCTCCAGCGCAGAGGCTGAGAGTGGGGCCAGATCATCGTATGCCGAGGGCTTGATTTACTTCAAAAGCAGATATATTGACAGACAGAAAAGAGTTATATGGTTTACTGTTAGAGAAAAACAAATATGATGAATTTGTTGAATTTTTGCGTTGTATACTGAATACTTGATGGGAGAGAGAAGAGTCGGGTGGGTAGTAAGATGTTAAAAGGATGGTTACTGCTCGACATCAGGTAAGAATATGGCCAGTAACGGGATGTGTTCTTCTGCAGGTAGTCATGGAAGAGGAGAGTCCGATTGGCTCAATTGACAGGATTTCTGCTTATTGTAATGCGCTGTGACGTCACCGTGATAGAGGTCCATTAGCCTAGAACTAAATTGACGGGTTTCACGAGAATTTTCATACAAAACAAACGCATGTGCAAGCTCGCAGCAGCACTACTGGTGTTATCCTAAGCTGTCGAATTGACTATAATAATATTATACTTTATCTATAGTCTTCATTCAGCCATAACTACCTACACTTCGCAAAGCGACCTCTCAGAACACGAGCCTGTGTCGGGGCCGCAACGGCTAGAACACCGGGTGAACTAAAATAGTGTTACCACTTGAATGTAAGTTTGCACTAAATCATTTCCAGCGTAAAGACGCACGTCAAACCAACTCAAAAATTTAAAATCATTCGAACTTTCATATTTCACTTGATTAGAAAATGAAATTCAAAAGATAGATGTGATGGGTAGCTAAGGGTTACTTGATTAATAAAAAACTGTTAAGTCCGAACGAAAGAATAAATGTATTGAATCACGAATTGGTACACGGAACAAGTTAACTTTACAATGAACGGGATACGAATGACTTAAATCTAAAATGGTACTTGCGAAATCACCGCGTTTTCGCGAAATATTCGATGGTATTTCATCATCTTTTCGAAGTGGCCTAACTAACGGTAAATTATAATTAGGACAGGATGTTATGTCTAAGATGAAGAAGGCAGGGAGGAAGTATTATTGATACGCGTGATTTACTTAGTTACGGATCGCGATGTATGTTTACATATTCGATAGTTTGAATTTTCGCGCGATTTTTTCGTGCGTGTGACGTCTGCGACGTCACAATAGACTAGGAATGGAATAGGTAAATGCAGAACCACGCTATGGCCCACTCGATACCTGTTTACCAGCCATATCCAAATGTGCAGGAAGGAGAGGATGATCAACCATGAAGAAAAATTTTTTCAGTCTAGAATGTGACTATTGGTTCTTCTTATGCATTTCTCAGTTCAATATATTCTCTGTTTATGTAATTTAGTCCTACTTCAGCCCAGTATTTTGAAGGCATACAATCTATTAGTCTTGTGGCCGAATTGAAGGGCTCATTTTTCTTAGCCTCATGATATAGTCTGGTATAACTCTAAATCTTAGTTTATGGGAACTTCGGTCCACTTAGGCCAAAGTAATGTTAAGGCAATACGAATCAATACCCTTTATTACTAGCTTATCAATTTCTGCTGAACACAGGCCGTTGAAAACAAAATTCCGTTTCATTCGTACTTGCTGCGGCAGGATTTTTTCCGGACTCTGAATACGGACAGCTACTACTAGTTCTCCGTTCGCTTGATTACACAAATATTTCACTAGTTTTGAAAATATTGCAAACGCGTTTCAAACTTTTCTTAGAAATCCCAAACAAGAAAACTAGTTAACAAGGTCTTTTATGAAAAGCTAAAGTTCCGATTATGAAGCAGTAGGTAGATACAAGCGTTATTCGTTTTCCATTCATCTTTGAATAGGGCAATTACCCTCGTCCACAAACGATTTTTATATGTGCAGAAGAAAATTTTCCACTAAACCATCAGACACGTTCCTCTTCATTGTTTTGCTATGAATTGAAGGAGGAAATTTCTCGATAAAATCTTCTTTATTTCTGCTCTCGTAGATAACGAATTACTTTTTCAGTCGTACATTCACGCATCTTAATAGGTAATGTAAAGCTCACGTACATGTACGTTTCATCGATATCAAAAAAAGAAAAACACTATTTTTGTATCCGCATGTTGTCGGCCGACGCTGAAGTGATTAAGCAAAATTTTTCGTAATGTATACCGAGAAAAGCTGCGCTATACATGAGCTAAACGAATTTCGCTTAAATTTGACCGTCAAGTACTAATGAAAGTTGAAAGTTGAACTGCGAGCGTGTGTTTGTGTTAGTATAGTGGGTCGTTGTTTTGCAACAAGAATCTAATGAAATTCATTATAAAAAGTGTGAAACTCGAATGACTATGAATACAATAATACAAATGTTAGATGTTAGTGAACTAGAAGAGCTCGCTTCGCTTGTTTCCTCTTCTGGCCTTGAGGAATACGCTTTGTATCTTCTGGCACCGTTATTACCAGTTTCAACCGAATCTGCATACTAAAGATGTGTTTGCAGATACTTTTTTTTTTTTTTTTTTTTTTTTTTTTTTTTTTTTTTTTTTTTGTAAAATGAGGGCACGTGCACGTGCGTATGCAGTCGGACAATTTATCACAAAATGTAGTGATGACTCAGACACTGCACTGTAGTATTCAGATTTGAATTCGTCGGAAGTCCCGTTTATTTTGTTGACTTAGAAACTACCTATGTTAGTTTTTCTGAGGTTATAGGGTCGGATCCACTGGAAGCAGTGTAGTATATAGTCGAGTAGGCGTTCTATTTCGCTGTAAAATTTTGAAGTTACTTGCAGCCCAATGAAACCCTTTCGTCCATTCATTGAGATTGATTGTTCGGCTAGGTGGTAAACGTTTGCATTAAAAATTGGTGAATGCATAGGTAGAAATAAGTTGGGCGGATAGTTGAATGCTCGAACAATACTAACACTTGTGATGTGTGTGTGTGAGCAATTGTTGCAGTCGTTGTATATTCCATGAAATTGTTGCAAGAATAAACGAAAATGTCGATAATCATTACAATATAGGTATTGATATTCTTCTTTTATCGGGACCTAATGTGACACAAAATATCGTGCATAATTCATCGCTCACTCCTACTACATTGAGAGTTCATTCGTCTTTTCCTACACATTCTATCGGTAAAACTTTCTGTTTTAAACGTGCCAAGTAGCCTATTTCTACCCAACGCAAACGATTCACATTCTCTCACTATCCTTAATTAATACTTAGAGTATTAGAGTCGTACCTATTTTAATATGAGTTTCTTATTCGTGAAAAAATTCATTGGGAAAGTTGTAATCAAATTTTATCATTTTTTTTTTCTACATTATTATGGCGTGAAGAAATAATGCGATATTTTGTTTCGCACTCGAACTCGACAGATTAGGAATTTGAACGAATGTACTTTTGAACGTAGATTAGTATCGGAATTGGGAAAGCATGTATGCATCAGAAAAGTTGTAATCAACTCTTCAATTGGTATACATGAATATTGGAAGTAGGGAAATGTCGGAAGATCTGTTGATCGCGGTAAAATGAAATAAAGAGAAAAGATTTCATGAACCAAAATTTTTCATCGATGAATAGATGTTATATGTAGCTGGTGAGATTTAACCACATTCAATAAATTGTTAAACCTGAGAAAATTTGTAAGAATTGTGGTTTGAAACTATTTTTGAGGTAGAACAAATATTATGTTTACTATTTTCAGAAAGAAATTTATAATAGGTGTAGGAAAATTGTTGATCAATTCTCAAGTTTTTGGTATCCACTCAGAGAAGTTCTTGAATTTTTGATTAGCTCACTACTTTCAGAATGTATCACATTCACTCATTAATTGTATCTTTGATAGACAGCGTTTGCTTTTTTCTGAGCGAGTATTGCTGAAGGACTTTGACATGAATATACCTTATATCTACCCTGTCCCTCCTCCTCCAGAAAGGCTAAGAAGGCAAAATGCTTTCCAAATCAGCAGTCAACAGTCTGTGTAAATAGTTCAACTTTTAGGCGTATTAGCCCATTTGGTTTACAGTTTTTTGTCTTTCAATTACTGGTTTATTGCTTTCTAATTTATTTCCAGTGCACAATCATGCATCTCCTACAAACTTTTGTATCGATATCATTTTCACTTACTTATTCTATCTCATACAGACAGCAGCTCTCGTTTCATTTTGTGAAAGTATCGCTAAAACGCTACTGTTAAAAAGGTACCTAATACATTAAATTCATATAACTTTTGAACAAAATTTTATTTTAGTACCTACTTCTTTCGATGGAGCAATATTTTATCCTTTCAAATTCGACAGAAACAATTTTTGATCCTTTTTTTAATAGCTCAGACGTTGTCATTAATTTGGTATTCAATCTTTGAAATTGACACAACGTTTTTTTCAAATAATTGCCGAGAAATACACATCCTTCATTGTAAATAGTACGCATAAGGGTACCATAGAAATTTCTAGGTACGGTACCCACTAAAATCGGTTAAAAAGAACCATTTTTCAAAAATTATTGGCTACTATGATCAATTTGTCATAAACGTCATGACAATTGTTCAGTAGTTTCAATCAATAAATCAATGAATGATACAGACGTTTCGTCTCGTGAATGATTTTTGAGCCCCCCTCTCCCTCACCCTAAGGTGTATTATATACTACCCGCCATTTCCCTGAAATTTATTACAAATAAACCTTCTCCTAGGCAAGCTAAAACAAGCAATGGGAAGAAAAATTTAAGATAATAAGAGCTATACAAAGTTAAATGGATTGGCAATTTAGAAACTTCCCTTTATATGATAAAAAAAAAAATACCGATTGAATGTGGTGTCCATACTGTTAAACTAAAAAATATTTGGGACTTTCACCTGTAAGTCTATGCCGAGCAAGAATCTTAGGCACGTGCTGTGCAGCCTACAACTCCTGTGTATAGATAATTACATCGACTTAAAAACAAAACCAGGCATTTTCCCTTTCTTTCATGCTGTGAACTGGTATTGAGATCATCAGTGCAGTCGATGACGATAGTTCTAGAGTTCATCCGGTGTTCCATTCGTCACATCGAAATTAGACGTGTTGAAAACAGAAATACTCTCATTTTGTGAAAGTTGGCCAAATAGTTGTAATTGGATACATAATAAATTACAACTATCTCGTTCGAGTCTTCCGAGTTTAAGAGGATAGCGCGTTTCTCGCGTCGAAGATGTACAATTTTTCAATTACCGAAGTTTGTACTTTTATAGGTATTTGGTAACGTCGGTACCCTCTAATTTAGCATCACTCGATATCGAAAGGTAGCGTTGACAAATTTTTATGACCGCGTATTCATCTTATAAAATTGCTAGATTTGAAACAGAGAAGGGGAAAGAGAGAGAGAGAGAGAGAGAAGGAAAAAGCATCGTAAAACGTTTCCAACGCCGAAATATATTATCTAATAATCTATTCCACAGAAGTGGAAGAAAAAATTATTTTGTTTGGTGCGAGGTGCGGATTTACGATTTTGTTATTGAAAAGTTATTTGTCTTTATAATGACGTGAAGTAAACTGGTGATAAATAGCAAAACGGCCAAAGAGTGAGCCCATCGAAAAATTAATCATGTGCCGCGCCGCGCGCTATTCTCCATGTGTTACTTGTCGACAATATATTAGGCAATAGCGATTCCGTTCTTGAATGGGCAAAACAAAGAGGGTGATCGTAATTATTATTCGTGTTCATACGAGTAGGAGAAGGGTGAACTAATTTCACGCAGAGGTAGTCAGCCCTTTAGATAAAGAAATTTCTTGACCGCAGCTTCTTCTTTTATTTCACCTAAATTGTATCAACTACTATGTTGCCGGGAAATGTGTGCATGCATCTACTGTACACCCTAGAATGACGACGTACAATTTGCCCTCTTTACACGTTTTCCATGCCCGTCACTACTGGAATGAAAAACATTCTAGAATAAAAAATACTTCCATACCCTTCTTTTTTTTCACCTGTAAACGTAATTATGTATCTTGCTGATATTATGCAATGTCTCGTGGTAAGTGTTTTATAGATACCTAGTTCAGTCAAATTCTATGTTAGCTTTTTTCGAAGAGTTTTGATTGAAAACTGGAGGTCGAGACAAATTACTTGTGCTAAAAAATGATATTATGTGGTTGAAACGCCCACGATTTGGAAACTTCTATCGTGCATTTGATCTTGATTACTGCCTGAAACACGCGCCTGCGATGTACCTTCTCCCAGGGCCGAAAAGAGAGAGGCTGAAAGGTGCTTTCCCTTCAGACCTGGGATCTTCAGGGGGTCCGGATTTATAAATAAATTTATCAATTATAAATGATATGATATTATTAAATTTCCTGTACATATTCAGTGTGGGCAGATTTCCCACCTGACTCAGGTTTAACTCTTTGTAGAAGCTCTGTCTTTTCTATTCGGCAAAGTCCTCTTATTTTAATTATTAAACCTTAATTCACGAATATAAAATTGCTGTTTACAGTCCCTATAAGTTTTGTAGCTGAGTCATGAGGCTCATCTAAAAAACGTGTACTGTACAAGGTTATAACACATGCATACATTTGAAGGGTAAAAATGCGTGGAAATAGGTAAAACAAACTTACGCACTTGCGTCAGTATAGTACCAACCATGTAATTTCCCTATTCAAAAGTTTCTTCATTTTCTTGAAAATATACTACCTAAATTGAGCCCTCCTTGTCGAAAGAAGCAAAGCTTTGACCAGAATCTCGCTCAAAAAAAGATTTCAATATGAATCTGTGGCACTCAGAAATGGTATTTCTTCATATTGTTTGACATTTCTTGTTCTTTGGAGGCTGCGTCTTCTGTTCAAGCGACTACAAAAACAACTGAGGGTCGCCTTGTAGCTCAACCAAGCCTGCCTCATAACTAGAGACAGAAATTTTCGGCACCAATAGAGACTTTTTTTGGTACTGAAATTCTTTTCTCGACATTTTGGAGGTCCTAGATTACTTTCAATCTGCAATAATTTTAAGTTTCCTCACCTATTTATAATATTCTAGGCCTTTATTTAGACTTGAAAGTTTTTTGACATGTTTCATGTCTTTACGCTGACCTGATCCCCATTGACCACTATTGAAATTTTGCGAGTTTTTTTAACGCGAGTTGTCCCCCCCCCCCCACCCCCCCCCCTCATCCATGACCTCGTGGGTGATTCGAAAATTTGCGAGTTTTTTAACGCGAGTTCACCCCGCGAGTTCACCTTGGGCGTCATATATGCATTTTGCTGGGAGAAAGCGCGTTGGGGGTCATATATGGAATTCTCTATTGAGGGACTTAGAAAAATTTTGAATCACCCATGACCTCGTAGGTGATTCGAAAATTTGCGAGTTTTTTAACGCGAGTTCACCCCGCGAGTTCACCTTGCTTAGTTTATATTCGACCATTATACTAGCTTTATGGTGCCTTTATACTAGCTTTAATAGTGGCTTTATACTAGCTTTATACTAAGATTTCTCAAATCGTCTTACGCTTAGCCAAACCCTCATTATACTAGACCTAATATACACTTTATGAAGGCTTAAGTCTTCTGACTCCTAGAGAAGCTTCATAGTTTGCCTCATTATATTAGCTTTATGGTGGCTTTATACTAGCTTTATACTAAGATTTCTCAAGTCGTTTGACTTTTAGCGAAACCCTCATTATACTAAACCTAATATGCACTTTATGAAGACTTAAATCTTCTGACTCCTAGAGAAGCTTCATAGTTCGCCTTGCCTAGTTTACATGCTCATCAGCTTGAAATACTGAAGCGGACTTATACTAGACCAAGAAGCGGGGCGAACGAGCGGAGCGAGTGAGGCCCCCTAATCTCATCAGCTTGAAATACTGAAGTAGACTCATACTAGATCAAGAAGTGGGGCGAACGAGCGGAGCGAGTGAGGCCCCTCAATCTCATCAGCTTGAAATACTGAAGTAGACTCATACTAGACCAAGAAGCGGGACGAAGAAGCGGAGCGAGTGAGGCCCCTCAATCTCATCAGCTTGAAATACTGAAGTAGACTCATACTAGACCAAGAAGCGGGACGAAGAAGCGGAGCGAGTGAGGCCCCTCAATCTCATCAGCTTGAAATACTGAAGTAGACTCATACTAGACCAAGAAGCGCGGCGAACGAGCGGAGCGAGTGAGGCCCCCTAATCTCATCAGCTTGAAATACTGAAGTAGACTCATACTAGACCAAGAAGCGGGACGAACAAGCGGAGCGAGTGAGGCCCCTCAATCTCATCAGCTTGAAATACTGAAGTAGACTCATACTAGACCAAGAAGCGGGACGAAGAAGCGGAGCGAGTGAGGCCCCTCAATCTCATCAGCTTGAAATACTGAAGTAGACTCATACTAGACCAAGAAGCGCGGCGAACGAGCGGAGCGAGTGAGGCCCCCTAATCTCATCAGCTTGAAATACTGAAGTAGACTCATACTAGACCAAGAAGCGGGACGAACAAGCGGAGCGAGTGAGGCCCCTCAATCTCATCAGCTTGAAATACTGAAGTAGACTCATACTAGACCAAGAAGCGGGGCGAACGAGCGGAGCGAGTGAGGCCCCCTAATCTCATCAGCTTGAAGTACTATACGAAGATGGGTGCGAACGATCGGAGCATGCTACCTTATAGAAGACATGAAACATGATCTTTTTCTATTTGGCTCCGCCAGAAGATTTTTTTTTTTTGTTTGCGGATCTCTCTAAAATTACTAGGACGTATCATTTCCAGACTCAAACAAGTTATGGTATAGGGGGAGGGGTCAAAGCAAAGATATACATGTTAACAAAAATTCGCTTCCTAGCAAGGAACAGATTTTTGTGAAGCAGTACCAGTCTTTGTTCTGCAGGATCGGCAGAAAATCATTACTTTATATATCGAAACTACTATTAAATATAGTGATTGGACAACTTGTAGTGGTAGAAGATTATGCGTATCACGTCAATCAATAAGTTCAAAACTTTCATTATCGCATTCTTATTCACGACAAAAAATGAAGCGAGAACGCTCTTGAAACACAGAAGCGGCAAGTTTAGGACAGCAAATAGCACAACAGATTTTATACCAACTTTTTTGGCGTCTCCTTTTACAATAGGTTGAAATGGTTACGTTACAATAAGAATAACATCTTTAAAACATTTCTGATTAAAATAAAAACAAGAGAAAATAGAAGACAGGGAGACGTGTATGTAAACAAAAACTCTAGCGAAAGTATTGTGTCATTTGTAGTTTTCTTTCTCGCATTCCAACGTTTAGTATTCGTGAAGCGTTAAAGAAGTGATTCACGAGCTGAGTAACAAATGGATGTAAATGTAAGCTGTCACACTGTTGTCACATTTTAATTCCCAAAACAACGTCACCGCAATGCTTCCTCCTCGCACACGTATTCTAGTGAAATGAAACGGCTAGATTTCCTACATCCATGTTCAAAATTAAAACTCTCATATACCCAGTACGAGTATAATAATTTTTGAATTGAATTCATTCGCAGACGCTGGTCTTAATTCTTTGTAAGTAAAATCTGCGATTGAATTGCGTTTCTCAATTTTCTGTTCTTCTTATTTTCCTACTTCTTCCCTTCATTGCCGGGTAAACCGCGATGCATGTTCAATTCTCATAAACAGAGACCGGATTCCTCGGCATTTATAACTTCATTTGTAGAGGGCGTATAGAAGTGCTGACAAGAGATGAGTACGAATTAGGTAAAGGGGACCCTTATAAAAAAAAGTTTATATCGCCGAAATTTGCCGAAATGAGGTATAAATGCCGAAAAGAAGATAAGTGCCGAAAATATGTAATTTTGAAAATAATTTATTTTATTTATACAAAAACTTCGTCACTCAAGTGTTTGCGAGAAAAAATATGGAATGTATGAGTCATACAATTGTTAATTGCTGTTTCTTCACAAAACTTGGAGAGTCATTTGCTGGTCTCCCATAATAAAAAATTCTTTTTATAAATGTATACTGCGCAAGTATTGTTTTATAAAAATAAAAACATGTTTTACGTTTCCAATTTTTCCATTTTTCCCTCATTTTCAAGCTTTTTTTTCATTTTGCCGAATAATGCCGAAAATGGAATTGTTATTGGATGCCGAATTATTCATTTTTTAGTGCCAAAAAATCCGGTCTCTGCTCATAAATAAGACACTTATCGCTCAGTAAAGAGAGAGTCTTCTACAGTAAAATATTTCTTCACTTCTCATTCTGAAAATTTGGTAAAAGTGTTCTCGTTATGTTATCGAGCGGCTGATATTGGTTTTGTCGCTAAACAATCGCGGTCAAATTGATTTTAATGATGATAATCAGAGTCGTCCCAATATATAGACTTTTAATTCATGTTGTGTGGAGACACTTGTTTTATTTGCCTTAGAGTGCAAAAAGGCTGTCAAGATGGCGAAAGTACTATTGTACTTCACATTTTTTTGATTCTCAGGGTATCTCATTGTTAGCGCCGTTTTGCGCACTACAGATATATTTTATACGATTACCTAGCTCTACCAAGCACGTGCTACCCTGTACTAGTTCTACGCTTCGCCACCATAGCGAAACAGGTTCTACTACCAACCCTTAGTCGTACGCGACCATGTACGCGATGCATTCAGTTTCCGTTTTCCCAATATACCTTACGAATACGAACCGCGTGTCGAGTTATTTATTTTACATACGACGAATCACGTCCACACTCATTGTGAAATACGCAAAAAATTTTGCAAATTGCGCAGATTCCTTGCTCATTACGCGCATTGAGCAAAGTGATAGCTTGTTTCGTAGATTACGCAAAATTTCCGCGTAGGTATTTCACGCAGGTAATTTGCAATCACAAAAATTACGCTTAACACATACTTACATAATATGTATGGATTGGTGATGGTCGTGGAGAGGCTGGAAACCATCAAGAAATCATGTTTTCAGCGCATCTCACCCTCTCCACAACCTTTTAGCCAGCCGACTGAGCTGAATGTGGAAATGGGATGGAAATAAAATGAATAAAATAGACATGCAAAGTTTGAAACCAATCGGTTCATGAGAAGAGGATTTATGGGACTTGTATTTTTCAAAATTATACACTTTTACTGATACCTAATACACTTATACGCTATTATATGCTTGTTGCGATCTAGGACCTCCGAAAAGTTGAGAAAGTTCACTGCACCCTTTCCTTGGCCACCACTACAGGAGCGGTTCTCGTAAAGCTAATTTATTCAAAATACGCATTATAGATTAAGAATCATTAGAATACACTAGTCAATCGTGTGAATTTAGGAATTCGACTATTTGACTTCTCCCGCTTCATCAACCCGTTGTGGTACATCAAAAATAGCAATTTCAACCTGGAATTACTTCGCCGCACCCTCTATCCATTGTGTTAGGTTTACTGTGTCTGGACGAGTTCTGTATATTTGCGTTGAGATAGTAGAAACACGAGAGGAAACATTCAAGAAAATGAGAAGTAATCTTTCACTGTTTATCACTGATGAGTCCAGAAGTTTTTGATAAAACTATATTTCAAGCAATTTACTATGCGAGCTCTTCTTCCCTATGTTTTTCGTTTCAAGGAGAAGGAACATTTCCATTTTAGATGCAACCGTCGAACACGGTAACGCAGATAGATGTTCACGAAAAAGTGGAAACAGATTTTGAGCTTTTACAGCTGTTAACAAACATCCCTCTTCGCAGCGCGCGGTTTGATTTATTTTCGCGAAAACTTTGGAAGTACGACACAAAAACTTTTTCTGAAAACGTTACGTGGCGGACAACCCCATGTCCACTTTATTAGCAAATTCATCCATACAAACAACATACCACTAATACAAACCTTCAATATCAAATATCAAATATAAGTTATATGACCAGCCTCTCTTGAAAAACGGACTACTAGTAGGTTAAAATACGCGCAATAATATCAAGGCTAGGTTTAATGTAAATTTTATATTTTTCTGTTCCAATTTATACGTATCACAAATTCACAATTTGGATCACAAAATTGTACATTGGTTACAATTGAAACCTAATAGGTCATTCAGTTCAACTACCCTGAGGTACAGTATTTTTACTTTTTTCTCCAGTTATTTCGGTTATCCGGATAGAAATCTAAGAATACTCAAATCTTATGGCCCAAGAGTAGGTACCAAGTATGTACCTATAAAAAGTTTGATTACAAAAAGGCTTTTGTGCTACCGACTTCTTATTTCCTGACATTTAATAAGTACATAGATCATGATAATTTTGCTCCAGTTCTTTAATAAAACTGCTGAAGACTGAATTTTATATTTACTCCCTTCATGCCAGTCATCAAAGTATAACACATACCACTACCTCCACCCATACAGAAAACATCACTTCTCAAAAAATGAAATATACCTGGAGAAATCTTGCAAACTCCAATGATACAAAATTTCAAAAGAAGAAAAACATTCTGTTACTCAAAAAATGATTATACGAACGAAAACGAAAAAACTTACGCACGCAGTACCGACCACCTCATTTCCCAACTCAAAAAGTTTCTTTATTTTCCCAAAAATAATACCTAAATTACAATTTTCCAGGATTTTTGCGTGAGGAAAATTTATCGTCAGAATTATCAATTTCAAGCAATATAATTTTTCTGATATTTCTTGTAGAAAAAGGAGAGCAGCTCTTCAAGTCTTTAATTATTATCAATAAAAGAAGAAAATATAAAAAAAAAAACCCTACTAATTTTTATATGACCTCAAAATCCTTCATAATAAAGCGCAACTTGTAAACAAACCTTCGAACGTGGTGTCGGTCGGTCGGTCGGTGCCAGGGTGCGCTCACTCGGTCCTCCATGCGATACTGAAGGTGCTATCAGTTGGTCACCTTACTTGATGCGTTCTTCTTATTGGTCGAAAGAACATCCCCCTCATTGGTCTAGTATGGGTCTCCTTTAGAATTCAAGCCAATAGCTTTTAGAGGCTCGCTCACGGCCTTCATGGGTCTAGTATGAGTCTAGTTTACTATATTTGAGGCTACTAGCTTCCAAGAGCTCACTCGCTTCGCTTGTTCTCCCCCTCGTATATTCATTTTCTATAAAAGGTTCACTAGACGGAATTTATCAGGGGAAGATTAAGGAGGCCATCGAGATTAAGAAAGCTAAAAGTAGTGTCAATTTCAAAACCGACGTAGACAAACTGAATGACTCATACTCGCCGATCATAAGTAGATTAGGTCATCGCTGATTATTTTCATGTCACTGTTTGTTTATATTGATGGTGTAACCTTTTTTTTTCCAATACATTACTCTCAGTAGTATTTTCGCCCTCGTCAAAGGAATATGTGTATTCCGAAACGTCGGGCCACTTTGTTTCGAATAAAAATTTTAAAGACGGCAGTGCCTTTAATTTCATAAAATACCTTAATTTTCTATGATGAAAGCTAAAAGCCTGGAGTGGGCCCACATCTTGGTCTGTTCTATGTCCCTAGCGTGTCAAAAATGGAAAATAGTAATGGCGCCATAAAAATGTCTTAGCCTGGTAGAATGTTTGTACATACATTGAAAAACTCAAACCAGCACCATTCGTCGCTAGGATGACGGCAGAACCGGTTTTGGAATGACGATAACCCTTCTCCCTCTAGTGTAAGTCTAACTAGTATAATCTCAATATAAAGCTGTAGTATAATACAGTACGTGACTGTATTTTTCTTATTTACCATTGAAATGTCTCGTAGTTATGAGGAATCCCTCCAACTCACAGAGGAAGGTCCCTCACCTAGTTCATCTCCAGTATATTGTATACATCTTTATGATAGTAAAAGCTGAAAAACCCCATGTCATGATGACGTAGTCCGGTGTTCCTATGAAGAAAATGATCGAAAGGGCGCAGAGCGCATCTTTACATATGTACCTAACCCAGGCCTGTGATTTCCTAAAGTTCGACAATCTCCCTTCATATGTTTAATATCACTCATATCCAACTGTTACCTCTGGTCCTCCGTAAGAGGCCATCTCCACCACTTCAATGTTCTCTTTCATTCTCAACGCTCATTCTGTATTACGTATTTTCTGATTAATACCACGCCGTGAAAAACTTTCTCAATTCACTAGTTTATAAAAATCAAACGGATCCACATTCGCACACACAATTATACTCTCACTCATTTGTGACTCTACTGCCCGCATTGTAACACAAAGCTATATTTATTGTTGACTGTAAACTTATTCTTTATTGTCAACTGTCAACTTGTATCTGTGACATAAAAAAGAAAATTTATCTGCGGAAGATCACATTCTGTCACTGATCATATTCCCACCTGATATTAACACTTCTCTACCCATCCGACTTTCTTCTCTTCCAAACACTATCCAGTATTCAACGCAAAAATTCCAAAAATTTAATTATCTTCCGTTTTTCTTCATCAATAACTTTCGTGTCTGCCAATACCTGTATATCCGCCGTTGACTTGCGTTGTAGCTGATTACCCCACCCCCGCCCCCTCTCGAACGCCACTTCACAATTCTCCATTCTAATTTTCTTGCATCCATATAGCTCAATTCACAGCTAGAAACCGTTACCGATCGCTGATACTTGACTACTAATGGTATGACTTCTGGAAAAACCATCATTCTAACAAACTTAGAACAATTGAAAGCAAAACATTGACCGTCATAAAGAAATTATTACAATGTTCCCTACTTTGAAAGTCATTTCGTCAGGTCTTTGGGGGAGGCAATGAAGCGCCTATTCGATGGTAAACTATGCGAGAAATTTTTAAGTCATGAAATCCTGCATTAGGGGAGGAGATGACTTTGGCAAAAGTTTTACGGTTGTACTTTGTAATAATGAAGAGAAGAGATAATACCATTTCCTATACTGGAGAAATGTACTGACGCCTGGACGTAAATTCTGAAATAAGGTTCGGCGTTAAAAATTTTACAAGTACCAAGGTCATGGTCCTCCGTGCAGACACCCGAATGCATTTTCGTGATTTAAGAAGTAGAGCAAAGACATGAAACATATTGTGACGTTCTACCAGTCACCACGTTTCCGCTGATGCCAATAACAAAGGACAATTATAAAAACCGAACTTTAATACTGGTAATGACGAGAGCACGTTAACTTTATCGCTTCAAGATTCTAACTGAACTGTCCTCGAAGGTTGCTGCCGGCTATTTATAGTCTTCCTCCTATTTCCGGATTCTTCGAGATATCTTCTAGAACGGCAAATGAGTTATGCAAAATTGATCGCTTGTGCTACAGACATTTCAGGAATGTTCGGTGAGTTGGGCAGTTACAGGTGCGCTTTCTAGTAGCGTCCGTCATCCTTAAAGTTTTGTGGTGCGTGCAAGCTTGCTGCTTGTGGCTTTGCCGCAGAACACTACAATATAAATATTTTTAAAATCAAGGTTTATTTGAATATAGTAAATTGAAATTCATTCAAATCCATTTTGCTAATAAATACCTTTAAAATTGTGTTCTGATAAGATAGATAAATTATTTTGGATTGCAGACAATGAAGTGAACGCAGGTTTTTGAACTCTCGACATTACCAGACACACTCCAAAAGAAAATATTGGGGGGGGGGGGTGTGAAAGCTTTCTTGACCATCAGTATCATCTAACCATGATGAAACATTCATCGGCTCGCTCTATAAATTTACCTCTTCCTACACCCTTCCAGTCGTAACACATCTAAAATTTACATTAGAAATGAAAAACTTCGGACGAAATGTTTTTGAGAACGTCTAACTGGTACTTATAATCTGGTTTGAAATGGCAATGATGATCTTATATCTTTGTGATCAGGCCCTATAGAATCTCTCGAGCTCCTAAGCTTTTAAACTTTTGTGATCAGGAACGAAAGGTGATACAAGTATCGCCTAAAGCTATAAAGCTACATGATTAATTGAAGAAATCTTCGATGTATACAATCGATTCCTCAATATAACGTAGTTTATTCATTGAATAATGCGTTTTTTGATGCGAAACTCCTCTTCTTCAAAAACTCGCTAACATACTACACGTATTAAGATCAAAGGATTTGAAATTAGGCTATTTCAGGACGCTATGAGACGAAACAGTATCGTACCGTTCAGTACTTCTGTAATTTATCGGACGCGTCGACGTTCGTCTTGAATGAAACGAGTTCTGATTAGGAGGAAGTGCAACATTATATCGAAGAACGAATGACAATGTCTATTGTTTTATGGATTACAATCTTGACTACACGTTGCGTGTACGAAATAAGTGACATTCTTGTATACCGGCAGTAGTGTTATAGGTACCACATTGCCGCCAATCAGGAAACAACTTCCATAAATGAGCTAAAGATTCGTCGTGCCCTGAAATCCATGTACGTGGCTCGTTTACTAAATCAATTTTCGGAAAAGAGGTAAAGCTACACTAACATAAAGCTGATGATGCAGACACTGAAACTAACGAACAAACATTGTTTTAAACTTGCGAAGCACATATCAAACAGAACTAACTCGATCGCGTAGAACTTTTTGGTAAATGGACCTTTTGTTGTGTTTGAAACCCTTTACAGTTTTTGCCATGCAGTATTTTGTGTTGCGCGAGTAAATTCCGTAAGACGTGCGTCGGAAGCTCGCATTTTTCTCTTCATCTTTTCGATGCCTCCGGAGTTTTGATTTTCACCCCGTCCGTCCTATAGACCGACCAAACGGTCACCAACGTATTCAATAGGTACGGTACAGATAATTTGTTCAAGATATTAATCGAGTATGAGCGAAGTAATTATCTAATCTAACAAATAACTTCGGCATCACGACATTCGGCATAAACAAATTTCTCGAGTATTATCTTCAATGAAAAGATACTCGAATAAATCAATTTTATGTGTGGAAATAGGTATCTATTACGAATCACACGCTAGAGCAGTGGTCTTGCCACCCACACGCCCTTTTTATCAAGCCGCCCTTTCCAGGTAGAAAAATTAAACTCGAATTTCTTCTTCTTTTTTCATCTTTTTTGCCGCTCCAAAAAATTTGCCGCCTCAACACCTCCAGGCTGCTCAGCCTGTTCATAAACCCACCGCTGCGCTAGGTTTTGGTGTTGCCATAGATAACCCTTTATCTCCTATCCTCTCCGAAAACGTACTGGACCATTTATCTAACCTTATTAACGATACCGCCAATTTTAAGACTAAAATAAGATTTATTACGAAATAATTATGATGATGACAGCATCTTTTATATTCACCTTTCCATCTTTCATGAATCATTTTTTATGTTAAACAATTTCCTTACTTTTGAAAAAGAAGATACCTAGTATGATCACCCACTTTTTAAACACTCCTATTTTTCAATGTAATGATCAATTTATACTTCGTCGCCATCAAAAATGTACTTACTGCTTCCGGTCGTATGCCACATTTTGACTCTAATCATGATTTCAAAATGTCGATTCAACACTGCTGTCAACCTCAAAAATTCTACGTGTAATAAATGTTCTGAAATACCATCTACATCACATACAAAAATCCTGTTCGATCTCGATTGGATTACGAATCCCGTGTCTATAATCTAGCTATAGTGCGCCTTCTTTAACGCTGATGCTCGACACAATCCAGAACGATGAGTCCGAAACTGAGCTTGTGTGCGGATGCGGCTGGACTGCCTTTCTCTGTGCGTCGAACAATACTCTCCTCAAACCCTTTAGTTTCTGTATCTCAATTCCCGCATCTCTCAATTTACAAATCGATTTTATCACACATTGATCCGGTTTTTTCACAACAAACACACAAACATTCTCACTTTCTCATAAACAAAAAATTCAAGCTCTCCCTTCCCCTCATAATTTCGGCCATCCCTCCGTGGCTTTTCACTTTTACAGAAGTTCCTAAAATTGATAAATCAGTCTTCAGACTGTTCTTCAGCCATACTATTTGTCTTAAAGATGACTCTAAACACAATCGTAAAGTAAGGTACGTGTTCTCCATGAACGAGAAAATATCAGAATGTCGTTCGCGAAATATCGCGTCAGTTAAAACAGCTGAATAAAACTGAATACTAGCCTGTTTATCAAAAATCACTCAGCTTCAGCCTGCTCTCCCCTCTTCGAGCTATAAATGATCCCTTCTCAAATACTTAATTCTTTCATGCAATGTATTTTCATTGTACATCATACCATTCAATCAATAAATTCTTACCTCACAGTCAGAGCCGCATTAAGCTTTTTTGCACCCTAGGCTATTTTTTTTTTTTTTTTTTTTTTTTTCGCGCCCTGCACAATATTTTCGTGAAGCTATACACAGTAATTTTTTGAAGAATTCCGAACTCCAAAAAAAGACGATATGTATAGGTGCGCTATTACAAACTAAATTACATTATTTTAAAACTTACATTACAAGTTGCAACTTTACAGGATCACTTTTGTGTTTTCAGCGGGGAACCCGCTATCCACTTTGTTAGGGGGATTACATCTTCAGAAAACGTCGCGTCCGCGTCCGGGAGTTCCTGTGAACTGCGTGATGTGACGTGACGTGTGACGCTTTATGACATCATCAATGTCCTTAACCTACTTTTGGGAAAAAATTTAAACTTCCAGCCTTCATTATATCAGAGTATACTGAGAAGAGTCCCGCAAACTCATTTGCTGAGGGGGCATTTTGTGCCAACGTGATCGCGAACGCGTTCAACTTATTACGTCATCATTAGGGCAAGTGAAAATATGCATTTATTCCTCTGGAATATTTATTTATAGACGTTAAAATATGCGAATAATATATGTGTTTTAAACATTTCCCAAAAATGAACAGTACAATTTTACAAAAATCTACCTACGCGAAAAGTTTCTGATTACATCGAACAAATACATGTGATTTTAAATTCGCAAACGAAAATGATTGCCGATTATCACGGAACAGGCTCTTATACCTGCTGATCGCAATCAGCTGATTTTTGTAGAATTACGTAGATTTTCCTTCTACAATATGAATGCGTTCCCAGTATTATTAACTTATTAATTTTTTTTTCCTCCGCGGGTTGCAAATTTTTAACTAAATGATGTACGATTTTCCTAGTTTTTATCGGATTAGGCGTCAATATGCGAAATTATGTGCTTATCGTCAAAATATGCGCTAACGTCTAAAATATGTGCTAACAATCCAAATATGCGAAAATATGTGATATAAAATTTCACAGACGTGTTCGGGGATTCACTTGCCCTAGTCATCATTTTCAAGACTCGGAAATCAGGCTATACGAGGTCCGGCAAAATGATCTGAACAGTTGAACGAAAAACTCCGAGAGGACTCCGCGACAATTTCGTGGAGTTCCCCGGTTGGCTGTTCACATCATTTTGCCGGACCTTGTACATGATAGGAGGAGGACTTAGACAAATTCCAGACTCTAAGCTATATATGATAGTAGAAGATAGGTAAATCAGGGAGGTTGCGAGTTCCCCGCTGCCATTTCAAACCTGCAATGGCCTCTAATTTTTTTTTAGGCTAAAATCATTGTTTTTGTTACTTTTTAGCGCCCTAGGCTATAGTCTTGTTAGCCTATGCCTCAATGCGGCCCTGCTCACAGTAGCTTGGATTCAGGGCCACGTCAATTTTTTGTTACATGATGCTGTGAATGAAGCGGCAAAAAAGGCTACTTCGTGACCAAAAACAGCAGATTCAATTCTACATCACCTGCAAAAGACACAATGTTATACTGTATTACGCTCCATTATCACAAAATATTCGGTGCTCGTCTTGGGAAAATCAATCGAATAATAAATTGAGAAATATCTAAAGTGATCTCATATTTTGGTCCTCATCCCGCACCGAAATTCTAGACAAGAGGAGGCAATTTGAGCCCGGCTACGAACAGGCCACACTCGTCTTACTCATACTTATCTTCTCACTAATCTCGCTGCTCCATCATGCCCTCACTGTTTCCAAGAAAATTTATAGATTGAACCTGTTTTTTTCATGCCCCGTCTTACAACCCACCCGATCCTTCCTAAATATATCTTCCAATATCCACTCAGCACTAAACAACAACTGCGAAACCATCGACTTTACATTAACTTCTTTACGCACCACTCAATTCTACAAATTTATCTAAAACACCGACGATTTCTTCCATTTGAGTTAGCCTACGTCTCCAATGTAGAATGTAAGAGTATACTTTGAGAATACGTATGTATTTACCAAGATCAATTCTAAGACCCAATTCTTTCAGAAAGACACGATAACTTTCCGTAATTCAGGGAAAAATTTGAATTTTTCATGCATGTCCCATTATATCTATAATACAAAGACGAAATAAGTCGATTGAGAAAATTGAAAAAAATAGTCGTTGAGAATTTTTTCGAACTTGACTATAAAAATGTATGAAATTTGACACTGGTGTACTACGCGGGCAGCTACTAAAATGCGGTTGAAAAGTGAAAAAGAAATTATAAATACATGGACCACGTAAAGAAAATTAGGTCAACTTCAACATCAAACACAGCGTTTCGGCCGGTCATCTAATGAGATTAGAGCCGGTTTGGAAACTTTCGATTCGCTCGAGGGGCTGCGAAAATTTAATTGCCTACAAAAACGAACACCAGACTTTTCGTCTAGCGCAATTAATTCAATAACGTGCGACCATCGATCTCCGACTTCATCGTCGGTATTAACGAACTTATACGATGTAATTCTATTTAAAGAGGACAATTCAATTTCCGCATCCTCTGCATGGACAAGCGCATCCGTACGTACGTCGAAAGAGAGTCAGTTTTTACTTTGCGCTAACCCTTGGGTCAATCGTCTTAAATGCAGCGGCACGGTTCAAATCCTACTCTGCGTTTTCGTGGAAACGGATCGTCGTATAGAAATACGAGTAGTCTAATCATTGCCCTGTAAAAATAAAAACGAGAATTTTTGCTCGACAAAAACTTTCGTTCACGATACGAGCCTTTATTCAACGAGAAAATCGAGCTTGTACGACTTGCACGAGCCCATTTTGACGCTCTTGAAAAAAAAAGATGCACCGATGCGATGCTAATGGAGATCCTTAATATTTCAATCACGAAAATAAAATGCGCGAATCGTAGTTTCCATTCGTAGAATGCTCAGGGGAAAAAAATTACATATTATTCAACAGAATGAGTAAAATTGAGTTTTTACCCTCTAGGTAGCAAATAAAATGTGGTATTGAACTCAAGGGTCGAGTAACATTTCAACTAGTTGCGTTTTCGTTATTCGCATTTCGCTCATGACAGGAAACCTTTGTTACACGTACGGACGTCAATATGTAGTACTAGCGGTGGGCGGTCGCCAGCCGTGTGTTGAGTAGATATCTGTGTTTTGTAACTACTTGGATTTTAAAGGTTTGGGTCGCTTTGTTGGCTATCTACATCTTTCAAAAATTCAGCACTTTTGACAATAGGTTGAGAACAAGAGAGACTGTAGATTCACTTGAATTTTTTTGATCTCTCTCTCTCTCTCTCTCCCTCTCCCTCTCTCACGCATTTGAACACTTGGAACACCGCGTGCAGTAAGTAGTAGTTTTAGTGCGTTGATAATCCTGTTTTTTTTTTCAAATTTTTTCGCCCATTTCTCCATCCTGAGGGACCAAACCATCGAAATTCATTTAAAAGCTTTAGTCGAATAGAGAAAAATTTTTCAAAAACAATTCCATGTTGGTAGGTGAATGCGTTCAAAAATTATGGAATATTATACTGATGTACAAACATACATTACAGTATAGGCATAGAGATCCATTTAATGTACAAAGACAGAAAGAAATTCTACTTATAATTATTACAGAAGATTTCCGTACTTCCGTTAACCTTAAGAAAATTTAAAGGAGCACCTCTAACCTGTTACAATTGAACAGGCACCTAGCGTCCCAATCCGGTTCTTGTGAACACAGGATGAACACACTCAGGATATCTGCGTAGGAAAGAAATACAGTCGACAGTTGCGTGCAGGTACCTTTTTTCAATGAATTGAATCGCATCGCGTCAAGTGATGCGCGTACAGCGAGGACACAATTTTTAATAAGAACTTTTCTTCTATGGGAGTTAAAATTCTCATTCATGGCTTAAATTTTATTCCTGAATGACTCGAATATATGACAAAAATTTCAAGTCTGTAGGTAAAGCGGTTCTCGAGTTATAAAAGGACAGACAGACAGACAAACTTTCTGCTTTATATATTGGACTAGCGGTTGGCGGCGCGCAAGCCGTGTGTTGAGTAGATATCTTTATATTGTAGCTATTTGAATTTGAAAAATATCTTGCATCTCAAGGGCAGGCTTTGAGAGCTCTCTAGTCTCTACATCTTTCAAAAATTCAGCACTTTTGACTATACTTAATTTTACCAATAACATTCAATACAATATGAGATAGTTTGGCTCTGCCCGCACTTTATTGATACAAATTACATATATAGGTCGACGTTTCGGTTGACCAGCAACCTTCTTCCAGGACCATAAACAAAATAGTGAAACCAAACGAGAAAAATGTTCAAAAAATACAAGATAAGTATGAATCACGACAGGCCAAATTTAACGTGCAAATTATTATCGCTGTAGATACGAGATGATCGTATCATACACGGTACCGAGCTCATCCGTATCTGTTTTAAAATTAACATTATTCTTACTTTTCGTAATCTCAATAGCCTCTCTCAATTTTCTTTTCCGTGAGTTACCTTCTCGAGCTAGAATACTTATTTTATCATAACTGAAATTAAAATTATGATTAATATTTACCTTAGCATGCTGAGCTAAAGCCGTACCTTGAATGAGATTGGAAGTAGATTTTCTAATAATTTTAGAAAAGAAAAGCTTACCTAGGGTGTTGTAGTTTTCAAAAGCTATACCAATAGCTATGTATCATCATCATCATCACGGCTCCCTCCTTCATGCGTGAAGGTTTGGCGGCCCATCTGCAACTATGCTCCTCCATATGTCCTGGTCCTCGGCGATCCGTACAGCCATGCTCAGGCTTTGGCCTGAGTGTTGTCCCACTTACTCAATCCAACGGCTTGGAGACCTCCCTTGTTTCCACTTTCCCTCAACCTTCCCCTACCCCTACCTCCGTACAATGTGGCCAAAGAACTGCATCATCCTCTGGGAACATAATATTGTTGATTGTCGCGTTCTCACATTTAGGGTGTTAAGAATTGAGGAATTGGTTTGTCTTCCGCCATCTTGGTGGTTCATGTATAACTGGAAGGAGAAGTCTTTCGTCTTGGCCCTGTTGATGATTTGGCCTGGTTTCCCCAACAGGTCGTCTGAGCGATTGCGTCGTCGGCAAAAATGGTACGTCTACATTAGATCAAGCTCGTACAAGAAACGTGCGATATGCGCGAGGTAATATAGAATGAGTTAGCATCAGGTATTTGATAGTTCTTACTACCCTATAGCTGTGTAGTAGGTACCTACAAGTATGGAAGAGATTGCAGGACAATTAATTCTTTCCCATTTATCAATTCTAACTGTATTTGTACTAGGCTATTGTCGAAAATAACTAGTTAAAAATACCCATAATTTTCCACTTTAACTGGTCGTATTTTAATATTTTCGTCATTATTGACAATAACTAGTTAATGTCAACATCAACTAATTGTTGACTTTAACGCCAACGATGTCGACCGTACCTGAAAAGGGTAGTTCAAGTTGAAAATAAAGATGTTTTTATCAACATTAACTAGGTGTTGTGTACAGAACCTAATAATTTTTGACAATCGCTAGCAGCTTGTGGGGATTGTTGATAATGTTCACAACAATTATTTTTATTCCAACGAAATCGTGCAATCATGCGGTCCCAATAGAATTATACCGTAATACAATATCTAGGCCTAAACTGCATGGCCATGCGTGATCTCCCATACAAGTAAGAAGAGGAAGGAGTCTGTAGATCATCTTACTGTTCAAGCAAAACATATGAAACTTCAATCAGACAAAAATTTTCCTGCACCAAAATCAGGAACACAGTTTGCATACAAATTGCAGATGTGGATTGTGGAAAGACTAACGCGCAGAACGTACTTGAATGTGTTATGGAGATCACCAAGGACAACCTCTTCAAGCTTGGTACACGTCATGTTATTCTGAAACAAATGTACACCCGTTCACAGAAAGTTAAAAGATATACCAAGAGAAGAAACAGCTTTTTGATCAGTTGCTAACGGCCAAGGTTTTGTCCGGTGTTTGTGCACTAAGAAATGCAACACTAAACGATGTCTCTGCTTCAAAAGTGGCTTCCTGCGCAACTCCAAATGCCACGGTAGCACGTCCTGCTGTAATAAATAATCAGAATTAACTAGCAGTTTCTTCTCACAGATATAGCTGGAAAAATGTCTAAATGTTGTTATATTGTTTCTTACCTTCATATTGATGACATACCCACATATATGTATTCACTTTTTTTAACATTCCCTGAGAACTCCCCGTCATTATTAACAATCGCTAGTGAATGTACACAATACCTAAGTAGTTAATGCCAACAAATATGTTCTATTTTCGACTTTCCCTAAATTAATATGTTATTGATGTCGACATTCACTAGTCAATGTAGACATCCCTTAATTATCGACTTTCACGAGACATATGGGTCTACGGATGAAATTTCTATGTTGTAAAAGTCAGTAAAAGCATAAGATATCTCACTCATGATACATAGTAAATTTGGTGGATGAGACAGATTTACATGTGGACCGGAATAATGTCTTCGACATTAATTTTTTCTTCAATGTATGGTACGAGTGGTATTAATGTAGTTGAAAATAAATTTATGGTACGAGTTTTTAAATGAAATTGGCAGCGGGCTTTCGACTTGTTTATTATAAGCTCAATGGTGATGACAATTAGCTGCTACTAAGGACGTTAGGTTTTGGAAACTGTATTTTCAGTCAAGAAAGTTAGGAATCGTGAACATTTTCAGTAATAGATAACTATAATATGTAATTTGTACCAATTTGCCAATAATCCTACAGGTTCACTTTTCTGGCAGTCTTGACTTGAGGATAGAATCTTAGCGAACCAAAGTTTCTGCCAGCCGCTTGATTTCATAAAATGTATTCGTGATTGCCAAGATAAACGCTTGCTGTGGGTCTATAAATAAAATTTGGATTCTTTTGTTTATGGAACGTGCTCAGAAACTATTTGAAAGATTGACTGCCTGGTTGCATTTAGCCTAAAATATTCTCTTTGGAAAAGTATAAGAAAAATAATCCGCAGCGAAGGGTTGGTGACTCTCCGAACATGTATAACTCCATTCAAAAAGGATACGCGTAATTCTGTAATAATAATTTCAAACATGAATTTGATTTTAGACTACGGTATATTCCCTGTTTTTTGAGGAACGTAATACTCGTTGAAGGATTATCTCTTTCTTGGTTATAAAGTAGCGATATGCTGCACTTCATACATCATGCCGCCGCTCAAAATGAAAAATAAAGACAACATTATTCATTCTAAATTCTGTCAGACGTCTTTTCAAAATTCAGATCGTGTTCTCGTTATCATTCGTGCAGTAGTTCTGTTTTCTTTTTTACACCTTCCTTCCTCCTCCTAACGTCTCCTTCTCCTTCACCGCAATATTTTTTTATGTCTTACTTTCATTTAGCTTGCGTTTTTTTATTTTAGAAATAATGTTAAATACTGTACACGAGAAATCAATTCTAGGTATATATGCCGAGTACTTGGAAAATTTTCACATAGCCAACTAAATCAAGAAAGCGGTGTGAGAACTATAATAACTTATTGATTTTGGAGGTACTTACTCGAATTCTCACCCTTATTATTTCGCATTTTCATACAATCGAGCGCGTATAGAAATTGGAATCGCAAATCTGTCTCCAGAGATTATGTGACCGTAGCAAAATGAAAGAATATTGGTACGATACAATGTTTAGCGAATAATTTTCAGATGGCAATAAAATCAAACTGAAAAATAAAAAAATATTTGTTCATTTCAATATTTACCTAGGTGCCAGAAAATTTCAGGTAAAAATTTTCTTTCGGTGGCTTGAAAAAGAAAATCTTTCATTACAGCGTCGAGTCGAAATTATTGTGGCAACTTCCGCTCGGAATTGCTTCCTAAATTACCAAACAATCCGGTACCCAAGCAATTTATTCACTATACGGAGGTGTGCATATGTATTATGTGTTTGTATTCAAAAGTAATAATGCATAATACAATTTTCAGGTGACGATAACGTTAATATAATGAATAGAAAGGCCGAAACTGAACCGCGTATCAGCTTTCATGCAGACACGCATCGTACTTTCTTGTAATGAAATTATGGAAATGAAGCCCGAAACCGAATACCGTACGTGTACATTTCCGGTAAAAACCTTTGTCCACCAGCTAAAAGAGCGGGTACATACATCACTGTCGGCGTTTTCGTCAACGACGCTCTCCATCTGTTTTTCTTCTTCATTCTGTCCGCGTATTTTGCCTGTCCAACTCCCTCATTTTGAACATTTCTAACTTTCGTCCCGTCACCAACAGCATAGCGCGTAGGTCATTTTATTAGATTTTCAACAATTACCCACGGTACCTACTGTCTGTGTTTGTCTTCGGCTGCCTGAAGCGTAATGACTACAATTACTTCTTTACGCGAACACAATTCTCGTCGAAGACGACGCAAACATTAACGAAATGTAGTTTCAAACATCAGAAATTTCCTGTAGCATTGACGCGAAGACACCTTTACCAAGTTTTGCACTAGTATAATGAGGGGTTAAATTATCAAAGACAAGGTATTAAGAGGAACGGCTAGGCTACTTAATATTATGGAGAAAAGAGGGAGCAGCTCATGACTATGTGATCTAGAGGACGATTATAAATGAATTTCCAATGGGCTTACAAAGTAATATACACATGTATATTATGTATTGTACAGAATGGTGGTTTAATATTTACGGCTATCAACATAGGCAACTCTTTCTGCATTGAATATCTCTCATGGGTGTATTACTACATGAGCAGTTCTAATGTAATACAATGTGTACAAGTCACGATTTTTAACAAAACTCGTACTTCGAAGAAACTCATGCGCTGTCAATGTACAAATAGGTACGTAAAACCAATATTGTCGCCGCGTCATCAGAACCTGCTTCTCACGCTCAACTTGCTGTCAACATGCAAGTTTTACTACAGTAAGAGTTTTGATAAAATTACAAGTGTGTAGCCTATAGAGGTGTATGTCACGCAAAATCCAAACCTCTCACCCTCGTTAATCACTAATAATGACGATGTGATGTAACAAGGTGGCGAGAAGTAGAGTCTCTTCCTGGTACCAACATGAACTAGGTCATTTCATCCCATTGTAAAACCTATTGAGGAGGCAAGCTAGATCAAATGATCTTGCTCATTCCGGAGGAGCTTACACATAGACAAAGCCAGAGGCTACCACCGACCACTCCAGGGAATACTCAAGACTCTGCCTATCCGACTAGGATAGGACCGCAGAGCCAGCTCAGTCGGAAAGCGCGAGTACTCATCTGAAGGGTGGGATAACCCAAAGCTAGACCACTGGTCCAGTTTTGGTGTCACTTTTAGAAATCACTCAAGCTATGAGAATCTTTTCTACCAGAGGAGGTTAATGTCGTACGCTAGTGAAAACTCTACTTCTTTCCAGACTCAAGGAATAGTCTGTCGTTGATAATATCCATCCTTCTACACCGGGGGGGGGGGTAGAAGAAAGTTCGCTCTTCGGTAGCGTAGGCTAGGTAAGAAAGATAACTTGACTCCGTACATGTACAGCGAACCGTACATGTGCAACAAAAATTAAATCAACTTACGATGGTTGGAAGTCCAATCGAACAGATCTAAAAAGGTCGAGAAAATGGGACTGCTAAAAATTTAGAAAAACAAAGGCCGAAAAAAGGATACGTACATCTTGTTTAGAGATTGCTTGACGACGTTCGAAAACTAACGATTCACTACTAGGTACTTTGCTAGACCAAGGATCGAAAAACTGCTCAACGAGCGTGAAAAATGAAAGGTACACGAGACATACACATACAAATAAAATTATTTATTCGATAACACAACTGCGTACGTTCGAAATGAAAGGTAACGATTCGCCTTTCAGTCGAAGTACCGTCAACCAGCGATCTAAAATAAAATACCTAATTTAAAGAGCAAGATAGCAAACTTATGTCGATGGAAAACGCTATCAATTTGTCTATTCGTCTCTGTTCAGCTTTCTGATCGTTGTCGATATTAAAGCAGTGCGGAACGTGCATTATGCTCAGGAAAATTCGATAGACAAAATTTTACTCGTTGACCCACGTAAACTGAGCGCTGCTGGATCAAGATGTGTTCCTCTTGAAGCCGATAAAAAATCATACTGAACTCGATCACGACTCGCGAACAGTCTCGAACACATTTACTAAGAGTGCCGGATCGACGGCAATTTAGATAAATGAACACTATTCGACATATCCGATAGTTAGGCGCGCTCATCGAAATTACCAGCACATCGATCACAATAAAATTAACGAAAATCTCGGCCAAAATAAACGAAAACTTTACGTGCCCTTTCGATGAAAAATGTAGCTACCGACTTTTGAGGGCAAATTCAAAATTGTCTCTTTCGATGAACACGTTTTCGCGTTCCGGAATCATACGCGAAAAGTATCCGCGATGTCGACGGGCGAACTTACCACTCTCGAGCTCATCGCGGGCAAAGCCCATCCTTGAGTCGAGAAAAAGAAAAATTTTCCTCTCTAGTGATTTGATGCACCGATTCACCGAGAAGGATTATTCACAAAAAAACGTAAGGAATAATTCAAGGAAAAAGAACTAAGAAGATAGAGAAAGAGAGAAAGAGGAGAGGAGAGGAAGTTAGATAACTTCTAGAGGATGAGGATAAGAGACAGGAAGGGAAAATCTCGATAAAGTACGAAGCATACAAACCACTGAAGTCGACACGCAGACAAACACGGTAACATCGCACACACCTAATCGTCTGCAAAACGGTCGTTATTTTACAACAAAAATATTAATTTTTTTTTCTAGAAAGAAACAGAAATCATGTTTTGACTTTTCAAATCCCAAACCAATTACAAATTTGCCGAAACAATTATACCGGTCTCTCGGACTTTTTCTCATTTGGAAACAGTCTTGCTATTTAGAAACACTGATTGAACATCCATCTGCTCACTAGAAGCACCCTTTGACAAACAGTTGCCAGGAACGTCTTTGATATAGTCAAACAGGTAACAGAAGCAAACACCTCTTCAATAAAACCTTCTTACCACCAATTTGGCTTCCAGTCTTAATAATATAGACCCACTTGACATCAAGTAGTCGAGTACTTTCTTGTCTTCCTGGCACGTGACCAAATCGCAGGTGTTACTATCATTCAAACAGTCAATTTTTGTTTGCATTGCTTCGAACAAATCTTCTCTCTTGTTGCTCTCTAATGCTTCCTCACACTTCTCAGGTGTATCAATTGACAAGAACATGCACAAAGCACATAATCTGCTAAAATCAAGTCACTCTTAGCTCTGATTCAACTTTGCTACATCATACAAAAGCTAGAAAAATACCGGATTTGCAAAAACTTTCAACATACACTAAATATTGTAGTGTAATTTGACCAAAGCGCGTCCTTTCTATACTACTGTCCATATTCATACATGCCTTAAAAATGCTAGAATAAGCCTTGTCTTTAATTTTTAAAAGAAAAAAATAAATAAGTGTTGATCAATTTAGGAACATAAGACAGCGTTTACATGCTATAACATTTATTCATCAACTGACTGTACATTGTGTAGCTTATCAGCTTAGTTTATCATTCCCTTGCCACACACTCCCCCACCAGAGAGTGCGGGCACAATCGATAGAGAAAACATATGAATAAACTCAAAATTTACAACAAATTATACAAAATACACAAACGAGGGAACAATTATGGTATACATACAAGCAACAACAGCCTAAAAAAAAAAAAAAAATTGTAGACAATAATAATATATACAATAAACATAAAAAAAAAAAAAAAATTTGGGGCATTAGCAAGATTTCACTGAAATTTCACTTTGTGTGGGGGTTGAATCCTTTGTGGTAGTATCCCCGCTGGCTTCTTCTGTGGAGAAAACGTATCGTCCATTTTGTTACCAAGGATAAACGCTAGTTTTGTTCTATCAATCAAAACCATGTCCTGATGGTGATGGTCTTCAGTGGATTGCTCCTAGCAACCACCTTATACAGACCTTTGTAGGGTGGTGTTAAAGATCTTTTTACTTCCTGGCGCAGGAAAACATATGAGTACAGTTTTGAAGCTGCGCTGGTACATGAACAGGTGCACTGCCGTGTTTGCGTGCGCCTTCAGCAAACTTCCATAAGGCCGTTGCCAGGCGTTGTACAAAATGAGGAGCATTTGTAATGATGCCTTTGCTCTCCTTATCATCAGCAAAAAATTTGCCCGGCAATTTCAGGTCGGCTCCGTAGGTCAACTGTGCAGCTGATACACCCGTATCCGCATTGATGGCGACTCGAAGTCCCAGCATGATGAGTGGAAACATTTCCATCCAAAGGTCAGTAGCGCAGGCCTTGATAGCTACTTCAAAAGTTCAGTGCCAACCCTCGATTTCTCCATTGGCCTGTGGATGATAAGCTGTTGCCCTTATCTTCCCAACACCACAAAGAGCTGATATTTTTTAAACAGCTCGGGACTTAAACTGCCGGCTTTGGTCGATTGTCAGGCGCGCTGGAGCCCCAAAGTAACCCAATGGTTAATGAATATTTTGGCAATGGACTCTGCTGTAATTGAACCTGTTGGGACAGCCTCGGGCCAGCGTGTGGCCCTATCAATCATGGTTACAATGAACTTCTTACCCTGTAATGGAGGTAATGGACCAACAATGTCAATGTGGACGTGCTCAAATTGGCTGGTCTGCTCAAACCCCACCAATGGTGACCAGGTATGACGTCCAACTTTTGCGTCGGGGTCACCACTTTGAGCGATGTTAACGCACAACTAGTAAAAAGAGCGAGTAGCTCAAATTGGAACTTAAAAGGGACCTACTCGCAAACAACTGAGCGAGTACCAGGCGAGCACTACTCGCTCAGTTTACTAGCTGTGTGTTAACGCCGCTTTTGGAATGTAAGAAAGCATGTACATGCTATAACGTTTATTCATTGACTGACTGTACATTGGGTAGCTTATCAGCTTAATATATCATTCCCCGGGTAAATGGAATATACAGCATCTTTGAGAGAATATTTATACGCTTAGCAATCTGTATTATACCTCAGTACGTACGGTACAATAGTGATTACGTTGTATGATACAAAACAGTAAACATCTCTTGATGAAGCCTCTCTTCTGATCTTATTATTTACATGTATACAGCTTCTTCAAGGTCTCAAAGAAACGTTGGTCCTTGCGTTGTTTTTTAACAATTCTGGTAACGGAAGTGCCTTTGAATAAGTTGTTTCCTCCCTTGTGTATAACCGTTACCCACAAGTCTTAAATCTAATCTTGAAACAATTTGGAATTCTGAATGGGAATGTAACTAGACGAGTAGGTTCTCTCTTATTTTCATACATGGGTACTGTAGTTTGAAACACCGTAATTGTGAAAAATTGTACACAATTTTAGCTGTTCTTTCTTCTTTTTTTTTTGCACAGTTGATATGTACACTATGAGGGTTTTACGCTCAACTCAGATACATTAAAATTTAGAGGCTGTTGCAAACTTTGCATTGACAACAGGAAACCTGCAAACTTTGCGACCTTGTGGGGAAGAAAAGCTTGTTCAATTTTTATTTTCTCCATGTTTAAGTGGGTGGATATATTAAGTCTCTGAGATGAACAGAAGTAATTGAAAATGTTTTGTGAAACATAAAACTCAAAGACAGCGAGCTTTGTATGTAAGGGTGAATATTTATAGGCTTCTAACAATTTGTAAAAAAACTACACAACAATTAAAAATGGTATACATTCAACAGCACGCAAAAAATTGGAATTTTTGTCGCAAAAAGTACGCTACAAAAATAATTAATGAAAATAAAACGCAAATAAGATGAAGTAAACAAACAAAAGAACAAAATATTGGAACGCAAATGTCACAAGAGTATGTGCAGTGAGTAATATTTAGCCTGGGTTAATGAAATTTGCAACTACAATTTACTACTGCAACACTCCTACAATTCAGAAACTTTTGAAAAGGCATCAGAATTTTCTGTCAGGAACTGGAGAAAGGACAAGGACGTGCGAATTACAGAAATCCTTGTCTACCTCCAGGATCATTGTAGCTGGTCAAGTATCCTAACTGGTATGAAGGGGCTGCAGTAGGATTCCCCAGTACAAACAATGGTAGAGAGAGAATGAATGGTCGGTTGAGAAGAAGCCATACATTCCGTGAGAGTCTATCAATTAGTCAATTTATGAGCAGCGTCGTTCAGTTGCTAGAAAAATGGTCTCAACGTCGAACCAGCAGCGACACCAAATTATTGAGAATTTGCTGAAATTCCAACAAGAACCCGAAAGGTCTGGACCAAAGCTTACGTATCAATGGGTGCCAGGTAATCATACTGTATTACAAGAAGAGCAGACTGATCCTGCCTATAAATTGTTCTTCGTTGAATCGTGTAAATTAAAAGAGAACAATATCATAAAGAACCCTAGCCAAAAATCCCTGACATCAAGAGAAAGATGGTGCTTGGAGAAAGTTTGATAACTTCATCACTGAACACAGGTATGTTGCGTGGAAAATAACTGTGGGAACAGAACACCCAACGGAGTCCACGTGTTTTTACCCAACTTTCCTCAAAAGTCATCAGCGCAAGTACTCTCTTAGACTAATGAATAGCTTCACAAGAGCAAGCAAGATTAGTACACAGTAGTGCGCTGCCTTAAGATTGTGCTGATTGAACCGCAAATATTTTGACAAAAATATTCATTATTTTGTAAACATCAAGAGAGCTAAATTTATTCTGTGCTAAATCATATTAGTACGTAGATTGACGGTATTGGCTGAATTTCTAAAGATAAAAATTGGATGTAGGTGATTTGCTCTTCTAGCGTACGTTCCATCTTGATAATACAAGGACGTAACCAAACGAAAGAGATGATTTAATCAAAGAATAAAATTTATAAAATTAAAATTTAAAACGTTTACGCGTTTCGTCCGTACATAGCCAGACGTCATCAGAACTAAAGTAGAAAATTAAAACCAGTCGAATAAATAAACATAAAACATAAAAGTTAAAAGGGAGGGAAAATAAAACAATAAAATTAAACAATTTGGATGGTCGTTGGAATACTTCATACATTTTATTTTTTGATTAAATCATCTCTTTCGTTTGGTTACGTTCTCGTATTAAATTCTCCTCTAATCCAATAAAAATTGGAATTAAAATTTTTGGTTTTTACGCTGTTCTGGGTAACGGTAACAAAACGTGATTCTCCCCGCTTCCTAAAGATCTAGATTCTAGTTTTTGTCCGTGACTCTACCCAGTAGAGCCCTACTGCAACTCAACTTAGGTTGATAACGTTATCTGAGTCAGATGCGGACGCGCGCAAGAGCAATTTCCTAAGAATGTACTCTAACAAAAGAGATAGCGTGTTCCCTGCTGAAAATTTTGCATTATTTTTTCATAGACGCTGTACGACGGATTACCTCTGGTATGATCTCATTACACAAAAACTTTGAGCCGCTGAATACCCTTAGATTCTGAGAAACGTGAACCCCTATAGCAACTGTACACCAACGAAGGCTGAAAAAGTGTCAAGTTTCGGGTCTTTGAAATCGAATTCTCTGCCATGTATTATTTAACTCAATGAGTACTTTGAGCATAAGTTTTAGTCCAATTCTTCAGTACCCCTTTATATTGCTAGTTGACATTACAGGCTTGCACAATTTTCTTTTCAGCAGGGATTTGTTCTATAAGGGTGGGGGCGGGAGGGGTAATTTAAGAAAAATGATTGGTGCCGTCCGACAGACTTGGGACCTGGGAAAGAGGGTGGCCTGGTGAAATATGAGACTTGAAGAAATTTCCACCGCTAAACTATAGGTGATAAGGAGGGGCACTTGGAAAAGTTTCGACCTCCGAGCCATACGGATGGGAAAAGAACTTTTATTAATTTAGAACTCCGAGCTAGAGGTGATTGGAGGATACTTGGAAAATTAAGCTATATGTATACAAGGGGAAAAGGATTTGAAAAAGATTTTTGTTACTAATAGTTGTCCACAATTTTTATTTTATATACAGTAGAAATCGCGAATAACGATATTGCTTTTAGCGATTTACCGTTTACTACGATCAAATTTGCAGTTCCGGCTGTTATGGAAAAAGTTTAATTCCCATCGCTTTTAACGATATATTTGATTTAATGATTGAAATTCTGATCCCCTTGAACATCGTTATATCCAATAAAGATGGAATGTATTATGTCTTAAGGGAGAAGTAGTTGTATCAAGAGTCTGTGAAATGTGTTTTTTGCGGACAGATGTTTCTATACCGTTGGTCTAGGTGGTATTTCCCAAAGTTTTTGGAAATTGGGTTATAGACCCCAGACGATGAATCATTGAATGAGAAGCTGCGTGCTTGTGAGAGGAAGGTAAAATTAAAAGTTATTTATCACTATATTAGTATGGACCGGTTGTCTTTTATATTAATTTGGTATACTTCGTGAGTAAGGGGGTAGAGACAGAGAACTACCGAACTGGATGTGTGGTCTTTCTTCTGTTTACGGTGCTCTACTCTAAAAGATGAACAACAAATTTCACCAAATAATCGAAATAAGTAACTCATAATAGAGAACATGTTTCGTGGGTGGTGAAGTTGAATAAAAACATTTCCATTGTTTGATGTGTGTCCACAATTTTCTCCTCTTTTATTTATAGAAACTTTCTTCAGTTTTTCATATTTAAAAAAATTGTTTACTTTCGAGCAAGTACTATAAAAATAAATTTTCGTAATCGATCATTGATATTGAAATTAGAATCAAAAACTTCTAGAGACTCCACAACCAGTAAACGAAGGAACTGTGAACTCTCTTTTGTAACGAAACGAGTGCGAATTATAGCGGTATAAATTGATGCTCGAGACGAAAAATACAAATTTTAATTCAGGAAATCGTAGAACTATTTCTTTATACTTGATGAAAATTTTTGAAATAAGTACGATATCACAATATAAATTATAGATTTAAAATAGATCTATAGTAACATACATCCTATAATTGTATTTTTTTAAAAATCACCATCGTATTACGCGGTAGATTCTTTGAAAATAGGCAAGTTGTAACTGATAATTAAGTATCAAACGGACTAAAAATTTTAGACTGGCATTTGGCATTAGAGAGAGAGAGAGAGAGAGAGAGAGAGAGAGAGAGAGAGAGAGAGGGGGGGGAGGGGGAGGGAGAGGGAGAAGAAAAATATATAAAACAAAAGAATGTTCGAAAATTTTGAAAATAATTTTGTTTTTCATCGGAAATGAAGGAAACCCGCCTACTACGCAACCATTGGTCATAGTTTGTAGCGTAGAAGCCGGATTGGTTGCACAGAAAACATTTTTCAGCGTCGTGTTTTGCAGTAATACGGCTGTTGCCAGCAGAGGTCCACGTTTTCGAAATAAACGGCGTTCAGTACGCAACGAAAGGTGCACCTGTGAAGATGAATCAATGTGCGATAAAGATAGATTACCGACAATTTTGGTTACGTGTTTCGTAAATGCGGCAATTTCGATAGAAGAAAATATAAAAATAATTATAATATAATTGAAACCAAAAATCAAATCATTTTACACGTTTATCCGAATGGATAACATGCATACGGTTCTATGTGGTTGCCAATTCATGATAATCTTATTGTGCAGTGTAATATGCACGGATTCGGCTGCTAATGAGGAATCCAATTGTAAGTTTTGCATTCGTGATTTATTGCTAAAGAAATTATTTTCATCCGTCACATTATATCACAACGTCAAATATATTGAGTATCTTTATTGATGATAGTTCGAGATTTGATGCGTAAAAACTTTTCTATCTGAGGGATACAGGAAAAAATTTCATTTTTCATCTCGCCAGAGATCTACAATCATTAATTGTTAATACATAAAATTTTTCTCCATCACTCAAAATAATATCTTTAGTGTACCATATAGATCTCGAATGAAGATATACACATACGTACTCACTGACTAAAATTATCCTTTCTCGGAAATATTTTACCCAAATACGATCAAATTTTAGGAAGAAATTTCGAAAAATTTTATTCTCCTCATTGGAGAATGTTACAAAAATTTTCACGCGAGTCCCACAAGACTTCAACGGATACAATTCTCAAAAGATGTTGATTTTTGCAATGCTAAGTACGAAAAAACCTTTTCCATTTGTGAGAATGTTCACAGCGTGTAACAATGGTTTTTCTCGTCTTCACTTACTTACGGTATACCGGTATTCCCTCTCTATCAGTGGCCAATCAAAATTTTAATCGAGATCAAAATGCAGCGGGAGTGTGTGCCACATACCTTGTTACAAAATACTTGATAGCCGATTTTTTTTTTTTTTTGGTGCTTCTATCTTGATTAACCGAGAAACCTTATGCATCTGCATTTTGACATGTTTCATGTTTTTTCTCTACCTCCTAAAACTCGAAAATGCGTCCGGGCGTCCGTACGGATGACCTTGGGACTTGGGAAATTTTTAACGTCAAACCTCAGCCCTACCTCTGATTCCGGAATTTGCGTCCGGGCGTCCAAATGACCGGTGAGGACCTCCCCTTGAATTATACTACTTGTATAATAGCTTTATACCGGGATTATATTAGTTAGACTTATACCAGAGGAAGAAGAGTAAACTAACTCCACATGAGGTCTACAAATCCTATATACTGTATCCTCTCTTAATCTTCCTTCATACTAGGCTACAGCTTAGCCACTATAAACCTAATATGTGACGACTTCTGAGAAAACCGGGCTTAGGGTGAGGAAGTTGATTTTGAGAAACAGCCCAAAAACAAAATGAATCCAATTTTTATCGATTTTCAGTTTTTGGTAGAAATACTTTCTACAACACCTAAACAACTTGTTACAATCAAATTTTAGTCAATATCATGTTCCTCGAGTCGACTAATGATAGGGAAAATCTGGCTATGTGTTGGCTCTAGCTCATTTCTCAATTTTACGTGAACGATACGAAGTCAAATATGGTCTCATCGGATTCGCCATGAAATTTTATTCTAAAATCATGATGGTTTCACCAATTCTTGATCAACAGAACGATTACCTACTACAGCAATGTACAGAAGTTCTAAAACTTTAAACGCTGTTTTCTCGAAAACTATCTACTTTCTTTAAAGTTTTGACTTTGAACGTCTACATCTCGACGAGTTTTCAAGTTAGAAGGTTGCGGTTGATCTCATCGGACTTGCCAAAGGGTCCTCTACAAGATTTTACCAAAAAATCGATTTTCATAATTTTCACCTTAAGCCCGGTTTTCTCAGAAGTCGTCACACATACATATTTCATGTCTTTTCGTTAACCCCCAAATCTCAAGAATACGTCCGGGCGTCCGAACGAATGACCTTGGGACCTGAAAAATGGGCATGTTCAGTTCCCTCATGTACAACATGCTCTATACTATGCTAAGCCTTCATTATTCTTCCGCTCGCCCCCCGACCATGGCCTACACTAACAACGTTGAAAACAAGGTTCCATACACGTTCATTATACTAGGCCTGAATCAGGATGCTGCAGTAGGTATACCTTTCAAGTGGACTTATAGTGCCGCGAGTGAGCCCTCCAAAATAAGACATTAGCCTAACATAATTATTGTAAATTAGACTAATACTAGACCAAGAAGGGGGCAAACGAGCGAAGCATGCTACCTTATAGAAGAAATGAAACATGATCTTTAAAATTTATTCATTTGGCTATGCCAGAAAATTTCTTTATATTTTTTCTACGACAAACTCTGGAAACCAAGAGATTTGCATTGTCTTGTTCCATTCAGATCTGGAATTTGAGAGATTTGTCTCTTTTCTGCTTGTCAAAATACAAAATATAATGAGTCCCGAGGAGTAATCATAATATAAGTATTCCCAGCCAAAATAATGGTAGATAAAATTGAAGAAATTGACTGTAGGTCAAAAAATGACATTAATACGTCTTCTAAGTTGTGAAATATATGCGGTCGATATTACCATTATCGACGTATTGAAAAGAAGAGACGGAGAAATTTTTACGCATACTACAAAAATTTTAAGAGAGCCATACAAAACCAAATTGCACCGAAATTGTATAAAACTTTGAAAAATATTGTGTAAAAATTTTTCTTAACATCACCAACTTGAACAGCGAGTCATTCCGTTTGTTTTCCAGGAACCTCGATTTTACTTGAGAGATCATCTTGATTAAAACTGGTTCCGTCCGGCACTTCCTCACTTTTTGCATCCAAGCAATCTTCAGTACTGTGACGCGTTTATTTTGGACTTAACTTTTGTGGTCATAATACACGCCTCAGACGCGTACTTTCAATAGATCATAGGTACGCAGCAGCGTAATATACTCCAGCGGGTTGCAAAATTCGATTTCCCGTCTTTCAATATGTACTTGAGATTGTAGAAAGCTGCCTGAGCACTCCCTTTGCGACAGGAAGTTTCGGTATCGTCTTTGCTGTCATTCCTGATTACAACACCGAGATATTCAACCTGCTGCAATACGTACATGGCCGTCCGTCTCAGTATGCAACTATTTTCCACTGCTCTCCTTCTCTATGAGTATCACTTTCGTTTTTACATCAATATTCATTGTCATGCCGACTTTTTTGTGTTCGCTATTTACTCCATCCACTATTTGTTGCAAATGCTGTAAGGATGCCTAGGCTATTAGAACCTTATTATCTGCATAACTCATAATTGTTTATTTTCTGACTATTTACCGCGAAACCGACATTCGCAAGCTTTGGGTGCTGCATTATGTTATCCACGTATGTTTTGAAAATTCTCGGGGACAGCGGATATCCTTGTCGTATTCCACATTGCATGCGGTACACCTCCGAAGAAGTTGACGCGCACCTACTCGAACGTTCGCTCTCTGATCACAGTACATAAATTCTGGATGAGACCAACGTCTTCGCGGTCAAAGCGTATCTATCACCCTCTTGTGTTTTACCCTGTCAAAGGCTTTCTCGGCGTGATCCATATATAACGAACGTAGATTCGCCGGTTTATTTCGAGGGCCCTTTGTATGAGGATTTTAAACAATAAGACAGCGTCTCTAGTTCCTCTTTTTGCTGTAAACCTGAATTGTGTTTGGCTTAACGTTCCGTCAATTCTACTCTCTATACACTTGTTCATAATTGGTAAGCCGCCAGCCTTATGAATCACATACAACAACTTCAACAGGAGTGCTCTTATCATTGGGACTCAAATTCTTCAAGAGCTCTGATGGTATTTTTTCTTCTACGACCGCTTTCCTCTTTTATACTATATGAATTGCGTGTTCAAGCTCACTCATCGTTATGCTCGGAGCCGGTGCTGACATCTCCCTTCTCTCAGGAGGAACTTGCCGATCTGCTGGCATTACTGTACAGCTTCTCTATGTACCTCAACCATGTGTCCTCTATCTCTTCTTCCTCCGCGCAAATTTTGCCTGCCTTGTTTCTGACAAAAGATATTCTCGATGCGCTCCTTTTTGACTTCTGTAACATAGATTTATAATTTTGTTATGCATTTGATGCATTTTATCTGCTCCTTCTAACTCTTCCACTCGATTGTATTTTTCTTCATGCCATTTTGGTTTTTTCTTCGGTGCATTTCTTTACGATTTCTTGACATGCCCTTTTGTACTCTGCGCCTTGTCTACCCACAAGTTCTCTTCGCACATTGATTAAAGTTAGAATGTCGCCGTTCATCCAATCCTTCTTCTTATCTTCCTTTCCATTTGTCTTTAGCATATTCTCCGCTGCTTTGACTACTGCATCTCTCCAGGCCAACCTCATCTCCTGGGTGTCAGTCTTATTCTCAAACTGCTGCGCCATGATTTCGGACTCGATTTTCCTGTTGAAGTTGTTTGTATTTATTACTCCCTTATTTGTCAGTTTTTCTGCGTCCGCAGATGGGTATATGTATGGTAATTGATGACACTAGTCTTATATCTTTCGTTCACCATAATATGAGGTCTATTCAATTTCTTGCTCGGTCGCCTAGACTCCTCCAAGCATACAGCCGCCGTGCGTGTTACATATGACCATTCTGCTTTGATCGGCAAATTCGACCAGCCTACCTGTCTCCGTTTTCATTTTGCGTTTCTAGCCCAAAACTTCCTACACTCGTTTCCAGCTTGCCTCCGCAGACTTTTGCATTCAAGTCTCCCATCATGAATGTAACGTCCTTACTGTTCACATCCTCCGTCACGCGTCTTAAACCAGCATGAGAGGCCTCTTCTTCCGCCTCGTCGCTTCCGCTGGTTGGTACATACACCTGAATCAATGTTATGGATATGAGTTTCAAATCTATTTGTATTTTTAATATCCTGTCTGAAAATTGCTTGGCTTATTTCCCGGTGAATTAACTTATCTTTATCTGAACAGATGAAATTGTATTCGATTCAATTGTATCCAGTCTATCTGGCTTCGCTTATTCCGACTATATCAAGTTTCACTCTTTTCGCTTCTTGAATCACATTTTGAAATTTTTCTACCTGGGATAGCGTTCGCACATTCCACGTTCCGATTCGCCGTTTTGTTTGCCGTATCAGCAATTCTTCGCCTGATTTAGCCCTCCGGCTTCGACCCCCTCGGCAGATAGTGTGACCGAGGTAAGCCGTTACTGCTGTTCGAGGTTCCATCCAAACTACCCTTAACTTGATGTATAAATATGATAGAGAACTCGGAAAGATACTGCGTTGGTTTCCCGTTGCGTTTTGGAGGCTTTTCTGTTATGGTGAGCTCCCCTCAACTCCTCTCTGCAAGGCAAGAGCTGTGGTTTTCTGTAGGGGTTTCTTTTTTTTTGGCCCACGGGGTTATCCTTTCCCAAGTCACTGAGCAGCAGTTCTTACTTCATCACAGTACCTCAGCTCAGTTCTTCTGCTTCATAAGCGCCCGCATTTGCAAGCGAAGGAGAGTAAGAACCCTCCTTGATAACGACTAGCATGTTGATCGGAGTTTTTCCTCTCCTGTAAGTGTTTCAATCTCGGAGTTTTCCTTCCCCTACGTCCACCCACATTGGTTGCCTCCCGACTTTGTCACTTGGCTTACAGGGTCACCATATGAAGGCTGTGGAATTGGGCTTGAGTGCAGTCCGCTATCCCCATTATACCCAAAAACTTCATAAGACTTTTCAGAAGGAATGCAAGGATGCAACGAGCAACTTTGCCTTGAACTACATAGATGGTTGCACATCTACAGCACGTTCAGTCATTCCTCATTTGATCGAAAACGATTGTAATTTGCGTTTTATTGATACTGACAAGAAATCATTCCACCTAATTAGCCCATTTCAATCATTGGCATGCGTAGCCAAATCAAAATAGGCCTATAGCGCAGAGGATCGCAATGCATATTCTCATAATTCCCAGTTTTTGTAAACTGTACAGTTTGAACAAATCATATTATTTGATCGGTGCATGCTTTTGTCAGAATCTGCATTTTATTGAACGAATTTTTAAATCATCTTTCCGTTATAGAACGTTAGCTATATAGATACTTCTGACAATCTGATTTTGTTGGCTTCGGCTAAATCAAATTTATATGCTTACATGCCGTTCCATGTAACATGAATGAAGTTCCTCAATAGCCTACCTACTATCTAAATTCACGATTCAATAATTTAACCATATTTCAATACGATTATACATATCATTCGATTATACGAAAAGAAAAAGATGCTCGAATTTTTAATGTGTTGTAATCAGTGTTATGAATACAGTTAAATTTCATTAAGAACTGGCCAATTTCAAGAGAATTTGGAACCAGATTGTGACTCCCTTTTGAAAAACGTGGACAACAACTACTGAACATTGCGCCGATACAATAAAAGTAACTCAATAAAAAGTGAAAAAAAAATTATTTAAGTGGAGGGAAAAATACTTTATTGTATAAAATTTCACGGTACTGCCGTCCAAAAAACGAGTTACGCAAAATTACCCGATGTTCGCGTTACTAGTTTTTTGAACGGCAGTGCCGTGAAATTTTACAAAATGAAGTCAATGAAAAGAGAACAGATGGCAAACGCAATAGTTTATAGGTTGAATAGGGATTAGAATTCTTAAGAGGTTTATGTTAATAGCTGCATGTGATGATTTTGATAATCTAACACGAGTTGGGAAGAGTGCAAACTGATTGAGCTCTGACCCCCGAAAAAAAAAAAAAAAAAAAAAAACTGTCCACTCGTCATCCACTCTAATGACGAAAATCAAACTCTGAAAGTCACTGATCAATTTTCACGAGTACGGATGAAACTCTTGTACCCAATTTTCATTTCATACTAAAACCGTGACTACAGTACGTATCTATAATGATAGAAAAATGAGTAAGAGTATGGCATGAATTGAAGCGAGCCAAATTTATAATGAGGACAAAAAAAGTTTAGAATGAAATACAAAGTTTTTGTAAAATTCTCATTATTCTTTCTACTGTTCGTCAATTTAACTAATTACAAGTTGTCGGGTATTCTTCTACTTGTCGATGGTTAATCAATGGTCTAGGCCTCCATCTACTATCCTATTTGACTCATAAATTTATCGGCCTTGCTTTCCTAATCATAAAAACGCTTACGCAGCAGCGTAAGCATTACTGACTTTTCACTTGGAATTTTCACTTCCTCCCCCACTCTTAAATAACTATGTAAAATAATTAAAAATATACGTGGTTATGTTTTAGATCCATCGATCACTTTGATCGTATATTTTAAAAATTAAGAGGAAAAGAGTACGTTTCTTTGCTCTTGATAGTGCAGTCTGGGCACTGCGAAACGTCGAGCTTTATGAAAAAATATACGAGTTTTAGTGTGGTAGTAATGCCAAAATTTTATTTCAATTTTAAGTTTATTTTAAAAGTTATAATTTTTCTATCCTATGCGCGGTTTTTCATGCGGGAATTAGCCACCCCGCTAAAATGTAACAACCCCAACAATAACGGGCGAGCGAAGAAACCTAGAGGAGATAGCGAGAAATGGCAGACGGCATCGCGTGTTCAGCGTGAAAAATACTTCTAGAAACACTTTTTTTTGCTAGTTTATATTCATTCCGAAAGTGAAAAATTTGTTCATATGTAGGTATTATCGTTTGAGGTGTAAACAAAAATTGAAAATCTGTACAAGGAGCTTCCATGAAACTAGTTCTCTCTCAGTCTCGATTCACGCAGTTAATGAAGGACACCCCGAGCAGCTAACAAAGTGGGTCGCGAGTTTTACACAATTGGCGTAGTTTCAGGAACTAATTCGTACTCAAGACAATACCTAAGCGTATTATTATAATGGAAAACGATCAGATTTCTAGTGATGACTAGAGCATGGCCTATTATGATGAAAAATTTTCTACATAGGTACACAATTTCTTACAGCACGAATTTTCAATGAAATATAGGTATCTAAACAAATTCGTGATGAAATAATCAATAGGTAGGTCGGTAATCCTTACTTTTGGGCCAAATCCTCATTATATTATAGTAATCGTACTTTGCAATATTTTCGCGTATCAAAAGTTTTGTAGTCGTGAGTTTCGGGTCAATGTAAGTTATTTCGTTATCGAGTCGTACAGTTTCTATACAGTCTTAACAATAATTATTTCGTCAGCTCCGAAAGCACCTGTGTTCGCGGTTAAACGAGCAACAATATTATTATACTGTCAGTATACTGCACGATCCGACATCACCCTCTTCGAGACATTCGATTTTAAATGAATTAATTTTCGTCGGACCCGCAATTATTTCGAGGCAATATGGAGTTTTACTGTCACTACGTGTCACACACAATTGTCAACCGTCCCTTTGCTAGTAAATTGCGGCATTACGTAAATCCAAAAGTAAACAGACTACGGCGTTTTCTTTTTCTTTTTTTTTTTCTTTTTTTTTGATTTCTCTCTGTTTTCCAAACGTTGGTATGTACGAGTATATTAAAACACATGATGGTGAATCGAGGGTAAGTCGCAATGAGGATGAAAAATATAATAATATTATTGTGAATCGTATACGCGTATACGTATAGCAGTTATCATCACCGTATTAATAAAGTTGCTAATTTTGCATTCCGAAAATTGACATTATTTACTCGTATGTAATGTATATTGCAGGGTGTTTTTTCTTTTTTGTAATTGGAAATAGGAAAAGAAAGAGAGGAGGGGGAAGGAAACTGAAATTAGTTTTCTGGTACATTCTACACCAGTAAAAGATGTAACGATTTTTGATCTCGTGTTCGCAAATTCTGCAGAATTAATTTTAAGATACTTATTTTTGCTAGTCTGATCGTAAAAAACAGCTTACGGCGTTGACGCGATTCGAAATAATACCGTGTACGTGTCCACTGTCCGATATTCTTTACATAAGCTATCATAGGTACGGCGTAGGTTCGGATAGGTGGTGGGAAGGTACAGAAGCTGTGTACCGACAGCACGTGTTCAAAATTTACAATCAATTTGACCATTCATGCCACGACGACGATGTCCCGTCGTATTTGGTAAACTTGGTGTATCATACGGTGGAAAAATTAATTCGCATTATTCGGACGTAATCCATTGAAAAAACAATGAAAGTAACAACAAAGGGAAGTGAAGAGAGAGAAAGAGAACAAGAAAAAATGTATAGCGACGCTGACAGTGGATGGTATTCGAGAGACGAGGAAGAAAGGGTGAACTACGTTTACGTAGCCATTTATGGTTACGACGATCATGCTATTGCTATAACGTCTCATATTCACCAGTATTAATACGTAAAAATCCTTTAATCCGCGTCTCACTGACTGGACTACCAACACGCTGAGAGCCAACTCGCATTATCACAACCTAGTAAAAACAGGATATTTTTCATTCTTGTGGAAATCAACCTCGGGCTAACATCGCGGTAAAAAATTTTCGTTGCCCAAAAGAAAGCAATAAAAGCTCGATAGTCAAAAATAAAATGTCCAACATTCCCATACGATATGTAACAACTATGTATTCATTTATTAAAAATGCGCCTGGAATTTTCTCATCGAAAAGGCTATGCTGGACCAGATTCAGGTGTTTTGTAACATGCTTTAATTGAGGATTTCTCATAGGTAACTCAGTTCGGCGACTGTGTCGTCATTGTGCTCGCGATCCAACACACCTTACATATGACCAACAACGGCCTTCATCTTTCGTAGGAGGTATTGAAGCCGATACCCAATCTTTACTTATCCTGAAAAGACCTAATCCTCATCAAGGACTCGTCTCGGGATTTTTATAAGTTTTTCCAGTTTGTTCCGAGTTTGAAAATACCCATGTTTTCTTATTTTTATATTATTCGCATGATCAAATCGGCGACGGCCAACCTAGGGCGATATTTCTTAAGCTGCGACCTTAATAAACCGGAAATCGTTGCATAACGGAAAAAAAGTTCTTCTCCCAATGGATTTTCTATTGTAATCACTCTCACTAAAATGGAATCAGTCTAGCCGGAAAATATTATTTCAAGGTATAGAATCCTTTTCAAGACGGAAAAACGTAGAAAACCAATGTTCTTGATGCGATAAATTGGCTGGCTCAAGCTTGTAAAAAGGTTACATCAAAAACTATTCAAGGATATTTTGCTAAGGTTGGGTTCAATATCGGGGAAAATGATGCTTCAGAAGCAGCTACATCTTCTACCCACAGTGCACGCAATGAGATTAGATCTTCCCTCGAAAGTTGCTCCATTTCTACTGATGACTTCATTGACCTTAATGCTCTATCACATTTTGATAACACTCCAAGTACTGGAGTAGGCGAGTCAGAAGCTACTGATTCACTCCTTCATTTATTTAGTAAAAAAAAATGAAGACAATAGTGACAAAGAAGATGAGGAAGCACCGCCAACTGTTCAAAATTTTCCACAGGCTCCCCCCCTTTCTTAGCAACTCACAAATATGCGCTGTCCACAAGGATTACCCAACATCTCCTCGATGCACATCAAGCTGACTCCAGTGCCTTAATAATGCAGGGGTGAGTACAAACGCAGTTAGAAGCGTATTTCCCAAAGAAAAATCAATTGAGTCTAAATTTTACGCATATGCAGGTACTTACTACAGTGTCACACAATACACTCATACAACTCAAATACTTTTATTCTTCTTTTTTCTTTCTGCACCTCAATAAAACGGAAACCTTTCTGAACGAAAAAAAGACTCTCCGAATGAGTTCCGTCTTACACAGGTTTTACTACTAGGCCCACCTGATCCAAAAGTTGAGCATCGTGAATACTTTTGAATAAATCATTCGACTTGTGTCTGTAATAATTCAGACAACAGAGCATCGTCAAAGTTGATAAAGAGAATGATAAATAATACACTGCGGCGTTCTTTTTTTCGTATTAAATTCATCTTTTCCTCTCGCAACACTATTTTTCCTTGTGAGATAATCGAATTCAGACTGTTTTATTCTGGTCACATTGTTATTTCGGTAAACCACCGCCATATCATGAAGCTGCGATTACGAGTAGCAGCATTCACCTGTTGCCATTTCATTCCCCTAATTCGTGGTTTCTCAATTGTCGATTTTTAATTCACCAGTGCGACCAAGCGAATATCAACCAACTCGTATATTAAGAGTAGTACACTTGTCTCCATAGCAGTTTGGCGCGCTTAAAAAGGAGCTAGGGCTCCTGTACTCGTATACTATGATACAAGGAAGAGAGTTAGCGGGCGTAATAAATTATTATCATTATCGCAACGTAAGTCACGTGTGCGTAGTTTCAGTTTCGTCTTTAACGTCGATAGATGGCATCTGGTACGCCAAAGGCTAAAACTTTGGATAGCCTTTTGCGGCAAAGGATACCTATCGCATCGGCAAAGCGGCGATGGAGGTTGTGAACGCGAGGCACACTACCGTTGCAGCGTGCAGAAAACAGTTGGTCGATTGTCGTAAATCCGCGGACGTGATCATATTGTCGAGCCAAATTTTCAGTAGCTTCTTCGTTTCCCGATCCGCCGAAATAATAAAAGCCCTTTCTCCGTAATCTGCACTCTTCTCACGTAGACCGAGTTTTTCCCGTTATACTCTTTCGCCCGCGCGTACAATAAACACGACAACGACGACGACGACGACGACCCGAAACCGCCACCGCCTCATCATCAATATGATGACGACGACTTTTGTACGCTGCGACCCAAAAAGAAAATATTGTTCCGCGTCGGCAGTATCTGCGAGCATGTTACTTGCATAGTATATGTATGCCTATTCGTCAGATTAGGCGATGACACGCAGACTACAAAATGCCCCCTCTTTTCTCCTCATCTCTTTCAATCTTCCGACGATTGACGCGGAAAAGCGATAGAAAAATTCTAGAAAATAGAAAATAATCATTCTGTGCAGAAGAAAGAAAAGAAGAAATAATATACTGGTTGTAACGAGATGAAGCTTATTAAAAATTTGGCTTCCAACTTTTTATCTCGTCCGTCAGTTATGGGCAATAACGTTTTCCGAAATACGTACACGGCGTGACTTTTATTGTGTACGAGCTTGTACGATACATAGCACAAAATACATATTGTACAAAGATACGGCGTGATCGCGGTCTCACTCATCAAAACGCGAACACATATAGAATGAAAAGATGGTCATTTTTAGGTATCACACGTACACACACAAATAATATGAGTAAGAGTAAGCACTAATTGAAAGAATTCATTATTGACTCTTTCCAGCATTCGTATCTCGTACCGTATTATTTATTGATATTTCTGTACGACGTATAATTTCCTCCATCCGAAACTTTATTAATAAGAAGTTCATCTGGTTTTCGTCCGCGTACAAGTCTTGTACACTTCTGGTCGCCGAAAACTCTTCTATAATTAAGTACTCCGTTCACTTATCAATATTCTTTCATATTTGGTGAACTACATTTTAGATAAATTGAACGTGTGAGGCGGGATGATCGAAATCAAAGTTCTTCGCTTATCTGGCGAACGTTTTTTGCGGTCTGAATAAAAAAAAACGCCTGCCTAGTTCCTATTGCTAATTGATCGCATAAATACGTATGAAGATTCTCGAGTGATTCGTGTAAAGAGATTGATTCAACATTTTTTTCAATAGACTTCTCTCGCTATTTCTGTGGAGCGCCATTACTCAATGGAAAACGGGGAGGAACATCATCTTACTTCTGGAAACAAACGAATTAGGAAACGAAACTACAAAATCCGGCTCGAACACAGAATAGTCACGGTATCGAACTCTTTTCGCCGAAGACTGTCTGTTCTGAGAAATAAATACGGAAGAAATTGAGCGGCGCGGTTTTAAAATCTTTCGATCCATAAGAACAAACGCCCACTACTGAGTTGAAATCCACCGGGGGGTAGAAAGTTATCTAGCTTTTTTGCAAAATGAGCGCAGTTATCTGACGAAAGACTCTAGATTTTCAATTATTTTTCGGAAAAGAGATTCGCAAGATTTTTCAAAAAATGCCTTAAAAGTAACCGCTCTCTGAGTGTACAGTTCTTCGTCATCCTTACATTGCATTCGTGGCTTTCCAGTGCAGATTAATTATTAGAATTTTCAGTGGTAACTCTACAAACTTGAATTTTCAATCATTTGGTTTTTTTTTTTTTCAAGATTGGAAATGGCGTGGGCATATGATTATGGTGTCTTATATCGTGCATAGGTATGCACTTGTTAAATTGTGAAAAGCAATGAAATTACGACTCAATTCATCTCATTTCTTCTTCTATAAAATCCTCTTTTTTTAGCCGCTACCACCTCTGTAGCAGTGACTCAACTTACGATGAAATAACGCGATAAAACGCAAAATTAAACGTAACTGCGAGTAAAACCAAAAACTCGATTGAGTTCAAATAACTGAATTAGACTTGCTCTGTTCAAGCCTCGTGTGTGTAAATAAATATTTCACGTTATGAATTTTCATCATCCACGCATTGCATTCACGTTTGATGGTTATTCGCTCAATTTACTTCATCATTCGGGCTCGCCTTTTTTACTCTCGCTCAATTTCTTCACTCCCGTTAGAGCTTTATAATAACGAGTATAGGCCCGCCATATTTAGTCGTTACGTCATCATTATCTTTGAACTTCCCTATTCCAGTTACTGATAACAATTTATCACATTCCGAAAATTGTTGAAGAACAACTTAACTAATGTGCCAAACTGAAAATCAAAACTCTACACCATTAAGGAATGAAAAATCACTATACAGTATGTTAATCGCACAAAATCCTCACCTACATAGGGAACTGTAAGGATAAATAATGACGTAACGACTAAATATGGCGACCCATGTCCTCACGCGTTATTATAGGGCTCTACTCCTGATGTTCATTGTTCATGAAACGATCAAGCATTCCAAAAAGATTAATCTTATGATCTCGCAAAACAGGGTATGATAAAGTGCTCTAGATTCATGAGTAATGAAAAAAAGCGAACAGCCTCGCTAATGCTGAAATTTCATCTTTCAAATTCACAATCGAATCATACCTCATGCATATTTGGCAGTAACTTACATTGTGTCATTTTTTAAATCAACAAATCATTCATGTTGCAAGATCGCAATATGAAGTCGTAGGTGCAGGAACGTGAAATATTCTGCAACCAATCTGCGCCGCGTACGTTCGATCTCTTGAACGTATTTCACGTTATTGCAGCATGAATGACATATTTGCCTTCCTCAGTAGAAAGAAGATACGAGGGAGAGTAGGGTCTGTGAAGACATACCAAACAAACGTACAAATAACTGAACAGGTGAACGCGTCGAATAATTTGTATAAGAGGGAATAAATTAGAGACGAAGCTGGAAGACCTCGCAAAAGCTCTCGTCTTTTTAATGAATTAATTTGTGTGTACCTTTTTTCCTCTCATTTCCGTCCTTTGCCTTTTCTCCTCCACACTCTCGTTACTGTTACTCGACTACCCTTTATTCTTTTCGAGCAGCCTACTTAATAAGGCCAAATATTAAAAGATTTATTCGTTGTAGGAGAAAATAACGATTGAGTGAATACATTCCTCATCGTTCATTATACTTATATATAGATATTCGCATACTTGATTGAAATATCAATGTAATACATATTTTTTAATTATAAGGTACGACGTACTCGCGAATAAAAGGGCAAACAGAAAAAAAGAACGCATTAAAATAATTTTCATACTACGATGATTAGAAAGAGGAGACAATATCTACCTATGATTTGATGAAGAATTTGAAATAGGTACAATAATGAACTATTATTAAACACCTAAAGGAAAAATGAAAGAAAGAAGTGAACAAGATACATCGTGAATGATGTCAATGATTAACATAGGTAGATGATGAATAATTAATGTTGGAAGAAAAAACTAAGGAGGGTATGTATAATATTTTCGTTAAACAGTGTACCTTACAGATCTTCAATTTCAAATTACCATTGCGCAAATTAATTATTGTTAAATAACCTATGTAAGTATGATTAAAGTACGGTTATAGATTTCTTGAAACTTCATGTTTACACGTAAGTATTATGTAAAGTAAATGTTTATTTGTTCACCCTTTCTAGTATTTCTTCTACTTAGTATGCAGAATGATTGTCCTCAAAATTTTTCTTTCTTTCTTCTAATGGGTTAAGAATTACCTAGGTATGGAATTTAAAATACTTGTTGAAATTACATTAGGTAACCTATTTCGCCGCAGATTTCTCTCCAAGATGAATAAAAATTTTTTGAATGCATAGTTTGGTTGAAAGATGATAACGTTTACTTAGAACTCAATTTTGAAACGATTCATTAATTAAAAGGGAAATTCATCCATTTTTGAACTTGATAAGATATAAACAAAAATTTTTGTTCCGGTAAAAAAAATTTAAATTAAAACGAATAAAAATGACTCGCAATATGAATTGCGGATAAACTTGTTCTTTCACACAACATTAAAATATCTTCCGGAGAAAAGAGAGAAAATCGAGTTTCTTTTGAAAACGAGAATAATATTCTTTCTCAAACTTCCTTTTGTTGATATTTACGTATTATACTTTTACTCGCGAATCAAATACCGTGACTGTAGAATTATTTAAGATATTTAGTTACCCAGTTCCTTTCTTTTATTTGCAGTTCTTTTCTTCTTTCTACGTGTTTACTCCTTGACATCAAGTTTCTCATTTCTGACCATGGAAAATATCCGCAATATTAAGAGGGGATATCGCTCAAGTCATATTGGGTGACCAAAAAAGGATAGACAAACATGAATTAGTTTCTATGATGGGCAACTGAAGTCATAGAGAAAAAATAAGAAGTTTATTTGTGAGAGAAAACGTAACGTTTTTATACCATTGGGTTTCATCATGCGCAATTACATAAAATAATGTTAGCTAACAAGCACCCCCGCAACAAGGTGGAAGAGGTTCGTTCGTGCCTCGTGACGGCGGCCCTGAACAAAGTTTAATACATGTCTCCATATTGACGATCAGGCAAACTGTATCTTTTGAGCGATTAAGAAAGACTATTTCTCTCTGATTGTTAATTTTATGTGAATTAATAATCTACCTAGCCTATATGTCAATTAAACTTTATATATGTACTACAGGGATGTTCTCATAACTTTTGATCACAGAACAACACAACAAACACTTGCTTATGTCTTTTTATGAATAGAACAAATAATAATTCAGCTTGTTTGCCAAAATTATTATCTGGCTTTGGCTTCAGAGGTTCAGCTTTCAGCTAGATTTTCACAGGCTTTTGAACTCTGCTTGATAATAATACTCCCTTCTCCTTTCGAAAGTTTGTTCTCGACTTTTTTGAAGGTACTCATCTTTCACTTCAGAAAGTATCCTCAACAATAAACTTAACTCTCATTCTTGATGCGAGTCTTAAGTATAGTTACTGCTAACTGCTAACTGCTAAGTAGGTGTAGGATAATCAATAACATGAAACAAACACCCAACAACCATGATACCGAACAAACACTTTATGTACTGTTGATCATTCGGTCACATATAAGTTATTCAAGTTACATGATACCTATACATATAAGAAACCTGAACGGACATTTACCTATACTCACTCTCGGTCGTGACTTGGTCTAATTTCGCACTTTTAGAGTATATGCCAGGGCATTAAACGAATGATTCATTGTCAAGTAAGAGCATTACACTATACAGTATAGGGTGCGCCAAAGAGATGTTAACAGTCAACCGGGGAACTCCACGAAATTGTCGCGGAGTCCTCCTGGAGTTTTTCGTTTAACTGTTAACATCTTTTTGGCGCACCCTCTATACCTAAGTAAGTTAGGTATTCTCTTTCATTTTGGCGAGAGGCTGAATGGAAAAAGAAATTTTGGTTTGCTATGAAATGTGAGTGCGTCGATACCTTGGACTAGCTATCTAACCAAATTAATTCTTTGTCGTTTCATGAAATAAAAATCCATCTGTTGTTAGAAAATCTCGGTGGCATTACATTGATCAGACGACCAATTGTAGCCATTTTATGGAAGTTAAATACTTTGATGGTTTCTTTCATCATCTTTCACCGCAATAAAAAAAACTTCTTGATAGACCAGTGGTTCCCAAACTGTGTGCAGCGGCACAAAAGTGTGCCGCAAGAAGAGAACATTTCAGATTACAAATTTTTCAAAAGTCTTTACTAATATAATTTTAAGTATACTACAAGTATAGTTTTGTCTCACTCCTTATCTAGGATGCATTCAAAAGTCATCATGACGAGATGTACTGCTGTTTTGTAAGCATTTTTTACAAGACTCATTCAGTTCTTTTTATGAGGTATGATCAAGTGTGCCGCGGTATGTAAAAGGGAGAAATACAGTGCCGCGAGGAAGAAAAGTTTGGGAACCACTGTGATAGACGTTGTATGGTTTGATTAGGGAGGTAAGAGTTTTTATCTTTAATTTAGAATATTTTTCTTTGGATGATCCAACTCTTTCATCTTTTTTGATCCTAGTTTTCCATTTTCCAAAACTTAATAAAATACAATAAGTACATAATTAGATGAAATAATTTATAAGAAAAAAAGTAATAATGGCCGATGTTGCTCTTTAAAATGACCACACTAAATTACTCCGTTTGTTTCACTCTTGTGAGTATGCCGTCGTCAGCTCTAGTATTGTTTTGCAATAATTTTTTTGACCGCATGCAATTAGAAAGTACGTTTGAGAAAGTTACTAGGAAATTAGTCGCACAGAATAACGAATCATAGTTGTTATATCTACCCATCATTTAAATTATTTTGTGAATTGCATAATTGTACAAAGTGGCTACAACATGTACACCTGTTCTTCCTCTAACAAAAACTTTCACCAAGAAAATCTTTGAGGAAATAATTCTCCTGTGCAAGAATTTTTGCCACATCCGCCTCGCACGTTCTCACCCTCGTCTTTCCTTTTCTTATATGATTACTACCATTCCGATTACACTCGAATTCGTTTTCCTAAGTTCTATACTTCGAATATCCACCGTATAACTTGCAAAAGAATATCCACTTCAACCCGATGTTTTTAAAAACTGTAAAATATTCTTTATAGGTACCGCAAGGGCGCTGAAACACCGCGAGCTGAAACTTTATGCGGTCGAGCTTGACCTTTGTTTCGGCCTGCATCGTATATATTCTCTCTCTCTCTCTCTCTCTCTCTCTCTCTCTCTCTCTCTCTCTCTCTCTCTCTCTCTCACACACACACTCACATACTGTGAACATTCTGCCATCGAACGTCATGTAAGATTAAGGAATTCGACATTTTCTAACGCGTACAGTAGGAAATTGACTAGTTTTTACAAAAGATTCTTTTATGTATGATAATCAAACGCGGTATTTGAATATCCTGCACAAAACTTTGATAACTTTAACCTGATTCTATCATTTTAAAAGAATGAGTAGAATTCTTACGAATGATCAACGTTAGTACGCTCTTTCTTTCGCAGTTACTAAGGGTTCGAATATTTAGGGGAAAAATCTTCTTCTTTTCCGGGAGAAATGTATAGTGCAAAATCATGGATAGAGGCTTTACGTATAAAACCGATTGGTAGGATACAAATGAATAGAGAGGGACTTTCCAGCTTTTATTTGCAACAAATTTCGTTTCCTTTCAAAATATTCTTCGCGGTAGCACTTTTCCTCCTTTATGTGGAAACGTGCGTACATAGGTATTCAAACGATGTCGAACAACATGAATATTTATGCGGAATGCGTATAACTACACCGCAAACTCGTGTATTCCTAATGCAGAATAAAACACGAAAATTAGCGCGGTGTAAGATATGGGTAGTCGATTCACAAGTGTGTATGATACCTGTACGCATATACTCCCAAGTATCTAGATTGCATTAACAGACAGTAAATAAAAGAAAGGCCATTCATTCAATACTACCTTCATACCTACTTATGAAAGAAACAAACGAAACTACCTATACCTAAATAGAAAATTTTGAAATATTTTAGGGAACTGTACATGTGGCGTACTAAAGGAAAGGACCGAAAGTCGCGCCAGTCACTGTACCTAACCTACAAGCTAGATTAAAATTTTACCATTATTCGATTTTTTTCCTCCAGTAAATATCAAAAAATTTTATCAAATTCAAAAATAACAATTTCAAACGTTAAATTGTAGTCGATTCTTAGTCGGCCGGAAATCAATCGGAAATCGACTTCTCTCACTATCGTCATCGAGTTTACGTCGATATGTTATTGAAGTCACTTATTTATTCATTTTTTTCTTCAATAAAATTAGCCATACTTATCAAAGGTTACAAAAAAATTACAAATTACCAGAATTATTGCTGTATTTATCGACTGCCGGTCTTGAAGTGTTCTCGTCAAGATCGGGCTCCTCAATGACCATCTTACGCTCCCGTTCAGGCAGATCTGCCATACTGCCTGTACATCGAATCTCCAGCGTCTTGACCGATGCAAAATAATCTTTGTATTCAGTTGGAATCGTAAGCCGAGTGCCACGAGTGTAAATGTCCATCAATCGTCACTATCAGGTACTTTTCAAGCAGCCAAGCGTCAACCTGAAACAGAGAAGAAAGAAGAATTTCCAATATTTGTAATAATCGACATAAATAACAATCGGGATATATATTTTTTTTTTTCACAATTCATGGACTTTTTGGAGCGTAAGTAGAAGTAGAAATTTTGTTACGTTCTGGTATTTCTCCCTAAAATTTGTTAACAATGGAACGTACCTTAGAAGAGCAAATTGAGTATATAGAAATTATATAAGGTTATGAGAAACAAGATTGTACACTTGTCACGCGCAAAGCGGCGAAGAAATAACTCTGAGCGAAAATACGCGAGGCTAAGAGCACCCATTCGAAAATTGAGTTTCGAGAAAACTGAATTTGAATTCATAGTGAATTGTTTTAATCGTCAATGACGCATCCAATTTTTGCAAAACTTACAGAAATTGTAGTTCTAATCTCAAGCAACAAAATTATGAATAAATTATTTGAAAAATTTTCTGGCTTGGTCAAATAAATAAAGATCATGTTTCATGTCTTTTATAAAGTAGCATGCTCCGTTCGTTTGTCCCCGTTCTTAGTCTAGTATAAATCTACTTTAGAATATTTTAGGCCAACGGCTTTTGGGGGGCTCACTCGCTCCGCTCGTTCACCCTCTCCTTGGTCTAGTATTAGTGTACTTCAGAAATAGATTATTTCAGGTGTAGTATAGCTACTTCAGGTCTAGTCCACGATAGTATACAAGAAGCTCCATTCTAGAACCACTTTAGGTCTAGTATAATGAAGGCTGAACTCACTATCTGCTTACTATCTGCTTACTATCTGATTACTGTGTGAGTCAAAGAGAGATCTAGCCGCTTCAGGCCTAGTATACTGTATATCAGCCCTGATATAATGAAGCCTAAAAATCAGAAGGTCATTTCCACAAATGAGCAGACGCATCTTCACTCGTTCACCCCTTTTTAGTCTCCGTTCTAGTGTAATAAAGGCTTTTAATCTAGTATAAAGTATACTGTATATTAGGAAACTCAGCTTCGTTAGTAAAGGCCTAGTCAGCCCCCTTCCTAGTTTAGTATAGGTCTGGTAATATGCACGTTGAGGTTATATACTGAGGGCTATACCTACTACAGCAGCCTGATTCAGGCCTAGTATAATGAAGGCTTCAGCTCATTATAGGTCTAGTACATACATATGTAAGATTCAGAGGTTCCAAGTAGAACTTAATCTTACGCCGTTTAGATAGTTCAGAGGTGGATTTATTATTTTCATTATTCTTATTACTATTACCACTTGACTATCCGGCTACGTTACCGCAAAATCGATAAGCACCGGCGCTATGACGCTCGGTCGCTTATCTACTCGCCACTTCGAATCTTATCGGCGAGTTTTGATGCGACGCCACCAACACGAAATCGTGAGAACGGCAGCGTTCTTACACATATAAGGTCTTTAGACCGGACGCACCCAGGGATCAGAGCAAAGACATGAAGCATGTAAATACGCTTGCCGACAAGGTGGGAGTATCTAGTAAATAAGCTTAGCCTAATATACTCTAATAAAACACATACACATGGTATTCCGTGCTCTGACTGCCCCAAAATTTATGTGGGCGAATCTATGCAGCTCTTACGGTGCAGGATCACTCAACATAAATACGACGTGAAAAAGATTAATGATGGGACTGGTCTGGCTTCTCATGCTAGGGAAGAAAATCATAGGTTCAGTTTTGATAATATAAAAATTTTAGCTCATGAAGAAAATTGTAAAAAACGTAAAATTTGTGAGGTTATCGAAATAATGAAAAGGGAAAATACTGTAAATTTTAAGAGCTATACACTCAGAATGGAACCGTTCTACTCGCCGGTGATTCAGCATATCTGTACGGTACACGCCAATACATGACCTGTACCTTTTTAGGGTCGGCCCGTCGCACGAGGCCGACCGTATTACAATCCTAATTTTCTTCTTCTTCGTCTCATTTCAGTCTCTCTGACGTCATGTTCGAACGAGCCGTAAGCTGTTTAGTCTTGTTTCTTTGGCTCTTTTATTTGTTTTGCGTTTTGTGTTTGATTCAACATTCGATGATTCGATCGCGGCTTTGAAAATTTGCGTTATCGTCGTAGTGGTATTAATATTACGCGATAATTACGCGAATAAAATGCAACAATTATTAAGGAATGAGGTGGGAACGCGACAATGTAAAAAGTGTCTGTTATCATGAGTAACGTTTGCATAGTAATAAATTTGATTGAATGTTCCAATCGTAAATTTATTTTCTATCGATGAATAGATAATTGCTCATGAAGTTTTGGTACCTAGGTTGTTCGCTTATTACAGAATAGAAGAAAAGTGATATGAGATGAATTCTTGGAATCGGGGGTAGGTCCGAACAATGTGAATGAAAGTAGAGTATTGAAGCAGTATAGTACCTAGAATAAATAAATGATCGTTGAGTACCGTGATCTAAACATGATACAGTCGGTATCGAGCTACAATTATTGTATTTAGTGTACATCGCAGTTGGTGTTTTTCATTCTAGTTTCTATAATCTGAGTTCGCAATTCTTCTATTTTCTTCCTTCTTCAACGATAGGACACGTCATATTAAACTGGAAGACAATTATCATGACATTGCGGCTTGTATTAAAAAACTATCCTCATCTCATGACGAGAAAGACAAACGTGGGAAGTTAGTTACGTGTCTTGTGCTCAGAGTTTTTGTTTAAATAAGTGAATCATGGCTCGTTCCTTCGATGAAAATGTTGAAGTAGATGTTGGAAAAGAAGGAGGGTTGTTGATGAATGAAAAACTCAAGCGAAAAATTTAGATCACCTCGTTGGGATCCGAACGGGAATAATGTCAGCGTTGAGGGAACGTTATCACGTACGTCTAGTTGCTGTCGACTATCAACAGTCCTTATTTAAGGTTATTCCAAATCAACGAAATTAGTGATTGTTGGGTGTTTGTTTTCATCAAAAATAGAAGAAAAGTGATAGGAGGAATTCTTGATCGATTGGTGGGAGCTATGAATTAATTATTGGAGTATCGAAGCGGTAAAGCATAATGAATGAATGAATGATTGTTGAGTAGGTATCCTGAATTGAACTTGAAGTCGGTATTGAGCTTTCTCGTAACGAAGGAAAATGAATCAGTAGAAATATTTAGGCAGTGAATGAAGTTGAATAGATTCAAGCCGACCCTGCTACTATGTCGCCTGCGACATAGCTTGTCTTTTTTATATTTTGTAGATCTAGTTTCGTCGTACGTTTTATTTTCAGTAGCGTCTTGATAATGGTCATGAGGTGACCGAAACGTCGGCAAATTAAATGTTTTTTTCAAATGAGTGCGGGCAAAGCCTTATGTGTATGTGTTTTATTCTGATGATCCTTGCACGAACAAAATTACGACTTTATAATATACTCTATCGGGTATCAGCCTCCCAGTATAAGCCGAGTATACCAGTAGTTTACTTAGTATGCCTAGTATAGCTTTGAAATTGGTGTAAAAGTATAGAGGAGGGATTCGCTTTTCCGTGAAAAGTCGGTAAAAATTACTTCTTTGCATCCTGGGGAGGGAAAATCTCCACTCGGGAATGTGAGGGAAACATAGGAAAAGACTCATGAGAGAGTTCCTAACAATTTTTCTGGGCTTCGCTTCCCATAATTTCGACGGCGATTATCTCAAGAGTAGTCGACTTATTTTCGACCTCTACGCTGAAACTTTTTCTAATTATGCACTTGAAATGAATACAATTTCGACGCGATGTTAATAACAAATTCCTTTGTGAATGGATAACGTGTAATCTATCCAAAGTGGACGTCGGTTTTCAGTCGACATTATTCTAATACGATAAGTCAAAGGACCAAAAATTAGCGGTCGATTTTCAATCGAATTTTTCGTTAAAATAACAAGTGGATCAGGAATCAACTGAAGTCAAGTCAACGTCGATTCAGAGTCACGACGCGACGCTACATGGTCATTGTGTTGAAACAAATATACGGACAACTATAGGATTTCTCTTGTATAAAAATCATTTCCAAAAATATTTTTGACGGACATTTGTACATCAGTGCAATGCAAGTACATACACTACGTACCTATCTTTACTAGAAATTGGTTATAGCGAATAATTATCACGGACTCTCTCGTACTACACTGCACTGTTGTAGAGATGTAGAGCGAACTTGAAATTTTTACATTCATCGGCGGAGATTTCTTGAAGTGCTTTTTAAAGGATTACACCGCCTTCGAAATGGAGTATGATTTGTTGAAGTCCTCTTTATAAAGAAGGATAAGACGAATTCTAGAAATACGTGATAATATTAAGCTTCTGCTCTACGTCGGTACTCGTGCGTGAATATGTGTATATAGGAAATAGCTTTTCTTGATTTCACAACTAATGCTATTATCTGATCGCATGTACCATTGTAGCGGTATATTGTTTTTGAGAATTGAATATAATGCAGTTTGTATACAGTTGGAAGAGCGCGCCCGTTTATCTCTATCTGTGCTCTACCTACATAATGTAAAACGGATAAGAGGATTTAAACGACTCATTTACTACATCGAGGCTTTCCTTTGCTAAACAATTAATACAGTTGTGAAAACAGTTTACCAAAATGCGATGAAAAGATGAAACTATACCCAGACGCCCAAATCCGAAACGGATTAATAAGGATAATAAAGGATTTGAGCTTGAATTTTGCGTATGTTGTCAATACAAAATTGCTAGATATTTAATAATAATTATAATAACGATAATAATTGTTACCTATTATTAATATTATTATTATTATTATTATTATTATTATTATTATTATTTCTCCTAACACGGGTATGTATGATACCCGGTAGTAACAATTTATAAGAGGATATGAATTCAAGACCTAATATATTAATATATCAGGTCTATAAATGTGGTTTAACTTCTTCGCCGACAACTTTCCTGACTGTTCATGTGGTGTGTAGTACAACAGCTTTCTGCATAGTCCGGATCTCTTTCCTGGTGCATCCAAGCTCCGTCAAATTTCTTGTAGTGCTTTTTGGGAATAGTCCTGCGGCCGTGACGACTATTGGTAGCGTTTTTGTCCTTGTTCGCCACTGCTTCTCTATCTCTATAACCAGTTCTTTATATTTGCTGATCTTTCACTGTATTATTATCGATCTGCTCCAAGTTCCTTGTGTTTGGGATTTCGACTGCTATGTCTATGTGATAAGTCAGTCTCTCTGTCTTGTTCTTCAGTATGATTTCTGATCTATTGTGTGAGACAGTCTTACATGTGTGAACCGTTCTGTCCCACAGTAGCAAAGTTCTATCATTTTCAACGACACTTGCAGGTTTACAGTATACTCCCGGTAAGGTTTTTCAGGTTTTTCTTCTATTTTTAGATCCCATTTCTTAAATATTGCTGCGTGGAGAGCCTTTGCGACGCTATCGTGTCTTGCTTCTTAGTCTGGAGTGACTAACATTTCACATCCGCTTATGATGTGTTTGGATGGTCTCCCTTTGCTTCCTACACAGCCGGCACCTGTCATCTCTAAGCAATCCATCTTTGATAATGTATTTTTGATAATTTCTCGTCTTAACTACCTCATCCTGAATGGCCATAAAGAAGCCCTCAATTTCAGGGTACAAATTTCCGTCCGTTAGCCACATAAGAGATTCTCGTGTGTCCACATCTTCATTTTCAAGTTCCGTGGGATAGTACCCGGGGATCACTTTTCTCTTCCATTGTAGAAGGAGTTCGTCGTTGGTTTGTTGTGTTCCATTTATTGTTGTTTCACTCCTTTAGCCCCGTAGTTTCACTGTGGTGAGCCCCGCGTGTGCTCTCATCACTGCATCATGAAGTGCAGATTCTGGTTTGTTCATTCTTCTTTCATATTATCTTGTGCTGTGTCTCCTTGTTCTGCTCTGTATACCTAAGTACCTATATGTTTCATTTGGTTCCATATATCTGCGCTATCTCTACTCGATCTGTATCCCTGCTATTCTCATTGTCATCACGCTGACTTTTATCCACCTCCAATATTTGGCATTTATCTAATCCGAACGTCGTGCAGATGTCGTCGGAGAAATTTCTCAGTATCTGCATTAGCTGAAGGAGTTTTCCTCTGGATGGAGCGTATAGTTTAATATCGTCCATGTACATCAAATGAGTTACATTGTAAACCGATTTCTGTTTTTTTCAGCATCAATGAAAATGGATTAAGGGCTATGCAAAACCATATGGAGCTCAATGAAGCTCCTTGAAAGATTCCCCTGCGGATGTGTATTAGTTCTGTTTCAATGGCTTTCTTTTCGTTTCTGAGTTTTATAACTGTTGACCAAGTTATCATCATTCGTTTCAGACATGTTATTATTTCTGGCTTTATTTTGCAGATTTCTAAGCTCTTCATAAGCCAAAGGTGCGACACTGAATCAGACGCCTTTTGGTAGTCGATATAGGCTGTAATATTAGTTGATCTACAATCTACATAACTAATTGTTTTCTGCAGCCCTATCCATTTTTCCTACATCCCTTTTGCTCTTCCAGAATGATGTTGTTATTTATGCGATGTGTCTAGTATATCTTTTGTGTAAGCCATGCTGTCAGTGGTTTGTAAGCTGTGGGGAGACACGCTATGGGTCAATAAGAAGATGAAGTCCCTGAGCATCTGGTTTGACTCGACGCCGAGCTACGGGCAACATTTACTGATGGCAGCGGAAAAGGCAAACCGGGTAGTTGGATACCTAAGCCGCCTGACGAGGAACCTAGGAGAACCGAGAAAAGCAAGAAGAAGGATCATGATGAGCGCCGCCTTGTCGATTCTCCTATACGGTGCACCAGTGTGGGCCGACTCCATGAAGATACAATACAGAAGACGAGAGATGGTAAAGATCCAACGAAGAGCTCCGCTGAGGTGTGTTAGTGCCTACCGCACTGTTTCGACGGAGGCTCTTTGCGTATTAGCACGTTCACCATCAATCAAGCTCCTTGCTGAGGAGAGAGCGGTGGTGTTCAGAGCAAAAAAGACGACACCGACCAACCGTGAGACTCTACAAGTTAAGCAGGAAGCCAGGCGCTCCTTGCTTGAGAAATGGAAAGTAAGAATTGCCCAGAGTGAAATGTATAAGTGGACAACCCGTGTCTTAATACTCGACCTTGATGAGTGGATGAACCGACACCATGGCCAACTAAACTTTCACCTGACGCAGGTGTTAAGCGACCATGGCTGATTCAACAAGTACATTCATGAGAAGATACGATAAGTTGAGCAGGCAACGCGTTCGCACTGCGACCAAGGGCGGGATGATGGCCCAGAGTACACCTTATTTGAGTGCGAGGCGTGGAGGCGTGAGCGGAACAAGCTTAGTCGGTCTCTTCAAGAGATCGGGGTAGATGAAGCGCTTGACCCGAGTAGCCTGGTATCCACCATGCTGGGTTCCAAAGAAGCATGGAACCAGGCGTATGCATTTGCGGAAGCTTGTCAAAAAGGTGATGACCTTAAAAGATTCATCCCAGACATTTGAAATTATATTCACCGGACAGGAAACTAAGAAGACTGCAATTTTCGTTCCAGGCATTTTTCACAAAAAATAATATTTGAGAAGGTGCAGTCGATTTTATTGATGTGCTGTGTCACCGTGAAAAACACCATGATCATCTTTTCAACATCAACAACAGCGCCTCTACAGATCGTTCTATATGCGAATCGTTTAATTCATCTTTGTCTTCTGTATTACACTCTAAGTCGGTACTTTTTACTAATTAGATTGATACTTTCGATATAACATGTTTGATCACACGAATTCTTTACAATTGAAAAAACCAAAACCATATTCCGTTTTATTCAGGAGTCCTTCATGTTTCCCGGTATCTATACTTCTTGTAGGTACACGTTGAGCCTCCCAGATCCCTAAAGAAAGAATCATTATTTCTAACAAACTGATGAATAAACAACCGCTGCCCAAATTGAAAAAATAAGTCAGTTGAAGTCCAAGTTCAAGCTTGCCAGTCCTGAACTCAACTTAACCAGCACTTCTCACACAAAAGCGGTGGTATACGTTATTCCTTCACACAAACACAGAAATACATTACTGAAAATTAGTTTAAGCCTTTTACTACAATATTACGTGGACTGCGCTAGCGTGTATAAAACGACCGGAAAAAAGCGTCTACAGAAGTGATAAGGTGTATAAGGTGCAGCCGGCAAATTACGCGTACCTAAAATACACACGTCGCACCATGCCCCTCCATGCGAACCGTGTTGTTTGCCGGCTGACAACGCCGTAAGCGTTACATTAGATGCTGAGCCGTGATCTTTACTGTTTAGTGCAGTCCACATAAGTTTTAGCGAATACATGATAATTATTGCAGATTCAAAGGATTACATTTTTGCCCATTGAAGATAGAGGAGTATAGGTACGTTTTCTGTGGTGGGCGTTCCATAAAATTTTCAAAATACTTTCATTGTATTCCACTCAGCAGTATCTCTTTTCATTGTCTCACAAAAAATATAATACTTTTGCTTCTACAATTGATTGCATGATTGCATGCTTTTCTATGAAGAGTAATAGTTGGTATTCTTGCAGCGAAAAAGTACCTACGTTGTAGATTGTAACTGCAGGCTACATGTGATGATGACCAATGTATTAGAAATTCTTTACAATTCTTTTCTTCTTACTTATCGTCTAACGTCATTCAGTCGAACCGTGCGTTGCCGGTGATCGCGGCTTGCATTAAAATGAGTTCGTTACCGAGTATTCTATGCTGTAATATAGTACTCATCGTGTTTCAAAGGTCTATTGCAGTACGTTTTCGTTGCCTACACCGCAGGATAATCAATTTTGTGTTACAATCGTTGTACTCACTTATTGAAAGTTCTACAACTGGCAAAATATTCATCACTCGCACCACCAAACTTTTTTTATCGGAAAATTGTCTCCAAAAATTGTAATAATTTACTACTCATAGTCCCCACAAATTTAAATTCATTCCTATTAGGAAAAGTCAACAATAATCAAACAGGAAAAAAAAAAAAAAAAAAAATTATATAAATATTCCTAAACCTATTAGCTCATAAATTATCAACTGAAATATGTGGGGTTGAAAAACAAGAAAAAAATAGTCTCATGGTGAAACAATAATCAAGGATATTTATGTAAATAGAACCTTGCATGAATGGGCCTTGACGGCTAAAATATACTTAAATATATTCAGCAGTAATTGAACGCGGACCGTCTGTAATTCTTTTTACAAAAAACTGCAAGATGCGTAAAAAAAAATATAATACACCGGTATATTATATACACACATAGAAGGATGTTTAATACAGTACTTATATAGAAACTGACAAGATAAACACAAAGTAGGTACCTAAGTCTAATGTCAACAAAGAGGGATCCGTGCCACCTTCACATTCTTCTTTCTGCGTACTAGAATAGAATTCGTCGCATCCTCTAAAAGCAAGGATATAAAAGAATAACAGACACGGGGAAGAAATAGAGACAGAGAGGGAGGAAAATAAAAACGGAGAGGAATGGAAAGTAAAGTTTCTTTTTTTTTTTTTTTTGTCCCTTTTATTCCTCGGTGTGGAGATGCAGAGGTGTGCTTTTTTGCTGATGTATGTACGTACATGAGTTTGTTGATTCAATAAACCAGATATAATTTAACAAGCAGTCGCACCAGCTTCCAACGGTCTGAAGACTACCCGGTAATTCAGTTTCTTCCGCTTTTTTTCTCACAATTGTGTGCATACAAGTATTTTAGGCTATGCTGTGTGGACGTGGCCATTTGACATGACCGCGTAAAACTTGCCACATTTTCATCTTCACCCTCGTTTACGCATCTCGTCGCTGCGATCGAATCGCGAAAATGTGTAGTGGTAGAATCTCGAGTGGACTGACTGGTGATGCGTCCACTATAATTATGTTTCATACTGATAATCATTTTATCGCCAAAGACGGGCGTCCAACTTCCATTCTTTGAAGACGGTGAAAGTTTTGAGCAACTGTATTTCGCTTTAGGGTTTTCAAAGAGTAAAAAAAAAAAAAAATAATAGAGTACGAGGAAAAACACGGCTGGAGTTTGCCATTAAAAACGCGATAAAATTTGTATTATGTATTTCATCCGGAATATTTTTCAAATCCCTTCTTCGAGCTGCAAAACAGGAATTTTAATTTCCTGATTTTGATCCGGATTATAGGTGAGTCTGCTTCGTCCAATCGTGTCGCTTGCCACCCTATTCCATGGGTACACGGTGTACGTCTTCGGATGTCGGTGTATCACTTTTTAAGGCTGTATATCTATCTCTTTTCTGGCTCGTTTGCTTGCGATGTGGAATACGACAACCATTCGTTGTCTCGGAAAAGAAGAAGCAACAGCAGCAGTGGTAGAGAGAGAAAGAAAAAAAAATACAACACTACAGTATAAGGAATAGAAGCTTCGAGTTCAAAATATTATACCGCGGGTTGCGCCTATATTATGCGAAGGCACGAAATGCAATTTATTTTCCCCAATTGTTATCGCTGCTGTCATCGAAGGGCTACACACGGTTTCGCAAGCACGCCGCGATGGGTACGCTATTAAAAAGCTGTATGTCAAAATACCGACACGTCGATTCCATTTCGCCAGAAAACTGCAATTTTTCACCTAAGCATTGGCAAGCGGTCAGGTATTTCTAACTCGCGTTTACACCGTATCATACGCGCATCATCGTGTACGAAAGCGTATCAACCATACAAGCGACAAAAAATTCGGTCGAGAGGTTAGAAACCACGAATGTACTTATGTAGTGTACAAGTAGCTTATAAATCGCAAGATATTTCATTTGAAGGATGTGGACGAAACGATAAAAACTCTTCGACTGAGTGACATTATACAAATTTTCAGTAGTGAAAACTGCTCCCTTTGTAGGGTGGCATCAATCATTAATTTTATCACTATACATTTTAAATCAATACATTGAGACTGATATGTTTATAATTAGAGCTTAAAATTTTCCAGTGTAAACGAATTGAAATTCAGTATTTGCAAACATTATTTTTTGTCTTCTTAGACGCTGTGATGTGAATTTGCATATGGTAGCGATAACATTAGATTGGCTAGATTACCATGATTGAAGATGGAAAATATAGAACTAATTCTATTTATCCAACTTCTTATTTTATTCAACCGTTTAGTTTACTCGAAGAATAATTTGTACAAAAATATATACTAAGTTTGACAATTTACAACTGATGACGAATGAAAACGAAATGATTTCTTCTTCGGCCTAACCACCTTATAGGCTCGACAGTTGAAATTTCTTAAAGTTCCCTTCCATCAAATATATATTGATATTTGAAATTCTTCCAAATAGCTAAAAACAATTTCAAGTACGGATATCACGGCGCCGGCGCCCAGCTCTCCTCTTTTTAAATGCCCTCCATAAAACAAATTTCCTGTTCAAACTCATTTTATAGAGCACAAAATTGTGATCGGTAAAATATTGTGTGAGAGGAAAAGAAGAAGGGTAACCAAGTATAGGGACATTCTAGAAACTGACATACAATCGGATGCGACGCAAAATTCTGAAAAATGGGACTATTCCCTCTCCTCTCCCTGTTAGGAGAATCTGCGAGAATAAGAGTGTTACAATGAAAGTAAGATCAATACAATCACCAATCAACGCATTACAAAAGATTAAGCCAGTTTGAAATCACAAATTAAATAAACTGCAGACGGAAGCCCGACCCTAGCTATCTACCAATAATTTGTACAAAAATAGGGTTAGTACGAACAAAAAAACGTCAATACAAACCCCTACAAACAAAATACAACCACAAATTAGGAAAAGTGGAGGCTGGCATGTCCCCCACCCCTATACTTTGTTTGTACAAAAATAAGGGTAATACAAACAAAAATACTTCAAAACAAACCCCTAAAAAAGAAAAATATGTACAGACAATTCAGTCGGTTCTCACCCTCAAATTACAATAAGGGGGGGAGGGGCTGGCGACAGTGACCTTAATCTTATTTCAGACTGCTAAATTCTGGCTTTTCTGCTAAGCTGGAACCAATATCAATACTTCTATCGAAGTGGTTATATGTAGGTACCGTACCTACGGAGGTACGGTATGTTTCAAAAGTATAATTTTGGTGATCGACGAAAATACTCTGACAAGACAGGAGATCAGATTAACCGAATGAAGGATTTTCAAGGAAGAAATTCTGATGCGGTGATGATTCATGAACGAAGTAGCGTTGTTTCATTTAGGAAGATGTAAATGGTACAAGGTTGAATGTTTCACGTCTATAATAATGTTGAAACTAGTGGGCATGATGGTTTCATGTGTACCGTCGCCCAATGGAAGCCCGCCAGGTGCGCAGACTACCTCCCAAAGAAGTGACACCAACGATGGAAAATTTACTTCCCCAAAATCACAGCATGGGTGCAACTGAGAAAGCACGTTGTCGGTCGGTTTTCAAAAAGAAATTTATGGCCAAAGGTCGCCCGGAACGTGCATTGAAGCAGTTGTCATTTGACAGAACCAGCGCGAACAGACCGACGAAACGCAACTTACCTTCTGTAGACGGTGCTAGCGTATCAAGGAGGAAATGTGTACCTGCAGATGACAGTGGAAAGCCCACCTCCCTTGCGAGGATTACAGGTGGGAATAGGTCGACTCTTGCTTTTACCAAATGCTGCACTATGAAAGTTCACACAGCATGCCAACAAGAAGACGGTTGTCCTCGCTGAGATAACTTTGGAGATGACTGAAGTAGATATTTTAGAGAGGAACATACCGCCTACCTACATTATAACGTTTTATTTGAAGGTACCATACCTACGTATGACGTTTTACTCGTAGGTGCCGTACCTACATATAACGCTTACCTACTTTTATAGTTCCTGGCAATTTTAATTGTTTTTTAAATTGAAATAAATTGGTACCTATTCTGTTGGTTGAATACCTTGACTAGTATACCTAATATTCTATCCTAGAAAGTCAATTAGTCCTGGAAAAAAATGTGGTCTTTCAAAATTCCAAGGACACTTTTCCAGCATCTGTTTCTAGCTTAGTAAGGACATAGAATACTCACAAAATAATCTATCACAACTACGGTACAACATACTCAAGGCACAAACCTATCTTTCATATTTATTTGATTGTCTCACAAAACGTGGTGAATAGTCAAATCTTTGATTACAAATTTACATTATCACAATTGAACTCAAAAGAGAGAGAGAGAAAAAAAAAGAAAGAAAAGATTTTGGGTGGTGCGTGTTTCGTGTTTGTAAGCGTTTATTAGACTGAATATACAGCTAGAGTAGGAGTCAAGGGTTGTGAATGTGCAATGTACAGCGTCGTACTCACGGCAGGGATATGAATCCGGTTCCGAAGAAGAGGGGTGGCAACGTTGGTGAAAGCGACTTCGAGAAAGTAGAGAGTGCGTGTAGGAGACATCATCGTCCTAACTTTTTTGGGTAAGTGAAATGTAGTGACCGATACGTTTTCGATGAACAATTTTGGTTGTCATCACGTGTGCGATGCTGTAAAGTGCTACATCGGGATAGAAAAAACCCTAGTTATGAAATAAAATTTTGAAAATTTTGAAATCAACTTAAGCGTTCAATCGTATCGCTTGAGTTTTTCACTCATCAACAACCCTCCTTCCTTAATATTACCACCGCACGTAATAAATAGGGTCTATCATTGATTTCCTTAGTCAGGTGTAGTCGGTTGAGGTCTGATGTAAGCTATGCTTGCTCCTTCTAAATATGCACTCTATGAGTGTTCGTCGTTGTTGCGGGTAGTGACGTACTCGATCTCGTCGTTGATACTTGGAAAAATTCGCGGAAGATTTGATCGCCCTTGTAGCTCAGTTGGTAGAGCAGTCGCCCGGAAAGCGAAAGGTCTCGGGTTTGGATCCCGACAAGGTGATCAAATTTTTCGCTTGAGTTTTTCATTTATCAACAACCCTCCTTCCTAGAATATTTCATTTTCAGTATGAAATTTTCCGTTACGTGATTGTAATTTTCTGATACATTGTGATGTCTTGTAATTACGAGGAGACTCTTTTACTCATTGAATCTGTTAGTACTCATTGACCAGTTCTGTCGGCGACACCGGTCACATGCTTGTTTTTCTTCACTGTGACGTTCTACCGGTCACCAAGTTTCCGCCAATGCCAATAACAAAGGACAATTATAAAAACCGAACTTTATAACTGGTACCGCAAATACACTAAACCATCTGAGCACTGTAAACGCACAGTTAATCACAAGGTGTTCGCGTTAGAGAACACGAGAGCTTGCTAACTTTATCACTTCAGTATTCCAACTGAATCGTCCTTGCAGGTTGTTGCCGGCTATCTATAGTCTTTCTCCTATTTCCGGATTCTTCGAGATATCTTTTAGAACGGCAAATGAGTTGTGCAAAATTGATCGCGTGTGCTCTGGACAAAAGGAATGTTCGGCAAGTCGGCTAGTTTGGCAGTTACAGGTGCGCTCTCTAGTAGCGTCCGTTATTACTAAAAATTTAGTGGCACGTGCAAACTTGCTGCTGGTGGCTTTGCCGCAGAACACTACAATCATGGCCCATGCTACAATACATTTTATTTCATACTTTCCTTTATTGTGAAAATTAGTCGAACCCGTTCTCTCAGTTTCTTTTTTTCTATGCTTTTATATATTATATTGTAGCTCGAAATTCTATTCGAATAGTCAATTAATATAATGTTCTCTGTAACAAAATTGCCCTTGGTGACACTGAACGCCCAGTGGGCTATATACGGTATTAGGCTATTTTAAATGAGTGGATCAAAGTCCAGTGTGTTATTTTTTAGATCTGGTATAATGAAGGCTAAAGGTTGAAATTTCCCGATCCCCTACTTTATTTATGACGTCATAAAGCTTTTGTGACTGATTCCCAACTCAAATATGAGGCACCGCATTCCAAAAAGGCTTTAGTCCATTTTTTTCAATATTGACTTATTAGCGCAATCTGATGGTAAAAATTTTCCTCGATATGATGCATCAAAAGGAAATGCTCTATCTATCACGGTTGTGATGTTCTAAGAGGATGAATATCAAAAAGAACCAAAAAATAATTACTGGAAGAAGGTCTTTACTCTATATTGAAATCGATTTTACCATTCCAAAAAGACTTTAGTCCCATTTTTTGCGCTCCTTTTCCCTCCCCAGTGTGAGCATAACAGGTTTTTCCGTTCAAGTATCATGGTATTATTCTTGGCTCATCTCATGATTACTATTTCAAACAAAAAAGAGGGTGTTAACTCGTAAGGAATGATATAAAACTATTTTTTTTTAAATTACTCAAAATGTTTAAAATGGACTAAAGCCTTTTTGGAATGTGGTGCCTCATATATTATATGCATATCTTACATAAATAGACATATTTATATGAAAAAATCTTAAAATGTTGTTATGTTGGTTGTGATTTAGGACCTCTACGACGCCGAAAAAGTTTACTACCTCTTCCCACGGTCCACTTTGCTACGGGTGTGATACCTCACTTTTCCACCAAGAAGATTTGATAAAATATTTACATACATCCGTGTGGTTAGAAACCAAAATCTTGGTGGTAATATTAAGATCGTCTTGTTAGCTTTTACACAAAAAAATCACGCTGTCGTTGAAAAGAGCCACCACCACCGTCAACATTCAATGCGAACAAATAAAACGCGAAACAGTTTTTATTCAAATTCATTTCCTTTTCACGTTCACACGCACGACGCGGCGTAATCATAGAGAGATAACTGGCATATAATCAAAATCGTACATACGGAAACAATGAATGGTAAAATGGCTGTCTTTGGGTGGAACAATTAGTCATGTATGTTTTTTCTCTGTTTAAAAGGCATAAAACCTACAAATTAATTCACCTACTGTGAAGCTGTGCGGTTTTGTCTAATTTTGCACCTTCAGAATATAGGTCGGAGACAATTCAATGTCAAGTAGTTTTGAAAGAGCATTTCGCAATTGGCTTTTTTTTTTTCTTTTAGGCGAAGGGTGGAATGGAGAAAGAAATTTTGGTTTGCCATAGAAATTGAATGTGTATATAGGGAGAGAAAGCCGCATTTTACAGAAACGTACAATTTACAATGCATGCGTGTGCTGAAAAATTTTAAGACATTTTATCGTATAAGAATACACCACTCAGCATGATAAGTTTGGAGGGGAGGGCGAACGAAAACAACGTGAAATCAGTGAATATTCTCTTCTTAGAAATACATTTTCTTACAAGAGCTGAATGAGTTTAAGAAGCAGAGTTTATCTCATCAAAATCGTGCTGAACGGATTTCGAAGATTCTGTTATTGTCTGTTGCGGAGTGCTTCAGAATCTGTACAAATCGGTATTGTAGTAGGTATCTTATATACCATATACATATACATTTTTCAACTTTTACAAACGCACTGAGTTTTACAAGACACTCTCTTTTTCCTCATTCCTTTATTTTTCGACAAATACTGCATTGAAAGTAGGCACATGTTGTCTTTAAAATTTTATTCGCGTGAAACAACAAACAAGCGTACATACAGTCAGTTCTCATTGTTTTTCTAGAATTTCCTTTTTTAAAAGATTTAAAGATCACGTAAATGTTCCAAAATCGCAAACTGCTGCGGATTCGAAACGTTATTTAGAAGTCGAAATTTTGAGGCTCAATTTGTGATTATTTACCAACCGAGTCGAAGACGAGATGATTAAACGCACAAATAGCAAATTCTCACTTTAATCCCTTGAATAAGGATCAAATATTTCTCTCCAAAAATGATGGTAAATCGTACTTCACCGACTTGTGTTGAGAAAATTCGTTTTTTTTCTCTGTGATGTTTTTAGCCATTTATTGCAAAAGATCCATTTCATTATTATACACGTTAAATAATTCACCGACATCTCGAGTATACCGTTACTTGTTCGTTGTCGTTGTAGTTGCTTTACCTATGTGTAGAGGTTGCGTATACCTATGAAATTCTTTGACTCCTGTTAATTTGAAATGTTTTTTGGTAGACCACGTATATTTACAATTGAACTTTTGGCTGGTGAGTTGATATAAGTATTACATATTTTGAATTTTCTTTCTCTCACCATTATCGCATGAGCACACAATTTTTCTAGGATTTGATAAAATAACTACCCCTCTTCCAGATCTACCTAGTTCTATTTCTCTTCTTTCTGACGATTCAAAATTCTTGACGTGTTCAAATGAAAACATAATGCAAGCCTAAATTATCGCATTATCTATCTTTTGAGTGGAACAGATGTACATTGTAGGCCCACAATGTTTTTCATGGACGCATTCAGTTCAACAACGTATTTTTCTCGAACTTACTGTTTTTCTTGTCTGCGAACGATAAAAAGTGAATTGGAATTCCAGCATCGTTAAAACCTCGAAGCCATACGAAAATCTTTTATCGAAGAAGAGTTACGTTCGAGAAACACTATCGACTATCTCTGAGTCTATCTGCAAAAAAAAAAAAAAAACAAAACGACATTAACTAAGTAAATAAATCATCTTTGATGTTGTAATAGAGCCACCTTATTTTATTTTTCAAATTATTATAAATGCCGTCAAAAGAGCATAGTATTAGAGAGAAAAAGTTTTCTTAGTCTCTGTCTGAGGAACAGTTGGCGATTGCGAGTATAGAAATGTCGACGTAGACCGAAACGAATTCTTTTTGCCTTGTGGGGTTTGCCTTGAAAGGAATTTTGTATAAATTTAAACTTTAAGCGCGAAAAATTTCCGAAGCAAGATAAGACCAGAAAAAGAAAAATAGTAAAACAAGTAGTAGTGGTAAAGATGGTTTGTACTGGTGTGTAATTGTATCAAAAATGAGTACGCTTTAAGAAAGGAAAGGAAGGTTAGATCTTGGGGCGACGGATGTTCAACGTGTTGTCGTGAATACTGATCAAAAAATAGTATTTTTCTCACACATCAGCTTTTTATTAACTTTAACGTTCTTGCTAACGTATTTCTTCGGTAACCATACTTCGAAACTGAACATTTTTTTGAGACTTTTACTTTAAACTGCGAGACGTGAATACCCGTGCGCGGACCACGAAAATACGCGGCGTTGAAATTGGATGGTGAGTACAGCTTTCTGAGAAAAACTTTTTCGTCAATCTGAAAAAGTAATTTTTCAGTTCCATAACGTCATCTACGTTGATTTCTTCTCTTGTCTTCTTCATCGAAGACATATAGGTACCATGTTGTACAAATGATGAGTCGATAACAGAAGAGGTTGACGGACGACGTGACGGTAATTTATCTAAAGTGAAAGTACCTATACATTTTTTAAATCGTCGTGACGATTAGAGTGGTTTAGATATGATGTACATTCAAAGTTGAATACGGCGCGCAATGCCGATATTCTGCTTTTCATTTAAAACTCGCCGTCATGTAAATTTATTCCGGTGTTGTTTATAACTTCTCCCACCTTGCATTGCTGATTGAATGAAACTGCACTCCACGATGGTGTACCGTGTACGGTAGGGTGCTGATGTGCTGTGCTGTGTCAAACGGCGCATACTTATTGCCAGTAATTGCAGGGCAATGATTGAATGACCGGAATTTGGACGAGTTAAAGAAATTGTTATTATAATAATTTTATATAATGCAGCTACTTCTCGGACCAACTTGAGAATTTCTCACTCGATACCACCGGTATAGGGCTTTTCCAGTATTTCAAATTGCATACTTTATTCTCCTGCGAGTTATCAAGTTTTTAACATTGGTCTTATGGGTGTTGGAGTGTTGCTGGATTGCATACTCAATTTCATTTCGGAGCGGTTTGCCATATGATGGTAAAAACACTACCAACTTGATAATATGTAGGAGAATAAGTATGCAATTTGAAATACTGGCAAAGCCCTATTATCAGTATCGCGTCGCAAATAGAAAAAGAAAACACAACTACTAACTTGTTTACATTTGAGCGCAAAAATTACTTTTCTCAGTGCGGTAAAACACTAGCTCAAAGACATCATACTTCGACTAAATTATTGTACACATTGAGAAAACGTGTACTTTCTCTCCTTGCACATAAAAAATTAATTCAATCTAAATTATTGTGACGTCATGAAAATCGATATCATGGGTGGGAAACGATCGATACTTCCAAGTGAGTATTTTGCTCCCATAAGAAATACATGTGGAGCAGAGATCACTAAACTACCATCAGTCAAGTATTAAGAAATAATACGGTCAAGAAAATTTCTTTTTAAATAGCGAGAATTCAATAAATTCAAAGTGTGTATTTTTCTTGAAATTTCAACATCTGATATTAACCGGCTCCGGCTCGCGTGCTAGGAGCTGGAGCCATAATTTGATCTTGAAAACAGCCAAAAACTCCGCTCTTTTGGTCAGCTGCTCCCCTCTTTTGGAGCTGCTCTGCTCTTTCCTTTTCAAGAAGCTCAAGAGCTGCTTTTCAATCAGAATGACAAAAAATGAAAGTTTTTTTGGTAGAAGTTTAAACTATTTCATATTCATTGATAATGATAATGGCGTGATATGGGTAAAATTAATAATCTTAGCTCTGCTTGAATGTTTTTTTTTTTTCTCCTTGAGGCTCCGCTCAGAAGATCGAGAGCTTCAGCTAGCTCCAGCTTTGTTGCAAAATTCCAGCTCTTTGGCTCCGCTCCGGTCTTTGAGAAACTGGAGCCAGGAGCTGGAGCCGGAGCTAGCTCGGAGCCCAGCTCTTTTTCTTCTTCTGGCTCCGCTCTCAAGATCGAGAGCTTCAGCTCTGACTCCGCTCCAGAAGACCAGCCTCCTGGCTCCGCTCCGTTCTTCAATTTTCGAGAAACCAAGAGCTGGAGCCAGAAATCACTGGTTCCCCAGGCTTCTATTAAATTGATGGCACGGTGATCTTTGCGCCGCATGCATTTCTTATGGGGAGCAAAATGCTCAATAGAAAAATTTCCAGCAGAATAGGTACTTCTGCCAAAGAAATCTCACCCACACTTATGTCACCAATATTAGTGTAAGTGTTCCGTTATCACGAATAATCTAGTCTATTGAAAATCAAAATTGATGGGTCGGAGAACAACGATTGAAAGGCTGAACATGAAGACGGAGAAAAAAAAGGGATTGCAAGAGGTTCGTGACTCGGTCCCGAGTACAATATCAAGATTAATAAAAGAAAATTCAAGCGATAACGCACCAGCACTAATTGAGCAAAAATTTATTTATTAGGACGTTTCGATACGACCAGCGTATCATCTTCAGCCGATACTCGAATTCTCGTTCCTCTGATTAGAGTTTTATTGTGAACTTTTGTACGTTTACCGTTAGTTTAATTCGAGTATCGGCTGAAGATGATACGCTGGTCGTATCGAAACGTCCTAATAAATAAATTTTTGCTCAATTAGTGCTGGTGCGTTATCGCTTGAATTTTCTTTTATTAAACTTCAGCGCCACGAATAATTTTTCGTATTTAATATCAAGATTAAACACGCAGAGTGAATCACGCACTTTCCTCGCGGATAATGTGTATAAATGGGCAATTGTTACTTCAGTAGGGTTCATATACTAATACACATGGTGACGATGTGGTTATATTTGAATAAAAGAGAAGAAAAAATCGGCTCTAAATGCTCACGCAACGAAACGTCGGTCTTCTCCGACAATATCAAACGGTGATACTTATTTAGAGCCGATTTTTTCTTCTCTTTTATTTAATTGATGACAATATCATCATGTATTATAAATTTCACTTTTTCTTTTGATGTGGTTATATTTAGGACTGTGAAACCGATCATGTACGTATTAATAACAAATTTATTTGTATTATTCCTGAAAAGAATTTCACGAGTTCGATATTATTTTCTCGGAAAATATTGTACAGTACATATATGAGAAGAACTTCAGGGATATGTTTGTGATATTCAAGGTTTTCTTTCAAATGAGTTATATATTTCATGAGAGTCAAAAGAATTTGATTAAAGTTGGGAAGCAACCTTTTATTCTACCTTGAAAACAGTATCGTGCGTATGTATGTTTGTAGTGATGAACTGAAACCTAAGTTCTAAGAACTGCCGCAAGGTATCAGCCACTCCGTTGTTAGGTCCAAATTGACTATTGGCAAATACTCTCAACAATAATACTGAAAGCTCTCGTCGATTTCGTGGTCACAAGCGACTAGCGGTAGAGGATGAAACTAACATCAGTTGTAAGAATAGTGACTATGAATTTGTGTATATGCTTTTCGCGTGTAGTAGTGATGTTCATTGTTTGACAACCCGAACAACCCGAGATAGAAGTTGTAAAACACGGAATTCAGAGGTATAGTTGGATGAGTAATCGTCACTAGTCGTGAACGATGCGAACGCTGTCTCAACGGATTCTTTCGCACAATCCGATAAGCCTATCTTGTGCGCAAAATTTGCCAAAATGAGCTACGGAGGACAGGACGCGATGCGACGGTATCAGGTGACTCCACATCATTCAGCTGTCGTCAATAAAATTCTGTCCTCTTCGAATTACAAAATGTCTACCCATCTGCGAGAGCTTTTCCCCAATATTGATGACGGTGTTAATCTCTCGTACAAGAGCGATTAATTAACTTCGCAAAACATTGTAAACTGGTGTAGGGAATTTAGACAAATCGAAAAATGCGCCAGCGACAATTTCATCACACAGGAAGCGGTGATTTATTGTGTTGATATACCCGAAACAAGTGAAAAAAAAAATCAATAGTTAACACGTGTTCGTTTCAATACCGCGAACTTGTAGAACAAATACAAATAGTATAAAGAGAGAGAAAGAACGAAATGAAATGTAAGTATTAATTGTTGCTGTTCGCGCGTTTATGAGAGTTTTTCGTTATAAGGTGGAGGAGAGCTCGGCGAATGAAAATTCTGGAAAAATAGTTATTTAATGAAACACATACGAATGATTGATTCCAAGCAGTATATACAACAATGACACGTGACAGAAAGAGGAAAGTTGAACTCGAGGATCGGATAGTTTTTAATTTCCTCTCTAAACCGTGTGAAACGGAACACAACTGTATCTCATTGAACATCTATCTTTTAGGTACCTATGGGCACGTATACCCACTCAGTCAAGCTTCTAACTCTATTCTCGTCGACCTCGAACAATACCTGATTGATCATACGAAATATTGCAGCCTCCTTGTACCTACATCGTTGCATCAATTTTTTCTCATTCTTATATTTTCCGATATTTGATTCGTCTCTATTTCATTAATTTTAAATTTTTCTTCTTCACTTAGCATCGTTCACCTAACGGTTCTTTTTTAGTGCCTCATTTTTATAAGAGTAATATTTTTTACCGATAATCATCTCTTCGCGTACCGTTCTTAAGATTTCAAGTAAAATGTGAAACAATCCAAAATAAAACATTCCGATGGTACGATAATTATATAATTCCTCTCTCCTTATCATCAAAACTGTGTCTTCATCGAAACATTATTAAAAATAAAGTGACGGATTTTCTGGCTTGGCCAAATAAATAAAGATCATTTTTCATGTATTTTATGGCATGCTCCGCTCGTTCCCCCCCCCCTTTATGGTCTAATGTGAGTCTACTTCAGAATATTTTAGGCTAAGGCTTTAGGGGGCACACTCGCATGGTCTAGTATAAGTCTACTTTAGAGTCTAATGACTTAATGGAGTTCAACTCGCTCCGCTCGTTCGCCTCACTTATTGGTCTAGTATAATTCTACTTTAGAATATTTTAGGCTAATGACTTGAGGGGGCAGTGGCGTAACAACGGGGGGGGGGGTTCAAACCCCTTCCCTCCAGAGCTTCCATAGTTTATGAGAGTTTTGTAATTTTCAAGATTCGTTATATATTTTTTTCATTTGTAGCTTCTTTTTTCCCCAAAAAAAAAGAAACTTCTTAGTTACGCAACTGTTAGAAAGGCGAACTCGCTCCGCTTCTTGGTCTAGTATAGGTCTACTTTAGAATATTTTAGGCCAATGGCGAACAAGTGAAGCGAGTGAGCCTCCGTCCTTGGTCGAGCCTCCGTCCTTAGTCTGCTATAAGTGTACTTTGGGAACAAATTCCGCTAAACCAGCCCGAAAGAATTTCTTGAATGATTGAATTTCAAGCACTCAAAATTGTGAACACTGTTTCGGATTTTGCAGAAACCACCCTGACAGTCTGAAAACTATATTTCAAGTCAGTATTACGGGAAAATACGCAATGATACCATTCGGACCGGGCATATAGTAGATTCTTTACCGTCGCCCGTGTAAAATACGTATAAAATATTGATAAGCGAACGGTCATCGAACGGTGATTGTGACTTGAGGAACTTGAGTTGATTTTCCAGTTTTCCTTCAATTTCTCGAAAAATAATGAATTTGCGTGTGTACTCACTCGTACGTCGTAAGGAACAAAATTGAAGAGCGGAAAATTTTCTTTGGATATATTTATGAGAGATTTTAAAAATTCGGACATTTTTGTGCGACGCTAGCGCTGCCCGGTCCGAATAGCTTGTTGTCATCAGCAAGGTTTTCTCTTTCATCAAAAACAAGTTCTGTCTTTTTCCAGTGCTACCATTGTGAACAACTTCAAAATTCTCTGGCCCCGGTAAATAAATTCATGGAGCAGCTGTATGACGCAGGCAGACCCTGAAAACATTCTTTGTCGACCGCCCACGGCTGCCCAACAACTCACAGAAATATTTGATCATTTGGTGAAGGGACTTTCAAGTAGGCCTACAAAAAAATTATTGACAAAATTGTATTTTGCTAACTAGGTTGGTTTTTTTTGTGCATGTACACAATTATACAATAGATATTTGGATTTTATAGGTATCTTACGCACCAAGGGGTTGCCTTGTTAGCTTTCTACATTTTTTTAACGCCTTTAAATATTTGGAACAACGTGTACAGTGAGAAGACGTTCCACGACGTCGATATTCTGCGTTTTCTCCCTAATTTTTTCACTCATCACTCCACCAGAGCGAAACAGAACGTTGAAATTCATTTAAAGCGTAAATTGGAATGAAAAGAAAATTAAAAAAAAAAACCCAATTCGACGGGTAGAAGTTTCCCACAGACATACGAGCATTCTACTTTGTATAATACTAGCGGTTACGCCAGCCATGTGTTCAGTAGATACCTGTAGTTAGATTTTAAATGTATCTTGCGTCTGATTGAGATAAGCTCGGTGCCTAAAGTAGGAATTTATATGATCATTATAATCTGGATTTTAAAATGAAATAAAATTCAAGTTTCCTTATTAGATTATGAGTACTTTTTCTTTTACTTTGTTATTAGTTGATGGGTGACGTCATGGTGATAGACTCATATGAACTTTAGTTTTATTCTTCACTCCTCAAATACTGACTTAATTTATACGTGATTAGTATTTAATCTGAAGAGTGAGAGTGATTCTCTTAATTAAGTCTAGATCTCTCAATTTTTCGCTCAGCCATCGACAGTGAAATTAGCAATATCTCATCCTCATTATTCACCATCTTCATTATCGTGCGATGTCTCGTTCGAAGATTCACTTCAAGAACGACAAGAGAAGAAAAGCGCGCAAGTTGAAGTGCGGCCACATAAAAGAATAATTACGTCGGTCAAAGTTGTCTAAGAAAAGACCTTTTGCGGTCTGTACCTTGCCTCCTTTGCAGAAGTCATCATCCACTGCTCACGCTCTATTGAAATTTGGTAACTTTTGTTTTTCGCGTTACGTTCCGCGAGAAAATGTTGAAAGGTGAACACAGAGCGTACAGAACAATTCAGAAGGGAGTAAACGAAAACTATACACGAGTCCGCTCTTTGGGTACAATCCCTCCTTCGCAAAACATCGTGATGATGAGTGTTGTTGATGCGGCTCGACTGCTGCTGCCCTGTCGGTCGAACATCATCAGTGATTCGCGTGTTTGCGCGTTTACTTCGCAGAACTTCCGACACGTCGCGTCTATACTTCGTACTAATGTGATTGATAATTTATTAGATAGTTGTCAACTCAAATGAAACGCATCTGCGAAGAGTTTAGCAGAAATAAAGTTTCTATCATTAAAGTTACTATACACACTCGCACGTGTCTGTACATACGTATAAAGAGAAAAGTTTAGAACGACGAGCATTCTAATAATTAAACAGCGAAAAATGCTTACAAACTTCAGTGTACGTGTATAGTGCCTTTGCGAGCCTATATTCTTAATATAAAATAATAAAGATTTCGCACGCCGCACATATGTGTCACTATTTTCTTGCGTCATTCACTCCCCTCGTGTGAGGGTCACAATGTGAAATTTACAATGGGAAATATTCTTCTGCATCTCAATGTTGTATTTTTGTATATATTTGCACTGAAAAGATGTCGACGCGACACATTCAAAAATAATATAGATACTTGGAATAAGCGACCTTTGCGTCAGTAGGTACACAATATCACTTCTCTACACCGTAAAGCTATGACGAGTACCGCTTTCGCAAATTCTCGCAGTAGAAAGAGAAAAGCAATTCCAATTATGCAAATAAGTTGGCCGGAGAAGGTGAACAAACCGAACGCAGGGGCGAGCACATAAAGTTCCGTCAAAAGGTGTTTTAATTTTGCCATTACTACTGGCATTCATGTGTATGTATACTCCAGAATTTAAAAAGTACAGTTTGTACAGTTTTCAAAAAAAAAAAAAAAAAAAAAAAAATAGAATGAATAATAATAATAATAATAATAATAATCTATTGAACAATAACTCATAATGAGAATACACAGTAATGTACTAAAATTAGCAAGTTGTACAAATACCAAACTATGAATTCTATCATTTTTTGTGAAAACTTGAGATTAAAGATTTTGACTTTTTTTACCAGTATGTAATTTATTTCTGTGGTTTCAGCGGTTGGTGGCGAGGAGCCCGAATTCATAGACGTTATTGAGAATGTTACAGTTCCACTCGGAAGAAATGTCAGGTTGGCATGCACCGTACGTAATTTGGGTAGTTTTAAGGTGAGAAAATTTATTTTACAACCGATTCTATGCATTTAAATTATTCGAGATTAGGTCTTCATAGTACCAAAAATATTGTTAGAATTAAGTATTCATATTTTTTTTCCCATACTCTTCCCTTACTTTCCACATTATGAATTTTCTTTTAAAATCAAAGTATGTCTTCAAATTTAATTCAAAATCGTGACATTTAATATCGAGTGGATAGGAGTACTCCGTATAACTCACAGTTGAACTGACAATCTATAATTATAGATATCACAGCCTCTTATAAGCGTTTTTCTGGAAGAACGGTTGATTTTCGTGAGGAACTGAAGAGAACTAAATTTGTTTTTCTTCTCACTTTGCATCCGATGAGACCATAACGAAGAAAAAGGGTTTCTTGGCTTTGTCAAAAATATAAAGATCCTGTTTCATGTCTTTTCGCCAGTCGTCTGAAACTCTTAATTGTTTAAAAATTTCCAAAATTTCCAGTTTTGGTGACACACCTTCCATCGCGTTTGAGTAACAATTGTTTTTCTCCTCGTCAGTCATGACTCTAGGCAATGAATGACGACGGATTAGGTTATCAAACATCAAGTCAAAGGGTATAGCCCATTAAGAGGGGTAATCTGCCTTCAGTGGCAGATCCCATCGGAACCTTAACTGTTTGATAGACCTTCCTGACCAACTTCTCCTCCAGAAGTTTCAGCCCCCTACCTCAACTCTTTGCCGTTGTGAAGCTATAATTGTGATTTTACTTTGGAATTTTGTAGTGAGATGTCTGTAATTTATGGAGTCTCTAGATGATCACGGAGACTACCTACCAGAATTTTTTCAGAATTTTCCCGCCACATTAAGTCCTGTTCTCGGCATAATTAAAGATTCAAACGTCAAGTTCCTTATGAAGGTATTTCAATGGCGATTCGAAATCACTGTGAAAAGACGCTTTATACATTCCCAAAAATTAAAAAAAAAAATCTCAAGGAAATCGGAGTGGGGGAAGATAAGTAAATAATGAAACAAACGAGAGAAAACGTGAATACAAAGTCGATGCTAGCCGCGGCAGTCTGGTAAGCGCGTCGCACCGCGCCGCGACTGAGTAACGTTCGCTTCCGAGCTACGCGCCTACTTCATTCCACGACTCCGTTTTACTTCTACTAGTTCATCACGCCTCGCAAAAATGTAATAAAAAGTGTTCAAACTTTCAATTTTTTTGTTGTTTTGAAGCTGGAAAGAGCTACAGAGTTGAAGGAAAAAATGAATGCAACGTTTGAAAAAGCTTAAAAAAGAAAGGAAAATACTGTGTTCAAATAAAAAAAAGTAACATTCAAAATATGTAACAGTTTTTTGCAAATAGCGCACCGTTTCATCACTTTTGGTATCATGATTATACATCAATTTGACAAAAAGCAAAGAACTAGCAAAACAAAAAAAACATGTACAAATATAATTGGTGAGCACCTCAGGGTTGACGCAAATAGACAAGAAAGGGAAGAAACAAGCGCGAAGAAACAGGCAAAATAGGAAGACAGTTCTGTCACCTACATAGCTGGATTTACCAATAGGCGAGAGTCGGAGGCCACCTAGGGTAGCAGATTTTGGGGGGCGGCAAATTTTTTTCCCCATTTTTTTTTTTTTTTTTTTTCTGTACTGAAGTACATCTCTTGCCCAAGATTTTCTATATTTTCTTTTCTTCTTTCAACATTGAGAAAGTTATGGCGGAGGTACCCTGTACCAGATATGGCAACGATCACCTGAAAAAATTTAACAAGGGGCGGCTCGACGGGTGAATCCGCCGCATGTCACCTACAAAGCTACAGTACACAAGTACCGGACATAGGATTATCAAAATGGCGTTCCGGTCAATCACACCACTAGCAATGCACCGCTAACACGCTCAGATAGTTGGACGTCTTATGCGATCAAGTGAATAACGTAATGATACTGTCCCTGTGCAATAGCTAGTTTTGATTTTTATTTCGCTCCTCTCTCACTCTTTTTACTTATATTTTGCACTGACTGTCGGATGCAACATTGTTTTTTCATTTCATTCAAACTGCCTCTTGCTGTACTTCCGAATTGATTGTTTCCCTGTTCTGCCCTTCTTTTATTTGACTACACATATCAACATTTCACACAATGTATGATTTTTTCTCTTAATTAATTGTTTGGCATTGAGTGTTGGTGGAAGAATAAAAATTGCGGAATGAATTATGCGCGTAGCTCGGAAGCGAACGTTACTCAGTCGCGGCGCGGTGCGACGCGCTTACCAGACTGCCGCGGCTAGCATCGACTTTGTATTCACGTTTTCTCTCGTTTGTTTCATTATTTACCTATCTTCCCCCACTCCGATTTCCTTGAGATTTTTTTTTTTTAATTTTTAGGAGTGTATAGAGCGTCTTTTCACAGTGATTTCGAATCGCCATCAAATTACCTTCATAAGGAACTTGACGTTTGAATCTTTAATTATGCCGAGAACAGGACTTAATGTGGCGGGAATATTCTGAAAAAATTCTGGTAAGTAGTCTCCGTGATCATCAAGAGAATCCATAAATTACAGACATCTCACTACAACATACGTTCGTGTAGAAAATTCCAAAGTAAAATCACAATTATAGCTCCAGCGCGGCAAAGAGTTGAGGTAGGGGGCTGAAACTTCTGGAGGAGAAGTTGGTCAGGAAGGTCTATCAAACAGTTAAGGTTCCGATGGGATCTGCCACTGAAGGCAGACTACCCCTCTTTTAATGGGCTATACCCTTTGTGAACAGGTTTTCTCGAATATTATAGGTACTTAAGGTTGTGAATCGTTCTTTGCAAGGTTGCTCAATTGAATGCGATTTTTCGTTTTGATGATGTAATATCATTTGGCCAGCTGAAGCACTGTTTAAATGATTCAGGTAAAATGATGAATAATGTTATTTGCAAAATTGGGTTCTGAGTTATTCGCAAAATCTTATTAATTTCTCGAGATAAAATAAAATTACAGTTCTTACTACATAATTGTACTCCATGAATCCTCCGCGGTTACTTAAAAAAACACTCACGCAGTCGCGTGAGTAGTACACGACTTTTCCTTTGACTAATGAAAATTCACTGAGAGGATCACTGCTAGTAAGGACTCATAAACTCTAATTATTCTAGCATCACCTTTTTTTTTCAAGAAAAAGTCGGAAAATGTTCAGAAATTCTAAAATCTAATCACTGAACAAATTGTCCATCATTTCAATTAGAAAACCATAGATGAATTACTATCAATTAAGCTCATTTGATTCTCGAACAAATTGTAGGCACACAAGAAAACACTAAAAAGCAAATGATATAATCAAAGAAAAGAAATGAGAGCAACGTCAGCAACATTTAAATCGTAACGAGAAAAAAAAAATGCGGAATGAAAAAAATAAAAAAATTAGAAGTCCCAGTTATGGGATGAGAAATATTAAAATGTAAGAAAACTCCAGTTCTAATTACCTAAAATTCGTAAAAGAAAAAAAAAAAAAAAAAAAAAAAAACTACATGCAGGAATATTCATTGAGTCAATAAGGCACGTACGGCATTTTTCGGACGCCCGCCGTTTTCCATTTTGACCTAACGGTAGAGATCGTGCTTCGGCAGGCCCTCGTTCACTCTCGTTTTTGAGGAACATTGCCATGGATCTAATATCTCACTTTTTTAGCTAGAAAATTCGGTACAAAAAAGAGCTTTACAATTACTTTTTCCTACACGATATTCTTAGCCTAGTATTGGTCTAGTATACGGTATATTAGGGCTCCAGCCACTCATCTTTTCATTCGCTCATAATTTGTCTCTCATCGCCACCATCTTCCACAAATTCCATCCCAATATTCTTCATCTAAAAATCCAGCTACAAAGACAATCCGAAAAAAAAATATATATATTTTGAGAAAAGTCGAAGAAATAACTGAACCTAACCTAACCTAAGCCTAAAGAAGCCCTAACTATGTAAAATCATCCTCCTAAACTAATTTAATGAACTCTTTGTCAAGAATGAACCTGTCGAATAAAAGGTTCTTCATAACAATAGACGCACTGATAACAAAAGGATAGGGGTTTGCTTCAGGTAATGTGAGCGACTACACTCCTAATGAGTGAGAAATTAATTAAAAAATTGCAAATTTCTCAAGAAGTACTCGTCCGATTCTCAAAAAAATTGCGGGTGCACATCTTCAGATATACTACTACAATATGGCCAAGTTTCAAGAAAATCCGTCGGGTAGTTTCGGAGGAGTTCGACGGAAATGAAAATCTTATAAATAATAAATAATAATAATAAATAATAATAAATAATAAATAAATAATAAATAAATATATAAGGAAACCTGAACGGGCGGGTGTAATACCTCACTTTTCCACAAGGAAAAGTCGGTAAAAATACTACCAAAGAAATTTAAAAGGATGTAGTACGCTCAACTTGTACCAAAAAAGAAAGGTTCTGATTGTTTAAATATTAGTTTCTGTTGTTTTCACACGCAGCGGACAAATCTTTTTGTTTTTTCACTCATGTTGCATCGAAGCTGAACGTGCACTAGGTCCGCGAATGAGCTTCCCAAAAGTCGCTAGCTACTGAGTATAAATCTACTTTAGAGTATTTTAGGCTGACTGCTTTTGGGGAGCTTCTTGGTCTAGTATAAGTCTCCTTTAGAGTATTTTAGGCCAACTGCTTTCTGGGACTCACCGAACTTATGACGGCAGAAGCTAATACGTAGCTTCATAATGGCTCTCGAAGTTTTCTTAGCCTAGCACAAATCTAGCCTACACCTTTTCATTATATCAAGATAAACCAGAAACTACAGAGGAAAGGGGCCCTCTCAGACTCGGGGGGGGAGTGCAAGTGTACTCGCAGATTTCTCCATCACCTGCTAAATGACCTAGACCCAGCATAGAACTACTCGTAACATGAAAATATATGAAGGGCTACTTTGTAGTACATATCGACACCTAGTATAAAGAAAAAGAGTAAGGGGGTGGTACTTGCAGATTTTTAAATCACCCACCAGGTATAAAAACTTTACCTTACCCAAAATTTTTCCAAGCCCATTATAAAAATATTGTACAGATAGTATAAGAAGGGATGGTACTCGCAGATTTCTCAATCACCTCCCAGGTATTTCTCAAAAATTTTCTTAGTCTATTATTTGGGGTAGGGAGGGGGGAAGGGTATTACTCGTAAATTTTTCAATTGGGGTAGCGGTAGGGTGGGGCGAGCGTAAAGACATGAAACATGTCAAAAAGGGGTCTCTTTGAATGGAGTATACCCGAATTATCAAAAAGAGAAGTTGCTCTTTTAATAACTTTTATATTGTCTTCGTGGCTACGAGCGAACCCATTGATAATAAGGTAAAGTTTGAAATACAACACGTAACAACGAGAAATTCTTTAATTTATAAAGGAGACTCGAGGATGAACACGACCGGTTTCGGATGTAATTACTTTTCCATCATCAGGTGCGAACTGAAACAAGCCGCTAAAGTCGGAGGAAGGTTAAAAGAGCAGTGTATAAACGTGACTAAAACTAATGACTAATATTATCAAAGAGAGTGGAAATACAGAAGTAATGATTAAGAAAGTTCGGAACGCGCCTGGATGTTGACAGAGCGCGGATGATATCACTTGGATACGCGTCTTCATACGACGCGCCACACGTTTAATTACAAAATGAAAAAATTGAGATCACCAACAAGTTCTTTAGTCAAGTTGTTCTATGAATGCTAGAAACTTGTTCAGCAAATAAGAGCTTAGAAATATCTTGAAATTCCAAAATAAATTGAAGAAATGTTGTGCAAATAGCGGAAATTTAAATCAAATGATAATAAAACATGAAAATAATATGTATTCAAAAGAAAACAATCTGAGGTCCATTTGTGTGAAAATCTAAGAATAATCAAACACAAACAGGGCCAAGTTATCCGCCTTTGTCAAATTCAATCAAGTATTCAGGCAAGATGGTCTCCTTATTTAGCCCCTCTGAGCTATAGGACTAATTCTACAAACCCTATTTTTTCTTGATCTGTGGTATGAAGCGGCAATCCGAATCATTTTTCCAGTATTTAACGCATTTAGTAACGCAATGAATGTCATAAAGACTATGTTCAAATAATGATTCTTTAAACAAATACCTAGTCCTAAGAAAGTATTCCTTCGAAGAACATTTTATAAAGAAATATCTCAGTCGGACCAAAATGTTTGCTATAATACCCTTAGAAGCGCCACAAGTAGAATACCTAAAACTTGTAAGGTTTTGAGAGACTAATTTGTCGTCATACTGATTTGACGACTCAAGGTTTTGCTAATGTAACAGAAGTAAGTGTCTGTGTAGAAGGAAATTGAAAACTGTTCATAGCCACACCTAAGTATTTTGCAAATTTTACAGGAGAATTGTATTTTTCGTCCTTTAATTTTTTTAATATATGTCGTTTCATCTTTATTCAAGTTGAAATATTTTCTGTGCGCGAAAGAAAGCAGATTGAGAATCCGTTAGTTAAGAAATACGAGCTTAGATAGGGAGAAGGAAGATCTAAAATACAGTATGTATATGGAAGTTGCCTGCTTCCCATAAAAAGGGATGCGTGCATACGTGCCGGCTGCAGATAATGTTTTAAACAAGGCTATTTCAAACTGTTTTTACACAAGCGACCATTATTTACATCAGCAGCGTTATTATAAAAATCGGTATATCCTTTAGACATTGCGCACCGGTTTTTACATTTAGTTCTCTGCTACAAAAAATAGACATTATTGGGGTTACCAATTACACATGTATGATGTTTCTTATTCTTCATCATTTCCCCTTTTTGTTATTATCATCATTATTATTATTATTATTGTCTTTGAATTGAATTGAATTATTATTATCACCATTATTATTATTATTATTATTATTATTATTATTATTATTATTATTATTATTATTATTATTATTATTATTAGCACTAGCCCATCATTATTCAAGATTTTCAATTTAATTCAATTCAATTCAAAGACGCTCTTTATTGATATAATAATTCCACACATTTTTCATTTGAACAAAAGTGCCGATGCCCCTCAAGGGGCGAGTGGCGAGCGTGATAATTATTATTAAATACGAAAAAAAGAAAAAAAAAAAAAAAAAAAAAGTTGAGGGAGGGGGGGGATACAGATGATAACAGTGACAAGGAAGGTAACAAACAGCAGTACAACAACAATAACAAGTTTATAGAAATGAAAAACCAAAAAACAGAGGCATTCACAACAATCCACAGTAATAATAACTACAATAACAATACCAAAAACAAAAACAAAGAGCCAGCCGGATAATAACGGGAAAAACAACAACAAAATAATAATAACAATAACAATAATGGCAATTACAGGGGCAAAAACACAAAACGCCAATTAAAAAAACATTGAATACGCAGTAGGATGCAAAGAATTTGTGACAAGGTCTTTTACTCTTTCTCCAATGGTTACAATGGACCGTTGTTGAAGATGACCAAATTCTTGTTGTAATGCTGGATTTGGATTTTCGTGGCAATGGTAAAAGTTGAAATTGTTCTCTCGATTTGTTAAGAATAAGCCTTCAATACTTGTTGCACGACTGAGAGCAACATATACCAGCGTTTGTTCGTGGCTTTTTGAGTATTCATATACCACTCGTTTATAGGTTTTCCCTTGTGCTTTGTGAATAGTCATTGCACAACAAGGAACAATTGGGAATTGTTTTCGTTTACAAGAGATTAATTTTGACCGTAATGTGCATAGGGCTGTTCTTAAGTTAAGCGGAACCCAATGGGATTGCAGTTCTGGGTTATCTGCAATATGGCTTCTATATTTTCGTCGCAACTCTTGACCAATGCTTCTGTCTTCAAATTCTATCCACAAACGAATTATCTTTCTTGTAGTATTGCCTTTTTCATCAATATCAGTTTTCCATTCGACATACTTTAGATTTCCAATTGTTCCATTCACTAATTTGTCACGTATATCAATATTGGTCCTAATCATATATGGAATACCAATTTTCAATTGTAATAGGTACGGTAAATTGCCAGTTTGATTCAATTTCAACTTATGTACTTGTGTTCTGGCGCTTCTCAATTGTGCAGGTGTCTTATACCCATTGTATTCATCAATTGCAACGTGATTTAGGACGTCTACTCCTTGAATACGCTTATTATTGTACGCGTCAACCTCTTCAGTATGTGTGGAACAAACGAATTGCCTCAGGTTCAGTTTCTTCTAAATTGGCTGCATTCCTGAAACGTCCTTCAATGAGGCTTCTCTCTTCTAGTGTCAATGATTTGCCGTCTCCTATTTTCGTCAATATTGTTGAAAATTGAATATCTTGCTGACGAACAATTTCTGTTAACGGATGATATGCAAGTTGTGGCCAAGAGGATTCAACGCTGAAACTCTGGTTAGGTAATCTTCGATAAATTGGAAATTGCCGCACTGGTGGTAGTTGTTGTAAATCGCCAGATAAAATTACATTTAGACCTCCAAATGGTTCAGGAACATTGAAAATGTGTTTGAGACGATCATTGATATCTTCCAAAAGTCGTGCTCCTATCATACTGATTTCGTCAATTATGATAAGGCGAATATTCTTAAATATGATCCGAAAATTGTTCATTGTTTCAATAGATAATCTATTCTGTCGACCGTTGAAGTTTAAGCGAAATGCAGAGTGCACAGTTGTTCCATCAAATGCTGTTGCTGCGCTAGCTGTTGAAGCAGTAGCAAGATATGCGTTATAAGTAGCATTGTGAACTTGAGCAAAACGGTTATAAGTTTCCATTAGCATTTTAACTACATATGTTTTTCCCGAGCCAGCTGGTCCTGTGAGGAAAACTTGTAGAGGATTAAAAGCACCATCAAATAAGCGATCTATAGACTCCAATACAATGTTACGTTGTCCTTCATTCATAACGCACATTTTCTCGCAGTACTGAGTGCTGGACATAACATTTTCTCTTCTCCGTACAATGCATGACATACTCTCCATGATTTTCATGAGTAAATCGTTGTCAATTGGATTTTCACGTACGTTATGTACAAAATCATGATCAATTTCTCGACTCAGTGCATAATTCTGATGATTCATATTCTCTGATGGATTGTCGTCGGCAAGATCGTCTTCTTCACGCATTAATTTTTGACATTCTTGCAATATTGTTGGAATGTCTAAATTTGACTCGAATTCCTTACGTGCTTCGGTTATAAATTCCAGCTTATCTTTGTATATTTGACGAAACTTGTAATCATCCAAAAATTCGCTTTGTTCATTGCGAAATGGAATATGTAGAAGCACCATTTCTCTTATATGTTCATCATTTTCGGATTGCATATCATAATTTCGGTATCGTATGATAGATGCTTGTTTTCTTCGTGTATATTGGCCTTTTTGGTGATTCCAATAGTAATATGCCGAAAATTGGGCTAACGAGACATTTTCCAACAGACTTGGACGTAGAACATATTTATCAAAGCAATTACTTTTCCAGATATTTTTTGACGATTCGTCTACTCCTTCATTGTCTAATTCTTTTGTGGACTTACGTACTCTTTCTCTTTGGTTGGGCCATACTGTCGCAATGTATTTAATTTGCCGACTACTTTCGGACATGTGGAGATTTAGTAAGTACCATGATGCTTCTTGGCTGCTGATCTCTACAGAGTCCAAAGCATTTTTACCAATCATTGTTAAAATCTCTGTGTAGTCCTTATCTGGATATTCATCGCGCAATTTGTTCAATTCTCGATGAAGCTCACTCATTCCCCGATTCGATTTATTGAGGTAATCCAGAACGTAGGTGGCACAAGAGTACTCATCAAGAATAAATTGTATGTCCATATTTGAATTCAAGATATTCGCAATCCAAGGATTGAACGGGTTGGTCCATTTATCCTTCATCTCCCGTTTAGGAAAGACTTTCGGGCGAGTAATTCCAGCTCTTATAATGTTCAAATAACTTTCGGAATTTAAGCGATGACTCTGAAGAAATTCTTCCAAACTTTCAAAATGTTCAATTTCGAGGGAGTGATGCAATTCGTTGTATTTTTGTTTCGACATTTGTAAGCGAGAATCCGTTTTCGGCATTGGAAGAAGAATTTTCGTTTCTGTCATTGGCCAGAAAGGTGCACCAAATCGGCATTTGTTGTTCTTTTCATCGCTTTGTTTTTTCCAGCACGTGAAAGTGTGCCTGTGTCGTTGATTTTGGGAGGTCCATTTCACCGGCCCCCCTTTTTATAGTAGGGGGTTCAAACATTGGTGATGAATTGTGCTCGATTTGTGCCGAATTGTGCCGTTGATTCTACGTTTTGTGTTTGCCCCCTTCCCAAGATATCCAATAAAATCTTTAGGGGGGGCTGCTGAAACGACAGCCCCCCCTTTTTTGAAATTGGTATTTTTTTAGGGGATAATAAATTGTGCTTCATTTGTGCTGAAATGTGCCGCAAATTTCATGTTTTGTGCTTGCCCCATTCCAAAGATATTTCAAAAATATCTTGGGGGGCTCGTGAAATGACAGCCCCCCCTTTTTTGAAATTTGTATTTTTTTTTAGTCGCGTGAATTGTGCTCGATTTGTGCTGAATTGTGCCGCAAATTTTACGTTTTGTGCTCCTTCCCCCCTCCAGAATGGGAGATGTATCATACCCCCCTTCCTTGAAATTTGGACTTTTTTTAGTGAAAATGAATTGTGCTCGATTTGTGCTGACATGTGCGACAAACTTTATATTTTGTGCTTGCCCCATTCTGAAAATATTACAAGAATATCTTGGGAGAGCTAGAGAAATGGCAGCCCCCCCATCCTTGAAATTTGGACCTTTTTCAATCAAAATGAATTGTGCTCGATTTGTGCTGAATTGTGCTGCAAATTTTACGGCCATGTTTATTGGTCCGTCTTAGTTCAGCTTTTGCGCTGTCTTCCTCATGGAAAAATCGTTAAATTGACTCTCGGAGGACGCACTACTTTCAATTCTTTGCCCATACCCAAAAGTTGGAGTCATTATGCCGGACCATAGCACTATATCTTTACAGAATTCTAGTAGTTTCTTCGCTAAAGCGGGATTATAGTGTGCGTTTTCTGAGTTGCCATCATGTTCTCTGCTCTGTGCTGAAACTGTCACTCTCTTGTAAATATTCAAGATTTCTTGGAAAATCTCATCATCAGAATCTATATTATAATCGTTTTGCGGATCGTCTTCATCGTCAATCATTACTTTGCCACCCACTTCATGATCACCTTCAGGTAGACCGCTTATTAAAGTGCGTAAATAATTTTTCGAGATTTGACAAGGATTTATTTCATCCAGTAATTCATTAAAGCCGTCAGAGTCAAAAAGGGCAATAGTAAATATGTGGCGCAGAAGGATTTTCACCTCCTCAAAATCTATGCTTTTCACAAGAAGCCCAAAACAATGCATGTAAAACTGTTTCACCCTTGGAGTCAGGCTTTTCATAGGTTCCCAAGTACTAATCAAGTGCATAATGTGATTGACATCGTTCCGAATCATACATGTGGGTACACATGCATTTTTCTTTAATAGAAGATCACTGCATACTTTCTTATACATATATAAAGTCGAAAATTGAGTAAATGCTCGCACTGCTGCCATCATTAACGCTTTTGACTGATCACAGATGACTCTTTTGGGTATGGGCACTCCACTTTGTATGAACTCAGATAGCCAATAGCTTATGGCATTATTGTTGTGACGCTCACTCAACATGTGAGCAACAGGGAATTGCTCTGCAGCTCTTTTATCATGAACTGTGATTTGGTATAAAAGAATGTTCGACGTCGTTCTTCCTGATATCAAATTTATTTTTCGGACAACGCCACCGGTTGCGTCAATGGATACCTTTGGAAACTTTTCTCGTTTACAATATTCACGATAATTGTTAATTTCCATTGTACTCCAATAATGGACACAAAATTTGTCAAACATCAATTCGTGAATGATGTTCATAAATGGCAGATCTTTTTTCAAGAGCATCACAGCAATAAGTGGATCATCATCCAACAACATTGTTTTCTTAATCCTACATTTCCTTATCCGCAGTTGGTTACCACTGGGTATGTGACTCGGCTCAAGTTCGCCATAATTGATTTTTGCGTCAGCCATTTGCCTTCGAATAAATGTTGGGGCTTGATTTTCTAATAACAATTTTTTTTCAAAATGTTCTTTCCGAGCTCCACTAAGTAGTCTTTTTTTCTGACCAAGACATGTCTCATAATCACCCTCATATGTACATTCAAGGAATGCTGTCCACGTTTTATCTGGACCTTCATGTGGCTCATTATACATTATACCTATGTATCTTGAGTAGCATGAAGTACAGGTGCCTTCTATCTTCAGGTAGATTGCTCCCAATGGCTGAATTTTGCACCGTTTATAAGAAATACAACAGGGAAGACGCGTTTTTTCGAAAAATTTTTCATGGACTACGTCAGCCCAGTTGAATTGGGAGAGAACTTGGTACCTACGTTGCTTTTCAGAGTGATCATCGTTCCTTGCATACTCTGTTTCTTTTAACAACCCTGTCCATTCTTCTTTATTGAATGTAATCATAAATGTTTGCAATTTAGAGTCTACGTTCATGTCGTCGTTCATTTCGTCGTTGAGTGCGTCATCTTCTTCTGCCGGGGACTGATTCTTCTGAAGATTCCTTGAAGGCTGATGATTACGAATATTCATCGCAGACCATAAGTTATACTGATTTCGTGTGACCATAGTATACACATACTTTGGAGTAATATTTTTGCCTCATAATTCAGCCGATACTGTTCCCCACGATCTATCAAACAAGTCAATGAAATTTCATTTTTAGGCACATCATCAGACAACTGCCCTCTAATGCTTCCTAGTTGGACACAAGACAACTTTCGACACGACGTTGAAATGTTTACCTGCACTCTTCTCCCTAACTACTGTCTCTTACCACCCTCTGTCACCTATGAGCTCAAGACATCGAATAAGTACCTGGCCTATTTACCAATCTTAATCTAAACAATACATATACTTCTATGGAAGGACATGCAAGCTTTCTGAGCAAAGAAAGTGTCTCCTTGCAAAGTTCACAGAATAGAGGACAGGTCTGAAGGTAGATTACAAGATACATAAGTCAGCAGGGCCGTGCCAAGCTATTCTGACGCCATGTGCAAAATTCAAGATAAGCGTCCCTAAAGACGAAACTGATATCCAGTGTACTTGGTCAACTATCTCAAAAAGTCCTGAATAAAAGACTCCTCTGGTTTCTGGAATCAAACAACATTCTCTCTCCTTTCCAATATGGCTCCAGGAAAGGACGCAGCCCTACTGAAGCCCTTTTTGACTTCCAATCCAAAATAAACGAATCTTTACTTACTCGATCATTATTCTTCGATGTCCAGAAGGCCTTTCCTCGTGTACGGAGGTACTACATTGCAAAAAAACGTTGTGATTACGGTCTTAACTAGTTCGAATCCAAAATGTCCCATCTTTCTCCCTTCCTGTCAAAATGGTGTCCATTAAGGGGAAATCTTCAGTGTCCTCCTTCAGTGTCCTCCTCTTCTTAATAGCTATCAACGATCTGTATTACTACATGCGTTCATTTCCCTCTTTCACCCAACGTCTCTTCGCTGATGATTACAACATTTCCATCCGCTCAACTAATTCCTCTCAGAGCCTACAGACTCCTCCAAGAAACTCTTGACGCCACTTCCCACAAGGAAAAGCACAAACGGCTTCCGTTTCTCACCAGCTAAAACTTACTTCGTCATCTTCAAAAAAAGAAATCCCATTCCTACCCTTTCATGTCTTTCTTTAGAGGCTGCAACAAAAAACTACTTCTTCATCTCTACAAAAGTCTTATTCGCTCGCGGCTAGGTTATGGAGCACCGGTTTATAACTCAGCCAGTGAATCGGACCTCTCTCTGCTGGACACCATTCAAACCTCCCTCAGGTTGGTCCTGGCAGCCTTCTGAACAAGTCCTAAACTCAGTTTATGAGCCGAAGCTGCCAAAACTCCTCTTCACTTTCGCCGACTCATTCTAACCCTTAACTTCTTATCATCTGTCACCCAATTCTCTCACCTACCCACTTTTAATTCCATCTTGAAACCAAACAATGACCCCCCTCCAGCCCCCAGAAACGAACATATTCTACTCCAATTCGAACATTTCCTCAAAGGACCCTCCACAGTTCACCCCCTCCTACCTTTTTACATGTCATGTTCACCTTGGACTCTCACCCAGCCGATCATCCGTTTCAATCTCACAGAAATCCCCAAATCTAACAGCACCTTCACCATCCACGTACAAATAAGAAACCTGACTCACGAATATCCAGATCACACTCTCTGTTTCACTGATTGCTCAAATACTAAAATCAAAAAGGCTTACTCATATTCCATTCTCGGATTCATTGTCTCTCATTGCATCTGTAACACAGCCTCCCTATTTACTGCCGAATTGATGACAATATTTACCTGTCTTTCCCACCTTTCTGAACTCCCTCCTGGTGGCGAATTTCTCCTCACAGATTCACTTTCTTCACTTCACTCTCTCACTGACCCCTATATTACAAACCCTCTCAGAAAAAGAATCCTCACGCTACAGACTCTAACCTCAATTAACACCCACGTCTTATTCATTTGGATACCTGGCCATGTTGGCTTACCTGAAAATGACGTGGTAGACCAGGCAGCTGAAGTCGTCGCCACCTTTGATACTATCACTGATTACACTCCTGTTCCTGTCACAGACTATAAAAACCGTTACCGCTCAATCATCCTAAATTCTTGGGCCGAACTCTGGAAAACTCAACCTTCAAACATACTCCTCTAAATTAAAATAACTCCCACCTTGTGGTCAACTTCCTTCAGGCATTCTAAGCGTGAAGACACCGTTATCTGTAGATTAAGAATGGGCCATACTCGAATCACACACTCACATCTTATTGACTGAATTTCCCAATCACCCGAATCCCCATCAATGTCGATCACTTCTTCTCATGGCCTGTACTCCTAAACTTCCGCTCTTCATTAAATACACTTTCTTCCCTCCTTCCCTCCTGCAAGCTCTCAAAAACAACTCAGACTCCATCTCCCTTGCACTTCAATACCTCTATCTTACTCACTTCTTTCCATCCATATAAATACTTTATCTTCCTGAACGTTGTGAGTCTATCTTTATGTATCTCAACCGTTTACCATTCTATGCTAAGTTTTTTCATTTTCATATTACCTGATCTAAACTAATCTAATATTATTTGCTTTCATTATCAAGTAAGTATCCTACATTTCGAGCCCATAACCCGCAGCGTAGTTTTATAGCTCCTTAAATAAATAAATGAAAAAGAAAGTCTTCTCATAAACTTTTCAAAATTCAATGTACAGTATTTTTTTTTGTGAAAATTCCGTTTTTTTGTTACTTTTTGGCGCCCCGGAGACTTGGCACCCTGGCAATTTGCTCATGTCGCCATATGGTAGGCACGGCCCTGTAAGTCAGACAAAAAGACAATCTAGAAAGGGAGGCCGATCCACATTCCTGTCTCACTATAATGCCACGTAGTGATCATGCTTATAAGGTGGACAAATGTGACCGAGACAACAGTAACCCGGCTTAGCGTTTCTCAATAAAACGCAAAATAGATGCATCACTGATAACGTTGAGCTGCGTTTCCCTTGATCACTGATTACGCTAAGCCGGGTTTCTGTTGTCCCGGTCACAAATACTTTCAGCAACCAATGATGCCCAACTTTGCAATTATTTCAGTTTTCCTGAAATGAACGCACTAGAAAGTGAAAACATCTATGTTATCTATCAGAGTGGGACTTGGTCATAGGGGTTAGTTTAAAGTTTTTCCAGTTTTCTTTATCAAATTGAAGATTTCTTCCTTCTTCCTCTGTGTGGCATTACATATGAAAGAAATGAGGTAATCACGAGAAAAAGATGGACTGTAGCAGAATTTTAAATTGGTGACCGAGGAAATAAATATTTCACGAGAAAAAAGAAGACTGACCTCGAAATAAATTGAATTGCACGAGACGTAATTTTATTAAACGATATATTATCAAATGTCACACGATTTAAAAATACAAAGACGAGTTAAGAAAACATTCCCCGGAACTACTCTTCACGAGAAATATAAACATATAAGTGTCGGAATAATAGATCAATAAGCACAAAATATTCAGTGTCAACGATAACCGTTTAATTAATCAACGAACGTGAATTAAGCTCTTAATTAGAATATACATAGTGGAACACCTTGTAATGTTGCACAAAAAGAAAGACACAGTTACCGATCAGGATAAACGTAGTTAAGAGAAGATACAGTAGTCAGCCTTAAGCCATTCAGCATATGGACTAATATAGGTAACGCACATACAATTCCGACAATAAGAGAAAAATAGAAATAAATTATTGTATTATTACTGTACAATTAAAGCTTTTTTGGCTTTGCTAGGCCGTCCTCTCTTCCGTTTTTGACCGAGCGGAAAATTTTTCGCCCCCAACGGTAAGCTCATCTCCTTCTTATTCCAAGTGCATGCTTGCATTGCCTCTTTTCTAGGACGGGTGGACATGTGCACGAGACACTTCCACTGGTTATCTCGATTTTCCATATGTCGTCGAATTCAGTCCATTTCTATTCACGACGGTTGAACTTTGTCAGTAGACTTGCTGTGATCGGCTTATTCATCCTTGCCACGCTGGCAAAATTCGTATGCTGTAGAAGTACCGTCATCGCGCTCCAGCACTGGTACATTACTGACGGCCCATTGATACCCATCCGTCCACAGTTGCGAAGAGACGACAGGAGTTTCGGCAAACAATATGCGATTAATACACGATGGAGCTTGACGTTGAGACCATTTACGCACCATATCGCTAACACATTGAAGAAACTGACCAACGGGGAGCCTTTCCCGAAGAGTGTGCTCTCGTTTTATAACACCATTCGTTGCCTCGATGTCGTTGTTTGTACGAGGGCAATCAATGGCGGCTCTCGCATACGAAGATGGATATTTTATGAGCCATTGTGCCTCAAAATAGTCGATGAAGTCGAGAATGAGCTTACACTTCTTCTTTCGCCATTTTTTCAGGAAGAGCCGCGATGCTGCACTAAATGTGTAAAGAGGAACGTAAAGTCCGCTGTCGTTTTTCCTTTTGTCATCCCCACAGCATAAGGGTGGAATACTCGATTCGCGTCACTTGTACCAATGAGCAAGGCCGGATAACCCTGCCATGTTACCTTATGACTCGCGTCCGTCTGAACCATTGCCGATTGACTGCACAGTGAAAGTAATTGCGACGTGGATACGAAAATTGTTATGTCTTGTTCGTCCACATCAGGAGATTCAGCACATACAAGAAACGCGATTAGTACGTCTACGCTTTGGCGCTGGAGGAAGTTCTTCATCTTCTGAGGAAGTTACATTGTCACAATAATTTTCGACGTATGATACGGCCATAATTCACAAAGGCGATTGTTCAAGAATAAATAAAAAAATCGACGTCGAACTACTTCAATAGGTACGAATTAAAAACGTTGCTTCAAACAAGTTGCACGTATGCAATGAAAGTATACAATGCAATGCACCGAGCAGTTCTGTAATCGACACACAGACAAGCCGTGATGTTAAGAGGGTGAATAGCATCATTCAACTCATGATGAATGCAATAAGTACTATACCTACTTGTGATAATGACAATATTAATTACGTCATACGCTGACTCATAATCTTTTCTCGGGGTCACCTATTTACATCTCGTGAGAGACAGTCGAAAATTGCATATTATCGCAGATTTTGGACAACCACTTCTTAAAATCGTTCCTCTACTGAATTTTCTCGTGTACTTCTTTCTCGTTAAAAATTTATTTATTCTCGTGCAATTTAATATTCCCCTTTTCTATTGAGTGCTCTAAATGTACAATTACTCTTTCTTCTGCAACATCAGGATATATGAGACAGGACTTCGGTCCTAATTGCGGGATATTTCTTGTTTCACAGGGATTTCACTGTTGGGAAGGCTGAGCAGCCATCTATGTCAGTTAAAGGGGAAATTGCGTATACCGTTTTTTCAAAGAAGTTCGAATCTCTATTACATTTACCCCCGGTTTAATCATCTCGGAGCTGTTCATGAAACTGTTTAAATCTGAGATCTTCCAAGTTTGGGATGTGACTTGATGACCCATATAAAGTATTGATAACGTTACATCGACGATAGCCTTCGTGTGGGGACATGTCCAGTAGCTGCCCATACTGTCAAAAACTTCTAAAATCAACACTTCTGCAATAGGAAATTCGCCATGGAGACCGGCAAAGAAGAAATAACTTTTCTTGATCTCTCCATCTTCATGGGTATCTCATCTTCTTCTTTGAAGAAAACCGTAGTTTTTTATTGCAAACCCACATCTAGGAACTTCGTCAATCAGTATCCCCTTTAGCCAATCCCTCTCCAACTCCTCGAGGATCCTCTCCCACGTCGGGAGTTCCTGTAAGAAAAGATTGGTCCGTAAACATTATAAAATTGTTCAGTTTCCCCTTCCTACTGATTAAATACTTCTTCATATCATTCCTGAGTTTTCATTAATTGAGATACTTTCTCCTCTTACACACAGCGACTGTTCTCTTTTATTTGCGTACTACTCATGAGAGAGACTTTTATCTTCATGAGAAGGAAAAATCGACCAGCCCTTACACTACCTTGGTCATCTTACAGCTGTCTTATGTTTCCTGAATTTATTTACTTTTGGACCAACCTTCTATTCTGTAATTACTATGAGTAGAGACTTTTCATAGATGAAAATGTGACAATGCTGCACAAAGGACTTCAAGTTTCTAAGCTGAAAACCCTCGTCGCCTCGAAATGGAACTTGGGGACGTTAAAAATTTCTAATAAAAATAAGACAAAAAACTTTAATCAATTATGGACCAGAACTTTGTCCCATTCCCAGGCTAAATGAGTGTATCCCTCAACTTAATAATTTAAATTACCATCAATTATTGCAATCACAGTCTTTGATTATTTCATATTTGTATTCAAGAATCCTCTCTTTCATTCTCCCATATTCCATCTTAATTTACAATATTCATTCTCTGAATATGGGGGATTGAAACCAAAATTAGCCATCAATTTATACTCAGTATATAATCATAGGGGGGGGGAGTGCAGTGACTCCGACGACGAGTGCGGATGTTTCTTGGAGATGAGTTGAGGAATCTCACAAGTATGTCTCTGAGAACGTACCCTCTTATGATATGGTAAAAGATTTTTCTAAATAGATGATGTTGAAGAAAGATTTGAAGAGTATCCCAACGACTTCCTACCCAGACACCCTTGCAATAAAATAGACGCTTTTGAAGTGCAATTTTACTCATATTCTTGCGTGGGTGTACTAGCATTTCAACATCGTGTATTAGATAAATTATTTCATTTAGTAGCTTGAAAATTGTTCAACGCTATTGAAGTTGCTTTGTATAGCATAAGTATAGAGAAAGACTGGTGCAGAGACATTATTCAAACATAACAGAATTGTTTCAGTAAGCATGCAAATTTGGAGCGATTGACTAAATTAGGCTTGATAATTTCAATATCACTACGTTTCAATACCGGTAATTCATGCAGTACACGAGAAAAGAAAATTGTTACCTGTCGGAGGGCTTTTTAAAAGTGTCAGTTTCACAGTCATACAGCGCATCTTTGTGCCGAACAATGACTTGTACAATTTCTTCCACATCTCCTCTTGGTTGACGAGGCATTTCAATAAATCATGAACAAGAGGTGTAGGCCTGATTACATCACCATACAGAATTGTGCTTTGAACATGTGAGATTGTGAAGACCTAAATTGTCAGAATGATCAAGCCAAAAATCAGCTGTAAACCTAACCAACAGGTAGGCGGGCTACTGGTGAACAAAGATTGTTGATAAAACAGGTTAGAGATTACAAATGCACTGACATGAACGGTAACTGTACAATCATTGGTTCCGCAGCACAGGAGCTGGCAAATTCTAGTTTCAGTTCTCACCATGCAAATACATGATGCTTTTCTTTTCAAAGTGATTTTGAGATGAGTGTTCGAGGTATGAATGATAATATAATGATCGCCACCAAGTTTACAGGTTAAATCCTTGACCCTTGATATTTGGCAGCAATTGGTTTCTCTGACCACCTGAAATGTACTAACAAGATATTTGTAATTTGACAGCAGAATCATTACTTCTACACCCGAGAAATTAGGAAGCCTACTAGCAAAACTCGACCTTTCATTTTAAACAATAAAGAATGTAGACGAACAAAGAGCAAGATAATAATACAATGAACTTCCATTTAACGACAGTCTCTATGCAACAAATTCTCTCCCGTTCTCTTGAAAATAACACAAAACAATGTGTAGGCCTATGTTACAAATCATACTTACTTAACCATTAGAAAATAGTACTTCGAAACAAAATCAAAAATGTTCCTCATGATGAATTAAAATAGAATTCCAACCACAGCAAATAGGCCTACCTATTTTCAGAAAATGGTGAAAATTCTGATTGAACAAGACAGTCAACCATATTACTTATTTTTCAATATGTTTTGCGTACAATGTTTTATGATGTACATAATACTGTATATGTAAAAAAAATCGAATGCATTGTTCCCTAAGAAATAGAAAATAATAATAATTTTGAAAATGTTAAAGAAACGCTTTCATTAACTTGTGAGATGGGTTTATTGAAAGTCAATGTAAAAAGAAATATAATTGAATGAGATCGATTGAATCACAAAAAAAAAAAAAAAAAAAAGAAGAAGGAACAAATGACATTGCCAAACTATGAACTTGAGATTCCAAGAAATTTTATTCTGCTGTGATGATAGCATGAGCTGAACTAAAAGTCAGAAAGGAAGTGTTAATATCAGAGTTTCTGTTTTCAATAATAAAAAATACAATTTGAATTCATTGTTATTGAATGTCTAAAAAACTAAAATTACAAATTACCAATTTTTTTTTTCTTACAGTAATTTGTAGTTTTACTTTTTTAGTTATTAAATAACAAGGAACTGCCAAGCTGCAAGATTTTTAGTAAACATCAAATTTGTGAGTGCGTTTTTTATGTATCCACTTTTCAGTAATGTGACAATTAAATTATTTTCAAATTGTTGGACCAAGATTCAATCGGCCCAATCACAAGTTACAAGAAAGCTTTTCTGTAAATTTCATCAAATTATTTCATTTTGTACTATTTAGTTTTTGCGGATACTTATTTGCAGCGTTGCAAAAAGAATAGAACAACAGATAAGATGTGTTGACGTGTTTTTTTGTTTAAAATGGACTTTCTGTTTGAAACATCTTGCATTTCAAATGACAAGTTTTTGATCCATTGTTTCCTGGAATATTGCAATATTCCCAAAACATATTTCAGTAATGAAGTAGGTGGGTGGGCATTTTGGAATTTATATTTTGGTGTATTCTGAAATTAGTTTTGTTTGCAACAGAATATAGATGTTTTCCAATTTAAATCTCTTCCAACAATTCAAAACATAGCAAATTTGCTTATTTCTGTTGATACAAAAACTAAAGGATTGATGAATTCCTGTCTAAATTGTAGTTACCATTTCAAATTCTTATCAGCAAAAGAATTGGCGGTACTGACAAACTTCATGACTAAAGCAGTAGAACATTGGTATCCTTCAAAATTCATATAAATTCTCTCAATCGATTTCTGCTGTCAGCTTATTAATGATTGAAAAATGACAAGAGATGAAGAGCTCATAATTCTTACCAGCGTGAATCATGCATATTTGTCATGAGCCCCACTAATAAGTCATTCATTCAATCATTTTAATATAGTTAGTGTATGAAATGTGAAAACAATATATTTCAATATACAATGATTATATGTGTCCCATTGTGTACACCATATCATTCATTGTTTGATTACGTTCATTTCAGTGTGTTTGATAGTGAAAGGTATGACGATCACATACATTGGTATGATTTTATGCCCAGTCAGCGACTAAGTACCCGTCTTCCTATGTAGCTAAATTAAAGATGTGAAGAACAAAAAAAATGTTCCCTGTTTACTAATAAGGTTTGAAGGTGTGTCACATCCTTTTACCTGTTTCAAAACAATACTGCAATAGAATAGGTTTGGAAAAGGAGGAGGAGGGTATTATCTTTGCAGAAGCTGAACCAAAGATAGCGAATATTTCCATGAGGAAGACAGCGCAAAAGCTGAACTAAAGACGGACCAATGAACATGGCTAATGTTTCACAAGCTTACGTCCATTCTCAGTGGGGGGGGGGGAGGGGGTAATAAAAACGTGAACATTGTGGATGAAGTTGGAACAATGCATTTGGCCGGATAAAAAATTTAAATATCAACTTATTTTGCTTATTGTTCCAAAAATTTCACCCTCCTTCTGAAGGAGGTCAGAAAGTAAAGCATAATAAATGCATAGCACATTTGATTACAAAGTTGAGTACAATTTATTTTGACTGATAAAATGCCGAATTTCCAGGACGGGGGGATGATACCTTCCACATTCTGGAGGGGGGAGGAGCACAAGAAGTAAAATTTGTCGCACAATTCACCACAAATCGAGCACAATTCATTTGGACTGAAAAAAGTCCAAATGTCAAGGAAGGGAGGGCTGCCATTTCTCTAGCTCTCCCAAGATATTCTTGTAATATTTTCAGAATGGGGCAAGCACAAAACGTGAAATTTGCAGCACAATTCAGCACAAATCGAGCACAATTCATTTTGACTGAAAAAAGTCCAAATTTCAAGGAAGGGAGGTATGATACATCTCCTATTTAGGGGGGGGGGGAAGGAGCAAAAAACATAAAAATTTGCAGCACAATTCAGCACAAATCGAGCACAATTCATTTTGATTGAAAAAGGTCCAAATTTCAAGGATGGGGGGGCTGCCATTTCTCTAGCTCTCCCAAGATATTCTTGTAATATTTTCAGAATGGGGCAAGCACAAAATATAAAGTTTGTCGCACATGTCAGCACAAATCGAGCACAATTCATTTTGACTGAAAAAAGTCCAAATTTCAAGGAAGGGAGGTATGATACATCTCCTATTCTGGAGGGGGGAAGGAGCACAAAACGTAAAATTTGCAGCACAATTCAGCACAAATCGAGCACAATTCATTTTGATTGAAAAAGGTCCAAATTTCAAGGATGGGGGGGCTGCCATTTCTCTAGCTCTCCCAAGATATTCTTGTAATATTTTCAGAATGGGGCAAGCACAAAATATAAAGTTTGTCGCACATGTCAGCACAAATCGAGCACAATTCATTTTCACTAAAAAAAGTCCAAATTTCAAGGAAGGGAGGTATGATACATCTCCTATTTAGGGGGGGGGGGGGGGAAGGAGCAAAAAACATAAAAATTTGCAGCACAATTCAGCACAAATCGAGCACAATTCATTTTGATTGAAAAAGGTCCAAATTTCAAGGATGGGGGGGCTGCCATTTCTCTAGCTCTCCCAAGATATTCTTGTAATATTTTCAGAATGGGGCAAGCACAAAATATAAAGTTTGTCGCACATGTCAGCACAAATCGAGCACAATTCATTTTCACTAAAAAAAGTCCAAATTTCAAGGAAGGGGGGTATGATACATCTCCCATTCTGGAGGGGGGAAGGAGCACAAAACGTAAAATTTGCGGCACAATTCAGCACAAATCGAGCACAATTCACGCGACTAAAAAAAAATACAAATTTCAAAAAAGGGGGGGCTGTCATTTCACGAGCCCCCCCAAGATATTTTTGAAATATCTTTGGAATGGGGCAAGCACAAAACATGAAATTTGCGGCACATTTCAGCACAAATGAAGCACAATTTATTATCCCCTAAAAAAATACCAATTTCAAAAAAGGGGGGGCTGTCGTTTCAGCAGCCCCCCCTAAAGATTTTATTGGATATCTTGGGAAGGGGGCAAGCACAAAACGTAGAATCAACGGCACAATTCGGCACAAATCGAGCACAATTCATCACCAATGTTTGAACCCCCTACTATAAAAAGGGGGGGGGCCGGTGAAATGGACCTGATTTTGGGGATTGGTCAATAGTGAAGCATCTGTGCTAATTATTTCATCAATAAGTTCGACAGTTTTCGGCATGTGTTCACTGACAGGTTCCTTGGGATCGTTTTCCAACCAGCCTTTACCATGAGTATGTGGACTACCTCTCTGTTGAAATTCAGCACGTTTGAACGATTCCAACATACGATATTTCCCAAAAGGACTACACCGTGATGATTTCAATAGATTCATTATTGTCTGTACCAGTTTGTTGAAGTAGAGACAACAGGTGACAGGATCATCGTTCACCAATTGTGTCCTCTCAGCTGAACTCATTTCATTGACCAAATTTTCGTTGGTTCCTGGCCACTCTTTCTTGTTCTTTAATCGATATAAAATGCGCAATAAAGGTGCCCAATTGTATTCTGACGCACTGAACGTAAAGAATATTGTAGGCTTACTGATCTGGCGCATCATGGCGAATACTTCTTTTTTTCTTGCTAACCAATATTGAAATGAGTTTGGTATGCATTTTAAGAACGCTAAATTTCGTTCAGCACAATTTTCTACAAATTTCATATCTTCAACGTCTTTTCTGGTCAATTGTTCAGTATTTGCTGTGAATTTGAATGTGGCGTAAAGGCTATCGCGGACTCGGAAACGCATCACTCTCATGGCCATAAACAGTACATGTTCGGGGGCGGCCCCTCGTCTATCGCAACGTCGTATCTCACTAGTTGCCATCATATATGGTGTTACTCTATCCAATTTGAATTTTCGAGGTTCTCCCAGGTATATTCCAGGAAACGATAGTTCTTCTGCGTATTCATCGTTCAGCAAACTTAGTGGTATCTTCTGCATACTAGGCGCCCAGTGAATTTCATTTTCGGTGAATAGCATAGTCTGTTGTTGAGCGAGAAGATAATCGTTATCGTTATTTTGAAAATTTGGTATGATTGGAACTATTGGACAATTTGGATCAACATCGTCGTCTTCTATAGGTAACTCTGGAAGAGGTGCTGTGTTCTCGAAAAATTCTTCATTGACTTCTATTTTAAGCATTTTGTACAATGGTTTCTCCAGCAAATATTTCAACCATTCCTTTATAATCCTTTTTGTTACATAACCTCGAAGGTAAATGGATTTGTGAATTTGGTGACGCTTTATGTTCACGTTGAATACGTAATCGTCTTCCAAATCGCGAGGTAATTTACATACTTCGGTTGGTATATCAATAGGTACATTGATGATTTGACCAACGATTCCTTTACCTCCCATTCGTAATCTTCGAATCTGCATAAATGGAAATCTAATCGATACCAAACGTGTAGCAACCGGATTCAATTCTGGAAGATGTTGCGGATATGGTGGATACGTGAAACCATTGCTACGCGATAGTCGAGGAACGAACGATTTTGTTAAGGCTTTGTAACAAGTCTCGCAAACAGAAAACGTAGTTATATCTTCACCAGGAAATTCCTCGGTAATCTGCGTTCTAAAAACGTCTGAAAATTTTTTCAATGGAATGGGCCGGAGATCTTGCTGAAACCATAAGCGATCGCATACCGAACATGTGAAACCAAAAGGATTATCTAAAAATCTTTTCTTGAATTCGAGATCAATAGATGTCCTCGTTGACGTGTTTTCTATTGTCTCAACAGTAGTGTAGGACGTTCTTGGTAGTTCCAATTCGTTTGTTCTCGACGGACTAAAAGGAACTCGTAGATCTACTCGACGTATGATACCATCAGCTAAGACTGTTGATTTTGTCTCCTCGTCGAGTTCAGTGATTCCAGTAGTTACGGTACTTGTGCGACCATTCTTGGCGAGCTTATTTCGCAATCGACACGCTCGTTTCCTTTCAGCTTCTTTCCTTCGTTTTTCAGTGGATAAGCTTTTACGATAGTTGCGAACTCTATCAGCTTCTTTTGTGGATATACCTGATGGATTGGCGTTCTTAGTGCGATTTGAACGACTAGCTCTTTTTCGGGTGGATTCTTTATGGCGTTGTTCGCTTGTACACTTTTGACGGTACGTGCGAAGTCTATCAGCTTCTTTCGTGGATATACCAGATAGATTCGCGTTCTTATTGCAATTTGAACGACTAGCTCTTTTTCGAGCGGATTCTCTATCTCGTTGTTCAATTGTCCACTTTTCACGGTAGGCGCGAATTCTACCCGCTTCTTTACCAGATGGATTTATCTTATTACTGCGGCAATTTGAACGACTAGCTCGTTTTCTTTCAGCTTCTTCTTTGCGTTTTTCAGTGGATAAGTTTTTACGACTAGCTCGTTTCCTTTCAGCTTCTATTTTTCGTTTTTCAGTGGGTAAGTTTTTGCGGTAAATGCGTAATCTTTCCGCTGCCTTCGTGAGTTCCTTATTTGCTAGTTTTCTTCTCTTCTTTGGTACGTCAAAAGAATTCGTGTCATCGTCATTTGATAATGATTCAGACGAATTTTCAATCCAAAGATTCATTTTGTGCTTTGAAAATGACCATAAAAGGACTAAATGTCACAGCATCTTTGGAAACCAGTCAGAAAATATTCTTACATTCAGGATAACAGTAAAACAACCTTTTAGCATTTAAGAATCGAAACAACGTACATGAATCATAATTATTGTCATGGTATTTGAATAAACACTCGCTCAAGATACAAACAACGTTAATAAACAATGCAGTACGAAGCGTTGCCTATCTGGCTCATTGAAGGGGCGGAGCTAACATACAGTATATGAGACAAATTAGGCTAGGACTCCTAGTTTTATACTAAAAATAAAGGAGACTAAGAATACGTGATAGAAGATACAAGTAGAGCCACTTCAAGTTTGCCCCATGCTAAAACCACTTCAGGTTTAGTATAATGAAGCTTAGTCTAGTGGAATAGTTGATAAAAGGGGGAATTGAAAGCTAGTTTTATTCTAGTAGGAACTGTCTTACAAGTCGAAGGAAGATTGGTCAACTACCTTCTAGAGCCACTCCAGGCTTAGCCTAGTATACTGTATATTGTGGAACCTCGTATACTGCATATTAGCCATAGTATAATGAAGGCCTGTATCCTATATATAAGGGAACATTGTATACCGTTTATGGACCCAAATTTCGGAATTAGGGGGTACGGTCGCTTCTTGGTCTAGTATACAAGTCTACTTTTGTATATTTCAGGCTGATGCGATTAAAGGGCCTCACTTCTTGGTCTAGTATAAGTCTACTTTAGTATAATATTTCAGGCTGTTGAGATTACGGAGCCTCACTCGCTCCGCTCGTAGTTTAGAATGCTTTTGGAAGACTCATTCGCTCCGTTAGATCGCCAGGAGGGAGACTTGGAAAGTAGCTTCATGTTGGTCTTCCGAGTCGAAGAGAGATCGGTCGCCCCCCTGCTAGAGCCACTTCAGGTTTAGTATAATGAAGCTTAGCCTAGTAGAATAGTTGTAAGGAGGGGGACTTGGAAGCTAGTTTTATACTAGCAAGAACTGTCTTACAAGTCAATGAAAGATTGGTCAACTCCCTTCTGGAGCCACTCCAGGTTCAGTATAATGAAGCTTAGCCTAGTATACTGTATATTATGAAACCTCGTATACTGTATATTAGCCCTAGTATAATGAAGGCCTGTATCCTATATATTACGGAACATTGTATACCGTTTATTCAGCCTTGACAGTATAATCCTAGTATACTGTAAATTAGTATACAGCAGACGATTGTACGGACGGACGGACGTACGGACGCAAATTTTGGAATTAGGGTACGAGGTCAAGGGGGGAGGTCTAGAGCAGAAATTCTTCTAAGTGTCAAGGTCATGGTTGTACGGACGGACGTACGGACGTACGGACGCAAATTTCGGAATTGGGGGTAGGATCAGGCCAGAGCAAAGACATGAAACATGTCAAAAATCAAAATATGAAGAGAAAACACAAGTAAAGGAGTGCTGTGACACACTAAAACAGAATATTAAAGTGTTTAGTGAACGATTGAGAAGGTGAACACGAGGAAGAATGACAACTGTGTTTTTGTCAACAGTGAAAGATGGTTCTATAGACGAATAGGTTTTAACAACAGAATACAACAGAAGACCAGGAAACACCAGATAGTAGCCTATACCTGAATTTTTCGTGTGTGAACAAGTGAATGTGAATAACATTTCTAGGCACTACGAGATGAAATTTGCAGGTCTGTGATTACGAGCTTTTTGTCTTCAAGTTCCAAGAAATCCATCAACGGTCAGCTCGTATAGAAATTCGAACGGCAACGTGGAAAATGGAAAATTTTTGATGAATTTAAGCAGTGGCGGACCAACACTTGGATTATAACAATGGATACAGAAGGTAATTCAACGTGTACGTGCCTCGTTTTTTTTTTTTTTTTTTTTTTTTTTTGAGGAGAAGTGCTGTAAGCACTCTCTTGGCCTTAAAATACGGCAGAAGAGAGTGGTGGTGCCCGCGGCTGCGAAGGTAGTTCCCCTTGGACAAAAACGGAAGAGAGGCAGGCCAGCCTTTGCGAGGAAAGCGTTATTAATTTAAGTAATTTTCATTTTTTGAAACTTCGAATTTTATTTTGTTTTTATCTTATTACGCGTGCTAAACCATGGCGTTAATTTTTTCTTTTCTCGTTTCAAATAATTATAATCGCGTTCAATAACGTTATATTAATGCTAAAATTTTACTTTTATCGTATACGTTTTGTTTTAACGTTTACTTCAATTAAATATTAGTGATTTCCCGTCTTCTTTCTCCTGTATTCATTATTCCATCGCGTGCCAATAAATGAATTCCACCCAAAAGCTGCTGTGGAGAGAACAATGGTGCCAAGACGAGAAGGAGGCGAAGGAATTAGTGATATAAGTAGCCTCACAGATCATCGAGTTATAAATATTAGAAAATACTTCCTCGAAAAGAAAAAAGAAAGCAAACTCATAAAAGCGATAGCTGACGCAGATGTTGGCCTAACTCCACTAAAGCTGAGTGTAGAGCAAGATAATATCTAGAGGAAAGAATAAGACGCAGGAAGGAAGAGCGAATGACCCGATGGAAACAGAAAGCTTTACATGGTAGATATTACAAGGAATTATACGAAAATGAAGACACTGACAAAGAGGCGTCCAATAGATGGCTGTAAACAGCGAACATATTTCCCGAGACAGAAGGTTTTATAATGGCCATACAGGACCAAGTAGTAGAGACGAGGAATTACAGGAAAATCGTGTTAAAGGAGGGCGAAATAAAGTGTGTACGTTCAATTTCTTCTTTTATATAGACGACCACTGCTTTGGGAGCCGATGAGCTTCAACGATATTGTACTCATTAATTAGTGTCACATCCATATACTCTTAAAGATTTGTTTGACAAGGTCGCGAGTATTTTCCTCTGGTTGGGGAGGAACACCAAAGATTTTCAAATTGTTTCGATATTGGTACTGCTGATTGTTGTAGAGTTCCCTCTTTAATGACTCAACATTTGAAGTGAGTTCTCTATTCATCGCTTCGAGCTCGGCAACTCTATCATTGACTTTCGCAAAATTTGCCCGGAAGGCATCGTTAGTTGGCTGTATTAGATCGATCTTTTCAGACATTTGAGACACTTGCTCACATAGCGGTTGGAGACACTTAAGCTGCATAGTTATATTAGCCATGAAATTTGCAAGTGTTTGTTTCGAATGTTGGGAGTCGTCAGTGCCTTCATCGTCAGACGTACGTGGTCTTCTAGGTAGCGAACTGTCTCGAGAGTGATTTGGGCGTTTAACGCACGTCCGACGCGACGGTCTCTTCCGTCTTGGGACTCTGTTTTCCTTGACGAGTACGTACTCTTGAATTCCAGCACAAGAATTCAAGTGATAATGATGGCCTTTACATACTGCGCAGACGGCTCTACTTTTATTAAAGGGCAAAATACGATTTTTACATTTAGTGCAGCCACGGCCGGTGCAGCTATAATATTTGACTCACCTACTCCTTCCATGTTTCTTGATGGTGGTGTACTCTTCTGTGAGTTTGTTGGTGAATGAATCATTTCGATTAGGTATTCAATAGGGATAAGGACTGCGAGCACAATTAGAGCGAAAAAGCAAAAATATTCAAAAAATAAACGTAATTTGGGTGAGTATGAAGTTTAGTTTAAATACTAACGCTTTTAACTGAGTAGATTAAGACGAAAATCAAACGAAAAGATAATTGTTTTCTTGAGTTATAGTTCGTTTTAGAGAGGAGGTGCAAGACCTACACTGATAATAATAATAATACTAATAATAATAATAATAATAATAAATAATAATAATAATAATACCCTTGTAGACCGGAATAATAATAATAATAATAATAATAATAATAATAATAATAATAATAATTACGAATTGCGAAATTAAAATGAAAGCTTAACGCATTGTCAAAAGTTGGAAGAAACTGTAGAGTAGACAAGCTATAATTCATTCGCTCGCCTTATCAAATGAGGATAAGAATCCAAAATTAGAAAGGAGAGCGAACAAGAAGGTGCTATAAAAGAGACGTATACATAGGGTAATATTCAAGAGAAAATTAATGGGGGTAGACCATTTTTTCGTAGCCGCTGGTTGATTTCGCCTATTTGCTTTAATTGCAACCCGAGGACGACCGTTAACCGACGTCTTCAAAGCGCGAAACCAGCGTCGTTATTTGCGATTCTTAATTGGAATCCATTTATATTGTATTATGAACTACGAGTATGATCAAGTTTTCTCGTACGCTACCACAACTCTACTTATTAAGTGCCTGTTCATTTTGCAAAAACACGACAAATACAATACCTTATACTAGATAAGGGGCTCTCTACCTCGTTGAAGTAGTTTTTATGTTTTTAATTTTGAAATGTCAACACGCTGAATGGCTTTTTGAGGTACCGTACGAATATAGTTCTTGAATTTTCAGCATTAGGTTATGGTCCATGTAACTGATGTATTTTAATATTCGCATACCTTTTTCTTAGAATTATTGACGATGATTCAAATGTATTTAATTAAACCCGCAGGCTACGGTACTTTTTATAATAATGCGGTTAAATCCGAATACAGGGCAGTGTGCAATGGTATTCTGAACCGAGAGAAGAAGTTCTAGAAATAAAATGTTACACTTTTGTGCGAATGGAGTTCTCAACGGTCGAATTTAAATCACGCAGTCACAAAACACAGTTTCTTTTTTCCTCTTTCACTATCACCCTACTTGGGTCAATTTGGCTTCCCGTTAGGCATAATGCAAGAATGAAGATGAGAAGTAGTATAGTAGGCCTAGACCATTCTGAAGATTGATTGTTGGCGAGCACCAGGTGACAACCAGAACAGGAAAAAGTCACGTGTAGCGCTGGTTTGCGATAGAGCCTATGCAGTAAACGAAATCAGACAACCAAAATTTCCGAAACGGAAAGTGAAAATTGAACTAAATGTTGTGAAATGTTGATAAGTGAAATAACCGAATTATTTGTAAATATTCTCTTAGCGCAGACGTCACACGAATCACTCAGATTCTTGATTCTCTTTGAGCAAGCGCAATAGTATAATAACTCTTCAACATGATGGTATTGATTACAGTAAAGGTGACCTGTTTAGTGCAAAGTTTACATGTTGCAGAATTTGCGATTCAATTATTACAATTATTACGGGTAAATCTACAGTCGAAATGAATGTAAAAAATGTATACAACGTTTGATTAAGTTTGGTTGGTGCCAGAAAATACATCCTCTTTTGTAGTCCAAACTTCCAGCGTGATGCATTGCGAAGTGGTTCACCAATGATTGCAACGAAGGAGTGCGTTGCGAATAATTCCTAGAAAATACTCAACAGTCTTACTCAATTTAAACGAATTGTGGCGCTTGACGGAACCCAGCGTCACATCATAAGAAATGAAAGTAATTGAATGAAGTCTGTTAGAGGGTGATGAATGGCGTATCGGAAAGCGGCGTCCGTATCGAACGGCCAGCACGATAGAACGACGGCGAACACACTGAAGTGCGAGTCCTACGAGTAGTGTGAGTAGGACGAGCATTGTGAGTAATAGTGAGTCAGGGGCAGCTCAGCAAGCCGCGGTGGTGGCCACAGCTGGATATCCTACACACTCTGACAAGTCACATCATACACTTGTATTCAGTGGTGTAGCTAAAAATGTATGTACGAAGGGAAGGGGTCAACGACGAAGGTTTGAGGACGAGAGTTACAAATTTGGTTTGGACTCTGATTGTTAATTGTTCTAATCGATACACTGTCACGACAAGAGTTAAGGGGAAAAATTATTTGAACAGTAAACCTGGTACGGTAACAGCAAAGAAATGAGCAGTAAAAATGGGATTTCAGAGCAGTACATTTGGGTATGGTGACAGTGAAGTGATGAACGGTAAAAATGAGAATTCAGAGCAGTAAATCTGAGTACAGTTCGGCTGCCAGTTAATTCAGTTAATTGCATTTCCTTCAATATAATGCCTCCAATAACGTTGCCAGTGTGAACTCTCGCTCATCAGAGGGCCATGCTGAACAAAAAAGTAATTCAGGAGTCTAATTCGCAAGGAAAGGCACTGTACTACGTGGCCGCTGGGAATACTACAGCAATATCACGGCCAAACAGCTCTGAGAGTATAAGAAGAAGAATGAACGATGGGATACCTTCGACCAGTTCCACAAATTTAATTGCAGTATATGGATTATTTGTATCGGAGAATCGGGAAAGAGTGAATATTCATGCTCGACCTTCCAGAAAAGATGTATAATATTATACTGTATAATGATGGAAATTTAATCGTGGATGTTTTTATCCTAAATCAAACACGAAAAACAATTGGCACTGATGCCATCCACTTTATTAGAAAATATTTTTAAACACGACGTTTCGACGACTTTGTCGTCATCTTCAGGTGTTCGTGTTTGATTTATATTATATAAGTTGCACAGTCTAGGCTTGCTCATTAGGTTGAAAAAAGTGATCGTACTTGTGGCGGCTAAATCAGTCCCAGTTGGGCAAAAACAAAAATGCGGTCGCCCGGCAAAAGCGAAATCCGCGTTAATTTTCCAGTAAATGGTTTATTCATTTTCTATTGTGATTTTCAATTTAAAATTCATTGTCCGACTGCGGATTTATTCAATTATTATGTACCTACAATACTCTAACTATTTTTTTGATGCTCTATTTTCTACTGTTTAAATCAATATTTTACTGTTCACCTAATATATTACGGCTGCAGTCCTTAAATTACAACCTTAAGTCGGTTTGGTAAAAGCTCCACGTGTAAAGTTTGGTCATTAAATAAGAACTATTTTGCGCTCGAATGAATTTTCTGCGCTTTAAATCCTCATTGATGACTTCTGGTATTCTTCATCTCAAACATCATAACCAACATCCTCCGCCTGAGATGGGCCTTCATATCAAGCCCAGTTTAACGCGTGGAGTTTTTATCAACCCGACTTAGGGTTGGATTTGTCTAACTGCGTCTGATTTATGGATAATTGACTACAAATGGACCACTGAAAGAGGTTGAAAATTGACCTTCGGTTCCAGTCGAAATGGGTACCTAATCATAGAACTAACCAGGGAACACTCAGGTTAGATGAAGAACAGATCGAAAAATTTGAAATCGACTAAAAATAGATCAGTATACTAATCACAAAATTTACTTCGTTTTCTTTTTGGAGATCCATCTACATCACTAATTTCATCTGCACTAGTGTAAGATTATTCACTAACGCGCCTTAAATCCATACTTTCAAAGAAAATAGATATCACGCAAGAGCTATAGCGCACACAATCATACACTGAGAACTCGTACTACTCCCAATAAACACTCGTAATCACAGACCTGCAAATTTCATCTCGTAATGCTTAGAAACATTATTCACATTCATTTGTTCAGACACGACAAATTCAGGTATTGGCTACTATAATCGTAGTTTTATCGCGTTGGAATATTACATTTACTGATGTCAAAATCTATTAAGAGGATCGTGTGGGTGTCATCGCGTGAATCATACATAAGAATCAGCTGTTTTGATTTTTTTTTTTCGCGTGTACTTTTTTCGCGCGCGAATATTTTTTATTCGCGTGCCGTTATATATATTTATCCCAATTGTTTTGATTTCTCAAATACTTAGTTCACTTTTTTTTTACAGAAATTGCACGCTGAGAATGAGATGTTGCTCTCAGAATCTCTTTTTCCTTAATAAGGGACATTGTGATCGATCTTCCCGAAAAAGAGTGTACGTGATTAAAATGGTCATGAGAAATTGTAATCTGATACAGCAGCGAGTAATAAGTTGACTATTCAATTCAAGAATTTCTATTTCATTTATACAGGAATTCGCGAAGATCGTTATTAGGCTCGCAGATTACGACTATCATTATGAAAGTTCTCGGATTACGTAAGGGCTTAATTTTGAAGGAGTTTAACCGAAATTTCCGGACACCAAATAGCATCGTTTATCGTGAATAGCGCAGTACCTTCGGAGGCGAGCCAAACGATGAGTACAATCCTTTCTCGCTTTTCATTAAAACGATTTTATCCTTTGATAAATTGATTTAATATATAAAATTTGATGACAGCTGATTTTCAGGCTATATGACACCCCGATTATCGGAGAGAGCTCTCCCAGTTTACTGCGCCCGTTTTTTCTAATTCTTCAATCTTGTAAGTCTTGATGTGAGCTTCGTTTTCAATCTTTTCAACGACTGCTGTTCAACAATCACCTTTCGAATAGGCATTTTATCATCTCCGAGAGAACGAAAAAAAATATAATAATAATAATAATAATAATAACAATAATGATAATGAATAAATAAATAAAGTGAAAAAAGTTGGAAAACAGGAGAAGAAGAAAGTTTTTGTCAAAGAACAAATTTTAAGATATTTTGACGTTTCACTGGTCACTGAATACAAACAATAAAGGGCAGGCAGTAATACTCAACCTCTATTGCTTGTACTAAAAATTCACAATACTGCTGCTCACTTTGAGTACATTAGAACACCGTATGCAATCACAATAAATGCGAGCGCACAATTCACAACATTTCCTAATTCCTTATTGAACATTATTCCGGCCGTTTCACGGTTCATACCTATACCGGTCGTTATAGCAGCTCGTATACGGCGTTCAAATTATGCAACTTATCCTTCTCGTCTTCCCTCGATTCTTCGTTATTCATGCTTCATCTTGTTTGCCGTTATTGCGACCGCCTGATGTATGTACTACATGTATGTACCTAGGTGGAAAATAAGAAGTTCCTAATTTTGCCTCTGTCAGTCTTAAGTATAATTTTATAAGAATAGACCGAGATTTTATCAATGATAATAGAGTGAAATACTTGGAAACTAAAGCTAATTCCTCAAAAAATTTATGCAAACAACTTGAGTTGGCCAATTACGTGGTTAACAAAATATTTTCTTCTTACGTCACACCGCCAAGACTAATCATTTTTCGAATACCCATAGCTACAATTTTACAACTTCAACATTCTAACGTGACGTTTACTGAATGACTGTTTTTTTATTTGATGAGCAAAGATTTCAATACGGATTTTTACTTCAGTACATCATCTTTATGCTGCCGTAACAAATAAATGTGAGCTACGCTGCCTCAAATCTAATGTAGAAATTCTTCGTGTAGATCTATTTTATTCGATACTTTTTAAAGTTCTTATTCATCAAACTTTATTGCGAGTATGTTATAATTCATTCATGGTGAACATATAATTTTCTGTTTAACAGGTAGCTTGGATGCATTTTGAGCAATCAGCTATTTTAACGGTGAACACACATGTGATCACGAGAAACTCAAGGATCACAGTTTCGCATGACAAACACCGAACGTGGTATTTGCACATAAACAACGTTCAAGAAGCTGACAGAGGTCGGTATATGTGTCAACTGAATACGATCACAGCAAAAACGCAGTATGGTTACCTGAATGTTGTCGGTAATTATTTCCATTTTTAGTCGGTCAACTTTATATTATTGAATTTCAGGACATAATACAAATATGCAACGGTTTGATTCTGAAAGTACGATTATTATTATTGGGATGCATTTATCGGCACGCGAAGGAATAATGAATACACGAGAAAAAAGAAGGGAAATCACTAACATTTAATTGAAGTAAACGCTAAAACAAAACGTACACGATAAAAGTAAAATTTCAGCATAAATATAACGTTATTGAACGCGATTATAATGGTTTGAAACGAGAAAAGAAAAAATAAACGCCATTTTTTAGCACGCGAAATAAAATAAAAAGAAAAGGAAGTTCGAAGTTTTGAAAAATGAGTTTACCAACGTTTTCTTTCTTAAGGCTGGTCTGCCTGTTTTCTGTTTTTGTCCAAGGGGAACTGTCTTCGCAGCCGCGGGCACCACTACTTTCTTCTGCTGTATTTTAAGGCCAAGAGAGGCCTTCTCCGATGTGTTGTACCATTTCTGTTCAACCCAAACTCGACTCAATTTTCTTCATTTTCGTTTTGGAGATCCATCCACATCACTAATTTTATCTGCCCTAGTGTCAGAATATTCACTAACGCGCGTTAAATCCATACTTTCAAAAAAAATAGAGATCACGCAAAAGCTATAGTGCACAGAATCATACCCTGGGAACTCGTACTACCCGCAATAAACACTCGTAATCACAGACCTCCAAATTTCATCTCGTAATGCCTAGAAACATTATTCACATTCACTTGTTCAGACACGACAAATTCAGGTATTGGCTACTACGTATAATCGTAGTTTTATCGCGTTGGAATATTACACTTACTGTCAAAACCTATTAAGAGGATCGTGTGTGTGTCATCGCGTGAATCACATATAAGAATCAGCTATTTTCATTTTTTTTTCGCGTGTACTTTTTTCGCGTGCGAATATTTTTCATTCGCGTGCCGTTATATATATCCCATTATTATTGTATGGTTCCACGACTTTTCGTCCACGGGCATTTCGTCCAGACAACATTTCGTCCAATCATTTTTCGTACATGGGACATTTTGTCCAGACGATATTTTGCCCAAAAATTTGTCCTATGACACTTCGTCCACCTTTTTATGTCTAGAGGATATTTCGTGAATTTTTCTCGTACAACTAAAATATGAGAAGCTCATTGTTAGAGCTTTAATGTAAATTTATGGCTTGTACTAGTACTTACATGCATGAAGTAAATGGAGAGGTGAAGAGAATAGGCATGCATTTTAAATGGTGTTTCTTGTCTGCGTTTATCGATACTTTCTCATCCAACGTAGGTATCATTGTTATTCACGAAATTGAAGAATATATTCATGTAGCTCTACTGTTTGCCTTATCCTTCATTTCCTTGGATGACGTACAGAATGTTTCCGACGACATTATGGAAGAGATTCATGAAGACGTCGACGGTTTGCCGTCTTACTTTGACAAGACGTACGTCAGAGGACGCCCTCGTCGAGAACGCAGAAAGGCCGTGCCACCGGGATATCCTCCTAATGTATGGAACGTTTCCAAAAGCGTGCTTCACGATACACCCCAAACAAATAATGCTGTTGAGGGTTGGAATGTGCACTTTCAGAAATTACTGGAGGTACACCACGCATTCATTTGGAAATTTCTGGGGCGCGTCCAGCAAGACCAGAAAATGAATGAAACCCTTATTTTGAAAAATATTTCGGATAAAATTTGGACCAAAAAATTTTGGACGTATTTTCCTTGGACGAATAGCGTCATGGACAAAATGTCTCATGGGACGAAATGTCTTTGGACGAAAAGAGGGGGAGCCTTATTGTATAGATACTGAGGTACTCATATTTTTCTCAATCACTTATTCGAAAGATGGTTGTGACTGCGTAATGATCAGACCAATTGTCTCGTATTCGTCAATATTCTCCGTTACAGTAGTAGACTTATGAATGTTTCACTTTCTCGGAAATGTATCCAAACTCTAAATTAGATTTTGCTGATCCATAATCAACAATCGCGGACATCGAAAGCTAATAATAATCCACAATAAAAAAAACTAGCCAGGACTGTACCAAAATTTGAAAAATGCTATGCAGCTCTTCCTGTAAGTAATTATTTTTTTGCAAGCAATAGTATGACAATGGAAACGTCTGTCAATCTATTCTCTATCAAAACAGCATACACTGAGGCAAAATTGCAGTCAATATATCTGCACAGCAATTTCACTTTACATTCTCTAACAAAATGTAAGTGAAAGGTAGGCCTACACGTCTTACAAAACAAAGTCTATACTCCTTCAACAAAACTGAAGTAGTTGAACTACCACGCTCCCAAAAGCGTGGTAGTAGTACCATCGGTCAGAAAGAACCACCTGCAAAAAAATGAACGAAAGAATGAGAAGTAAGGAGGATAATGATATTACCTTATTGAGGTATTGTTGAAGTGCAAATATAGTCCATATCTACTTGAACTCGTTTATAATAATAATCGCTTACGAGGGTGCACGTCACAACACTGACACTCTTGTAAATATAGATCTTGCATTCCCATCACAAATATGTATTGTAAAATCGACGCACATCGTCTGATTGTGAAAGCCGTAATGAATAAGGAGAACAAATAATTATTTAGAACAAACAATAAGGGTGGTATAATAATTGATGAGTGGGATTTTTGGGTGAGGAGTAATTAAATAGTGACCTACTAGCTGCATCTGCCACTTGCCCTTCAAAAACGCCACCAGATCAACCATCACGTTTACAAACTGTTATACCCAGAGAATACATAAGAAGTGCTTTGGAGAAGATAGCTGCCCCAGGTGCGGCAATTTTGGCAATGAATGACATTTTAGTACTATATAAAGTCACATGTAGGTGTACAAGTAAATTTACGTATTACTATTCCAATGCAAAAATTCTATGCTCTAGATTATTTTGTGCCTTCATTTCAAGTATCTGCAAATATTTTGAATCAGCTCCATACTGCACCTTCGATATATTTTTTCAATTTTTCTTCTCCTCCCTCGTGCTCTTTTATTCATCAAATTATTACTTCGACTTCCAAAGAAAAAAAGATGTTTCAAATAAGGAAAGCGGAAGACTAAGTATAGAAGAAACATTTCCTTGGACAGTTCATCGTTTGGTAGTACACGGTAATGCAATACGTGATCGGTTTATCAATGCTTTCCTCTTTTCTCACTTCTTCTTCCTTTATTACTAGCTACTATTTTTTATTATTTTATAGGTATTATTTAGTCAGCTACTTTTACTTACACTTTTTCTGACGATGTCTTCAATTCATTCATTCTTCAAGTACCCAGCTTGTATGAAAAAGCTAAATCATCGTTCACAAGTATCTCAGTAATAAAATTTGTATTCATTTTTTTTCTCTCTCTCTCTCTCTCTTTCTTTCTTTCTTCCTTTCTCAATATGCTGTGGCTGTTTTTTTTTTTTCTTTTTTAAATTAGTCAATGAAAAAACATTTAAGTATGCCGTCATTATAACTCGTACTCAAGAACAGCTTTATTTGAAAGCCTACCACGAACCCACTGGAAATATCATACTGTAATACACAACACAATATCCTTTAATATTTGCAAGGAAAGCCTCAAAATTGATTAGACGTCAAAATTGTTTCGTAATGATACATCATGATGAGTGATGACAGTGTTGCCACCTGAGACCGCAAACTGTTACCGATTGCGACAGCTAAACAACTTGATAATACCCAATTCTATATGGCGCTTCGACCTTATTCCTTCGTATTAAATCTCTGGCTTTCAATTTTCCAGATTCATAAGAATATAGTTTGAACCGAACTTTCGTTAAAAAACTCGAGAAAAAAGTTTCCTTGTACTTATAATGCGACTGATTGTACCTATACTGAAACAGTCTCTCCTCCTTCGATATTTTCATCTATCATCCGTGAATATGTACTTTTTAATTACTCCTCACCCAAAAATTCCACTCATCAATTATACCACCCTCAATTACTCTCGTTGTAAGATCACCTTTATTATTTGTTCAATATAATTATTCGTTCTCCTTATTCATTACGGTTTTTACAATCTGACGATGTGCGGTGACCTTACAATATTCGTGATGGGAATGCAAGATCTATATTTACAAAAGTATCAGTGTTGTGAGGTGCAATCTCGTAAACTACTATTATTATACACGAATTCAAGTAGATGTAGACTATATTTGCACTTCAACAATAAGCTCACCTTTATTTAATGTCTGTGATGGTAAAATATTTAATATATTTTTGTAAAAAATTAATCATTCCTATTCTTCAAAAAAAAAAAAAAAAAAAAAAAAAAGAATAAAAAATGTAAGCCCTTGAATATCCACCATCGTAATATCCTTGCTTAGGTAATATTATTTTATAATAAGACAATAATATGATTAGAATTTCCGCACAGATATACTCTTGAAATCATTTTGACTTACATCCATTGAATTTGAAAATACAAAATGATTAAAATGAATCCAAATTTCTGAACAATGCAGAAAGCAGATAAGAGCGTTAATTTGCAACGAAAAAACATAAAAAGAAGAAAAAAGGAAAAACACCTTTACCATCGCCAATTAACTCCATTGCAAGTTGCCTCTGCTACTAATTTCGGTAACAATCTAAAAGTGTTTTTTAATTTCTTAAGGGCCGAATTTATTTGAACGCCTCATTAAAAGTTCCTGTTTCTTTCCCACTTGCTCTTCCCTCTTTTCTTTCTCATTTCCTTCTTTTTCTGGGTTCACATTTCTACAAGAATTGAATGTAATTTTTTTCTTCCTTCTAACTGAGTTACAAAATTATTTTATGAACGATTTGCATTGAGTCGGCGAAAACTTTTTAGTCAAACAATTTAATTTACAAAGCTCGAGTATTGAGGTATGTGCAAGAGTAAGAATTCCTATTTTTCTTCTCTCTCTCTCGCCCTCTCTTTCTCTCTCGTTTGTTGTGTACCTACCTACGCAAAGGAAAATTATATGGAATGAGCAAATCATTTTTACCTTTGAGTTTTGCTTCCTATAAAAATGGAATAACAGAGTAGGCTATTACAAGTCAGCTAAACTAACTCGCATCTTTAGAGCAGGTAAAGTTTGTTGACTTGTTAGTTCCTACAAAAGTTTATCAAACCAAACTATTTAAATAGCTCTATGAAGCTACGTAATGTAAGGATCGAATTTTTAAACTACGGGTAATTATAATGGTTGTATGTTTAAAAAAAAATTGTATTATCTTTCTGTCTTTAGACTTCTCTACTTGGATTTTTCGACAGCTACGATAGCTGCTGATCATCCTTAGAAGGTATGCGGGCACTTCTGCGTCCATGAGGGCTTCCAGTATCCTCTCCCATGGGATCAAATTGAAAGCATTTCTTATGTCGAGGCTGACGGCTGCGCAAAACTGACGCGTAGCTATCGCTGACTCGGCTATTCTCTTCAGACTGATCCCAGCATCTGACGTACAGCGTCCAGTTTGAAAACCGTACTGACTACTTGAGATTATATCTCTTTCCCTCAGATAGCTCTCAAGGCAATTGGCTTTCACTCTCTCCAGGAGTGTTCCAACATTGTCCAACAGACATAGTGGTCGCTAAGAGGATGGTAGGCCAGGTGGTTTATCCTTCTTTTTGATCAGCGGTAGTCTTGCTTTCTTCCATCGCACAGGGAACAGTCCCCCAGTAGTATCAACAAGCAGTGCTGGGTCAACTGAATGTATGTCGCTGCAGACTGGATTTGGAATCATATCCAGTCCCGGAACCCTCCAATACTTTTCCCGCAGTCTATTGACTGCTGTATCCACCTCATTTGTAGCTCACCATTGGTGGTGGGTCCTGCGGGAACAAGCCGTCAATGATTTGTCCCACAACATCCGGCTCCTTTCAGCTCATTGCTGAGAGAGTCTTCAGCTTCCTCAGTACAATCTTGTAAGGCTTGCCAAATGGGTCGTCCTTTGCCACTTTGCACAACTCATTCTAAGCAGCCTTCTTGCTGTCTTCAATGGCTTTCTTCAGCTTTTTACGAGCCAGCTTTTATTCAGGTGCAAGCGCCCGTGCCCCTTTGCGGCCACTACTACGCTAGTATATCCGGCGCTGACGGTTGCACTCCTTCCTTAACTCGGCAATATTATTGGTCTACCAGTAAACAACTCTCTTTTTCTTTGGTGAACCAGGAACCTTGCCTGGGCATGGCTGCATCGCATGCTTTAGTGACAGTCTTAATCATCCTCTCTGCTGCCACCTCCGCGTATGACAATAAACAAAGTTCTAGTTCAATAAGCGGAGAAATTTCAATGTATTTAGATAGGGACGTTCGGGACCAGTATATATGTTCTTGACATAACTGAATTATTCCATCAACCGCAATGATATTAACCGGCGTGTACTGTAGATCGAAATAGTTTTGAAACTGGGCGCCATTTTGAAGTATGTTATTTGTATTCAACTTTCATTGTCCGTGTGAGAGCTTTCACTCATTGTCATTGTATTTGAAAGATCAAATTCATATTATTTACCCACTTGCCCTCTTTACCAAAATTCTCAACTTTGAATTATCGTCTTGCAAAACAGACCACCATTCCCATATTTCGGCTCCCTGTGACCTTTCAAAATGATTTAAAAAACATGCGTTCAAAATTTTATACTTGTACATCAATTTGCCATATTCTTATGAAATTTGATGGGTACCACTATAGGACTGAAACAGCAATTAGGGTTTCTCACTTATTACCATTTAGTTTTTTCAATTGCACTGCTGTCACAGACGCGTCTTACCAGATGACTGGTGAAGAAACAACGTTTAAGTGGACTCCGGGGTGTGATTATGAAGACAGTCTTGAGTAGCAAGACTGCACTATTCTCACACCTTATTAACAAACACTTTCACTTTCCATTGCAACGAACGCCAGCCGACAGGAAATCGTAGGTACCATTTCATGGTTTTTCAGATAGCACTAATAATCCAATCACCTATATGCTTTGAAATTTCTTTCAATAGCAGAGAAAATAAAATGCTTGCAACTCATATTGGGAGCACTTGCGGTCTACTGGGTGGCTATCAAATTTTACCTGTTTTTGAGGAAAGAAAGTTCATGAGAATCCCCTTCAGTTAGCGCGCGCGTAAGTGCTAAAATCTCGTCAAATAATGTCCACCGAGATTACGCGAATACATCAATTTATTTATAGAAACAATCTAGAAAGAAAATACAGATTTAAGTATTATTTCCATCCGCTTCAAATCATTAAAGATGGAATTCAGTGCATACAAGACGGACAGAAAAGAATAAAACTATTCGTAGAGAGTGAGGAAAAGAACGTAAAATATATTTTTTGGGAAAAAATCTAAGGGACAGGGTTGAACCAAAGTCGATCTGAAGATGTACTCATCTCAGCTGCCATAGTCGGGATTACGTAGCGTGCATTTGTTGAAGAAATAGAGGGTATATCGTCGGAAAGAAAAAAAAAAGATCATCGAAAGAAGCAGAAGGGCGAAGTCAGCAACGCTGCTGACGTGGGTGCAATGTTATGCCCATAAGATGCAGTGCAGTGATGAATTGATGTCCATAATATGATTCCTGACGCGTTATGTGGCGCTTATTACGATGCATATTGTATTTAATGGTATATTCCTGCTTTTATGCGTGCAGTTTGCAACTGACACAGCTTCTCCGGATCATCAGAACGTTTCCATAACAGATCCATTACTGTGTCGTAATTCTGTTCGTTAATGTCATGAACCCTCTATTATCTTATTCGACTTGCCCTTCAAGTATTCGTGTAGGGAAATTAAACTTTAGCATTTTTGGAGTTCTTGTAAGAAGCTCTATGGTGGCATCATTCGCCATTCAGAGCAAAGTGGCTGAACTCTGGTGGCAGAAATCGTAACCTGATTAAGGTATGAAAGAATTGCATTACGTTTATGGGAAGAAAAACAAAGCTTCATACCTTATTTGCCCTTTTTTATGTACCTTTTTAGCGCAGTCTGCTGGCGCTCTGAATGGCGAATACCGGTCTATAGATGATTTCCGATTCCTCGAGATGCCATCAAAGAGTATTCGGTTTATAATTAAGTTTTATTTCCCTGAGAGGGAAATTAGAATTGCCCGGAGTGAAGTTATAGCAATTTTTGACGGATGTAAGAGAAGAGAATTAGAATCGAAAGTGGCCTGACCTTTCGCTAAGGTGTTGACAGCCGGAAAGTGAAGAGTGGTCTGCCTTCTTGATTTTGTCAATGAAGAGCTCGACATCCCAAGTAAAAACTTTGAGACCGTCATAATCTAAATCTTTGGCGTGGAGCCCCTTCTCAATGAAGCTCGAGAATGCGGCTTATCGAATCACCGGATGCTCAATCGGGATCTAATCCCCAGCAGTATTTTTCTATAGTGATAGAATGTGAAAAGTGTTGAAAAAAATAGAATATCGCAAGACGAGTAGTTGACAGCTTTCGTAATTTGTCTATTTGACGAAAATGGTGTCTTTGAATCGAGTCGAAGTTGTTCAAGTGACTCAATCTCAATATGCGAGGCGCCTCGTCTAACTATACTTATAGGATTAAATAAGACCGCATCAATAAAGACTTCTTTTTTCAAATCATTGTATTGTAATTCAGCAACCTCTACATCAAACATTTCTATCACAAATTGCCATTAGAGAGAATGGGGTTAGAGAAAATTGATGTCAGAGAATTTGTCGTTAGAGAAAATGTATTAGAGAAAACGTCGTACAATCATGGTTTCACGACGTTTTCTCTAATACATTTTCTCTAATGGCAAATTTTTTCAACGACAAATTATCTAAACGATTTTTTTACGAAATGATGATATTGGCGCCAATTGCTCTTAAATACTCCATCCTGAGCCTGTTGTTGTAATCTCTCGCAATAGCTTCGATCCTTGTCTGCAAATCGCTCCATTGCTTAACGGATACAGCTTTGACTTTCTCCCCTAATACTAATTCCGTAACACACATTTCCATGAAGGCATGTTCTTTTTGGAGTTCTTCCAGAAAAGTGTACAGGTCCGGATGGTGCTCGCCTATTACGATTCTAAAACGATTATGCCACCCTTCTGACGTATTGTTTGTTCGGTCTGATTTGTTCATGACAGTCTCATATTGGTTCCATAGGGTCATTGGATACCGCGGCACCACTCCTGCCCGCCGGTCTTGACGATGTGCTCGAGTTGGCGGCTGAATATATTGTGTCACCCTGGATATTCCTCCTCGCACATGAACAAGATGATAGCGCTAGCGATTATGACAGCGACTTTGAATTTGAATTGTCACTCCTTTCCCGTGAATTGCCATCAGAGTAAATGGTTTTAGAGAAAATTGATGTCAGAGAATTTGTCGTTAGAGAAAATGTATTAGAGAAAACGTCGTACAATACTTGATCACACATGGGCATTGTAGAGATGAAAAATCTTATTTAAAATTATGTAGGTATAGTCAAACTAGGGTGAAAAGAAAACACGTGCAGACAGGTTAACATATACAGACACGTAGAGAAACGTGTCTGCACATGTTCTCTTTTCACATTAGTTAAACATGTACCATTGCCGATGGTTTGATCCTTATGTATGGTGATTGAATGTTGACAAAGTCAAGTCATTGAACAATTGGTCAAGAGGGTTGTCCAGACTATGCTGCTCAAAAAAATCCAGTTGAAGCTCCATTAGATTTGTGGAAACTAGCTACAGAACCCTGTGAAGGATCCACATTGACTATGCAGAAAAGTGTAATCATTTTCTGCTCATCGTGTTGATACCTACTCCAAATGGTTAGAAGTTTACGTCATCGAAATAGCACCTACCAACCAAAACACTACGTATAATGTACTTACAGGACTTTGACAGTCGTTTTGGCATCCCAGTTCAGTTGAATTAGTGAGTAATAATAGCTGTGTTCGCGCGTTGACAGTTTCAACAGGTTCTGTTCAAAGTTGCTGGTAGTGGTGTGTAATCACGCACCAATACAGACAACTTTTAACAGAATCTGCTGAGACTGTTAACGCGCGAACACACCTAATGTCACCATTTTCAAACGTTTGGTCGAGTTTTTGGAATTCACTCCGGTATACCAGATGAAAGGATACTTCATTTCTCCGGGGCATCAAACCACAAACGGATTAGGAGAACATTATGTCCAATTTATCGAAGATGATATGTAAAAAAAAAAAATCTCTATCACACACTACACTGAAGAAAGATTTGGATACACTTTTTATGCTATACCAAATTATACCTAAAGCATTGAGAGAACTCGTGGCGCCAATATCCAGATTGAATCGTTTTCCATGAGGTGAAGGGGTACAGAGATGTAATTATACTACGTCTGATTAGGTCTGACCGCTGGAAGTTAGGAACTTTTATCGAGACTCATAGAAGACTCCATTACATCGTGAAACTGGATAATGATTATTATTCAAAGAGGCATTCGAGTCAACTAAATAGGTAGATCAAAAGTTGAACATTAATCAACTTCAAGTCACATTCCATCTCAAGAACCATTACCAAATGCGAATCAAGGAAACAGGCCAATGCAGCCTCCACTGATTGCATTGCACACACATTGAGAAATTTGTCAGCAGCAAAACGCAAACACAAATCATCAACGGCAGTAATGTCTTCAGTTTCGGTAGAAGCTCTCTGTGTCCTTCCAATCAAGTGTCTAAGCCCGTCAAACATTTTCATTCTTGATTAAACGAAAGAACATTATTTTTCTCTTTTTTTTTTTTCTCACCACTACTGAGAAGAACGATGGGGTATTTGATCAACCTATGTAAACATCAACACACTGATAACGATTCAAGTCACTAAATATTTATTCTAAGTTTTTTCTAGTCTGGTTCAATGTACATACTACTCGTATTACATACACAACAGAAACAATGTTGAATGCATTATTACATTTCTGCAACTTATCTTTATATGATATAGGTATAATACGCAACACGCACCCATCAGTTTATTAAGCATCTTACAGTGATTCCTGCATAGCGATAGATATAGCCTACATGCTCAGTACTTCAACCTTCACCCTCAGGGATTGTTGTCTGCAAGATTTTGTAGTAGAAGAAATCTGCTCCAGAAAAAACGTAAGAATTTCACCATTGATCTTATTAATCCAATGAAAGAGACGAAAATGGGATGTGTCGAGAAGAACAGATTATAATAATGTTTGAAATTTGATTTTTGGAGACCCTGCGTATTTGACCGTTTTCAGATTAGGTATACTTTTTACAAGGACTCATTATGATACCTATACAACGTGACATACTTTCCTCTCCTTTTCGTTGATAATAGAGATTTCGCGGTATGTTTACGTTCAAAAAACTAAAATCTCAACGTCAAATATCGTTAGTAGGTGGATATATGTATATACTTGTACGTAATATACATCAGTACGGATATAGGAGGAAAACGCTACTTTTCCATTCACCTGCATAATACATTACTCAATATACCGTTCGCGTTTACCACAAGAGTGAGGAGTACATAGCACTTCAACCAGTCAGTCGTCTGCATAACGAACAGGATTATTTTCTATTCCGAGATCATATTCATAAATATTCACGTTTTTGTTCTCCTTTTCAGCATTACCTCGTATAATGATACGCACTTATATTTACGTACAATTTCAAACACAAATGATGTATAGTTACCCACGTCAATTACCTGTGTCTTTGACTCTTGTTTCACTCGACACGTTCCTACGTATACACGTAGACAGACACAAGTAGAATTACTAGCTGTAGGTACTGTATAACTTTTTCCGTATTCACCTATGGTACACGCACACTAACTTGTACGCATCCATTTGTCGAGAAATTCGTGTCTAGTTTAGCACTTCCAAATATCGTCATCTAAAAGTATACTTTCTCAATGTAGGTAGCCCATATTGTTGTTGATGTAATTGCGCAATTGTAACGTACTGTTTGCTCTTCAACGGAATCCTAGATATTTCATCGGCTAGCGAAATAAGTCAACCAAAGTGGAGTTATAAAAAATCACAAGAATTTCCATCTTATTCTAAAAGTTATAACAAGTTCTACGAGTAGATTAACGAGAAAAAGAGGGAGAGAAAAATTCCTTCCAGGAAATTGCTGTTTGGCGAGCTAAGCTATATTTACGAAAGGTAGTACCTAAACTAATAACACGCATGAACTTATTCGAAACGTTTGAAAGTATTTCTACAAGTATTTTCAAAGCTGAATAATATATTTTCATTTGCCGTTTTTCAATTTTGCAATACTCGTGTGCAGGTTCTTCGCTTCACTGCAACAGGCATAATATGATACCTTCGCGCGCCTTTGTATCAGGATGAGATGCAACAAAACATATAAGTATTGCACATAAATAAAAGGTAAGATCGAAAAACGGGAAATGAGGCGACTATAATATTATAAATGATGAGGCTTATTACACATCATACACCATATCAATACGCTTTCCAATCAAAAAGGATATGAAATCAATTTTGTGGGGGTCTCGCATCGAGCAGATTTTATTCGACAGTAATTCTTCAACAAAATGCATTATTTTCAGCGTCGAAAATACTTACAGTTTCTTTTTTTGTGTGTGTTCAATGCACCCGAGTTTTGAAAATTATCGCTTTCGAGTGACAAGAATGTTTGAGACAATAATTACATTTACATATAATGTTAGACCTCAAATGAAACCCAATATACAGACGTACAATATTTTTAACGGCAATCTCTATGCTAGTGAGGGTTTCCGTTGAAACGTTTCTGCCGTTTGGCCTTTATGAATAATTTTGACTCTCGAACACCACTGAGATTTGAAGAAATATTTGTAATACACTTAATCAGCCAAGTGTGAGACGAGAATTTTCATGGTAATAGGAAAAAGCCGGTACCGCGTGAAATCACCGCTTATCAGGTTTTTCCTCTGATGACAAATTTATTTATCGCTCTAGAGATCCATCGCCTCGAAATAAGAAAAACCAGTCTCTTCTGAAGAATCTTTCGCTGACTGGCAGTATGCGGTACAAAAAGAAGAATTTTATTTCTTCCGGGCCATATCTATGAATAAATGGAAAAATTTGTTTTCCCGTCTGTAGGAAAATAGGATTTGGTAGAATTTTACTGACAGAATGAATTTTGTAGCAATTTGTGGATTTGAAGCATTGTGAAAGAAAATTCATCCTCTTTTAGGTATTAATGAAGATTTTAATTACCGTAGATAAGAATAGAAAAGGAACTATTACCACGGAAAAATTTCTTGACCCAAGCGAGAGAACATCCGCAATTACCATCTTCCCTTAGAACATCAATTGTTACACTCAATGGAATTAGTTTATGATGGTATAGTTTTTAAAGCTGGAAAATTCGACTTGAAAGTTTGTTCAGGGCAGAACGACGGCCGAGAAAAAATACTTTTCGAAGGTCACGACAGGATTCAGGGTCTCTCCTACAGTTAATTAGAAAGAGCTAGCATTTACCTTTGGAAAAACATGTACTTGAGACTTCGAAAATTATCGAACTTTGAACCCTCGTGGAGACGAGACTGAAAAAATTTCAAATAGCACGTTCTATTCTATCGATTAGAAGATGAGCAAGAGAAAAAACAAAGAAACTGTCCCTAAATAATTCAACGTACTGTTCTACAGATTCAAATTCGTTTCGCGTTCATTTCTGAAAATAATCGCGTTTGTTTGATTTATTGGAAATCATTACTTTTCGCGTGTCATTTTATTTTTTCAGCGCGCGCTAATAATAATAGCCCTTATTCTACTTGATATTTGTCTCGACCACCTGCAAAATGTGAGAAAGCTTGGAAAATTTAAATATACTTTTTTTACACGCTCTATTTTACACTTTTTCGTCACGATTTTTCCCGCACTCGGATGAAAGGCGAATAGATAGATTTTTCGTGACGTCACAGCACTAATAACTGTAGTCAAAAGTATTCTGAGTATCGTCCATCAGCTTCAAGCAGCTTCACAATTAGCAGAAAAATGAAATAGAAATATTTTGATTATTCATTTATATTAAAAAAAAAAAAAAGAAAGAATGAACTTGAGAATGAAAAATGCATTTCTTAGATTGTAAATAGCAACTTTTTATTCTTAACTAATTTTTCTTTTCGAAGTACTGATGAACCACCGAAACTTTCCCGTAGTAATCTCATAGAAAATGATGTGCTGAAATATGTATGTCATCAATAGATATGATGTCACAGAAAAATTGGTCTATATTGTGGGGAGAAAAATTCATTTGCTCAAAGAGGCCACATCCGCCAGAAATACAGGGGTGTAGCTTCTTCTTTTCAAAGTCGAAGCGACCAATGATGAGGCCTACTCTTTGGGTTTACTATACACACATCTTACAGGCATTTTAAGCAAAAGAGATAAGAGATCAATTTTGCGGGGGGTTTCGTATCAAGTAGATTTCATTTGACACTAACTTTTTGACAAAATAAATGCATAATTTTACAGACAGAAGTGTGAGAGTCAGTCTTTTGGAAAATTTAGCTCGCTCAAAAACCAAATTTTAGGAAAGAAGCAAGTGGTATGTTTTTGTTTATTGGGAGACTTCCAGCAATACTGCCCCAAAATGAAATTCAAGATAGGAGCATTCCCTATTTCAATTATACAAAATAGTGTCACCGGATGCGGGCTATTTATATAATATGGCAAACCAGAAAATTTAAATTCCCATCCAGAAATTATATGTATGTAGTTTGCAACACTATACAATGATTACATGATTCATTTTATTGATAATGAAAATAAAATTGATAATACTAAGACCTAATAGCAATAATAATAATAAGACGTATTAATGATAATGGTTTTTCTTTCAGTACCACCAAATATAGACGATTCTTTGAGCAGTGGCGATGTAATCGTGAGGGAAGGAAATAACATAACGCTTACTTGTCATTCTTTCGGCTTTCCAGAGCCTACTATCAAATGGAAACGAGATGATGGATCGAATATTGCTGTAAATAAAACATACTCCGGTAAGTTTTGTCGAACTAGATTCATGATTACCTTATGGTGAATTTTTTTCTTCTTCTCACTCTCTCTACTCTCGTTCTGACTTCTATCACCTAGGTACAGTTTTATTCGTTGATATTATACGTAGTTTTTTGTGATGCTAATGGGTACAAGATTCATCAATTTGATTCGAACAGCAAATACGCTAGTTTTACAATTCTATTACCTGCTCACGACGACTGTTGGTATTATTTTACAGTAAGTGAATGGGAAGGAAGCCAGGTGTCCATGATGAAGATCAGTCGTCTAGACATGGGAGCGTACTTATGCATAGCATCGAATAGCGTTCCGCCCTCTGTCAGTAAAAGGATTAAAGTTAGCGTCGATTGTAAGTGCCTTTTATACTCGTATTCTAAACATTTCGCACATTACATTATGGCTTTAATGCTCACCGTAAACTATATTCCCGTATAAATCGTATTCGGTCCGCGTAATACCAAAGCGAGAGCTGCCTACCGCATTCATTTAATCCTTTTCGCGCCTTTAAAATTTGCGCGAACCGCTAAGGCTCGCGCTTCAAGACGCGTTAACGTGTCGTCGCATCGCGTCGCCTCACGTCGGACAGCGTAGCTCGCAACGAGCTTCTCGGTACGTACGAGTATGTACGTAGAAAGCGATTATTTTGAATTACGAGCACACGTCGAAGTCGACACGCAATCACGACATAACGCCGTTCAAAAGATGACGTGACTCGTACTGACGTTTAAATAGAAACGTACAAGTATCTTTTTATTTTGTTCTTTGCCGTGTCTTCTTCGCGCTCTTTCTTTCCTCTCATTCTCGAAATATTACAAGCAGTCGAGAATGTAACCGGAAGAGAAGTAGAAAAAGAGAAAACTCGACTGATGCAGAAGAAAATATGTTCGACGTTTATAGCCGTTACATTCGGTTAAATTTATACTCAATTTTTTACCGTATCTATTGTCGGAACTAGTGCGCGGATATCGAAACTATTTGATGGTAGTTGTGTAAACTATTTTGGCGCCTGGCAACTTTTACGGAGGGGCATACGAAACGACATTGTCGTCATTTTACAAACTTTACCAATTCTTGCGTACAGATTACGTGAGGAGGAAGGACGAGTATGAACGAGTGTTATACATGTGATATTCTGTAATAAGCGAGAATCAGTCAGTAGAAGAGAGCTAAAATGAAAATAAAAACTACGGAAAGAAGGATAAGAGGAGCGAGCCAAAATGAGCGTTGTCCGTAGTTTACCTACGTCTCAGGTACAGATAACTAGAAATTACTGTGCCTAATAGTAGACGTTCAACATGGTATGGTGATGCGCAGTTACGCCACCACCACTGCCCGTTGAACATTTGGTGTCCCCATGGCAAAAACACCCGTATTATGTCCCCATTATGTATGCAAAATATCCCCAAAATACCCAAAATGTTCCCATGGGGAAATTTTGGGGGTATGATGGGGGAGTTTTTGCCATCGAATATTGAACGGGTGCCGCGCAGCTGCTGGCGCTACTAGTCATACACTTATAAGCCTCATGAATAGTATACCGAATTGAGGTTCAGGAAGAAAAATACAAACGTTTACGTTTACTTATTTTTCATTTCCAAAATGGTTGTGCAAAATGTGACGTAAGGATACAGTGAACAAAATCTAAACGTCCCTGCACAGTCGATGTAACTGTAGTAAATACAATTAGCTTACAACAAATAGTATAATGATATTGATAACAATAGAAAGATATTATAATACAGTATAATAATATTACACTTTGCGAAGGTATAACGCGCTGTAGCGCCGTCATCGTAGCTAAAAAAAAGTCGATGATTGAATTGATGACATTTAAATTCCATTTTATCTCGCTTATTGTATCAATCAATCATCATTTTGGTTCCAGAAGCGTTCGTTGTTTCTAATGCGTACCTTAAATTAGAGTAATTCACTCGAGAGCTGCAACACATCTCGCACATTTAATGCACGTCGAAATGAGAATACGAGAGTGTTTTGTACAGATTTAGTGTGTGTAAAATAATATTTAATGTCGGACGTCACCATCATCATATTTCAAAATGAAACGCGAGCATGAGTGACGCGACGCGATTTGGTGAATCGCCTCTAGAAATGTATCTAGGCACCATACCAGTTACATCTCGGCGAGTGTCCCTTTACAATACCTAGAACAGAGCTGCAATAATCGGATGATTGCTCATTTCTGAGAAAATATTCTTTAAATGTCTAGAAAGTCGTAGATAATATGCGAAAATTGGGTTCGAATCTGACCCTTATTAGCACCATGTTCACGTGTAATCTGAAGAAGAAATATGGCGAATGACTATAAAATATTGATTTTGATTTTCTGTATTGCAGTATTTCCGAAAACCAGACTCTTTCTCAACTGAGGTTAATTGACTATATCTTGACGTTCATGGTTGAGATATTATCATAATTTTAATGTCTTCGAATGAGACAAAATAATATTTGATTGGGTGGTAAGCTGAAGATTCGTTTTTTCCAATAACTTTTGTTGACTGCACAAAAAAATGCTCTGGAAAAAAAACCTCAAGAAGAAATACAGTCAAGTGTATACCTAGTGAAAAAGTGACGAATGCGCACTTCTGTAGTAATTTTTACTACAATTGAAACCAGAAAATTGAGAAGAATTCAGCAAAAACTACTGTAGTACTACAGTAACAATAACTGTTCATTCGTCACCTTTTTACTACCCTACAGTCTACAGAAGTTTTTCCTAACGTTCTTCCTCAATGTGCGGTGCGTGTACAATTCTTAGGGCCTATTTTGGGTTAATTACTCGCACAAATTAACCATGTCTCATGTCTCCTTCATTGTTTGAAGTTAAAATAAAGTATAATTTTTGAATTTTTATACCTGCCATATATTTTTTCCCCTCCACGCTGCTTCCGTTATCTTTTTAGTGCCATCCAACTCGGAGGCTACAAGATACCGTACGGTATAATTTAGTAGGTATAACCTGACATGAACTCCGCCGTACCAGGTTTCTGAATAAACAACATCATTATAATCGTGAGAATCCAGCGTCCACATCGTGGCAGAGATCAAATAACTTATGGAGAGGGGATGAAAAAAATTTCAACCAGAAAGTAAAAAGAGTAATGACAAACGTGGTAGGCTTTAGAGAAAGTAGATCAAAAGTTAATTATGCTGAAGGACAGTAGGAAGAAGGTTTATCATCGGAAGGGAAATCAATATTATTGCTAGTCTATGGCACGTTATACTTATTCTGGAGATCAAGTAATGTATACTGCTCTCCTACTGCAAGTAGACTTGCTCCGCATCGCAACACTACACCTCTCGAAGAAATAAATCATCGAGGTACTCACACTCCTACAGAAATGAATTAAGAGAAAGAGATCAATGTCCCTAGTTCGGTTTGCAAAATAGACAGCATTGAATACTATAATCTAAATATATAAATTGAAAAGTTTGTCTGTCTGTCCTTTTATAACTCGAGAATCGCTTCACCTATCAACTTGAAATTTTCGCCACAAATTCAAGTCATTCAGGGATAAAATTTAAGCCATAAATGAGAATTTTAGCTCCCATAGAAAAAAAGTTCTTATTAAAAAACACTCACGCAGTCGCGTGAGTAGTACACGACTTTTCCTTTGACTAATGAAAATTCACTGAGAGGATCACTGCTAGTAAGGACTCATAAACTCTAATTATTCTCGCGTCACCTTCCTTTTTTTTTTTCAAAAAAAAGTCGGCAAATGTTCAGAAATTCTTAAATCTAATCACTGAACAAATTGTCCATCATTTCAATCAGAAAACCATAGATGAATTACTCTCAATTAAGCTCATTTGATTCTCGAACAATATGTAGGCACACAAGAAAACACTAAAAAGCAAATAATATAATCAAAGAAAAGAAATAAAGCAACGTCAGCAACATCTAAATTGTAACGAGAAAAAAAAATTGCGGAATGAAAAAAATAACAAAACTGAGTCGCTCTGCGCCTCAGTATCCGGGTCTCTTGGTTTTTTTTTTTTTTTTTTTGTTTCTTTCTATTCCCTGACCGTAAGTTACTCTTCTTTCTCTCAAATTATTATTGGAATATAGAAAATTGTGACTCAAACGTTCTGGAGTTTCTTCTTTACTAATGAGATAAGGAGTTTGAGAGATCCAGAAGTTCTGAGACCCAAAGATATTTGTAACTTCTTGTCTTACTCAGACCTGAAAACGGAGAGAGACTGTTCAAAGAATATACGCTGTATTTTTATGATTGTTGAGGTACCAAGAAAAATAACCTTTGTACTACACTTTTGCCGAAGACTGTACCGAAAAAAAAAAATGCTATGCAAAAATAAAACTTGTAGAGATTGCACAGATTGACGTACGTCTACGATAATGAAAAACTTCCGAACTTTGTAAATTGCTATGCAAAAGTAAAATAAGAAAATGTCTCGTACTCTCGTATATAACTTGAGTGACGTCACAACACATTTTTTCGGGTGAGAATCTTTTTTCCTAACCTAACCTAACCTAAAGAAGCCCTCACTGTGTAAAATCATTCTTCTAAACTAATTTAATGAACCCTTTGTCAAGAATGAACCTGTCGAATGAAAGGTTCTTCATAACAATAGACGCACTGATAACAAAAGCATAGGGGTTTGCTTCAGGTAATGTGAGCGACTATACTCCTAATGAGTGAGAAATTAATTAAAAAATTGCAAATTTCTCAAGAACTACTCGTCCGATTCTCAAAAAAATTGCGGGTGCACATCTTCAGATATACTACTACAATATGGCCAAGTTTCAAGAAAATCCGTCGGGTAGTTTCGGAGGAGTTCGACGGAAATGAAAATCTTATAATAAATAATAATAAATAAATAATAATAATATAAGGAAACCTGAACGGGCGGGTGTAATACCTCACTTTTCCACAAGGAAAAGTCGGTAAAATTGTGTCCTCGCTGTACGCATCACTTGACGCGATGCGATTCAGTTCATTGAAAAAAGGTACCTGCACGCAACTGTCGACTGTACAGTATTTCTTTTGTACGCTGACATCCTGTGTTCATCCTGTGTTCACGAGAACCGGATTGGGACTCTACCTGTTCAATTTGTAACCATTCGAGGTGCTCCTTTCTATTTTCTCAACGTTAACGTAAGTACAGAAATCTTCTGTAATATAAGTAGAATATTTTTCTCTATACCTATACTGTGATGTTTTTGAAAAAGTTTTTTCTATTCGAGTAAAGCTTCTAAATGGATTTCGACGGTTCGGCTCCCTCAGGATAGAGAAATGGGCGAAAAAATTGGAAAAAAACGAGGACTATCAACGTAGTAAAACTGTTACTTACTCCGTGGTGGAGAGAGAGAGAGAGAGAGAGAGAGAGAGAGAGAGAGAGAGAGAGAGAGAGAGAGAGAGAGAGAGAGAAAGAACAGAAAATTCAAGTGAATTTACAGTCTCTTTTTGAATATTTTTGGTAAAAATAAAGTATTGTCAAAGTACTGAATTTTTGAAAGATGTCGAGAACTAGCAAAGCGGGTCCTTGAGACACAAGATACCTTTAAAATCCAAATAGCTACAAAACACAGATATCTACTCAACACACGGCTGGCGCTCCGGCGCACCGCCAACCGCTAGTTACCTATATAGATTACACAAGTGGGATCATCTGATTTTTGTTGTTATGCGCATCTTATTAATGCACTCATCAAGATAAAGAAAATGCCCCATACAATTTTTTCAAAGGTGTTGCAAATTCCATAATGTAATTACAAAATATGATGGACTAATTATATGTAGTGCCCAATGTTTTCATAAAAACGACACTATAAGCCTTTCACACTATTGCGGTAGCATAACGTTTGTCTGATTCCTCATCTCGATGAACGTGATAAACAAAAATTCACATCGTGTACAAATCTTCAAAAGATAGGTAGTATGTCATTTCCAAGGAATAATAGAACGTACCGCGCATAGAAAAACGGAAAAACGTAAAACGCATAATCTTAATATGTATAGAAATTGAACACTGTCATACTCTCACACGTCCATTAAACATTACAGAAATCCAATCCTCAACCTACCGTTGGACTCGGCCAATTAATCTTTAATCATTGTTGACAATTCAATTGACTTCTCTTTACTCTGAAGTATAGGTAATATTTACGGGAACCTTATATCCTCCCGACAACATCAGTTGTGGCACTTCATCATCAAGAACAAATTTCACATCATAAAATTGCATCCTGTCACGGACTATATTATTTTCTATCAGATAATAAGTTGTAATTACCCGGCTCTCATTTTCCTACCCACCCAGTCACTAACCAGTATGCGGCTTTCCAAAAACTGAATTCATCATTCTCTCCATCGCATTTTCTATAATAGTTGTGGATCACAAATCATGTAAGTTTTCTTTTATAATATTTGACAGAATCGTTGAACTGGCTGCTAACGCTATACTACGTTTGCCACAAAAATTATTCGACCTCCCGATCTCACTTATGACATGAATGATACCGATGATACGCCCCACGACCGATAAGCTTAGACTACTTCTCCAAACTACTTCTTTTCTAAATTTTACACCTGCAGTTCTTAACGCCACAGACCAGGGCCAGATTTAGGGGGGGAAGGGGGCCCGCACATTTTTCATTACATACTTGTATAGACGCGCGCTAGGTACGCTCACGTCGCAGATTTACAAATATTGCATTTAGAATGAAAGGTATAAATTTCAATCTTTTTAATTACTTTTTTTTTACTGTTTTATTATCATTATTATTATGATGCGCCGGTAAAAATAGTAAAAATGAAATTATGATCAATGTTGCTGGAAAAATTTTTGGGGGCCCACACAAACTGTTGGCCCCGGGCCCGCACGTGCCTAAATCAGGCCTTGCCACAGACCATCACCCTAATTTGTAAAGAGATCAATATTCGCCTAACTCACTCTCTTTATTATTCTCTATGACTTTTGTGCGTTCACTACCCGCATTGAAACATCCGTCGACCCTAATAATCTCTGAAAACTTCGCGAATTTCTCATACGGCACCAGATATGGCATTTAATCACTGAGAACAAATTTTGTTTCCTAAATTGGTTTTCCTACGTAGTCGTCTTCCTATCACGATCGACATTGTGAATGACAAATCTAGCCTTTACACGTGCCTAGCCCGCGCCTGTAATGTCCAAAAGTTCGACAGTGTCTTTTTACGTGTCCAACAACTTATTCTCAATTATTACCCTATCTATTCCCTGATCTCTGCCCCTTCTTGAGATGCTCTCTTCATCACGTCAATACTTGCTTTATATGTTCTTCGATTGATACCACGCCATGAGAAACTTTCTTAACTCTCTGGATCTACAAAAATCAAACACTTCCACACTCACCCACGGATACTCTCACTCACATGTGACACCTCATTCACTGAAAAAGAAAACTACCTGCAGAAGATCACTTCCCGTTATTGATCAAATTCTTACTTGATATTACGCAGTAACCACCCTTTTAACACTTGTCTATACCCATCCGTCTCTCCTCTCTTCCATCTACTATTCAGTATACAACGCGAAAATTGAAAAAAATTACTATCTGTTCTTCTTTAATAATAAAACAGACAACTGCCTTCTGCTAGTCAATATATATCCTCTTTCGAAGTAAATCAAGCCCTAGATTGTCAGTGTAGTGTAGTTGTAGCACAGTTGTTTTATTCATTTTATTTGTATTAGACCTGGTTCAACAAGTGAAAAAATGCTAGTTTGTGTTGGGCTTGTCATAAATAAATATTGTGTATTAGTGTAGCAGTAGTCTGACAGTCCCATCTAGTTAGCAAAGAAATTTTTGTTTGTAAAAACAAATTTCTCCGATCAATAGAACGATAGATAGAATTAATTAGAGAGCCCAACATTCCAAAATGGAATTCAAGTAAAATACTCAAGTTTCTGTTTCTCTCTCTTCTTTATGCGCGCCTGATAATATAATTTGAATCCCATTACGCGAATATTGCACGCAAAAATTTTAAAATTAGAACGCCGCTCAAGTGTTTGAATCATTTTTCATAATTATCATTGTTTTTCCCATGATTCATATTATTCTACTGTAAACTGATTCGAAAATTTTTTTCCTCACAAAAGAATTTCAAATTACGAAAACGATGAGTATTAAAGAGACGCGAAAAGGAGAAGAGAATAAAATGACAAGAGAGAAGCGAATGCATTGAGAGACCGAGAAAGGTATTCAACAAAGATTAATTACCTATTGTGTTGACGGGGGTGAAATGGCAAAGAAGATATTAAACGGGTTACATCTTTTATAATGATATTTTTAATGATTATAAATGAATTTCAGCGTTGTATGCAAAAGGTATCGAGCCTTTATTTTTTAGGAAGGAAGCTAAAATTATCGCAGATGACTTACATATAGGTTAATGGATGTTGAATGACTTTAATCGCTATAGTGTTTTTTTCACTCGTTTTACGAGATTTTCGCGACGTGATGTGGCTCGGATACGCGGCACTTTTCTCAAAAATTAACGTTTGCGTTTTTTTTGTTTTTTGCAGTTCCACCGCAATTACGCATACCGCACCAGTTGGTTAGCGTACCGCTTGGCTTCAATGTGACCTTGGAGTGCTTTACCGAAGCCTATCCGACCTCACTCAATTACTGGACAAGAAACGATGCGCAAATGCTGCATGACAGTGAAAAATACAAGATAGAGAATGAAATTGGTAAACCGCCTTTTAAAACGCGTATGAAATTAACAATTTCGAACATCAGCAAGGAGGACTTGGGCACTTACAAATGCATTGCCAAGAATCCTAGAGGAGAGACTGACGGTACAATTAGACTGTACGGTAAGTATCTCTCAATAAATCAACACCTGCACACATACTTTGTCGCACTGCATTGTCGTTCGTTTGTCGTCGTAGTGGTTAGCGGAAGGTCCGTAGGTATAGAGATGCGATAAATTTGACCGCGATCATGTGCGTTCTTCAAACTGAATTTTAAGTTGTCGTAATCGAATAATAGAGTAGCGCGACCAGCGCAGCGTTCTCGTCGATGAAAAGAATTATTGCACTGCGTACGCACTACGTTGCGTTGCAGGGAAAGAGGCCGTAATGAAATAACAGTTTTAATTATAATTCGGTTATTTTAAGGTTACAAATATCTGGTCAAAATAAATTACGTTGTCTGCATGGAGAGAGAGCATAGAGCGCGGATGCAGCCAATTACTCGGACTGGTATAATTTACCGTTTCCATAGAAACGACGCGAACGGTATTGTCGACTTGATACAGTTATACTCGTATCATCATTTTTATGGTAATGATCAATTCGGAAACCGAAGGGAGTGCTTTCGCGGTAGAAATGGAATGTTCACCACCATCACCACTACCGCCTTGTATAATTACACGTCAGCGGCACAATTTTACCGTCGCTCTTTCGATATAGCGGAGACAGAAAGAGAGAGAGAGAAAGACGAACAATCTTTTCGAATGTAGACGGTCGTCAACTTATCGTGGATACTGGTCACACCTGAGAGTGTGAAGGATTATTCTCACCAACTTTGCGTCTCCATCTCACTCATTGCGTTTTCTTATGCTGTTTTTCAAAAAATATGCGAGTATTTCATACACTAGAGATTTTCTTCTATATGTATCTTTGGAAACTGTAGTGCATGTATCTTGCTTTCTCTATTGATAGTTCATCACTATTAATACTTATTAGAACTAGGTGTCCTCCTGTATTTAACAAGTGAATACAATTATTTGGAATTCAAGAAGACAAACTGTAGAATGGTGCTAACGTACGGCGAATTTAGGAAAACAATTTTGAGACATTAAATTCAACAATGTTTGGCACAAAAAATACACTCCAACCTATCAATTTTTCAAATATCTTTCCGATCAAGTACAAAGAGAAAAATTCATAGTCGCATTGACCAAGAAAAGTCAAAATTAGTTGTTTTTGGTCACTTTGATCCTACCCCAGGTCTCTGATGATCCATAGACCTTCTTTATACCCTAATACCGAGTCTCTGATGAACGATCTTCACGCACGTTTAAAACGTGAAATCAACTGACGACTATGTTCTTCTATTCTTTATTTTATAAGATATGCAAGTCCGAACTTTGACTGCGAGTATCGATGCGATGCTACCTAAACGAAAATTTGTGAGAACGGTGTAGCGTTTTTACATCTATTCAACTGGTATTCTCGGAAATTACAAGTATTATTTTGTTTTATATCGTGAATTTTGTTGTAAGTAAACTGAACAATAAAGGAATTGATTATCAGTGGCAGCGCGATTGGGGGTGGCAATTTGTTCGTTCAGGAACGGCGCCAAAAGCGAGCGACAAAATTGCAGGAAAATGCCTTGTAATTTACCGTTGTTTGAGCTGTTCTTGACAATTTTTAGAGTATTTTGTAATTTCGTAATTCCCGTATTTTGAAATGGATGAACCTGTAAAAACAACTAAACGGAAACGGTCGCCAACATCTACGTCAAAGTCAGAAACATTTACATCGGTGAAAAAGAAAAAATTAGGTTGGGAATTCGAAAAACAACGAGAGGAACGGAAGGAGGCAGACGAAAAAGGGGCCAAACAACTTCTTATGTTTTTGAAGCCAAAGTTGGATGAAGGTGAGGTTAAAAGGGCTGACGGTGAGAAATTAGCAGAAGGTGAAAAAGCTGATAAACTACACCCCACACATCAGTGGAAATGAGCAGCAGGGATGAAGGTACGTCAACTAATTTGTGTTCATTAACCTCACTATATTCTGAATGCGAGCGTGAATCTAGTGCTTCTACTATAGTGCTCTGGAAGAAAATGTTCATGAAGATAATAAGTATAAGGTGCGCGTAGATCTAGTCCAACAACAGGGACGATTACAAATTTTGATGAACCACGTTTTTGGCCTCCAACTATTACAAAACAAGTGAGATGTACTCTGATCGAGCATGGTATGCGATCCATTCATAAAATTATTGATGAGAAAGAATTTTCTAAATTGGAGAAATCTGGATGAAAATTTGACCTCTTGTGGTTTTGCGGGATCTTACCAAAAAGCAAAAATTGTGCTAGAGACTGGCTTTTGTACGGACCTGAAAGTAAAGCGTTGTACTGTTTTTCATACATTATATTCTCCGCCAATCGCACTAAAAGGCGCCAAAATTATGGTGAGCCACGGGCGCCCAAACACTTCGCGCCGCCCTCATTGATTAAATAAATTACAAAAAGCTCTCACTTCTACTACCTAATAAACTCAATTATGGTGTCTCAGAATGTCAAGTGTAGGTACAATCAATATTCTTGTAATGTAGGGGAAGCGCTCTGGTATTTTCAAAGTCCAATTTTAGCTCTAAAAATCAACAAATTAGCGTTATTTGGCAAAAACAAATAAAATCTCAGAAATCCAGGTAAGAATGTGAAAAATTGGGTTACCGTACGATTTCCCGAAGCCATTTCCCCGAAAGCACTTTTCCCGAATTGCCATTTTCCCGAAGCCGAAATCCCGAAGCCAATTACCCGAAGTCATTTCCCCGAAAGCACTTTTCCCGAATTGCCATTTTCCCGAAGCCGAATTCCCGAAGTCAGTTTCCCGAACAACCAAGTACCCGAAGCCAATTTCCCGAAGCCGAATTCTCGAACGTAGAATTTTATCACGACGAGCGTAGAATTTCATCACGGCGTACAGAGAAGCAAATGTAAGTAAGAGTAATCACCAATATCGCCTGAACTAGAGTCATCTTTCAAACTTTTCGTACACACGGTGATGTTGCGGATAATTTTAAGATTTCTATGGTAATGTGGAAGTCGAGGTACCCCTCGCATTTCGTTGTGAGCGTCAGTTCGTGCGAAAATATAATGGCGAAATTAGTAGGTAAGAAACTCCTCGTTGATGGGTATGTGTACCTGAGGTCCAGAGTTACGAAAGAGAAGATATATTGGGACTGCAATCGAGTTCGCAGCCGCCTATGCACGGCTCGGGCTATTACGAATAATCCAGCGCTACCAGAAAATGTCGTCGTGCTGAAAGGCCCCAACGACTCGACACACGCTCATGCGCCCAATCAGGAAGAATCGAAAGCGGAAGTAATAACGCATACACTTAAAAAGAAGGCCGCAGACAACCCCGAAATGTCTCCGGCTCTACTTATTCGTACCGAACTAGAAGGACTTCCCTGTGTGTTCCAGAGTACCTCCGAACTGTAGGATATGATCTTCATGTAGCCTAGCGGCATACTTCTGGTAACAAAATTTATAAATAAATGTTTATCAAAACTTGGTTTCGGGAAAACATAATTTCGGGAAATTCGCTTCGGGAAAATAGTCATTCGGGAAATAGGTTGTTCGGGAAATTACCTTCGGGAACATTGACTTCGGGAAAATAAGTTTCGGGTAATTGGTTTCGGGATTTCGGCTTCGGGAAAATGGCAATTCGGGAAAAGTGCTTTCGGGGAAATGGCTTCGGGAAATTGGGCGGGAACCGAAAAATTGTATATTTAAGCAAACTAAAATATAATTTACAGCTCCTTGAAGCTGTGTCAACAATCTCTTCAGACTATGTTGAGGTCTGAAAAAGATTTTCTGCAATGTAGGTGCCCAAATTGAATCAGTATGTTATCAGGAAGAAGTATGTTGCTTGTTATAACTGGAAAATTTCATACGCACCGATTTGAATTATCTTTCATTCCCAATCTTCCTGTCCTCACGGAAATAACCTGCATGACTAAAGCCACAAAATTGTTTTCTATAAGAATAGAGAGAGAGATGGGCCACGGGGTGGGCCAATTCCAACATCTCATGATGAACTTTCAATTGTCAAAGACACAGCCTCCTAGAATTACAAGCCGTGAACGAGGAGAAGCAACGCCGCGCCGCAACTTCTCGTTCACGTAGGCTGATTTCTAACACAGCATTATATGGAGAATTCGTGTTTTTTCTCAATTACCTGGTATTATCTCATGAAATATGCTGTTTATGAGAAAATTGAAGAGGATTAAAATTGTTCTGCGTAAAATTATCTTTCAGAAAAACATACTTTCATTAAAATTTATCGACAACTGGGGTACATTTGTACATCTTTAAAAACCACCCGCTCATAGTGCTATAGTCGAAGTGAACGTTTTTCTTCAATCATTTCATGTTATCTCATAAAATATGCCGTTCATGAGAAAACTGAAGGGAATTAAAATTGTTTTGCAGAAAATTTCCATTCTTAAAAAACCGATTCTTATAATCATTTATTCAGAACTAGAGTACATTTCTACATTGCATGTTAGAATGACGCATATTCTTCCCTCTTTTGAATGACGTGTTATACTTGGAAAATGAGTAAAAAGTATTCATTGCCAAAAAGAAGACTGGTGAAACCGTGAGTTATAGTTTAGGCTTGAGCTGGCCCGTCGAGAGCTCCAGTCGGGTCCGGGGCAAGGAACACCCCCCCCCCAAAAAAAAAATGAAACGTTCACCCCCTTCCTTGTAAACCGGGCTATGGCACAAAATCCCCAGTTGCCCCCTCTTCTCATCAGGCCTGGCTTTAGGGACCGAGTACAACTAGAATTAGTATGACATGAGATGAGATGCCTCGCTGAATCACAAGTTGCAGATGTTCCAAAATATTGCTTAAGCATTTTTCTCTCACAAAAAGGTCTTAATATTTTGCTGAGGCTCAATGTTTGGATTCTCAAGATTCTACCGAGCTGTGAACCCTTGAGAAACTTGAAATAGATTAAATGAGAATAACGAGAAAACTAGTTTGTACTTTCGAGAACAAAATTGGGAAAGAGATTAATTTCCAAAGCTCAATATCAAACCATAAGAATGAAGGCAGTCTACGTCCGCACTTTTGAGCTTTCTTTAGCGATTTTGTATGACACTGACATGGCCATTTTTGTATTGTTTTGACCCAATGACGAATTTGTCTTTGGGGTCGGGTCTCGAGCTATAAATCCCTAGGAACCTGAAAATAGAATTATTTCTGAGTCTCAACTTCAAGAACTCAAGGGTATTTCATGCCTGATGTGTTTAACTTCCTTTAGAGATTTGGTTTGACAAGAAGATTCTTGTCTCTCAGTTACCAACAAAAAGGGTTGAATACTGTGGGGTTTCCTGAGGTGTGTAGACTTTGTGCAGGTCCGCCGAGGGCTCCAGTCGGGTTCGAGACAAGGAACACAGCGGGATCCTCAAAAAAATTTCTTTATCCCTCCTCTTGTAAACCGGGCCTCTGAAGGGGCCGGGCCCGGGCATGAAGTCCCCAGTTGCCCCCTCCTCTCGTCAAGCCTGGGCTTGAGAATTTAGTCAATGAGTAAGTTTCAATTTAAAAAATTATATCAAGACTGACACAAACGAACAAGAAAGTAGAATAAGAAAACAATAATTCAATGGGAAATAGACAACTCACAAGTTAGCTATAGTCCAGCCTTAGAGTAAAGGAGGAACTTTTACTTCCAAAAATAACATCAAAACTTGCACTAATAATAAATTTGAGAAAGTAGCCTAACTGGAAAAAACAATATTCAACGGCAAATAGACGACTCATAGATTATAGTGTACGCTCAAAAATTAAGTACTTGAGTAACTTTCATTTCCATAAGTATCAACAAGACGTGCATTAATTATAAATTTGCGAAAGTAACTTCAGAGAAAAATATTCAATGGCAAAGAGACGACTCACAAATTCTTCTTCACGAACAAATTTGTAGAACATAAAAGCAGCAAAAGCGGCTATTATCATTTGAACTTGAAAATTTTACTGATGAGATACAACATCAACAATCAATCATGAACAAAAGTTGAAATAACGGCTTTTATTTTCCTGGAGAAACACTAAACCGATAGGAAATTTCATGGAGAACAACTTTATTTATTTCCAACTTTTTGATAAAGGCAATATTTGTCGAGTTATGATGCAATTTGTGAGAAAATTCGTGAATTCTCCATAAGACCACATGTTAACGATCAGCCTACGTGCACAGCATTGCCAAGTAACCCTACTTCACGGCTTGTAATTCTAGGAAGCTGTGTCAAAGAACACGAAAATCAGAAGAATAATAATAGTAATAATAACTATGCAACTCTATGTAGGTAGACGATTTCAAAAATTTAAAGTTGGGTATCCAAAATTATTGAACTTCCTGATTGTAACTCAGTTTTTGAAAATCTCCATGTGATGAGGATGATCTCTTCAAAAACTGTAAACTAATTCAACATTATATTATGTAATTTAAATTTAAAAATTCACATTTATAGTCTTGTTAGTCGGAAAAACTCACAAAGGAAACTTTAGAGCGACAAGATATTTCCAATAATGCCTAATCTGCGATGTGGCGACTGAACTCATTCTATGCTTTCTTGGGCTACGTCTTATACAGTGATTTCTGGTGTAGATAAGTTTTTCAATTTGTATCATTCTTGATGAACTGATTTCCCAATGACGTATATACGGAAAATTTACATTAGCAATCTGCTACTCAGATGTTTCTTTGTGATGCTAAATTGTTTGGGATTGTGCAGACTTTGATTAATATTAGACAAACCTTTCAAAAGATGAGCCTCTGCAATATATTTAACAAAAATATAAGTATAACAATAAGCATTTGTATCATGAATTCATGAAACATTTGGATTATATATGAACAGCAGGGCATGAACGCTTGAATTGTATCAATAGTATCTACAAATACATGGGACGTAGATATCTTTTTGCTGAACAAGATGGAAATGATAACGTCACAGGAAATCAGTCCTTTATTATCCACATTATCCCTTTTTTACAGCGATGATATTACTGCTTTATAGCATTACGCAGATTGTATTACCAAAACTCAATGAGATACGCATTTCTAGTTACCAATAAATCCTGGTGTGTGCATCTTCTGCTATAGGCAGATCTCTCTTACCGTTCTTCCTAATTCATATTACATACTTACTCTGAAGAGTTATTTGTCAAATTATTATTCCTAATGGAGATAAGTATTACAAATTACAATTGGTATACATCATTTCTACTTTCGACTTCCAAAATTCAATAATTTTTTATGCTGAATGTCTACCTACATTGTTTTTTGTAGGCAAATTCAATGCGATGATGAAAATTATTTAAAATGTCAAACATTTAGTCAAAGCAGAGGTTTGGAGAAATTAACAAACTGTCATCAATGTACTTACTTAAAAAAGGGAAAACTTCACTGCACAACACATCATTAGCAGAATGAATTTCAATATAGGCTACAAATTTGCAATCAGTATACTTGGACGAGCAAACAGACTATCTAGAACAGGGCAGAGAGAGGGAAGCCCATGGCTACCCTCTAATTAGAGTATGTGACGCCCTCAAATTGACAGTAGCCTTATTTAGACAGAATATGAAAGTTTCAATAAGTAAAATTTTATATTGACTGCGGTATATATAATATAGATATACTCTCTAGTTTCCTTCACCGCTCTCCATGTCAAAGGCAAACGATACAAAAAATGTGATGAACAAGGCAACGGCGCAACGTCAAAGGAAACCATGACCTCGTTATGGCTCAAAATAATGTCAGTCAATGTATCGAGAAGGTCGGCTGATGATTTTACGTACTTTGAGCCGTCTCGTAGGTTGTTGAGTATGCTGATCACGATTTTGGAAAGAGCGGAGGTGGGAGATTTAGTGAATGCCACAATGGAGCTTAGAGGGTTATCAGTATTGTGGAGCTTTATACACCACAGCACCATAGAATTTGGGTATCACGCTGTTATGATTTGGGAGCCACCGCTTGACTGCTTTGGCAATATATCTTTTCTCGTACATAGTTTTGACGAATTTGTTGCTTCTATGTTGGATACTTTCTGTGGGATCTGTCGTTGTTTTGCAATACATAAGTGGTTTCAGCCTCAAACGTTGCTCGTACTTTCATTCTGTATTCATCATTCCTTCATAAGGACTGTGATACTACCTCTGTCATATATAAAACCGAATAAATATACAAAGCAATGATTCATGATTACACTTGATCTTCACTTTTATTCATATCTTTCTCGCTCGTTGTATTTTGCTGTCTTCAGACTCAGTTAGTTTGTAATTCTTCTTGATAATGCTACCCGGTTGGTAGTGAATATCTTTGTGATAGTAAAATTATTTAGATCTCGCTTCTACCAGAAACATGTTGCGCCGGGTATCTGAGCCAGTTTATAGAAAAGCCAAGGTACACATTTTCATTTCGCCTTCTCATCCATTTGTGAGTTCAAGACGGTAGTATATAGGTATATATTGAAATCAAACTCATCATTTAGGGTTTTAGGCTATACATCAATTTTTCGACTTTGTTTTTATTTTCTTAAATTTATTAGACTGTTATAATTTCAAAATATTATAGTTTCTTCTCCTCTGATCTAAACTGTCACATTTCTTTTTCTTTTGTTTCAAATAACTTCTGTGCGTAAAAATAGTTTCCGAACAGAAGACAACCACTGCTGCCTCTACCACCGCTTCTACAACTGCACGTCCAAAGTATTTAGGTAAGAATTTACCACGTTTTGTTTTGTCAATAGTAATTGCTTTATTGTAGATCGTAGGCGTGTTTATTACATATAGAATTATGCTCCAAAGGCTCAAGTAGGCCCAATCGTTTCAAAGTGTCCATAATTTGCATGATCAGACACGATAGTTGACATTCATTGTCAAGTCTTCAGATTCATTGTACAATATATGACTTGCGTCCTCTTTTTTCGATCGTAGGAGTCATCATCCTTAAGTAGTCGCGAAAGAGTGATATTGAAGAGCTTACTCAAAAACATGCTAATATTTTGTCAAGTATTCACAAAGCCTAAAGGTATCTTTCCAACCCTCGTTTGCATCCGTTTGCGCGAGCTTTATGAGAACCCGTAGCAGGGACGATTTTATTCAGGAATTTCCGCAACTCACCTAGACACACTCGTACGTGCGGAAATGATGGAACCAGCGAGAATTATTTCGAAAATGATAGCATTTTCATGAGCGTATTTCAACCACAAATACCGCCAGACAATATTAATAGCTTTCGCTGCGTCTGAACATTCTACGTGTTGCTTCGGTCGGCATTGGCTTCAACTAGCAGAGTGTGCAATTGACAAGCATTTAATGTGATAGCTATTGACCTATTACATGAGAGTGAGGCAAAACTTGAACGAGCGAGATGAATTTGTGATGGAATTCTGACTAACCACGCATAACTGCTGATTTGTGTTTACCTTATTTTAAAAATTTTAAAACGATTTTGCAGTTAATATGATTTACGTATGCTAAGCGAACCTGCGTCGTAATTAAGCTACCATGCAGCATAAAATTTTCTTTAAAACATCCTCTCAAATTATTGACTGTTATTGATGAAGTCACAAATCGACGCAATAAAAGCATGTACCGGTATGTCCGGTAATACAAATATTGATTGTTGTTTTCAGATGTTAATGTTGAAACAGCGAGTAATGAAATTTCACACGAAATTTCAAGGAAAAAAGATGGGAGTAGTAAAGGTGAGCAAGAACTTCTAATCCCGTAGTACGCGGGAATAAGGAGAATTAATTTTCACAAAAATCCTTCAATACCTAATTTTTACATAATCCAACAACAGGAAAATCAGAGTACCTAATGTACGTATCTATTATTTTTTACCTATCTGTTTCGTAGGATCAAGTCCAGAAGTTAATTCAATCAATAAGCCAGTACAAAAGATGCGTGGTTTCAAAGGAGCTCTATCGAAGAACGATGGATCAAGTAAGTTTATTCCATCCATTGCGATTAACATTGCATTGTAAAGCAAGCGTTTTCATCCAATTTACCAATTTGTAACAAAAAATATCATCCAACATACTTGTAAAAAAAGGAACAAGATTACGAGAATGTACTCGCACCTTTTGAATAGCTGACACTATAGTATACTCATCACTCACTTATAGGTTTAACCATTTTATTCAAGAAGGGCAAAGTGAAGGCTTCGCCCTTTTCGAGTAAACTCAAAAATCGGAATCCTCGGTTCAAGAACTATCAGTAAATTTTCATAACACACACTGCGAAAGTGCGCTGTTAGCGTGCTGTTCTCAGGAGCAAAAGCGTTCGTTTGCAAGCGTGTTATATTGTGCGACGTCACGATTCACTCTTCTTTCCTCTAGATTTACTTTTCTGGTCCAGGGGTGCACGCCTGAACTATAAGCTTCCGCTTCCAGCTTCTAGCTTTCGGCTTCTCGTGCACCCCTGTTCTGGCCTCTAGAATTATTTTTCTGTCCTGTAGCTGCGTATAACAAACGCGTCCCCTCCTTGAAAACAGCACGCTAACAGCGTTTCGCAGTGTTTGTTATTGAAAAACGTACCGTTTTGTTTGTGCAGTTGGAATGCGAGCTGAACAAGAAACCTTCATTCGTACTTAATTCTTCTTCAAAGATTTGGAGTTGACTGAAACTTGTATTGAGAGAGAATTGAGGAACTCATACGTAGTTATTGGGTATTTGTTTCGTGTTATTCATTAGTCCAGGCTACTTAGCAAAGACTGAAACTTGTATTGAGATCAAGATCATGAATTAACAAACTTATTGTTGGGAGGTTCTTTTTTTCTGTTTCTTTTTCTTTAAAAGAGAAAGAAACAAAACTACAGATATTGGTAGGTACTCGGACCGGGCAGCGCAAAAATCGCACTTTTGAAGGAACTAATTCTACCCACTCTAACCGCAGTGCTTCCCAACCTTCCACAGGTCGCGGACCACTAAGGAATAATTCCTATTTTTCGCGGACCCCTAAATTTCTGAAAAATTTTCAATTGAAAATCATACGGCGCATGAAAAAAATTTTATTCGTCCAATAGAAAGTTCAAATCAAGCGAAATTCAAAACGCAATATAAATATTATATGTATAATAGGTATCTCGAAAAAAAAGTTAGTGTGAGATTTGCTGTTGGCCAGATGATACCAGCTATTCCCAATCCGGCTCCAGCGTGGATAGAGCGACGCGCATATCCGCGTTGGCAATTATAGGCAGTTACATTTTCGACAGTTTGAACGTGAAATTGTGAATAAAAACAGCGTGTTAGGCGGAAAGAAGGAGCGTATTATACGTGGAGTTCTACATAGAAAACTGCACGAAAATCAAGGGAAGGGCCCATTTGAACCTATTACGCGGGAAATCGTATAACCCGGGAGCGTTTTAAACGGATTTTACTGTATTTCTATTTCAAGTTTATTTTTTTCCTTTTGTTTTGATTTTTTTTTCTTAATATGGCAGGTTATTATTATTATTATTAACGCTGGCCGGTCGGCGGATGTTTTTTCTTGAAGGACCCCCGACAAAACAGGGCCCCTGTTGAAATTTCGACCTCTGAGATGTAGGTGACCAGAGGGAAACTTAGAAGAAATAATTCTAACATTCAAGCTGCGTAAATTATGGCCGATAGAAAATTTCGACCTTCGAGCAAAAAATTGGATTATTAATACGTAGTTTTCGTGCGGTGAGTTGAATATACGAATTTGGTTAACTAGCCTGCAAGGAAAGGAATGTTTGCTATGGAATCTTTATGTATAATGTGTTCCATGAAGTGTTTCTTTCTCAGAAGTAGAGGGGAGGGGGGGGGAGGGGGAGAGTGAATAAAAAATAATGTTCGGCAAGTTTCAAAAATAAACTTGTATCCGAAAACGAAGTCATTTAGCCGACCCTCCTAACACCTCGCCCGAGGTGCTTGTTTTCTGCTGTAGGTATTCGTTTTCATATGAGACGCGCCTAAATATAGGATGCACCCTAAAGCTGAGTCATGAAGGGGAGGAGGAGAAAGTGAAAGCAGATATGTGGAAACATTGAGACACATAAAAATTGTCTACTCGCGCACCATACAGGGCAAATTTTCTACATTGAAACCACTTTGTTTAGTTGAAAATGTATTTTTCGAAACATGGTGTAAGCAACGAAGTTGCGGGATATCTGCTCGTAGCTGATTTGTTTGAAATAAGTCGACTGTTCTCGGTGGAAAATTCCAAGCTGATATACCCAATATTTACGATGCGAAGTCGACTTGATAATTATCAACGAAACATCGTGATTATTCGTTTAAAAAAACTGCAGTCACCATCGCATGAAAATTCTATCATATATATTTGAAAAGCTACTTACTGGAACGAACAAAATGAGCGTTTGACCTCGCGAAAGTATGTTTGTGGAAAAAATATTTACTCGTGAACACGTCACTCAATTGTATGGAAGGGTATCTTTTTGAAATTAGCGGGTGGGAATAACAAAGTTTACATCTCATTAAGGTTTAGAAACATTCATCAAATGAGTTTTCACCCATATTTTGGTATAATTTGATTGGCACAGGCTCAAGCAAAATTATTGGTTATTGAAATGACTTTTTAAATGCTACAGTCATCACTTACGCTTGTTCATTGAATTTCTGTTATAAGACTTTCTTGTTATGATCACTATCGTACACGTATATTGCAACAAACAGTAATTCGTGCGGTATCTACTTTTTTTCTAGATTTTAATAATCAATCTCCAGTGTATTTAGTTTTTAAAACGATGCTCAGCATGACGATATTGCTCCTCGCATTACAAAACAGTTAAAGGAGAATAAGTCAAGAACCTCATGTGCCAAATATTACTTCATTTGACTAAACATATCAGGCTCACAAATTTTTTTTAATGTTTGATATTATTTTATTAGGTACATGATTGATAGAAAATTTGAAATTTGTATGTCGGAAAAACGATTGCTTAGGGCCAGTTGTACCGAATTCGGTCTAGTTTTAAATTAACAATCGGTTAATTCGTGTGACCGTGGTACCAAAAACCAAGTTTAACGGGTTTCAACTAGGGATGAAATTCAAACTTGGTCTAATTTGACTGGCCGATGCTCAGTCAGTTAAACTCTAGTTAACTTTAAACTTGGTTAGTAAAATATATTAATTCTAGAGTTGGATGGAATTTAAAATTTTAAACTCAGGTTAAATATCTAGTTGGTACAACTGACCCTCGTCTAGACTAATGGTAGGTACTCGTAAAATATTCATTAGTTCCTAGTTGCTCTTATATCTGTACACAGCGGAGGATACTTCATCGTTTCGTCACCTATTAACGGTCGTACAATTATTGAAGAAGAGCTTTCGCGTTCAAAAATAAATTCTCTGTAATATAATAAAAATTATTTTGTTTTACCCAAGTGAATAATTTGGGCCCACGCGGTACTCTATAAAGATGATACTCGTATAGAGGAGAGAAACCTTATAAGTCAATACTTATACTCGTATTGAATTATTACCTACCTACCTTGTGTTTGTCGCTAATCTTCTTTGACTTTTTTCTCATGATGTTTTCTTTTGCCTGTTATTTTTGTACTTACAATCATGTAAATAACTTCAATACAAGTACCTTTGAAGAAAAAAAAAAAGATTTATATATTTTGTATATTATTTGTAGGTGTGCGACAAAAGCCTCCATAAGATATTTATATATACGTTATACTGAAATATTATCGATTCTCGCGATGATATCCCAGTTGTTGTCATCGTTATTTATAATACGTACCTATTTTTTTCGTTATTACCTACCCTTATTATTGATGTAATTGTCAATATTAACTTCATACTCTATAATATATATTATGAGCATAATATTACAAACACGACGTGATGCATTGATTTTTGCATACACAAAACCGATACCAGATTAAAATATCAATAAGATATAATGTTCTAAGTATATTAATTAATGTTGGTAATTTGTAAAATGGTTATTATCCTCGATTCTCTCAATTGTTTTCCTCATTGAAGTTTTGAAAAATAAATTCGTTATTTCATTCGATTGTATTTTGTAATCGTGCGTTTAAAGTTTGTCATTTAGACAGCACAAGCTTCACTTGAAGGGTCTACTTACTCGTCCAATGAGAAGCCAAGTAGTTCTACGCGTTCCTTATAATTATGCAATTAAATAGCTCAGGTCTATTGAGGGGGTGAGCGAGCTGAAAAATTTGACATGAAATATCGTGAAGTTTTGTTTGAAAGCCCCTGCAGAGGAATTCATACTGGTATTGACTTCCAGAAGAATTATATGGGTTGCAATTCAAGTGTACTATTCTACTTTATTAGTCGCTGGTATAAAAGTACTCTTGTAAAAGTAACTAATAAAGCAGAATACCTAATACACTTATTGAAAACTTTTCCAATATTAGTGCTCTTTTTACACCTTTCTCATTCAATATGAGACGTTCCAATAATTACGAGAATAATTCAAAATGAGTAGGTAGTAATCAAGAAATGAGAGCTATTCACTAAGAAATTCTTTTATCCTAATCAAGAACACAATTATCGGCATTCAAATTGGGTGAAACAAGTGTAAAGTAGAATGGTAGACTTGAAAACTTTTACAATAAGAACAAAATGATGAATAGCTTTCTAAATTAATTGTGTGAGAATTAACATGCCAATTGGATGGGTTGCTGCGGCATAGAAGTCTGCACGATTTGCAGATGTAGTGCGGATGTAGTGCGTAATCGTCCAAAGTAACACTACCCAGCGCCAGTTTATTGTTTTATAAAACGAACCAAATTATTTAATTTGTAATTTTCTGTAATGTTGAGATAAGTTTCAAAATTTCGTTTACTCAATTGTTTTCAAAAATTACCGGACAAATAAATTTTGTTTTTTCCATTTTCCTGAGAAAATTCTTTTTATTCACGACAAGCTGCTCTCCCCGTCTTGCAGACGGTTTACTTATTCTTCTTTTTCTGATAATTTTCCTCTTCTTTTAGGAAAGGTATAAAATTCTGGCTTTTTTCCTTTCTAAATTTTTCGAATAGTTCGAAAGGTTTTCTGTTCTTTGAATTTTCTCGTTTAAATCTCTCCACTCATCATCGGAGTCATTTATAATTTTTGTGGACTCTCTCTTGATTACTCCTTGTTTGATGGCACAAAAATTTAGTCCATCGACTACCTCTCCTTTACTCTCCAAACTACTCATCTTCAAATGGTACTCTGCATATTTTTCGGTGTACATATACCTCGCCTTGAGAAACTCTCTCCATCACTCCTATTTTTTCTCTATTAAATCGATCTTTCCCTCTAAACTAAAATCCTCTCAACTATGTCATAGAAAGGGAATCGCCTATTTCAAACATTGAGTGTATTTTCTTTCTCAAATTTTATAATTAAAACGATCGCCGATACCCGACTTGCCCCTGCAACACTACTCACCAACAACAGATTTTTCTGCATAAAATCACATCCCATCATCTGGTCATTATCCTACCCGATTTTAAGCAGTAAATACCCTCTTACCCACTCGACTTCCCCTAATGACCGCGACACAGAAAGTGAAACATGTTCCTTTTTCAACGGATTTTCTAATTTACAAACTTACTGAATATGATCTTAATACGTACGTATAGAAATTGAACACTGTCATACTCTCACACGTCCATTAAACATTACAGAAATCCAATCCTCAACCTACCGTTGGACTCGGCCAATTAATCTTTAATCATTGTTGACAATTCAATTGACTTCTCTTTACTCTGAAGTATAGGTAATATTTACGGGAACCTTATATCCTCCCGACAACATCAGTTGTGGCACTTCATCATCAAGAACAAATTTCACATCATAAAATTGCATCCTGTCACGGACTATATTATTTTCTATCAGATAATAAGTTGTAATTACCCGGCTCACATTTTCCTACCCATCCGACCACTGACCAGTATGCAATTTTCCAAAAACTGAATTCATCATTTTCTACGTCGCATTTTCTATAATAGTTGTGGATCACCAGTTATGTGAGTTTTCTATTATAATATTTAACTTAACAGAGTCATTGAACCAGCTGCTAACGCTGTTCTACCTATGTTTGTCACAAAAATTATTCAACCTCCCGATCTCACTCATGATATAAATGATATCGACAGTAAAATGATACGCCCCACGACCGATAAGCTTAGACTACTCCTCCAAACTACTTCTTTTCCAAATTTTACACCTGCAGTTCTTAACGCCACAGACCATCACCCTAATTTGTACGGAGATCAATATTCGCCCAACTCACTCTCCTTATTATTCTCTATGACTTTTGTGCCCTCACTACCCGCATTGAAACATCCGTCGACCCTAATAATCTATGAAAACTTCGAATTTCTCCAGTAGTGTTTCTATCACAATCGACATTGTGAATAACAAATCTAGCCCTTACACGTGCCTACCCCGCGCCTATAATTTCCAAAAGTTCGACAATGTCTTCTTACTTGTTCTCAATTATTACCCTATCTATTCCGTGATCTCTGCCCCTCCTTGAGATGCTCACTTCATCACGTCAATACTTGCTTTATATGTTCTTCGATTGATACCACGCCATGAGAAACTTTCTTAACTCTCTGGATCAACAAAAATCAAACACTTCCACACTCACCCTCGTATACTGCCGCTCACACAGGACATCTCACTCACTGGAAAAAAAAACTACCTGCAGAAGATCACTTCCCGTTATTTTGATCATACACTCTTACTTGATATTACGCAGTAACCACCCACTTGATACTTGTCTACCCCTCTCTCTTATCTAATTCCAGTATACTCGTACTACGCAAAAATTGAAACTTTAATAATAAAACAGACAACTGTCTTCTTTTGGTCAATATATATCCGCTTTCGAAGTAAATCAAGCCCTCGGCGCACAACGATGTAGGGCCACTCTCATCCTCTGCGTTGAAGCTGCAAACCTTCCTCTCTTCAACGCGACTTCTCAACTCTCACAGTTTATTTCCTTGTATTCATAGCTTGATTCACTCAATTACCAATCTGCGCAACCGTACTCCGCTGACTCAATTCTCTCTTCCTTCCTCTTGAATCTGTACTATTCAGGCACCTCAAATTGAACTATCTACCCCTTGTCTCATCATCCACCATTCCATTGCCTCCCCAAGATATTCGACTCGATGAGGCTGATAATCTCCCAGCTCTCAACAATGTATACCGACAACTCATCAGAAACATTGTCTCTATACCAATTTTATGACCCACCAGCCCTTCTTTACCGACGAATCTAAGTCTGGACTTGAAACAGGGAACGTTTACTCGATTCAAGGCATCATTATCAGTCATTGATTGAAAAATTGAAGGTGTTACGACCGTATATTTCCAACGGCTGTTCTTCGGATATTCTTCGATGATACTTTGGTTGACGCGCGATTGACAGCGCCGAGGAGCGGGGATAGGTAACCCCTGAAAGTCCCACCACCAACCACCTTTCACCTCCTTATATCAAGCGGTTCACCTTTGACGTTCTTCTTGAACCGGAAACTATAATCGATACAGACACTCGGCTATTCTGACGACGACTATTGAGAGTGTGCTGGCAATTCCAAGCACCTGCGACGGTATTTGCTAGAACGTCGACTGGGAACCAAGACGTCGACTAACAATGCAAATTCGCTATAACGAGCGACTACAGCTTTGACCAAGAGTGTTGGCAATTCTAAACACTCACGATGATATCTCCTACAACGTCGACCGGGAACCGAGACGACGGATGACAGATAAAAGCTTTGCTATAACGAGCAAGATATTGAACGCACTAGTCGGGAACCGAACTAGCAAACTATTGGAAACCAGATAGTTCATTTCGCTCGCAATCAGTTCCACTTATATCGAGTGAAGTAGTGCCGTATCGTGCTAAATTCGACGAATTCTCCTATACCTCGTAAAATTATTATGATCAGCAAAAATTAACAACCGTCTATCGGCCAATCCGAATCGTTTCTCTAACAGTAGCCTCTATCAGCCTCGTTATTGGTCTTTTAATCACGAGTCTTTTCGTATAAAAGCATATTCTGCGATGATCAGCAGTTTAGTTAGGTATTATACAGCGCAGCGTCGGTTATCGTTCGATCGTATTAGTATTACTCGCATTCGAACGTTCTCGCGTACCGACAAACTTATACTCGTACTGACGAAATTATCAGGTCATAATAAAGGAAACACCCCACACTCTTGTCTTTCTCATCTCCATCTTCCCCCCCCCCCCCGCTAAAATTTTAACTCACTTTTATCTCTCCTGGCTATACACGACTCGTATTCATTCAACTAATTTTCCAAATCAGCGCATTCATTTATTCCTGCAATCACTATCATCCACTTATACATCTGTCTTCTTCCTGTGGATTTCGGGTCACATCAACTTCCCGGAACATAGTGATTGTCTTACCCCGAAAGATTTTCCTCTCTCCCACAAAATTTCTTACCTCTGCTTCTGATATTAGAGACTGTTACCATGACCTTTGTAAAAATAAGCATTCAAAGAAATTTAGAGCAATTGTAAGTAAAGCAGTCTCCTTGACTTTTTTCAATCGAAGTAACCGTCATGGAAAAATCATTCTCTCTTTTATGGATCACAATAATATTTAATAGCCTATCAGCTGAGGCAAACGAATTCTCTCCACTGTGAAAAAAATAAAAATAGAGCCACGTATATCTATTTTCAAGATTCAAATTATCGATTAAAAAAAAACAATCGATAAAATCTTGATAAAATCGAGGAAATAACATTACCGTACGAAAGGCATTATAATTATTATGATTTTTCATGGCAATAAGTGAATCCTGAAAGCCGATTCTCCGACATATTTTCGGCTGTCTTTCAACACTTTACGCGTATTCTGACCATTAACGTGATAAAACGGAAATTTATTTTCGCCTTAGCAGATACACGTAAAAAATCGGTAACCAATATACGTTTAACTTTCGAGCTTTATAATAACTTTTAGGAAAGGGATTTTCATTTTTTAACCCCCCAGTAGCACTCTACATGCCCAAAGGAAGAGTTCAGCCAAATTTCACGAAAATCTGTTGGATAGGAACGGAGCCTATTCGCGAATCAAAACGGGTGTTCTCCTTTATAATATAGAAAAGAAAAGTAGAAGAGAAGAAGAGAAGAAGAAGAAGAAGAAAATGATGAATCGACTAAATCAATTCACGCAGCAAAAAGAACTAGATATTCGACACGTTTAGAGCAGGCGCGTAGATAGAAGAAGTTTCTGGGGGGGGGGGGGTGAGCGCTGAAATTTTTTTCTACTTTCTCCCTCGAAAGCTTCCCCCACCCCTCTAAATTGCTGGTGCAAATTATGGGTATCAAAACCAGGCGCGGATCCAGAACGTCATTTGGGGGGGGGGACTCAAATACGTTCCTTTTTCTTTCTTTGTATAATTTAGGATTTGGGGAAATCCCCCCCCCCACCCGTGGATCCGCGCCAGCAAAACACACGATTTTTAAAGGAGGCCGTATAATACGAATATTTTTGGATCAATTCACGTGTAATTTTCAAAAAGAAATATTATGTGAACATATTGTTGTATAGGTATAGTAAAAATAGATGAATGTAGGTAATTGAGTATAAATATTCAAGTACGAGTATTAAGTATGTGATACGTGTGCTCTACGATCAATTAGAATATCTCACTATTTTGAGTTGAAGTCTTCTTGTGCTTTCTGCAAATCTATCCAAGACTTCTTCAACGGTCAGCGTAAACCTGCGATTAATTAACAATGATGCCAGTCACAGCCTCCTAGAATTACAAGCCGTGAACGAGGACAGGCAACGCCGCAACGTCTCGTTCACGTAGGCTGACTTGTAACACTGCGTCATATGGAGAAATCGCGTTTTCTCTCAATTACCTGGTATTATCTCATGAAATATGCTGTTTATGAGAAAATTGAAAAGAGTTAAAATTGTTCTGCGTAAAATTATCTTTCAGAAAAACAGACTTTCATTAAAATTTATCAACAACTAGGGTACATTTGTACATCTTTAAAACCACCCGCTCATAGTGCTATAGTCGAAGTGAACGTTTTCCTTCAATCATTTCATGTTATCTCATTTAATATGCCGTTCATGAGAAAACTGAAGGGAATTAAAATTGTTTTGCATAAAATTTCCATTCTGAAAAAACCGATTCTTATAATAATTTATCCAGAACTAGAGTACATTTCTACATTGTTAGAATGACGCCCTTTCTTCTCTCTTTTGAATGACGTGCTATAGTCGGAAAATGAGTAAAAAGTATTCATTGCCAAAAAGAAGACTGGTGAAACCGTGAGTTAAATAGTTTGTGCTTGAGCAGGTCCGTCGAGAGCTCCAGTCGGATCCGGGGCAAGGAACACCCCACCCCCCCAAAAAAAAAAAAACGAAAAAAACGTTCACCTCCTTTCTTTGTAAACCGGGCTATGGCACAAAATCCCCAGTTGCCCCCTCCTCTCATCAGGCCTGGCTTTGTGGACCGAGTACAACTAGAATTAGCATGACATGAGATGAAATGCCTCGCTGAATCACAAGTTGCAGATGTTCCAGAATATTGCTGAAGCATTTTTCTGTCACAAAAAGGTCTTAATATTTTGCTGAGGCTCAATGTTTGGATTCTCAAGATTCTACCGAGCTGTTAACCCTCGAGAAACTGGAAATAGATTAAATGAGAATAACGAGAAAACTAGTTCGTACTTTCGAGAACAAAATAGAACTCGGAAAGAGATTAATTTCTAAGGCTCAACATCAAACCACAAGAGTGAAGGCAGTCTGCGTCTGCACTTTTGAGCTTTCTTTAGCGATTTTGTATGACAAGGCCATTTTTGTATTGTTTTGACCCAATGACGAATTTGTCTTTGGGTCTCGAGCTATGAATCCTTAAAAACCTGAAAATAGAATTATTTCTGAGGCTCAACTTTAAACCACAAGGGTAAAGGCAATCTACGTCTGCATATTTGAGCTTCCTCTAGAAATTTTGTCTGACGAGGGCATTTTTATATTGTTTTGACCCAATGACAAATTCGTCTAAGAGTCTCGAGCTATAAATCCTTAGGAACCTGAAAATAGAATTACTTCTGAGTCTCAACTTCAAGAACTCAAGGGTATTTCATGCCTGATGTGGTTAATTTCATTTAGAGATTTGGTCTGACAAGAAGATTCTTGTCTCTCAGTTATCAAGAAAAAGGCTTGAATACTATAGGGTTTCCTGAGGTGTGTAGACTTTGTGCAGGCCCGTCGAGGGCTCCAGTCGGGTTCGGGACGAGGAACACAGCGGGATCCTCAAAAAAAATTTCTTCACCCCTCCTCTTGTAAACCCGGCCCCTAGAGGGGCCGGGCATAAAGTCCTCAGTTTCCCCCTCCTTTCGTCAGGCCTGGGCTTGAGAATTGAGTAAATGAGTAAGTTTCAATTTAAAAAATTATTTCAAGACTGACACAGACAAACAAGAAAGTAGAATAAGAAAACAATATTCAATGGGAAATAGACAACTCACAAGTTATAGTCCAGCCTTAGAGTAAGTGAGGAACTTTTACTTCCAAAAATAACATCAAAACTTGCACTAATAATAAAGTTGAGAAAGTAACTTGAAAAAACAATATTCAACGGCAAATAGACGACTCACAAATTATAGTGTAGGTACGCTTGAAAATTAAGTAACTGAGTAACGTTCGTTTCCATAAGTATCAACAAAACGTGCATTAATTATAAATTTGAGAAAGTAACTTCAGAGAAAAATATTCAATGGCAAAGAAACGACTCACAAATTCTTCTTCATGACCAAATTTGTAGAACATAAAAGCAGCAAAGGCGGCTATTATCATTTGAACTTGAAAATTTCACTGCGATGAGATACAACATCATCAATCAATCATAAACAAAAGTTGAAATAACGGTTTTTATTTTCCTGGAGAAACACTAATCCGATGGGAAATTTCATGAAGAACAACTTTATTTATTTCCAACTTTTCGATAAATGCAATATTTGTCGAGTTATGATGTAATTTGTGAGAAAATTCGTGAATTCTCCATAAGACTACATGTTAACGATCAGCCTACGTGCACAGCGTTGTCAAGTAAACCTACTTCACGGCTTGTAATTCTAGGAGGCTGTGTGCCAGTCCGTTCAACCTTTCACCTGATGTTGTGCTCCTTAAATACGTTTTAATTAACCTCAAGCTGGACTGGAGAATGAATGCTCACTTGTGGTTGTGGTGACAGAAAGGACTAGCAAAATTTGTAACAATTTCCAAACGTTCGGGAACATGTCTTCATCGCATATTTCTAATAGTTCAGAAGGAGTCAGTTTCCCAATTCCTTCTCTAGCTTTCCTCCATAATTTAATTTCGCCAGAAAGTTCTTTTTCTCCTGTACATTTCAAAAGGCGTACGTACATGTTAAGGTATCAAGGACTTTTTTTTCTTTCTTCTTTTCTTTTTTTTTTTTTCTCTCTTCTTTCTATTTTTCTTTTTTTTGCTCTGGGGGGGTTGACCCTATCCCCCCCCCGTATCTACGCGCCTGGTTTAGAGCGTGTGCGGATGGAGTTTAGCTGCACGGGCTATTTTTAGGAGTGATCCTCAGTAATTGAGGAGGTATCCGGAAAAAGAGAAATTTTCATTGTATCACGGTTTCCCAAAATGCGATTTAAAGTATGCGAATGATAAAGAATATAGAAAATAATATTGAATTTGTCGAGTGCTTCTTCAACTACATTTTCGTCAAAAAAACTTTGCAAAAAATTGCAATGTAACCAGAGATAGTAGGCGATGTAAAAGACCATCAAAATACCCTTTTTCCATAGAACGACTACTGACGGCATCAAAAGTATCTTTAAGAACGGGGAACGGCCTCAAACGGTGTAGAAACGTGACATTTGTAATTCGCGTACACACAGGAATATTTGCGCATTACTACCTATCTGCATTAATTGTTCATACTTTGAATATTGAGCTGCAGTCTTAAAATACAGAAAGGAAAACCACGGTTGAGCGGCCTATTTGCGTCTCTAGCTCATTCTACCAAGCGGTTTTGTCCTCAATAGTTTCAGGACTGATAGTATCGGAGTAATAGAATCCAAAAACGCAATCTCTAGAAAAGTGGAAATTTCCAGGAAATTGCCCTTTGATACCCTCTCAATTGCTATTTTTCTCTTTCTCTTTTTTTTTTGGCGGGAGAGATTTTGTCATTGTACTAGGTGTGAAAGTATGGGTTTTACTCTCGAAACTGTGTGACGTACGTCACGTCTCTGTGCACTGAGAGAAGTTCAATAATGATTCCTGAATTTTGAGGAAAAAACTATAGTATGGTAATGATTACCGAACTCAACAAAATTAATCGTAATGCGAATTAGTTTAGTAAACATTGCCAAACCATTGTCTTGTCCTAAAAATTCAGGAATGGTTACTGAACTTTTGCTGAGACTCGAAAAATTTTCAATACTCATAATTACTCCAGAATAATAATACCCCGTCGAATTTTATAAATTTTACCCTGGACGTTACGATCTACTATCTAAAAATGCGAGACAAAGTTACAGAATTAATCATAATGATAATGAATTATCACGATTTTGTAATTCTATCTCGCGTTCTTAAAATAATATCCGTCATGCAGTGTACTGGTACACTATAAACTGGAAGAAGAGTAACTTCGGGACTTGAAAAAAGCCCGTTAGTTGATCATAGTCTAACACACAGTGTTAAACTCATAGGTACTAAGCTAATAAATACTTTAGATACAATACACTGAGCCTGTACTTAGCCTAATACAATAAATACCTTGATGAAATGATCTTGTCTGCGAGTTAGTCAGTATTATACGTATATTAATATAGGTAGTCTTGACTTTTTTTAGGTACTTGGAAAATTTTGGTATTCTGAGCCATGTAACATAATATTTTTTCTTCGTACGTAGCGCCCTCTTCAACCACATAAGCTAGGCTAAGAGGGCAGATGTGATTTTGAGTTTCTGTGGGAAGAAAATATCAATGATATCATCCACTAAGAGACATGAAAAATTGTTTCACTGTAGGAAGTTTCTTTTTTTTCGGTTTTGTTTATTTTGTTCGTTATTTGAAGGTTTCCTCGAAGAGATTGTAGCACTACTATTCTGCAGAGCTACAAAATCGTACTACTTGGTTTTTCTGTGTTACTTCATCGACAGTGATACTCATCATGGACCAAAGTTATTGTCTTTGTGAATTGCACGTATATCTACTTTATCTTATTCTTAAGAAAATATGAAATACAAGAAGAAGAAATTACATTTCCAAACCCAATTTGTTAGTGCGAAAACTCATCCTTTGGTCTCATACTATAATTATTCAAATGTTTGGAAGTTGAGCAATGAGAGCTGTATTCTCATCAACGTCTCCCTTGCATACCTTTTTTTTCTTTTTTTTTTGTGTTTTTCAACATGGAACCTGTTTTATTAGTGGGGGTGGAGGGGTCGGAAGAAAAGTCCGCCGTCCGGCTGGCAAAACTCGGAGGTCGAAAATCTTTCAACTCGTTAAAGAACCCGTAAATTTTTTATTCCTGCTCTCCCCCCCCCCCACCCGTTCAATCATTCCATCAAAATTCTTTCCAAAATTAGAGCCATCTGTCGTACTTTTGAGCTTGATATTAAAAACAAGTAAAGAGTTATCTTAGAGAGAAAATACTGCAAAGTGAATAGCAGAACATTAAACAAAATCTCCTTCCACATCTGTCTGCGGGTTTGCGTATGAATTTCTTGTAGAAAGTTGGTATTTTTCAGTCTATTTTCTCGTACACTTATTTTCCGATCCAATCAGTTGTTCTCAGCGTGGATATTCTCTCAAGTAAAATATGCTTTAACGAGGAAGAAACGTTCGATGAAAAACTCGGTTGATGCAGTAAAGAAACAACAATGAAAATATAAAAATAAATAGTTTTTAATTATACAAGAACAAACACGTCAGTTGTTGGTACTATTCAGAGTTAAGAGAAAAAAAAAAAAAAAAAAAAAAAAAAGAAGGTCCTCCTTGAAATTAGTGTACGCCAGTTCATATTGTAATTTGAGTTGGAACACAAATATGTGGCTTAAGAACATCTTGTTGTTAGGTCAAAAAAATATATATTATAGAAATTACTTTCTCTTAGAATTTTTGGTGTTGCACCACTTCTCTTTCAAACTGAAGTATAACGAACCAACTTTTTAAAAGATCGAATAAAAGAGGGGAGGCTTTTGAAGAATTACTCTGCAATATGGTGCTCGTCAACGCTCAAACAGTTATACAACCCAAATCCGTGAACTCCTTGATTCTAACTCGTGCGGACTTACGTATTTTACAATATTTAGCTACGCAACTTTCAACAAAGCAATACGTCGCTGTTAAACTTCATCCCCTCATTGCTTGCCACTAAAGACGATAATTTCGAAATATAAATCAAAAATACAATATCGTCTTGTAGAACGTTCACCCCGAAAAAGATAGAAGGAAAAGAAATAAGAAAAAATAAAAGGATTGAAATTGGGGAAAAAAGAGTGTAAAGGGTTTTTCATAAGGTAATTAGAAGGAATGAATTTCCCGATAGCAATAAGTATTCTCGTAAAAGAAAGGATGTTTTTCATCGTTGCTGTAATGTTGTGCTTTTCAAGTATTAAAGATTATATGTACAGTACAGGCTCGCTCACTTTAATAACGACAAGAGATACGAAGATTACGCGATTATTACCACTGAATCATAATTTACAAATACCGATATCGTAATTCCAGATTTTATTTTAGTCAATTGCATGTACAATCCTACCTGTGAGTAAGTTTTGTCGATGTCTATAATTGATACGTACAACAGTTAGTCAATGAATGATGCACAATCCTGTGTGGTTTAGCGAGTATCTAAGCTTCGAATTTCAAGTCTTTGTCATGATAAATTGGAAATGCGCGTTCAAATAATAAGCGAGATATTCATATTCATATTCCAGCATTGATGGCGTGGTGCGACAGTCGTTGAACGTTGTAATTGAGCATCAGGTACACACCTACCTGGCGTGCAGTATTCGTCCACGATGCGACGTACTTTCATAGGATATCTGTGTGAGTTGACATCGAAAAAGTGAGGGTGAAAGTAGAGTGAGAGTGAGCGAAAGGCGAAATTAGGAAGAGAGAAATATGAGAAAATAGAAAGAGCATGAAAGACAGAGAAGAAAACTAATTTAAAATTCCGAAACCGCTGCACAATAGGATAAGAAGCAAATCAACATTCATTAGCCTTCGCCTTCCACAAGACGTAGGCTACGGCACAAGCAGCAGAGAGAAAGAGAGAGAGTATGTTTTAAGGGTGCCGTCGGAGATGGGTGCGTATTTGTACGTTGGCTCGGCTCGTTGGCAGGCTGATGCGACTACACTGCGCGATGATGCCGACGGGGTAAATCGGAATAAGGCCCCGATATAGTTTCCTACGAATATCTACCTACCTATGCGACGCGACGTTCAGCAGAATTTGAGGGATGCTTTTAACGCAAGAGTCGAATACTAATAAAGAAAAACACAACCTTATACGTGGAACATCCATCTTACTTTTTTTTTTTACTTGATAATACCACGCGAATTCATTTTTGTATGATATTCAAATCGAAGCTACCCTATTTTCTTGAGTACGTTCTGCTTCAGTGTGTGAGTGTGGTGTATATGCACAAGTAGGTATCCATTTACACGCGTCAAAAAAATAAATGAATACATAAAACAAAACAATATCCTCTGTGCGCGACCTAAAAGATAATTTAATTCATTCCCAGAATACAGAGAGAAAGGAAATTCCTATAATATAAGAAAAATTTTTACAAATTTTTAGCGACTTTTCGGAGAAAAAAGAGGTACTTATTGTAATCTCCCTTTTATGGTCGCACTTGGCGCGAGGATGATTTTTTTATTTTGCGTTTGAGAGTGTGTAGATCATGATTGTAACAAAGGCTAAAATTCATTCTCCCCGTACGAACATGTTATGCGTACTTTGCGAATTCGATCAATGCACGCATTACGCAAAAATTCGAGCATAATGTCTGCCGTTGAGCTATTAATTGCTTTTATATTACAAATTGGCGTAATTATTTCATTTGAATTTACTAAATTCAGGCAATACTCATAATACGTTTTCATGTCTGATATTATAGTGTTCCGTTTACAAGACTGTGATAACCGTAAACAAAATGAAGCATGAATGATGAAGAATGGAGAAAAGACGAGAAGGACAATTTGCCTATAATTACCTTCCAGAACCCTAAGTGTGTGCATTACCCGTGAAAACGAGCATTCAAAACATGATACCGGAAAAAGTTTCTCACTGCTCGAGTTTCAACGGGTCTTTACCAATTTTTATTTGATAATATTTCGTTACAACGATTCAATTAGAGGCAGTATAAACGCAGAATAGAAGAATATTCTTCTATACCCTTTTATTTTACTTCAAAATCATCAAAAATTTGTTCCAAAGAATTTTGGGAAGAAATACAAGAACGTAACAAACTTAATCGAAAATGAAGTTATCAATCAAAAAGCCAATGGAACGTACCTTAGAGGAGCAAATTGAGTATATAAAAATTTGTTCCATTTCTGACGTAAAATATTTTCGGAGTAAAAATTCGAATTTCTGATCCTAAACCGTCTTTCATTAAAGCTTTCTGTACAACATTTCCAAAGATCTGAAACATTCATCGAAAAAATGGAGCATTCAGAAACTTTTTTGGACAATCATTTCTTGTTCTTCCTTACAATGACTACATACATACGCACCCCCAAGAAGCGTCGCATAGTGACCGCTGATATACCGAACCTTGTAGGACTCAATATCTTCGTCCGTACGTACAGAAATTGTCCTCGGAGTTCAATGTGACACGCATCGATAAATTCTTGGCAGCCGAAAGTTGGGAAGAAAAAAAGACGCTACTGTTGCAACATTACAAACTCGACGCGATCTTGATGAGCCATCAAAGGTTCAATCGAAAAAGGGCATTTGTTTCAATTTTTTTCTATCAATGAAGAAGAAATTACTTGCAAATTTTCCTAGTTGAGTACCTCGTACAAGTATTAATGTGTTTCATCATGACAACGTGTAAATTTTCATATTTAATCGCAACCAATGATACATACATCGACAGTCCTATGTTTCTTTTAGCAAGAAGGGAAATTTACGAGCCTGGGACTCTATTCGGCAGGGTCCCCAACTGATGAGACTCAATGAGAATACGGCCAGATAAGATGGAAAGGCGGTTGCTACACTTGTTACCGTCAAGTGTAACAATGAGTCAAATTGGTGAAATTGTTATTTTCTAGGAATCATTGCATTGCATTCTTAAGCCGCGATTAACAATAGTTTATTTTGCAATGCGTCACGGATGTTTAGATCACGAATGAAGAACTTATATCTGTTTACAATCGAACATTTTTACACATTGTATTATACACTTATTGCAATCGATAATCCTCGTACCAAGTTTTCTGATTCCGCGTCTCATAAATTCGTATCTTACGGAATTTCGACTGACGCCTGGCTCAATGAAAAATGATAATCAAGTAGGACCTTCAGGGCAGAGATGGAAAAATTTAGAGTTGTAAACTGTATACGGCATACATGAGATTTCGCTTTGAGGAAAAACTTCATGAAGAACGCACTTCGAATCTTGGCAGAAGAAGGCCACGGACATTTACTCCTGCAGGTTTTGTGGAGTCATCAACAACCCTGACCAAATTAGGATCCTTGGAAAATTTTTGAGCCTAGAACGCTCACAGAAGAAGGACGGCCGGTTAAATTGAAGAGACATCAAACCTCTACGGAGAAGGACCGAAGGCGTGGACGCAATCGACCTTTATGATGTCATAAATGACCTTGGAAGTCTTCAAAAATGAGAAAGCAGCAGGTCCAACATTAATTATCAACTACTTTTGAATAGGGGTACAGAGATACATCGCTAAGATTACAAGAAGCCTACGCCGAAGTGATTCTAATTCGCACGTCCGATCAAATATTTTACAATTTCGTTTCAGAAATTGTTCCCAAAAGTAAGTAGTACGAAAGAGATCTCATAAAGCATCTACCCACCGCGCCGAATGTGGTAAATAGATTAATATTATATATCCGTACAATAGGTGGTTGCACTTGTTAAATTCTGAGAAGAGGTAATAATATACGAGTCATTTTATTATTATTTCTCATTATCATTATACTCTTCATTGTACAAGCCATTTCTATCCAGTTTGAGAGTCGCTATCGTAAAAGCAAACCTTAATAAATTACAATTATAATATTAGCATCTCTTTGTTTGCCAAACAATAGCTGAACATACAAATAGTTTTCTCTCAAATAAACGTAGAAATTGCAAATAACCCTGCAGACACCTTTTTCCAAACTTTGCTCGATTTGTGAGGAAACTTTGTGAAAAAATTTTCCGTCGGTGCATGCTCGCGGAAATAACACGGGTCTTTGTTCTCAAAGTTGTACTTCATACTGCATCTAAATTCTTTCTTTTCGTACAGCTGGTATGTCATGAAATACTCCGAGAAATCGAAATAAAAATTTGACGCCATTTATCAGTCACAGATTGAACCTTACTAGTAAATACATTATCTATAAATAATGATGAAGAGCGAACGGAGCAAAACGACAGAATACCACCAAACAAATGAAAAAAAAAGAGGAAGAAGAAGAAGAAGGAAGAAGAAGAAGAATATATAGCCTATTTATTTTTGAAGATTATTTTGAAATTTTGGAAAGAAATAACATAGGTAGGTATATGTATGTTTCAACGCAGCATTCGGTGACAACAGAAAAAGTCATCAACTTTGAGTTATCGGTCGTCCTATCACTTAAATAGCATCATTAATACTATTTGCTAGAAAATAACATCACAGGTATATGTAAGTATGCATGTCGATAACTATAAGCTCGCTAATGGAACTGAACCGTTGGGTTAGAAATTTGTTGTATTTGTTCAAGAAGGATACAACAAAGGGTGATTCAGTAAAACGTAGGAAAGCTCTTCTTCAGGGATTCATTGAATTACTATTATTCACTAGTAAATTTGTGCAGTGGTCTGATTTCAAAACCATGTATACGTACAGGTATACTTTTGTTATACATACAATAAACCGCCCAAAGAATATGACAAAAAAATAATGAATGTACTATAATCGCGTGTCAAAAATGAGGATCTCCAACTGATGAAATGAAAGAGGGCTATTTTGTGATTCTAAAAAAAAAAAAAATTACAGCCTTCTTGCTCGTGGCCGTAAATTTGAGTCAGAACTTCCCATTCCAGGCCCAGATGGACAATCCCAAGTTTTAGAACCAAATACAAAAGATGGAGAAACAACTGTTACTCTCCCTTGCATTGTAATTTTACCGCGTTTGGCGCCACTTCGTACCATTGAGAAGCTCTGGTCAAGTTTTGCAATGCTACAATGTTGGTTCAAAATCTCGAATTCAATATGACAATACCTATGAATTTGTACGTACTCAAAAGAAAAGCGAAAACAGTTCACAGCTGTTACTTCTCCCCAAATTAACCACCTAAAGAGTTTGACAGCTACCTGAACCTGCTAGATGACAATCTATCCAGAAGACGCGGAGAGGAAAGCATAGGGGCTAGAGATTTCAACGTCTGGTCAGAGGAATGACGCTCCGGCCGGACGTACCACAGAGGATACGCCTCAGGGGAGTGGATTGCTGACAAAAAAGTACAAGTGATGAATGTTGGCACCACTCCCACTCGATTCCATCAGGGCTATGGGTCCTGTGTGGATGTCACCTTCGCGTCAGTAAGCCTTACCCGCTGGATTCAGGTATGGGCGTTACTGAATAAAGAGTCAGGGAGCGACCATCCGTACATTAGCTTCTATCTCCACCGAGAAGCCGAGGTTGCTGTTTCACAAAAGTTGAGAAGAAGATGGGAAGCTATAGACAAAGATCTGATGTCACAAGTTAGCTACCTGGACCTCACATAGGACAAACAAGAGGAAGAAGAGCAAGACACAGAGGTGGCAGTGGGCGCAATGATCCGCACAACAATGCGAGCTTGCGACACTGCCATGTCCAGATGTGGTCCACCAAAGAAGTGAGGACCAGTATATTGGTGGATCGACAAAATTGCCCAACTCCGCAAAGACAGCGCCGGATATATAAGCGTAGCAGACGCCATGAAGAGGCGCAAGGGGTTGCTGGGCAATACCTTGTGACGGTAGATTTGATCGATGATCTCATCAGAAATATTCGTTCAAGAGGTCGTATCGGACGATCCAACGTCTCCGCAGCTACGAGTTCAATGAGATCCTTGGAAGTTTTCTTCTTATAAAATTATATCTCGTTAGGTTCTTGTACATTGAAATTGTGTATTCTACGTTCGCGCTTATCGTATGTTCTATCGCTGTTGGAAATTCTATAAAGAGTATGTGCAACTTGTCGATGTTGAATGCATTATGCTGGAAAAAGAGAACATTTGCTTCAAGTTTTTATACCTTGCACGGTCGTGAAAAATATATCTATTATAAATTTCAACTTCCAATTTTCTTTATCGAGATTCCTTTTCAACATGTAGCTTCGATCGATTAGGTCAAGTTGTTGGGGCACCTCGAGAATGGAGAACGATTCGCTCCCATAAAGAGGAGTACAATGAAAATAATACACTGACGCGCACAATTAGAGAAACACTTTCAACATTCCCTAGCACAGGATCTGATGATTCGGGGCCACTTCATCTTAAAATACCAAAAATTGATCCTCGCGCAAGGCCTGTTAGAGCTGATTCAATGTAAGAAAATATTGAACCGCAGCCATGCTCTTCAACGGTATCATTCGACTACATCGCGGGTCAAATCAAGTGAAATAACCGATCAATCTTTGGAAGATTATTTGTGGAACCCGAGCAACCTTTTGAAGCTCTGATTCATACAACAAACCGAATTTACTTTCTCGGAATATCTTTTATAGTATATTACACGACAGTAGCGGTAAGCGAGCCATTACCGAATCGAGTAGGACAGGTTGCGGAGCGAGCGCAGCGAGCGGAGTAAGTCGTACGAGATTCGGTGATGGCGAGCGCTAACCGCTACTGTCGTTTGTAACATATTTTACATTATACATACTAGGAAAGATGGCGTTTTTGCTTCTGGCCAGGTGTTTTTAAGTCACGTCTACTATTGGCACAGGTACGTTGACGACATTCTTTGTGCGTGGACCGGCCCAGAGGATCTCCTCAGTGAATTTCTCGCTCATTCAAATGGCCAATACCCTTCCATAAAATTTACTCTGGAAGTTGGCAGCTCATCTATAAATTTTCTGGACTTGACCATATTTATTATTGATGGTGGTCATGATTTCGGTATTTACCGCAAAGATACTTCAACCGATATTGCCGTGCACGGATCGTCTTTCAAGCCTGTTGCTCACAAATTGGCTACATTTAATAGTCTTATACATCGCCTTACTCACATACCTCTGAGTGAGGCCGCATTCCAAAAGGAACTCGTGACGATAAAGATAAAATTACCTTTCCTTGGAAAATTTTCATTGGAGTTGAGCCGAATTCTCCGCCCTTTTGGATTTTGCCCGGCGTATTAGAATATCAATATTATCAGGAATTTATTTGTCAAATTAAAAGACCCCATTCCGAGGGGAAGGGGTTCATATGATAGCCTGTAAGGATTGTCCCAGTGTTTATACAGGGATGACCAGCTGTCAGCTCCAAATTAGAGTAGACGAGCACATAATACCTTGGGAAAAGAAAGAAAAGAGTGAGTCGGCCTTTGCTGATCATTTGATTGAGAGTGGTCATAGTTTCAAAGAGCAGCCCGCAATCTTTTTCCACGGAGAAAAATCGTACCGTAAACGGTTAGCTCTCAAAGATATAAAAAATTTATCGACATTGCAATAATGGAGACGTCACCGTTTAGAACAGCTGTACATTCCGGAGGAAGGATTGATTGAATTAGTATTCGGGAATGATTCACATTTTGATGACTCGCGGGTGCAATCATGATCTTCTTCGACACTACCTATTCTCGTTGGTGCTGGGTTCAGTCGCTTTCTATACATCGAGAATGGCTTATTAGCCGAAAGCGCTCTGTGTTCTTAAAAAAAGTCTTGCGGTTATAGTATTTTGTGTTTACTTTACTCATTTGAGTATAAAATTAAATTATGGAAAACCGTAAATTGCAAAAACGAATATCTTCTATTCTTAGAATTGCTTTTAATGAAGTAAAATCCGTAGGTACAAACTATCGGAAATGTCACTTATTCAACTCCCCTACTCACATCTCTGGAATAAGTAGGTACATTTTGTAGGTAGTTATGTGTTGGCATTCTTTCGTAACGTGATATTGTATAATTTAAATCGTACTTCCAAAGCCATCTCACGTTTAATATTTAATATCATTATTAGAAAAATTCAGCTCATAATTGATCGCACGCTGTCATGTCAGTACTAACGCCCATAAAAGGCAAAACTGCGCTTGTATCTACAATCATATTTTTTGCTATCTAGTCAATATACTTGTATACATGTTGTTCTGTCCTCTCGATTCGATTCATTTCATCTTGATAAGCACGTACATAATAGTTGGCGACGAGGATAAAAAAGTGTTAATTTGTGAGACTTCTTTCTTTTTATTTTTCGTAAGTTTCTACAATGGGTACCACAGAATCCCTATAGAACTCATGATGCTCGCGCTGAAAAGTCAAGGCGATACGATTCAGACAACAAATGCATTGCCATAGCAAGTAACAACTGGAACGCTGATGAACCAAACAACGCAACGCCTTTACGATCCTGATGAAGAAGATTTTAGCTTGTATCTGGAACGTTTGGAATATTTTTTTGTCATGAGAGGGGTAGATGACAAGCCTGAATCTGAAAATCTCGCAAGTCCATCCTACTAGGTTGTCTGAAGAGAATGCAATTTCGACAACTAGCATCACTCACTAACGGTGCTGAAGAAACCAGCAGACAAGTCATTTAGAAAATAATTGAGCTTTTGAGCAAGCAATATAATCCGATCACGTCAGTTCACACTGAAAGACAAATTCTTATCAAGAATTCAAAGGGGAACTGAATCTCTATATCATCATACATTTCGGCACTGAAGCTGATGGCTCAAAAATATCAATGGACCTGCCCTAAGGTTGAATTTAGTACTGTCGTACAAGCCATCTTCCAGGCACAATTTATAAGTGGGATTAGAGACACCCATATTCGTGAGAAAATTTCATCAATGGAACCTGAAACGACGCAACAAAAAACGCTCGAGAAGGCTTTCTCATTGAAAGCGTCGTACAAGGAGAGCACAGAAAACTACGCAGAACAGAGTCACAACGTTTCGGTGAATAAAATTTCTCAATCGCAACAGAGTAAGACAAGTGGAAAAACAATGATTAGGTTCAAGTTCTTTATAACAAGCTTGGGGACAGTTTGTGGTTTTGTATTATGGATATCCAATATCTATCGAGCATATTTGCATACACTTCTTGCGACACCAAAAATTCAAAAATAGTGGTGATGAGTACACATTTATAAAGAGTATCCTTCACATGTAACAGTTACAAATTCAATAAGTAAAATTATCTAGTTTCGTTCTCAATAGTCGAGTCTCAAGTAAGCGTCAGAAGAAAGTTCAACACGATAGAGAAGAAAAATCGACGGGATTGGGCAGTGATGCATTAATGTGTTACATTTTTAGTAAAACGTTTGTGCTCAAACTAATTCTAGCCAATCTTAACGGAGTAGCGGCTACTCTGACCACATTATGCACGGTAAAACCAGGGCCAAATGTAAAGAAAACCTGCTACAAACATTTGGTTGTGAGTCATTTTGAATAATCATTTTGACACTATTCGCAGAAAACATACCTTCGTATTTCTCCCGTGAAAGATTGGACGTAGAAATTTATATTAGGCTATGCATAACAGAAATTGGGATTTTCGGTTTTGAATAATTTTGCCTCACGAAATGAGCAAGTGATTTCAAAATTGCCAATTTGAACTCATTAAGGTGCAGGAAAAAAATTTTGATTTTACCAAATAGTACCAAAAATGGAATGAAATCCAAAAACAAGGTTGAAAGCCGAACTAGACCAAAAATGACCAATTTGTGGAAAATCTAAATCCAGGAAATTTTGAGCAAAAAATTGATAAATTTCGTCAGAAATTGGGTAATTTTGGTAAAATAATACTGAAATACTCGTATGATCCAGTCCAAAATTGGAAACCGAAAAATTTTGATTTAAAAATTTGTTAGGATTTTCGTGTTGATGAGTTTTATCCCTAGAATTTGTACATGTTGATCAGAAATTACGTAATTATGGTTAGAATTGAATAATTCTGATTTTCAGTTTATAAAAGCACTGAAAAAAGTGTTTTTTCTAATTTTATTTTAAATGCCAAAGAATACCGAAAAATGCAACCCCGAAAAATATAAGACAAGTCATGATGGTGTAGCCAAGATCATACATAGTTTATTAGTGAGGAAGTATTACACAGGTGAGAGGCTGGACCCATACTACAAAATATGATGAACCGCCAAAGACAAGGGGGAACGAGGAAGTCCTCCTATACTGGGACCGAACCTTGTACACTCACAAGACATAGTGGCACATTATCGGCCCGACATAACGCTTCAAAATAAGCCAGAGAGAAAAGTCTATCTAATTGACATAGCGGTACCTCACACCAATAATATATTCAAAACGGTACAACACAAAATCAATAAATATGCAGAACGGGCGACAGAAGTTGGAAAACAGTGGAAGACGAAAGTCGAAATAATACCAATTGTTATATCTACCACAGGACTAATCCCAAGAAGTACCGTCAAGAACATAATATACAGGTTGGGACTTGGGAAGAACATTGAGGGAAATACGCCTTGTACAGAAGGCTGTGATACTCCACACAACAAACATAGTGAGAGATTTTATCGGCGAATAAATGCATGTGACTTATTAAGCCTTGGTTATACAACCCGCTTAATATTGTAAACCAGCCATGGAAATGGTTGTGAAGCCCAGGATAATAATAATAAAACTTGATATTTATTATTACTATTCATAATTTTTTATTATTACTTGGACTTTCCAAAAACTACCGAAGAAAAACTGAAATCTGTCTTTTTAAAATTTTTTTCAATATGAAACCAGGTTATTCAAATTCTGTATTGTCCTTACATCTTTTTCTTAAGGGTATTATTTCATTGTTAAGGGAAAATGATAGGAAAAATAGTAAACAAAAAATAATGTTAGCAGCGGCGGAAGCACTAAAGACTTCCAGAGTTCATTTATATTGCTTTAAAAATCCTTTTCAAAGTTTGAATATTTTTTTGAATTTTGTTAGAAGTTTGAAAATGTGGGATGTGGATTATAGTCAAGGGCGACTAATAAACAAGGTTTAGAAAGCATGAATCATAGAACAAATATCACGTCAATCACCTACTTGCAATTTTTCGTGAACAGAATCAGCAAGGTGTGATGAGGAAAGTATCTAGTTTACTATAAGGCAGACAATTTTGATTATTTCTATTCTTGTCTCCAGTGCAACGAGTTTATTTTTGGAGTTTGCTTCATGTAAGAGACAGATTTGTTCAGACCTTCAAAACGAACGTCCAATCGTTAAAAGATGATTTACAGGTTTGAATCGTTCTTTAGACATCCTCATACACCTTGAGTCTAATTTCGAGGTGACAGCCTGTTGGCTCTCTGTATAGGCGACAGTCATCGCACTAGAGGTTTTATATTCCATTCTTACTCTCAGTAAGAGTTGGGATCTTTAGTACGACAAAAATTTTTCTTAAAAGTGTTCAAAATAGAGAGAGCTGGCTTGAGATGTAACACGTCCCACGACGATGCGCGGCAATAACGAGTAAATAAGATTTTATAACAAGATAACGCCGCGCCATCTGCCATCAAAAAATGCAAAACGAGCAAAAAGTACCTCAGAAACAGGCTACACCAATTCATTGGTTTAAAAAAAATTTCAACTGTCGTGTAATTTAATGATTGGGCTCTGTTTGTGGAAATTATAGGCAAAGAAATTGACGAGAGTAAAATTCAAAAAAATTCGATGCCACAAAAAGAAATGAAACTAGGTAATGTAGAAAAATTTGGACGTTTATGCCGAGCTAACTTCAAAAACAGAGAAGAGCATTATGCGGTTAGAATATCTTTTTTTTTCTCAATACTGTACTTGTTCGCATAAGAGGTGTGTCCGGGTTCTGTATTTCAATAATTTCGGTTTAATTTGAATTAATTTTCATAACGAAGTTAGATTTCTGACTTAAAAATAATTAACGAAGTTTTGGGAGGCCGGCTCGTAAGTGATGGGAGTTGAAGAATCGAAAAAAAAACTTAAAATAGATAATAATTTTTCATCTATCCGGTACCTAGATATCGGACATGGCTCTGATGAAAAATTTCATCACGCGTAACTATTAATTACATAGCCTCAGACGAATTCAAATTGATTGAAGCTATTCTAACGACTGCTCTTCTTTGCTTGCGTGACCTCTCAAATGCGGAGACGATTTCGTAGGTCTGGATCCCGTTTAATCTCATCAAATCTCACCGCGATAGTATCTTGCGCTTCGACAAATTTCATTTCTAATTCGGCGATTGTGTTGCGGACTCTTGGGCACGTGCATGAGGTCTTCTCCTGCACCGCATCTAATGCTATTTTTACTTCGCTGACGCGAAATTCCAAGTCAAATAGATATTGCGATAGTTGAATCAACTCATTTTTTCGGGCTATCGATACGTTGTAATAAAATTCTCGATCAACTAGGAAACGAGAAGATTTTACAATGAGTTAGTATGACAAGGGAAGAAGAAAAATAATATTTTGAAACGAACGAGTTAGTTGATAAGACGATTTCTAAATAACTTATGACATCAAAAATATTATTGATGTTGATTTTACGTACAAGCTTTCATATCTGGTTGAAGTTTGATTACTTTCTTACAAGCTCGAGCGCAGGTCAAGTTTTTTAAATTGAACATTTTTACATGTCGCGTGAATTGTTTGAATTCCGTATCATTATCTTCAAAAGCTTTACACAGCAACATACCTGTAAGCGCATAATATTCATAGGTATTCAACGAGCAAAAACTACTTTTTAGAATAAAGCCGAGTATAACTAACCGATCTGGTCATTTCAGTTTTAGTACCCCATATATTGTATCATATACAGTATATCTATTGGTTTCTTTCAATCGCCTTATGATTACCTATAATATGATTATGGATTTCTCTACATCGATCTTATGGAAAAAAATTTTCTATTTAACGCACCAGTACCTGGCTTACTACAAGAGCGTAATTATCTTCAATTCCGTCACAAAATTCAAGTGATCGAGCCGACCAATCGTTTTATGAAAGAATAGGTAGGTGAATTTATGCGAGTAAATAGTCGTACGCCTATACTTACTCAATACTTAGGGAGTGCTGAAGTACCGTCATACGTCATAAAATTATTCATCATTTCTACTTACAACACGAAAGCTGAATCAATAATCGTGGAGATATCATATTAATCTGACTAATAATATCAGGCCAATTTTTATTCCGTTTAATTCTGTGCAAGATTCATTTCGCCTTGTACACTATATTATATGTATACTGCACTGTATACTACCAACGTGCCATAAACATTCACGAACTATGATTTCATCTTGATTGACTTCGTTATATCAACGCAATATGGTATGTTGCGAAGTGCGCGTCTAATTATTTCTTTTTCTTCTTTTTATCGTTTTCGTAGATAGATTAATACCATTTGTACTTTTGTTGCAATTGTGAGTGCAGACAAGTACCATAACTTTTTTTTTTGAAACAAAAAAACATCGTACTGTATAAGAGGAAAATGAAAATAAATCGAACAATGGTTTGAAACCTAAATTGGACTTGGCGGGTATAAGTATGACCTGCAACTACGTGTCTTACTCATTCTATATAACAGATTATGAAAATATTTGAGGGATTGAAAAAGTATCTTCACTTTTTTTTCCCCTCTTTTGCGTACGCCTATTATCATCGTTTTTCATTTCACAGTAACAACATCTGCGAGTAGCAGTGGCCATAATTATGATGACGTATGATGAGGGATTAGGAAAAATGGCAGAAGACTTATTCAGAAAATTTAGGGAGGTAGGTCTTCAGGAAAACAATAATCAAACTAAATGGGGAATATATATATTACCCACGGTAAAACAGAATATTTGAACGGTAGCAAAATTACACCAAAAAAGTAGCAATGAACTGTAAATTGTGTGAGTAATATTACGCAAATTGAACGGTAGCTACATCTTGAACGAACTGTACATTACACGAATTATATTTTGTCACTTGACCCCGGTGCGAGAAAAATCTTGAAAGACTCATCAGAAATAGTGGTCAGAGGCAAGGAATCGAATTGCATTCATTGTTCCACTCAGAAATCGCCAACCCTCAAAGAATGAACAACTGGTTTCCAGGGGGCATGCAATAGGAAATAAGGAAGTCCTCCAGCGCAGCGCAAACATGGCTCTTATATCATGCGTACTTACGTCTGCAGGGACAAATGATCCCATAACAACTGAAATGCTGACCCAGTTTTTCGCTATGCAAAAGAAATGGCAGACCAAAGAATTGCAAGATTTCCAATTCGGCATATGGGCAATTAGAATGATAGAAGCTGACTTTGAGAGCTCTACACTAGTTCATATCCCTACTTCAGAAAGAAAACTGTGAACAAGCATGTTATTGGCTAATTCGTTTTTCGTTCACAATTTTATTTCGTTTTCTGTTTACGCTGATCTAGCTCTGTATAAAATTAAACTTTGACAGCGCAGTCAAAACGTTCTTTCAACATCGTGTAAAACTTTTTGTTGAAATCGCTCTCAAACAGAGACTGAAGAAAAAAACCCAAGATCGTAAGAATATTTTTTTACGTACCCATTTGCTAAATACTTCTGAAACAAGTAGTGGGGAAGTACCAACATTTTCTTCTTCTTCTTCTTCTTCTTCTATATGTCGATCAAAACTCAGGATTCCCGAAACCTTTTCTAATTTTTTATAGCCTTTTTTTAAAAAAAAAAAAAAAAAAAAAACACAATGATAGAGTTTTAACACTTCAACGTTTCCAGTCGCAAATATGAAAGAGCGCTATTGCTTTAAAAAAATAATAAAATATTTCAATTTGCCGGGCAGAATGTCACGGCAGATTGTTTTCATTGTTTTGTTGTACGCATGTTGTATTTCGCGTGCTAGCAATGAAACTGCTGCATGCAGTCAACAACAATCACTTGGACAACTTCACTAGAACCGATTTCTATTCAGAAGGACATTTTTTGATCTCGTACAGCCAGCGCCGGGGACGGCAATTAGAATAGGCAACCCAAATCTCTTCTGGACCTGTTTTGAGTGTTCAGATTTGAATTCTGTCACGATCAATGATTTCTCGCTGAGCTATTCTTTATTTGTAAGGCACGCACTTGCGACATCATCATTCTAGGTCTCGACCAATTGAAGCTAAAAAGCTCCCAAGCTCATGAGATGCACACTAGGACTAATTATGTCGGAAAAAGTATTTTACCAGCATTCGATCCCAACAGATATATATTTTGTAAACTCACACACATGACTCGGTTTTAAAAACAGAATGTGATAATTTTTGATTTCAAGAGTAATAAATAGGTCGGATATTGGGTGGCCACTCTTGGAAAAATTAAAAACCATTTAATGCTCTCTTCTTTTTGATTGGGAGGGCGATGAACTCGTCAATTCCTGTTCAATGTGGTTGTCAAAGAATTGTCCCTTGTAACGCGAATTACTTTTCCAACATTTCCAATTGTCCCGTTTCATTTTTTAGAAAATTTCTGCGAAATTCTGGACAATTGAAACTCTTGGATAGCAAAATTTTGGTCAAGTGCAAAATAATTTAAAAATGTTCCGCGTATAAATTTGTGTCCTTAGAAAACAACTACGCACATTTTAAAAAAATAAGTATACCAACAAGAAAAAAGGAAGAAAAAAAAACGGGTAAATATTAATTTTAATTATTTTTTATCATAAGACGTTTGATAGATATTTTTTAATACTCGGCATATTTTCTTCCAATATTTGATCGACACTGATACGATTTAATACGTCTCTTTGAACCATTTCTTTAATAGGATCTTCTAACGCATCTATAATAACGTATCGTAACATTTTTGGTAACATTGGCACCAACAGTTCTACTAAATAGTCGAAATTGCCGTTTCGGTCCATCTTCACGTTCACGGGACCCGTCTCCACTTGTAGGTCGTCGAGAATTGGCGATTTTCTCGAATCTATGCTCTGGTTCACTTTCGCTTCAATTTGTACATGCTCGACGGTGAAGTTGGATTGAGCGTGGCGTCGAACACCCACTTCTGCACCAAAATCGTACGACCAATGGCAACTTCCATATAATCTACCAGTAATCACTCGTAAACCAATATTAACAATTTTTTCTTTCAACAATACTGTTAGGTTACCGACCCTCGCAAATTTGGACAAACCGTAGATGGATACCGGGCCCAAATTCGCTTCAACAAATGGATTTTGAAAGTTGATCACCTTTGGTATGACAAACGGTTCATAACGCGTTTTTACGAGTTTGCGTCCTTCAAGTACAGCCAAATCGACTGGCGAAATTTCAACTAAAGATGGTATTCTGGGTACGTCAGCTAGTCGTGCATTCATTTCGGCGATCAGTCTTTCATTAACATTGGCTAAAATGTGAATTTTTTCAGCCTCTAAAACAGCAGCGCCAGCAGTGCTCACAAAAGGTTTCAAAATCGTGCTGACATCAACCAAAACCACCTAAAGTAATTAATTTTTTCTCAAGTAAGAAAGTGACATATTTCTTCAAATAGGTACTTATCAAATGTTTTGACTGCATAAATAATAATTTACGTTGCGTACATCTCTTCTCTACGACTGTAACTGGGTACCATCAGACCAAACCAGTATACTTTCAACCAGATAATACAGGACTACTAGGGGTACACAACATGTCCGAGACTTTTAAAATGATACCGACAACCGTCCATAGTAGACCAAGTACGTTTAAGACACTTATCAGGACACTGTCAAATTAATGGCATTTCCATCAAAATTTCACTCCTAAAATTTGACCCAAAATATTACCTCAAAATTTATTCTTCAAACTACCACTAAATAAGGTAAATTCACTACCTATGATTTTTTCAACGCTCCCGAACGTTCGGGCATAATTTATTACCAATATTTAGCTTATTTTAGACTTTATTTGATGGATATTAGTAAATTGCTGTCACTAGGCTTATGTCATTTTCACCAAGGTAGGTACACAGTAAAATTTGTCGATAGCACCATGATTCAAAACACTTCAAAACACCCTTCTTAAAAGTGACAGAGATTGTAAGTTACTTATACATCACTCAAAAATGAGTCTGGTCTTCAGGACAGGGTCAAATTTGTCCAAATTCATATTATTTTGATCAAAATTTTACTCCTAAAATTAGACCTAAAATAATACCTCAAAATTCATTATCTAAAATACAATAAATGAGGTAAATTTTTTACCTATGATTTTTCAAGGCTTACGGTCGTTCAGGCGAAATTTATTACCATTATTTGGCTTATTTTTAGACTCTGTTTGACTGAAATTACTGTCACTAAGGATATATCATTTTTGCTAAGGTAGATACACAAAATTCAAATATTTGAACTTTTTCACTCATTTCTGGTGAACCAAATTGCAAGAGCTGTGAATCTTTGGGACTCTTTCCGGTTCAGGTTGAATATTGGTAAATTTCATATCATTTTTACAAAAATTATACTCCTAAAATTTGACTTCAAATATTACCCCAAATTTATTTTTTAAATTACGCTACGTTCACGCGCGCTCAGTCATAAATTAATACCGGTATTTGGCCTATTTTAGCCTTCATTTGATTGAAATCACTCTTACCAAGGTTTGTATCATTTTCATAGAACTTTCACATGGGCGGATTTCCCCCCCCCCCTCGTATTTTCTACAAGTAAAATCATGGGTACTAAAAGTCACCCACATATTCTGTTTGTGCCATTTCCTGAATTTTTATTGTATTCCATTGAAATTGGTGTCAATGAAAGAGGACATTCTTCCGAATTTTTCTAATTCATCTCCCACTTCTCGACATTGATTAGGGGCAGAGCTAATTACGTGTTGTTTGAGTGTTCTTACTATAAGAGCGTATGTAACGTTAACCCTCTTGCGCGGCGTTATCAAGTGTAGTATTCCGGCCTGTTAACACTACTCAACAATTTAAAATTGATTGAAAAATGCTGGAATGAGAATATGTGATTCTAGAAGTATTTTTAACGAGGAATTGAATGCCGCTCTTAGTTTTAAGGTTTGCTGGGGCCGTTTCTGAGTAATGATCGTATTTCATTGCCGCGCGTCGTTGCGGAACGAATCAACGATAGCTGCATCGTAGCTGCATCGGATACTACTATCGTTGATGGGTTCCGCGATGACGCGCGGCAACAAAACACGTTCATTACTCAGAAACGGCCCCAGCAAGCCTAAAAACTAAGAGCGGCATTCAATTCCTCCTTAACAATACTTCTAGAATCACATATTCTCATTCCAGCATTTTTCAATCAATTTTAAATTGTTGAGTAGTGTAATTGAAGACGGCCATGAATGAACACTTCCATTCATTTCTAAGAATAGGAAGGATTAGGAGGATAATGTTCTGCTTCTGATTTTCGTTGAGGTATCTAAATTTCAAATATTAGTAGGTTAGGGCGATGCGTATTACCAATCAGAATAATTTTTTATCTTACCAAGTAGAAAATTTGTATTGTGATGGTAACGATTGTGAGTAATCTTTCATTTGTTTTTTAGCGTTATACACTAGATAGAAGAAGCACAGGATCTCTACACATTCAGGTTTTAGCGGACCCTTTTCCAGCCTGGAGGCTTGTTTCTAATAATGGAAGATTGATCGGACAAAGAGAAGAAACACAGTTCATTTAAACAACTCAACTCAGCCGATATCAATGAGAACTCACGTAGGAATTTTTTTATTGAGGCAAACTGAATTTCTCGAAAAAGCAAACAATGCAACATAAAAGCCAACAGGATTATTTTTGGCTCGCCAGGGGTCCAGGGCTCTGTTTCTGTTTACAACATATTCTGTTAGGAGTGTTACCAGTGCCTTTTTTTCGTGGAGACTAGGGGACCTTTGTTTTTGTATGCGTACCTATATTTTATTCAGAACACAGAAAAATAGTTATTTATTTTACAAGGTCGTAAACCGAGTGACTAAAATGTAACGAGGTTTTAGACCGCGTATAATACAATATTTTTTTTCATACTTGAAAGCTTGTGGAAGACGGAAATGGCTTAGCTAGAAGGTGTAACGGCATTTGGTTGTAGTCAACTGGCAACCCTGGAGTAGGCGGTGGATATAACTACCTATTAAAATCGGCATATTTGTGGGCAGCAGAGCAGAAAGATCTGCCGGGGTCAGTAATATCGGTTGAAGTATCTCTTCTGTGAATGGCAAATTCATAAACACCGTCTCTATCAGAGATGGTAAGGTCAAAAAAATTGATGGATGAACCGGGTACTTCTAACGTGAATTTAATGAAAGGAAACAGACTATTTAGATCTTAGGACCGATCCACGTATACAACTTATCGTCAACGTACCTGAGCCAATAATATATATGGCCCAAAAACACCTGATCAAAAAAAAATGATCGATCTCAAATTTAGACATGGAAACCTCCTAGATGAGGGAACCCAGAGGAGAGCCAATAGGGATACCTACCTCCTCGAGAAATTCAAAAAATTTGCCTTTAAATTTGAAACATTGGGAGACAAACAGATATTGAGCGACTTGAAAAAATTCTTCCGATTCTTTGTGGCAGATATTTGAATGGACCAAGAGGTCACCCATGTGTTGCATGGCAATAGCTCTAGAGATACTCGGAAATAAGCCGACTGCGTCGAAAGAGCAGAAAGTAAAGCCTGGCGGAAGAATATCATCTTCAAGTCTGTCAGCCTAGGGGACCGAATTCCTCACAGAGTAGGGGGATATCGGAGATTCTATCCTCAATAAAGTTACGGTTCTTTTTTTTTAAAAAAGAGAAGTAAACAAACAAAAATTACAGTCACCGTATATAATTATAGTGGAGCGCGAGCGCTTTCGGCATGAGAATTTTTGTTAGAGACGGGGTACTCATATTCTACTCTGGATTTGAACCAAGGACCAAGAATTCCGCCAAAAAATACGGGGGGGGGGAAGACACAAAGGAAACGACCGACCGAATTTGGGTATCTTTCTTATGAATCTCAGGTAGCCCGTACAAGAGGGGAGGCACAGGGTGAGGCTCAAGGAGCAGTCTTTTAAGCGAAGGAGTTTTGATAGTGAATTTGCAGTTGTTAATAACACGTCCGACTTCTTTCATGAGATTTGGAAAGCTGAAAGCGGCATTTTCCTTAACGCCACACTGGTCGAGAACGTTGTAGACCTTGGAGACGTGAGAGGGCTTCTTTATAACAACAATGGCATTCCCTTTATCAGCCTTAGTAATGGTTAATCCTTACTCTCTGATCTTCCTCTTAATCCTCTTGATCACCTCCAAAGCAAAATCACTTATGTGAGGGGGGGGGGGGTGTTACATATAAGGGTAGCACAATCTTTCTGGAAGTCAACCCCAGGCCTAATTTTTATTTCAAGGTCCTCAACAACATTGGCTAAAGTGTCTGCATTGTTAAGTGGGCATAACCCAAATTTTAAACCAAGGAGCTTCAACTCATTACTCTCAAATTCAAAATTACTACAATTTATAATTCGCGATTGAAACTTCTGGATAACACTGACATCAGTACTCACTTCCTGGACAGCGGAGGCATTCAAATTTTGAAGGGAACACAATTTCTTATATTTCTTACGTTTCAACTTCGCCTCAAAAGATAGGCATTCAAGATTAACAGACTTAATAAATAGATCAAATTCACCCGACGGGAGCAGACTAGACAGTCTAGAATGGACCAACAAGTTCAGCCTTGTGGTGATATTCATTTTCCCGTGCCACCTCCGCAACTCAGTACGGATCCATTTTTCAGTCAAAAATTTCTCCAATTTTTTGGTGTCTGGACGCAATAGAAGAAAAGCCGAAATCTGATAAAATGCAATTTTAAACAATTATGGAGAAACCAAATCACAAAAAGGAACCTCAAATACGCCTCATCAGCGTCATTAATAGAAATTGAAAGGCTTCATCCATTTCTCAAGATAATTGATGGTGCTGTTGTCGTACGCGCTCTACCAACACTATCGTGTGGGATTTAGTACATAGAATTTACCTCTCTTTTAAAATATCGCATTCAGATTTATATCCTTCTTCAGTCAATTTTCTCAACATTCAGCAAACATTGAAAGGAATAAAATTATTTTGTAGACAATCATTGAATGATAATACTGATTGAAGTATATCATGAACTTCAATAACATTTTTTTCTCTTTCAATGGATAAAATAATTATCTGAAATGGAGACATGATGGAATGCAAAAAGTATAAAAACAACATTCAGTAAATTTGTCTTCAAAAAACCGAAACAAAATTTTTGGTAAATTATTATCAATAGAACAAGAGCAGGGCATCCAATTCCAATAATACTTCTTTTCAATTCATTTTTTAAAAATGAGAATAATATGTTCTTACCTTCCTTGCGATTTATACCACCAAAATTAACGTTATCCGCTGAAAATGCAATACATTTTTCTAAAATTTCATGCTCTTGTAGAATCTTCAAAATATAATTAGAAACAGTTTCTGGTAAAAGACAAATTTCCTGGTGACGTCAAAATTGTAAATCAGTGTTACATTTGTGGCTTAGAGACTTTTTGACTCCCATGAGAAAAGCACAGAGAGCAATAAAGATCACAGCTGTGTTACTAATAATTGTGAATAAACCATTTCTTAGTATCCAAAAGTTCATTTACAAGTTCTAGGAACTTAATAAATTATTAATTCTGACTATAACCAACATTCTGAGTAGGGTTCTCTTTTAAATACCTGATGATCTTTGCTCCCTATGTTATTCTTATGGGAGTTCACGAATTTCAGAGGCTTGTGAACACCAGAACGGATACTTTGGCCAATTGTTATCAGCTACATGACGTCAGAGGAAATTTGTCTATTCATTTGGCATATCATCAATTTTCAGTATTTTAATCATAATACCACCTTCAGAAGGGTAAAAATATTTTACAAGTAATGGAAACATTTACAAATTCTCATAGTTATTACCACAGTGAAACTTGTCCAAGACGGAATGTGTACAAAACGGAAATCTGTCTATTACAGTAGAAAGAAATGATTCTCCCGGCAGCTCTTATGGGGTTTATATATACTAGATGTTTTGTCTAAAACAGAATCTGATCTGTTCAACGCGGAAACGGAAAGGGTGGGCAAGAAGTCAAGAACAGATGAAATTTTCAAAGAAATGAATTTTGTCGATGCAATTTACTGCAGCTTTCTTTGCAGTGAGAAATATTAAGTCGGCTACAACTTTACCTAATTATACATCTGAAAATATGAACAAAGATATTCAGCAGTTGTGTTCTTTACATGAGATCCTTTCTGCCGTGCAAAATAGAATGGACGTATCTGATCAACAAGAAAAGACTATTAGTACCACAAATTAAAGATTTTTTTTTTGCAGATTGTGGGTACCTATGCAGATACGTCCGTTCCATTTTGTACGGCAGCCTTGTGATGTGTATTTCCTAGGTTCAAATTGATGACCTGTCAATGAGTACATTTTCCTAGCGCGACTGAGTTTTTCCGTTTGGAGAACTCTGATGATGATGAAGTTGAAGAAGTAACTGAGAGCGAAATACAATCTGAGAAATCAAGAATTCAAGGCTATCGTCAGACACTCACTTCAGTACAAAATTTTCAGGTCAGGTAGACTTGTCTTCTGTGGTTCAATTCCTCTATAATGCTTGAAGGAATCTTCAGACAAATGAAACTAAGGGAAAAACGGTACAACTTACCCTGCATGATTTCTGAAAATAGTAATCTTTTCTGTAATGTACAACATGAATTATACACTCTTAATAAAAACGCATGGTGTGAGTTTCTGACTCATTGTACACTTTGCATAAGACAGAATTTCACGTTTTGTGCAAGTTTTCTTCAAAACAGAAACTTGATCATAACGGAAATTTTGTATTCTCCCATACAATTTCCGTTTTAGACAAGTCTCACTATATTAGTAGATATACTGATGAAGAACGGTACCATTTTCAATTTTTGAATCAATACATTTCAAAAATGTGGTATACGAGTACAGAATTTATAATGGCTTCTAATTTGGTACCCACGCGCTCTATTATTTACAATCAGCAAATCTGAGTACAAAACCTTCATGAGACTTGACGTCTTGACGGGCAGTTCATTAATTCATAGCTGTGATGAGTAAGAAAATGATAACATAATGAAAGTTTAGTTACCTACTCTTACCTGAGTGTTATCAGTTTTTTGGTGGCTTCATCACGGACAGGACTGAAAAATTCATTCAACTTCGCGCTGCACGATGAAGTCTTTACTGCATTTGGTAGCATTTATATGACTGTTACCTCGGCTACCAACATTTATGTAATTACCACAAATATTACACTTCGCTTCATAGACACTTCTTCCAAGGCGAAAACACATTTATTTTAGGTTCCATTAATCAGAAAATTCACACTTCCTTATACTGATGGTCAGTATTGAACTTGTATTTCCACTATTTTCACTTTCCGCAATCGATCGAATCTCGAACGACGATTCCAAATTACCAGAGAAGAATTCTCTGAGAAGAATGATTGACTTGAAGCAAAACACTGCAAACTAGAGTAATATTGATGTTGTAATCAGGTATATCAGTATCAGAGCGTTGACTAGCGCCTTACGTTGAAGAGTACTACACTGTAAAGCTGTGTTGTGATTTTGTGGTATCGTGAATGAGTACTCTTGCCAAACAAATCAATCTCAATCGATCGCGACAAGGCCATAATGCAGAAAACAGGGATGGCAACCCGCTTCCGCTACAGCTGATTTGCGAAAGTCATCGAGTGATGCGCTATCTATCGGCGGGCTCTCTGATTGGTGAATTGAGACAAGAAGGTGATGGTGATGAAAAAAGTTTTGAAAAAAATTCCAAATGGGGTTATTCAGAAAGAAGATTTTGACAGCTATAATTTTTGCTCTCTGTACTTTTTGATAGAAATTCATATTAAACGAGTTAGAGCTGATTTTATGAGTGTATCTTCTTATGGCAAAAAATACACAATCACCTTCTTGTCCAGTTTCTGTAAATCGCCACCTGCAGCGCCACCGCTCTGTATTTCGCGAATTACCTATTTTTATCGGCTGAATCAGCCAACGGCTACGGCTGATTTCCGTGTCATACCTCTATTCATGATAAAAACACCCGTGGAAGCCAAAAAATTCACCATTTTCAAGTTTTACAGTCCTTTTACCGCGTAGAAAGCTGTTTTGCTTGTTTTAAATATTTAGTACTGGTATTCAACTATTTAGTTTGTTACCTACTTTGCTCTAATAACACTACTGAACAAAAAAAAAATGCACTACTTACTGATTTGAATATGTGATTCTGAAGTACCTTTTTAACGCTGAATTCAATGCCGTTTTCCGTTTTTCTCTATCACGTCTAGATTTTCCATAATATCGATGTTTATTTGCGTCCTTTTGCCGCAGGCTCACGCGATACCTATGTAAAACAAACGTTCGAGCTTGAATATTGCTCAACTATCACTGCTTTCCGCAACGTTCTGCGCGGCAAATTGACATCAACATTATGAAAAATCTAGACGTGATGGACAAAAACGGAAAACGGCATTGAATTCAGCGTTAAAAAGTACTTCAGAATCACATACTCAAATCAGTAATGCAAACAATTTTTTTTTTTTTTTTTGCTTCTTTGAAATCAGGAGTTGATGACGCTCTGCTGCAGCCGATCAGCCGTTACCAGCCATTTGTAATTGTCAAACGGCTGATGATTGGCTGATTGAAAATTGTCAGTGAATGGCTTCGGCTACCAGCCATCATATTTTGATAAATAACGGCTACGGCTTCGACTTCAGCCGATATCTGCTTTGACTTGCCATCCCTGGCAGAAAATGACAACAGCGCGCAGTGGATTGTTATCAGTTACATAATACATTTCTAAGGCGCTAACGTTTAGGGGTGGTTCACGTTCATCGGTGCAGTGTACCGATGATGAAACTGTACCGCATTTCCTCCCCTATCTGATTTTTAATTTTAAAACGATGATAACTTCTATTGTACTGCACCAATTCTACTGAAATAGGGCTTCAAAAATGGAGAATTATTTGCTCTTCAAGTTATATTCTCTACACTTTTTTCAAAAACTGAGAAACATTGTTTTCATAGCAAGTACACGGAAGAATAAGAATGACATAATGCGCACTCTATTAGTGAAATAAGAACTTCCTTTATTTAGCTAATAGAGTGCGCATTATGTCATTCTTCCAGGTACCGCCTTCTTCCGTGTACTTGTTTAAAAAAATAGCGTATAGCCACGGCAGGAGTGGGCGCAAATTGTCAGAAAATGAATCAAATCACAAATCAGTTACTTTTTTAATATATTCGAATCACGAATCACAAATTGTTTAGAAGGAAATGATTCTAAATCAATCACCATGAAAATGATTCAAATCAATTTTGAATCCAATCCAAATCACCTGGGAAAATGATTTGTGATTCAAAAAAGATTCGATTGAAATCCATTTCAAATCATTCCAAAAGATAATTAGTGATTCAAAAAGGATTTTCATTGAATCTTTTTTGAATCACATTGAATAATTTGTTTGCAATTTCAGAGTGCAATGAGGTCACACTTGGTGAATCAGATTGCTGTCATGTATTCTTATCATTTTCTGTGTGATTTGCAAAAGATTCAAAAAGGATTCGCGAAGTATTCGACTGATCAGAAAATGATTTGAATCACAAATCACGAATCATTTTCCACTTTTGTAAATGATTCGAATACAAATCACGAATCATCAAAAAAGGATTTTTCAACACTCATGCGTCGTAAGTAGGTCTTTACAAAACAAATTTCTGTGGCGTAGGAGGCGCTTTTCAGCGACACTACAAACCGTTGCAAAAAAGCAAAGCGAGGGTCTTTACAACACGGTTTTTGGTCTTTACAACACAGTTTGAACTCACGCATGCCCAAGAACTTATACTTTGGTTTTTTTTTGTTCTTTTTTTCATTTGTGTTGAAAAGCATTGTACAGTACTGGTTTCGTAGGTGTCTTTACACCACTCGTACATACATTACTTCACTCGCTGCGCTCATTTTGCAAACGTACGTACTTGTTGTGTAAAGACTCACCTACAAAACATGTACTGTAAATAGCCATTAAATCATGATTCGATTCGATAATGAATGATTCGCGCCCACTCCTGGCCACGGCCTACTTTATATAAGGCCGTAATGCAGCAATGTCACAACGTTGCACTTGAAAAGAAGTGGATACAGATTTACACCTACGCTTATAGGAAAAAGTGAGAAAAAACCAAAGTTTTGATTTGTACGCAATTAAAACGCTGTTTTTGAAAAAAATGAAGAGAATATAACTTAAAGAGCAAACAATTTTCTATTTTTAGAGCCCTATTTCAGTAAAATTGGTGCAGTACAAGAGAAGTTATCATTGTTTTAAAATTAAAAATCGGATAGGGGATGAAGTGCGGTACAGTTTCATCATTGTTACACCGCACTGATGAACGTGAACCGCCCCAAAACGTAACTGATAACAATCCACTGCCGCGCTGTTGTCATTTTCTACATTACGGCCTTATATAAAGTAGGCCGTGGTATAGCACACGTATAAGAAGTGCGCAATATGACTTGTCGGTTACATGACATATTCCCAAATCCGTTTTCCTGAATGACAAAATCCCAAATGAAAAAACTCCCGATTATTTATTTGATTATAACCCCAAACCATGTGTTCCCAAACGTCAAAATCCTGAATTTCAATAATCCCAAATTTACCAAAATCCCAAACAAACAATGAATGACAACTTACGGGAAAAATGTTTTATTCACAGATTATTATTATAAGCGGATATTATGAGCAATGTTACGGAGGTATCCGATGATGTCATCAGCATGTTTGTAGGTTAGGTAATTAGCAGCAGTCAGGTCCAGAGTCATGTAACAAGAACCTTTCACCAGTTAATGTGTCCTTGTATTGCCTGGGTAGCTCAGTAAGGTCATGAAGCTTCTTGGGATTGGTTGGCATTTCAGCCCTCCGGGTCCAACTAATTGTCCTCACCACCAACGCCGCCTGCTCCGGTAACTCACTCAGTACTGCTGACCCGACACTCGTGATTGCATCACGCAGTATGAGACGGCGCCCGTTCAGGGTGAGTGAGGGCCTCAGCCTTAACGTTCTGCGTTAATTCCTCTGCTTCCAGTTCTTCGCGATTAGGTGCGTGGGCATGAGGTGAATCGCTTGGCCCTTTCAAAACTTCTACAACTACAGTTGCGGTCGGCTCTGTTGTAATAGCACGGGCTTTACAGTGGCCCACTCTCACATTCTTGCAATCCCAGTATATTCTTGACTTGTGGACTTTGGAACGGACGTATATGAAACCCGCTAAATGCAGTTTACCAGCTACTATAGGCCGTATTTCACGGACTACTGACTCAATACATCACGGAATACTGACTCAATAACAACTTCAGATATTTGGGAATTTTTACATTCGGGCATTTCGTCTTTCGGGGAACATGTATTCGGGAAAAAAGTTTTCGGGAATTTTTAATATTTGGGGTGTTGTCGTTTGGGAAAATTCATTCGGGAAAACGTCGGGTAACCGACTCGTCTGTTCGCTTCACTTGTCGTTCTGGCTCGTTTTGCGAATCATCAGACTGGTCATTAATCGCGCACTTCTCATACTTGTACTATAATATACTATTTTTGGTTCTCTCATATTGATGAAATTCTTATTTTTTACCTATCTGCAAGGATAGAACCTTTTTTCTGTCATATAATCTTATGTTATTGACTACGTGATCATTTACATATGTAAGGTCATTGAAAATTGTTTTTCTTTAGCTAAATGTACGTGACGTTGAAGTTAAAAGTGCAATTCATTGAATTGGATACTGCGATTATCAAGATGAAATGTTTAGAGAAATTGAAGAGGTAGTTTTGATGATGAAAATCTATCTAAATTTCCAATTGGATCACATCTGGAGATATTATCCTTACTCAGCGATTATTTTACCTCGAGAATTCGTTGGTTAACGTTAAAAAAATGAATTGTACGCGAATGAAAATAAAGAGCAACCCAGCTGCCAAAAATTTGGAAAACTTTCAACATTACCCGTTGTGCAAAACACCGGCACGCGACGGCATCGTGACGGCGCACATTTGCGTCACAAAGAGGGATCACTGCGCTTTCTAAATGGATGATTGCCGTCACACACTATACCGTCACAAGCGTCACAATTCTGACGGCATTTTGCACAATAGGTAGTGAAAGTTATAAATTTCTGTTCGTCATTTTCCTTGAAAATTTTCTTTCTTTTTCACCAAAACTGAAAAACAAGCGCTCCAAAACTTCTCTATCTTTGGTTCTGTTCAATGGATCCCAAGCTGATGACCACAGCAGTTTATGAAGTTCGTTAAATAAAGTTTAATATGTAGATAAATACATGAATTCATGTAATTCGATAATGATGACAATTCGAGGTTTGAGTTCCACACTCAGGAGCAACATATTGATAAATTGCAATGCGATTGAAGTAGTCATTTAAAATGAAAATTCTAACTCCAAAACAATTCTGATGCACAACACTTGTTAGATTCTTTACCAAACATTTTCACAATGGCGTTACTTTCTTCTTCGTCGTTTAAATGACACCTTGATGTCTCTTCTTATAATTTTCAGAGACTACATAAATAAAGGATTAGGCCCTATTTGTGAGCAATTTCATTTTGTTAAGTTCATGAGAAATTGTGTCAGTTCAGAGCTCTGCTCCTAATCAACATAGAGAAGTGGGAGATAAACCACAAGATTCAAAAAAATATAACCTCTTTCACTGATACCAATTTCAATAAAATATAATGAAAATTCAGGAAATTGTACAAACAGATGTGTATAAAATGAATTCATTCAGAAAGATTTGCTTGATAACGAAAGATATAGCTCTGCCCCTAATCAACGTAGAAAAGTGGGAGATGAATTAAAAAGATTTGGGAGAATGTCCTCTTTCATTGATACCAATTTCAATAGAATACAATAAAAATTCAGGAAATGGCACAAACAGAATATGTGGGTGACTTTTAGTACCCATGATTTTACTTGTAGAAAATACGAGGGGGGGGGGGGAAATCCGCCCATGTGAAAGTTCTATGAAAATGATACAAACCTTGATAAGAGTGATTTCAATCAAATGAAGGCTAAAATAGGCCAAATACCGGTATTAATTTATGACTGAGCGCGCGTGAACGTAGCGTAATTTAAAAAATAAATTTGGGGTAATATTTGAAGTCAAATTTTAGGAGTATAATTTTTGTAAAAATGATATGAAATTTACCAATATTCAACCTGAACCGGAAAGAGTCCCAAAGATTCACAGCTCTTGCAATTTGGTTCACCAGAAATGAGTGAAAAAGTTCAAATATTTGAATTTTGTGTATCTACCTTAGCAAAAATGATATATCCTTAGTGACAGTAATTTCAGTCAAACAGAGTCTAAAAATAAGCCAAATAATGGTAATAAATTTCGCCTGAACGACCGTAAGCCTTGAAAAATCATAGGTAAAAAATTTACCTCATTTATTGTATTTTAGATAATGAATTTTGAGGTATTATTTTAGGTCTAATTTTAGGAGTAAAATTTTGATCAAAATAATATGAATTTGGACAAATTTGACCCTGTCCTGAAGACCAGACTCATTTTTGAGTGATGTGTAAGTAACTTACAATTTCTGTCACTTTTAAGAAGGGTGTTTTGAATCATAGTGCTATCGACAAATTTTACTGTGTACCTACCTTGGTGAAAATGACACAATTTACTAATTTCCATCAAATAGGAGGAATATGTTCCACAAAGAAAGTCAAAGAAGCGTTTGACAAACGCAACACATTTTACAAAGAAAGTCAAAAACGCACTGACAAGAATTTTCTCAGCAAGCTGAATACTGCAGTTTGTAATAGGAAAAGAAAGAAAAATAAAAAAAAATGAGGAAAAAAAAGGGTATTTTCCTCTGTGTTGTGTAGAACTTATAAGGATGATATGCCAATCTAAGGTACGATGAGATAAGAAAAATTGACGGAGGAGAACGAGGAAACGATGAAAAGCGATTGCAATACGGTCGCCTAGCGAAAGTGCGCCGACTCCGAAAAGAGAGAAAGAGAGCCAAAGAAAAAAAAAAACGGAGACATATTAAAACCCTAAAAATGACGAAAGTATAGAGCCATTGCTCCGATCTACCCGAGCGCTTTTTCATAAAATCTTGAGAGGTTGCAAGGGACTTTTTAGCTTGCTACCTTTTTGAATGCTCTCCAAACAAGTTTTCAACATTCTTTTGCTATCCTTCGAACATAATGCAACATTATAACACTAAACAACAATTAAAACTTTGTTGAAAATTGCCGAAGTGAGATAGGTTGTACCTACTTAGAAGTATTTTGGGTTTTCATTTTTTCAGTGGGTGCTGGTCGTGTTTTCTTGTTATAATCTTGTCGGAAAATTTCAACTTTCTAAGCCTTTATAATATGTTGGCAATTTTTCTCATTAAATCCAACCTACAATGCCTACCTACGTACATGTTTCCATCAATTTACCGCTCCGGGCAGTTGCCCGGTTCGACCGTGCCAAGGCTCGGTCCTACCTCCTATCAAAAAATTGCAAATGGTTCTTAATTCAGTTTAAAAAATACTTCTCAATACAACCTATCTCACTTCAGCTATTTTCAATAAATTTCTAATTGTTGTATAGTGTAATGTAATGCAATCTTCACGAGTATAACATTGGAATGAAGTTGAACTTAGAACCCGACAGTTTGGACCATACCACCGAACTTTCGGTGAATAGTGATGAAAATCTACAACTACAATACAAATAACTTAATAGACTTTCAAAAATGTTCACATAATATCTCTCAAAAGTTTTTACTGCACTGCAGAGACTGTCCTGAGAAGAGCTGCACAACGCAAGGTACCAATATAATCTTATTCTATTCGGCGATATCTTGTTCTAGGTACTTACATCAACACCATCGTAGGTCATGTCCACTGTGGAGTGATTGACGTAAAGTTTACCCTCTTCAGTAATTTCCAAGTCAACCGTACCATTAGCAGTTACGTTGGTTAATGTGATATTAAACGGTCCCGAATCGCTCACCAAAAGATTATCAACTGAGTAATTCCCATCGATTACAACTTTTTTCATCCTCAAGACAACGAGCACCTGCAAATACAGGGATGCCATGAATTTTCTCACCATACTTTAGGGAGATAAGAAGTTTTTTTTTTTTCATTTCATTACCTGCATCTCGTCCAACTTGGTATCGATTGAAAGCAATGTAAAATTTGACAACCCCCAGACAGTGATATTATAGAAGTATCCGGTTGCGACCACTAGAGAACCGTTGGTGTCGGGAGCGTGCATAGGCTCGGGTAATAAGTCTTGACCTGGAAGACCGACTGGTTCCACCTCTTGAAAATGTTTGAGGATCACGCGTATCTGATTACTAAGTTTGTCGACGAGCGCTAAATTTGACGCATTTACCGTAGCACCGTTTGCAGTCGAACTTCTCGATACCATGGAGGTTGTTCGATTTTCGATATACATTTTGATAGAATCTAGATCGACTGTTGAGCAAGAAACATTGATAGGCGAACACGGTCTCGAAGACAAAATCTCAGTGGTCGACGTATCCACTGATTGATTTTTACTCGCAGCTGACGGTGTTAATGAACCTGAAAGAGACGAACAGTCGGACACGATATTGTTACGATGTACACTGGATATTCAAAAATTTGCCAAATTTACAAAATCATAAAGTCTTTCATTTGATTGCAATATTCTCTTCACAGCCGGTATTCATATACCTACTTAGGCAGGTAAGTGACAAAAGACAAAGAAGAGTCTTTATAATGAAAAGATAGGTACCAGGATTTATTATAAGTAAAATTGATACTTACCGTAATTACAGAACACCAACAACAATAAATAAAAGTGTAACATCATTTGTTATAACGGTAAGGGTATATCAGTAGACCGGACGCGTTGTAAATGGAAATGAAACAACTTATACATCATTCGTAGCATAGTAAATATCCGATAGTCTAATATTAGAGTCGAGAAAGCCCGTTCGCACGAATTGTGAACGGATCGCACTTTACAGTATAGTGGTCTTCTTACAGAGTACGGATACCTACGTCTTCTTCGTATCTCCACTCATTCAATAAAATAATTCTTGTAAACATTTTTTTAGTTAAATACGCCTCAGGGTAATTTGTTTTTTGTTTTTATCAGAGCATGTTTACGCTGTTTAAATCAATTTTTGAACATTTTTTACCGCCAAATTCTATACATACCGATAATCCATAAACACACTTTAGTCGTATGATATACTGCGTTACAATAAGAATATCATTGTATGGGAGTTCTCATTCTTTGATTCATGCATCTTCTCTCACACAATATCGCACAATCTACATAATGTTTGCGTGCAGTTTATTTATGATGCAGTAGCCTGTGTTCGAGTTTGGAGTTCAATAAACCATATATGACGGACTAGGTCACTTCCTTCAAATACAATCTACGTCTTACGCTTTTAGAAATTGCGCTTCTGAAGCGTAATTTTTTTTTTTAATTCCGATTTTTGTTTAGCACATATATTCTATTATGACTTCATGATAATTTGATTGGTCACGTCTTGTAACATCGATTTTTTTTTTTTCGGTTATTTTTATTTCTATACATCGTTGTGCTCTCGTCCTACCTACAAATAGTGAGTGAAGTCAGCACAGTGGAAACTGCTTATCGTCCACTCAAATTGTTAATCGTTAATCTGTAGATGACGATTTTCTTACAACCTGAACAAAACTGTTCAGAATTGAGATTTTTGAGAGGATAAGTCCGCGCTAGGAAAATTGTATCGATCCACATATAAGGTAAAAATATCGATAATAATCCTCAAATTCACTGATCTCAAGAAGATATTCCTTTACCATGTTTCTTGCTTCTCCCCTCCATTTCTGCGAGATCTATACTTGAAGCTTCGGGTTGACGGTTGATATTGAGAAGTGAAATTGATTAGGTTTGGAAGAGAGAAAAAAAAAATGTTCTGGCGGAACCATTATGACGTCTTTCTCTTCCCGTTGTGTGAAATGCCGTCACAGTTTTGGGAACAGGGGAGAATTGTGACGCTTGTGACGGTAGTTTCTGACGGCGATCACCCATCTAAAAAGCACAGTGATCCCTTTTTGTGACCCAACTGTAACGCAAATGTGCGCCGTCACAATCGCGTCACGTGATGGCGTTTTGCATAACGTGTTTCTCAGAAAACAAGCAATTTGCTGTTGAGTGTCGGTATGACCGTGTATGTAGAATAGGCTATACAGAATGAATACTGATAGGCTTAGCAATCTGTATCATCTGTACTGTACCTCAGTACATACCAGGGTAATTGCACTACTCGTTTGGTCTAGTATAAGTCCAGTTTAGAATATTATTTCAAGCTTATAGCTTTAAGGGGTTCATGGTCTAGAATAGCAGAAACCCAAAACCATAAAAATTGTACTCGCAGATTTCTGAATCACCTTCTATGAGATATGTCCAGCAATTTCTAAGAAATAAGAAGGGTAGTTTCCTAAATCACCCATGGTCGATTAATTTAAGGAAAAAGAATGGTATGGAGGTGTACTCGCAAATTTTTGAATCGACCACGGGGTATATGTTTGCACACGCACGCACAAACAAAAATCTCTTGAAAATATTCCTAGTCCATTAATTTGGGGAGTTCTGTTTATTCTTTCATTATGTAGTATACTTATAATAATTGAGCTCATCCGAAGTTTACTCGCAGATTTTCGAATCATCTACAGGGTATATTCTCCGCTACATTCCAGGACGTTTGATCAGGAAATTCCAGGAAATTTTATCGAGATTTCAGGACGTTTGGAGACGTATTCGCAAATTCACGAATCACCTACCGAGTGTAAGATTTCCTGGAAGAAGGTAGATTTTTTTTTTTTTAAGAGTATTTGCAGTTCATTTAATCACCTACCAGAATTAGCGCACTGGAACTCCTTGCGCAAACGCTCGTTTTCACCGTTTGTTGTGTAACATACTATATATGCGGTCTACCTGTAACTTACAGTCTAGTATGCGGCCTACCCAAACGGAGCGGGTGATAAGTGTCATGCGAGGTCGACCTCAATCGACAGGTATGAATTGACGAATCCTACTTCGCCGGAAGAAGGAAGAACCACCGTGGTAGAATACCTCGTGGAAACAAACCACCTTTTTTCGAAGACGATGACGCCACTACCACCAATTAGCGAAACCACGGCCGTAGGATTGATGGACCCTGGGTGTTTGGGCAAAAGCAGGACGAAGACTGTCGATACTTCTGGGTAACGAGACGTGGTAAGGCAACACTCATCCCCATCATCCAGCGTGAATGCACTCCTGGCTCTATAGTGCACTCAGACGAATGGCCTTCGTACCGATGCCTCACGTCACTCGGAATCGAACACGATACTGTCAACCATCAGGAAAATTTCGTGGATCCGGCGAGTGGGGCACACACCCAGAGTGTCGAGCGGTCAAGGGTAGAAGCTAAAATTTGGATCTTGAAGAAAATGCGGGGCGTGCCCCCTCAACATTTCCAGTCGCACCTCGACCACGTTTCCTAGAAAATGCTCCGAAACAAAAATGAGGACGATTTATTCATAGCTTTGCTAACAGATATTTGATCGGTTCACCGAGGAATGATAATTCGATGAGTAATAATTCGTGTACTTTTTTATTATTTCAACAAAACACAGTTTCTGTGGCTCAGTATTTTAACAAAACGGAGTTCCTGTGAACCGACGAACTGTTTCCCCTTCTAAGCTCCAAAGCGAGTTGGAGAAATATGTACGTCACAGGACGTGTGCTTGAAGAAAATTTCGATAATTGAGAGTAGAAATTATTTTCAAACCCCTATCGAATCATCAATAATTTGGAAGTCGAAATTTATTCAGATCCTCCCTCCCCCCCATATAGTTCAAGAAATAAGATTCTTTCAAGTCCCCCAGTTAAGTAGAGATGACAATGTTCCAGCTATGTACATAATTATAATGAAGGGAGGGGAGGACGTGAGAGAATTTTGACTCTTGATTATCAGAATTTCCTCCAAATCTTCCCCCTACACGCACTACACAGACTTCTAATAACGTCCTGTTCTTCTGACTTGAGCAAGATTTAAGAATACCGAGAACTGGCGTATCGTGGTCGCTCTTTTCAGCATCATCCGGCTTTAAAAACGCAAAATAGATGCTTTGGTTACACTGCTTGACGATCCGAAGACTCTCTGAAACTAATGCGGCGCGGCGTAAAAAGCAGCTAGTAAAATGGGCGAGTTGTGCTTGCCTGGTAGTCGCCAAAGTAGAATATGATTGTGTCTATTTCTGCGAATTGCATTTCGTAACTTTAGAAGAATAGACGAGTTAGCCTCCGTTCCTGATCGGCGATCTGCGTAAGCTTCATAATTATTTTTTCTATACAGAGAAATAAAATTCGGCCTAGAATAAAACAGTTTCATGGAAAAATTTACTTTTTTCACTTACATTTTCAGGTTTTCTATTGAAATTCAAAGCTATGTCTGCTACCTATACAGAACTTACAATCTGTTCAAGTTTTTCTTTTACACGCGAGATCCAAGTATAGCGGTATACTTGCTTTCTTGATCGATAATTTTCTACTTATTTGCGACGATTATGGTATTTTCTTCCGTAAATCAACAATTTTATATTTAATATAATAAGTTGACGGATCCCTTTCACAAATACATATTACGTACAATTGATACAAAATGCTTCGTCTACAAATTCTACATTAATGAATTAAAATAAGGTGGTGACGAGTGACTCTTAAAACCACCAGAATAGAGTTTTTCGAAACAAAATTATGAAAATAAAGAATTGGTGCGCAACGCAATCAAAGTTAGGCCTACACATAGACTAATCCGAGAGCGGATTTATGTAAGAATCGTGTGTAGTCCTCATGTACCTACATACAATCAACTCTAGTGAAATCTAAAAAAAACGTTCATTCCCATTCCGAAAACAGTGAAGAGAAATCTGTGGCTGTATCTATCTACTGGTAAAATCTATTTTGTTCAAGAATGACCCCGTCAATCCATTGATTGTTTTCTTTCTTTCTTTGTTTTATTTCCTCTGGCAATCATCATTTTAAAATGCACTAAGAAATATTGATTCGAGTAGCGGTAAATTGTCCTGAATTAGTTGATCGAGTTTCAGTTTGTCAAGTATTTCCGTTTGAATTTTCTCTTTGATTGGTTGCTCGAGTGCGTCTATGATGACGTATCTCAACATTTGTGGCAAAAATTGCATCCCAAGCTCGACCAGATAATCTAGTTTACCTCCACCATCCAAGCGAACAGCAACTTTCCCTATTTCCAACTGGAAATCATCGAGAATGGGTTGTTTGCGCAAATCTACTGACTGATTGATCCTCACTTCGAACTGTAAGTGCTCAACCGTGAAGTCAGCCGTACCGTTACGTTCAGCCTTCACTTTTCCAAAGTCATAGAAAAAATGGCATCTACCGTACAGACGGCTGGTAATCATCCTTAAGCCGATCTGAATGGTGCCATTAACCATTTTTATGGTTACCTTACCTACCCGCGCAAATTTCGATAAACCGCGTATCTGAACTGGGCCCACACTAACGGCTAAAAATTCGCTGTCATGATCAAAAATTTTTTTTATTTCGAAAGGTTCGTAATGTTCACTGACAAACTTTCGTCCTTCGAAAATGGCTAAGTCTACTGGGGACATATCGGCTGAGAATGGCACTTTCGGAATATCTTTTAATAAAGTATTCACTTCTTCAGTAATACGTTCATCAATCTGACTCAATATGTATGGTTTCATGGCCGCCAATATGGCTGAGCTGGCGCCACTCAATGCCGTTTGTAGCATTCCACCTGTTGATGTATTCACCTAAAATAAGGGCAGTTGAAAGTATACTCGATGCTCGCGATGGAAATGACAAGCGCGGATCCACGGTGGGGGATTTTCACCCAAAACCTCCAAAAACAAGCTACAATAACACAGATAGACCATATTTTCCGAGCGAAACGATGAAAAAAAATTTCAGACAATGGTATATCACCCATAAAAAAAAAAAAAAAACTGTACGGCTGGACCCGCGCCTGTAAATGACTGTGAAGCTTAATTCGTGTACTCACCGTCAGGTCATCGTAGGTCATGTAAGAAACTGATTTATTTGCAACCAAATGCCCGTTTGCATCGACAGTTAAAAAAACGAAGCCTTCAGCTGTTACATTGGTTAACGTAATGTTGAAAGAACCGCCGCTTTTTAATCCAATGATAGTGTCGAGGGTACAGTTCCCAAAAATAAGTAGTTCTTTCATCTTGAGCATAGCATATACCTGATTGAAGAAATATTTGTTTGTTAATTCATATAAAGTCTGACACTGAAACAATATAGCCCACATCGGGCTGTATAAAAGGAAACAAGGAACAATCTTTTCTGAAATCAAGATTTGAAACAGAGGACATAAATACAGTGGAATTTATTGGTCCAAAAAGAGATTCAAAATAAAAATCCTCTAACGAAAATTCCAAATTTAAAACTTCTGGTCAACCGTATCAATATTTGCACCTTCAAAAACAGCCTTCAATTTAATGATCAACTAAGATAGAAAACGGCCTAATTCTTACTCAAGATAAGACGAAGTGTCTGAAAAAGTTCCAATAAAAAATAGAGTACTTTACGAATTGTTTTTGAACCTTCTAAGTGCGCCTATGCTAAAATACAATTACGCTCAAAGATCTGTATTATCGAACGACTTTTTGAACTGCCAATTCTCTGCCAGTTGAGGACGGCCCGAGGCTAATGTCCATAAAAGTAAAACGAGGGACATGCACTTTTTAGTTTGATCATTACTGCTACCTATTGATTTGATAGGCTAGTGATATTGTCTCTTGAGAAATTGAATAGAAGTGTTCAAACAGCGCATGGAGAAAAAACTTGAGGAAAAACTGCTACAGACTGTAGTAAAAAGAACATCTCTAGGGTTATTTCTACTGCGCCAAACTACAGCAGTTTTCGCTGAATTCCTCTGTTTCAACTGGAGTAAAAATTACTGCAGAGGCGCATTCGTCTTCTTTTTAATTTTACTACAGTTGACAGTAGTTTCTCCTACAGTTTTTTCTCAGTGTGTTTTTCCTCAACACCTGAAGTGGGGTACAACTTGAATGTCTTTAGAAAATAATTATGTTGGTTCATTATTTTACGTCTAAATTGGCTCTGGTCAGGTTTGCGCATCTGTTCTTCTTTTCAAACCTAAGAGTGGCGCATTCTGCGCATTAGGTGTGCACTGTGCATCTTTGTTGAGTTTCTCTCATAATCTTACTATTACACATTTGAGGCTTTGCGTCTCAATTTTGAGTTGCTATGCACACTAATCAGAAAAATTATAATATATTACTCGAATGCAGGGTTGGAACGGAAATCGGTAACTGAAAGTTGGAAGTCGACTATACCAACTATTCTTGACCAGGAAGTTGAAAATCAGAAATTGGAAACTCAGAAGTCGGAAGTGGAAGTCGATTGTAAATGACTTCTCATCAACTTCCAATTCCAAACAATGATTACCGGAAGGTAAATGAAACTGATGTACGTCTGTACTGATAATCAGATGATTAAGATTAACTATAGTATAAGTGATCATTGTTAGGATAAATCGTTATCTACCGAACCGCAATACTCGAGTACATGCAGACTATAAAAATCATATAGTTCTGAGGGAAAACGTATTTAAACTCTCAGTGCGATAATTATCAATGATGTGGGGCTGCGTATGGAGTCCAATAATGATAAAGGTCGTGGTCATTTGTGTTCTTGGGATAACACTGTAGCCTACAACATGAAGATGTAACGTAAGATTTTCAAGTAAAATATGATATTCTAATTTTGATATTAAAATGGAGCTGGCCGAAAAAAGAGGACGCGGAATAAGTAAACCGCAAGGGCGTTGTGCTGCTATGCTTACACGTCATTGCTCTGTCAAGTTTGAACCATTGGAAGTTCGATGTTGGAAGTCAATTATAGCCACTATTCTCAACTAGGAGGGTGGAAGTCGGAAGTCGAAATTTGGAAGCTTAGAAGTTGTGGTGTGAAGTGGAATTTGGAATTTTTTTTTTTTTAGAAATTCAAGTGGAAGTGGAAGTTTTTATCCCGACCTTTTCAATCGTATTTGAATGAATCGTTCCAAATCGTTTCTCTGATGTAAATACACACATCACAGCTTTTAAATATGATCTACGATCCTAAATTTAAACTTTACAACTCTTTGTAAGATACCTACAGAAAAATTTTACAAAACAAGAATGCGCAATGAAAAATTTCCTGTTCGTGCATTGATATGCATATAAGATAATATTAAGTAGGCCTATACCAGGTATTATTGTCGTATGTTTCCTATATTTCGAGTGTTTTAGAAGAAAAGACTGTATCCATGATATAACTACATACCTCGAGTTGATCCAAAACTGTGTTCATAGCTTCTACAGTGAAATTTGAAAGTCCGTGAACTTCAACATCGTAGAAATTTCCGGTCACAAATCCTCCGAGACTAGTAGTAGTATTTGGAATAGCCAATGGATCATCTAAGACTGTCTGTCCGGGAAATCCAATAGGCTCCGGATTTTGAAAATGTTTCAAAATATCTCCGATCTGGTGACTTAATTTATCAACAAAATATTTCTTCAGTTCAGCTGAATTTGTATCGTTTATTGTTTGTTGTGAAGGCGCAGAAGGCTCAGAAGATGTTTTCGGGGTCTCGGTCATGATTGATGAAGACGCGTCAATTGTAGATGTTGTCAGCGAGGGGCCATCATCGACCAAGGAGACCACGTCTGGTTGAACTGTTGTAATAGTGGAACCATCATCGACTAAGGGGGTCACGCTAGGAGCAGACGTTTCGTCATGAATCGGTGATGGGGATACGGTCGACAAGTCGTCCATTTGACCTATAAAAGAACGCGATTATGTACTAGTGAATACGCGATATTCGCTATAAAGTGTTGATTCTTTCCCCGAATGAAAAGAGGTGAGTGGAAAAAAAACTGAAAAGAGCACCTAGTCTACGATCGGATTCAATTTTCGATGTAAAATTAATTTGTAAACGAGCTTGTGGAAATGGAAGAAAATGAATCGTTAGATAACTTAATGATTTTATATTTTGTATTTCTATTTTATAACATTCTAATCACAACGCTGCAACACCACTGGTACATAATCTGTCGCACACAATTTGTATCACGAGCTATATCTTTGATTAGCACTCCCGGTAAGGGTCGAGCCACCTCATCAGTCACAATTTCATGCGGGCATTCAGGACAGAGTGTTTAATCGTGTATATAAGGGAAACCTATACGCATACATTAGCCCATATAGTCCGGTACTTTGTTTAAATGATACGAAAAACACGTGATTTTCGATTAGTGCATGACGAAGTTTGTTACAAGATGAAGGTAAATCTTTGCAAGATCATTACAGCGTCTTGGATTGACTAGAGCAAAATGAATTTTCTTGATTGGTGCTTACGACAAAGCCTCGAAACATGTCTTCGATCCAGGGTCCAGAAAGACCAGATAATATACTCTTTTGGAGTTTTTCAAAAGAGTACATAGGGTGGATCGGGGCAAAAAGTGAACAAAAATCTATTTTTGAATAATTTTTTTACAGTTTTATCATCCATTTGGTACAAATAATGTATGAATGGATTCTTTGAACCTTCTTCTTTGATTTCTGATATTACACAGTTATAATTAAAGCTTTTAATAATAGTTTTTTGAGACGGGAATCTGTTCACTAATTACTAGGAATGCAAATTATATGCATTTATTTTTTCAAAATATGCATTTATTTTTCTGAAATATGCAATTATATGCATTTATTTTTTTTTTTAAATATGCATTTATTTCGGAATGTACAAACTTTTACTTAGGGTACAATAGACTTTTATTACAGTTAACAAAAATGTATTTGCATAAATTTTCAAAAGTAAACCGTTTTTTATTATCTCGATATATAGACTTGAACATGCTAAAAGAACGCTCCACATCACAAGATGTGAGGGGAGCGTATTTGAACAGCACTAGCTTTCCTGGACCATATTTATCCACTGCTTCGACACTATCACCGTCATTGCCCGCTAAAATATTCGCAATTTCACGAAGCTGCACAAGTCCAGGATTGTCCATCAGAATTTCGCTAAATATTGAAAAAAAAATTAGGGATATACAAGATTGAACTTGGACGTCGGGTGACAGGTTAGGGTGGTAGCAAGTTGAGACCTGGTAGGCCTAGCTGCTTCAAGAAGAATCAAGCAGTACAGAAGTGACAATAAAATTGAGAAGTTCGAATTTTGTGTTGATGCTGAAGTATTTTATACTTGAAAATTCTGCTCAAACAAAGGAAAACATGTTTGCAGCTGAATATGCAGGAAAATATGCATTCATTGTGAAATATGCAAAAATATGCATTTATGAATCAGATATGCACTTATTCTCAAATATGCAAAAATATGCATTTATAAATTTTGCACGTAGGCCCTACATGACCTGAAACGTAAAGGAAATTGGTTAGATTTCGGATATGCTGCTTCAAAAATTATATGCATTTTCATATAATTTGCATCCCTACTAATTACCCAATGAAATGGGGCAAAAAATGAACCCCCCTGGGTAAAAAGTGAACGTGTTATTCTTAGGTTCACTTATTGCCCCAGCATACCAGAAATGAAGCAAAACCTAAAGAAAAAATTGGGGTAAAAAGTGAACTTAAGTATAACTCGTTCACTTTTTACCCCACAGCAGTTCATCTTTCACCCCATTACTTTAATAGCTTATAACTTCCATTAGAATAATTTTTTTTTTTTTTCATATATATGAATCAAAAGATTACAAAAATCTCTGTTGAATGGTATACATATGATTGAACATTAATCGTTCAATCCAAAAATATTCCATTTTTTATTTTGGGAAAATTTACCTCTTTTCGAGATGGAAAAAAAAATTCTTCTTTTCGATTTTTCTCCAAAATTTTCAAATGGAAAGAGGTATTTCATGAGATTTATTGAAAATAGAGTGTCTTTCCGAAAAATTGGCGCTGAAAGTATTCAAAAAAGTTGAAATGAACAAGAGATATACCCAGTTCACTGTTTACCTCAAAATAATGACAGTTCAATAATTACCCTGATAATTTCACGCTGAGACTGGAAAGCCAAATACCGTCGGGATATATTTCATTCTACCTATCTTTACCCAGACGCATAGGTCGAAGAAATTTTTGATTTCGAGCAAACTCAATATTGCGAGATTAGTCTCCTAGTGATGGAGGTGGAATCGAATTTTCGACAAAATTTTTCAGGAATTGATACTGGTAGAAATGTGTCAGTTTTAATAATTATACGAATACCAGCTCATCCCATAAAATGGTCTCATCTAAGATACAAACAACTATTGAAGACAGTGAACGCTGTTCAAAATATAAGTGAAGAGAAACGGGGAATTCGAAAGTATAAACTAGTGTCCACAGTTTATTGCGCGTTGATTTTAGAAACTACGAGTATCAATTAGAAAACCCTCTATACATGAAGTTTCTCGTACATTTAACTCATAAAATTGGAGTGGGCACGCCACGAAAGGGTGAAGGTAGAAATATGGGAATTTTCCCTGCCTTAATTCTACATTGTAATCTCTTTTCTTCATTTACCCTCAGCCTCGATCGTTGGATCTTTTTCTCTCTCTCTTTCTTTTTTGGACTCTTCCAATCTGTTCTAGTGAGGTGAAACAAACCTCATCTTTGTGTGCATTTCTATTCATCGCATTGATATCCCATACCAATCGGTAAGTCCCGCATCATCGGTCAGCAAATAGAATTCTGTTATGTGTCATATTCATAATATGCGAATCAACAAAATCAAAAAATTAAGATAAAATTTGAAAACCTTGTTTTATAATTCTTGTAGTCTAATGACTTGCAACGTGATAGCCACGCACTCATACATCTACACATCTACATCCGGGATACAAAGAAAAGAATTCCTCTCAATGGTATTTTTATTTATTCATTTTGTTTCGAAGGGACTGGTGTCAGTATAATGATTGGCTCTCAGGTTGTTGAAAATAATTTCTTTTAAATATGCGTAGGCTAGATGAACAATATTTGAAGCAAGACAGATCTTTTGTACCAGTGAATTTTTATGACAGTATAGAATACGTTTTCAAGCATAAAGGAATAACAAATGAGAGTAACTCAAAATTCATCGAAAATGAATTTTACCCCTGAAATTCCGTATAATTAGGTAATACACAACTCACCGATTTGGACAACCAATAATAAGCCAAGAACTATGGTTATCACGGTATTCATCATTGCACAATTCTGGAAAACGCAATTCAAACTAGAAAAACGTACAACTCGCATTATTGCACAATCTATTTTTTCTATCACCGGACAATCGCTCGAGAAAGACTTTTACACAACGTGTTTGTCGTCATTCAAAAAAATTACAAGGCAATTCATAAATAACACGATATTTAACAACTCAGCAGCCGTGACCCTTGCTCTCTTGATATAAGTATTGTTTACTATCAGCAAAGAAGAAAGGGGATACCGACTAACTGTGAGGAATCATTCTATTGAGTTGTATATGTACAAATTCCTAAATTAGCGTTCCTCATTAGTTTGCCTTTCATTGTTATCTTATATTCATTTTTGATATAGCTACTCCTGAACTTTTGATAATTCCATTCAAGTTGACTAAGTTAGGTATACTAGATTTGTATTATGTGCGTACGAATGACACAACGACCTAGCTTTTAGATTTGTCTATTTATTGACAGCTAATGATGAATATTTATACAAACGATGGCTTTCAACTTTTTCTGAAGTCCATCCATTTTTCACTCATCAACAATGTGAGAGGCCGCATTTTGAAACGACGAAGTTTTTCGTTTCGAGTATTGTAGTCTAGGCAATAAAGACAATAAAAATTTCGCAGATGAAAATATCGTCTGGAAACACAGGGGTTTTTGGCGGAAATTGTAAATATCCTTCCCACAAACAACATATTCAAAATCCCACCCCTCAAAGTGGGCGCTTGTCCTGTTTTTTGGGAGGAGGTGGGGGTGGGGGCGGAACGTCAACAATTTCAGTTTTCTTCATATAATTCGTCAAATTTTGATTTAAATGAAAAATGTTTCAAACAAAAGTTCCTCGTCAAATTTCCTGTAAAATGAAGTATACATGTGCTATTTTAAGTGGAATCGTGCAAGAAATATCCTCTATTGAAATTAAACACAATTTTTAAAATTTACAAGTGTCCATATTCTTGAGTTGAATCCTATGAAATATCTACTCAAAATGTTGCCTCTTGCCTCCAAAGTCTGTGAAATTGTTTCAATTTTAACTAGAAAGGATAAAATTTCGCTATCTGAAAGACGATTAAGAACTACTTTCCATTCAGAAAAATCATCAATAATTTTCTTTTCAATGCTGATAGCCTATTAGACGCGAAGTCTATGTCTTTTAATGCTATCATAATCAATATAAATTGCAACAAGGAATGTCCCCGGATCGCACGACTGTAAGAACGCCCATCCAAAATTGAATCAATTACTGTCGACAACCCCTCTTTTAATCCACTTTCTTTCATAGCATATATCCAATACGTACAGCACAAAAATGCCAACGCTTGTTTGCTACTCCGCTCGCACTAATGGGGCACGTTGAAAAAATACTCCACAGTACTCAAAGAGTAAACTGAAGAGAGATCTACGGGAACCGTTTGATCTCCCTCCATGTTCTCTTTGAGTACCACGGAGTAGTTTTCCAATATGTCTGACTGTAACTTGGTGGACGGAATTGATTCGAGTGGGGTATGGGTTCAGTTGAGCCATTGTGTCGGAAAAAAGTCGACAAAATCATTACTATCCATAAACTCTTGCTCCTGACAAGATATTTCACAGAAATTAACTCAAAAAAGTGGAAAATTGTAAATTTTATAATTGTATCCCATTTCAATAGAGGATATTTCTTTTACTATTCCATCTTGAATAGCACATGCATACTTCATTTTATAGGAAATTTGACGAGGAACAATTTTTTCTTTTGAAACATTCATCTTTTAGATCAAAATTTGACGATCGACGTTCTACCCCTCAAAAAAGAGGCAAGCGCTCACTTTGAAGGGTGGGATTTTGAGTACCTATGTTGTTTGTGGGAGGGATATTTACAATTTCTTCCAAAAACCCCCATGTTCCCAGACGATGTTTTTTTAAATATCTTTTATTGCCTGGACTATTGAGCTCCAATAATATAGTACTTACAATGAGTTACCTTTTAAAAACGAGCGAGTAAAAGAGAGAGTGGAATGTTTTATAATTTTCTTCGAGTGCCAAGAATACTCATAACACTACTGAACAAATGATAAATTTTTGGAATGCACATGAACTATCTGAGACGTTTCTATAAGTGTTTTTCACGCTGAACACGATGCCGTTGGCCGTTTTTACCCATCTCATCGGAGTTCCGAGTAATTTGCGTTTGAAAATTCAAAAATTGCTAAAAACCGTACACTTTCAAAGCGCAATAGCAGAGCAAAAATAGAATACTGAGGTATGTTCAACCACACAAAAATGTAGGTAGTTCGAACCTTGCTCTATACGGTAACATATTTACGATCAAGAATAATCGCACAATTCTTCGAGCAGTTATTATGAACAATATTATAGAAGACTATTTTCAGCTTCAAATGCGGGGCAATGTACGTCCTCGCGTCGCGACGCAGAATCGCGTGTTTCCCCGCATTTGAAGCTGAAAATAGTCTTCTATAATATTGTTCATAATAACTGCTCGAAGAATTGTGCGATTATTCTTGATCGTAAATATGTTACCGTATAGAGCAAGGTTCGAACTACCTACATTTTTGTGTGGTTGAACATACCTCAGTATTCTGTTTTTACTCTGCTATTGCGTTTTGAAAGTGTACGGTTTTTAGCAATTTTTGAATTTTCAAACGCAAATTACTCGGAACTCCGATCTGATAGATAAAAACGGCCAACGGCATCGTGTTCAGCGTAAAAAACACTTCTAGAAACGTCTCAGATAGGTAGTTCATGTGCATAAAATGCTGTTCAGTAGTGTAATCGAGTCAAAAGAAGAATTTTGCGAATAGAGAAGAAAATGTATTATTCTAGTTTTTAGGAGACTCCAAAGACGATATTACAAACTATTGGATGATTAGAAATAATAAAGCAATACCTAAGTAAGGATAGAAAATGCGAAAATAAAGACGTTTAAATAAATCTACTATAAAGTCGACCTCAAGTTTTGTCAAATAAGTGTTCTTATGGACTTTGCAGTACATTTATCAGAACGTGTCCGTTTCGACTAATCAACTAAGTAATATGAACAAGGTAACAAGGTCGTCTCTCGCCTAATAATCAGGGGATGAGGGCTTCCGGTAAATGCTATATTTGTATCCAGCAAGAGTGAAAGAGATATCGAGATCGAGTAAATTGATACTAGACTCCCCCATTTCGAAGGTGAACTTGATGCTAAGATAAAGGGCACTAAGATACGAGAGGAATTCACACAAAACGTCCTCAGGACCGTTTCAATAAATGACACGCCTATAGTGAGAAGAATCTCAAAATTGAAGAATCTGTCCCTCCAAAATATTCATGAAAAGATCACTCACAAGGAGACCCAGAGGGGAGCTATTTTTTCAACATTCTGAAATGTCCAATATTACTGTGAGACTAATGTAAATTTTTCAACTTTTCTCCGGCGTAATAGGGCTCGGTAGCTTATGTACTCGCAACTCGCAACTTAGACTGCAAGTGCCAAGGCGACGCAACCAACATGAAAATTCGTGAGAACGGTAGAGCGTTCTTACATCTCCCCTTCCACTGGGGCACCCCACCACCAGGAAAGAACACGTGGCTCATCATTTACCCAAGTTCAGGGGTTCAAAGACTCAACTTGAGCGTTCCATTTTCCCTGACACCAAAACTCTAGGTAGTGTGAACGGCTCATCGATTTGTATGACTCAGATACAACTTCTTTCTTACGCCGTTAAGATTTTTCAGAGGTGGACTTATTATTATAATATCCATCAAAAAATATACCACTTGAATGTCCGGTTACTATTCAGCAAAATTGATAAGCATCGGTGTAATAGATGTTCACACAACTTGCATTTTTGAGTGCATAAGCTGACGCGACGCTATCAAAGGGAATAAGATAGAAAAATAATAACTTCTCTAAAATGCACGTTCAATGTTATTGATGATGGATTTAGAACATAGGTACCCACATCTATTCTTGGTAAACTTGATTAAATTTAAGAAATAAAGGGCGGTAATGATTACGCTGCCACGTAAGCTTATTTGTCTCAGAGTTATTGACCCGCTCAAGTAGAGTAATGTGTCGCTCAATATAGGATTCTGTCTCAAACGGACTTCAATTTTATACACGCATTTGCAAAGATGGGCAGCGATTTCAATCTTAAATTCATTGTAATGAATGACTGACCAAGATAAAAATGAACCAACTTCCATTGAAAATTCACTATAAAAGAGGTAATACGATCTCATCATTCAAGATATGCGTTGATTGTGTTCATGTATGATTGCAAGTCAGTGTTATGGGTGTGAAATAACAGCCGGTCTCAAAGTCGAAAAGTATTTTTAAATAATGATTCGAATTTGCAAATAGGTATTAAAACAAATTAGTGAGGCTTCTAATTTTGTTTATCGCCTTCGATATAGTTATTCCTTCGCATACATGTATCATGCGTTTTATTCTACCCTTACGAAACGGAAACTTTCCACCAGAACCTAACTTCTCCTACCATATAATTTTTATGAGAGAAAGGATTCGAAGGAGAAGGGAATTTTCTGTACGGAAACGACCGGTTGAACCGGGAGAAGGTCGAGAGAGTACGCGACGCGATGCGATGCGATAATGACTGATTGATTCGATGAGAGTGTTTTTTCGCGAAAACGTGTGAAAATTTAGATTTTTATGAAAATTCGAATAAATTTCCCTTGATTCGAATGAAATGTCTACCAACAAAATCTGCTTCGCGAATTTTTTCGTAATTATCGAATTTTATACGTTAATTGATTCGAAAGTTCGTGCTGTCGTAAGGTGAAGATGCGCGTTTTATGGATTGGACGAGTCGACACGTGATGTGGACATTGGATTTCGAGTGACGGCTTTACCATCGAACTTCAAGTTTGCCTCATTTATATTCATATTTATTAATTATGAATATTTTTCAAGTTCAATAAATGTGTAGCATCGATTTTTCTGTATTCGTCATTTTCTATCGATTAGCAATGAATGACCGAAGCTAGACCTCTGAAAAAAATATGATAAGAAATTACTACGAACGTTATTTGGACTCTCCCCTTCTTTCGACCAATTTTCTAAATTTTATAGCAGTCCCATAGTCCCTGTTTCTAAATTTATTTGGCCGATTTATGCGGTCCTCGTTATGTTTTTTTTTTATTTTTGTTCACCACGCCACGTTTTCGTGAGTGAACACAGTTTATTTTCTTCTGATATTTTCGTATAGCTGCGGATGAATAACGAATACGACGAACTACTTTTCTCTAGTTTGGTAAGTAAGTGGAGCTTACATCGACGACAACTTTATCCTCCCTTAGTATCAACGTTTCTTATAGCCTAAGTGATCTCAAAAAGTGAAACCGAAAATGGAATTGTGGTCTAGCCTCGGACTGCCCAAGCCCTCTATTTGCGAGTACTCATGCTCTCTACTGAGCTAGTCTGGTCTTATCGTGGCGGGTAAGACTGAGATCAGAGTCTTGAGTACTTCCTAAAGTGGACGGTGGTGGCCCGTAGGCTATGTCTATGTGAAAGCTTTTCCGGAGTAAGCAAGATCATTTGATTCGGTTGCTGTCTCGATAAGTTACGTTATCCGAGTTTATTTGTATGGTATATGTCATGTTCGGGGTTTGTTCTCCGCTCTTACTCTTGTTACATCACATGGGTAGGACTAGAAATTCATTTTTGAGAACTGTTTCGCGACTTTGAAAAATGTTACTAATTACTTTTTACCAGCAATAAAACAGAAAATTGAGTATTTCCGCTCGTCTCTTTCTTCTTCTCCCTCGATTTCTGTTTGTTGAATACGCGACGACAAATATGACGATGTTTACCTTATGAAGCAAACGAGTAAACAGTACGAGCAAAGTGCTACGCAAAAGTAATTAAAAACCGTGAAATGAACCCAAACAATATAATGAGAAGTATAAAAATAGAAAATTTGAACGAACAGAGAAAAAAAAAGTTTCAACAATTTTCAGCGTGGAACAAGTGAAACGTGAAAGAAATGCAATTCATTCAAAACCTCTCGAGCCCTTATAGTTATATTTTTATTTTCCCTTCTGCCTGGTTTTTGATAGAGAGAAAAAAAAAATGGGGTTGATATCGTTAGACAACTTAGCGTCCTCTCATTCTATCTTTCTCGTATCATGAAAATATTTGCATTAATTTGGAGCGCGGTTCACTACAACATTTGCGAAAGAAATGTAAGAAAGCGAAAGTTGGATTACCGAACTGAATAGGTACAAGAGGGAGTACAAGTGAACGACGAGTTTATGGAGGCGCTTGTATTTTAGTCCTTCTGACATAACGAGAAGGAAAGTGAAAAGATGGAAAGGTCGAAAAAAAATACTTGTTTCTCTTCCAGAGTCGTTCTATACCGGGCTTCAATATCATTAGTCGAAGGGGAAAAATTGGAATTATCTGTAGGAAACTATTTTGGAGATTTCTGATTCACACGAATTTTCAAAAAAGAATGGGAGAACGTCTCTTATATACGTACGAGTATCAATGTAAGAAAACAAGAAATAATACCGGAAGAAACCAAACAAATAGTAGATCCACACATTCCTCTTCAGTCATCCTAAGTAAAAAAAAAAAAAAACTCATCGTCATCAACGAAAATTGCAATTGATGAAGGTTTATGACCGGTAACATATCGGTATTGAAGAACTTGACCGTTTAATAGAAAAATGGATAGTAAGCATGCATAGTAGAGGGTTAGGAGAAGTGCGTTCATTTTTGCAAGTTTTAGAATTTTCGAATTTTTAAACGAAGTATAGAAAAATCTTCTGGCGGAGCCAAATAGAAAAAAATCATGTTTCATGTCAAGCCCAATATAGACCAGCCTAGTTTAGGCCTAATACCTACTCATTATTTCACGCAACTCGATAGACTCAGAGTACAAACAGAAATTATATAATTACGTCTTCGGACGTTTGCAAGGAAATTCAAAGTAAAGATTACTATTATCATCAATCTCGATAATATCGATATATCAATCTTGATTATATCAATACATTGATATCGATTAAATCGATTACTGATCTCGATTGTATCAAAATATCGATTCTATATTTGGCTGGCCTTCCGCTTCAACAACTAGTGTACTGTATATTAGGTCTAGTATAATGAAGGCTAAAAGCTAGAATATAGCGATCATAAAGCTAGTATAAACCTAGAATATAAACTGGGCAAGCTGAACTCGCGGGGTGAACTCGCAAATTTTCAAATCACCCAAGGAGAGACGAGGGTGAAGGGGGGGGGCACTCGGAAAATTTCAAATTAGGGGTCAGGGCAGAGTAAAGACATGAAACATGTCAAAAAGATGAACTTTATCAAAACTCGCAGATTTTTTTCAATTTTTACCACGTGACCAAGCATCTGAAGTGAAGAAAGTAAGATTTTCTCAGAATTGAGTAATCAGTTCACAATTTAAGGAAAATTTGGTCGTACAGATGTATCCACACGTTCAAACGTGAACGCCAACCAATGAAGGACAAATCTTCTTCTCATTTCAAAACAACAGAAACGGAAGGAAGCGAATACCTTTAATCGCTTATTGATTGCAATATATGAAGGAAGTCAGAAACTCGCCTTGTAAATGTAGGTGTCACAGGAAATGTAATAAAAACTATGATTAGAATCCCAATGTCCTGGTAAACAAATTGTGTCCCTCCTGAAACTTTTGGGAAAAACTACCCATATTTTTCCCTTTTGAAACCCTTTTGAAGCCCTGGGGAATAATGTTTACCGGGGTCAGACCCATAGCCATGAGGTGACGAAGGGGATGAGCCCCACCCCCCTGAAAAACTTCCTCATTACTATTAAGAGCTCACAGCCCACTTTGTCAGCTGCTCGGGATTGCCTTCAGTAACTGTGTTAATCAAAGCAAACAAAGAACCTATTTTATGGGAGCTTCTTTGTTCATACTTTTTCTGAAAAAAAGATTAGGTACATCTTGTTTTTCACCTTCTCACCACCTTGAGAATTCGAGTTTGAAAGTCCATATCTTTTCCATCAGATACAGATCAATATTAGAAATTTTTCCAAGTCCCTCTTCCAATATATAAAGCTTAGAAGGCAAAATTTTTCAAAATCACTCACCTATCTTAATGGGCGTAGCTCGGAGATCTAAAACTTTCCAAGTCTCACATTCTGTTGGACGGTACCCCGGCAACCAGCTTTTCTTTTCAATTTGCACCCACATAAAACAGGTTCTCTGAAGGGGGGGGTGGAGTATCAAGATAATAATGTCCCCCCCCCCCCTCAGAACTCCCGGTAAAAATATTTTGGCTACAGGCCTGCCTAATACTTGGTACAAGTGATAAAATTCTCTTGTATTCTTTAAATTTACTAAACAATTTTGAAAAATTGCCGATGCCACACGATAAATCTGTTTCATCTCTCTTTTTCGAGTTTCAGTTAGTTAAATTTATTGTCAAGTTTAGATAATTACCTTATCACACGGCAGGGCTGTGGCTAGACATTTTTCTAGGAGGGACAAGATGAGGCAAGAATGAGATGATATATGTATACGAGGATTTTTCGATGAGCTCAAGTTCGTATACTGTATAATAAGTATATAAGAAATTGGGGGGAATATTTTACATGAATTATTTAAAATAATTATAGGTTTCTTTTTTTGCTTGAATTGAAAAAATCAATTTTCGAGACTTCAGCACATTTTTAGCATTCTTTATAGGAGGGTCAAGAGAAAATTTCAGGAGGTTCGTCGACCTATTTGCCCCCCTCCCCGTAACTACGACCCGGTAAATGTAATTTTTCTCTTTTTCAAATTTATCACATTTACTGGTAACGATAAATAATCCCTGATGACGCATCGTAATTTTCATTAATTTTATTTTTCATAATAGAATTTTTCAAATTTGTAATCAAGTTATTATAACTGAGCATTCTAGCGTTCTAAAGCGGGCTCGCATTAACGTACGACGCGCGTTCATTAACGCGATCGTTTTGTTTGTTTACCTCTCCGTTAATTTGCGTTCATGCCTTTTTATTGTTTATTCTGCTTAGGACTTTAAAATAAGATTGAGTCTTTTTTTGTTTCCTTATTCTGAATAATTATATAATTCATTAGAGCTATAAGTATTCATACTCAAATGACGAAAATAATGAATTCTCAATACTTGAGGAACATTTACAAACCGAAATTCAAAATGTAAATAATCGATTCTTGAAAAATTAAATATGTAGGTACATAAAACCTTCTCTACAGATGAGATTGGCTCAATTTTATTCTGATGCGATTTTCTAGGTATAGAGCACGTAGTTACCTCCGGTTACGTCGCATTAGGCCTAAGGATTCAATTTTAAATCTGAGCTTCTATTTTTCTATCAGAGTAGAGCGGTTTTAGCATTTTTTACCACTTTAATTAACTAATGAGACTCACTAAGACGTGCTAGCGACAAATGAACAACGGAATCGTTTTTCGCGTGAAAATTCACTGTCGGGTCAACTTCTGTTTCTAATGTTTTTGAAACACTATTACACTAATAAGAGGTAGAGTGTGCTCTACGGTGCCGTTGCGAGCCATTGTCTTAGGGTGGAGAAAAACTTGTACATAATAATTATGTCAACCATATTCTTTCAACCATCAAAAAAACAAGAAAAAAAACAAAATTCCTAACAGATTTGTATCATTGTTTATCCAGTTATACAACGCGTTTCAATCTATTCGCTTAGTGCCAGGTTACATAAGCAGCAACTGGGCAATGAGCGACTTGCCAGCAACAAAACCTGAATTTTCGGTTTTTGTCGCTCGGTTGCAGGTCGCTAGTTGCCCAGTTGCTGCTTATGTAACCTGGCACTTATGTCGCATGAGCAGCGCCGTGCGTTTTTAATGGTGCGCTGGGTGCAGGTTGCTTATGCATTTGATTTTGTTTCTTCCAGCACCGGAATTGACCCTTTCGGGTATAACTTCAACCTCGGAAGAATCTCCTCGGCGAACCCCCTCTTCTGATAGGTAACCGCCAAGTTGTAGTGCCCCCCCCCCCCGGCATGCAGAAAAGACAAAAACACACAAACACACAACAACAACATCACCTTAATTGCTGTTGGAGTTTCTTCATCATCTTCTATCTTCAAGGATGATCAACGTCCTCGTCTCCCTGCAAATCTGGTTGTTGATGGTACACAGATGTCGTAGGCCATAGCGTGGTCGTTTCAATCTATTATATTCCATTATCATCACGTGAGAATTGAAAATATCAACAAAAAAAAGAAAATGAAGACAACCGTATTTAATTAAGTACCAAATCACGTATTTATCTATCAAATTACAAAATCATAAGAACAAAACTCGGCTGCTGTACAGCAAGCTCCGGTAGCCCAGTTGTTGGTAGAGTGTCAGGCAGCAAAAACCAGAGTCTGTTGCGGGTTCAAATTCCAATGCCATCAAGCGTTCACCAATGACAATGGGCTGGTAAAGTTCATTAATGCCCTTGGTCAGTTCTGACAATGAAAGAAGTACAATTGAGGAGGTATCCGGAAAAAGGAAATTTTCATTGTATCAAGGTTTCCCAAAATGAGATTTGAGGTCTGCCAATGATAGAAAATATAGAAAATGATATTGTATATGCCAAAAATAATATAGAATTTGTCTAGTGCTTCTTCAACTAAATTTTTGTCAAAAAAACTTTGTACAAAATTGCAATGTAAGCAGAGATAGTACGCGATTTAAAATACCATCAAAGTGCCCTTTTTTCATAGAACGACTACTGCCGGCTTCAAAGATAACTTTGAGAACGGAAAACGGCCTCAAGCAGTGTAGAAATGTGACATTTGTGATTTGCATACACGCAAGAATATCTGTGCATTACTACATATCTGCATTGACTGTTCATACTTTTATTGTATATAGGTTAGGTATGTACCTCACATCATTACAGTTTTCGGGAATGTAAGAGACATTTTATTGGGTAGTCTGTCTTGGGAGCTTTAATGGATCATGATTGAACTTCTTTCATCATCATAACCAACCTAGGGCATTAATAGGCGGCGTAACCTGCACTAGGTAGCGCTAGTTACAAAGGTGATCATGGATTTTTTTCTTATGGACCAAATACATGCGTTAGTTCAAACGCATTTTCTGAAGTTATTTGACTTTTAATCAAGAACAGTGTGAGAATCAAAGTTGTAGAAAATTCTAAAACGAACATTTTTTGAAATAAAACTTTCCTTTTTTTTTTTTTTTCAATTTTTGCAATTTTGAAGGCAAAAAACGTGGAAGACTCTAGCGCTCCTTTGCAAAATTTTTAGAGAACTAAAAGCAATCCAAATAACCGCCGGTTAATCGATTAACCGGTTTATTTGAGCGGTTTTAACCAATTAACTGGTTATGATGATCTTCAATTAACCCTGTAACTGGTATATTGAAATAACCTATAATCGCCTATTACTATTCTCCACCCTTATTTAGAAGTTTGGAACTAGCAGACCCATGGCGCACTAGTGTCATGATCCGGTTTGTTTACAAAATCATTTATCAACGTTAAATCAAAAGTACTAGGAAGAAACACATTCTATAAATTTTTTTTTGAAAAATATTGTACATAATACATATGAGAAGAACTTCAGGGATACATGTTTGTGGTATCAAAAATTTTCTTTCATATGAGCTATATTTCATGAGAATCAAAAGAATTTGATCAAAGTTAGAAAGCAATTATTCAGAATTTTCATGCAAAATCAGAAATTTTATCCTAACCTTGATAACAGCATTGTGCGTACATAATTTGTAGTGGTGTGTTGAGACCTAAGTTCTAAGAACTGCTGCAAGGTGTCAGCCACTCCGTTTCTAGGTCCAAATACACTGTTGGACTGTGATAATGGCTTCCAATTTACACCGCTACATCAGTTGACAGGTATGGCGACATACATACTATCAAATTCCTTCCGGAACCTGCACATTTTTGCACCTGAATGATAAAGAAGAACCCTTCTTGTCAGTAGAGAATGAATAATTGGGAAAATGAATCAGGACGGGAACTTAGACCATTAAGAGAGATAGACCGCCAATGTTTACAAAATGCTGTGACCATCATCCCATACCTAATACATGGGAACAGCTGATCATAAGGGGAATTTTCCCATAAGCGCGCGTGTATTCAATGTTGGCCACACTCTGTAACACGGTCTCTTATGAAGCGCTAGCCGTCTATCTCTTTGAAAGGTCTAAGGACGGGAAAGGAAAGAATAATGAATTTACCGGTGACGTCACGTAACACTGCTGGCTTGCTGTTGCTGCAGTTCCCCTTTCCCCTGGCTCCAAGCCGAGTGAACAGGCAAAATGTAAATAAAAGATTTTACATGTGTATCACGGCCTACTTTATACAAGGCCATAATGCAGCGATGTCACAACGTCACACTCAAAAAGAAGTGGATACAGATTTACACGTACGCTTATGGGAAAAAGTGAGAAAAAACCAAAGTTTTGATTTGTACGCAATTAAAACGCTGTTTTTGAAAAAAATGAAGAGAATATAACTTGAAGAGCAAACAATTTTCTATTTTTAGAGCCCTGTTTCAGTAAAATTGGTGCAGTACAAGAGAAGTTATCATCGTTTTAAAATTAAAAATCGGATAGGGGACGAAGTGCGGTACAGTTTCATCATTGTTACACCGCACCAATGAACGTGAACCGCCCCGAAACGTAACTGATAACAATCCACTGCCGCGCTGTTGTCATTTTCTACATTACGACCTTATATAAAGTAGGCCGTGTGTGAATTCCCATAAGAAGAAAGATGAATGGACTGATTTCCCAACTACATCACAATATTGATAGATCGCAAAATATTGCAAAATGCTGCTTGCTGGAGTTCCTTCAGTCTTTGTTTACTTTTCTTTTCAATATGAATATTTTGAAAACAGAAAATGAATAAAGGATGGGAGTATATTTGTTTTGTAATTTAGAAGCTTTCTGAAAAATCGACCGCTCCTACCTTATTCACGTTCTGTTTTTGAAATATTTATGTTTTTAGAACGTTAATTTTGCTTATAGGAAATGACATTGAGAAGTAAAGTAAACACAGACTGAAGAAACTCCAGCAAGCAGCTTTTTGCGATATTTTGCAATTTATTGATTCTGTGACGTAACAGGAAATCAGTCCATTATTTAGACTTTGTGTAGTTATGAAATATGTTGGTTTTTACAGATCTCGATAATTAGATTCATCAACTAGAGGCTTTTATTGATCTTTTAAGTCATAACAATGTCCTAAAGTATCAATACTTATTTGGAAAACCATTCAACGTTAGCATAATTGAATGGAGAAAAAGTTCTTTTTGTTGTTAAGTCAGTCGCTAGATTCAGCTGTAAGGCATGACAAAGGTCTATACGCAAGATAAGAAGAGGAGAAATCACGAACATTTGACTGAGGAAGCAAATTAACGCTAAACCAAATATCTGTGAATACTGTTTCATTAGACCTAGGTATTTCCGTACAGCTCGCCATTGTAAAAAAAAATCAATAAACAAAAATGAACCATTAGAACAAAAATTTCAGCTAGGTATGTTGATGAACGCGATGATTATGTATTACATGAAACGAGAAAAGAAAACATTGACTTTTTTTCTAGCGCGCGAAATCTAAATACTCGTAATATAAAGCAGAAAGTTGGGTACCCACACACGCTATAGATAATCTTTATTATATTAATTGCTCGTCTAATTCTAATCTATGATAAGAATAATTGGATCCTCAAAACTAAGAGCCATATTCATTTGTGAGAGGAGGTGGCACAAGGCACGTAACGGATAAAAAATTTTTTTGTTGTGACGGGGTAGAACCCGTATCTCCGGAGTTCTCGGCCTAATTCTTTGGAGGACTTCCCCAAGTATGGAAGTCGCATCCAGCGCTTTCGGAGAGGAGGGTTATTGGTATCAGGTTCGGCGAGTAGTAGCCGTAGGCTTTCGCGTCGTATCATAGCTGGAATATCGAGGTAGAGACCGTTCTTCCGCGCCATATTCTCGATAATTTGAGTTTCGACTTTCTGGGCCGCTTTTGATAGAGGGAGGATAAGAAAACGATGTATAGCGGCGTTGATCTGAGCCAGTTTGTGAGACCGTGGCTGAAGAGAGTTGTTGATGAAGTTGAATGTAAACAATTTCGACAAACTTTTTCTTTTGGTTCTTCTTTACCATATTTCTTTGTAGTGCAGCGTATTGAAATTTCTCGCCTATGCCGTACGTTCAAGAAAGTTCGCATTCAACTTGATGAATAAACATTTTCTTTGCAATCAATATAAATAATCATAACATAAATATTTTCAATCGAAGAAATAATTGAAAAATCTGAAGGTTAAGGAATGGTGTTCTGATGAAAATGCTATTCAAGTTAACTTATTATAAGGATAGATTACAAGACAAAATATTTGGACTATAAAATCAGATGAAGACTGCGCGAAGGAGCCGTCACACAGTGAAGAAATTTTTGAATACTTTTCAAACGAACAATTTACTTTTACCAACAAAATTGTAATGAGAATTTTGCCACAGATCTTCTGTAACGAGAGTCATTTTATTTATAAACTAAGTAATCGACTCCAACAACTATGAAAGTAATACATTAAATTTTTCTTTTAACAATTAATTCTATTTGTGATGATGGACTAAAAATTATATAAAATCCAATGCCATAATCCCGCTTAAATTCACAACAATATTACCTAATGAAACATTTTAGTGTTGTTTGCGTTTACATCGACGACGCTTTGAAGAAACCTCTGCAAACACAGACAATGAATTTGTATTAAATCGTTAGAAATAATCAATTTTAAACACGGTGCATGATCCAGATACTTGATGAAAGTTTTAAAACAAAGGATTAGAATTATTCAATTTGCTAATTAGTGACCAGATAAGAGTGAACAACTCTGTTGAGTTTCACAATTGATTAGTCGGATGATAATTTGGGTTGAAAATGAGTGTACTGCAAAAAGAAACAGCAGGAGAATGTGAACGCTCACCAGATGAAAAAAGAGGAGAACAGCACCATTAACACATTGGGCGGAAAATGTCTTCACAAATTTCAGTTTTTTGCGATCTTAGGAAAAAGCAGAAGATACAAAACTTATTTCTCTTGAAATTTTCTACGAAATAACGGGTACAAAACTTAACCACTCCCTCAACCCCACAGACCTACGAAATATTTCAAGTTACGCGATTATCTCTGCGTTGCGCTGTAGACAGTTTCTAGAAAAAACTATCAACTATTCATCGAAGGGTATGATAAGCAATTGTTATGTACTCGAGTTGTCACAAAATACGTTGTATTAGGCTTCCACACTTTTGGTTTGTTTACATGTTTCTTATCTCGGCATGATTGAAAGGTGATCAGAGTTCGTATTTCTGAATTTTTATTTCACGTTTGGAATGAAGAATGACCACAGAAATGTGAGAGAATAATATGTTTGTGTTAAAAAGGTTATTCTTTCGCATTTCTGTGGTTATTCTTCCTTCCAAACGTGAAATAAAAATTCAGAAAGATCGCGTTTCACTCATACCGAGATAAGAAACGTGTAAACAAACCAGTAGTGTGAAAGCCTAACAGGAGAAAAAGACAAGGCACAACAATCGTTTCCCATAAAATTTCCTAACCCTACGACTCAGCAGGGGAGCTGAGACGTTTTTCGAAGTCAAGTTTTTCGCAATGATCTCGGAAATTACGCTATTGGGAAAAAAGGACACCACTCCCACAAAATGGTGCTAAATTTGACCATCCTCGACCCCCATTGTCCCACAGGAAACGAAACCACAAAATATTCCGAATTCAAGTTCTTTGCCATCATCTCGAGAAATATTCGGTTCGAGGAAGAATTCCTATATGGAAGAGAATTTCATTATAACGTTTCATATCGACCGAACCAAATTTTGTCTTCTTAACGCCCACATTACAGGAACTACATAAGAAAACTCTGGAAGAATCATGTGGGCTAACGTGTGTACGAATTCATTGGGAAGACCGACCTTTAATTCTTGTATTGAGTTACATGATGTATGGCAAATTATAGTATGAAAAAAGTTCAACCTGTAGTGTTTTGTTTCCCCATGAAAGTTTGAAGTGAACGGACTGAAAATATAGAGTACATTTGTAGGAAATTTTATGGGAGATGATTTTTGTGTCTTAGCTTTCTCACCTACACAGTTTATTTAGTGAAATAGTCGCGAAAAACTGAAATTTTGTGAAACGTTTGAGCCTCCCTGTGGGTTGCCAGGGATCTGGGGACGGCGAACTTTCAGGATGAATTAAGGTCACTATAAAGTTCAGCAATAAAATCGTTGTTTTCAATTTTGTCCGAGTACCCCTATTTAGTTTTCCTTGACTATTTGAAGGTGATGAATTCGAGTAATCTGATTTAGAGCTAAAGGCCTATTTCTCTAATGTAGGTGGTACTGGAATGCGGTATACCCCGCTCTTTTTAATTTAGGGATAGGATTTTTCAACTGAAAAAATATTTTCCTTAACGTAGTAATGGAGTATAAAATAAGACAATACTCAAGGGGGCGAAGAATGGGTGAAAATTGAGACTAGTTCCTACTCCCCCGACTCATTCAATCATTCTATCGACTAAATCCGTTAACTAACTCAGCACCCCTGCAAGGTAGCAAACAAATTTCCTTCGATGTCGAAAGCTTTTTTCCAATGTCCCCCTCAAACCTTCGTACGAGCGCAGGAAGGAGGCATAAAATAAGGCAGCGGTGTCTTCTGAATTCGTTGAAGAGTTTCTTCGCTTTTTCAAATTGGCCTCGCCCCCAACATCTGCTACTTTAGGAAAGTGTTTTGGAGCCTTCCGGCTGGCATACCTGTCCCTATTAAATCACCATTGGGATCCCTCGTCTCAGAGGCGTTATCGCCACATCACTCTCATAATCACTGCCACACTTGCATTGCCTAAGGCTCTCATGCGCAACTTACGACGAGTACGCACCGTTTCATCACTAATAAGAAGTGAATTATTTAAATTTAGGAAATGGAAAAATCTTTAGTACTTCTGAAGAGGGCCGCTAGGACGGTCGAACTTTCGAGTTGATCGTAGTTCTTTTGCAGTTTTCATTTATATAATTATTAATGAATTTGTAGATTTTCATTTTCTTCGAAATAAATTTCATTTTACATTGACCGCAAAGCGAACTTTGTAGTTGTTTTTTTGTTTTTTTTTTTGTAATTTACAGAGGCATCATAGAATATTTTTCAAATTCTAATAATATCTGCAGCCCACGTAATATTCGTCCTTAATGCTTCTATTAGTAGAGTATTACATCATTATGTAACCCTCAACAACGATCAGAGGCTGAAAATTGCAGTGAAGAGTTTATAACGTCAGTAAAATGAATTAAACAAAGGAATAACATACCAGAAGCCAAGTTTTTCCACAAATGCTCTTCTAAATATCGCGACAAACACAAACAAGGCGGTCTGAAATATTGAAAGTTGTTTGTGATCTTAGTCAATCTTTCGAACCGATCTTCAGAGTTGAAACCTGAACATAAAAACCAGAGTTACTTAGCACATCATCAAAGAGTTCTGATCCGAGTTTTCTGGCGTTATCACTTACTGAAAGAATTGAGTTTGTAGTAATGTGCTATACTATGCAACATCATTCGCTCAAAGCTTGTAAGTGGTTCTGAAATGTAAGTTCCGGTTGGATCATCATTGAAGAAGGAAAATACGCAAGTATCTAAATACTGAACCATTCCCTGCAAAAGTATAGGTTCAGAAATCCATACAATTTATGAGACCAAAACGGTTAAATTTCGAAGTCTGGTACGCAAGATAAACGAAATTAATATTGTCAGAGGGCGCAAACACGAATCTATGTAAGTCAATAAATTACCTAATATACCAAGATTTTTGTTATTTTCTCAAGATAACGAAATTACCAGAGGTAAGTTACGTCTTTTAAAGAGCGATTTTTGCGAAGAATCCAAATTATTGAAAGCTTCAGCTGGCGACAATCTTTTAGTCGTTGATGGTTCGATCTTCTTTTTCCGAGAATTTTGTTCATCGAGATCCATATTTAGAAAGTCGTCGACGTCCTCTAACGCTGAGTTGAGGATCTAGAAAAACGGAAGAAAATGATGAGAATTTTTTGTCGTAATAAATATACAGATATTTGTGAATCAGAGTACCTCATTAGTGAGATCCTTGTCCTCTAAAATCTGTGAAAACCGGAAAGAGCAGTCGTATGGCATGATATCATTTCCATCATATCCGTTCTGTTCGGCTTCTGCAGCTAAGAGAGCAAGTTGACGAGCTACAGACAAAAAAATCAATTAGATTTCTCGAAGGAAATCGAGAATAAAATTCGAAACAATACTTCAAGAAATCAAACAGATTTCCAACTATTTTATGAATAGATCCAAACAATTTTCAAGAGGAAATGATCACCGTTCTCAAATCGTCTAGCTTTCTTCTTCCCCATACTAGATCGACGACTCTTATTTGAAAGGTTTCGTGTTCGACTAACAAACTTGTTCTCATCAGCAGTGACATTTTCATGTATTGTACTCGCAATTCTCGCTACATCTACAATAGGGTCTGCATTCTCCTGTGGTACCGTTCCGAGCAAAGAAGCGGACGATGGAAGAGTGAGAAATGAAAAAATCTCTTGGTCATTATCATTACGCATCACGGAATACGAAGCATCGTTCATGAAATCATTCGCATCGTGGATTTCAGCGGCAGATTCCGTATCGCTCACATCGGAATAAATATCCGTAACAAGCGGTTGATCTGCTTCGTCAAAGAATATATCGTTCTGAGGGACTGTATCGGACCTACAAATGGTACGAGTTCGGTTAACCACATTGAACTGCATATAAGTCAAATACGGACATTGTTACACAATTTCGTCATCAGTGAATTTGGATATCAATTAAAACGATTAACCAATAGAACGATCAGAAATTCGTAATTAACTTCTTACAAATTGGAGGAAAATAAGATCAGTTTACTTACGAAGGTGTTTCATCCAAAGAGTTTTTAATGATATTTAGAATTCCCATGACTAAGCTTTCCTAACGTTTCAGAACGAAAGACAAGAAAATTTATAAGTGGAAGAACACTGATATTATCTATGTTATTATTTTTGTATAATATTAATAATTGCGCTGTTGAAGCTCAAGCTAACTTTTATTTTTTTGATAATAATTCGATGATGATTTATAAATTTATTTATAATAATTATTTTATAAGGCTTTCGCAACAATGTTTACATTTTTCACTATCAGTTCATAGGATACAGCATAAACAGCGCAGATAGCATGATAGACAAATTTCCTGGTGACGTCAAAATTGTAAATCAGTGTTACCTTTGTGGCTTAGAGACTTTTTGACTCCCATAAGAAAAGCACAGAGAGCAAAGATCACTGTGTTACTAATTGTGAATAAACAATTTCTTAGTATCCAAAGGTTCATTTACAAGTTCTAGGAACCTTATAAATTATTAATTCTGACTATAAGCAACATTCATACTTAGCATTCATAGTAGGGTTTTCTTTTATATACCTGATGATCTTTGCTCCCTATGTTATTCTTACCGGAGTTCACAAATTTCAGAGGCTTGTGAACACCAGAACGGATACTTTGGCCAATTGTTATCAGCTACATGACGTCAGAGGAAATTTGTCTATAGCATTTGGCCGGTGCAATCAACAACAACAAAGGTGTGTTTTTAGTTTTTACTATAGTACACTAGAAAGCGCTGCGCAAACTGTTTGACAGGAAAACTGTTCGACAGGTAAACCGTTCGACAAATAAAGGCTCCGGAGATCGATCAACTCCGTGAAACAAATTTTCGTCACGCGTTGCGCTGTACTCAATATGATTTCCGTGACCACCCTTGTAGGTAAACTGTTCGACAGGCAAACCGTTCGACAAAAAATGTGACCTGGGCTGAAGAAAGGGGTCTTCCAGTCCCACGCGAGATTTTTCAGGGGAGTTGTTCAAAGATTGTGATCTATGTGTTCCCCCCTCTCTCCCTCATAAGGACTTGGAAAATTTTTGTGAATTACCTGGGAGGTTATTGAAAAATCTGCCCGTACCACCCACAAATTAAATGAAAATAAAATAAGATAAAAATAAAATGAAATGAAGCTAAAATAAAATAAGAATGAAATGAAATAAAAATAAAATTAAATAAAATAAAATTAAATTAAATTAAATTAAATTCAAATTAAGATAAAATGAAATCAAAAATAATTCTGAAAACAATAATGATGATAAAAAAAAAAAAAATGAAAAGAAAAATGAAAATATATACTTGGGAGGTCATTGAGAAATGTGCAAGTAGCACCCTCAAATTAAATGAAAATAAAATAAAATAAAATAAAATAAAATAAAATAAAATTGAATGAAATGAAAAAAAATTATAAATAAATGAAATAAAATCAAGAATAATTCTGAAAAAAAATATATTACTATAAAAAATCAAAATAAGATGAAAATGAAATTAAAAAAATACATGGGAAGTGATTGAGAAATTTGCAAGTACCATCCTTCTCATACTATTTGTAGTACATGTAAATGCACTTGGAAAAAGTTTGGATGAGAACAAGTGGAGCAAGTGAGGCCCAGTAATCTCATCAGCCTGAAATATTATACTGAAGCAGTCAGCCTAAAATACTTTAAAGTAGACTTTTACTAGAACAAGAAGCTGGAAATTTTGGAAATTTTTGAACAATGAAGAGCTTCAAGAAAACTGGCAAAAAGACATGAAACATGATCTCTATATTTTTGTCAACGCCAAGAAATCCTTATTTTTTTTGTACATGGCCCCACCAACAGCATTAATATCTGAGAGCTCCCTCCCTCACCCCCTTCAGGGGGAGTGAGCACATCCCACTGTAAATATTAACCAATTTGGAACAAAATCGGTATATATGTATCCTGTGTGTGGCATCCCAAACAACATTCATTGGTAGGAGTCCCCTCCAAGGGGAGTGAGCATATCACACCCTAAATATCGACCAATTTCGACCAAACTCAGTATAATGAAATCCTGTTTGTGGCATCCCAAATAACATTCATAGGTTGGAATCCCTTCTCTTACCCTCTTCAGAGGGGGCGACCATATCACTATTCATAGGTTGAAGCCCCCCCCCTCTCCTCTTGAGGAGGAGAGATCTTTTTGTGAGATTTTGAATATTGATTGACTTGTATACTACCCCAAAAGAGAAGTGCTAACCACCATGGTTTTACTGGAGTATAGTAAAATGAAATGATGCTCCAGATGAGAATGTTACAGTGAAAAATCCTCTGAAAATTTTTATTTGAAAATTTCTCCTAAAAACATCTAGCCCACACCTAGTGAAACATTCCAACGCAGTTGCAATGAAATTTGGGGCAATGTAATAGGATTGTACATCAAAAGTACAAACCTTATGAAGGCAATCAGGTTTGTACATAAGGTTGTACTTTTGCCAAAACTTATTGCTATACATCTTTTCAAGATAATCCCAACTTAATAGACCTTAATCTCAACTCAATAGGTCTCCCTCCATCTGTATCAGCTCTTGGATATAGACGTTTGAGAATTGCAATGAAAAGTCACTAGAAATTCAATCAATATTGAATAACTCATGAAACAAGCTTTGCTGACTAAAAATGAAGAGGACATGATCTATTTTACATGAAAGGGGCAATGTAACCATCCTGAGTACAAACCTTATGAAGGCAATAAGGTTTGTTCATAAAGTTGTACTTTTGCCGAAAACTATTGCTGTACATCTTTTTTTTTTTTTTATTTCAATGTATAATGAATTCAAAAAATTAATGTGTGTCTTCAAGCAATAGTCAAATTTCAACCTCTTTATTTTCTTGAAGGTTCAAAAAAAGTAAAAAGTGTGCATCAGTTCAACTGGCGGTATAAAAGATGGAAGGTAGTCACATGAAACAGGTTTCATATGTAAGAATAATCATATAATTTGGTACCGGTAACATCAAAAATTCAAGAATCTAGTTCAGTGAGTCATCATTGGGTAGCAACAGCACTACAGTAAGTGACAAATTTGGAGATGTCCATAAATTACTTGAGGCGTTTTTAGCAAATCTTTGAGCATCCTGTCCTCATTGGTGAGATATATTGAAGTTTGTTCAGACAGATGGAGGGAGACCTATTGATTTTTGAGGTGAGGTGCCGAAAAATTTTTCACCTCAAATATTAGTGTTCCGTCAAAAAAAAAATTTCCAGACAATTAGAATATTCTAATTGACTACAAAGTTTTTGGGACCTATTGAGTTGAGATTATCTTTAAAATATGTATAGCAATAAGTTTTGGCAAAAGTACAACCTTATGTACAAACCTGATTGCCTTCATAAGGTTTGCGCATTTTCCACAGCAAAACTAGGTGCGGAAAACGTCATTTTCCTCTCGTCTTAAATTAAAAGTATGAAACCTAAATGCTGCAATCGCCTGCAAGTGGCGTAAAAACGAACTTTGCGTTTTGCGCTCCGCGTTACATGGTAGTTTTGAAGGAGTGGGCTAACTATCTCTTCTAGTGTACTATAGTTTTTACGCACAGATGTTACTACTACAACGACAACCTCAATGCTCTAAATTGCGCGGATTTCAACAAAAATAGGGGCTCATCTGAAAGGAAATTTTATGCTCTTTAAATTATGTTCTGTTTAATTTTTCATTATTCGCGTTTGTTTTTGAGATATTTTGAAAAATCATCACATTTGCCACATACTGCTGTCAAATATCACCCTTTGCTTACCAATAATTGTCTTTGTAGTAGTGCGTGCGCGGTCCAATTAATAGCCAGTGTTGGGTCATTCTCGGGTATCCAATTTTGGACTTGGAATTCCGGGCCATCTTGCGGGAGGGGGATCCCGTTGGGAATTCCCAGTGGATTTGAATTCCACATTGTTTTCTTATCATTTTGGGCCAACTCCCGCTCTTTTTCAGTTGGTAGAAGTAGGATGACAATGTTACATTGTTAAAAAAGTTGTCACTTTGAAGGATACTGACACCAGAGTGTGCTGCGTGTTAACCAGCAGAGTAAAAGAGACAGAACATCTTTCCCTCTCTCTTACACCAACATATTAACACGCAACACACTCTGGTGTCAGTATCCTTCAAAGTGACAACTTTTTTAACAATGCAAGTATTTGTCTGGTATGTGTATAGTCAATGATAGCACTGAACATTGTTTAGAACATATTTAAAACAAATTAGATAAAATAATCATCAAAAACAAACATTTTTATCTCAGAAAAACAAGTTCTTTCCTTATGAAAACATGGTTTTCCTCTATAATTGGGAATTGGGAACATTTTGGAGCCAGGAACAGGAATGCTAATTCCTGGGAATTGGGAATGGGAATTCCCCCTCCAAACACTGAGAATAGCTGTTGTGCAAAAATTTTCAAAATTTTTATAATCTTTTGAAAATATTACCATTTAGAAAGAAAATTTTCTGCTCTTCAATTTTCTTCCTTACAAGTATATACCTAAATTCATTATTTTTGGAGAAATTTAAGGAAAACTAAAAAATCTCCTTTAGTTTCAAGTCACAAACTGTTCAATCACCCATTGCTTATCAGTATTTTCTATACATTTTACACAAGCGACGCTAGCAAATCTACAATATGCCTGGTCCAAATAGTTTATAGAGGTATTCTTGCTCAATGTAAACAAACATTGCAGGATGTTCCCATGGCTATCCCATTCCCATCCCAGAAAATGGAAAATGAAGTGGTATCTATGTACATGTAAACTGTAAATTCCACTTCATTTTTCTGGGAACATCCCTCCTGCAATGTTTGTTTACATTGAGCAAGAATATCTCTAGCGCCTTATTAGGGCTTTTGACCAAAATGATTTTTAATGGGCAGCGGGCATTTCTGGCAACAGTACAAAACTCAAACGAGCATAGCCTTTGACTATATATTATGCAGGGAATGTAAAATAATGTAACAAAACAATAACGTTATTGCCTTGGAACGTTTTTGAAGAAACGTAACAATTGGAAAAATGTAACAAAACCAGAAATAAAAACAAAACATATAACGTTATAAGAGTGAATGAAAAAGAAAAAGTATAACAAAAAACAGAAAAAATAGCGTTACATTATTAGTACGTTTTTTTTTTCTCTTCTGTAATACCTATTTTCCTGATTATTTTTTAAAAACACGTTTTTTCCAATACATAAATACATTTTTTTTAATAATACAACAATGCCCGAGGCAATTCATTCCGCTCCGTGGGTAATTTATTTTGCTCCAAAGCCGGCTCTGGAGCCGGTTCATTCCGTTTCAACCCAAATGAAGTTTTGTTTCAATAAATGAAACAAAAGCAAAAAAATGATATAAAAACTTGACATAATGTTTCTGAGAAAAATGTAACAAAACAAAATAACAAAATACAAGATTAGAAATGTAACAAAATATAACGTTACAAAAAATTTATTTTGTTTACATTCCCTGATATTGTGTGGACTGCGCTAAGCATTAAAAAACAGTTCAATATCTACAGTGAGGGGAGTGGTGTGACTATGTTATGCTTACCGCGTCCGTGTATAAGTGCAGCCGGCAAAAACCACAATTACAGTGAAGAGGAAAGGTACAACGTGTGTATTTTGAATGGTTGTGGTTTTTGCCGGTTGGCTTATCAGTTCTGTGGATGCTCTTTTTGATCGTTTCATAGACGTTAGCGCAGTCCACATAATATAGTCAAAGGGTATAACTAGGGATATGGAACGGTCGGATATTTTGGAGCAATAACCGTGAGCGATTGAAAAATTCCGGGGGGGGGGAGCGAAAAAAAGGAGTGATATATATTTTAAATAACGCTCCGAAGGAGCAATTGCTGGAGTGATATACAAACTTTGTTCAACCAAAAACTGGAACAAAAACCGAAAAACTTCATTCGGTTTTCACTCCACTTTTTCACCCAATTTCAACGATTATTGAATAAATATGTTTCATTTTTTCTGAATTCTGAAAAAGCTTGTTCCTTTTTTTTTTCTTTTTTTTTTTTCCTCCAATGAGGAAATGACTATGTCAAAAGTTCCTGACTTCCTGACGGCCTCTCAGTCGGTTTGTCAATCCGAGTAACTCAGTAAGTGTTCAAGAATACTTGCCCCGCATCTGCAACACCTTGCAGAAAATGGAAGAGGAGCAATAACCGGAACAAAAACCAAAAACCAATTGATATGTTTTTCGTTCCAAGGAGCAAAACCGCGGAGCAAAAAAATTTTGAATCGGTCATAAGGAGCGGAACAATTGAGTGAAATAATTTTCTGACGAGGACCGATAACCAAAAACCAAAAAAATTTCTTCGTTCCCTATCCCTAGGTATAACATAACTGGCTGCCAGGGCCATAGATACATAACTTGACTGCCTAGATATTGGACCCACCATTCAACGCGTGTTAAATTTTTGTGATAGGCAGTTGCATAAGCATTTGCCTGAGTATGGGCGGAAAGCAAAATTCCCATAGGACCCTGTAGGCCTGTACAATTTTGAACTCAAATAACTAAACAAAAATTATTAGGCTGGAATTTTCATATAAATTTTTTTATAACATTCTTAATTAATAGGGAAAAGTATTTATAGCAATTTCAAATTATTTAAAATACACACCTGCCATAGGGCTCTTCCACCATTGCATTTTGCATATTCATTCCCCTATAATCTTATCAAAGTGGCAGTGAAAACATAAACAAAGAGTCAAATACTCAAATATCATCGGCCTAAGTTCCAACAATTGTTTGAATATCCTAATTATTATTATAGAAACACAAAGACGTGATAATTATTCTGGTGATATTGAATTTGAGTCTTCATCTTTAGTGTATACAGTATAATTAGTATATTAGAGACATGTGTTTGTCTTCCCACATTGTAAGATAACAAACTCGTTATTGTAAGTACTCAGTATACAAAATGTGTGAGAATATGTAGCTGGTCTATGTATAAATAAAAATGAAGACGTTAAACAATTTATTTGCGGGAAATATTCAGCTGTTCAACTGTCTTGTTCAAAAGAATGATATTGATAAGCGTTTGTTTACTATTTCACTGCCACTTTGATAAGATCATAGGGGAATGAATATGCAATATGCAATGGTGGAAGAGCCCCATAAGATGCGTGTTAAATAGTGTACCCTGCACCACTCACCCATAACGCTTGCGCCTGCAACACTCACAGATATTTTGACAAGCCTGATATTTAGGTATTTAGTTCTATATCTCTGACCAGGGCAGCCTGTTATGCCCATTCTGCCAGTTATTTTCAAATAAATAGCTGGCATAATGGGGCACAAGCCTATAACAACATGTTATGCAGGAAAACTATTTTCACCTTTTCCTCTTTTCATATATTATAGTTACATTTTTATTTTTCATATTTCCTCTTCTTTTCTTTCTCTGTTTGTCCTCTTTTTTTTCTTTACTAAACACCACACTGCAATTATAACTCACTTGGTGAAAATAAAAACCTAAAAAAGTTTATCTTTATCTCATGAACTGTTAGCTCTTTCTGCTGTTTTTGCCCGCATTGCCCGCGTTTGGATGAATGCCAGTCTGCCCAAAATTAGGCATAACGAGCAGTGGGTCATTTCAAAATAATGGTTTACAGGTAAGCGGGCAGGGGTAACAGAAACAAAACGGGCATGGGCACTGCCCAAAAAGCTGCCTGTTATTTTGAAAGCCTTACGCCTTATTATAGCACTGATTCTGCTGCCAATTCTGCTGGGCGGCTATTACACTAAAACAAGCAGCCTTGCAAGAGGCAGCAAGAAATTTGTGCCGTCAGCCGTGATGTGTTACATTTTTTTTTCCATGTATAAACAAGTTTCAGCTTGTTTCCAAAAATTATCTGGCTTTGGCCTCTGACGTTCAGCTTGCAGCTAGCTCTTTCAATTCCGCTTAATTATTATACCATACTCCCTTCTTCTTTCAGAAGTTTGTTTGCAAATTATTTTGATATAGTGCTCATCTACCTCCTCAGAAAGTTTACTCCAAGTCTAACTATAGAGTGGAGCCCTATAATAATAAGTGAGGACATGGGCCGCCATGATGTATCCGCCATTCCTTTCAACAATTAATTAGTCAAATAAAGAGAATAGTCGAGAAGTCTCATTAGTCTATAATATGTTATTGGTGGCCATATGTTTCTAGGTCTATAGGTTTGGCGGGTGTAGAGAGTGGAGATACTGATGTACGTAGTACATACCTCAACAATAACAATTAATCACACTTGAAAAATTATAAAAGAACAACTTAACTAATGTGCCAAACTGAAAATCAAAACTTTACACCATTGAGGAATGGAAAATCACTATATTAATCGCACAAAATCCTCACCTATATAGGGAACTATAAGGATTAATGATCACATAACAACTAAATATGGCGACCTCTGTCCTCACTCGGTACTGCCCTACAAAAAATAATTGATGTATGTTGACTGTTTTTTGCTTTGAAACAATCTGAAAAGATAATGAGATCTTAGACTTGTAAATGTGTCTGTGTGTGCATGTGTGCATCATCAAATAAATTTGCGTGTAATTCCGCAACATAAGTTACGTCAAAATTTTATCATGGACATATGTTATACATCAAGTTTTTGAGAAAACAAATATTGTTATTTTCAAACTGACTTCAATATCAAATTCTTCATCAAAAATAGTTCCTGAAATTCTGACTCAACAAACGCGTTCCACAAAGCCGACATTGTGGGGCTGGAGGGGAAAGTTGTAGCTAAAAGTGTTACAGCATGCGCCGTGCATAATCTAGTTCCTTGTTCTGTATGTTTGTTCCATACAACGCCTGAACAACGCAACCCGCAGCACTTTTAGCCACGGATTCCCTTTACCTCTCCAACATACATGCCGTCTTCATTTTACCCACCCACAGACGCCTTGTTATATCAGTCCATACAAAGTACTGTATTTGCGAGTGGACGTTCCGCAAGGAGCGCTAGAGGTGTTGCACTAGAAGGTGATCAAATGAAAATTTACATAAAAGCGTATGTTATTTCAACTCGCTGTATCTCTGTTAATCTTAATACTGAAAAAAAAAAAGTATTCCTTGTAATGACCTTTTCTGTCTCTCTTGACTTGTAGAATAATTTGAAACTCATAAAAATAAAAAAAAAATTTCATCAATTATTTGGAACATCACCTTCCAGTGCAGCTTCCACAAATGGCCGCTATAGTATATGTAGAGGGCGACTCTTTAACGTCCACTCGCGATTGCCTATGGTACTATAAAAGGGAGGGGGGTATGGCAATACGCCATTTTAGCAGCAAAAAGAAGGCTCTCAAGCACAAACGCGTTTGCGCAGTGTCGCGGAATATTCGACAGGGCCGGGCAACACCGGTCACCTTTGTTGTCTCGCGACGCTGTGCAATACGCACTTGTGCGTTAGATACTTCTTTTTGCTGCTAAAATGGCGTATTGCCATTGCCTTGCCTCCTTCACCTTGATTTAGTAGAGCATGTAGAACACCCAAGTATTGACACGCGCCATTTTGACTCCTAGAAAGAACGTACTCCCATAAGAGCCCATGTTAAATTTGTGATTTTCAAGAGAGGATTGCTCAAGAACGGCTCGATGGATTTTTTTGAAGTTACCCTCTTTAAAAAGGAAATTTTATGTAGAATAAATCATGTCCTCTTTGTTTTTACTCGCCAAAGCTCATTTCCCGAGTTATCAATTGATGATTCAAACTCTGTTTTTTGTACCTTTCACTTTTGTTTCGCTTCACGCCCTGTTTTACTATGCGCGGTCGCGTGTGCTTGTACAAAAATAAGAGTTCGAATCATCAATCGATAACTCGGGAAATGAGCTTTGGCGAGTAAAAACGAAGAGGACATGATTTATTCTACATAAAATTTCCTTTATGAAGAGGGTAATTTTAAAAAAATCCATCGAGCCGTTCTCGAGCAATCCTCTTTTGAAAATCACAAATTTAACATGGGCTCTTATGGGAGTACATTCTTTCTAGGAGTCAAAATGGCGCGTGTCAATACTCGGGTGTTCTAGATCACGGCTGCCTCTACTAGAAGGCCGTATAACTATATATTCGACAACGCCGCGTGACGGCAGCCGTTTCTACGCACGCTTATGGAAAAAACAGTCGAAACTCTCGTTAATCATTAATTACTGAATTATATTCGACTGTACAAAAAAAATGAATAAGAACATATCGAAAGAGCAAACGATTCTCGATTTTTTGAGCTCAGTCTCGTTCAGATTGATTAAATAGTGAGCGAGTTATTATCGTTTGAAAATAAAAAGTCGGACAGGGAGAGAAGCGCGGTACGTTACTACTCTTTGTCCCCTATCTGACTTTTTATTTTCAAATGATAATAACTCGATCACTATTTAATCGATCTGAACGAGACTGAGCTCAAAAAATCGAGAATTGGTTGCTCTTTCGATATGTTCTTAATCATTTTTTTTGTACAGTCGAATATAATTCCATAATTAATGATTAACGAGAGTTTTGACTGTTTTTTCCATAAGCGTGGGTAGAAACGGTCGGCCTTCTAATCTCGAGCGCGCGGCGTTGTCAAGTTAGTTTATTCGGCCTTCTAGTAGAGGCGGCCGTGTCTAGATGCTTTAGATTTAGCAGACCCTTCGACCATGCATGCAGACCTCAATTTTGACTAGTCTCGATTTTGCTTGCTCACAATTCGATTTTCTCGCAAGGTGAGATCAGATCTTTGACTATTATAGCCTCTATAGTCAAAGGGGGAGATTTACCGGTACAAATAATTTTAATGAGATTTGAATTGAGGAATGTTTAGTATTAGATCAATCACGCCTAAGTTTCTTCGTCGACAACTTTCAATAGCTGAAATATCTTGTCAATATGAAAGTGAGTTGTAGACTATTCTGCGTCAATTGTTCTTTAATTTCTTTGATTAATTACCTTACTATGAACTACGAGTCGGTGTTTTCTATAAGGCACGGGAAACCTTTCGATCAAAAAGTATCGGCAAGTTGCTCTCATTGGTATCAATAGACCTGATAAGCGGAATGCATTGAATAAAGTACTTGCGAATGAGCTTAGACAGGCTATTGAGAATTTTGAGAAGGACGAAAATGTGATTGCCGCAGTTTTATACGGAGAAGGAGGTAATTTCTGTGCTGGATACGATTTAGAAGAACTGAATAAAAGCGAAGATGTTCCAGAACACTTTTTTAAAAATGTATGTTTCTAAATCTAAATTGTCTGAAACTAGCAGTATGAGAACCTACGGTCAGGGATCCTTTGTATTGTTTTTAGGATTTGACAGCAGACTATGTGAAGAAACCTATGATAGCAGCTATAAGCGGCTATGCGGTCGGATTTGGTTTAGATCTAGCTCTATGGTGTGATATAAGACTTATGGATGAGACAGCAGTGCTCGGATGTCTGGGAAGAAGATATGGTATGAAAGTAATTCTTGTAGAGTAAAATTTCAACTCCAAAAATTTCGCGAGTGCTTGTTACCCTGCCCGTAATATTTTCCAGGATCAACTATGTCAGAATTTGGATTAGCCCGATTGAATATGATGGTTGGTTTTTCGAGAGCAATGGACATGATACTTACCTGCAGAAGTATAAAGTGCGAAGAGGCGATAAATTTTGGACTGGTTAACCGTGTAGTTAGTTGTGGGACAGGTAGGAACTGGTTCATTAGTCGGATGATTTTGCAATACTTTCGTCAGTCCATCCTGGAAAAGTTTTCCGATTAATGATTGCTATATTATACGTAACTCTCATTTTCAAAATTTCTTCTCACCTTTTCAAAGTTCGGTCGAATCCTGAATGAATAAAATCTATGGTCGTATTTCAAAAAAGTTTTCTCACAGTAATGTCTCATTACTTTTGTCTTGACGTACTTATCGAGCTACCTTATTGAATCTAAAGTTTTCTTGACGCGAAGCTAACGTTTAGGAACGTTCTAAATGAAGATTGAAAACCCGTGTTTCTGAGGTTTGTTTTTGAGGTTTAGGGACGTCTTAGAGTCCATGGTCATGAAAGTGTTTTCGACTAATTTAATGTTATCGGGACTCATGTTCAGGAAACGTCAATATAAAGCGTATCTCTAGGATGTCTCAAGAGGTATGCTCGTGTAACATTTTCATAATTTTCTAGATTAATCAAGCTTGAGTTTCAATTTTTCTTCAAGTACCTTGTGAGACAGATTATAAGCTGAGGGACTTTTCAAATGAATTTTCATCCATAAAACAGACCCTATATGAAAAATCTTTGATTGTGTTTGCAATGAGATGTTCAAGGAGCTATAACTTGAATGACCCATAGTACTTCTGGGCTTCTACATGGAAATCTTTTTGCGTGCTAAAATTAGTTGTAGGACGAGCGCTGAGTATTGGGAATGATCTAGCAAAATTTCGTCAGGCGGGCTTACTCACTGATCGCGCGACACTATATAAACATGCCTTTACGAGGATACCATTGAAAAATGACGTTATCGATGAGGAAAGTTTGCGGCACAGAGATAGAGCTTTGGAAGTACGTAAAATAATATCTTTAGTTATGTTTCTTCTTGTCAACCTAGATCATTGATTTTCATTCTGAATGGTCGAAATTTATTTCAGGACATCAAGGAAGGTGCGCAGTTGTTTATCAAAGGAGCCGGAAAACATGGAGTACTCTTTTCTCAATATTTATGGAGGTATATTGGCATACTTCTCGAAACTTGAAATGAAAATGAACATTCACCGATAATTTTTGTTTACAGTGATCGCAAAAATGAATGACGGTTCTATACTCCCATCTCCACTGCGAATTTTATGATGAACTTCAATGCGAAGCGCTTTCTTCTGTTGAGGCTCATTAAAAATTTTTCTTGTTCTTTCTAGATTAGTGATGACCTCTTTTTCATTAAAATCGTTTTGAATCTTGCGAAAAAAAATGTTATGGATAAGGATTCGATTGAATGTTGTCCTGAAAGAAAGGGAAAACTTTTCAAGAGTGAGTAAAATATCATAGTGACGAACTGACTTTGCGGTTTTGCAATCTTTTACAAATATTCTGAAATATTACCAAAAGTCTTCTCAACGATATTATTCTTGAATTTTATATTATTCGCACACAATAGAACTATCGGAAGTTTAATTCTGAATGTGAGCTGCTGGAATGAGTCGTTCTTATTTCCACCACTGAAGTTGTTCCCTACATTGATACACCCCTGTCGATGATATGACCAAAAGGAAGCACCAACGGAAAGTAATCCAACCACTTTTTATTCTTGAGAGCGAGCACCAAGTCAAGCATCATCATTGCAACAAGAACTACATTATTCCTCAAAATTTACGGAGGTGCGCAAATATTTACACGAATGTATCTACCGACTGCAATTTCGGTTTTCGGTCATTTATGATGACCGTTGACAAAATACGGTTATTATTTGTTTTTGATAACAAGAATTTCATCAATATGTTGTACGACTGTCAACAAAAATAAAAATTATCATCTATCTTCTTAGCAATTTAATGGTAGATGAGTGTAATTTGAAAGAATAACGATCGTATCGGCAAAGAAAGTGAAATACAATACTGCAGTTTTCGCAGATGTATTCGACTTCCGAAGTATTGCACCTTCTGGCAGTTCATATGTTCTGTCACCTCAGCTTAGTTTGAAAAGTCGGCTTTACTACATGAACAAACTTTTTTCTTTCTTTAAAATTTTGCGTTCAGCCGTCATGTTATGAAATACAAACGTTAATTTTCAAAAACTAGTGCCGCAATGTTCCCTTCACTCTTTCGCCGTATTCAAGGTTTCTCAAAAAGCGGCTGAAAATCATATTCTTCGCTTTGGATGATGTTAACACAGTCGGCTTCCGATTTGGATATCGAATAGTAATTGTAAGAAAAAAATATATATAGTTCTGTGATTTCGAGATACGAATTACTTGGCCGGCAGCTTCTAGCAGGATGTCTACCGGCCATGAAAGTTATGAAAAAGTCCTGAATTTTAATCAGATGGCATGAAAGAGTCGTGAATCTAGGTTAACATAGATATTTTATTCAATTAATATTTTTCGAGGAATCATAAATTCTCTTCAATTCCTCTAAGAGCAAATTGAAGAATTAAACACCATTTACAAATTAGATTTCGCTATCAGTGATCGTGACTTTTCTTGACGTTAGAATGTAATTAATGTCATCACTTCGAAGAAATTGTGAAGTCGTAAAAAGTCATGAATTTGGTAAATTTTGATTCGGTGGACACCCTGTCACTAAAAACGGCGCAAATATGTAAACATTTGAACTACGTGAACATATTCTATATTATAGAAATATCATACATTCCGACTCGTTACACACGGCTTCACTGTGCACCTTCTGCGTTACACAAAAGAAAATAATAATAATATTGAACGTATATAAAAAGATCACCTGAAATATTTCAACTCTTAAACATCAAATCGCGGTAGACAAAAAAAATTTGTTCTTATATTACACTAAATACATTTCATGTATCTACAACAAAAAACCTAACGTTCTCTATTAAAAGAACCTGGCTATTATTTCGATTAAGATTAGGTTTAGCCACAAGCAATACTCAGTTGGTGGGTTTTATTACAATAATACTGCGGGTACAATCAAACGTCATCTGTACATCTCATTGCATTCGAAAAGCATTCCTGCATTACAGATTCCAAAATTATTGAAAGGGAAAGTATGATGTAAGGCACATGGTAAAATTCATGATTATTTTTTCATTCAGATAAATTTTAAAGAACATCATATCAATCGTCACGCACATATAATTCAACTAAGCACGCCAACAATGTAATTCTAAGTACTTCTGTTTTCTTTCCGACTCCAAAATCCAAAATACGTTATCCCTATCACTATAGCATTCTATTATTTATAAATTCTCTTTCTTTCTCCTTATTTATTTAATCAACAGCGATCAAATTGCCATGGATATTTTACAAAAATGAAAAATATTGCAATAAAAAATATGAAATGGGCATTAAATTAAAAGAAAAAGGAAGAATGATAAATCTGTATTCAGTTTCATAATCACAAAAGTAACATTATTTTGAAAAATATTAAGGAGATTAAATATTCATTATAAGAATAAATTATAGTGATAGTATGAATAAATTTCAATATCTCATCTACTGATTTGATAATGAAAGATAACTTTCTCAAAAAAGTTACGTGAAACATACTCGCAGTCCGTCGATTTTCTACAACCCTTCCGTCCACCGAGAGAAAAAAAATGTACATATATATTATATTGGTAGCTTTTCCTCGAACAAAACGAGAATAAAAACAGAAAATAACAATTATAGAACATCAAGGAATGGGAATTAAATACAATACTCAACTAATAGAACTAAATTCAACTGAAATACAGCATTTTCGAGTTCGAATATACATTCTTGTATGGAAATTTTTTCATCATTTCGATATATCCGAACATACTGGCTCTTTAAAAGATTCATCTTCGATGACAACACGAGCTAAGTATTGTGTATAACATACACAACAGAATAAAGTTTGTATTTGCAAAATATATAATTATATTTTAAACATAAAAAATAAAATAAGCGAGAGAAACAGAACGAAAACAATAAATATGCGTACAATTAAAAACACTAAATAATTGAGAAAACAAACGAATCTATCAATCTTCAAGACACGCATTTTCTTTCTGACGAAGCTCAAATAATGATGAATATTGAATACGTACTATGACGCGAGAAAGAGAAGCGTTACCACGGAAAGCGATCGTCATTCCCTTTAAAGAGAAGTACTAAAAAATGAGAAGTATTACGGTGTATTGTCGCGAAAAAACAGAAGAAATACGTATTACAACAATAGGGAGGAAGGAGGAAACGGTCCAAGTGACTCAAAAGTAAGATCAAACGAGATTATTTAGAAGGTGGGAGTAATCGCATGAAAATGACAGATTAGGAATAACGACAATAACGTTTCAATTTCATACTTCGAGCTCACTACCAGATTACTGGAAGAAAAACAATTAAAAAATTTACGGGTAGTGGGGTCGATGAAACCTATAAGAATTTTTGCAATAAATTTTACGAATGATAACAAGAATAATAATCATTACAATTAGAATTATAATAAAAAAGACAAAATAATAATTATAAGTAATGATGATACACCGAACACTTATTATTACTTGCGTGAAGTTTCCAGGAAACGTTTTTCCTCGTCTCCGTTGTCAACCATCCAATCAGGATCGTTTGGATCTTCTAAAACGGAGTCCATGGATTCACTGAGAGGCGAATCTGCTTTCTCATTGACGATCTAATAGGTGTTCAAAATCACGTATTATTATCTACAGGAAATGAACTAAACACAAATCATATAATTTTAGGATTCTGTGTCAGTCAACACCGATAATTCGAACTTATTGAAGACAAATTGAGATCATTTCCATTCGAAACATATCTAATTCACAAGTGAAAACTCAGATATGGAGACGGAAGAGAAGAGAATTCGTTTACATCGTATCACTCCATTCGCGAACATTAGTACTTCAATGTGTGTGAGAGAAAGAGAGAGAGAGAGAGAGAGAGACGGGAAGAGATAACAACACGTCTCGTTTCTCTCCGGAATTGACAACTTGTCATAAAAGAGCATAGTGAGATGTGAGTGTACCGATAAGAACACGACGAGCAATAAGAGGAGTTGTAAACGGAGGAGAAAATGATATTCTGCCACGATGTACAAACCACCAATATGTCCGCGGCAAAAGGAATGATACAAGGAAAACAAATTCATTTATATGGAAATAAGTTGAACAAGATCGCACTCGGGTTGTTTTTCAACAGAAATAAAAACAATTGCCCGAATAAATAAATAAAATATGAAGTTGAAATTCGTAAATTAATGATAAACTCTTGGATACGCATGAATAGATTTAAAACAGTGTCGTGTTTACCGACGAGCACTCGCTTACGGCGGCAAAGTCTTACCCGACGAACATGAGAGGCAAAGAGTAAAGAAAAAAATTACGATTCATGCTCGGCAAAGAACTTGAAATGTGACAGAAACAGTGTTAATAATATTGATGAACGAGAAAGAAAGTTGGCCGTTCGAATCTTCCCATCCAATGCAAGTTGTCCCTTCATTGTCGACAGAAGATAGTTAATTCGGTACCCAGGGTTTGTGGAGTATCCCTACTTGTAAATATTCGCTACACAAATAAAATATTTTTAGAACGAGTTGACGAGAGCGATCAATTTTTGATACTGAGAGTGGAAAATTTGCGAGATCGGCGTTGACCATAGACAACATGATGAGGCCTATGAATAGACAATCCTTATTTCAACACAAGTTGTTGTAAACCAGCTCTTATGTGAACTCGAGCGTCGAAAATAATAATTTACCTCATTTTGTTTGGAATCGATTTCCTGTTCTGTATCAGTATGACCATCATCCATTTTAGTATTAAGCAAAGAAGCCAATAGTTCTTTGTATTCGTCGTCCGACAACGGAAATACTCGACGATCGTAAGGTATCTGAAAATAAAAGAGGAGGAAACTTGACGCATTGAAAATCATTGAGACAGAAAAATTAAAGGTTACGCTTCGACTACAAGAGCATCATTAAAAATATCGCATCAATATTAATCCCATACTCCTGATTCTTACTCGAGGTAGTGACGACTACTTTTTCATGAAGAATCCTAGAAGTGAACTATGAACAATAAATCAACACTTTTCTATTTTTCATAGTTTCTCAAAGACCAAAATCTATAAGAAATTATTCGAGGGAAGGACTATTACACCGACGTATTCTCAAGAAAGTACGCAATTCAACAGAGAAGAGAAGTTGAACTAAATGTTACACGAGGTACGATTGTTGGACAATAATACAAAAATTTATTCGGTACGCCAGAATACACACGTATTTACTCCATTGAAACACATTAGCGTAATAGTAGCTCGAAAAACCACGAATCCGAACAAGTTTTTGTACGATATTCAAAAACGAAGCAACCAAAAACTAGAAGGGACAGGATCATTTTTTATGTTGAAAATACTTTTGAAATCTCAACTAAATATTCGTCCAACACGAGGAGGTTGGCGAAGAGAGAAAAAAAAAGACGATAAGAAGTTATTGACCGATAAATGAGACTCCTGTAAAATTAGATGGTACAAATAATTTTGCTCTATACACGATGTTAAAATGGCGCTTTGACTGCATGACGCTGTTAAAGTATAATTTTACTAATGTCTAATAAAAGTGTGAAAGAAAAATGAATCAGCCAATAAGGTTCGAATGTTTGTTGATTGAATCTCGTTTCAACATCATTAATAGAAAAAAACATCATACAATACATGCGGACATCGTGAACGTTCACCAACTCGCTCCAGGCTCAGATCGCAATTTTTGCCTCGATGGTAAATGCTCACTTCACCCACAGGTATGGTAAAGCACTATTTTTTTCTTCTCGATTACCTGATGACCTAATCTTGGTGAGAATTGAAACTTCTCTGGACTCCCTCCCTCCTCCCCTCATTTTTCTCGCGCTCTGCAAAGTTTTTTAATTAATGAATGGAAGATCTGTCTTCCAGAACGAGTCATCGAGTGAAGATATTATTGTTTCTTCAGAAAAAGAAAAAAAAAAAAAACGACAACGAAATGGAGGCACTCGCTATACTTACTACTTCGGTCGATATATTTTCGGTAACAGATGGAGTATCACAGTCCAAACTATTATTTCTTTTGCCCAACGCAAACATTTTATTTCTACTATTCTGATTACTTGATGTCGTCACCGTGATCATCGAAGTATTTAAGACCACCGAAACATTGGACGATATCGCGTCATTCGATTCGCTGTTTGTAGACACTGGGGGACTCGGCACTCTCTCTATAATACAAGAAACAAGGATTGGAAAACACTCCAGTAATTAATCTTTAAAAAATAAACATATATCCTTCAACATAATAATATTATTTGATTGAGAATGCTTTTTACCCGGTGTATTAGTCTCACTAGTTTCCGGATAACTATCGGTACGTTTACGACTTCGACCGCCGTGTCGTATAGAATTCGTTCTGAATTTCTTCATTTCGTTCTGTTCCATCATTTCGTGATACTTGACGACAGTATCGTCGCTCAAATCGTCCAAAATCTGGAAATAATAAAACATCAACATGAATAAATAACCGATTCTCGGAACAAAAGAAAAAAAAAAAGAAAAAATAGATACCGAGAGTAAACTATCTACGAATATATACAACGAATACGAAGGCAATTCATATTTTTTTTTATGATGAAGAAAGCGAATATTTCAAACTCAATTTTGCCGAAGAATATCACTAGAGCCAATGCACAATTCGACGTCGAAGAGTGAAAAGGTGCATCGAAGGAAGAAAGGTTGAAGGAACGCAGAAAAGATATTAGAACTTTCCAAAAGGGGGATATAATTGAAAAATTTCAATACACTTGCACAAATGTTGCGATAACATTCATCGAAAAATTCGCGTAGTAACTGAAAAACGTTCTTGGCTTAATGAATAAACTTTAAGGAACTCGAGTTCAGAAACGAAAACGAAACGATTCGCAATTGCAGAATAGTATGTGATTCTCAGTGAAGCCGCATCTCTCAAATACTTATGTCAATCAATTTGAAAATTCATAATAAATTTCGGAATTTAAAAAAAAAAAAATCAAAATGCCTAGGAATTGATTTAAAATCTAATTAATCAATTTTGGCAACGATAGTCAAATAATCTGTTGAATGCGCAACATCAGCGTACCATACGGAATCATGAAAAACGACTCGAAGGTCGGATATTTAACGTTAATCAAAGAAAGGAATTTGCTTCCATTGGTGCGTGGATGGTGTGGTTGTGAGTTCACCAGCCACGCGTTCAATAACTAATTCAGGGCATATCCCTACCTAGTATACAGATTAGCTTGCTTTTTGTTCGAAAAACTACCTTACAGTGCAAGCAGCGATGTAAGAAATATCGTAAATTTTAATTTGATCATACGTAGCTCCACTCGCCTCGTTTGCGAAACTATGATCAAACTCGCTGCGATAATTCCCACTTTCGCTGCTTGCACGGTAACACACTATTACTGGTCGCATTCAATTTTACGTGAACGCATTTTCGATTTAATATGCTGTACTTCATACTTTTGCAGCTTTCAATTTATCATCACGCCGGCTCCCGGAGGATGGACAAAGTGCAGCATCAAACACTATTCAATAGATAGACTAAGACAAAGTTATCACTGAGCAATAAATTGAGAAATGAACATCTTCTCAAAGGTTGTCAACCAAACTAAATCGCAATTATTGGATGATAACGTTTTTACCGTCCGACGAATTTATACGACGTCAGGACGTGCTGCATTTCGTCCAGTGTCTACCCTCCCCCGGAGTACAACGGGTACGCTGCAAGCGTCTGCACAGATTAGATACGAATCTCTGATAAAAGAAGGGAGAAATCACGAGGCAACAAAAAACGCACGAACTTTTGCTCTTTTCGGGTGACATTTGAATCTTTCTCTCACTTCTAGAGCAAACAAAACTGTGACCAAAACCTAGAATCTTCCTTTTTTTTTTTTTTTCTTTTTTTTTTCCACATTCAGAATAACTGTAGAGTTGCTGATTTTCATGAATTAACAGCGAAGAGAATTAAAGGAACTAAGTTTTTATAATGATCAAGTTTTGTTCCTATCGTCTCGGATCAAAAAGAATAGTAAAACTATACATACAAAACAACGAATTTAATAAGAATTTCAAATACTCACATAATCGGGAGCTACTTCTCTGCTGATTTCATCGGAAGCTATATTTCTCTCGTGAATCACCTTCCATCTGCAACAAAAATTCCGCGGATTTAAGAATACAAACTTGAATCAAAAATCGATCATTTTGCGCCTTAAATGCAATGCGATTAGAAATCTGTCCTTGTGAGTGGTAAATGGATCACATAATGTCAATTTTCAACTTTCAAAAATTGACATTACGTCGTATTTCAAGATTTATCGTCACTTTTTAGCATCATCATGATTATCAAAAATTTATTTTTTTCTTCTTAGCGATAGATAAAATCTTGGATGTTCGAACTGCATTTGTTTGACTGATTCACGCGACAGAAATGTTCATTATCTTACATACTTTTATTTATAATTTTCATAAGGTTCAGGATTTGGATACGAGACCGAGTTAAAAAGGCTATCAATGGCCATTCACATTTATTTTAGTTTTGAGAACTAGTTTTTCAGTGCTGTAATATCAGCTGTAGGGAAGCACTTCAATGTAAGAAAATGGATGAACATTTCATCATAATATATCCCTAAGAAAAGTACACAAGGAAAGGAATATTCAAAATCCGTCGATTCTAATATTTTTGACAACCTTAGATTTCAATTCTCGGCTTTCTGCTTCCTCCGTTCTCAAGGAGTCGAAGAGAAAAAGGAATCCATACCGCGAGCTGTGTAATTCTAGTTCGAGAGAATGATTTGGAATTCAAGTTTTCTGACTACACTAGTTAGCTCAATTTATTCATAGTAAATAATGTCAACTTACGTGGGTATTAAAATTTCTTTATACTGCGGTTTCGAAATGATCGCTGTCGGCGTCGAATTCGGCGGAATAATGAAATTGTCGATGTCGTAGGATTGACCTCTTTTCCGTCTATAAGAGAATGATTAGATACATAAATATTTCATAATTCATTCTAATGTTATTCTGTTGACAATACCAAAATCATAAACTGGAGATATCGTATAAGTATTAAAAGAGAGCACATTGCATCTTTTGTAACCACATCTTTTCATCAGGATGACAACCTGATGAAGAGCATTGCACGTTTCAAACGCGTTTTTGCGGTTTTCAATTAACAAAATATTGTTATTTTGACATGTTTCATGTTTTTTCTCTACCCCCTAATTCTTGAAAATTGTCTGGGCGTCCGGTTGTGACCTTGAGACTTGAAAGAATTTTGGTAAAAAAAATAAAAATAATAAAAAAAATAAAAAAAATAAAAAAAAAAATAGAATAGAATAAAATAAAATAAAAATAAATTAAATTCAAAATAAAATAAAATACAATAAATAAAATTAAAAAAATTAAAAAAAAAATGAATGAAATAGAAATAAATAAAATGGAAATAAATGAAGATAGATAAAATTCAAAATAAATTAAAAATAGAATAAAATAAAAATGAATAAAATGAAAAATTAAATTAAATTAAATTGAAAATGAAAATAAATGATAGACACTCAGTCGCCCGGAAAGCGAAAGGTCTCGGGTTCGGATCCCGACGAGCCGGAAAGCAATCAGCCTAAAATACTCTAAAGTAGACTTATACTAGAGCCCTATAATAACGAATGAGGACATGCGCCGCCATATTTAGTCGTTACAGCATGAACTTCCCTATTCCTGCTTTACTGACAAATTGTTATCAGTAAACAGGAATAGGGAAGTTCATGCTGTAACGACTAAATATGGCGGCGCATGTCCTCACTCGTTATTATAGGGCTCTACTTATACTAGAACAAGAAGTTGGAAATTTCGGAAATTTTTCAATTATGAAGAGTTTAAGACGACTGGCGAAAAGACATGAAACATGATCTTTATATTTTTGGCAATGCCAAGAAATCCTTCTTTTTTTTTAAAAATTCGACCCATTATTCATGTTTTAGTTGACTTCACCAGGCTGCAATGAAATGAAGGAAATTTTACGGCGACATCCAAAGATCTCAGAACATATGTATCATTGCATAGGCAGTCTGTTGCCAGTTGCAAGGCAAATCACAGGCCGAATTTTAGCAAATCTTCTGTAAGAAAGCACATGGTATTTTTTGTAACCTGTAAAACAACTCCATAGAGCAATACTAGTATTCTGGACTGCCATCCTTGTTTTTTTTTTTTTTTTTTTTCATTCGAATAATCATTCAAGTCGATTTGTGCGCAACATTAAAACAGAAATGCGCGAAACGAAAAATGAAGGAAAACATTTATCATTTTCAAACATTTCCCAATTCGCCCAAGTCATGCTTCATGGGAAACTAAACGAATAAAATGATTTTTCTACTCGTAGGTACATCTTCAACAATTTTAAAATTTTTGAGAGAGAAAAAAAAAAAAAAAAAAAAAAAAAAATATGGAGATAATTATTTTGAACAAATACCCACAATTTTCATTCTCACTCTTTTCCCTGTAGATTGGTGTGCTGCATTTTCCATAACAAATGCAACAGTTTCGCTGCGATGAATATGAGTTTTAATCACACTTGGTGCATCAATATCTTGTATAATAAAGATTGTTGTTGTTACATAAAGTATTATATACCTTGAAGGATCTTTCACGGTCGACGAATGCGAACTATGCGGCGAGCTGGGTTGTGAACTATAAATTTCTTCTTTTTCTTTCTTGTAGTATAATCCTTCGTCGAGTGACTCATCCAAACCATTATCTGAACAAAAAAGAGGCGAAAAAATAATAAGATAGCGTAATTTTGTAACAACGTTATCATGCCAGTCATATTTTTCTTCGTTTTTCGTTTCTAATTGTTCACATTACGTTCAATCGGTTTGCGGAGATTGACCAGAATGAGCCAAGTTCATCAAAACGATTTTTTTCGTTCTAAAGGTTAGACAAATAAGTGAAGAAAACTCGAACACATACTTTTGGCTTTATATCGTTTGCATAACAAACGTTTTCTTCGGCGTTTCCGCAATGACAGGGCTTTGTCCAACTTTAAATGCCTTTGTTTGCTCAGCTGACTGCGACCTATCAATCGTATAAAATGAAAGAAAGAATATAAATACTACACTATCGATGATACACAAAAATAGCGAATGGATTATTATTATTATTTCGTTGTAAGTAAATCTCATCGGTAGTGACGAAATGTGAAAACTCTATCATTGTAAAGTATCAACGTTCCACAAAAATTATAATCATCGATTCGGATAGTTTTGATGGGTACGTTCAAGTCCAAGCGACGAGGAAATCGATGGTAATTAATGATCTGTATCGAAATTAAAATGATTAATTCTTTAAAAAGTCCGAGCGAAACACAAAATCTTTCCAAGTTTTTTCTTCGATTTCCGCGGAAGAGCTCTTCTGCACAATACAGTCGATTGCAATTTTAATTTGTTCTTTTCTCGTGTCTATACCTTCCTAGCTATCCGCCCGATCACACTCATAGTTGCTCTAAAAAGAGGAAACTGACAAAAAAGACGATGTCACGTATAATTAAGGACAAAAAAGAAGTCAGTAAGCTAATTGATTCAGGTATGCTATTTCAAAGAATGCGAATTCAAGACTCAAACGTACCCGTGTTGCAATACAACTGTCATAAAATCAAAATGTCGTAATAGCACGCCAACTTACCGAAAGCGATATTCTGCGAGCTACTCGGTTGTCTTTTGATATATTTTTTGCGACGTTTAAACTCGTTTCCACTTTCCAAATTTGTACGTCGTATTTCTTCTGTGGTTTTATAATTTGAGTAAAATCGTTTGATCGCTGTCGTAGGATTTGTCGTTGTCGCAGCCGTTCGACTTTCTATACTCTTTTCACATACGCTCAGCACATCTTCGCTGTTGAGACACGCACTCAAATGCGTGCTAACGGATACATCTGCAAGTTAGGTGAAAGATAAAAAAATATTATAAAACACAATTAGAGTGAAAACATCGCTTATTTTTATGACTTGGTCAGCCGACACGACACAGAAGAGCGAGAAGGGAAAAGATTGAAACACATCCATAACACTACTGAACAGCATTTTATGCACATGAACTATCTAAGCCGTTTCTAGAAGTATTTTTCACGCTGAACACGATGCCGTTGGCCGTTTTTATCTATCACATCGGAGTTCCGAGTAATTTGCGTATGAAAATTCAAAAATTGCTAAAAACCGTACACTTTCAAAACGCAATAGCAGAGTAAAAACAGAATACTGAGGTATGTTCAACCACACAAAAATGTAGGTAGTTCGAACCTTGCTCTATACGGTAACATATTTACGATCAAGAATAATCGCACAATTCTTCGAGCAGTTATTATGAACAATATTATAGAAGACTATTTTCAGCTTCAAATGCGGGGCAATGTACGTCCTCGCGTCGCGACGCAGAATCGCGTGTTTCCCCGCATTTGAAGCTGAAAATAGTCTTCTATAATATTGTTCATAATAACTGCTCGAAGAATTGTGCGATTATTCTTGATCGTAAATATGTTACCGTATAGAGCAAGGTTCGAACTACCTACATTTTTGTGTGGTTGAACATACCTCAGTATTCTGTTTTTACTCTGCTATTGCGTTTTGAAAGTGTACGGTTTTTAGCAATTTTTGAATTTTCATACGCAAATTACTCGGAACTCCGATGTGATAGATAAAAACGGCCAACGGCATCGTGTTCAGCGTGAAAAATACTTCTAGAAACGGCTTAGATAGTTCATGTTCATGAAAAAAATTTGAAATTTGTTCAGTAGTGTGATTTATACATAGTAAGTATTTAAGGCGAGCCGATGAAAAAACTGCTATCGAGCAAATTAATTCGCGTGATACACTCGGACGCGCGCAGGAAAGAAATAGCTCTTGTCCACTAAAACGAAGTTTAATACGATGAAAATGAAACCTAGTGGCACAACATAATTATTCGAGAGAGAGCGCTCAAATCACGTTCCCATCGGAACGCGTAACTCGACAGACACATACATTTTTATGCACTACATCATTAATCGTACATCAATTTATTGTGCTTAAAAAATTTAGTCGTGGATGATGCAAGAAAATTTACTCGGATGTTGAAGAAGCACGCGCGCACGCGCGCGGACAATACGCACGCGAGCAAGGTAAGGGTAGCGCGTGAGTAAAATCTGGAGCGCCCAGACTGGGCTACCGTTTACTGCACAGAATCATTTTGCGATGCGAATGTTGTTTACACTCTTGCACTCCCGAAAGAGAATCGTGATGAAGACACGATGCGTAACCCAACATGCTAATTTGACGTGGTATTGTGTCCCCGAAAATCTGAAGATGGTAGCAAGTTTACTGGAATTCAACTGTTTTTCCGCCCACACGAACGAAATACTCGTATCGCGTTCCGAGTATTTTTACTCAATAAATGCCTACGAACGTGTGCCCCGTACATTCAGTCCTTCTCGCATGGCGTGAAAATCCGTGGTACTCGCTACGACGCGACGCTACGGACGACTAGTATGCGTGTGACAAAAGTTGTGCTTGACAAAAAGTTTTAATCAGGCAGGTTTCTTGAGTAAGAGACGTCAATTTCTGTTTTTTTCTTATCCATTTTCTATCTATTCATCTATCTCTTTATCATACTAAAGCTTCGACTCCACCCCGCATGCCTCAACACGGAAATAACTGAATCAATTTAGCTAAAAAAAAAAAAATAACTACAATCAAATATTACGCGTGCATTCTATTACGTACTGTACATATGAAAAAATACGTATTCTACTAAATATGGACTTGGCAAATTGTGATAGAATAAAGAAAAAAAAAAGAAAAATAAAGAAAAAAAAAAATTAGATGCCATTGCAGAATGCAATGGCAGCGGGCAACCCGCTGTCCCGAGTCCATTAGACCAGCAGATTTCTCAATCACCACAAAGGTATGAAAAAATTTTTCTTGAAAACTTTCTAAGTCCATTATCAAGGGGAGAACTGGAGATTCGGAATTCTTCCAAGTCCCCCTTCTATCATATACTGTATAGCTCAGAAGTAAGAATTAACCTAACCTAACCTAACCTAACTTCTCAACCTTCGCGGACGCGCTCGCGCTCGGAAAAAATCCCTGGGAGTACCCCCAACAAAAGGGATAGCGGATTCCCCGCTAAAAAAAGATCCTAGCTGAATTTGTTGGGCATGAGACGAGAAATGAAATCGACGGTAAGTTTCAATGACGTCATTGGACGAACTCAATCGCCCTTTGTACCTCACACCTGATTTATCAAATACAAATGCCAACAGGCTTTCAATTCAAAAATCATTTCAATTCTAAGAAGTGAGAAAAGAAAAGAAAATCAAATATTTGGAAAATGGAATCATAAGACTGCATTCCACGTAATAATATCCATAGCGTCCAAGAATTTCGTATCTATTTGACACAGGAAGGAACGCTGGAGCGAGTTTTTCTTAATTCTCAATTCCCAAACTGTGAAAAGCACCTTTCAATCGCAATTATGGATTATGAAATACTCTGTTTGCGTTTTGTCAAACGTCGTAAATGAGAGAGAAAATTTGAACGAGCAAACAGTGGAATTTCTAGCAGAAAACTATTATCCGTATTTCTGCTTTGATTATGAAAACTTGGTCGGAAAAAATTTTCCTCCAACAAGTACACCTCGACACTTCTACTTGATTCTTACACTTCGAAACAGGTAAGATTAATCAATACTTGTATAGTCATTGTTACTCAAATAGGGCCACAGTTTCTCATTTTGTAGCAAGAAAATGCGAGACGCTATCGTTACCTGCTCTTTTTTTCTGTTTGTTCTTCTCATTACCTTCATAACGGAATTTTACCATCGATTGCTACAATTTTCAAGCCACCTATTCATAGATAACTTTTCAGAGGAAAATTCTTTGCTTCTGAAACGAATTGTCTTTCATGAAGGACTGATTTTGCAAAAATGGACACATAATTGTATGAGAATTCGATGATTAAACCAATCCGGCACCAAAAAGAAAACGAGGAGAATTAAAAGGAATAAGCTGAAAGTTCCTAAACAAACATATGAAATGAGAAGGAAAAAAAAAAAAAAAAAAAATTGAATTAGCCAATCCAGACATTGAAGCAGGCATTAGCATGCAAAGAACTTGCCACCGACGGGAACAACTCTTGGAGGCTGAGATGCAATTATAGAATTTATACAAAGAGATCATTACGGGAGGACTTCATAAAAAGTAGGTAAATTCAACATAGAAATACAAAAGAGACAATAATAAATCGTTACTAAGAATAGGCTACCCCTGCCAGTAAGCATTAAAAATGAGAATAAATGAAATGAAGTGAGAAACAAAGAACCTTGAAGATAGGGAGGATAATTGCGAAAGGAGTCGATTCAGGTGGAGGGGCCTAAATTTTGAATCAGGAAAGGAAGATCCAGTATGTACAAGTTGGATTAATTGAATAACGCAGGTCGTTGAAAGAGCTGGAAACTGTCTTGGAGTAATTACATGGGGCAGAGGATTAGGTTACATTGCAGGAAGTATGATAATTTTCAAGAGCAGGATATGAAAAGAGGTGATAGATTGTCAGATTATCTAACTGATTTACATGACGGTCGAGCATGGAGGCTCAGGAGGAGATAAGAATGGACGAAACAAGAGCGACCCCAGCAAAGTGGTGGGAATTTCTGTTTTAAGAGGATCAAGGATGGGCTTACTTTGGATGATTTCAAATTTGTTGCGGGGTTGTTTTTTTCATGTAAAAGATACAAGAAGCTAGGATCAAGAAAGTCTATGGTAGTGAGTGGTTAAGAGGTAGGTGCGTTAATTATAGGTAGGAGGTTAAAGTTTTGGAACGCGCGATCACTTCTATCACGATCAGATGGACTGATGTGAAACCGAGATCTACGTAAAAGTTTCTAATGATTGGGGAGGACGCGATTCTGCTAGAACCTAGACTAAATGACGATTGTAATGATGCTTTCAATCATATTCCTATTATTCATCGAAAAGAAGTTGAATCGAAGGTTGTATAAGACGATGCGATGGCTTCTTCGACAAAGTTGAACAAATAATGCAGGCATTCTCTTCCATGGGAAAAATTGGTCTTGACATTGAGAAAGAGCCTGGAATAACTAAGAAGAGTAAGAAGCTTCTCTAAGGGACGTACAAATGATACTCGAGAAAGGCAACCCAACAATTTTTTTCTTTAGAGAGAGAAAGAGAGGGAGACATTTTTCGACTTTCTTTGTCAACTTACAGACAATCAAACGTACAAATAACACCAACATTCGTCATGTCGTATTTGATACTACATATTTGTATTTTTATTTCCTCAAAATATAATTTTTTTTTTTTTTTTTTCGCGTGCGATTATACAAAACTCCCAAAAAATCCGAACGAATGAATTCAATACAACCAAGCACCCGTTGCACGAGGTGGTGAGAGAGGCGCGGGTAGCTAATTCGTTCTAATGAATTTTGATTACAAGTTACAAGCTCTAAAGAGACAAACGAACGCACAACAATAACTTCGTTAAGTTCTTAATCTCGATGCGAATTCTAGTGATTGCTCAGTGGGTTATGAAAAACGAACACCCCATAAAATTCATTAGTTCATTAATTTTCACTCTCAATACACGTTCCCGTAAACTCTAAATCTAGACAAGGATCAAGTACAGATTTGTTCGCACACGAACTGGATTTTACACATTGTGGTAGAATCGTTTACACGTAAAATATGTAAGGGATTTGAAGATAGTAAGATTCTTTACCGTAATCCAAATCACGAATTGTAATCAACTAAGCAATCCGTATTCCTTACTATTAGGATCATTCATTTCACTTTTTTTTTGTTTTTGTTTTTTTTTCAACCGTAATCATCTAAATCATTTTCCGAGAAGCAAACAAAATGCAGCAATAAACTCGCATACTATTTGAATATTCATCATCGATGACATAAGACAAGACATTCAACTGGTCTCCTGATTCATCGGTACATATGTCACCGTTTGGAAAACGAACACGGGTTGATGAATTCAAACTTTGAATATAAAATTTACCGCACGAAAACAACGAACACACACTTTTTACAAGCACTGAATAAGGTCATTTTTGTCATCATTGATAACAATCGACGAGATAAACCAACTTTCTTGAAAGGCCGCGGCCGACGCGACTACAGTATGCGCTCCACCAAAAAAGTATGTGATCTATGGCAGTGAGTAGCGTGCGTGTTCTACCTTCACGCTACGGTAAATGTGTACGTTCTACAAAGATTAGCGCCGTAAAAATGAGAAATAGGCAATAGTAAGGGCTTCAGAGCTTACAATACACTGCATCGCTACTTGTATACTGTATAGTCGGTTTAACTTGAAATTACAAATTTGACGTCACCAATTATTCTGTAGTGTTCTAGTGTTGGTGCGTTATGAACATGAATGGACGCACCAACACTAGTAGAGCACTACTGAATGATCGGAATTTGTAATCCCAAGTTGAACCGACTATTGAACTATTGCAGTGCAGCTGTATGATATTATAATGAAAAGAAAAGCCGACACAAATTTGGACGATAATTAGAGTAAGTTTGAAATGGCTTCTCTTTCCATGATACGGTTTGTAACGTAGCACAAACCCGTTTCATTAACAGCTGTATGCGTAATACAATTTTAAAATGCATTATTCACTTCAGTAGCGGGGCTCAATTTTACTACATCAAGTTGATAGATGTTTGTGCGTGATGTTACGCACAGAATTTTACCTGTTTGTTGTACCCAGTCCAGTTCGGAAGACGCGTGTATCAGTTACTTTGAGAACAACGCACTACTAAGTGTTACGGCAAACCATGAAATTCAGTACGGATGTTGGAAAAGGACAGAAGACAGTATTCAGGTGCCCAGCCAAAAATTGTCATGCGACCCGTAGTTCACAGAATGGCAATTCAATTTTCCAGTTCACATCATTGATTGAACCGGGTCCAATACGTAATGGAATTGGTACTCATGTTTGTAATTGAGATGCCTCTTAGCCAGACCTTACTGCTACTCCGACAGGAAGATCTCACGTTTGAAACACAATGGTTTGAACTCGGTCGTGAATTGTGCACGAATAAACTTTCGGGTATGACACACTTTCGATAGGGCGCGTACTGTACCAGTGAATTAACGAGTAGAGCGCACACTGTAATAGCACCAAAAGGTCATTCAATGGACTGTAAGAGAACACTCGAACTCTTTTAATAATAGCGGTGCATGAATTTTTGAAAAAGACGTCACTCATCTACAGTCATTCAGTTTACCTTCTGTCGAATGAAAGAATTACAAATTCAGATAAAGAAACTGGATAAAACACAAAATGCAGTACACACTGAACACAATCATTGTAAGCTGGATACCAATTCTGAGTTAAAATCAGGATTGTACTCGATGATGATTCATTTATTTCGCTCAACCTTACATTCATATTGTTGGGACCGATTTTAAGAATTCATATCTCATCACTTTTCCCAATAAGATGAATTTTATTCGTGCAGAGATTAATTAAATAAAATTATAAAATTGCTTTGCTCGCACATTAAAAGAAAGTACAAAAGTGTACATAGATTTTTTCGTTTACGTTTCGACGTTCTAGACGTCTTCTTCAGAACGAGATGAGTATAAAACTGAACAAAATAATCTAAGAACAACGCGCTATCGATAGAGAGAAATGAACAAAACATGAAAAATCAGGAAGTGTGAGTGTCCAAGAGAATAAACTGAATCCGAATTTGAAGTGAAAGAATTTTTGAAAAAACGCGTCGTTCTCGCTTATTTCCGAATAGGTTAAAAAAGTTCGCCATAATATCACAATAAGATGAATTTTATTCGCGCAGAGATTAAATTCGGAAATAAGCGAGAACGACGCGTTTTTTCAAAAATTCTTTCACTTCAAATTCGGATTCAGTTTATTCTCTTGGACACTCACACTTCCTGATTTTTCATGTTTTGTTCATTTCTCTCTATCGATAGCGCGTTGTTCTTAGATTATTTTGTTCAGTTTTATACTCATCTCGTTCTGAAGAAGACGTCTAGAACGTCGAAACGTAAACGAAAAAATCTATGTACACTTTTGTACTTTCTTTTAATGTGCGAGCAAAGCAATTTTATAATTTTACTCATCACTTTTATTTTATTTGGTAAAAACTAACACTCAACAGTAGATGATGAGCAAAATCCTGAAGGAACGATGGTTGAATATATAGAATAAATACACAAACGACACTGATATTGCACATTTGTCATTCTTGTCATGAGATAAGGATGGTACCTAACAAGAATTGCAAAATTGATGATTTGAAATCCTTCATTAAATGTGAATCACTTTTTCGCAAATTGTACTCGCCCTCTTTGGTAATTCACACTCCTGTTGTAAAACATTCTCTTCAATTTGTCTTTATTAAAGTACAGTAGAATAAATTAACATTTTGAAAATTCAATCAAATAATACGCTGATTTTTGCAAACGTTGGTAATAATAACAGACACTCATCATTCTCTTGTTTCTATCTTATTGTTTCGTTTAGGTAAATACCACGATTATGTCAGAAATATCCAAGAAGATAAAAATACACTAAGACACAAGACTACGCACTTTATGACTCACTTGACCGTGAAGTCAGCTTCGATGCTCGAGAAGCCAAGAGGGTCGGCTCTCGGCTATCAATTTTCGAAATAGGAATCAAAAGTAGAAAGTTATTGAAAACAGAAAAATTTTCACGGAAAACACGAGTGAAAAGTTGAACAAATGCCAAACTAGAGACGCCTACAATTTCTTCTCTCTGTCTCCCTCCTTGCACACAAGGAAGTCATTATTGAGAATGAGATAAGGATGAATACTTCAATCCGATACCAGACTTTCAGTCATTCTGCTGTCTGCTGCAGCTGATTTCAACAATCCACCTTGAATAAAAGACTCAAAGAGTAATGATGAAAATTTGAAGCATGCTATTGCAGATATCCCAAATTTCATCATTACGCTCTATATTTCATCTTTAATCGTTAAACAACAGAGAAAGAGCAAGTATTAGTAAATTATTTGATAACGGGTAAAATGATTCAAAAAACAAACTGTTTTGAGCTTGGCTGTTCATAATGTATCAATGCTTTTGAACATCATCTGTTTTTTAGTTCAAACAAAATCCTTCGAAAAAGGAAAGAAAATAGTCCTAGACTATGATTCAAACGTAAGAATAATGTTGAGAGTTCCTACCTTAGCTCTCTCTCCAACCCACTTCTCACTTATCTCATCTTCTATAACATTTGAATCTTTAATCAGTATAATACCACGTTCATTCTCTGGAACAGATTCTAACTCCTCTTAAAAATCCTTAACCTAAAGAAGAGAAGAGTTCACTGTTTGTTTGTTTGTTTTTTTTTTTCTCTCTCTTTCTTTCTTTTTTTGTAACACCTGCCCTGCACTGCAGTGTAGGAGGGCAAAATTGGCGGACAATTTGGACAACCTGGTTTTCAACTTCCCTCGTTTAAATGGACGTTTGATACAATGTCAAAATTCAATGAATGATATTTGTATCTTGTACTTTCTCCTCAGCTGTTATAATTTCTTGAAATTGATAGTATGAGAAATTGAAATTTTCAAGTTATCTATCATTTATTCTTTTAAGCTGTAGTTGTAATACATATTATGATGAATGAATCATCTTATTACAAGCACAAAAAACGTTCAGGCCCGCGTATCAATTTAGTCCCTATCCAAACTTGTAAATTCTGCATTTGTCATCAGTTAGTAAATTAGCGTCATGTCGAGAAAATTTTCTCAAATTGGATTAAACACATTCACAAAAGAAGAAGAAGAAGAAAAAAAATAGGAAACTAAAAACAAGAGGCAGAACCGCCAAAAGAAAAATCAAAGGCTAACTTACCCGCGGGAAAAGACAGAACCGAATGGAAAGTTGGCTCGAGTAGCGCAATTTTCGACTGGACAGGCAGCAAATTCGAGTAGATGTGCTGGTAGGATAGATCGACGCCCGGACCCCTAGCCGCGCACAAAACGCACGTTAGGGGCGGCACACAGTCGCAACGCACCGAAGAATATTTGGGGCACGCATTTGAGATCCCGCCGCCATTAAACTGCACCAAAGAATCCAGCCTGATCAGATTACGTTTTCGAAATTTCGCCTTCGACAGAGGGCACGTTCTACTGCACGTTTCGTCCGACTCGCCGCCGCACGATACGTTTCCACCGTCCATAGTCACAGCATCCGGCGTTTTCAACGGCGATATCGAAGGCATTGTCGGAAGAGATCCGTGGAAACCGTTCAACACAACTGATGAAGCACTTTCTTTGACTGGTGTTGTCGCGACTGGATTTGAAATCGGTGTCAGCGTCCGTGTCGATGTTCCATTGGTTAAGGTAGACCGCTCGGACTCTTTGTGCAGTAATACCTGTCCTTTGGTGCATCGTAACTTTTTATAAATCTCCGTATAATGATGGATTTTGTACTCAAGAGCAGACATGCGCGACTGTAGCCACGAGAGTCGGTACGCGATACTGGCACGATTCCGTAACCACCTCCATATCGCTCTTTTATTTCTGCAAAAACAAATACACGCCAATGAATAGTTTTATTTATTATTGTCGGTACTGTGAACAGAAATTACAAAATCGCAAATCTATTTCATTCTATTTTTATAGCGCATGCAGCTTCGAAATTTTTTTCCGTCCTTTTAGCTTGCCTACGACAGTTTTTAGGTAATAAATGTAGAGCAAGAAAATCAGAAGAATGGAAGATGGGTAGTGTACAGGGGGTGAGGAAAAATGATGTTATTACTACGTAAAATGGAAGTTTGTGCTAAATATGTCTGTCGTAGCGCAGAAACGCAAAACGATAGATGTATACTTTAAATCTATGAAATTCGTATTTCAATAATTCTATCTCGAGTTTGCGCCTTTATTCATCTTTGTACAACTATTTTGAGCCAAGTTATGGACCAGAATGAGCCAAAAATTGACTAATTTGCAAAGATTTTCAAAATAAGAAATTGAAAAGTCCTCTCACTTTCAAGCCTCATAGGGTTAATCAAGTACATACATATATTTTTTTTTTCTATACATGATGTTAAAACGGCGTTTCGAGAACATCTATAGGTATGTTATACCCAAGCGTGGAAGACAAAACCGAAGTGTGAAAGAAAAAGGAATCAGCCAATCGCGTCCCAGTATTTGTTTACTGAATCGTAATTGAACGAGATTTGTGCGCAAAGTTTCGTTCAATCCGTGTCAGTCACTTCCGTTATCTTTTGGCGCAAAAAAAAATATCTTACGGCCATGTGTACATGCGGGTATCGTGAGCGTTCACCAATTCGGCAAATTCCTCTACTCGCCTCCGGCTCGTATCGCAATATTTGCCTCGTTGAGTAAACGCTCACTTTACCCACATGTATATAGTACTGTAGTATACTATTTTTGCCAACAACGTAAAAATTTCACTTTCAAATCAGATTATGGAAGTTTGAACAATTTTCAATTTTTGAGAATTTCGGCAAGTTGATCAATTTTTGACACATTTTGGTCCATAATTCGGGTTTAGAAAAATCGTAGAAAGTTGGGTAGGAGCGCAAATTGTAGATAAAATGAGATACAATTCTGTACCATCTAATGTTTTGCGTTTTTGCGCTAGTACAGATTTAGAATAGCGCAAACTACCATTCAACTGGTAACATCATTTTGCTTCACCTTATAATATACTCTAAGGGGGGAGGGGGGGGGGGGGTCATGTATTAAGAAGATGGAACAGTATGTATCACGTGATACGTCTTTTAGCTAAAAATGTTGATCCATCATGTTCGTAGAAGTTTAACAGTATCCTCGACATGGGTACGATCCATATTTTAATTAGATAATTAAGAGAACACGTTACGTTGCTGTGTCCTCTTATCTAATTTAAATGTCCGTAGAAGTTCTCTCGTGAAAATTCGTACAATAATTCTTCATTTTAATCGTTTTTAGAGGGTACCGAAACTAAATAGTAGTGATTTCCGTGGTAATTTTCAAATAACTGTGTTACAAAGAGAGGAATATTTGGCTTAGCAATTATTCGAACAAGTATCCCATTTCATTTCAAAGTTTTCATCGCAATGCCGAGACGTAAGGGATCTAGTCCAGGGCGTTCAAATGAAATGTTCGGAAAAGCTCACGTCAATTCAGAAGATTTGAAATTGAAAATTGTGGACTGAAAAAGCTCGAACAGTAGCGTAAGCTGCCCAATAATTTGATTCATCATATTCATAACCCATCCACGTTTCTGGCATTCAATGATTATTAGTCTTTTTGTTAAAATGAAAAAGGGAGAGGACGGGTGTGTGAATATCAAATCACGTAGTAATTATAAAATTTATACGTATTATACGGCCAATTATTCAATCCATCATTCACGCACAACATCTATTCGACGTAGGTACCTAATAAACTTTGGTTTCTTTTTTTTTTTTTTTTTTTCATTATATATGACAGGTAACTAATGAGAAGTTTTCACAGCTAATAGGTATACGACGCGTATTACCATTGGGCAAAAAAACTCGAATTGAACAGGCGAGATTCAGCCTTTACGGCTCTATACGTATTTTAAGAATTACTTAAGAACAACTCGTCCAATCGATAATAACATCATACGCCACGGCAATAACACTGAATACTTGACTTCTCGACGTAGTGTCATGATATCCCGTCTATATGATCGATTCTCCGAGAAACAGCACTAAAAAATTCGAAGAAAACTGAAGCTCACTCGACAACTCGTTCAATCTAAAGAAAAACAAATGCACATTCACAGCTACTGATAATCTACTACAACTTGACCAAACTTTATGAGAAAATTTAAGCAGAAGTTTTTAAAGAGTTGGGCGGACAAAAAATCTTAGAAAAGTCGAGAAAGTTCATTGCCTTCCCCCGTTCACCCGGTGTCGGGTATAGTACCTTAGTTTTTACACGTGAAAAATCGGTAAAAAATGATTGTCACCGGAATGATAGCTTATATCTTTAGCACATCATCGAGTAAAAATATTACATGGAAAGATGTCACATTGAATCTGAAAGTGTGGAGCATTGCTCAGTAATGAGTCCTAATCCGAAAAGACACGAAAACATGAATCTGAAAGAGCTATACATTAAAAATACACCATAAATGCAGATTGTGATTTCAGGAGACGAGACGGGAACCTTGACCTTCTTCAAGGACTCGAAAAAATCCCCATTATCTTGGCTTTTTTACCCGCCTTTCAGGCGTGCCCATTGTACCAACATTGAAAATAATACCGTATATTCGCAAAAGTATATAAATTTAATTGGAGATTGAATTAGACAAACCGAGCATGAATGATGTACACTCAGTAAAGAATAAAATGATAGTAAACAATATACGTACAGTATCAACGGTCATTAGCTGATGAAGGGTCGAAATTTTCTCGAGCATCCTCCTTCCCCGCCTCCACTCATAGTACAAAATGTTCAATTCGAAATTTTGATCAACGTCTCTCTTCATGTAAATAACGATATTTCTTTTAAATATCCGTTTCCTCCCCCGCGTAGTAGAGAATTTCATTATGTACCGTTTATAAGCTGATAAAAAGTAGAAATTCTTGAAAATAACCTTCTCCAATGACTCACGATATTATTAGGTATAGCAGCGGGTTTCAAATCTTTTTTTGAGCTGCGTACCATTTTTCAAATCCATCCACAAAATAAGACGTACCACTCGAAGTAATGTACGTATTTATAATGACATATTAAAGCAGCAAGATTGCTCGGTAATTTTTTTTTCCTTCTTCTTTTTTTTTTCTTTTTTTTTTTTTTTTTTTATTCTTCTATAAACCTGTATCTTTTTAATTTTTCATTTTATCTTCTCGCTTCACGTAGCACTCAGGACTTCTTCACGTACTACTAGTGGTACAATTGAAATCCGCTGATATAAAGTTCAAAACTCAAAATTCTGAATGTCATTTTCCACGTGTTTAGCTGATGAAAAGTTGGACGGCTTGGACAATACTCTTTCGACAATTCTTTTTTCACACGGTTTGTTTACGCAGTGACGTCCATCAATTCTGTAAATTTCACAACAACAGGTACACCGGCGGTTACCATGGAACAGGTTTCTCTCTTATTATCAGAGACCGGATTCCTCGGCAATAGTCGAGTCATTTTACTGAGGGCGAGAAGCTTGAAAAATAGATAGTAGTTCGTTTTAGGGGTAGTAGGGTCTCGGAAAGGCCGAAAACAAGTGTAAAAGCCGAATTAAGCCTTTGTTGCAACCAAGTACAATAAAGATTGCTTTCGAAGCGCGAAAACAAAAAAACATTATTCGTCGATTCAACATGAATACACAAATGATTCATGCTGTATCGTGAACAGATTATCGTATATTTATTCGAGTAACCGTCGCGTCGTTCCTGTACAGACAACGAATAAATTGAATAATGACTTTTTAATTTCCAAATCAACTTCGATAGTGTATCTTGTTTTTGGCGACTTTTTTGATGATATCGTGATTGATGACAACACTATATCCAAAGTTGGAACTAGTCTTAATTCTTCGATGAGGCGGAGGAGAAATTTTGGTCACGAATGGAAAGACGAATTTTTGTACTCCTAGCAGAAACAAAGAATTTACGAGTAAAAAAAGTACCATGTACAGTGTAGACTCTCACTGCTCTTCACGCAACAATAGATAAGCTGCAACGGAAAGTTGGTCAAAATTATCGTAAAACGCGAGTGGTCTTACACTTATTCTCCTTTTCTAGTCGCACATACCGCCGCCGTCGTGGACACGTGTGCACGTGGAAAATTCAAGTAATCAACATTGCCCACTGTATGTTCTGCTGCTGTCAATACTAACATCTGTGCAAAGCTCTTCTACCACATTGGAAATTGACGAGCGCCGATTTAAAAGCATTTTTAGAAACGTACATCAAGAAACATGTTTCCAAGAAAGAACCCTGCGTAAGAAGTACGTGGAGGCCGTGTACAAGCAAACGATGCGATGGATGAAGTAAACAATCGTGTCGGAGGAAACCAACTTTGCTTGGGAAAATTGTATTGCACATTTATTGTTAGGAACATTAACCTCTTCTGAAGCAGGAACCCTTTTTTGGGGCTCTTGCCACCTTCGGCAAAGCGAGAGCCCATATGCAACCGCGGAAAAAAAAAAAAAAAAAAAAAAAAAAAGATTCTCACCCGAAAAAATGTGTTGTGACGTCACTCCAGTTATATACGAGAGTACGAGACATTTTCTTATTTTACTTTTGCATAGCAATTTACAAATTTCGGAAGTTTTTCATTATCGTAGACGTACATCAATTTGTGCAGTCTCTACAAGATTAATTTTTGCATAGCTTTTTTTTTTTTTCGGTACAGTCTTTGGCAAAAGTGTAGTACAAAGGTTATTTTTCTTGGTACCTCAACAATCATAAAATAAGGCGTATATTCTTTGACCAGTCTCTTTCGGTTTTCAGGTCAAAGTAAGACAAGAAGTTACAAAATAATATCTTTGGGTCTCAGGACTTCTAGATCTCTCAAACTCCTTATCTCATTAGTAAAAAAGAAACCCCAGAACTTTTGAGTCACAATTTTCCATGTTCCAATAATAATTTGAGGGAAAGAAGAGTAACTTACAGTCAGGGAATAGAGTGAAAAAAAAAAAAAAAAAAAAAAAACCGAGAGACCCGGATACTGAGGCGCTGAGCGACTCAGTCTCGTTTGATTGCCTCTTCTGCACTGAAAAGAGCGAACTCATCGACAATCTGCACGTTTGTAAACAATGCTTCATTACGTTTCTACGGAGCTGGAGGGAGACCGTTCTCTGATAACTTTATTTTGTTCGTGTCTGGCGCAGCTCTCTACATGATTCTCGCTAGGAAAAATTTCACAGAATTTTGCGATTCAATAATTCACGTAACATACGTTGCGCATGGGATACACATTATTTCCGGAAAAGTGAGAGATTGTTTTACCAATGTAAATCACCTAGTAAGCTACTCACGGAAAATTCTCCTCAAATGCCCATCTCGGATTTCAATCTACAAAGAAAAGATGAAATAATTGCCTCTTTTCACCTGATGCCGTTGTGACCAGATGGGGAACTTGGATTTCTGCTGCAGTATTCTTTGCTACGAATTTTGAAAATTATGCCGCCATTATTGATGCTTTACCGAACGATTCAGAACATACGCGGAAAATTAAACTGGTGCTTCAAGGTACTCCCACACTAGCGGCCGACTTAGCGTTCATCAGCCTCCTATCTATTCTTTTTGCCGGGTGTAATCGACAAGCTTCTGAGTAGTGGTCTCTCATTGAGCGAGCAGGTTGACCTTGTCGAAGGTGTGTACGTTTGAGAATTTCTGCGATTCCGGGGGTCAAGGAGATGCGCGTTACAACTGAAAGCGGATCAGGTACTTTCTAAAACATGAAAGTTACATGAAACTGCGGCAGTTCAATGACGCGCTTCTCCACGGAACGAGCAACGTGCCCGAAGCGATGCGATGCGATGCCTAGAAACCCAGCTACCCTCCGCAGTTACACGTACGCCCCCGCCTCATTTACTTCTGTTGACGTTGAGCAATCGTTTCCAGAGTACAAACTAATTTTAACAAATTTTTTTACAAGATAATGCGGGAAAGCGTTTAGTTACTATGCACAACGCTAAATATTTGTAAAATTTATGTACAATATTATTCTCGTTATATTGCCTAAAAAAGCCGAAAATACAATCTCAAAGTGCCAAAAAACTTCCATTTTTAGTGTCGAAAAATCTGGTCTCTGCTTACGATGAAGAAGAAAATGGATGAGAAAACGACATACTCCAATGAGTCAACCAGACGCGAAACGACCGGCATAATTTAAATAAAGCCGCCACAGAAAAACAAACTACACAGGAGCGCTTTCGATTCAAGAACCGCATTGTCAACGATGAAATGAAAGCAACTGAAGCCAACACTGCACTGGCTGTAAACAAGAACACCGAGGAAATGTCAGACTGAACGCTGTGCCTTAATTAAATTACCCCGATCGTTCCGCGTTTTTTTTTCTTTTCCTCATCGGAGTGTGTCGTTTTCCCGTGATCTTGGCCATAACATAGTGAATCGGATTAACTCTAAGATATTGGATATTATTGCGCACACTCAAGCGTATACATGACCAAAGTCGACAGGTAAACCAGTCCGCAGGATATCATGCACTAACTTGGCTCACAAACAACAATAATAATCGCTTACATCAAGAACCCTGTTACGGTAATACAATTTTATAATCAATCAGGGGTAAACGGATGTGGAGCTTATCAACTAATGACGTCACGATAACTGAGTTTCTTGAATCCATCATTATTTCCTGTCAAAGAGGGATTTTTTCATGTTCCCCTGAATTTTCTCTGAGGCGGGGGTGAATGGCCTTCCTTACCTCGAAATACCGCCACTCATAACTGTAAACTCGTACTTCGATTATAAATGACGAACTCCTGTTTTACACGGCATCAAGAGGGGCCAAGGGCATCTTCAACAATGAATTGTTCACTCACGAATCAAAAAGTTTTGAATACGTTTGGTCTGCTTAACAGTCAGTTAAAAAAATAGTTTCCAACGAGCTTCGACGATCTTCGTGCACTCACGAAAACACTGCAAATTTCAATTTACTGCGTAACAAGGGCAATGAAGAGGATGGGGTAAAGTCAAAAGGAGACAATCTTTACTTTCTGAGACGAAATTCGGTCGGCCGACAGAGTTCGAAAATTGTAAGTCCTACTCGTATCATTTATAGCTCGAAGGTCGAATTTTTTCCCAGTCCCCCTCCTTCCACCTATTCCAAGTCCCCTCCTATCATATATACTAGCATAAAGCTAGGTCAAAAGTCCTCGCCAAGTCCAATGTTCAGATCCCTCTACCTTAGAAGAATTTCTTCTTCAAGACTCTCCTCCTCCTCCATGAAAATTTTCTTGCTACGCCACGAAACTCGAGGTACAAGACTGCAAAAAAGAAATTTTCTAGATATTTGATCGATCTCCAGACTTTTGATAGAGTTATGAGGAGTTAGGATTCAGTTTTTAGCTCAAGTCGTGACGACTACGAAAAAATGTAGAAATGTGGCATAAGCATTTCACAAACTCATACGCGAAGTATCTACAGACTCGATATACCTACTGTGATCTTACCTAGGTAATCATCTTCAACCAAACAAACATACCATCTCTTGACCTCAAGATCCAGAACGACAAAAACGAATCTTGATTCGAGATCAAGAACTGAATTAGAAGCCCCAAAAATGAAGATACTCGATATTTTTCCGGGCACAACGTAAACGATCCGGCATTTTTTCTTCAATCAAATTCTGGATCCATTTCTCGTCCCACAAGATTCACAGCGCAGAGGCTACGGATTGTTTCTCTCCAACATCCAGGATCTAGAACTCGAAAAGTCTGTTCTCTCTCTTCCTTCCCTCTTTCTCTGCCAAGTTCCAAAACTTAGGAAAAGATCTACAATTAATCTTTGGAGTTTTTTAAACCTTGCAGACATGATATCAAATTACTAATGATGGCAGATAACCGAAGAAATTGGAACATCGGATCAAAATCAAATCGCAGTTTTTTGAGAGTACACGCAGTATATTATCAGTATTCAAATACCACGATAAAGATACGTTTTACAAAAGACTGGTCTTTTTATTTCTTGAAAGCTTGGTGAAGTAAGTGCCACAAGATGACTTTTCAGACAATTCGCACTCGATAAATCTTTCCAACTTTTTCCGCTTTAGCTCTGTGATGGTCTATTCACTATTGAACAGGAGTATAAAAAAAAACAGCATGAATAAATTTTTGCTGATAAAGTCAAATTTTACCTCGACAACATAATAATGTTGGTTTTCCGATACAAATTAATGAATTGAAAAATTAAGACCACCAATTGAATGGTAGCCAAACGCATGAAACAGCGTATTTTTTTTTTTTTTTTGATTTTGTCATAAAGTTGCAAGAATAAAGCTAATGATTTTTCAATCTGTTCGGTAAGACTTGAAGTATAATAACTGGCGAAATCCTGAACTTCATCTTCGACAAACAAATAACATTGTTGTTAACGACGCCTGACTTTGGCCGCTTAGGCATTTCCTTCGTTTCGAATTAATATTTATTTTTATCGCTAATCGTATCACCTATATTTGTTGTCCAAACAAGAAAATTCAGTTGGTTCGTTGATAGTCGTTTTGTTGTACTCGTATCAATCGTAATTTTATTTCGTTCTCGTCGTCTCGTTACTATCAATTGTACGTATTGTTCGTCTCGAAAATTATAATAATTATATTCGTCTTTCGTTTCGTAATACCTAATCTTTTTAATCAAACTTTTTAAGCAACAATAGTCAGAAAATAAGAAATATTATGTATGTAGTTGAATGTCTTTATATCGTTGAAATACAAAGACGAAATATGACAATCCAGACTGATCATCAACGTAAAACGTCAGTAGAGCCACGTCAGATAACGGGGGGCTCAACGAGGTTCCATTTTTCACTAGTAAGTCGTATGACTTCAACTGAAAAACTATCTCACACAATAATTCACAGTTCTTTCAAATGTTGCTACAAAAAAAAATCATGATCCAATTTGTTTTTTCTATTCATAGTTACAGGATTGACGACAAACATTGTAACAAATACTAGCGACAAAGAGGTTTGATAAAAATTGTGACCACAGTTGACCGCCTTTCTATCGTTTTCCATTTTTTCCCCTTCGTTTTTACTATCGCACATAAATTATAAAAAATACTTTTTCTTACATTCTTTTTTGTCCAATCAAAGCCACCGAACAGCGATCGCCGAGACGGATTGTAATATTCGTGGCTTCTTTATGGCCCACAAAGTGACCGGAGATCGAATTGTATCTCTTGACGGATCACACAAAAATCATCAGTTGAATGGACTTTTTAAAAGTATTTAAAATAGCCACTAAATCTCTACAATAAATTTTCCGGATTTTCTGGGACTCTTTCAAGTTTTCTTAACCAAATTTTTCACGATATTTGTCTGTACTGTACATAATCAACAGCAAAAAAGTTTCAAGATTGCTTTTTAGATGTTGAAAAGTAGGAAGAGGAAATGAGTCTGAGGGAACGAAATGAAATATAAATAACCAGAAGGCTGTACAGCAAGCATAATTTTAGGATCACAGGATTGGACGACGTTCTCCCGAATACACTTTCCCGGAGGGAATTTCCGAAAAATATTTTCTCGAAACGTCATTATCCCGAAAATTTTTCAATAATGAAGGAGTATCTCATGGAAGAGATGAATAAAAACTGATTTTCATCCAAGAGAGTTGAACGTCCCTTTTCTGGACCAGCATGCACACGTTTTTCATGTTCTAAATTGTAAGAGATGATAGTTCTATGTGGTTCCCATACGGGACATTCAAGGCAGTCGAATATCTTTGCACAGCTATTTACAACCATAGGCCCACATAAAGAGATACGTGTGCACGAAGAGGTGCTGGTTGCTGTTCCGCTTGGTGATGCGTTACTGTCTTAGAAGGAAGCAGACTGATACAAGGAAGTCTGCTGTAGATAAGTACCGAGTTGAACCATGAACCCCCCCCCCCCCCTCTTCCAGAAGGAATCATGATCGATCCTGAGTTGGCGATCATCAATGCTACAACCGAAGTATTCCCCACTGTACCTGTCTCTCGGTGTCATTTTGCTCATGAGTGAATTGTATGCTGCCGAATGCAAGCTTCTGACCCACAGCCACAGTACACAGGTCTTCAGGGCCAAACTTCGAAGACGTGCACACTTATGCTCCTCGGTTGACCAGATGTTGTGAATGCTTTCGGTGCTCTGCGAAGCCACGCTACACGGTGTAAGTGATGGGTTTAAAGGAAGCACATAACAGAAAAACCGGTAAGAAGAGGCCGACGAGCCAGAGAAACGAGGTATCTACCCGCACTATAGAATCAGTATCAGATTTCTGTCATCGAGTCGCACCGAACAAAAAACAAATCGAGAGGATGGTATTGTCGCTTTAGCACTGTCATCACATAGCACCATCTTTATTTGTACAGCGTGATAAGCGAACTACAGAAAGTGCAGCATAGATACATAGAGATGACTTGTGTGTAGTTATATTGGCTTCGAGTGAGAAGGTGAAGGCGGCATTCAATGAAAAGGGCTTGGAAAGCAACGCATCTGAATAACAAACGAGGCGAATACCGGAGTACTTGCGATTCTCAAGTAACGACATAGCAATTCAATGATACTGTACGATTCCAGTAAACTTTTTCAAAATTTTTTCCTAATTATGGTATGCACCGTTGAAGAGAACACTACAGTTGTATTTTCAATTCAACGAAATTTGGTTCAATAATTTTTGAAAAATAATATTTGAGAAGAAAATTTTCGGAAGAATTGTTCTTCATTAATTTGACAATCGGGGAACTTGGTATCCGGTAAAATATACCTATTCGAAAACACGCCGTGAACGCCGGTTAACCGATTCTATTTCCGATTTCGAAGACGCAATTGAAGACCTTTTCTACCCACCACGCCTCCTCTCCACGCAATTTCGTCCTTTTCCTACAAGGATAATATAATAGATGTAAACCTCAGCAATGGTATTGGAATATCAGTAAATAGATACAATGACTCGGTGAGGGTATTAATATAGACAGTGTACGTACATTGATTTCATTTTTGACGACTACACCAACGCCCAAGCTGATCGAGAAATCTCCGTATGCACGACGGAATACTGCAATGCATACATAAGGATAGCGACTAAAAACTAATTCGAACGGTACACGATCTTACGACTTGATTTTGCTCCATTGAACAATGAATTCATTTGATAAGAAAATGGGTGCGAGGTGAGTGCAACCGCATACTTGAACATAAATCCTAAATTCGCTACTGTAGAACAAAACTAGCAAACGTTCCCTATACCTTACATTGAACTTGAAATATTTCCATTATTGGGTAGCGAATTTACGTAGATGGTCTTATCGTAGGAGAAAGAGAAGAGAACATAAATTTCAATATTTTGTACGAATCAACGTAACCTAATTCAGACTCTACCAACGTAATGACATTCGATTCTAACTATTCGACAACCTCAAGTGCACAAGAAACAGATGCACATCCGGCAAGGAAAGTTAATACAGCGTAATAAGTAGCTGTGGAGCGTCCGAATTTTTCGCAACTTGACGCTCTTTCGTGATGGTATAGAAATGATGAAAAATAATAATATTTCAAATATGAAATTCAAAACAAACTTACAACGGTATTTTCTTGATTCTATCCTCCATCATCTCCGACGTAGTTTGAGGATATTCTTCGTCCAGGCTATCGCATCCGGAACTGCTAGCGGTAACGTCTGAATCAAAATCATGGGCGATTGCCCGGGCCTGCGCGTGAAGTTCGCCAGCGATTTTCTCGATGTGATCATAAATATTAGCATCGAAATTTGGAGCTACCGACAGAACACAACCACGAGCGTTCCTCGCTTCCCTCGAACCGAAACCAAAATAATGGTTAAATCTGTCATTATTTAACGGCACGCACGACTGCTCCGAGCAACGTTTCAAACGCTTCACGTAAGCATCCATCGTGACTTCGGAATGCGAATTGGTAGATTGCTGCAGGTCGACGAATTTACACCTGCAGAAATCAAGCAAACCCGAAATCTGCTCGGACGTGTGCAGACCATACAACTTGGACTGCTTCAATTTCAATCGTCTGGTCAACCTGTCGATTCGCCTTTCCATTAAAAGGCATCTTTTATGATTTTCTTCACCGACATCTGCGTAAGAGACGGTAGTCGGAGTAGGCGTCATAGCTACAGAGTCCATTTCTGTCGCGCTCACCTGACCCAACAAATCGCTTCCAAGCCGAGGTATTTCGTTTGTTTCGGAGAATGTTTGCCCATTGGTTAATGAAGGCACAGGTGTTAGTGCTTTTCCAACCTCACTAGAAGCAGTCATCATTTTGAGAAACTCTTCGCAGTCTTGCTGAAAACTGCCTCCGTTGTGGCACATCTCTTTCTCTAAATTCGTTAAGATATCAGCCGGAGCACAACGTCTATCTTTCATGTTCAAACTCGTGTCAAAATTAGGCATATCTATCTTTTGCAAGCCCATTTCTGCTTTATTCTCCATAGAATCACTTTCACTCATTATATAGCACACCGCGACAAAGCAATACGCGATTAAACAATTAATATCAAAGTTACTCTTATTTAAAACGTAGTCGGCACGAAAATTAACGCGCAAACCCACGAACGGATCACCATTCGCACGTCTCACAGTTCTCTTATTCGCGAAAATACAAAATACTATCACGTACATAAGTTGTAATTGTTTAGAGCATTTTCGAAAATGATCACCGGCGCCGATAACAACACATTTGATTGGATGAGACTTTGCAGGAATAGAAGAATCTTTCATAAAAATTATATACGTACAAACTGGTGCCATGACAACATTGGTTCGCCTCAAAGAGGCAAGCCGAAATCCCATTCATTCATGGAGTAAAACTACATCTTCAATGCTGTAATATTTTGTGAATACGAAGGTCGCTCGAGTTCGCGGGGTCAGTAGCTCATTTCCGAAGCAATGGCAAATGGCGTAGAGACGATAGTAACTTGAAAAAGTTTTCTATCAAAAGAATTCATTTGCAAACCCAGTGTATAGCGGGAAAATTCACTTTCGATTTCACCCTGTAATGATGTAAACAAACGCCAATTCAACGATTAATCGATTCGTCCATGAATTAGAAGATTAATTTTTTATGTTCTCAACACGACTTCCGCTGAAATCCAGTTGAATAGACGACATTCGAAGAAGAATCTCGTTCCTGAGAGAGGCGTTATGTACATAATAATTCTGTATTAAAGATGGACGACATGGAGTACCGCCGACAAACGGTAGGGATCTTACACCACGTGATACAACTGCGAAGAACTAGCGCGAACTATTCCTCTGAATGCCACGTTTCACATCAACAAATAATTAACGATGAGCAAAAGAATTACCACCAAAACATATTTACAACAATATTTCAAGAAATAAAATGCTCTGATTTAATTAAAACTATAATATAAAACGAAATACACATCCTCTTAATGGACTCATTACAAGATGGCGTTTAATTCCTCACAATGTACACTTTTCACTTGAATCACGGACTACAAAAACCACTGCGATGTTCAGATACGTCGACTGTCGTGTGTCGACGACGTCGTTTCGTCGATCACAATAAGCGCTGCTAACGGAACAACAAAGAAGAAAGATCAGGCGTATTTTATATAGACTAAAAAACAGGACGATTGCAATTAGTGCCAGAAACTGCCAGATCGAGTGCGAAGCAGCACAAGCGAGCAGTTCAGTAGTGATTCAATACGTTCATTCAAACATCAATCGAATCGACTGATGGACCATTTTTGAATGACGTCTTAATTTTCATATTGTTTAGGAAAAAGGTATCTATATTGTATCTGACTGCAGATACTATTCGAATGAATTCGAACGTACAACCCCTGCTGTCTATCTAATCCAGATATGTTTCATACAAGAAATGTTCGTCGTCAGTTCTACTTTTGTTAAAAATAGTTCAAGAGCCTAACATTTGAATGAAACGTTTTCCTAATATCCATCAAAGTCTGCAAAATCAAAATCTCATTCATATGAGCAGTATATGAACGTCAACAGAGTAGCAGCGTGTAAATGTAAATTTTTCATGTATACGTCATCACAAAAATGGTCCATTTTGTGGTGACACACGGCATGGGCACACGGCCGTAAAATGCAGCGATGTCACAATGTCACTAAAAAATGAAGTAAGCGATTTGATTTTAGGGCTTAATTTATTTTTGCTTAATTAGCCTAAAGCTTATTACTTGACTTATGGGTACATTCACAGAGTGGGTACATTCAAACTTGAAGTCTATAAGTAGTTTTGGAATTGCTCGCTCCAAACTTTGGTAAATCTCGTTTTCAAAAATTGATTGATCAATTATTAAGAAGTAGGGGAACTATGTGCATTGCAGAACATAATTTGAATTCTAAGTATTCTACTTTCTTTGGGATGCTTTTCGAACTAATGCCCTGGTCATTTGCGTACCCTATTATGAACTATGGGTTTAAGGTGAAAGTGACCCTATTATAAACTATCGGTTTAGGGTGAAAGTGAATGAAAACCTGCTGCCGTGAATAACGTTGACAGACGTCAGTCCCTCTTTGGCCATTTTTCTACGCATGAGATAGGACTTCATGTTAGAATATCGATACAGTAAAAAAGAAAAGCCAAATCAATAGCGTTGGGTATGGGTTGCTGATACATGGCGTGACTTTCTCTCACCTTTTTTTTAAACAGCGGGCTGCTTCTCAAATACAACTACGGCTAGATAATATCCCACGTTTTTTTTTTCATTTTCTTTGTTGTACCAGTGGCCTATCCAGGGTGGATTGGGAAGATAGATCCCACCGAGCTCTATTTTTCATTCTTTTGGTAGGGTTGTGAGAAAGAAGTGATACGAAAGTGACATCCTTACTCATGTCCTCCCAATTCTTTAAATAGGGAGAGTTTTCTGAACTATACGTAATTGTAGAAGGAGAACCAAGGCAAGGAACAACAATCTCAAGTCAGCATATTTTTTACAGAACATAAACATATCCGTACTTGAATATAAATTACATGTCATAAATTTCACTCATGATTTTAGGAGAATAGAGAATAAAACGAATAAATAAATAACATGAACAAGAGATAAGTAAAAATTTGTCAGATAAACATATGGCATAATTCTATTTAATGAAAAGAATTTACAAATCAATCTAACCGTGTGTACAAACATGTAATGAACCACTCTCACTAAAAATAATGTTCAATACAACGAATCACAAACGCGAGACTCAACTATCTCACAAAAATGAAAAAAGCGAAAATTGACTTCGAACAAAAAATGAAGGAAAAATCAATCATACATTTTCAAATTTATTGGTGGTTCGACAAAAATGTTGGGAGATGAATCTATTTAGGACAACCCGTATTGTGGACGTGTAGGTAGTTGTCTCGTTACACTCATATCACAGATACATGCTCTCAATCTGCTCCGATCCTTTTTCTTTTTCGAGTAAATACCGTAACTCGATTAAAGGAAAAGGTTAAACCAAGAAAGATCACCCACTGCTTACCAGTGATTGATAAAATGCGCAGATATTTTGTTACTACCTTCAATATTATTCTTAGGGAAGACTATTTTCTAACTTCACTAGAAAACAGATGAAAAAAAGAAAGAAGGAGGAGGAGAAGAAAACATTGAACAATGCACAATATAGAACCCCATTAGAATAACCAAAAGATTAATTTACAGTATATAATATAAAGGTTTGCTCCACTTTTGATTCATAAATACACGGTAAAAAATGGTATAAGTTAGGTATACAAATAATTGCAAAATACGAAACGAAAGAAGCACCGACTATTTGCATTAATGAAAAGAAATCACAAATGTCAAGTCACAGTACAAATCCCATTGTCAAGAATTTTAGTTCGCTTAATTAAACGGTAACGAAAACGATCTAAAACTAAAATCAACGAGAATAACTGTACCGTACGGAGTTTCTACCAACTGATTTCAAAACATTGGTAAATTTTAAACATGTTACTTATATCATACCTATTCAATTTCCAGAACGCCACGAGTAATAAATTATTTTTGAAAAAGAGAACGACAAAAATAGTTTTCTAATAAGAGAAATTTACTTGACATAATTGTGAATGAATAAGTCGAACCATCTTATAAAAACGAAAAATTAATAAAACTAAGCTTATATACATTATATAATACATTTTCTTTTAATCTTGATATTTAAAATCCTTCAGAAGTTCCTCGCTTTCTAATAACTAGATTTTGAACAAAATGATTTCCTACGACTGTCATTTTAAAATATTTCTTGGTGTTTTCATTATTCTAGATAAGCAATGTTAATGTTCACACACATGATTGTCTCTAAATGAGCACAATTTCAGTCATATCAACTTAGCAAATTCAGATATGAAAGAGAAATGTTCACACACCAATGATGAACGCACGTATCAACGTTTTCGATCTTCAGGTATTTTAATTTGGTTTCGGAAAATGTTACGCTTGATTTGTGTACACCCGTACGAAATAAAGAAATGTTTGCCAAATACGGGATTGAATACCTGTAAAATACAATATACATGATCGACTTTGGAAGATATCAAAAATAATTTTTAGATTAATTTCAGAACGTGAAGTTCAACTGTACAGATCAGAATTAACGGATCAACAAAATTAAGGATCACAATAAAAATACTCATGAAGAAAACGAAGATCAGTATTTCTATCAGAGGAGTGTGCAGTTTAAAGTTTTTATGAGAGGTAAGGGCCGATTTCTCTGGACTTTTTAAACAAATGGCTCCTGGTCAATCAGCTATTCCTGATTTCAAACTTCTAGCCGTTTTCCCAGTAACTATTTAGGACAAATGCTGAACTGGAACTCATAGACACCGCTTTTTTCATTCATGGGGATGGGATATTCTAATTTGATAAGATATTTTTTAAAGAGTCAACGGCGTAGAAAGCAAGTCCAAAGTGCAGGGGCCTGCGCAGAGTGAGAGAGAAGGAGAAGGAGAAAGAGATATTATTCAGATTCGAGTAGACACGTCAATTCTATTTTGTACGGCTCATTCAAACACCAAAACGGAAGTGCAGTAAAATTATGAAGAAAAATAAGGACGTAGATTACAAGGAATTCTACGTTAAATTCGAAACTATTCTTCAGAGTATAACCAAAATTTTCAGCCCAATCATAGAGGGAACGTATACATTTCACTCAAGAAGTCTTGTTTTTTTTCTTTTTATTGAACTGAAGTGTACTGTTGAGGGTCATCTGAACAACTAAAAACGTACAACAGAATTTCAAAAAAGCGTTCATAACTCAAGGTGCTTTCAAATTATATCTATATTTCCATAAAAGGATAGAATTTGCCCATGAAAAATTGATTCTGGGTTTAAAAAACTTTCACACCATAATTTTTCGCATTCAGCCAATAAATTATAGTTTGAAAAAATGGAACTTCTAGTCAAAATAGAGTAACGGGGCGTTTACTGGTTTTCAAAACGATACGAGTCGCACTCATTAAGATAAAAATCGAGATAGCAAAACAACCAAGCAGTACTACATATTTTCGTTGACATTACAGAACCTTCGTTTACGCGATCATCGACAGAAAATACAACTAAATGAATTCGATATTTTTGGAAGGAACAAATACTTTTCCAACTTTTTCATACTTCCAAGGCAAAACGTTGAAAAAATACAGTTGTTTTTTCTGAAACCATCAGCGCATTGAAAACGGTCATCTGAGAACACGGTATTCTTCTCATCCCTTCATTTTTTTCTCTTTTTTCAAGGTCGTCCGAAGAAAACATTTACCGTAGTTACAGTCTCTCTAAAACGGTTACGGGAATGTCTTCTTGAAAACAGACTCACTACAACGTAAAATATCTATGTTCTGCTGTAGCCTCGATTTTGGAGTGTTTCTAGGATGATAGAAATATTTGTAAAGCGACGCACAAATTTGCGTCCCACCTACTTCGATCTTTGAAAACTTTTACAATAAACTGTCTAAAAACATTGTTTACCGAATAATTTCTATTTTATGAATGTGGCAAATACAGCCCACATTACATCGTTCCCCTGCGCTTTCATACACTCAGCTTCCAAATCCATATCGACCAATTCTCGAACTCGCTTCATCGCTAATTCGTAGTCATCATCATTTAACGGTATGAATGCATTTTCCAAAACATCCGATGCGTGCGCTAAGAATATCAACGATAATGTTCGTTTATCCATTCTTTGAGGATCGTTAACCCACTTCGAAAGAACAGCATCCTGTACCTGAATATTAAAAGCGAGACAAGAGGGGTAAAGTATAAAACATCTATAATATAACATGACTCCATCACTTCCGGTTTGGAAGTCTATACCAACTTTCTTGATTAGTCTCGTTTTAGCCTGATTATCTGTCAGAGGATGAGTAGTCATATCGAATAGGAAGAAATTCTGTTTCTCGGTAGTCAGAACACCTTTCTCGACAAGGTTTTTCGCAAGTCTTTCTCGAACATTCTTCAATTGATACTTCAATTTCAATGGATTCCATGTTTCACCTGCGAGATTAAGATGTCAGACCCGTGTACGGCGATTAAAATTGACTGCTAGTCAGAAGAAATCTCACAAATATTTACCACTCAAGAATTCAATCCAACTTTGAACAGTTTCGGGTGGTTGTGTTTCCTTCATATGTTTTAACGCTTCATCCAGCAATACATCACCAGTTAAACTTTCATTTTTCACAGAAACCTTACGGTTCATTAAACTTTTTCGTCGCATACCCGCTTTCTCAAGTTCGATACGACTACGTAAAGCTAATTCAACCAATATACAGCCACGCAATCCAGACGATATACAGTCGTTCCAAAAAGAAGTGTAACCCTGAACAAATGAACGCAAATTCTTAAAAAATAATACAATGAGCAGTATAAAATATAATCTATTGATCTCAATTTACTCCACCTCTTTGTCTTTCAATCCGAGAAGTAACACTTCCTCCATCAATGTTAGACGAGTTTCTTTGGAATCACCATCTTCCAGCAAATCATCTCTATCCTCTCTGCTATCGTCGACATGGTTTTCTTTACTGCTCGCGGAGGAATTATCTCGTGCAACGTTACGCCGAACTAAACCGTCACCGCGATTCATTTCTGTACGAGTTTCTCACGGACGAAGGAAATAGCGAAATTTCCCTTTAGTATAACGCCATGTTGAGTTTCGACAACGACTGTAAAGTCAACTTTTCTTTCCAATTATAAATTGTTAGCGATCATTTAAAACAAGAACAAACAGGGAATTGAATTGAAGTTGAAATAGATTTTGCTAAGAAGATACAACGTGTTCTATGTCATTCGGATGTACCTTTTGAGCTTACGTAGATAGATGAGATAGATATAACTAAAAAATCATAAAAATATGAACGAACACAACTTGCTATCATTTTTAGTAAACAAAAAAAAAAAAAAAAAAAAAAACAAATTCCAAGTAGTATTTTTTAGTAGTACAAAAATAAAATAATACGAAAATTAATACCTTCGCCAATGTTGGTAGCCTTGACTACGCTCACGATAAGGATCACAGCCATCAGCATTCAGCAGATCACGGATAAAACATTGGCGCTATAGTCGGTTGAACCTAGGATTACAAATTGAATTTGACGTCACCGATTATTCAGTAGTGCTCTGCCGTACAAAATGGAATGGACGTATCTGCATACTGATAATCAGCAAATAAAGGTATTTGTGTCATGAATGAAGAACCCTTTGTTGCAGATTGTAAATATGAAGATACGTCCATTCTATTTTGTACGGCAGTGCTCTAGTGTTAGTGCGTCCGTTAGTGCGTCCATAACGCACCAACACTAGAACACTACAGAATAATTGGTGACTTCAAATTTGTAATCCTAAGTTGAACGGACTAAACTACAACACCCGAGTATTAACACGCGCCATTTTGACTCCTAGAAAGAACACCCCCCCCCCCCACAACGAGAGACAATGTTGAATATCAGTGATTTACAAAAGAGGATTATGTACTCAAAAACGGCTCGATGAAGATTTTTAAAATTACCCCCGTTAAAAAGGAAATAATTATAATATGTAGAATAGATCATGTCCTCTTCATTTTTATGCGCCAAAGTTCATGAAATTTTCATTACCGGTATTGATTGATAAATGGAACTTGTTTTATTTGTACAACTGCGCGCATAAGAGTCTTACATACGTAGTTATACAAAAAAACAAGTACAAGTTCTATTCATCAATCAATAACTCATGAAAAGAGCTTCAGCGAGTATTCATTAATGAAGAAACGTGATCTATTCTATATGAAATTTCATTTTTAACCAGGGTAATTTTAAAATAATTCATTAGCAGTTCTCGAGTAACTCTTTTCAAAATCATGAATTCAACATGGTCTCTCATGTGAGCACGTTCTTTCTAGGTGTTGAAATGACGCGTATCAATACCTTATTACTTGGGTCATTGAGACATTGACTATACAGTACTATTGGTTGGCGGCGCGCCTTTGGCGCATCTGACCGACAGCGGTGTGTTGAGTAGATATCTGTGTTTTGTAGCTATTTGGATTTTAAAGGTATCTTGTGTTTCAAGGAGCTGCTTTGCTAGTTCTCTACATCTTTCCAAAATTCAGTATTCAAAAAGAGTATTGGATTCACTTGAATTTTCTGTTCTCTTTCTCTCTCTCTCTCTCACACACAGAGTAAGTAACAGTTTTACTACGTTGATAGTCCTCGTTTTTTCCCCAATTTTTTCGCTCATCTCTCCATCCTGAGGGAGCCAAACAGTCAGAATTCATTTGAAAGCTTTACTCAAATAAAGAAAATTTTTTCAAAAACAATTCCATGCTGGTAGGTAAATGCGTTCAAAAGTTGTGGAATATCATACTGATGTACAAACATACATCACAGGGTATAGGTATAGCATGGCCGTCTCAAAGGAAAGCCGGAACATGCACAGAACAGCAACGCTGTGAGAGTAGGCTGACTTTTACATGTGCTCTTATGGAGAAAAAGTGGTTTCTTGAGAATCAGTGAGTACCTGTTGAATTTGGTGAAAAATTGAAGAGAACAAAAATTGTAGGCCATTAAATTCTCTATCAGAAAATGTATTAAACTCAATTTTCAAAATTTTGCATTAATTTACATGTAAACCCGGCGGCCTACTTAGCTGTTGCCAGATCTGCATGTTCCCGCCTTCCTTTGAGACGACCATGGGTATAGAGAAAAATATTCTACTTATATTGCAGAAGATTTCTCTAGTTACATTAACGTTGAGAAAATAGAAAGGAGCACCTCTAACGTGTTACAAATTGAACAGGTAGCGTCCCAATCCGGTTCTTGTGAACACAGGATGTCAGCGTAGGAACAAAATAGAGTCAACTCGACAGTTGCGTGCAGGTATCTTTTTTCAATGAATTGAATCGCATCGCGTCAAGTGATGCGTACAGCGAGAACACAATTTTTAATAAGAACTTTTTTTCTATGGGAGCTAAAATCCTCATTTATGACTTAAATTTTATCCCTGAATGACTTGAATATGTGGCAAAAATTTCAAGTCGATAGGTAAAGCGGTTCTCAAGTTATTAGGGAATCAACATGACGTCACACGGCATGTTCTATTGTCTCACTTTTTAGCGATGTTACATTGCCTGTTATGGGACGCGTTTGGTTTTTCTCAATTATCTTTGGAAAGAAGGCCTAAAATGGAAAAATGATGAGAATGAGATTTATTGCCCTTATAATTTCCTACATTATGGTACAAGAAAAAATTACAAAATTTTAAAGGTAGGTCCAATCGATAGGAAATTACAAGGGGAACAAACTTTGTTCTCTTCATTTTTTCGCATAAAGGCTTATTTTCTGAGAAAACTGAGAAAAACAGGATACGCTCCATAAGCCGCAATGTATTACTGCCAACGAGTGAGATCTTGTGAGTCACAATTGTGACGTCAGTGTAATTGCCTAATACAAGGACAGACAGACAGACCGATAGATAGACAAACATTCTGCTTTATATAATTTAGATACATACTTTGTAAGCAGCCATACAACCTTTGGTTTAAAAAGTTGTTGTTTTGTTGGAAACTGCTACCTGAGTGCAATGGGTGTTGACTGTTGGTGCAAAAGAGAGAGAACATACATCCCTCTCTGTTAAACCCAAGTCTTAACACCTGGCAAGATCTGTTATTTGTTTCCAATGTGCATCCACAAACCAAAAACATTTTAACAATAGGTTTGTATGTCTGCTTTCTGGTTGTGCAAGTTGTGAAAATCAAAAAGCAGCACTTTGCAGAACACCATCTCTGTAAAACTGATCACTATGCAGCATGGTGTTCTGCAAAGCAGGGCCTGCTGCAAAGTACCTTTTTTATCCACTCCTCAATCCCGTTGAACATTGCTCATGGCGTGAGGTGGTGGTGACGGTAGCGTGTACACCACAAGGTGAATGTCACATCAAACCTTATTGTAACGCTGTGGTGTGTTGCAGTCCTTACCGCCACGCACGGATTTATGATTTGGTAATGCAGCACTTCTGTGACTATGATCATTGTAAGTACCCTAGATATGTTGTTATTATTAATACTCGCGCACAATCCCTGAACTGCAGCAGCCTCAAACGTAGTCACTACCTGCAAGGGTGACCGTCTACTTTTTTTTTCTTGCGGTATCCATGCAGTGTAGTGTACGCAGTCACCACAAAGTAATGTGAGCGTAAAAGTGGTCCGTCCATCGGCGTATCATTAAATTTGAGCGTGAGTGCCCATATACTTCTCCATTATGTAGTTGTAGCGCTGCCACCCCACGCTAGCGTGGCTCTGCTTTCAAAATGTTGATTTTTGCGGTAGAATGTTCAACGCACATCTGAAAGTTTCAGACTACAAAAATAATCTATAAAAATGCGTTCTTTCTTTGGGCCATGCATCCGTCAGAGAGCGCAACCTTCAAGTCAAAGTTATCAAAGGACAGAAGGTTAACCATGGAATGATGAACACGGGAAAAAAAATCCTCAAATCAGAATTTTTCAAGACTTTTGAAATAACAGGCAGCTTTTTGGGCAGCGACCATGCCCGTTTTCTTTTTGTCACCCTTGCCCATTCGCCTGTTACCTGTTATGTTGAATTGACGCACTGCCTGTTGCCTGTTATGACCGTTATAAATTTTGGACAGGATGGCATAACTGGCAGCCTGCCCGTTCATCAAAACGGGCAATGCGGACAAAAACCTGACAAAAAGAGCTCAAAGTTCATGAGATAAAGATGAACTTTTTTAAAGGTGCTTTACTGATAAATTGTTATCAGTGACAGGAATAGGGAAGTTCATGGTTCATGCCGTAACTACTCGCGGCCCATGTCCTCACTCGTTATTATAGGACTCTACTAATAGTTTTTCTGCATAAGGCATTGCTACAGCCTTGTGGCCCGTTATGCCAGCTATTTTTTTGAAAATAACCGGCAGAACGGTTGCCAGAAATGCCGGCTGCCTGTCAAAAATTATTTTGGTCAAAAGCCCTAGAATTTTTTGAAAATAGCTTGTTGAAAATGATTTCTTCTGGTACTATATAGTAATCAAATCCTTTAAAATATGAGACCAAAACTACCAAACCTTTATAAGTCTCTGTTGGTCCGGTCAGCTTTGAAATTTAAAACAGTCAAAGGTTATTGGTCACATAGAGTATTTTTCAAAACGGTCAAACGGTTGTGACCATTATTGAAAAATGAATTGGTCATATACTGGTTAAAATGGGGGAAAAGCATTTTTTGGAAAAAACATGTTATTTTTTGTTCAAGAAACAAAAACATTATGTTTTTGAACATAGAAACATTGAAAAGATGACTGTAACCATAACTGTTATGACCAATTGATCAAAATGTATAAACGGTCAAACAGTAACGATCAGTCCCACTCCCACATTTTACTTAGAACATTTTTTGGTCAATTGGTCAGACATTCTCATTTTGTTTCAGTTAATGGTCATAACTGTTATAATAACAGTTATTCCGGAATCCCTATCTCCACTACTTCTTGGGCATTACCGCATTAATCTTAAAATGACAAATTTTTCTTTTCTTTTTGCGGCACTGGCTTAGTACTCTGTACTATCTTTACTCTGTTGCGTTCTAGTGCAATTATTGTGAGAAAACTAAGTTTGTAGAATGCAAAATCCTAATTTCCTGACAATTGCAAAACTGTAATCTGTACTTCAATGATTCATTAAATCATTTCCCACTTCAGAAATGAAAATGCCGTCCTTTGACACCCATATTGAAATTGAGGCAATGGATGGAAAAAGGGCCTTGAAAAAAACTGTAGTTTTTGATTAAAGAATTCAAAGTGGAATATTTTTGTTTGTACATCATAACTTTTCTTCAAATTTGAATATATTGTTTGTATGAGACTAAAGAATAATTTCACATCAATTGCAATCCAAAAATCTTCTCCTGAAAGTTTATATAACGCTTGAAATGATGAAACTCCAAGGCCCTTATTCCGTGAAACAATGAAAATGTATGTTGACATCTGATTTTCCTGGTTTGTTTTTTTGTTCTTTTTTCTCTTCTATTCTCTTCTATCATGGTCGTGAATCATTTTTGAAAATTTTTACTTTGTAGACATGTTGTTTACAGACAGTAGATGTTGTTTATAGACAGTAGGATCAATTTATTTTGATTTAATAATTTCCTTCTAAAAGGGCCTTATGTCCAGGCCCTTCTTCCATCCATCGCCTCAATTGCATATTTTTGCATATTTTGGCCCCTGTATTTTGGAGTGAAAAAGCATATTTTTGGCATATTTCAGCTACTCAAAATACATATGTGCATATTTTGAAACTTAGAGTGCATATTTTTCTGGTCTTAAGTTATAAGCATAGCAAAGACAACCTCTGTTTACTCTGTGCACTACACGCATTTTCCGCCTACCAGCGTAGGAAAAACCAGGCAACTGTCTGGCTCGTTTTTAGGGTCGGCCTGTCCTACAAGGCCGACCGTATTGTAATCACTTTTTTCTTTCTTTCTTCTTCTTCTTTGGATCAGTTAAGACGCTCACGTCATGTCATGGACGTCACCTACAGTAGTCCACGGCACAGAAAGCTGTGGGTATTTTTGTATTGAGATCACCTGTTCAAAAATTAGTGTTATCGGCATCGGCCCGTTATTTCGAGATTTCTTATCATGACAAAATTATATTGATTTTGTTTTGTTCTAATTTTGTTCCTTTTTTTTGCTAAAAAAGTTGCGCTTCTTTATTTTTGTTTTTGTTTCCGTTATGCGTGAATAATTTAGGGATTTTGGGGTGACCGCGCAAAATTTTTGACTTTTGTTTTTTGTTCTAGAATTTTCTGAGATAACAAATTCATTTTACTTTCAAATTTATTTTACTTTTGATTTGGTATGTGAGGTGCGCCACGCGGCTATCAGGCAAGTATTTATAAATTTGATTAAATGCTCTAATTTTTTCTTTGTGGGTATTTCTGTGTGAGCTATGCTGAATAGCCTTGTGTCTTTGGCTCTCTCCCTGTTATTATTGCATTTTGAGGCTCAAGCAAATACAGTTCAATTGTGTGTTATTATTTTGTATTAGGATCGCGTGTTTGAAAATTAGTGTTATTGGCGGTGATTGAAGCATATAATTGGTATTGAGCTACAGTGAACCAATTTTGACCAAACTCAATATATATCCTCCATAAGGATGCCAAAAGAACATTCATAGGTTAGAGCCCCCCTCTCCTCCCCAAGTGGAGGAGCGTGCATTTGGGGCCCTAAATATGTATCAAATTTGATCCAAATCAATGTATATCTTCTATGCAGATGCCTAAACAACATTCATAGGTTAGAGCCCCCAGAGCTTAATCCCTCACCCCTAGAGGGGACGTGCATTTGGAGCTCTAAATATGAACAACTTTAATTGAGCAGCAGAAAGGCCCCTGGGTAAATGTTTTTGTAGCTCAGACCAAGTATGGAAGTCACTGACAGTGTGATGAGAAGGAACTTCAGCATTTCAGGAAGCAGCATTCTTCAATATTTTCCAATTTGATATTGTGACATAATGGAAAATCAATCCATCAAAATTCAAGAAATAAAAAGATCGGCCGACCCTCTTCCAGCCTGGTACTGGCTGCTTGTTTTTTCAGAACCAGTCCAACATGTAGGAAGTTACTCATCTAGCCTTTGGATCTTTGGTACTCTGGATTGTCTTAGAGCGGAACCTCTGTGCTCCAGATTTTCTCCCAAGATCCGGATAAGCTCTGGAGCTCCAGAACTTTGTCAGTTTTCCAGAGAAGAGATATTTAACCCTTGGTTAATTTTAAAGACAAAACACGCATATATTTGCCACGTTAACGCTGTGATCGCCGTTGTATATCACCAGTCACCACCACTACTACACACCTACTTGTATTTTCTACTACCACAATTGAGAATATTTGAAATGCAGTCTCCACTACTGCTGCAGCGTGCGTATGAGCCAATCATAACAAAGCAATTGTCACGCTAATGTGTCAAATATATGCGTTTATTGGCTTCAATTTTAATTTTTGCATTGAAGTTAGACATCTCCAGCCATTTCTTCTCTGCAGTTTTCTTGAAGCTCTGGAGCTCCGGCAGTATTTTTCATCTCCTGAAAACATGGATCTGAGAGGCTTTTGCATTGTTTTCTTTACATAAGGTATCTCAAATAGATGAACAGAAATCCAGGGATGGCAAACGTAAGGCCCGTCACACACCTCAGCTCTGCCGTACAGAGTAGAACGGACGTATCTACAAAATAACAATCAGGAGAAAAAGATTTTTATTTTCAAAATGAGAGAACCGAGGATGAAAGGAGAGAATCTTGATCAATTTTCAATGAGAAATACAATGGTGATGATAGTTTCTTTATACAGACAAATATTTCAAAGGAATTCTGTAAAAATATATCTTGTGTAGATATATGTCCAAATTAGGGTCCAAATTAGGGCATATTATATGCAATGTTTACATGAAAAAGTGTTATCAATGTTACCTTTGGCTCAACCCAAACATTCTCTTGCGACCACGTTTAGCATTAGAATTGTCTCCAAAAAGTGAAAATAAAAGTTTTCCAATTTTGCAACCATGAAAAACTATCATGGGTAAAGGAGCTGCAAGTATCCCTTTTCTCCTAATTGTTATTTTGCAGATACGTCCGTTCTACTTTGTACGGCAGAACTATGCCACGCAAACTATGTAGTTGCACTCTACAGCACAAATGGAGCGCTTCACACCTTGGCTACAGCATAGCCGTGCTAACGTTGCCGAGCTATTTGTCTTCAATATATCCCAGGCTATGTAGCCGGCATAGTCCATCTCTCATTGGTTGTTTGAAAAAGGTAATAATAATCTGGTTTTTTATTGGTTGGAGAACAGCTGATGTAGTTGACTACATGAAGCTCAGGTGTGTGATTGTTGAAGTGGTAGCTGTAGCTTTGGCTACGTAGTTAGCATAGCATAGCTCAGGTGTGTGACAGGCCTAACAAAACTGTAACGTTATTTAACAAAACGAATCATTTTTTAAGAAATGTAACAAAGAAATAACAAAATCCATCTTTGAAAATCAACAAAACGGAAATGAAAACAAAAAAAATTTCAAAAAGCCGGATCACAGAGCGGATTCTAAAGGATCCAGATCTTTATCTGGAGCATTTGCCATTCAGAGCAAAGTGGCTGAACTATGGTGGCAGAAATTGTAACCTGATTAAGGTATGAAAGAATTGCATTATGTTTATGGGAAGAAAAACAAAGCTTCATACCTTATTTGCCCTTTTTTATGTACCACTTTAGCGCAGTCTGCTGGCGCTCTGAATGGCAAATAATATCCGTTAACATCACTAATGAAAGCTGAAAGGCGCTATAGGGGGAGGTATAATGGACAACCATTTTGATTGCAGAAGAGCCCGACCGCTTCTGTTCATCGCTCATTGCATTAAACGGAAGTGGCCCCGCTTGTGTTTACTTTTTTTGCAATCACAATGGCTGTCCATCATACCTGCCCCTATAGTGCCGTACGGTTTGACTATATATTATATGGACTGCGCTAAGCATTAAAAACTATGGTTCAATATGTAGTACAGTGAGGCCAAAAACAGAGTGGACGCAAGTTGCGGAACAAATACGAGAACAATTCACAAAATTACACAGTGCTTACAAGCAACGCAAGAACGACCGAGCAATGTGAGGGATTAAAATCCATTCTATAGACCATTTTTTTGTGACGTCACAAACTCCACATCTGTTTACTCCAAGGTACCCTACAGCCCGTCAAAATTGTCAATCTTACCCTAAATTACCAACTTGGTTTGTAAACAAAAACAAACTCCATAAGAAATATACGGGAGCGTTTTGATCTTACTTTCAGATTTGAAAACCAGAAATAAATAAAGAACCGCAGGTATATTTTCAAATACTTGAGAACTTCCTACTTCTGAATATAAACACGTAATTGCTTATTTATTCCTAATTTTTCAATTTGAACTTATGATCAAAACGTTCCAGTGTATTTCTTATGAGAATTGATAACGTGATAGAACCAAGAAGGATACAATCGCTCACACTCAAGGGTTTTTGAAGTGTGTTTGCAAGTGTTCGCGCATTGTTGGTAGGGAGTTGGCAATGAGTGACGTCACAAAAAAATGGTCTATTCTAGTCTATTCGCTCGCATTCCGTATCGCATTCCGCAACTTGCATTCACTCTGGTTTTGGCCTGAGGGGAGTGGTGCGACTGTGTTACGCTCACAGCGTACGTATATGAGGGGCGAACGGTACACATCACAAATGTGATGAGGAGGAAAGGTGCGACTTGTGTATTTTAAATGGTCGTGGTTTACCCGTCTGCTCCTTAGTACGTTATCAGGTCTGTGGACGCGCTTTTTGCTCATTTTATACACGTTAGCGCAGTCCACATAATATACTTAGACCATACAAGAGGTAGACCGAGCATAGTATTGAATTCTTGAAATGTAAACAAGGTCCATTATTCTTATTTTCTAGGCGCCGCGGTTCACTGTGGGGAAAGGAAACGCTGTACGGTGCGTTTCACTCCTCCGCGCCTTCACCCGCATTGCCTATACAAGGTCCATTATCCTTATTTTTCTTATCATGTTCTCGGTTCAACGCGTTGTACACGGTTAAATGGCCGATGCTTGGTCTACCTCTTATATGGTCTAAAATAATATATAGTCAAAGTCGGGCTCTTCTGCAATCAAAATGGTTGTCCATTATACCTCCAATGTCTATGGACTGCATACTGAATTTGGGGTGCTGGTAGCAATGGCGCGCTACCGTCAACATCTCTATTGACATGATCATGGGCAATTTCCCATTTGAGGAGGGTTCTGGCAAAAGGGCGTGATCCAGGGGGAAGCCCTTTTTGCTGAGACCATGATTTTTGGACGTTTCAGTTCATTGCGCATCTTTTTTTTTTTTTTTCATTTTTTTTTTGTATGGGATTTTACGCCAATTTTACCCTACTCTACAAAAAGGGCCTCCGCTATCTTTTTTTCTCCCGGTCCCTCTGAATTTAATATTCAACAGATTGACAATGTAATTATGTATCTTATAGAAGAAGAGTTGCTCTTCAACTTTCGTTCTTACACTTTTTTTGATTAAACTTATTGTTGCGAAGTTATATTCATCTAAACTTTCAAATTCATTTTTCTGTGTTAAATATTTTCTCGCGGAAGCCCGGCCTTCTGCCAGAACCCTCCTCATTTAACTACGTGTTGACTAATCTCGAAATAGCTTTGGAACAAAAGCTTTATTTGAAAAATTGAAGAGAATGAATTTTATTGGTCTTTAAATTATCTTTCACATGAGACCATTCTCTTTTTGGTCCAAATTTTTTCGGAAAATGAGCAGTTCTTTTTTTTCACACCATTGAAATTGTAGAGTGCGACTCTTTCGCGCTTGCACTCCGAATACTGATAAGACTGCACGGGGGCATGGTTCTAGTTTGGTGTTCGGTCATCGAATCTGCACAATGAAAATCTTCAATCTTGTCTTGGTCTCACAGCCTGGTCTTCACTCAGTATCTGGTATAATTATAGTAAAAGCACCCCCGTATAAAGTACTTTATCTATGAGTAAAAGTTCCTACATTATATCTCTGTAGTGTATGTATCTGAATTCAGCTGGGTTCGTGCTCTAGCGTCTAGACTCTAGGTAGCCTGACGTCCAACATGGATATTTTACCCGGCCTCACAACTACTGGAACTGAAAGCTGTACAAATTTCGAATAACATAATAACTACCATCATAATGATAATTCGTCAAATTCTGAACACTTGCATCTTTTACCGAAATTGTAGTACGGTACGTCCCCGCTAAATTAATTTTGCAAGCGAAAATTACAGCTGAAGAATAATTATGAATAATTTTCTGTTCAGAGTTGTACCGCATGGACCGAGAGGATTTTTTCGGGTATCCAACCTTCGGGTATGCCACATTTAGGAAATTATCTTGGAGCTATAAGAAACTGGGTTCATTTACAGGATACGAACCAGAACGTGATATTTTCGATTGTCGATTTACATGCCATCACTGTACAATATGTACGTAATCTTGGAGACTTAGATGAAAACATGCTCACTAGGTTTGATAGACAATAATTTAACGGAGTTATGTGCAAGTCTCACCATTCAGCTTCCTCTGCATTTCTTCGCAGGATTTTGAAAAACTTCCCGACAATATTCTTATGATGGTCGCGTGTTTACTAGCGTGCGGTGTGGATCCAAACAAAAGTCTCTTGTTCCTACAGTCTGAGGTTTGTACAAACTTCGGCTCCAATAACTTATTGAACAATGAAATGAAAGTTAGTCGTTCAGTACGTTACCGTTCAAAGTTTTGGGGACCATCCCTGCGCTAAATATTTTAAATTTCGTGATGAGCATACTGAGGTTTATTTCACTCATGATCAGTAAAATGCCGCCGCAAAATCGTTCCTCCAAAAAGTCAATTAATTTGTGGTCAATTTATATTTTTCTACTCGATTTTTCATGCGCACTTTTCGCACCATGTTTTGCAGATCCCACAACACACTCAACTTTGCTGGCTTTTGGGGTGCTTGTGTACGACTGCTAGATTAGCTAGAATGCCCCAATACCGTGAAAAATCATCTTCCAAAATAGATGCAGGATTGGGATTGTACCTGTATCCAGTTCTGCAAGCAGCTGATATTCTAATTTATCGGTAAGCAGAACAACCACCATTTGACAAACTTGCGCTATGAGTTAACAATTCTTCATTTCTTTCTAAAGTGCCACAAAAGTCCCTGTAGGAAATGATCAAATGCAACACCTGCAATTAGCTCGTGAATTAGCCAGAAAGTTCAACAGAATTTTTGGAGAAACGTTTCCGGAACCGATCCACCTCGTGACAAGTTAGTTATTCTTGTATATTCCATGATTCTTTTTCATTACAAAGCAGTACTTTTTGTAAAATAGATGAGTATGCTGGGAGGATAAAAGATCTTCGCAATCCGAAGATGAAGATGTCGAAGTCAACGTCAACGATCAATGGAAGAATAGAAATAACCGATGCACCTGAGACAATTCTCAAGAAAATCAAATTGGCACTCACAGATTTTACGTCGGCTGTTTCTTTCGACCCTATAGAGCGACCTGGTGTTTCGAATTTAATTGCTATTCATTCTGCTTTGATAAATCGTACACCTGAAGAAATTTGTAACGATATGCGTAGTCTGAACACTGGGCAGTAAGTGTTGCTTTCTTAGAATTGAATCTTTAAGGTTAGAGTGCTATCCTGATAACTAGTAAACTATCTAAAAGCATCGACAGGGAATCTTGGTTGTACGTTACAACCATGTCTAGAGTGAACGATGAGATGGTTTAATTTGCGTGTACATTTGATGAGAAAGGGTATTTGGAAAGACGTCCATTCTCTGGTTCAAAAAATGAGCTATCACATTTTACGATTACAAAGCAGCAGTACAGACAACTATTGTCATCCGAATCGACTGATTAATTTATTGTGTAACAGGATTTGAATGAGGAGGAGGATTGTCTTGTAAAATGAAATCATCATCTGTATGTTCATGCCAGTGCCAACATTACTATCCACTTTTCAAAAACGATTCAAGTTCTCATCGCTTAGGTCAGTATGATAAAACAAAAACGGGATTTGAAATTTACCGAACAGATTTGTGATTTTGGTGTAGAGAAAATTTATGGAGAAATGTACGAAGGAAAATTGCAAAAGTAGATTCCTCTAAAAGTACTCGAAATAGAATGACGAAATATAAAATTTAATCATAGTCATAATCATGAAATGAAAATGCAGAGCTTAGTCAAAATTACTGGTTCAATATTAGGATTCAGACTCTGTTTGCAAATGCAGGTACAAAATTGTTGTAGCTGAAGCTGTGATCGAAACCTTGAAACCCATTCGTGAGGAAGTATTGAGACTTTCAAGAGACAGAAGTTACCTCTCCAGTATTCTACATAATGGAACGGAAGCTGCATCGTCTATCGCATCGAACACGTGGGAATTAGTTAGAAAAAAAACGGGAATTCGAAAAGATATTAGTCAATAAATCCTTTACAATATGAATTGATCGTATTCTTATTGATGGGTGTTTCAGCTAGATAACTTCTTCGTTACAGTGTACACGCAAATTATTACAACACATTTGAAAATATTAGTTTTATTTTCAATCGCCTTCTCTCGCAATAGTGGTTTCATAACTCGGTCAAGATGTTACCTGTCTTATTCTCAACAACCACTTTCTCACGTTTGTACTTTTGGTAATCTTCGAGCTGCTTTTGAGCATCTTCAATTTGTTCCATCGTTATCGAGGGCTCTTTAATACCGCATTCTATTTCCTCTTTTCTCATCCAGATGAACGACGCGACCTTCTCTTTCAAAAATTCTTCCTTTTGATCATCCAAATGCTCTCTATACTCCAACAACTTGTTCTGTTTGTAATTATGTACGTAATCTTCGGTTAATTTCCTAATAGATTGCTCTCTCCCCAAGACGCATTTTTCTTCTCTAAAAATGAAATCAAAATGTAAGTTGAATGAGACTGAAGATACTAGGCAAAAAAAATGGTATCAATCATACTAACGGACTGGGTTGGTAAGTAAGACTAAGTTTTTCAAGTAACCATTCGAATCGTTTGTAATCACACTCCCGCAATTCAGTCAATCTGTGATGTCGACTGAAGATGATACGGTTTAAATGCTTACGAGCTGGTCTGTGAAATGGTCGCTTTTGAAGGTGTTCATTCAAATTACGAATTGTCGCAGTTTGCCGAGCAACTAAAATAAGAAAACTTCAATTATGATACACTTCAACTCACATCACTTCTAGAAATCTCCACATACTCGTCGCTTCTAGAGAAAAGTCATCGTATTGATGATTTCGAACAGAGGCAATCATGGAATCCTTTATGTGCTTCTGAGCGAATTTACGTCCCAGGAAATCAAAGCTAAACATACGCTTAACGGAGTCATTCAACCTGAAAAGTTGGTGCACATTTTTCCGATCAGTTTAAGTAGTAGCTATCACAACATAAAACAGAAAAATTTCCAAGAATTACTCTCTAGAGTTAAATGAGTTCATGACGTTACGAGGATGTCCGGTCATATCTATGGGCTCATTTGTTGTAACAAGATCGCCAGTCTTCCAAGGGTGGTTGAAAGGAAGCTTCTTCGGTTCTTTCCAAGTGACCGGAGTGTTGGGTATATTACCTTTTGGTAAAAGAGTTTCGAATCGTTGCCAATTTTTCAAGTAAAAATATCGGACAAAAACCGCAGAAAAGACATGTTTCTTGGTTTGAAAAATACTCGAAGCGTTGAAATTCTTACAGTAGAAACCGGCGATCATCATTACATCCAAGAAACGTAAGGTTCGTTCCCTTCCTGGCAAAATTTGATAATCAATTAATCAAATGACAGAATTAAGGCTCTAACAATGCAAGTATTTGTCTGGTACGTGTATAGTCAATGGCAAAAACTAATCGGACCCAACAGCGCTGGCTTCGGTGATAACGCAACCCGGGTACTCGATAGACATCGCGGGTATGGAAGTGAGCGGGCGGTAACCATTTTCATAAAATTTCAATGAATTTCAAAAGCAATACTTGGAAAAGAAATTTTGTGCTAAGCAAATGTAGTTCTTTCAATTTTTTCAAAAAATTGCTTCTTTCCAAAGATATTCTCAAGTGAAAGTTGCATTACAAGATTACAACAAAATGGAATATTTTCTCCTTGACCCCGGTTTCATTTTCGCGACTACAGCGAACCTGGCGGCTGTAGGGATCGAATGGCTCAGTCCAATTAAAAAATAGTCAAAGAAGATCATATGAGGTATTTCCCGCCAAAAAAAGACGCTTATCATTAAACTGAGATAAACACACGGGCCCCTAAAGGAGCATGAGCATGAGAACCACAGACAAGACAAAACTCAATCCAAAAAGCTTTTGAAGTGATTGGACTTGGAGGTTTGGAGCTAAAGCTTCGTCGAAGTTCAATGAGTGGCACTCACATTTTTTTGTTTTCGAAGTAAAATCGATTTTGAAACGCAACAATATTGATACCCCGGATAGATACTTTATTCATGAATATTGGTATCGATAACCGATTAATTTTTAAGGTTTGATTAGTGCAATAAAGTATACTTCATTCTTTCCGATTTCATGGGTATAACGTGACAGAATCGCCGTCATGTATCTGTAGAAGGAGAGGCGTTCTGATTAAATGATGAATAAATTGTCACTTTCATAAGTAAGTAGATTGGTGCATTATTAATTCTTCAAACATTAAGGGCTAATTTACCAACTTCAGAATCAACGACCAATCGTCGATTAATAGCAAGCTATTATTGCTATCATGTTGTCTTTGATATCAACTGTTTTAAGGACTTCAATATGGGCATACAAGGTTTAATACCGTTTTTGGAGAAAGCTTCTAAGCCGACAAATGTGAGCGAATTCTCTGGCGGAACAGCAGTTATTGATGCGTATTGCTGGTTACACAAAGGCGTATTCTCATGCGCTGAGAAAATAGTTCTTGGTGAAAATTGCGACTCGTAAGTCTATAGAATTGAATTGATCGTCTGAAATATCTTTAAATGCAATGGACGGTTGCTCATTCTAGGTACGTTTCTTATTGCATGAAATTTGTCAATATGTTCTTGGCCAAGAATGTCAAACCAATACTTGTTTTCGACGGACAAAAGTTGCCCGCTAAGATGGGGACCGAAAAAAAACGTCGAGAGTAAGTGATGCAAAGTTTTTTTTTTTTTCGTGTTCATATCGTGTTAATATTCCTAGTTTCCTGTCTGTAGAACGAGAGAGCAAAATCGTAAGAAAGCAGCCGAATTGATGAGAATGGATCGAAGTAAAGAAGCTCAGACATATTTACGTCGTTGTGTGGATGTTACGCATGAAATGGCTTTAAATTTGATACAAGCTTGTCGTTCTCGTAACGTAGACTGCATAGTAGCGCCTTATGAAGCTGACGCTCAACTGGCTTTTCTCAACATGCAGAACTTGGCGGATGTGATTGTGACCGAAGATTCTGACTTACTCCTATTTGGCGCGAAAAAAGTACGGATTTCATTTACTATTTCGTTGTGATTTAAATTGACCTTCATCAATATTTTGATATTAATTCTGTGCGTAGGTATTATTCAAAATGGATGTAAATGGAAACGGGTTGTTGATCGAACAAAATAAACTGTATTTAGCGATGGGTGTGAAACAGGAAGAATTTTCTCTCGATAAATTCAGATACATGTGCATCCTATCGGGATGTGATTATCTTCCGTCTTTACCTGGTATAGGGTTAGTAAAAGCTTGTCGTTTCGTCAAGAGAACCGCTGATCCTGATATTTTTAGGGTGAGTTCTTGACCCTGCGATTTGCTCAAACTAAATGTTATTTAGCGCCCATAACTTCTCCCTGTGACTACTTTTTCAAAGAATCAACTCATTTTGAAAATAAAAATTCTCATGACTTTTTGTTCTCGACAAGCTGAGTCAACGTCTGATTTCCAAACCATAAATCTGATAATTGAGTATTGTAGTCTGTTAAGTAATCGCCATCTGCATTGCCAAGTGTGCTCGGCATATTTTCCAATCCATTCCAATTGTTGTATTTTCATATAACCCTAATACTAATTCAAGTATTTTTAACCCAATTTGTCTAATTCAACCCAACCAACCAACTGATTTTTATTACATATGTTCAAACTCTAATTATTTTTTGAGAAATATCTCCGGGTTATCATCATTGTTGAGTGACCAAAGTACAACTCATCATTTCTTTCCCTGAGTTTGTATTAATTTTTTCTTAAATATTTTTTCTAAAATATCTTGTTTGATGAAATCTTCATCATTCACGTTTTTGGAGTTTGATTTAGAATCAGACATTTATAATTAAGAAGAAGAGAAAGCTTGCTGAAAAAAACACTCACGCAGTCGCATGAGTAGTACACGACTTTTCCTTTGACTAATCAAAACTCATCGAGAGATTCACTACTAGTATCTACTTATAAATTTTATTTATTCTCGCGCAGATTAAAAGTAATTTTAGAATTTATAATGTCGAGAAAGTTCATTACTTCCTCCCCCTGTCAACCTTGCCATGGATATAGTACCTCATCTTTTGAACTAAAAAAGTCTTCAAATAGATTCTGTTCATTTTCTAGGCGAAACTAATTGGAAAATGTCTCTGAAGCTTTATTCTATAAGATTCATACTTCTCAACTTCTTCTTTAGTCTTATTCAATGTTTAGCTTGTTTTTCTATCTCTACGCATTTCTTCTATATTAATCAACTTCTTTGTAAGACTCGAGATCAGAAAATATAGCAATAATGAAGCTTTTATTGAATAGTTTCAATTTTTAAATTCTACAACATTATCATTTTCACTGGGTACATATAATTTTTTTTTTTCAGGCTTATTCAATTCATGATGATTCTTATAATCAGATAATATTTTTTACATGAAAAACTCTTCATATAAGTACATTTAAAAGGGATACTTCTTTTTACAATTTTTGGTAGCTTGTCTTCCAACTAATTTCCATAAGTCTTAATCAGACATTAATGAGAATTTCCCTTATCATCTCTTAAAAATAAAAAATCCCATGTGATTCTCCATTTCATTCTTAGATCTAATAAATAATGGATTTTATATCGATAATTATCATCATTATACACTAATTGATGAACATCCTTCAATTAAATTGAGATTAATAACGCAAACTCAAATTCATGATTCTTCTGATCTGTCATTAGAAATTTTATCCCTTCCAGTGCTTTATCAAAAATATGTTCAAACTTGCTGTATTTAGCTATTTTTTGCTAATCTTTATCTACTGGGAATAAACTCCCTGAAATGGATGGCGACAGTTCTTCTCTCATCCTTTGAAGCTGACCTCCGCCGCATCAATTACAAAGTCGCGGTTTTTATCCAATGTATACTCTCAGAAATCTCATTTATCTTGAAGACCAGCCCCCCTTCCCCCTCGGAAATCTGGCGTGTACAAAATATCTTGCGGACATTGCAATAGCTTCAACATTGGCCAGACCGGTCGCAAACTCAAGACACGGCGGCTAAATAAATACTATGCAGCTCTCAAGGCTAATAATCCGAATGAGTCTGCTTTTGTAACTTATCTATTGGACAAAAATCGGGATGCACGAACATCTTCGGCTAAGCTTCTACACGCATGTGATAAGGAACGTACGATGAACCGTCTGGAAGAAGCGGAGACTATAGTGGCAGCAGTTTCTAACCGTCATGATTTGCTCAACGATCTGAGTGCAACTTTATTGAATCCTTTCATTCGTTACTTCCACGATTACACGTCATAATTCCTGTTTTTGCTGAGTTCTTTGGACTTCTTTCTCACTACTGGGGCCGTCTTGTTCTTCGTAGTCTTCAGTTATTGCAGTCACCTGATAATGAATGGTTTATCCTTTCGAAACCGATTTTACTTTACTATTAAGCGGTTTGGCCGTTTTAATACATTATTTTTACAAGAATTTTCATTTTTATCTTTCTCAAAAATAAATTTCAACCTCTTTCATATTCTGACCTTTAATTTTACTATTTTATTTCCTGTTCTTCCGTTTTGGCCGTTTTTCAATTGTGCTTCCCTCTTTTATTTTCATTAATTTGTATTTTTTTTGCTTGCTTTTTGTTTTGATTTATGATTTTCGGTTTCTAGTCATTTTACGGGTTATGATTATATTATGATTTTGTGTTTCTGACTTTGATTATATTCGTTCCAATCCTTTCCTTCCACTTAAAGTTTTATTGGTTGCATGTTTGTACCTCCCTGCTGCTCAATTCGGGAACTCCGAGTTGAGTCCCAAACCGTGTTTTTACACCGAGTTGAGTCCCGGGGCATGCGGATCTAATTAATGCACATGTCCGAGTTGAGTCCCAATGAAATCCACGTACCTGAACATTAATGTCTGAGTTGAGTCCCGGAGTTTACGGCCCTAACTAAGAAGCATAGCCGAGTTGAGGTCCGTACATTGAACGTTTTCACTCTCATGTCCCTTCTCACTTTCACAGACTTACGACTGTCGATATAAATACGAATCGGCGTATGAGAGTGAGTGCGACGTAAGTACTCAAGAGGTACAGAATTGCGTTTAAAACGAAGTCATATTTTTTTTGGGACAGGAAGGAATTTGAATGAAACTCGTGACACAAACTCTATACAGTAAAGTTCGCAAAGATCGAGTCAATTCGTAAGAGTGGCGATTGCCGTCTAATTTTGCTGGGTTTGTCACTTAAGCACTCAACTGCTTTCCGTTTCAAGGCGTTTCTCACTTTCTGACGAACTAGGGACGCTGGTGTGTCACTATTGTGGTTATGTCCCTGCGTATTGTGTATTGTCGAGTACAACACTTATCAGGAGAAGAATATATCCTTACTGTACGGACGAGAACTTGCGGGACTCAACTCGGATACTCGTATCATGTACTTCCGCAAAATGCTCGCGGACCCTCTCACTTTAATACCTGCTCCGCTCGCATTGGGACTCAACTCGGTTATGGATAATTGATTACTTTCCCTCCCGGGACTCAACTCGTATGTCGCCACTCAAACTCAATTCTGATACAACGCTCAGAAATGTTTGTGATTTATGTCCCAAATATTGTTGACAAAACCATGTTTTCTGGCACGTGCTTTTCAAATGTACAAAATATTCATCCCCATATATTTTTTTCCTCGTAGGCGTTGACCCGATTGAGTTTACACCTTAATATGCCACAATTATGCGTTACTCAAGACTACCGTGACAAGTTTATGGAAGCAGATTTTATGTTCAAGTATCAACCAGTGTACGATCCAAGAAAGCGACGTTTGCGCCCACTTATAGATATTGATTCAGAAAACGAGAATTATTACAAGTACAAAAAGTTAATTGATGCAAATACTTTAAGTACGGAGCAAATGAAACATTTATCCTATGGAAATCTGGATCCGTTCAAGTACACTAAAATGGATGATTGGAGCCCCTCTAAAAACGTCGAGTTGACATATTTGGTGAGTATAACTAAGTATTGTCTGAGCTCAGTTCATAGCTAGGCTAAATTGATAAAATTGAGGCTTATTTTATATTATATATATTTCATTTGATCTTTTTTTTTTTTTAGACCAATGGTAGAGCAGCTTTGAAAAAGCCGAGTTTGTCGCCGTATCCAAGTATATGGAGCGAAAATTACGAACCTAATTCATGGACCAAACCGAAGGCCGAACCACCCAATGCACTCTGTCCAGCATCATGTAAGATTCAACGAACTAATGAATCGCGCACTGATTTCATCGCTAATCGACGTTTACAGCCTGTTAAAAGTGAGTTCTGATTTTACAGAAATGAAAATGACTTCATAAAATATACAAATACCCATCATACTTGTGGGCCTAATTTTCTCTGGTCTGTGGTATAAAATAAAAAGTTTTTTTTTTCTAAATTGCGTAATTAACTACACGACAAAATATTCCCTCTTCCTTCGTCTTACAGAGGCATCAAAAAGAGTTTAAAGTCGATTTTCTTCAAATTGTCAAACTTTTTCACCCTTACGTTTTCAATGCTAATTATCCTTCTAGGAAAAATTTTACCGAAAGCAACCCTGAGTTACGATCAAAAAAGTCCGGAAGATCCGCATATCAGCTCGATAATCGACGAAGGGATCAAAGACAAAATGGATGATATTGGTTCCGACACAAAGAATTCGTTCCATGAATCACCTTCGACCAGTCAGTCTAAGAAAATGCACCATAATCCGTTCTTGAAATCAATACACTCAAACTCGGCTACGAAAATGAATGTCAGTATGTTGAGTATGTTGCAGCAAGTATGTCGTAAAGCTGAACTGGCTGATGATAATCTCGAAACGGATACATGTAGTGGGTTAGTTTCTTTTATATTTCCATTTTTTGCATTTTCCAATTTTTTTCTGTAAATTCTTCGTTCTAAGCATTCATAGTAAGTATAGTTTGTGAGCTGTTCTCAAGATGATATAACTGAGGTATTAATTCTGTTTTCCTGTATTTGTTTAATTTTGAGCTTTGAAAGCGCATTTCTATTTTGAAAAATACTGACGCTAAAGATTTTGCATCTGTCTATCCTCAAACGTTGATTGGCTGTACTGAAATTTTTACATTATGAATGATGCATTTGTTTTTTACCTCTAGTTAATTAAAATGAATGACGAGGATCGACAAGTCCCTAATCAGTGAAATAAGAGTCCTGCATCGCTACAAGAGATGAAAGTGAGTCAGGTTACAGGAGAAATTTGAGCTGAGGAGATGGAGATTGAAAAGACGAGAGGATTTGGCGTTTTGTTTGATAGTGAAAATGGAGGCAAAATTTTTCAATTAACGACTGATTAAGATTCCTCGGATCGAGTAGGCGTACCCTGTCTCGAGTCCAGAATCAGATCCGTTGGTAAAGTAGGGCTGGTGAGTCGGAAAATGGGTACATATTTGTGCCTATAGAGATAACGTTTCTGATGAGTTGTCGGTGTTTAGTTTTGTGAGTTTGAGAAGAATGTGTAAGATCGGGTTTGATATCGCGGAAAAGGGTTAGCTATGAAAACTTCAATGATATTGAAGAGGAAGATGCTTCAATTTGAGGTGTTTGAATAGATCGGATTCAAAAGGAAGGAGAACAAAAATATATCGGCAGAGTGAGGGTGCGTAGATTGGAAGCTAAGTGAATTGAGCTGCGGATGTAAGAAAATTAGTCGTGACAGTTGGGAAGCAGCTTTTGCTGGGTAGGGGATGAGGGGTACCAACTTGAACGCAGACGATCGTTGTGCGCTAAGGGCTTGATTTACTAGAGCGAATATATCGACAAACAGAAAAGAATTGTTCGGTTTATTATTAAAACAGAACGGACGATGAATTTTGTGGAGTCTTGCGTTGCGTACTGAATAGTGGATGAAACAGAGGAGTGGAAAAAAGTTAAGTGGATGATTACTGCATGATATCAGGTAGGCATATGATCAATAAGCAATGTAATCTTCTGCTGATAATTTTTTTCTTTTAGGTGAGTGAGGTGTCACAGGGACAAATTGGCTGTTGACGGTCAAGAATAAGTTTACAATCAATATAATTCTGTGTTACAATGCAAGCAGTAGGGTCACGAGTCAAGTGAGAGCACATGTGTAGAATTGTTTGATTCTTATACATCCAGTGAGTTAAAAATGTATCAATCAGAGAACATGCAAAATAAGCGTTGAGGATGAAAAAAAAAAAATTCACGGTTTCTTTAACGTAGTTAAATGAGGGGATGCAGGGAACCTGTTTTATGAGTTTTGCGGTTGGAAAATCCTTTGTCTGTTTAATGAAACAAGACTGAGTCGCTCAGCGCCTCAGTATCCGGGTCTCTTGTTTTTTTTTGTTTTTTTTTCAATCTATTCCCTGACTGTAAGTTACTCTTCTTTCTCTCAAATTATTATTGGAACATAGAAAATTGTGACTCAAAAGTTCTGGAGTTTCTTTTTTACTAACGAGAAAGGGGTTTGAGAGATCTAGAAATCCTGAGACCCAAAAATATTTGTAATTTCTTGTCCTACTCAAACCTGGAAACCGAGAAAGACTGGCCAAGAAATACGCAGTATTTTATGATTGTTGAGATACCAAGAAAAATAATTTTTGTACTAGGCTACACTTTTGCCAAAGACTGTGCTGAAATGAAAATGCTATGCAAAAATAAAACTTGTAGAGACCACACAGATTGACGTAGGTCTATGACAATGAAAAACTCTTTGAGTATGAATAGTAATGGAGGGACATCGTAAAAGACGATAGTTTTTTGTAGTTTGCGTGTTATATTGATAGAGCTCGTTGCGTTCGCGTCGCAGTTTTTTTTCAATAGTATTTCTCATGTATTTCATTTTGTACAACTGAGATTTCAGTTCAGCTGTACAAAACACCCGTTTCAACGCGCTCTATCACAACATCAACAAACTTCGATTTCTGTCTCTCCAAAAGGAAAAACTTCTGAAATTTGTAAATTGCTATAGTCTGTTCCAAATAAGAGCCGTGTAATCGAAATTACGTTTCACCTCCCCTGTGCCGTTTAATTGGAACCTTTCACCTCCCCTGTGCCGTCGAATTGTCAAGTGACGTCATTTCGATTACACGGCTCTTATTTGGAACAGACTATATGCAAAAGTAAAATAAGAAAATGTCTCGTGTAACGTGAGTGACGTCACAACACATTTTTTCGGGAATATTAATATGCTTAGCAATCTGTAATATATATCTTTAATATACCTCCATCTGTTTGATACAATAGTGTGATTATGGCTATGTAACTGGAATATTGATATGCCTAGCTATTTGTATTATCGAATATTAATACGCCTAGCAATCTGTATTATCTTTAATATAAGCTAGAAGTCCTCCTTTATTATACTAGCTTCATACTAGTATAACTGGAATCTTTGAGCTATAGATGATAGGAGGGGGAGCTCAAAAATTTTCCAAGTCCCAAGATCATAGGTGATTATGGCTGTATAACTGGAAAATATTGATATGCCTAGCAATTTGTATTATCTCTAGTATAAGCTAGGACCCCTCCTTGTAGTACAGTAGCTTCATACTAGTATATAATTAAATAGGAGGGGACTTGGGGGGGAGGGAGGTAGAGGGAATAGGAAAGAGAGGGAGGTCAAAAATTTTTCAAGTCCCAAGGTCATTCTCATGGTCATAGTTAGGTAAGGAAATTGCCTCCCAGACGCCGGACACTTTTTCTTGAAAGACCCCCTGATAAAACAGGTTCCCTGTTAATATTGAGGTGATGGAGAGGACCTCTCAAAGAGGGAGGGTCAGCGGTTAGAGAATAAAGAGGGTAACAGCTGAGAATGAGTAGTTGAACGACTAAAGGGAGATCATTGAAGTTGATGAAATTACAAGCTTGGGCTAGGTACGTATAAAGATTCTGTCCAAAGGACGGGCATTTCTGCTTGTAATTTATTATTACAGACGGAAAAACGGCGAGTTTGAATAGTGCTCATTTTGCTCGCTTCCATCAATCATGAGGCGTAGCCGTCTATGGTTATGAAGGTGCAGACTTATATCCTATCCACGACAAGCTCGACGAGCGAACCATGACAGACCATGACAAACAAAGATGTAAACGAAGTTGCGTTCTTTTACTATAAAAGATGTTGCTCTATGATATAGTACTAAAAATGATGTATCCAAAAATAAAGCTCTAAGACCAACATGCTCAATACTCATACATAAAAATAAAATTTCTTGCAAAAAACATTGGAAAAAGAGCTATTTTTCGTTTAAAAGAAAAAAGTAATGCAAAACCTAGGAATGCTGGGTGGATCCTGGAGATCCGAAGGTTCATAGGATACCTTTGAAAGTAAGCACGTTTGGACTACAACGCGTGCAGATTTAAAATATATTAGTTGAAAAAAATTTTTCTTGCTACATACATGCGAAAGTAAAGCTTTATCGACACTCGTTATTTACTGTGCCCATTTGTTGAAAATTAATTTCTTAAATATTGATCCCAAAATTCAGTTTTTTTTTTTTTTTTTTTCTACCGAGTTTGATTAAGTAAAAACTAGTTGATACGATGAGATAGTACTGGAGTACAATTTCAATTAAGATAGTGTGTTGATATTTTCCAATATTCAGTTTCGGTGAGTGAATTTTATTTTATTTATTTTTTTACAGATACTTCAAACGTGTCTCAGACGTGTCCCCGAAAGAAACAAAGATCTCAGATAATTATCTTTCTCCTCCTACCTCTCCGATCATAGTTGGAGGTTCTACCGGAGCTAAATTTTCCCTAATTCCTAAAAATGATGTCCAACAGCAAAAATCCCTTTTAAAACCGTTGAATATGAGTGGTGATTACCACGATGATTCGAGTACAGTTTCAAAAAAGTATTTCTTGTCTGATGATGAAAAAAGTAGTCGGCGACGAGGAAGAGAAATCGAAGAAGAGATTGTAGACGACAGACATAGGGAGATGGAAGATGTGCCTTCTCCTGCAATAAACGCAGAAAAGAAATTACGAGTTCGTGATAAATTGAAGGTCTTCGCACGAGGAAGTGAAACTTCGTCGTTTTCGTGGGCATCGCGCGATGGATGCGAGCGTACAAACTTCTTAAATGTTACTACCTCAGCCGCGGTTGGATCGAATTTCAAAAAGCTGAAGTCAGCCATATTGCAACCGGTAAGTCGATTCATTTCCCGTTGTTTTTTTTTTTATTTGAGAAGATGGTTTTTGTTTTCATCACTAATGTAGTCGCGTTGCGTTGTTTCTTCGTTCGTGTACATCCTTTTCATTTTTTTTTTTTTTTTCTTTCTTGCACGCTTTAAAACAACAACCTGCTTCGTCAATGCTTATTTCTACCTTATTTCCATTTTTACACTCCTAACGGTCATCATTGAATGAACACAAATGCTGTGCAAGGTGGTATCTTTAACTGCAATAAAATAAATTGAAAAATGAATCCAGAAATACATGAATTCTTCACCGTTTATAAATACCCGAAGAATACAGAAACGCTGAAGTATGATGTGAGTTACTTAGTTCTCGACTCAAACTTCTGGTAGTCGCTGTCTCTTCCTAATTTGAATTAGAATAGAAGAACAGAGTGCAAGTTATCGCATAACAAAATGTGCAGCTTTTTTCTAGAGTAGGAATTTAGATATTTTCATCGTATCAACTGTGATTTATACTCTTAAAAAATCCATTTTTTTTTTTTTTTTTTTTTTTTGCTAATTTCTGATGAAGTTTTCCCGCAACAATTTGTTGAACTTTCCAAGATTTTGGACGAAGTCAATCAAGACATCAGTTGATTTTTCATCTACATGACCAGTCTTTTTGGTTAATAAGTATTACGAAGTTTCAAAATCATAGAACGAAAGCCCAGAGTAAAACAACGAAACGGGATTGTAAACTGATATTTTTATGTGTAATGCTTTATGAAGTCTCATTGTAGGTGATCAAGGTTTAATATTATTATTTGTAATTAATAATTCAATATTGAACTTGAAATTTGAAAAATCTTTCTTCTTTTTGTGCAATACAGTCGGATGAAGATGAGGGGTTCCACAGTCAAAATAACAGTTTGGATATCACCAGTTTTGAAAATGAGCCCTGTTCCCTTTCAGCCAGAAAACCAGAAGTTGAATACGAGTCAACTCCCTATCCACCGACGAAACTCATTCGCACTCATTGCCGAACTCCCGGGTTGAAGAAAAGTGGCCAGAAACAACTTTCGTTGGACCAATACGCTTTCAAGTAATGACTTTGTCTTTCTCAATAATGTTTCCTTAAACTTTGATCTATTTGAAAAAGTTATATCTTTTAGATCGGTCGCCAAAATGAGTAGGTGAAGAAATATTTACGCTCAAATAAATACGTGACTGTGATACTACATGCTTGGTACGCTCCATGAAAATAACAAGGGAATGCGCATCATTCTTGCTTGATATACTGTAATATGAAATAGGTAACACTGATAATTACGTTGATGAAGAAAATTAATAATGAGAATGATTTCTTTTATTAAAATTTTATATAATTTAATGAATTAAAAGATGAATCTACTGTCTATTTAATGAATGAACGCGAAAAAGAAAAATAGGTGAGAGATCAAGAGAAGATATCTGAAATTTCTACGCTCGATCGGTGTTCTTCAAACTTTCTTACGCCGCGACACAGTTTTTCATGATAGGATTTTCCTCAGAATTTCCCAAAATCTAAACCGTATCCAAAATTTTTCTACGTTGACATTTTCATGTCTCCACTAAATTCGCTTCCGTAATTTTAGGATTTGTGCTGTACCACGGTTCTAGGGAGCGAAAACTTTCACCTTCTGCGAGACCTCGACGAAATATTGACTTTACCACCTTTGGATGTTACTTGCATTTTCTGGAAAACCCTTCGAATTTTTCTAATTCTGAAATTTAAAATTTGTGGAGGAACATGGAATACGATCTGTATTTCTGGCAGAAAGTTTTCTTTTTTCGTGATTTTAAAGGCAGGTTTAGACACGAGTTTGAGAAAATATAACTGGATTTGACATCATTTAGACGCTGAAGTGCAGATAAATTATTTATTCGAGTAGATAGAAACAATCGGGACATCTTTTTTAGTTCATGTTAATTCATGTTCTTGATCGAAATCTCGCGGCACGTCGATTGAGAAACGCTGCTCTAGATGTTTAGTAGAAGGAGTGAATTTAAACAAATTTTCTCAAATTCAAGTACAATAAGTTGGTCCAATACAATTCGCCCATTTCACAAACTACTATGAACGAAACACGAAATTCAGAGTTTTGGAGCGCTATTCGTTCCCTCAACATGTTGACTTCAACAAACAAATTCACTCATTAATCTCAATGAGTAAGTTATTCTTCGATATGAAAAGGGATGATACTCCAAGAAGAGTGACTAATCATAAAAACCGCAGAAAACAAGAAAAATTACATAGCGCTTTCGAATGAACAGTTATTATTCTTGTTTTCTCCGCTTTTTGTAATTTAGTTACTCTTCTCGGAATATCATCCCTTTTCATAATGAGTAGCCGTAACTTGGAAACTCGTATTAATTCAATTATTCCTCCATACTTCTCTGGATACGTGTAAAAGAATTCGAAAATTGAAGCAGTGATGGTATTTTAGTGAGACAATTTCCGAAAATAATAATTTCATTCATGCTCCGGGAGAAATAACTGTTGCCAAATGAATAATGTATCATACATGAAATGAAACAATGAATTATATTAAGCGATATCGGAGTCGACTATCTATTGTGATCAATTATTTTGATGTCCAACGAAAATCGTTGAGATTTTCATCTGGCGAGGTACTTTGAATGCACTTTCCAAGTATGTATCAAAATCAACAGTCTGGCGCGAAATTAACGAATTTCATTGATCCAGTGAAATAACTAGAGACCACAGATGAACATTTTCGACGTAATGCACTTACGTCTGGTAATTCATCTTTCAATGGTCCCTTTTCCCAACATTGATCAAGTTTTTTCAACATGATAGTAAAGTTCGATGTTCATAATTTTCTGGCGCAAGAATGATCATTAGAAGAGAGGGTACTGTAGTTACTGGGTTGAGGGAAAATCGAGCTGATGTAACAATATCGCTAATAAACAGACTACGGCTCTCTCTGCTTCATTGAGGAGGGTGTATTACGACTGTAAGAAGAAGTAGGGCGTTTAGCATACGAGGAATTTACGTAAAATTTGCTTCTCATGCATTCAGTCATCTTGTTGTTGACTCAGTTTATCAAATCTCATGTTGATTCAGCAGATTCTCGCATGAATTCTTTTGTATAGGAATAGACTATTAGACGGGAGAAACTAAAACATTGAATGACAATTTTCACAAATATTTCAAAATGATTTTTTTAACACAAAAATATCTTCAAATACGAAATTCGGCGCAGTACAGAGAAGGTGGACGATAAAAATAGTATAAAAATGTAATACGATGGTCAGTCGTAAATCGAAGAATTTCTACTCTGGTAAATGATTATATCACGACTTTTTGAAGCTTACTTACGTCTTTGCCAAGGTAATTGCAAAACCACCTGAAATTTGAAAGATTCAACACTCAATACTGTGATTTCGACGAAACGAACACATTAAAATGACGAAACTCACGGGAATGTGTTGTACTTCTCCACTAGGAGTAACTATCTGTTGAACTAGTTGTATACTATTTGCGGATTGAGAATTGCCTTGGGTATTACTTTGAACTTGAATTATCTGACCGGTACCGGCGGTCGTCACTACGTTACTAGCATTGTTTGTCACCGTCGCAGGCTGGGTTTCATGGACAATATTAACAAGTATTTTGAATAGTTGAGTATGATTCGAGTCGCAAACTATCTTACTTGTTCTTGAGATTGATTTGCGATAGCAACTGCTTGAATTTGACCGGTTCCAGGTTGCAAAACTTGGACAGTAGCTACAGGATTCGGTACTGCAACATTAGAGGGCCGACTGTTTCCACTCTCACTTCCTTGTTGTTGAGCAAGTTGGAAATAATAATGCACCTAGAAAATGAAAAATGAAAAAAAAATTATTAAAGAGAGCTGCGAGGAATTTACAACGTGCACAGTTTTTGAAAACAAATCTTTTATCCAACGCTAAAATTCCATTTTTCTCTTTCCTTCGGGATTTCATCGCTTCTCCAAGATTCATTCATTCATTCATTCATTCAAAAGAAAATTGATATTCGACAAAATTTTGCTTTCACTAAGGACATTCTCTTCAATTATTAAAGTTACAATTTGCCTTATTCACAGCGACAACTACTCGACTCAGTTTATTGATGAGAATTGAAACTGAGACGAATTTGCTATGCTGCTTTTCATAATTATTTTCTAGTTAATTACATTCTTTCCACAATCCATTTTCTCATGGTATTCAAGTTGTTTACCTGATCCGAGTTAACTGACGATCTACTGGTGTCATTTGAATTTCGGTTGATACCAATTTTTGCTTCTTCCCTAGGAACAATATCAATTAGGAAATCAAACTGATCATATTTTGTAATAGCCATCGCAATATCACTTCGTTGAAGCGTTCGTCGCTTATTGTCTTCCGTATGAACCCACGCTCTCAATGTCAACTCCATGATGAATAATTCTGCAGCTTTGGCGAACAGCATAGGTGCCTCAGCGCTTATCATTTTAACGTCTTCATCCAGTTTCATAATTTTTTTTATTCTTGCTAAAGGCAAGGCTTGATTTCTAATATCGAGCTACAAAGCATAACGGAGAATATTAATAAGGAGAGCTGCGGGGCTATAGCAACTTAATTTGAGCCCGTATCTTTAGTCACAACTTACGACATTGATTTTCCTTATTTCTTCGGTGACTCTGGGCCAAAATGTTTGAACAGTCAATTCCCCATAATTAGTATCATTTCCATGGTTAACTTCAACGTCAGATGATTGTTCATTTTCTACAGTTTGCGAGGGTGAATCTACTTCTTCTTCAGCAGCACTATAAGTAGAAAAGTTCAATGAACGTGAATAGTTTTCAATCTTAAATTATACTGTGGGTAAATTTAAAATACGCGCTCGACACTAGACATAGTTTTCAACAATACTCGTAATAACATGAATTGATTACAATCAAATTTATATACGCACGAATTGATGAAGTAGACAGACATTTTCAGTTCGAAGAAACTTTTTCTCAACTGCTGAACTAGGGTCCACAAACAATAGATTTAAAACAAATTTCTCAAAAGAAAATACATCATACTAGTGCATCATACAGATCATACAACATCAAAACTAAGTAAAGTGGGACCACAAATTTACGTTAAAATAAGGCAACTGATTACACTCTTATTACACCTTTATTAGTTTATTCGATTGCATTGCCTTCGCCAATCAAGTAATAAACACTAGGGTAAACATAGGCACTCGGACTCGACCTACGGTGACTCGACCAAGGTGTTTGAAAACTGAAAAGGGACTCGACAACGGAGTGGCTGATATCTAGCGGGCCTTTCTTGTAACACACAAGACATAGGGCTTTTCCACCGATGCATGCTGCATATTAATTCCCCTGATTCTTATCGTAATGGCAGTGAAAATAACATTGCTCTTATGTGTAGAGTTGATTGCATACATCAAAACCATAGAGGTGTTACGTTACATAAGAGCAATGTTATTTTCACTGCCATTACGATAAGAATCAGGGGAATTGTTATGCAGCATGCATTGGTGGAAGAGCCCTATACCGTACGGTACTAGGCAAACCGTTCGACAGGAAAACTGTTCGACAAGTAAACCGTTCGACAAATAAAGGCTCCGGAGATCGATCAACTCCGTGAAACAAATTTTCGTCACGCGTTGCGCTGTACTCAATATGATTTCCGTGACCACCCTCGTAGGTAAACTGTTCAACAGGCAAACCGTTCGACAAAAAATGTGACCTGCGCTGAAGAAAGGGGTCTTCCAGTCCCACGCGAGATTTTTCAGGGGAGTCGTTCAAAGATTGTGATCTATGTGTATATTTCACCGTTTTTGGAATTAATTTCCCCCCCTCATAATGGACTTGGAAAATTATCGTGAATTACCTGGGAGGTCATTGAGAAATCTGCGAGTACCACCCTCAAATGAAATAAAAATTAAATTAAATTAAATCAAATCAAATCAAATTAAAAATAAAATAAAATAAAATCAAAAATAATTCTGAAAGAAAAAATAAAAATGATAAATAAAAATATAAAAATAAAAATGAAAATGTATACCTGGGAGGTCATTGAAAAATCTGCGAGTACCACCCTCTTTCAAAAAAAAAAAAAGAAAAAATTGAATAAAAATGAAATAAAATAAAATTAAATTAAATTAAATTTAAAAAAATTAAAAATAAATGAAATAAAATCAAGAATAATTCTGAAAAACAAATGATATTAAATAAATGAAAATAAGATGAAAATGAAATTAAAAAAATACATGGGAGGTGATTGAGAAATTTGCAAGTACCATCCTTCTCATACTATCTGTAGAATATTTAAATGGACTTGGAAAAATTTTGGGTGAGGTAACGAAGGGAGCAAAAGAGGCCCAGTAATCTCATCAGCCTGAAATATTATACGAAAGCAGTCAGCCTAAAATACTCTAAAGTAGACTTTTACTAGAACAAGAAGCTGGAAATTTTGGAAATTTTTGAATATGACATGAAACATAATATTTATATTTTTGGCAACGCCAAGATATCCTTCTTTTTTTTTTTTGTACATGGCCCCACCAACAACATTAATATGTGAGAGCTCCCTCCCTCACCCCCTTCAGGGGGAGTGAGCACATCACACTGTAAATATTAACCAATTTGGACCAAACTCAGTATATAAAATCCTGTTTGTGGCATCTCAAATAACATTCATAGGTTGGAATCCCTTCTCTTACCCTCTTCAGAGGGGGCGAGCATATCACCATTCATAGGTTGGAGCCCCCTGAGAGAGCTTTTTGTGAGATTTTGAATATTGACTGACTTGTATAATACCCCAAAAGAGAAGTGCTAACCACCATGGTTTCACTGGAGTATAGTAAAATGAAGTGATGCTCCAGATGAGAATGTAATAGTGAAAAATCCTCTAAAAATTTTTATTTGAAAATTTCTCCCAAAAATGTCTAGCTCACAATCCTCTGAAAATTTTCATTTTTGAAAATTTCTCCTAAAAACATCTTGCCCACACCTAGTGAAACATTCCAACGCAGTTGCAATGAAATTTGGGGCAATGTAACAGGATTGTACATCAAAAGTACAAACCTGATGAAGCCAATAAGGTTTGTACATAATTGATAGGAGGTGAGGTACATAGACACGTAACAGTATAAAACCCGCGAATGATCAAAATAGCAATTCAGAGATCAAAAATTTTAATATAATAAATCGAAAGAATATAAAAAAAGAAAAACAACCAGAAATTTAATTTAGATGCGGGAAAAACGCTACCGGTTTCAACCGTATGGTGACGGTCATCATCAGGCAACTGAGAGTATAGCGAAGAGTATACACTAGTGTCGAATATCTTCTTCATCACAAATTTACATGTTGCGGTTCGAGTGACGGCATCAATCATTATTGAACTTGTAGATATATCGTGTGAGAGGGATGATGAGCGCGTAAATTTCTGGTTGTTTTTCTTTTTTTATATTCTTTCGATTTATTATATTAAAATTTTTGATCTCTAAATTGCTATTTTGATCATTCGCGGGTTTTATACTGTTACGTGTCTATGTACCTCACCTCCTATCAATCATGCCGGACTCGTAATTTTGAGGATTTGATTCTACTTAGTTTGTACATAAGGTTGTACTTTTGCCAAAACTTATGGCTGTACATATTTTTAAGATAATTTCAACTCAATAAGCTTCCCTCCATCTGTCTGAGCTCTTGGATGTAGACGTTTGAGAATTGCAATGAAAAGTCACTAGAAATTCAATCAATATTGAATAACTCATGAAACAAGCTTTGCTGAGTAAAAATGAAGAGGACATGATCTATTCTACATGAAAGGGGCAATGTAACTGGATTGTACATTTTAAGTACAAACCTTATGAAGGGAATAAGGTTGTACTTATGATGTACAACCCTGTTACATTACATTGTCCCAAATTTCATTGCAACTGCGTTGGAATGTTTCACTAGGTGTGGGCAAGATGTTTTTAGGAGGAATTTTCAAATAAAAATTTTCAGAGGATTTTTTTACTCATAACATTCTTATCTGGAGTTGGGTCAGGCTTGTTATGGGAATTTCTAGTGACTCTTCACTGTAATCCTCGAGCGTCCATATCCAAGAGCTCAGAAAGATGGAGGGAGACCTATTGAGTTGAGATTAAGGCCTATTGAGTTTGGATTATCTTAAAAAAAATATGTACAGTTATAAATTTTGGCAAAAGTTCAACCTTATGTACAAACCTTCTTCCCTTCATAAGGTTTGTACTTCGGATGTACAATCCAGTTAGATTGCCCAGAATTTCATTGAAACTGCGTTCAAATGTTTCTTGAGGTGTGGAATAGACATTTTTGGGAGAAATTTTCAAATAAAAATTTTCAGAGGATTTTTCACTATAACAAAAACGGTGAAATATACTCATAGATCACAATCTTTGAACGACTCCCCTGAAAAATCTCGCGTGGGACTGGAAGACCCCTTTCTTCAGCGCAGGTCACATTTTTTGTCGAACGGTTTGCCTGTCGAACAGTTTACCTACGAGGGTGGTCACGGAAATCATATTGAGTACAGCGCAACGCGTGACGAAAATTTGTTTCACGGAGTTGATCGATCTCCGGAGCCTTTATTTGTCAAACGGTTTACCTGTCGAACAGTCCCGTAAGTAGGGCTCTACCGTAAGAATAACATAGGGAGCAAAGATCATTAGGTAAATAAAAGAGAACTCTTCCATGAATTTTGGTTATAGTCAGAATTAATAATTTATAAGGTTCCTAGAACTTGTTCATAAACTTTTGGGGTATATTAAACTGCACGACAAAAAATTGAAAATTGACTATTGAAAATTAAAGATGTAAAAATGGGTATAAGCGACTAATTAAAGTGAAATGTACTACTACTATGTTCATGAAATTTAAATGGAAAAAAACTATATTCAAACATGAATGTACCTACAAAAAAAAAGTATCATAATGTAAAAATATATGCCCGACATTTCTTTTAGGCTATACACACACCAACCTTGGAGCGATGTATGATAGGAGGTGGACTTGAAAAAATTGTCGACCTTCAAGCTTTTCTGGTCAGCCGGACGGTCGACGTTTTCCATCTCCTCCTCCTCCCCCCCCCCCCCGATAAAACAGATTCCCTGTTCAGAAGCCGTGATGCCAATAATGCACTTAGGTGCTAACAAAGTAGAGGAGAAACTCTGTTACATCAAGACAACCTCAAAATTGCTCAAGTCATCAATAATCTTGACTTACTTCCAAGGACTTTGAAACGATTCAGAGTCTCGAGCCCAGCCATTGTCAATTTTAGTCTAGCTTTTATGTTCAGAGGCAAAATTTAGGCAAAGGGACCCACCACTGCAGAGATTCAAATTTCCAAATTTTTTCACATCTCCTCTCTACAGAGGATCGGAAGTCAAAATATCTCCACATCCCTAAATTAGGTCGAGGCCATTGATGAGATCACAAAGATCGGGCAGGGACGTTTCCTGAAGATGTAGCTCTTTACTTTTATTTTTACGTTAGCAGTCATTGTGAGGAGTAATTTTTTTGCAGTGTTTATATTTTACCTGTTGTGATCAGAGCTTTTTGCTGGGTACATTTTTTATTTATATTTAATTCCATTTTATTGTGGTGTATTTCATACCTTTGTTGGGTTCATGTTAAATTGCTGTTAAAATCTTTCTATGGTAGTTCTCTTCCTTTTTTTTGTTGTGATTTTCCCTCTCGTTGTCGGGGTATTAATTTGGGCCCTAAACTTTTGGATACTAAGAAATGGTTTATTCACAATTAGTAACACAGTGATCTTTGCTCTCGGTGCTTTTCTTATGAAAGTCAAAAAGTCTCTAAAAGCCACAAAGGTAACACTGATTTACAATTTTGACGTCACCAGGAAATTTGTCTATACCATTACCAACGATCCCAAAACGGTATGTCAAGCATTTGTTGCGTGTGTGTTAGTGACAAAGATTTGTATTCACACGCTACTACTATGGTGATCAAATGCATATACATGCAATGTGATGTGCCATATCTGAGAATTGAGAGCTTGTTGAAGGAAATGATTAATATAATTGAATTCTACGTTTAAAACTATTATTAAAAAGCTACATAAAGTGATCTGATTTTCTTCCAAACATATTTTTCAATCTATTTTGATACTTTTCTATGATGTTGTTTGTGCATGTACGACGGCAGAAGAGAAAATCACGCACTGGAGGTACTTTATCAGTGTTGTAGCCTTGTAGGTAGAATAAAATACACACGTGTTAATGGAAGAAACATTTTCAGTTAGTCACCATTTTACCAGAACTTCATTTACAAGGCAAATGAAAACAAAAATACATAACTCTAACTTCGAACCATCTTATTAATATCTAGGGAACACTCTTTCAATAAATTGAATTATAATTGAGTGAGAGCTCATTGAAAAATTTTCCATTATTAAAAATGTACCCAGTGTTTGGACATTCCTGGAAATCCCATTGGGAATTCCCGGTGGATTTGCATTCTACATTGTTTTCTTATTATTTCGCACCAACTCCCACTCTTCTTCATTTGGTAGAAGTAGGATGACAATGTTTTGAACAAAATAGTTTTAAAAATTATTTAGAACATGTTTAAAACAAATTGGGTAAAAAAAAATCAGTAGGTACAAACAAACACTTTCATTTCAGAAAAACAAGTTCTTTTCTCACAAAAACATGTTTTTCCCTCATAAGAACATGGTTGTTTCCCAATTGGGAATTGGGGATAACGGAATATTTCAGAGGCGGGAATGGGAATGTCAATTATTCCCGGGAATTCTTGGGAATTCCTGGTGGATTTGCGTTCTACAGCCAAGTCCCGGGAATTTGTTCCCAGGAAATGGGAACGAGAATTCCCCGGCCAAACACTGCTCTAATGGGCATAACCAGTTAAACTGGTGTATTGTTCTTCTAAAAGAACCTGATTAAGTGGTTAATTGTGCTTGAAAATTGACCAAGTATTTAGGCCTAACCGAGTACTGATGTGAATAACCGGTGCACCGGCTGCAGAGTTACAATTTCCCATTTTGGGCTTACTACTATAAGCAATCATAAAAAATGCTTCATCATTGGACTAATTTTCAACATAGATGAGGCACTTTTTCTATAATCGCTGAAAGGTCAGTTGAATTGTTATTACAACTAGGGATAGATACGGCAGAGTTTATGCCGTGTTTGTTTGATCCAATCCAATATTTGAAAGTTTAAAGCCAGGAGCCAGAGGACTAAATTTTTGTTTATAACGTTCAGCGAGATAAGGAATCAGGCAAACGCTATACTATCCGCAATAGTGTGAAAGGCTTATTGGTGATTGATGAGGAAAGACCGTTCAATGCAGTCTCTTAAGGGGAGTAATAAATAGCCCGAAATGATAAATACGTTGAAACGAAATATAAGTGCACAAAAAAATGATCTGTTATGACGAAATTTAAAGGCGGTATCCCGAAAGAACTTGCACAAAAATAATAATAGGTTTAAACGAAATATCAACAAATTTGCGCGAAATATTACCGAATATATTCGCTCAATATATTCGCTCGGGAAGTCAACGTGAGTGACAGGTAGAGATGAATGACACGTATAAGGGTAGTCTATTGATGTACAAGTATGTCAGATTGAAAACATCAAAAGTGGGTTTGCTAGTAGGACTTGTTGATGAAAATTCGAGGAACTGTAGAGAGATAATACCTACTACTTACTGTATTATTTTGATGCGAATTATTCAAACGTCGATTGAATACTTTGAAAAACAATGATTATTCGTCCGTTCAAATTGGTATGAAGGTGCATCTTTAAGTCGCCCTTCCCCCAAAAATTCAAGGCAGAGCACAATATGAGGGAGAGACTTCCAGTTGGGCAATTCCTTACTTGCGCTGCCGACATCGTACAGAGCTGGTCGCACCGTCGGAGTCCATCATCCCCTAGCTGTCTGTAGTTTGCCGAAGAACATTCAATCTCTCTGGTAATGTGGACAGCCCTATTTTGTTGTAGATACTACCGCCCTCAAACTTCGTTTTAATGTGCATATAATACAATTTTTTCGTTAGAAATACTACCGTCCTCAAACTTTTTTTGAATGTACATTTGATATTAATATTTCGTTCATTTTTATTTCATTCCTTCTGACAATTTCTACTGCGGTCGTAAAAATTTTTTCTATGGGATACAATTTTTTATTTTGTGTAACATTTATCATTTCGTTCATTTCATAAATCTACTGTTATTACACGTTATTCTTTTCGGGGATTTAGATCTTTATTTCGGGCTGATAAATCACACCCGTCTCTTAATTGGTGAGTGTTGAGGAAAGACGGATTTTTAGGCCCTGCACACTAGCACTGCCTATACATCCCAAATACATGATTGTAGCATTGACTATACATGGTTGTAGGTACGTTTGTAGGTACATAATAGTCAATGGCAAAACCAAAGTTCATCACTGGTGACGTTCAATGCGATTTTTGAAAGCAATATCACGCTAATTTCTTTCAGTGAATAATCAATTCCCATGAGGATAACATTGGTAACATTCAATCATACATCAGTATTTCAAATTAAAGAATAAATGAGGAATGAAAAGTTGATTTACTGGAATCTGGATAGGTTCTGGATTACAAATATAAACTTTTTATTGCTTATTTATTCTTCATTTTGGAATACTGATGTGCATGGGGAATCAATGTCTGCTGAAAGCTGCTGTAGGCTACTGCATTTTTACTCTGTTATCAATTGATGTGATGTCAGGGTGATGAACTTCATGTTATGTACATCAAGTTAAGCAACTTCTCTGTATAACTGGTGCAAAAAAATGGCTTTATACATTATACATGATTATAGGAACAGTACCACTAGGTTAGCTAGCGTTCCATTGTGATTTTCCACATGGGAACCAATGTAGTTTTCCATCACAATGGAACAATGCCCAATCTGGCAATAAAATGGTTCTAGTTTTGCACTTTACATAATAGAGTTGTTCAACTTAGTGTAATGACTTTGGGTAAAACTCTGAAAGTTTCTGTAAAAAGGGAATTTTTTTAGAGTGCGCTGTACAGAGCGCTGATGTACATAAAGCTTCAACATCTATTATTATTAAAGAATTATTCTCATCATTTTTTTTGCAGTGATAGGCACAGATCACAATAAACTGATCCGGATCACAGAGCAATTGAAGAATAAGTTTGAATCACAGATCACGGATTGCGTTGAGAGAGGTGATTTGGATCATGGATCACGAATCACAGTAAAAAAAAACTCACTGGTTCTTTAATGGAGTTAAATGAGGGGAGGTTGTGGGCTGAAGGGAAAAGTACCACAGTTGCTTGTATGAGAAATACTTTTTTCCTGATCATTACAGGCTAATACTGTGGTCTCCCGTTTGGTGTTGTCACATCGAGTTGTTCAAGGGAAAAGTATTTCTCAGTTAGAGGTATGAGAGATACCTAATTCTTATGATCATCATTGACAAATCATTCAAAGTCTGTAGAAATCCATTTTCATAGGAAAAATGGCAGATGCAGATTTTTGAAAATATCATCTGGTAACAATGGTCTGTATACACCAACGCGATGTCCAAGCTACACAATTAGATGATTGGAGAAACATGAAAGAAGTATAACACTTGGAAACTACAGAAGTATAAATATAATTGGCTAAAGCCTAACATACAGTATACTGATAAGACTTGAACTAGGCTTCTTGGACTCCTCCTTGTATTGTACTAGCTCCATACTGATATATACAAGGTATGATAGAAGTCCGAGCTGTAGGCGATAAGAGTGGGATTTAGAAATATGAGGGGGTGATCGACAATTTTTCAAGTCCCAAGGTCAAGTTACCTCCCGGACGGCGGACAGAAGACTTTTTTCTGGGAGACCTCCCAATAAAACAGGTTCACTGTGAAAAGTGAGTTCCGGCGGTTCACGAATCGCGACTCATAGAAAATTGGTCCGCCAGATCCCGAATCACAAGTTTGTTACTTCATTATTCATCACGCGTATCCATGTGTGAAAGCGCGACTGCGCAAGTCGGCCGATGACGTTTGTAAATTTATCGTTTCCTCTTTGTATGTATGATTACTTACCTCAAATGACACTTCAAACACCAATATGGAGACTCAATTTTACAAAAATAATTTTCACATGTATTCCATGATACCTCTTACAACTTCCGCGATGCTAGCGCTGCCCAGTTTGAATGAAGTCAACATTTTCCAAGTCCTACAGTCTTGCATAGAGATTAAGGAAATCAAGATTTTTCAAGTTCCGTAATAATACATAAGGGTCAAAGGTCAAAATGTTTCCAAAGTCTAGATTTTATAGATTGTGGCTCTTCAGGAGGGCGGCAAACGTGTAACTTGAAGCTACCTCCATTATAGGTGTGGGTAGTCAATGCAGGAGCTGAATAGTTTTTTCCTGGTGTCTCGATACTACCATCAGTTTCTTGAACAAGATATGTTTGAAGTGAGCATTATTTCTGGCAAACTACAGAAAAATTATGAAAAGATTTTTTCTGAATAAACTTGATAATTAATAAGAAAACAATTATTTTTCTTGCTGAAAACAGTTGCATATTTTTTAAACCAAAAAGTAGTATACATAATTATTTGGTGGTGTAGGTTTCATTTGTATCAAGAAGAAGAAGAAGAAGTTATCCTCATTGAACTTCAATTGGACCATCAAAATATTCTTTGTGCGTGCATTGATCCCAACCAATAACTAGGTATCATTAATCTTTCCATCTGTGGCAGTTGGTTCTACGTACAGGTATACATTGAATTATTTTTTCTTTTTATACGCAAGTAATCAGAAGCGTACAATTATGACATGTTTCATCCGCCCTATCAATCCTGTTCCATAGATTCACAAACACTGATTTGATTGCACCAAAATGAAGCCATTAGACAACCTTGATGATGAGTAAACTGGTCTAATTTCTGGTATGTTGACTTTATTTTTGTATTGCGTCAACTCAATAACTTTTTAAGAATGTAAACAAGATGGACATTGGACTGGTCACCAAAATTGATCCTTGAAGCAAATTGCGAACATACCAATCGTCAATAATGGAAATCTTGAATGTTTATTAGTGCCATCGTGCTGCATAGCTGCTGGAGTTTCACCTAAAAATTGGATATTAGGGCGTTCATTAATGACCAAGCTGTACAAGATACCTATGAAGTTCTATTCATTATTTTTGAAGACACTGAAGGTACACAAAAAAAACACAAACCTACACGTAAGGATATGTTGATGACTACCAAGTATCAGTGCCATATTTTCCCACGGACACGTACCCCGGGTGCAAAATTTTTCGACGAAAAAAACATGTGAGTACCGATGGACGGGGCGCCTGCGAAGGGAGAGAGAAGGTTATTCTCCGTTTTCAGCAGGGGCGCTAACAAGTGAGTGCCCAAAGACGCCCAGAAGCTCGATCCGGCTCTGCCAAGTACAGATTACCAAAAATGCTTACTTACAATACCTCGAATTTGTGACAGTTCTATTTTCCAGATAAGGTTCAGGCTTTTCACATGTGTTTTTAGAAGAAGAACATACTTGGAAGAACTTTTTGAAAATACTGTCATTTGGGAGGAATATTTATTACAATTAAATTTAGTTTCCTGCACTCTTCCGCACAATCAAATAATTCCTGAAATGAACACGATCTAGGGACAAATTGTCATGAAAACCATATGGTATTGGGACTCATATTGAGTGTGATGAGGTGTGAGGAGAGCACAAGATTAAAAAATGCTTATGGAGCCGCAAAAGAAACACCTCTTGACACCTCTGTTAGCAGTTGATCATTATTCATTACGCATAAATCTCATCTTCAGCATTCCAACTAATACATCCGAAGTTTTGCGTTTTTGAACTATTATGCCCAACTCTGTATAGCTTGAAAGTCTTTCTTTTGTCTTATGAATTTGATAGTCTTCGGCGATTGATTTTAAACAAACCCATATAAGTTCCATTTTCCTTTGATTCTTAAAATTGACCCCTTCCAAGGTAAAACAATACAATCGCCCCCAAAAATATAAATAAATAATGAATAAAACACTGTAAGTAAATAATAGGCCTAGTTTAAATTCTCTTCAATTTGCAAATAGGGGGTCTAAAAGTTTTGCTAAGATGAACTTTATTAATAAAGCTGTAAGTGTTTCTAGTCTTGTGCTTCGTCAAGCGTATGGATATAAATTCATTGATAGATAGAGAAGGGAAATATAGATTACCAGCAAATTAACCTTGTGAAAGAATTTGAAACACTTCCTGACACCCTTTGATACTTAGAGAAACAATTTTTTATAATTTGTCTCGTCCCCTAAACTCCTTTTCAACTAATTTTTTTGCAGACGTTGAGTCAAATGAAGGAGTAAAAATTTCATAATTGCATTCTAAAAGAAAATCAAGAAGCACAGATCTAATACAACTTTATGCCGTCACTTTCAGTCGTTGAAAGTTTTTCGAATATTCTAATATCTTTGTACCCACCCCAAAATTCTTTTTGAGGTATGGGGCCCGAGAATGTAGCACAAATTCCAAATCTGTAAAGTACAATAGGCACAAATAAAACCCAACGATGTAATTACTGTTTTACCTCTGTGGTCAACTTTGAAGTAGAATCAAGAACAAATTGAAATTGAATCGCGAATTACGAAGCCGGAATATCACTACAAAATTCTTCCGCTTCATCAAAGACAAAAGTGGCTCAAGGATAACGTTCTAATGAATTTAAGTGGCTCATAGCTCACCATTTAGAACTTGAACAGTGATGTATGTGGTGGCAACGTCAGCCAAGGCGCAGGTGTAATTTCCAGAGTCAGTGGGCACAGCATTTGCCACAAATAGCCGGCTTTGTGCACCGTTCGGGAGTATTTCGGTTTTCACACTACAACAAAATCAAGAAAACAAAAAACACTAAAGTTTAAAACTGTGTACTAAACACCAAATAATACTTAACTTATTGGCCTACAGAAAAAAAAAAAGAAAATGAAAAAGTCTTAAATAAACTGCAAATGTAATCCTACGTAATACTTTAGTGTATGAAACAAAAATTCATTACAGTTTTTATACTTTTACATTTCGCTCGAAGAAAAATTGAAAAATTCAAATCGCAAAACCTGAACATGATTTTCTTCACAGTTCGGAACCAAGCGATCCGTATTAGTACTACTAGGGCATACTTCACTGGCCCCGTATGGAATCTATACATGCTGACGCATCATCATTATTAACACTCTCCCATCACAGAAACTTTATGATCCTCATACGATACCTACGTGAAAATGTGGACAAATCAAAAAAATATGAATCATTACAATACCGCACATTCCATTCGCCTTACGTACATCCGACCATAATACCCTTTGGAACAAAATGTCGCCTCCGAATGGAGAAATATAACGTGGAGCTTCCTAACAACAAACATATCCCTTATCAAGCGATCAAAAAGTTTATCCTCACGCACGCATCCAGGAAAAATACCAAGAAGAATGGACACAGACCTCGTCTCACTCAATTATCAGACTACGAAGAATCAAACCCGAAATATGGTGCGTGGAACACCTTAGCAACAGAGAAAGTCAAGTGGTTTTCGCTCGAGTGAGAATCGGTCACACTGCCATCACACACCGGCACCGGCCTCACTTCACAAACCCGGACCCGCCAGAATGTGAAAAATGCTTCGGTACACGACTGTCAGTAAACGCAACGAAAAGACACCCACGGAACCACAACGACCGACGGAGCGGAAGTCATGAAGGATTCACCCGAAAAAGTCGAGCCCCTGCTTGCTTTTTTGAACAGTTCGAAGTTAATTATTAAGCTTCTGTAATATGTACATTTATTACATCTTACATTTACGTAATTTACTCGTACATCAGTTGCAATCGCAATAGATACCGACGCCAATGACCATCGATAGTATGTCGACGCGCCGCTAAATAAATAAATGAGTAGCTTTTCATTCCACTTCTAGATCATTTTTTAAACCATTTCCTTCATAAAATAAGATGGAAAATTTGAAAAAATTTAAATACTTTTTATTCAACTTACTTGATTCCTCCACGAATTGTATCGTAGTTCAGTATTCTTGCGTCATGTTTCCAAGTTATAAATGTATTTGGCTGATAAGGTACTTTTGTAATTAAGCATTTCAATTCAATGGTGCTGCCTACGTTGTAGAATTTATGACGTACAGGAAGCTCGCGCTCATCTGCTATTTCCAATTCTGGAACTGAGCATACTAAAACATTATCTTACACTCGAGAATTTCAAAAAAAAAATTTATCAAATTCCATTTTACCCGAGCCTTACTCTGAAATATACTCGTACTATCAACAATAGTCATCATGATGGGAGGATTGATAAGGCGATCAAGTTTGAATTCTAATTCTTAATGAGTAAGGTAGAGGTGACATCAATAACTTCAATCCAGGAGAAACAACTCTACTTCTGGACTCTCTTATATTTCAGACAGCCTAATACGGCGCGATTTGCAAATGTTCATTAGCAATTAAATACTGTACCATTATTTTTGTTTTTTTCGGCAGTCAATACCCCTCACAAAGGTAAAGAAAAATTGTACTCTTCAATTGAAAAACAAAACATACATACACCTCCTTGATATAAATATCCTGTCTCAGCTCTCTTAACATCGAGGTTGGCAAAACCTAGCAACTTTAAAAAATGTTTCAGTCTGATAGCACGACAGAATTAGGACGGGTAATCATAATTTCAAAATACATGAAACTAATGGAATGAAAAAAAAAAAAAAAAAAACTGACCATTTACTTTTAGGTGGACACGGAACACTATGGGTTGATGAGAAGACACATGACATTCGTAGTGGCCTTCATCATGTTCATTCACATATTTTATGTACAGCTGCCAATCAAACGGCTGTTGAAAAAGTATCTCGTAACGATCATCACTGCTATACACATGCTGATCATAAGATAATAAATTCATCTCGTCTCTAGTCCTATGTACCCACGAAACCTATTCATAAAAATGAAATAATTTTAGCAAAAAACTAAAGGATTTCACGCTCCAGCTTATTATAATAATATTATTGACAAGGTAGGATTGTGTACACGGTGTGAGTTTTACATAATAGAGCCTGATTTGAGAAGAAACAGTGACTACATCACAACTGCCAAAAAATTGCGATATACAAGTTGGTTTCTTCAATTGTTTAATTAGCATTTTCATTATCAAACGTTTCACATTTGTTCTTGGGCTCAGTATTGGGTTTTCCCGCAGTACTATTGCCTATTCTCCAAGTATAGTAGAGCACGCATTGGCTGTAGATTATATCATTATCTCTAGGCGCAACAAACGTGGTCATGTTACCGGCAAATTGTGAAATCCGTCATTTCATGAAATGACAAGAGTGAATTAGGCAGATCATACACTTATGACTCATAGTCTTCCGAACAATGAAATAAGGAACAAAGTAGGACGTCTTGACGATAAGGAGGGTGAATTATACGCACAGTAGCTTTGAAATATAGCAAGAAGCAACTGCTTAACTGATATTTGAAGAGTCTTAGCAGGTACATTGCAACTGTACATGGAGCTGTGATACAAATCGCTGCTCTTGCCGACAGAAAGCTCTATTTTGTAACAGCAAGTGTCACAGCAGCACTTCTTGCACAAACAAATGAATTGTCGTGTTTTTTAATGTTTCATTTTTCCTTGACGCGTCCTTTTTCAATAAATAACTGATTTTACTGGAGAAATTGTTCATGACGTTAAATTTCTGACCCCTTTCATCAAAACTAATAACCATCCTTAAGATTTCATTTTCTCAATATTTGATGTTAACAATATTTAGTTTTGCTGCAACCATCTCCCCCCCCCCTCCCCTGTTATAATTTATCTGTAATTTTATGCATTTTTAGTTCCATTAAAAATGAACTTACCTTATTTCACGATAAACCTATTGGTCAGTTAGCATTTTATAGAGAGCCTAGTCATTTTATAAAATACCTAGGCGAATTATATTATATATATTATATTGCATTTTCACAATCTGCCTAAAAATGATTATAGTTTTATGAAACGACGGAATTTTATAATTTGCCGGTAACATAATATAAAGAGAAGAAAGGTGGTGGTTGGTGGGAATTTTGGGGGTCATCAGAACCCCCTCCTCGGCGTTGTCAATAACGCCGCACGTCTGATAACAACTTGAATGTGAGGTCAAAAAAGCAGTGTCGTTACCGACGAGATTGACTTGTAGTAACATCAATTTTGGCAAAACATTTGTTACATTCTTGTGTTCTCCCTATTCCTGCGAAGAATTTTGATCCCTAGTCCAGGTTAAGCCGTACAAGCAACTGGGAGATTCTAAAAACCTAGTCATACTTTTCCTATCACTGATATTAACCAACTGTACAGACCATTTAATTATACTTTAAACCACCGAGGTCAAAAATAGCAACGCTTATCAATGTTTCTCAGCATACGCCATCATTTCAAAAAGCATTGCGAGTCTCACCTCTTCAGATGTGCGATTCGCGCATAGATACAGGCTGAACGGTAAAGTTTTGGGTTCGACTGTTTCTTACAGGTATGAAAAATGGGAAGTAGTCTTGTCTGTCAATGTAGACTACCTAGGTATTAAATTTGAAAATTACTAGAAGAGCACTTTGAACATTCTAATACAAACAGAGTTGCTTTACCGCTCAAGTGATGCCACGGTCGGCTCGGCCTCTAGCAACAGCACTCTTACACGAAGATGCTCAACACACACTGGATTCAATTTCGGCGCGAAAACGTAAATCAGGACGGGCAATGCGATAATCGCTCCGACTAAACTCATCTAGAATTTTAGGAAAAGAATGAAGGAAGAAAAAAGAGAGAGACAACCACACTCACACTCATTAACTTTCACGTAGAGTGGTGCTCGAAAAGGTGGTGACTTTACACACGTCATTTTTGACTAATTCAATTTTGATTCAAAATAATCTGAGTGATACCATTCGTATTTAATCAGTTCAGCAGTAATGTACTTTAATAGGCCGCTGGGTCAAGTTGTACGTATCGGGTTGCTGACTAATATTTTAATAATTTGCAATCCTAGAGCTGTAAGATCTGGAATGACTTCCTGATGCAATAATGCTATAGATTTTTGATAAATATTTCGAAAAGGCGTGCCATCAAAAATTTTCCCTCGCCTTCGCCTTGTCGCATAAACATTTAAGACAAAGATATCGCATTCGTTTTATTTCGGTTTTTGAACGTCAAAATTATGATTTCCAATCAATACCAAATCCTGTTCTTCTTCCCAGTTTTAGCAGCGCCAAAATCCGTTTTATCATTATTTATTTTTTTCATGAGATACAGTGTCTCTCGTATTTTACTAACGGTTCCGTATTTTCTTTGTTCGGTTTTTGTACATAAAAGTTTCTGGATCTTGTCGTTCAAACACGTTTGCGTCATTACCTATATCGCCATCCAAAAGCAACACTGTTCGCTTTTGTGTTTCAATCGTAGCAGAACTCGGTTAATTTTTCCACAAATTTTTCAGTTACGAGTATTCATCAGTTAGTAATTTAGCTTTTGTCGTTTCATCACAGTATCGTATGATACGAATATACGTAATAATGAAGACTGAATTTACGGCAAATCAAATAGGCAACAAAGAAGACGCGTCGTCGACACGGAGCGGCATGAAATGCTCGCATTGAGACGTGATTTCGCGAAACAAGCCACCTAGCGGTGAGAGAAGCGACGAATGTACGAGTCATGAAGAAACTCACATTCGATATATTTTATGAATTGTGTTATATTTTTGAAAACGATTGTATTGAAAGGAAAAAACACGTATTGAAAAATACACGTTTCCGTATGTGGACAATTCGCTCATACCATGGTAGAAAAGCACCTGTTCAATCATAATATGATTTGAAAGTAATGCGTCACGGTCATGTTTAGGTATCCCGCTCTAGTTATTCTCAATAGTAAACTGCATCAATCTGTTTTCTCAAACTTGTACGAGGTTCTTTTCGGACAGTATTTATTCAAATAAAATGTTTCACCTTGGGTATTCTACCGACTTGAAAAAGTATTCAAGCAGTTTTGATGTACTACTTTGACGGAAAAAATCAACGTTGTGATGCAAAATTAAATCCTTCATTCAACGTAATTACGTGCTCTATAACTAGGTGATCTTATCAGGAAAAAAAAAACAAAAAAAAAATTGAGTCGATCTAACCAGTCGGGGTTTCATTCTTGTTTCAAGAATTCAATTATCTCCTTCATAAATGGCTACAAGCTGTCGAAGGGGACGTAAAATAACTAAAATGAATGAATAAATAAATAAATAAATGAATTATAAACGTTCTGCATTTCAGTTTGTAAGTACATATCATTTCCTACGTATTTAAAATTCATTATTTTTATTATTTGAGTACTAATACATACCAACACAATGAAAATATATTATATAAGATGAGAAGAAAGAAGCAAAAGTTGATATATTTTTTAAAACACACACTACGAAACAGCGCTTTTTACGTGCTGTTTTCAGGAGCGAGAGCGTTCGTTTGCAGGCCCGCAGGTGGGTTCGCTGGAGGATTGGGAAACGAGTTTTGCACCATATTTTCTGTACTATGACATCAGAAATCACTTTTCTGTCCTCTTAATTTACTTTTCCGTCCGCTCGTCACACGAAGTGACGAACTGCAGCAAACTGCAAAACGAACGCTGTTGCTCCTAGAAAACAGCACGCAAAAAGCAATGTTCGTTTTAAAAAAATATCTTCCAAGACAAGTAGCGAGCGACTTGAATGGCTCGTTCGGCTCGCTTTTCATTCAAAACGTCGCTTTCGCTCCTTGGCATTAAATATACTATTTTATATTCAAAGCAGAATGAACAATAAAATGACGTCAGCGGGTAAACGAGTTTCCGATCACAAACTTATTGGCGGGGTAAAATGAATAAAGATCATGTTTTATTGCTGTTGACGTGACCCCTCCAAACCCCGTCCGCGTCTCTTCTTGATCTAGGAAGGCCTTTTTTTGTCTACTATATCAAAGGCATACAATGTGGTTTATTAAAGGGCTCATTCCTCCTGTTCAGCCCAGTATAACTCGAAACCTATTGTCTATGGAAACTAGAGCCTACTTTAGCCCTTGGATTACTAAGTGCATACAGAGGACCAGAACTCACGGCTCCTTTGCAAACGGACTCACTCGCTCCGCTTATTTACCTCCTCCTGTATTGCGCGTCAGGCCTAGTGCATCCTATAATACTGTAAGTGAAGTCTACTTTAGAAGAAAGAAGGTGTTGCCATCAGCGGGAAAGAAGGAAGGATTTGGCAGAATTCAAATTTTATTTTGGAATTCTAATCGATTCAGAAATAGTAATAAATGATGAGGTATCTCTGAAAAAGGCTTCCGCAAGGAAATATTTGACATAGAAAAATGAATTTGAAGTTTAGGATCAATATAACTTTGCAACAGTAAGTTTAATCGAAGAAAAAGTAAGAGCACAAATCGAAGTGCTATTTTTTTTTCTATAAGATGCAATAATTAATTACATTTTCAATCTGTTGAATATAAAATTCATAGGGAACGGAAGAAAAGAAGGAATGGATAAAATCCCATATAATCTCATATACATGTTTCATCGAATTCACGCAATCGAGGAATGCGCGCAGTAAGTAGAAATTTTGATGAAAGCGCGCACTCAGCAACCTCTTTGCTGAATGCGCGCAGTCTGCGCAAAAGTCGCGGAATCCGTGCACAAAATTGCCGAATGCGCACAATCAGCGGGAGGTTTTAGGCGATTGCGTGCATTCGGCACATGAACAGTTTTGGTGATACACTGTTTGCGTGCACTACTGACAAGAAGTCATGTTGCCGAATTCTAGCGCTAGGTACTAATACAAAGTTGTGAGGTAGAAATATTCAGCTCGTTTATTTCAACATAAAAATAACAGCATTTGTAGTACAACAAAGTAGTCGTATTTTTTACAGTTGGTAACGATTTGAGAAATATAAAACTTGAAAAAAAAAAAAAAAAACGAAATACAAGAAATCCAAGTCCAACAGGATTAAAATAATACATAGATGAATCATGATGAGTTAGCATCTGAGTCGTGATTTGAAACGGAAATGTAAGGGCCTATTTTTCGTCTCGAATGTTCGCCCACAGTGACAAGCTAAATTACAGCGCAACCCGGCCTTCACGCACGCGCACCTTTTCTTCGCAAATTGCTGGCGACAATTAAAGCGGCGATATCCCTGTCCGCCCCCACCCCCCACGGAATCCAGCCGCATTAACTCACGCACCGAGTGTACGCTATCAGGCACGTCAGTGAGTGACAATTCCGTACATTTTGTCGCGTCCAGGGCGTTTCTATTGAGGCGGTGGTCAAGTCGACCATAAATAATAAAATCAACCCATCAAGGTACGAATATTTGCCTAGAATATTTGTCTGTGACCCCGTCTCTGAAGGCGCGCGCTCAGCAAAAAAAGGTTGCCGAATATGTGTCAAAAATAATATACTTCTTTTCGATTGCGCGCATTCAGTAACCTTGTCTCTGATTGCGCGCATTTAGCAAAGAGGTTGCTGCGTGCGCGCTTTCATCAAAATTTCCTTTTACTGCGCGCATTCCTCGATTGCGTGAATTCGGTGTAACATATACAGAAAAAAAAAAAAAAAAAAAAAAAAGATGGGCAATGAACTGAAATATTGAAAAATCGTGGTCTCTGGGAAAAGGACCTCCACTCGACGGAGGTCCTTCTCACGTACAGATATCCCCTCGAATGTAATTTAAATAAATAAATCAGCTCACAACAGAACTATCGCAAGTCCAAAACACTCAAATCTACACGAAGCAAGATTGAAAGTTTTGCGCTTTGCTGCCATTTTGTTGACATAAATTTTGAAGTGAAAAAAGGTTATAAAGTCTACATTAGGAAACGATTTATGCTTGAAAATCAAAAATAATAATTATGTAGGTATAATTATTCTTTCCTTTTTTCGGGACGTACGATAGTTGAGCACTCAAATTCTAAGTACAAAAGTATTTTTGTGTCATATAACTCCCAAATCTTACATATTGGCGCAAATTTGACTGCTTTAATTTTCATCTCTTTTTCGAATGTTTTTTTACAAGTACCAAAAGAATAATTCTAGATGACGAATTTTCGCCACAATATATTGTACTATCAGAGTTGGTGATGGAATAAAAACAACCATTTTAAAGAACAAAAAACGGAGGCTTCCCTGACAAAGTTGAACGAGGAACGCAGGAAACCTGTTCCATAAGTCAAAAATAGTTTTGATATTCAAATTCGAATCTCGAAGAGTCTAAATTTTTCTGAGTCCTCGCTATCATGGTGTAAATAGCTTGAAAGTCAAAATTTTCTATATCCCTCTCCTATCAGATAATATGGCTCGAAAATCAAAATTTTCTCCAGTCTAACTCCTTCATTAGGGTACTTTAAGTTTCACTGAACGCCCCGCATGGCTACATTTTTTTAAATAACTCCGCATACAATACATATAGGTTCTCGATTAATATGCGATGCAAGAAAAGAGATCTTTTGTCCTCCTCTTTTTTCGAAACATGTACCTACAAACATAAGAGTTGTTAAAACTTACAATTTTATCCTTCACATTATGCACGCGACAATGGAGCACGACTGTATCACCAAACTGCGCGGTAACATTGATACTATCCACTAAATTTTCAAAATAAGGTAGATTTAACGACTCTGTGGTTTCGGTCTCAGTTTCAGACTCGATTTCAGAAGATGGCTCCTGTAGTACAAAGCTTTTCATTACTGAAGTCAACTGCTGATCTTCGTGTTTGTCTTTTCCATCTGTTTGAAAAATTAAAAAATTAGATGAATACTCATTTCGAATTGACGAAAATGAGCAATGAGGATGAAAGATGAAAAGATGCAAAATTCTGGGATACAATAAAATAGCAGATAAAATGAGCAATTTTCATCAATACATGAACATGAGCTCGTGTATAGTTTGTAAAAGCAGTATAGAAAGAACAATCACGTGAATAAGGTTCAACTTTTCGATAAGAGTTTCCTTTTCTGTTGTCTTTTTGTTTCGCACTGGATGGAGGCGAAGGAATAGGAGGCAGAGACGATTTTGAACGGCGAAATCAACGTCAAGGGTCGAAATGCGGTGGTAAACTCCTTAAATGCGAAACCATGAAACTCCTGCTTGATCACACCGTCTGTCTCAATTTCATTTAATGGGGAACGAACGAAACTTATAACGAGGCCGATATAAGATAACGCCATACGAGGTTGTATTCGAGCAAAAGGCTCAAGTAGACCTCACAACAAATATCCATTTCTTCAGAAGATGATAGGCGGTATTCTGGGTCGTCGAAATGACCCTGAAGCACGTGATGCGTTAGAGGCCTCAGCGAATGCACAAATCATTTTCTGGAAATTACAACCTTATTTTGACGTGTTTCACGTCTTTTCTCTACCCCCTAAATCTCGAAAATGCGTCCGGGCGTACGGGCGTACGGGCGTCCGGCCATGACCTTGGGACTTGAAAAATTTTCAACGTCTAACCTCAGCCCTACCTCTGATTCCGGAACTTGCGTCCGGGCGCCCGGGCGTCTGTACAATTCTCTAGTATAATAAATAGTTTTATACAGCTTGTGAATTGGTATTATACTATCATAATGATACATACAGTATACTGGAGCTAAACTAGATGAGGACCCCTTGTATTGTACTAGTTTTCTACTAGCTTTAAACTAGGATTATACTAGTTTCGAACTAGACATGCTTTATACTAGGTTTAGGAATCCTGTATACTGTATCAAAGCAATTAGACCCCCTTCTTGGTCTAGTAAAAGTCTTATTTAGAATCCTCAAAACTTGGTTCAATACAAGTCTACTTTAGAATATTTTCGGCTCATTAATTTTGGGGGGTGAACAAGTAGCCAAAAATATTCTAGAGTAGGCTTAAAGTAGACCACGAAGGGGGCGAACAAGCGGCGCATGCTACCTTATAGAAGACATGAAATATGATTTTTATTGATAATTTTGGCTACGCCAGAAAATCTTTTATATTTCAGAATGATAAGAGTACGCAACGCAGGGAAGTTGTCTGAACCGAACAAAGGAAATAATGCCTTAAATTTCGCACTGCAACGTAGGAAGATATAGAGGCATAGAATTTGCGGAGACGAGCTGAGAGGTGGTCACTGTGAAGAAAAGGTATTCTCCCTCATGTAAAAGTGAGAGACAATAATTATATTGATGCCGTGGACCGAAGTCGTGACGATCCTAGCAACCTACTCGCTCTTGTAATTGATAACAAAGATGATAAATTTTGAGTTGCACTTCAAAATGTACAAATATGCTATAAAAGTTCTCTGTATAGAGCACATTTTTGAAGTGAAGAGTAATAAACAACTAGTTGGCTAGAGCGCAAAAGCGTAGCGGCAACTACATGTAACAAGTTGATGAAAGAAAATGACTGCTAGGAGGAAAAATTCTCCCTACGAGAATTAGTATGATTTACTTTGGTTGGTACAGGCCCTGCAGGGGTGCTCTTGCGGCAGCAAATGAACAATCAAGAATTAATGTTGTTCCGGCGCGGCGTGCCATCCAGGCGTGTCTTGCGACAGTCACGACTAGTTCGCTTTCCTTTTTGTTCATTTCTTTTGAAATAATTCATAATTTGTAATAACGAATTGAAATTTGTAACTACGTACATGTATCACGGCCTCCATTTCAAGCAATTATCAGTAAATATCTTTGTCTCTTCCTTTTGTACTTTCATCTTGTAAAATTTTCATATTCAATTAATAACATGCATTCCGATTCGCAGAACCATGCTACCAAATACGTGTAGGTACATATTTGGCAAGTTCTAGGCAGACTATAAGTATGATCCCACTTGTATTCAAGCATTGTAATCGTCTCAAATCTAAAATTTATCATCAATGTTTTTCACTCACTTAAATCGGAATTAGATAATCCAGTAGTCCATAATTGAAAAAGAATAATGTATAATTTCATTGCATTTTCATATCTCATGTGCATCCATCGGTCCTATAATTAAATTACACCACAACGATCAGCATGAAATTACATATGTAATAAATTATTTTATTCCAACGGCAGATTGATTAATAATGCAAATTACCTACTCATTGAAACATAAAGTCGATGTACTAGAACAATTCAGTACATTATTCTAAGCATTAAAATTTAGACGAATGACTCAACATTGAAATTTCTTGAATATAATATTTGAACATTGCTACACTTTTTCATCAAGTTTTTTAGAGTTAGTAAAGAGATTTTTCAGAGCATTTAAAATCTTAAAAAACATCAAGTCATTTAAAAAAAAAAAAAAAAAAAAAAAAAAAGCAACAACAAACTTGATGTTTACCATAAGAGCCTGAACTGGAGATCATGCGTCATCCAATCTTTGTTTTGATTACCATACAAGTAATATGGGAAGGCGACCCGCTATCCATTTTGTAATAGGTGTACATTCAAAGAACTTGAGTGACTAAAAAGAAGAAAAAGAAAAAGAAGAGGACGAAGGTGTAGAAAATATAAGAAGGAAAAAACAAAGAAGAAAGCAAGGGAATTGTAAAAAATAAAAGAGGAAGCCAAAAACACTCATGCATTCGCGCGAGTTGGGCACAATTTTTGCTCTCGCAAGCCAAAATTCATTGAGAGAGTTACTCCCACTCTTTAGATTAAATACCAATCGAACCACAGGTTTCTAGAATGAGCAATAAAACTCAGCTTAATATATTGTCTATCACTGTGATGCCACATAAACCGATAAGGAAGTAAAAATACCCATAATCAAATGAGGAAACCTGATTTGAAGATTTATTATAGGCTACTGAGATCTAAAACCTACAAAAAGTCTCAAGAAAATTAACTGCCTCTTCCCTCTGTCCACCTCACTACTGGGCTATAATAGTTGTTACTATGGTAAATATTCAAATGTTGCGAAAGGTATCAAGAACTTTTAAGGCAAAGAGCCTCCATTGGCACCAGAAGAATGGCTTGATTTGATGAAAGCTTTGAAAAATATTTACAACTGGGACGATGTGAGCACCTCAGGAATTACTAAGAAAAATCTCAGAGACGAGCAGCTGTAGATTAATATCACGGAGATTGAGAGAATCTAACAACTTTCAATTTGTTTGGAACACATTATTCATGTCAATGTTTGCTGGTAAAGAGAGCACTGCAGCTAAATGGAAGAGGGTGTCTGATTGCATTCAGGTGTACCTATAGACAAAACGAGTGCCACGTATGCGGCTTGTTTGTGTCGCGCGTTGAAGTCTTTGTTTAACGATAGGTACTAGAGAAGCGGATTCATGCTATTTAGCAAATGCGTTGTACGTCACCCTCTGTTGAGGCATTTTTGGCTCATATTTGTGCAATGCAATCGAACCCGTTGATTGTTTACAAAAACAAAAGTTTGGCGAGCATCATGTACAGTTGTTTACACCGCGTTCGAATAGTGATTTTAAAAAAATGCAGCTTTGAATAATGCATCACGCTCAAAAAGTATATCGAATTTGAACGTACCGTAAATACAAATGGTTTCGCGTCAAAAAGTATTGCGTCGCGTCGTCGAGTTTACCTATGTCGCATCAAGACGATAAAAAAATATTAGTAATCTTACGTGCGTGTTGTTTCGACAGTCAAAAAAACTAGGACATAAGACCCAGTTTTGTACTAAAGAGAAACGCCAGCCGCGGTGTTCTGGGTGCCACCAAGTAGCCCATTTTAAACGGTATTGCGTCAGAAAAGCCCTCACCAACGATGCCCAAAAAGACAGAAAGGTTTGTATCTCAGCAGTAAGTAAAAGTACAACCGTAAGCATGTTTGTTATACTGTAAATGTCTTGTTGATGGTGAAGTGATCTATTGTATGATTGATAACGAAGCTTTGGACTGAAAAAGATGAGGTTTTCCTTATTGAGAAGGGCCGCAGAAAAAACTGATTACAAACAAGCGCGGGAGAAGAAAATGTCAGAGTATGTTCTTTTTTTAATTATGAGTAGTCGTAATTCCGAGTGTCGCATTAATTTGATTCCATGTTTACCTGTACATTATTATAAAACATTTAAAAATGTTGTAAATTAAACAAGAGAATAAATGAGGTATATTGGTAGTGAAAAAGAAGAATGAGCGCGCTATGATAATAAAGATCATTCAAAAGTTTTTGCTAATGGATGAAGATTAAACTTAGAGATTGATAGCACAAATATATAAATAAGAAACTATAGCAAAGGCATCGCTTCAAGTCACGTTTCAAGAGATACGATGCGTCAGAGCACAAATAAATAGAATAATTGACTTGAATTTGAATTTTACATCATGAACACAATATGTACTTCGAAATTCGAATTGAAACCATTTTAATTTCCAGAGGTACCGGTACAGCTTCATATCATCCAAGTATAAAACCATGCTCATTCATTTTGGGTAAGTCTAACTAACTTATGCAATGACTTGATATAGGAAGATCCATTAATTTATTTGTCAGAGGATTTTACTTTTGCCACAATTATCGTTTCAAACCAATAACTTGAACCAAGAAGGAGCCGATTTCAACATGCTTTAAAAGAAGGGTGGCGCCTCAGTTGATAAGTAAGGGCTTCAATTTTCTGACCATCCGAGTTGAAAATATCGAATTGATAATCACTGAAATGCATTTATATGATTCACTCTACTTCTATACACGAACTGTACTCGAGCTATAATGTGGACAGTGAACATGAAATAAAATAGGCACCAGAATCCAAATATTTACAAAATGAATTGAGTCGCGAACACGTTAATTAATGTTCTACAATTTTAGAAATTCCACCTGTATTCCACTAAGTAAATGACAAATATTTAGATAACTATGACGTTAACTCGTTCACACGTACTGCAGTCAAGCAATCAAATTCACAGATATTGATTTTTTCGACCGCACACACGAATATAAATCAATGAAAAATTTGTGTAATTAATTCAAATTTTGCGAAGAGACAAACTCATTATGTAACGGTATGCAATGAAACTATGAAGTATTTGATTCTCTATTAGTTGTACGCAGTAAAAATTCTGATCTCAAAATCAAGTTACGGTACACCAGCATAGGAAAAAGTTGATGAAATGGAGACTATTCTTCTAAAATTGTTCATTCTTTCTCAGGTTACATTTCTCGGCCGAGTAAGTTTCTATTCTTCAATAGTATTTTTCGTGCTTTTTTTTTTTCATGTTCTTTACGTCAACTATATTTCGCATCTTTTGTCCCTTAGTGCACTCCAACAGTTCATATAGTTGAGAACGCAGATCCTTATCAGGATGCTAGGGACATTCATGCTGCTCTGAAAGGCGCTGGTACGGATGAAAGTGCTCTGCGACACATACTCCCTTATCGTTCATGCGCCCAACGTTTATCAATCAAACAAGCGTACTACGACATTTACAATGATGTAGGCATGATAATTCGTCATTTTTATTCCTTTGCCGAGGCTTACACTGAAGAGGAATTCCTCATTTTAGGATATAACCAGACGCATTGCGCGCGACACATCTGGCACGTACGAACAGTTACTGAAAGACTGTTTCTTATGCGGCGAATTCTTGATGGCGTCTTTCTTCGAGCGTGCCATCACAGGGAAGTCAGATCGTCATCGCAAAAACAAAAGCGTGATCGAAATATTGGTTACGCACACAGATAACGCGCAGAAAAAGAATGATTTGCTCGGAGCTTATCAACAAAGTCGGTCATTTTACATTTTAACTAGGTATACGTTTTGCTGGACGACACTGACCTTTTCTTATTTACTCATTGAACTCTAGTGTATGGTAGATCAATCGAACACGATGTGCGGAAACATTTGAGTGGAGATTTCGAAAACGTTTTGTTGGAAATCTTAGCAAGAGATCGAGCAGACAGCACCGGTTGCGATTTTAATAAAGCTCAAGATACGGCAATAGCCCTGAACAACGGTATCGTACCATTACAGTTATTTACCGTTCCACTCTAAAACTGACGAATGAAAATTTAATCGCAAGCTTAAGCGCAACAAATGTGACGCAGATACCCACCAGCCAATAACAATAATTTCTTTTACAGAAGTGAATCGTTGGGGTGATCACCGCGACGTGTTAGATTTTGTTACAATGAACACCGCTTTTGATCAGGCAAATGCAATATTTGCCGCGTTTCATAAACTAACTGGATATGACCTGATCACAGTAATATCCAATAAGATGAACCACGAAAAGGCAAATACATACGAAGATTTAGGTACGTATTTTGACGGAATTGAAAATTTTTCCTCTATATTCAATATTCACAGATGCTAAAACTACATTATTTCTACTTAATTCATAAATTCGAAATAGCCCGGCTAGATAATTATACAACGAATGAGAAAAATGAGCAATTCCTCTACAAGCGTGAAGTTGGCATCACGTACAAAAAGCGAGGGACAATAATATTTACACAGGGCTGTCGCCAAGGTCATACTATCGGGAGAAGCTATCCCCTATCTTTTTCTGAATAGATTATGGAGCTCAATCTAAACCCAATTCAGCTAATCTACGCGTACATCAACTCTTAAATGATCAATTCAACATTCAGAATGGCCCTCGGAGTATTCCGTATTAGGCCTCATCGCAACTGAAGTGCTGAATCAATATAGTCCCTTCTCTTCACTTCCGCTCACTAATGTTAACTGTCAACTTCTTGGCAACCTCAGACCAATTTCCAAAACTTCCTCCTCTTCCTACAACATATTACCCCATCTCCTTGAATCACATCTCTTCCACCTTCCTGAACTCAACCCCCTCCTGACAATGGAGCTATCGATTCCTTTGCGGCTATTCATTCCCATTACTACCAACCTCGACTTTGTGAAGGTACCAAAATAGGATCAGACTCTCTATCAAAGACTAATTTTCGAGATCGCCGCGGAATTTCCTATCATAACATACGTATGTAACATCGTGGTTCTAAAATGAAAAATAGAATTTTCATTTACGACTAAACGTTGAAAAAAAACTCAGCTTTCGTATTCACTTATGAGCTAAGCGCTGTTCACTCCTGCCTCTCACAACCCATCCAGCGCCCTCCCGGACTTCTCGCTATCTGACTCACTATCTGACTCACTTCCCTCTCTCTTAATTTTACAAGATCCTTACTCAAACATTACGCAACACAACATCATTCTCCACACGCCATCAGCTGTTTGATTATCAGTAACCTTGATTTGTATTCGGGGTATACCCCTCAACGTGAAAAATTTATTACGCAGTGAAAAACTCCACTCTGTTATCTAAAATCACCGACCCAACACCTTCATTAGCATACGACTTATCGTTCCTTATCAATACCTCCTTTGAATAAATAAAAATTAATAAATACTACATTCTTGGCATTATCTATGGGAAAACCAAACTTCACTTCAATCAATGAAAAGTAAGCCCACCTCTTTGTTCTCTTCAGTGAAGATCGACCCTGGTGTTAATATCCAGAAAATGAGAAAAATGTGCCGAAATGGTCCGTAACACCTTTCTTCCACACACGAGTACTACTGGGAGGGATGTGATCAAAAGTTTGAGGAGGAAGGTCAGTGAGGAAGTGTTAATTATTACAAAAGCAGACAAAGGTAGTGCCATCGCATCGTGGTGATCAAAAAGTCTCCAAAGTCTACGGTGTACTTTTTAGGGCTAAGGAGAACGCCAACGCCCTTTTTAATTTTCCAAACCTAGTCAAGGAGGCTGGAGACTTATAAGTCATCATCAAGAGCCCCCATCTCTGTCGTGGACGGCGTCCGTAAAATAATACCGAATTTACCGAAAGATAGTTCGACCGATATTGCTATCCACGGGTCGTCTTTTGGGCATGTTGCCCACAAAATAGCTACTTTTGATAGTCTAGTACGACGCATCACTCATATCTCTCTGAGACAGACCGCTTTGCAGAAAGAACTCGTGACGATAAAGCACCTTGCTAGAGTGAATCAGGTCAGGGTGGACAGTGACTTCATGGTTCCTAGGAGGCTGGAAGTGTCTCGATTCTACGACCTCCCTCCCCCGGGATTCACACCCTGATAGTAGGAAATGGTGGATTAGGCTACCGTTTCTGGGTAAGTTTTCCTCGGAGTTGTGCCGTGTTCTCTGTCCCTTTGGTTTTCGGCCTGCTTTTCACAATAATAACACTGTCAAGAGCTTATTTGTTAAATTAAAAGATCCCATTCCGAAGGGCGAGAGGGGATAGGGTAGCTTGTATATAGAATGCCTCAGTGCACAGTGTATACAGCCGCCAACTTCAAATTAGAGTAGATGAGCACAAAAAAGCTTAGGGTCAAAGAAAGAAAAGAAAAAGTGAGTTGGCCTTTGCTGATCACTAAATTGTGAGTGGCCATAACTTTAAAAAAAACAGGGTCCGAAGTTCTACTCCACAGAAAAAATTTGTATTTCAAACGATTGGCTCTAGAGGGAATCGATATTTTTCGGCATCGGAATAATAACGACGTCACCGAGTTTAACAGGTATACAGTATATGTATTTCTGAGGAAGGATTGATTGAATTAGTCTATGAGAATGATTCACATAGTGATGACTCGCTTGTTCAGTCATGACCTCCTTCAAATTTACTTCTTCTTGCTGTTGTTGGGTTCAGTCGCTTTGTAGGTATACCTCGAGAATGGCTGTTCAGTCGGAAGCGCTCGGTGTGTTCTAATACTGTGCGGTTTTTGTATACTCTTGTGTCTTTACTCTTTTGAGTATTCATTAATAATGGATGACCGCAAATTACAAAAACAATTCCGCCTCCTTCTTCCCGATCTTTTAATTCCTTTGTTTATATATTCGCTGTGTACTATGTAATTATTCAAACTAGTTAAAGATCCTGGTGAGCAATCGTATAGCTTGTGAAAGAAGAAGAACGAGAAAAAAAAAGGAAAAACATCAACCTGTTTGATTGCATTAAATACTAATCACGTTTTGTCAAAACTTGAAAGAAAGAAAGAAATATAGGCAATATTACACTAGACCTCGGCAGATCTGCAGGCTAAAACGTCAATACCTCGTCTAAATTATTTCTTGCTAATCGCCATCGGTTAAATTGTTTCGGTAATATCGTTACTTTCTAAGCTAAATTATTAATGTTTACGACATCCTTAAGAGGTACCTAATTTTACTTTCATGTGATGTATTCTCTTGATTGGTTTTAGTCGTCTATATTTTGAGTTTGCATTCTAAGATAGAAATTCTACGCTGATGAAGCTGTCTTTTTTTGAAGAATCTGGGCATTCAAGTTTGCCAACGGGTGAATAAATTTGTGTCATACATACCGCAGAAATGGTTCATTTTGAGACAATATTACGAGAAAGAAATGATAAGGTTCGTTAAAAATGAAATAGGTAAAAAGAAAAAGAAGGGGAAAAAAAACCAAAAACAAGATCAAGGAGAGGAGAGGAGAAAACAGAAATGAAGCTCCGAGATAATAAGTATGATAGACGTGCCTTCTGGTTGTTAGAACACTTCTTTTGGTAAGCCTGCATGAGAGGTTAACAAGTTGTCTTCCGGTCGATTATTAGCTTTTGTATTGATTCAATATTTACACCGCATCAGCTGAAAGGAAATTTTTCAGCGATGATAAGTCTGTAGTCCTACAAGCGTTTCGCTCGTCTCGCGAATCTTGGCCGGCAATACAGTAGTTGTTCAAGCCGACCATTTCTCTCCCTTGATGAAATTTTCAACGTCACTATCAAAATCATACGCGAACACTTTCAATAAATTCTACACACGGTATCTAGTGAGCTATGCTATGCTTCGCTGTCTCCCTTCAAAATGTAAACAAACTTGTCCCATGTTAATTCCCATAAGGACCAGGAAGCGTTCGCAAAATGCAAATACATATTTCAAAAATAAACAATGTGTAATGATGAGTGGTCTTGTTTCATGAAACACAAACACTTTACTTTGTATATGAAAAGCACCCATCTTTGAGATACCCATTGTTTATTCGCGTTTTTGCAAACCATGGGAATCGACACACAAAAAAGTTGTTCATATTTTGAAGGAAGACAGATGCAACTTATTTAGTTTAAGGCTCATTCATTTGTTGGCATCCCCGGGGAATCAGTCTATAGTCTGTTTTACAAGAGATGGTCATGCGAGATTGCCAGGCACCCAAGATCACCATCACAGAGCGCGCATTGAAACGCGTTATTTTCCCTTATCACCACTATTGGTTTGTATGACCACGTAAACGTAATTTACAAAAACGACTTCTGTTGTTATAATCTCATTCCATGGAGTGCATCATAAGCTAAATACATATTTTCTTTACTTATTCAGGAAATTATGCACAAGTAATTTTGGTTTTTTGTTTCGTTTAACTGTACACTCACAAGTAGGTATAATTACACAATACAGATACAATAGTAGATTGCCTATACTCGATCCAACTTAAGAGCTGCCCACAACCTGTGACGTTTGCATTACAAGACGGAAAGGAAGTTGTACATATATTCAATACAACTTCCCTTCCGTCTCGTAATGCAAGCGTCTCTCAAGTTGGATCGAGTATAACCACGGCCGTGCCGTGGTATAACTATGATTGTCACAGTTACAAAAACGCGCGCGTCTTTTTAAACGCCAACAAATACCTACAACGAAAACGCTCTGAAAACGCCGCGAAAATAAATTTACACTTGTGAAAAAACACTTTCCGTGACTCACGTCATGTTTCTCGCCCACAGTTTCGACCGTTAGGGATACAGGCCATTTTCGCTACCAAAAACTGTTGAAAAAGAGTGTTTTCGTTGTATCCAACTAAATTTAGCTCGAAGATTATATCAGATTTGTATATAGCCCACCACCGACTAGGTATCTATAAAAAGTACATCGTCAAGTACTTGATGAACATGTTTCATGTAATTTTCTTATTGCAGTACATTATATTGTAACCTATCAGAACGGTCACATTGAATATTATTCCACTAGATGTAAAGAGGCCGTAGAGGGTCCAGGTACAGACGAACAAAGTCTAAATAGGATTATCCTGTCTCATGCTGAATACGATATGAAAGAAATTGAAGATCAATTTTTTGCTTCTTATCATAGACAACTGATATCTAAAATCGCTGTAAGTTTTCCAAAACCAGAAAATGAGCATGAAAATTACAGAAATTAGGCTTAGATCTGATGCGTTCAATTTTTCTCAGCATGATACATCAGGGGCGTACGAAAATCTCTTGAAACAATTTTTGACTCGACCATCCAGCGAAATGAGAGCAGGTTATCAAATGGCAGAACAAATAGCAGACCGTGGCTTACAGAGGAAAATGTTGGCTCAGCTTGAATACAACGCTCAACAAGAACAATCTATGATGATGGATCGATTTTCAACAGTACAAATTCCACAATTGCCTGTTTATGTGTAATGTGTGCAGAGCCACGTGAAAAATATTATAATAATTTGTCCAACTTTTGTGAATAAATAGAACCAAAAACTTGTTTAAATCTTTTCGGTAGTGACCTTGAAAAATCTAAAAAATGTAATTTAATTTCACTCATGCAAAATATATGTACTTCCAAATCATGAAAGAGGAGAAAAAACAATTTGATTGAATTTCTCTCGAAAGTCGAGTATGAGTCCATTCTTGTTGGGCTGCGTGGCTCTCGGGACTCACTCCATTCTTAGCCCAGTATAAGTGTAGTAGGTATACCGTATATTATTTAGGTAATTCAGGCGTGGGCAGCCTTTTTTACACTGCGGGCCGCATTCATAAAAATTCGTAAACCTTCATAATCCGGTAAGCCGCATATCATTATCGTAATCCAGTGGAACAACTAAACGACGAAATGAGAATGTGGGATTTTGTTTTTCTAACTGATGTATCGAAGCACCTGAATGAGCTAAACTTGAGGCTGCAAAGTGAAAATCAACTAATTTTCAAACTTGTAAATGAAGTGACTGCGTTTGAATATAAGCTTAGACTTTTTATACATCAAATAGAAAAGAGCAACTTCGTTCATTTTGAAAAAGTCAGATGTAGCCGCCTCAATTGAACAGTTTATGGTAAATTTGAAACGGACGTCTTCAAATAGAATTTCAAACGCGGTTTAAAAACCTTCCTAAACATAACATAAACTTCAGAATGTTCGAGACCCTTTCTTCGTCGATGAAATGGAAGTTTCTGAAGACTACCAAATGGAGCTAATAGATCTGAAAGCCGATTCTTCTCTGAAATGCATTCACAGCTAATCTAAACCTAATTTAGAATCAATTTAGGACTAATTTGCATATGCTAAAACAAAGAAAATGTCAAAACTCAAACTCGGATTTGCAAATATCTGGATCGGATATCAACGATGGGGGGGGGGGGGAGGAGGAGAACTCGAACTCGCGGATTTAAATTAGTAGGATGGAGGTGGGGTGCCGCGCCGGTAGAAGTTTATTATCAAGGAAGAGAAGGCATACAGCATACAGAATTATTAAGGCCTATATCACGTATAAAGCTAGCATGAACTGCATAACAATACAACCTAATATACAAATAGTTTGCTGCACAGAACAAAGAGAGGTCCAATACGCACGTATGCACATTTTTTGAAATTAGGGTAGGGGTCAGGGCAAAGCCATAAAAGATAAAAAGATTGAAGGGGCACGCGTTATGAGAGGACGGAAGAACGAGAACCAAGGACCCAAGCGTGTGAAAGATGTGAACTCGTCTGAAATAACAATAATAATTTTAATACGTCATCGACCAATAAGAAAGAGCCGGTCAAGAGATAATTCTTTGCAACCATCGCAATTCTTCCTATGAAATATCAACTTTTTCTGTTTTAAACGTGATTATTGAGGAATGATAGACAGGTATTGTAAAATTTCGTCACTGTTTAATTTTTCAAACAAGTTTTTTCGCGTAGATAATTTTCTTATACTGACAACTTCAATTTATCGAATGAGATTTTTCTCTCGTTCAATTTTCGCTCGAACAAATTTCCCTGATTCCTAGTTTCCTATCGACAGTATTTTGCTTCAATGCTCAAATAAAACTTCATCAAAGTATATAAAAAAGAATGAAGAACTACTCATCTGCAAATATTGAGTCAGACGGAGGAAGATATCGAACACCGAATCCAGATTTGTGCCAATAATTCTCTTATACAGTATTACTCTACAATTGTACGGAAAATTTTAGTTCTCTGCTTGTTTTTTTCTGTTTCCTTCTTTGTCGCGTGTGATTTTTCCGAGGGAGTAGAACGAAGTCTGCCCGGTTTATTCTTGGTATCATGAGCGCACTTGGTGTCAGAAGTTTTTGTTATGTGTTAATATGAATTTTTATTAGATCCTTCTATCAAATAGTTGGTTATAGATAGGTACTAGAGTCGACTCGTATAAAAGGGGAGCGGATATGTGATGAAAATTGAACCAGCTATCTCACGTAGTCGAAATTTTTTCAACTCATAATTTTTCTCTCTTCTCCAGTTTTATAATATTTATTTTTGAGTATCTTTACTGATTACAACCCAGCTCCTAGAAATGCAAAGAAGTATCGCTACCTCATCGATTAGCGCATTAAGCGAAAAAATCAGAGAATAAACACAAGATTCAATACACTACAACAATTTTTAAGAAGACCAAGTACAAAGTTAACTATAAGGATGGGATAGAATCTTGAAACAAGCGTTTTTTATTCGCACCGATTCAAACACGCGCTAAAAGTGTATGAAAGTTTTCTTACTGCCTTAATAATTCGCTTTCGCGGAAATGCTGCATAGATAATTATTAAAAATGGTGAACAATTTCTGACGACCCGCACGATATCTTAGATGTTATCACTCTCATCAATAATTTTCTCGATGCAACAAAACATGAGCGCGTAGGTAAATTACGTTAAACAAAAAATACATTAAATAAGTAGGTACGCGAATGTTTCGAAATGGTGGCAAGTTTTTGTAAAGCTGGTACCATTTCAAAACGTTCAGAAAGTTGGCGTAAGATATCATCAAAATACGTGCATGAAAGTTATTCTCGGTAGTTTACGTCGCTACTCGAGTGGACTCGTTCCTTTTCGAAAGTCGATCCTTTGTACTCAATACCAATATCGCACTCACTAGTCACTACTCATTTTCTATTATTGTGTTTCCGCGTTTCTAACGTTTCTTCAAAATTGATCTGGATACGAGTACGCACCTTCCAAAGACCAAACAGTTGAGAATACACGGCCGCATTTATTTTTGTTCATAAATTGTTTGCAAAGTTGCAGAAATTCATAAGAGCGAAACCTTTTTAGTTTTCCTCTTTCGAGCAATTTGAGAAGAAGTTGCATTCACGAAATAGCTCAATTTTTCTTAAAATTTAAATGGAACAGACACTACTCTTCTTGTAGTCTAGTTGTTCTCTCTTCCCTAAAGAGCAAAAAAATATATATTTATGAATGAGTTTTAAAAAAAATTTTGACCTTTGAGTAATATACAACATGTAAGAAGAATAATTGATTTTTTCATTTCGTTGCTTTAGCACTCGCAGATAAAGATTTTCTCGATTTGACGAGCTGGGGGTCAGTCAAAACTTTGCATTACGCGATCAACTCGGGCAAATAAATACCAATAGAGCATTGATACGCGTCGCACTCATCTATTTTGTCCGTATTGGTGAAGGTAAAAACGTATGTACTTATTATAATAGGAAATTAGTAGATTTCTATACAAGTTGGAAAAGTAATCGCAACGAGTCGCAAGCGCTTACTTTTCCAATGTGTATAGAACGGTATTTTTTCTAATAAGTGCGAGAAAGCGCATTTTCCGAAAAGATTATTGCGAATGAAAACGACTAATATACAAACAGTGAAGAAATGAAATTTGAAACAGTGAAGAAATGAGCGATTTTTCCCACTGTTCCGAAGCGCGCTACAGCGTAACGCACGGTAGGGCAATCACCAGTTTTGTCAACGCTTTTCACTAGGGAAAGAGCGCGCTTTCGTAGCACGTATTAGGAAAACGAGTTTTTTTTCGAATACTCTGAACTCAATAGATTCAAAAAAGAAACTCCTCTTCCTTAACTTACTTCGTATATTTAATTGGTAACATGATGATCTTTGCTCCTTATGTATTTCTTATGGGAGCCAAATGCTCGATGGCGGAATCGAATACAGAAAGGGTACTCTTGCCAATGAAATCGATTATTATTATCGATGTCTAATCTTGTAATGAAACGCCCCATTATAAATAGATGATCCTCTCATTTATACGATTTATTCCACTCTTTACTATTAATGTAGAACTCCACGCACCGTGAAGTGATAACCATTTTTCCTCATTATTAGCCCCTCCTCCTCCTCCTCCTCCTCCTCCTCCTTATCACCGATAGCCTCACAATGTCACAGTCTACATGTTGTAATGCATTTTCAGATTCTAATTCTTTCTTCGCCCGCCGTACCACAATTTCAATAATAGAGAGTAAGTTTTTTATCTTCGTTGTCTTTTTCATTTACCCGAATTATGTGTTGCAGGTCAAGCAGCCTTCGCGCTTCAAGGTGACTGCACTCCGTCTCGGGGTAATTGTCCTGTAACATATTTATTCCTTCGATTGGTTTGTCTGTGCCTTCCTCTGTCCTTCTTATCCATACTCGACCATTATTGTTTCAAGCGGACCAACATATCCCTTTCTTTACCCAGCTCTCGCGGCTCTCGTCCAAATGTCTGCATTTTTCCGGGTCAGATATTTGTTGGAAAATACTTTTGAACCAGCAAATTACGGATTCTCGTGCTATGAGCCCTCTGCTCAGCTGGCTTCTGACGTCCGTGTCGTTCACCTTGATAACCATACCCAGCATCCTACCATCTTTAGCCGGTAGACTGTAAATGCCGTTGATATTATTGTCATTAAATTACTACAGCCAATTACACTAGTACGTTAGCTGCGCGAATTTTTCCTAAAGATTTCTTTGATTTACCTGAGGTTATCCGATCACAATGATATTCTTCCTCTTTCCATATTGTTCCAGTCTATCTAATCTATGCTCCGGCTCTTTAATCGAAATTTTCATTCCTGTCTTTTCCGCCTTGATTACCTTCGCCCGTTTGCTCATTGAATCGGTGACATACTCCCTCTTTTTTCACAGATTTTATCCCATTGACTTGCGTCAGGCCATGCAGCTTATTCTCGTCCATATTTTGCTGAGTATTCGTGTTGTATCGTCTCCGATATTTCGCCTCTACATTATTGACTGGATTTCGTCGCGATCGGCGACATTTTCCGTAGGCCTATTCATGAAACAACTGGTTCACGTAACCGACCGATCAGTGTTAAAATTATTTTCAGGGCTAACATTGTGATCCTTCAAGAAATTTGGGGACTTTTATTTCTCGAATCGATTACAAAATTTATACATTTCTCCAATTTTATCGACGCATAAAATAATTAGCCTAAATTATCTGTTGGTTTTACGTCACATCGACTGATAATACGAAGTTTAAGATTGCCCCAAAATAGGTGGTAAACGATGCTACTACTTAATTCAGCGGAATAATCAAGAAGTCGAAATTTGTAGAACATAAAATTCCTTACAAATTACCTTCTCATAAAAATTGATTTTGACTGATTAATGGAAAGCCTCCGCCCACCACATGCGTCACCACTCGATTGTTTCGTATTCGTTGGGCGCGACACTAGCTCATTGGCCGCGGCCCGAATAGATTAATCGTGCGAAATACGAACCATTCAGCCGGTCCCCATCCCCAAATGAGGAAAAAAGGTGGAACTGGCACGTCCCCCACCCTTTCTTCTGGTTCGTGCAAAAGTAAGGGTAGTACAAACGAAAAAACGTTAATACAAACCCCTACAAACAAAATACAAACGATTGAGCCAGTTCCTAATCCCTAATTCGAGGAAAAGGGTGGGGGAGGGGCTGACGACATTGATCTCGTATTTACCATCCTTTGCAATAAATATTTCACCTTCATAGTCGCTGGATAAATTTTTCTTACACATAATCACTTTCTGACGACTGGAAAATTTCGAAGCTTGCATCACACGAGCGCAGCAAATGCGAATGCGAATTGACTAATGAATACTTTAATTAGGCTACTTTCTGATGCGATCTTTGCAACTCAAGATTACTTTATTTTCGCAGTATTCGCATCCCTCGATACATTTTGGCGTAGTTTAGAGAGCCATACTGTTCCGATTCGAAATTTTTACTTATTTTTTGCCTTCATATTTTAGATTTTAAAATAATATTAAACAACAATACAGATAAATAAGTAGCAAAATGAGCTAATTTTTGCATTTACTTCAAAACTTTTGGTAAAATAACTCATGATGTAGGTACGTACAATAACGTTTAATTCTCTTTCTGCACAGTTTGTAAACGCGAACGCGAATAATAACGACTAACGGCAACACCTGAATATTTTAAAATACGATTTCAGTTCTAAAGACCGCGATAGGTAACGAGAGTAATGCAATAAGTGAACATTAACGGATATATAGCAGATGTTTTAATTCGAAGTACGCGAGGGCTGCTTCTTTCTCTCTCGCGCTCTTTTCATATTTTCTTTTTCTCTTTTCGTCACCGGTGTAAGACTCGTTTCCGTTGTATTATTCACGTATTTTCAGTTATTTGTGAGTAGGTATACGTTATTAAGAGTACTTTTAGTTATTCCTGCACATGGAAAGTACTCGGGTTAGCTAAGAATACACCGTCGAAGTACAAACTTAAGAGTGAACTTATTCGCACGATTTTAATTGAAACCATAATTAAATTTAGTACAGAATTTGTTTTTTTTTTTCGCGTGGAAAAGTGGTACAGAAAGTTTGGAGCAACGGTGGCATTCGTCAAACACACTGGAAAGACGACGGTAAGTCAGAAAATATTTCGGAAGCACCCATTTCTCGCTCGTCGCACAATTTTTGTACCCACGTACCAAAAGTTGTTATAAAATTATTGGTGTCAATTATTTTATGTTGTATCTGACTACCTACTACACCGGCACTACAATTATGCTTCTGACAATTATAAAAATCTACACGCATCTTAAATTAAGAACTAATTAATGATTTGACTATTTTCCAAGTTCGAGTAGGAAGTTCCCAACTTTCTTTTTTTTTTTCGCTTTGGCGATTTATGAAACTATGTACGTGCAAATTAATACAATATTTTTACCTTTTTCCAAAGATTTTTTCTCACGGATCTGCTTAATTTAGTGTCCTTCATAATGAACCCGTTTAGCTGAAATATGAACACTTCATCTTTACCACTGGATTTCTCAAAATAACAAACGATACGGAAGATTCGAAATTAAGAACATGAATAAATAGAAAAAAAAAAAACATTTTCAACAATGAACCTGTTTCACGGTGAGTTTCTTTCATGGGCGTGACATGTAGGGGGGGGGGGGGTGAGGTACAAAGTTCAATTTTTACTCAGAAAAAATTAGAAACAAGAAACTCTCCACAATCATTTAGGCAGTTGATGCGGGCACTGATGAGCAGCTAAGGAAATAGGCTGTTTTGTGTTGGTTATCTGAATACTTATTCCAGTCAATTGAAATTCACGATTAATTTAAATGTATGTATTCATTAAAAAAAAGGGTTTCACTCAATGTAAAGTTTTGTGTTCTAATAAAGAACGCGCCAGACTAATGTTCATTCATTTCTGGAATGGAAAATGAGGCTGTCGGGTGAAAATTTCTCGAATCTAAAGAAAATTTTTTTCCGGATCTGATGGATTTTAGGTATACGAGCTGAAAAATTCACAATACATTTTTCGGAGAAAATTTCCATTCAAAAGCTTTCTAAAAATTTTTCGGTCGGAAATAACGTTATTATGCTCGAGTTCTGCTGGTGAAAAGGTATCGCTTTTAAGATGAGAAGTGATATTTGGTGATAAAGAAGGAAGCGGGATAAAAAAATATGTACCTAGTAGTAAAGTGTAGAACAGAGTAAGGAAATTAAATCGTACCTATAAATGAGAGGATCATCTACTTATGATTAATGCCACAGCTTGAAGCAACCCAACCATGCTTGTGCTTTACTCTCAAGCAAATGTATCTTTGTTTTGTTTGGGCATTCTGAAGTGATTCGAGCTCGGCATGCTTCGAACTTTTCAAATTGAATGAACGGACTAATAGGTAGTTAGTGTTAGAGTTATGAAGTACAAGCGTTTCAACAAGTACAACTCAAATAGGTAGTTAATTTTCAATCGGCGTGGACCAAAGACTATCAATGTAAAATCAGTCACGTGAATTGTGACATTTGAGATTTCGATCGGAGGTGCGTAGCAATAATATAGGCTATTAGTGACACAGATGTCTTTGAATGGCAAGTACACTCATAAAAAGAAGAGACAAATAACAACTCTTAGTTGCTTCCAAATATCAAAAGAGTCTCCGACGCGCTCTACCTTTTCATAGTCAAGAAAATTTTTCAATTATGATTTAAAAATTTGACCGTGCTCTGTCCATTTATATCGAATTCTCGACTTTTTGTATCCATTAAATGTTTTTACTCGAGTCGAAATAATTTTCTCTAGGATTTATTCTTGCGTACAAAATTCTGTGGCCATGATTTTGTCATTTTTCTCTCACGATGTATATTATATTATAGGCTATTGATGATCGAATTTCTTCAAAATCCCGTCTGGCCGTCTCGTGATACACACATTTCTTCTTCTTCTTTTTTTTTTTTTTCAGGTTATGTATTTATGACATTTACACTTGAGTAGATATGATAAATAATATAGTTGTAATTATGATATAATAGATGTTCATTATAAATAAATTATTATCATGATAGATGTGTATGAATACATGAGGACCGTTTTTCCAAAACTCGTTAAGTCCATTTAGCAAATTTTTTAGGAGGAATAAAAAACTACCTCTATTCGTCACAGTGAGAGATAATGGAAATGTGTGAATGGTTATAGTAGGAGTAGATGGTCATACATGAGTACAAAAATTGGCATCCACGTGCATTGGTTCATTAGCTTGTGAGGCTGCGCCAAAGAGGTACAAATTTTGGATTTAACGAGTTTTGGAAAACTAATTCATCTTATTTGCATGTATCGATGTCCAAAGAATATTGAAAAAGGGTGCTAAAATAATACGGCTCATAAATCTTAGACGCATAGATACTGGTGCCAAAAAATTATTTAACATTCTTATATGATGTATTACTTGTATAAAACGCTAAAAACGCTAATATCTTAATTTTGAATAAAATGGACTTAACGAGTTTTGGAAAAACGGTCCTCACATATAGATATTATATTATATAATTATTTTATTCATTTTTTTCTCTCTATACATATCTGTTTATAATTTGTTGATGCAGGCTAAAGGTTTGCTCAATGGGAATATATATTTTCGTTTTTTAAAGACTTTGATGCGTTGTACGCCTGAGCGACTTTGCAATTTATTACCCCTCTACCCTTGCAACAAAGACTTCGTCCACAAATTTGGGGGTATTTTCGAATCTAGACACATTGATTCGTAATCATTGATACACACAGTAAAAACCAGGCAGCTTCAATTTCAAATTATTTTATGTTTCAGATATGGCTGCAGAACATTTTAAAGCCAAGGATATAGGTTTGAAAGTTCAGAGGAAGCTGTTGAGTCGAATGTCAACAAAAGCCACTGTGAAACTTTTCATTGATGACCACTCGGCGTCAGTACTTGACAATACATACAAATTGTTCAAAAAATATGTAAGTCAACAAATAAATAATGTAAAAATAAAATGATTATGATACCTACACTTATATAAGCCACGATACCTATTTTTTCTTTTCCTCTTTAAAATGTAAGGAAAAAGAGAATGGAAAAATCCTGATGATGTGAGTAGAGCATTTGCTGTAACTAAATTTTATATTTTATAAGGTATTAGTGAAACTGTGACAAGTCACGAATCCGTGGATTAATATCATATCTTCAAACGATCATCGTCATATCTAAAACATAAAACGAGAGGAAAACGGAGAACAGCCGAATAGAACTTTTCACCTCGTGCGCTTTCGGTGCAAGCTGAAATACAAGATATAAGGAAGTAGACACCCTGTAATAGAGGGGCTTTACGCGAACTAACAATAATAAATTTATGTAGGTAGACCTGATTCTTCTAGTAGATAGTTGGAAATTGACCAATGAATATAAGACAATTACATGTCATTGCTTATTTAAATCGCGCGAATACAAAAGTCTGAAGAGTCCTTAATACTTCAAAACTTTTACGAAATTCATTTTGATTCGACCTAGAGGAGTATAGATAGGCGAATAAAGTTTTAACTAACGACAAAGACGAAAACCTAATGAAATACGGTCGGCTTGCATTAAAAAATCCGGTCTGTTTACCGACTCTAAAATGGTTAGGTATGCTCCTTTAAAAAATATTTTTAAAAAAACTCTTTTTATAATCCTTCGACTTCCTGCGAATTTATTTCTTACTATCTTCAAGTATAAAAAATGATACTCAATAACTTAATGACAGAAATTTGTACATACGTATGAATGTCAACCATTAGCAGTCTGGAAGGTAGGGAGCAAAAGGGAATTATCCGTAAAATGCCTACAATATTCTTGACACGTCGTTTAAAAAATGTTTCGCACTATAAATAAATAATTATTGGCAGAAATTTCTCAGTTGCCTTCTTTTCGGTAACGTCCCCAACACTACAAGTTACAAAAACGTTAAAACCCTGACCCGGGTTTAGAAAGCGATTTAATTTTCATATCGATCGTATAAAACTAATAGGTAATATAAATATTATACTAGTTTCCTGTTCATCAGTTTTTTTTTTTCTCGTTCCTTTTCAGACGGAAAAAAAGAAAGAATCTCAAAAGTTGATAACTTGTATCATCAAAACGGTCGTCAAAATTGGTATACTGTACCGTAATCGTCAATTCAACAACGAAGAAATGGACATCGCTTCCAAACTACCACACATCTTCAAAAAAACCATAATGACCATCGCCAGTTATTACGAAATCGATTTCAGTTATGATTATTCTCATTTGAAGCGTCTTTTCAACGACCTGCACACTACAGTGCGACGTCTTGTACAAAATCAACTCACTGAAAAATCACTCATTCGTATTGATCATGTTTTTCAGTTTTTGATGAAGAAAGAATTTTGTGACGCCATCTTTTCAGAATCACGAAATTCGTTTCATCGACCTATAATGGATAGAATAATAACTGATTTGACACTAATTCTTGAAGAACATAATATAAAGGTAGATATTTCTTAATTTTATACTCAGGTCACTCTATTTACCCTTCAGTAGGCGTGGGTACTAAAACTAGGTTTGTATTATCATTTTAAAAAGAAATTTCTCGTTTCATACAATGTGTTACCATGTATATAAAGTTAATATATTAGCGTATCATTCATATTATAAAGAAAATAGGTATCATGTTTCATTTGAAAAAAGTAAAAAAGTCCCGGTGCTCAATTCTCGTCATTACACCACAAGCTGCTCTTCTTCATAGGTGTTACAGATCACTTATCTTCCTACCCATTTCAAATTTATTCGTCCATTTTAGAAAAACCAAAAAATAAGAAAAAATAACCTCTTCGTAATATTATATTTAAAGTTGCCTCCTCATCGGAACAATCGCCCGGTAAACATTCATCTTGTCTGAAGCACCTGTTGAAGCACTGATCAGGGCTTCTTACGGGTAGTAATTCCCATTGAAGCCCTCTTGAAGCCCTGATCAGGGTTTCAAAAGGGTTTCAACTGGGCCTCTCAGTGCTTCAAGCGAGCTTCAAGAGAGCTTCAACTGGGCTTCTCAGTGCTTCAAGCGGACTTTGAAAGGGAAAAAAAGAGGTAGTAATTCCCGAGTGCTTCAGAGTCCTTCAGATTGTTTACCGGGCGATGAAATTTTATCGATCAAGAAAGGATGTTGAAGGTTGAAACCGTAATTAATTCTTACAAATACATCAATTGTAAAAAAAATTTCTACCTTCGCAGCTCGAGGAAACCAGCCATAAAATTTGTACCTACTGGATTTTGAAAAGTTTGAATGTAAAGTAGATGATACGGTACGTAAACTTTTTTTCTCCGCACATTTCGTAAGTACGCGTAGTATGTGTAGGCCTACATAATGTTACCGAGAAATTTTGATGAGCGTCATTTTATAAATTTACGAGAAAAAATTATTGAGATTGTTTCATCTGTGGAAGGCCAAATTTATCAGAAAATGAAGTAAAACGGCTTTTGCAAACTTTTCGCACAAAAGTGGAGACGAAAGCCGTTTTACTTCATAACAATAGGCCTAGAAAAATGGCTCTACTAACCACAATAAAATTTTTCAATTTGATGACTACGAATCGGTAGTTTTTATTGTGATTATTTTAACCACGGAAAAATCTCCTTCTTAAGGTTTTACTTCATATTCTGAGAAGGAATTAGGCAAACTATTTGCAATAATACTCATCATACTCTTCCCGGCGCAATATATCGAAATAAAAAACAAAGTAATTTCCCCGAAGAGTACCAAGTTTTCACAATAAAAGAGGGTGGAATTATTTGAAACGGTGAATATTGCAAGAAGCTGCAGGTCGCTACAGGTCAACTGTTATTTGAGGAAGTACCTAATCGCGGTGCTATCAAGTTTCAAATTATTATTCGTACCTATTTGAATGTTGCACACAAATAGTCTATCGTGTATAAGGGTTGAGTTGTGTTAACGACCTAATGTCGTCTAGAGGCAAGAAATTCTCAATTTAAAAATAATGTAGGTAATTAGAAAAGTTGTACAGCCGTTGGCGCAGTTTCATTAAAAACTTGATACGATAAGTTGACTTCATCTACATAGGAAATAGAACGTGCTATTAGAGAGAAACACCCAAAGAATGGTTTACGCATAGAGAAATATCTATGCGTTGACCATGCTAGTATTCTCTGATTGGTCAACGCTTAGCAGCACGCTCAGGTAATTGTGACTACCAGGCTTGAGTTGTGGGACTGTTCAGAGACGGCTGTAAGAGTTATTCGAGGTTATTAAATTCAAAGTATACGATGCTCAAGCTTTTCACTCACACTAATTCAACGCAAACACTCAGCTATTTTAAACAGTGGTGACATCACCACAAATTCAATTGCGTTGTTTCTAGGAAATTAATTGTACATGTATCTAAAAAGAAACGTCTATTTTTTGTACTTATCGCAGTTTACAATCTCACAAAACTACTAAAGCTGAATGTAAACCAGTTTTTGCGATCATGAATGACAATGAAGGGGATAGTTTCCATGGAAAAATCATATGTGCAGAGATAAGTTATCAAAATAGAAAAATTAAAAAATTCATTCCTCCCAAGAAATTTCCGAGCCTTCAGCATCTACTCTTGCTCACAATATCTAAGATTATCATCATTCTTTAATCACATTGCTCCTTGACACGACTTCTATTAGAAATTAAAACTGCCTCTAGCAATCAAAAAGAAACCAATGTTCTGCTCCTCTCCTACATAATTCCCTGATGCGAAAAGATCATCTCCTAAAAATTATAAATATATTTTCTGGCGTAGCCAAATTAATAAAGATCATGTTTCATGTCTTCTATAAGGAAGGATGCTCCGATCGTTCGCCCCCATCTTGGGCATTCTTGTCTTTCGCTGATGATGGCTGCTTAGTCGATAGATCTTCGATAGTTTTGGTATTTTCTGCGGTTTTTTGTATTGAGTTACTTCTTTTCTTTTTAGAAGTATCGCCTTTTTTTCGTATTATGGATAGCCGTACCTTGCAATCTCGCATCAACTTTAGTATATTTCGGGTTGATGAGATTAGGGGGTCTACTTCAGGGTATTTTAGGCTGACTGCTTTCTGGGACTCACTCGCTTCGCTCGTTCGTCCCGCTTATTCTTGGTCCAGTAGAAGTCTACTTTAGAATATTTCAGGCTGACTACTTTTTGGGACTCACTCGCTTCGCTCGTTCGTCCCGCTTATGCTAGTATAAGCCTAGTATACCAGTAGTTTACTACACGATCAAAGAAAGATCGCACGCACATTTCCAACAAAATTAAGGTAGGGCTCGGAGAGAAATACATCTTGGTAAGCCTACTTTAGTATATTTCGGGCTGTAAGATTAGGGGGCTTCAGTTGTTCCGCTTCTTGGTTCCAGTATAGCTTTGGACTGTATGTATACAGGACTCTTAGACCTAGTATAATGCTAGTATAGGTCTAGTATATGAGTAGTTTACATAGTCTAATATGAGCCCTCTCTTGGATAATGCCCATAGTATAAAAGAGCCTAGTATAGTTTTGGACTAAATACAGTATACAGGATTCTCCTAGTATAAACCTAGTATGGACAATTTGCCCAGTATGACAGTAGTTTACTGCACATATCAAAGAAAGATCTAGCATAATTAGCATGAACAGGATCTAGTATACACCTAGTACAAGAGCATAAGTCTAGTATACGAGTGGTTTACTGAGTATAATGGTGTCTAGCGGAGCTAATACAAGCCACCTCTTGGGATAAGTTTATGGTAATTTGAGGAGCGGACTGGATACAGTATACAGTTTTCCTAGACCTAGTATAATGCTAGTATTAGCCTAGTATACCAGTAGTTTGCACTAGTTAAAGATATGCACGCACGCACATTTCCAACAAAATTAAGGTAGGGCTCGGAGAGAAAAAAATTGTAAGTCCCAAGGTCACCTGCACGCACACACGCACGCACGCACGCACGCACGCACGCAAATTTCAAAATGAGTGCAGGGTCAGAGCAAAGACATGAAACATGTCAAAATATGCACGCACGCACGCACGCACGCACGCAAATTTCCAAATGAGGGCAGGGTCAGAGCAATCCCAAGGTCACCTGCACGCACACACGCACGCACGCAAATTTCCAAATGAGTGCAGGGTCAGAGCAAAGACATGAAACATGTCAAAAATTGTAAGTCCCAAGGTCACCTGCAAGCACGCACGCACGCACGCAAATTTCAAAATGAGTGCAGGGTCAGAGCAAAGACATGAAACATGTCAAAATATGCACGCACGCAAGCACGCACGCACATTTCCAACAAAATTAAGGTAGGGCTCGGAGAAAAAAAAATGTAAGTCCCAAGGTCACCTGCACACACGCACGCACGCACGCGCACGCAAATTTCCAAATGAGTGCAGGGTCAGAGCAAAGACATGAAACATGTCAAAAGCATATCCGTTACAAAAGAGATTTTCTGGCGTAGCCAAATCAATAAAGATCATGTTACATATCTTCTATGAGGTAACATGCTCCGCTCGTTCGCCCCCTTCTTGGTCTAGTGTAAGCCTACTTTAGAATATTTTTCACTAATGGCTTTTGGAGGGCTCACTGTATAAGTCTGCTCTAGACTGATAGCTTTTGGTCAATTCCTTTTCTGGTCTAGTATAAGTCTACTATAGAGTATTTTAGGCCAATTGCTTTTGGGGGACTCACTCGCTCCGTTCGTTCGCCCCCCTCTTGGTCTAATTCAAGACTAGTATAATCCTAGTATAAAACTAGTACAATGCAAGAGGTCTTCGTCTAGTTCACCTCCAGTATACTGTATACAACCTTATGATAGTATAATACCATTCACAAACTGTATAATACTATTTATTATACTAGAGAATTGAAGCGTTGCATATGTAGCTCATTGAAGGGGCGGAGCCAACATGCAGTATATTGAACTTCAACTAGACTAGGACTCCTAGTTTTATACTAAAAATATAAGATAGGAGGGAAATTAGAATAGGAGCCACTTTAGGTGAAGGCTTAGCTTAGTATACTGTATATTATGGACAGTGGTATATTTACGGGGGGTGGGGTGGGGTGGGGGACGACCCCTTCCCCCAGAGGACCACCAAAAAATGTTTCATGTCTTTGCACTGACCCTGCCCTAATTTGAAACTTTGCGCGCGCGTAACGCGTGCGTGCAGATGACCTTGGGACTTATGATTTTTTCTATTGGTTGCTCTCTGAGCCTTACCTTTATTTGAGAATTTGTCTTTGCTCTGACCTTACCCTCATTTGAAAATTTGCGGAACGCGTGCGTGCATTGGAACTTATGATTTTTTCTATTGGTTATTCTCTGAGCCTTACCATTATTTGAAAATTTGCGTGCGTGTGCGCTTGCGTTCTAACCCTACCTCAATCAACTACTGGTAAACTAGGCTTATACTAGCTTTGTACTAGGTTTAGGAATCTTGTATACTGTATTCAGTCCAAAGCTATACTGGGCTCCTTTATACTAAGGCTCATTATGTACTACATGTCAATAAGAACTAGATCAAGGATTCTTTTATTCTGGGCATCCTATGTATGGTAGAGGATGACTTCCCCCAATTCCAGCTAATATCTTAAAATGTTGTACGTATTAAGCCTGAACTAGGCTGCTGTAGTAGGTTTAGCCTTCATTACGTAGGTCTATATTGGACTTGACATGAAACATGATCTTTTTCCATTTGGCTCCGCCATAAGATTTTTTTTTTCCTTTTTTCCCCAATGGAAATTTTGCTCTCGAAAATTTCCGACCCCCCCCCCCTTCCTTCTCCGACAGAGAGTTTCTAAATACGCCACTGATTATGGAGACTCTTATACTGTATATTAGCCCTGTATAATACTATTCATTATACTAGAAAATTGTACAGACGCCCGGACGCATTTTCGAGATTTAGGGGGTAGAGAAAGGACATGAAACATGTCAATTTATTTGAATGTTTTGCTATAATTCTACAACTTCGAGACAAACAATTATGTTTGTCATTATCAAGTTTGCAGGTTGAATGAAGCAAAATGGGTATACTTCAACATTTAGAGGATTACTAATTTATTTCATCACTATCTGTTTTCAAAATCAGTAAGTGTAACTTGAAGGATAGGCATACCTACGTGGTTTTGTAAGTTGATTTGCGTGAATAGTTTGGAAAGAAAACATGCATTAGAGCCTCCCTACATAGGCTGCAACACGCAACGAGCACGCAACTTGTGAAGGAAACAAGGGTTGCTAATTTTTTTTGAGCCGCTCGTTGGCTACTTCTTAAATGTTGCGAGTTGCACGTTGCGTGTTGCAGTCTATGTAGGGAGGCTCTTAGATAGGCTACCAACTTTCATAAGTCATACTCAGGCAAAACGAAGGAAAACAAATAGATAACAACCTGTTCAATTTTATGTAACAAGAAATTTTTATATAAAACAAACGTACAATGGGTAGCTAAGTAATAAAAAATGAGAAACAAAAATATATGAATAATAATATTCAAACATGGAACAATATATGTATTATGAAATAATGAAACAAACAAACGATTTTTTGGATCGTATTATCACGTTTGAAAGGTCATATACCTACCAATGTTTCCTCATAGGAGAACAAAAACAGAGACTGTAACACAAGTGTACATGGAAGTTCTTCACTTTTTTGCAAATTACTCAGAATATGAAATTTTACAAAACAAAAAAAAAAACGAAGAGAAGAAAATCGAACGAACATCAAATTTTCTTCAAATTAATACAATTTTCAGCAAGTTTAGAAAAATTTCTTTGACCTTCAAAATGTGATTGTATAGTTCAAATATTTAGGTAGCATATAGCCTTCAGTGCGGCTAACTGCTCGTTAATAAAAAAAATATATAGATCTATTTCTGAGCTTCTTCAGAAATCTTGGATAATTTCAGCACAAAGTACGTAAGAATGAGTTCCTTGCTAAAAATATTTCTTGAAAATTATGAGCTTTGTTTCCTGTCAAATGAATGAATGAGATTTTGGAGTACAATTTTCCGATGGTAGAGCATCGGCCTCGATAAATTTTTGAATGATTTGTAATTTTTTCAATCTTCTCTTCAGAAATACGGTGAAAATATTGGCTTTGATTTCCATGTACAGCGTGAAAAAAAAAAAAAAAATACTAGTCACGTTTCAGAAAAAATTGGGGAAGATGCTACCGATGGTAGCAAAGCATGCGCGGGTACTCTCGCTTCGTACGATTGTATCTGTTTCGATTTGAAATACATTGTGACAACACAGCCGTTTCTACTGCACATGAACATTATTTTTGGCTAAATTAAAGGGTGAGCTTTAGGTGCGCCTAAACCAACCACTCTTATACACAAAGAAAGCCTTATGAATTTTGCCCAGAGCATTATGGACTTACGAGTTATATTTTTTTAAATAAAACTTGCAAAAAAGTATAAAATATACTGTACCTACGCACTTTCTAGTAGTCGTTAGAGGAAAATTCATTGCAAACATTATATTTTTCTGCTGAACCATCTATCCTTCATTTTTCCAATGATTAATTCCAGTACAAGCGCCTTCAAACTTGTTGAATCGGTCAATACTGGTTTTTTCAACACAATAAATCTCATTTCTTTGAGCTTTAATTATCGATAATGAAGATACGTGAACTGAATTTACGTATGCTATTTATATTGATGAAATTTGTTCGTTTTCAAAAATATGTCAGTCTCATTAGAAAACACCCAAGAAAGCGGAGAACTGACTGAATTGAAAATTAAATAACATTAAGGCTCGGAAATTTAGTCATGATCTTGGTTTTTCCAATTGTAAAATATAATGAAGATGTCATCGGGGAACTCGTCATCGGTGTTATCGTGGACACATCTTCAAAGGAAATCCTCATCCGCTTCCAAATCACTTTCAGGAAATGAAAAATTATTAACCTTATAAGAAGAATTGTAGAGAAAGAATAGTTTCGAAAATGTCGACTCATAAATTGAAGAAGGAACGGTAAGTTTGCTAACGTATTTGAGGAACTCAAACTTTCAAAACACGAGCGAATAGAGAAGAAGACTGAAAGAAGCATGACATATGCATATTATATAGCTTAGTACCTAGTCTTTCGTTTTCTCTACCATCATCATTTCTCAAATTCAAACGTATATTAGCTGAAGAGTTCATAATTGATAATTGATGATTGACATACGAAAGAACACGACAAAAAGAAAATAATATAAAAATAAAACATATAACTCACCAGAATAGAAGCAGCATGAAAAAAATGATTTGGTGGAGGCTACAATATGGAGAGAAAAATTGTTTACAAAATAGGCCAAATCTACTAGACCAATAAAATTCTATTTATGAATAGCATCGCAATTGGCTATCAACCAGTAATTGTATTTTTATTTAAGGAATCAGTAAATTCATTTTTAATTTGCTGGAATCGAATAGACGATACACCGTAGCATCTCATGTACAGGTTATCACAAAACGGAATAAATTCTTCGGTTAGAAATGCACAATTTTTTTCGATCACCCGTCGCTATAAGAGAAACAAAAACAAAAAAAAATGAATTTCTAACAGTATGCTTCATACAACAAATTTTTGATACCATCTGTTTTCAATAAATAAGAAATTATAGAGGCTGAAGACTCAATATTCCAGGATAATACTTCGTAGAGGATATATGTATACAGGGTGAGGCAAAATGATGTTACCAGTTGAATGTGAGTTTGCGCTAAATTTGTTCTAGCACAAAAACGCGAAACGTTAAGTGTATACTCCAAACGTACAAAATTTGTATTTCATTTTTATCTACAATTTGCGTCCGTAACCAGCCTTCTACGACTTCTTTGAGCCGAGTTACAGATCAAAATGTGTAAAAAATTCATCAATTTGCCAAAATTCTCAATAATTAAAAATTGTTTCGACTTCCATAATTATTTTATCTGATTTCAAAGTAAAATTCAACGCTGATTCCGAAAAAAATACTTAAATAATCTCATGGAGCGTGAAAGAAGGAGATTTTTCAATATCTTGTTTTGAAAATCTTTGAAAAATAGTCAATTTTAATCAATCAACGACGAATATGTAAAATATGGGCAATACGAACGAACAAATTTCAAAAATTGAAGAAAAAGAATTTGTGTAGGTTTATACGCCTCCAGTACCATGAAATTTCCACTCCCGGAACTTATTATTTTTTTTTGAGTAAAAAAATACTGACTTAAAAGTTATCGAGTAAAACACGGTAAATTTTTAGGAGTAATGTTCGATATACAACAAAATATGAACAGTGTGACATGTTTAAGGACGTTAAGGCACATATTAAGTAAATAAAGTTGTCTATAATATCGCTCATTGAGACAGTATTTCAATAGCCTCTGTCTAAAGATAATCTTAGACCAAAAGCGCTGATAACGATTGAAACTTTACTGAAACTCAACTTACACCGCATAATTTTAATCATCCACTGAGACGGTAAGAGCTTGAATAAAAATAAGTACATTGAAATGTTACAAATCTCTCTTGAATGTTTTTTTTTTTTTCCTCAGACTCGGGCGGAAAATTAGATCTACAATCCATGTCATATCGATTTAAATACAACATCCTAAGCTCACCTCGTTTCGAAACTTCTCATCGCGTATGGAAGCAATTACGTGTCCAATGAATCTCAACAAAACATCGCAAATGGCTTGCTCGGTGTCATGCATAATATTTGTAACATTAAATGCTAAGTTCTCGATGAAATGCACGAACGTTTGACAGAACCATAAAACATTATTTGTTAATTCGAAATATCCATTATCTATGGTGAAACAAGAGATCGAGATTAGAAAATTTTTACGGTTGAGAATTGAGAATACGTAATCGAGACTGAGGAGTTGAAGTACCCGTAATATATTTTTCGAGGCCGACGATACCAATATCTTCAAATTCTGAAACTAATTTTTGAACTTGCTGTCTGTGTGTTAAACAAGTTAAATGCCATTCTTCTTCCGCAGCTTTTGCGTTCACACTCTCAAGTAGCTTTTCCTTTGTTTCCGATAAGGCTCTAATTAATGGTGTACGCAACTGACCGTCTATTTGGTAAGTGACGTCTAATCCATACTCTGTCAACTATTGAGTACGGGTAAATATTCGACTAGCAAAGAATAATACCGCGTAACGATAAAGACTATAGAATAGACGAGAAAACTTACTTCTTGACTGTACGTATGCAAATGGTCCACGCATCTATTCAGTACAGCTAATGATGTTTGCTGCGTGAAAATATGCCTTATTAAATAAGATACATATTCGCTTACTTCTTTAGTCAACCACACAACAAATGCTGCGAACAACATTCACAGGCTAGTAATCATTTCTCAAATGAATATAAATAATTACGTAATATACTCACCAGAAGCACAAGCGGAATTCTCAGGAAATGCTTGGTTCTGGAATTCCTTAGTTATATCACAAAGATTGAGGAAGAACAACGCAGATAATTGTTTAACGTAGGCAGCTGTCGCTGCATCACGCTTTGCTCGTTTTATTCGACTTTTAAGTAAATGACTGCAGAGTTTCAAGAATAAATCACAAGCCTACAGATGGGACAAGCATGAAATATCATTCTAGGAAATAGGTACATCACAAATGGATCATACCTGAGTAGACTTATGCAAGATATTCAACAGACGAACAGAAGTACGAGCAGAACGAAGTCCACCACGATAAGACTTTTCTGGTCTCACTTCGAGTTCTTTAGTGAGTATTTGCGTTAATAATTTGACTCGCTGATCGACTTTTCCTCTGCAATATGCAAAAAAAGTAAAATTATTTGTTAATCGTCAAAATTTATCAATCGCAATATTTCTGCACAAAAGAAACGTTACACGTCACGATAAGAAATGAAAAATAAATTGACCTACATTGAAGCGAGAATTCATTCTTTAAATTGTACTTACAAGATATCCTGGACCAAAATTTCACTTTGTAAGGGAGTTTCTTTCAAGTAAGTTCTGGTTTTTTCTATTAAATTGTATGCATCTTCAAAATGTCTTTCGACGATGAGCACATCCAAATCCTCGGCGACTTCAAGCAACCAATCTGGAATTATTTCTTCATCGTCCATTCCATCTTCGACGATTTCAAAAGCTGTGATCAAAGATTGTACAATTTCATAGAATGTTTTTGCATGATTAACAGAGTGATTTCATACTTGCTTCGTATCACAGCCCAAAGACCGAGAAAATAGTATCTACATAACGTATTTCTAACATTGTTACGTTCTTCTTTCTTTTCTTTAATTTTCGTTTAATGAATTTAAGATTAAAATCGTAGTCAACGATTCAAGCTGACGCTACTGACTTTAAAAATGATTTTTTTTGCAATTGAGGAAAAAATCGAACTCTAAAGCTTAGTCGACATCCAAAATGATACTTTTGATTCTTGACCGGCTTAAGACGAGACGATATTTTGTGGTTAATTAGAATAGCGATGTAAGAAAATTATTCTGTAAGTCTATTTTCCAGGGAAATGAAACTTTGGGCGGTTTAGTATTTTAAACTACAATAATACATCCTGATTTTCTTATTTCATTTTCAAAACATGACCGAATAAACATCCTGCATCACAAATTTAATCTCCTATTAGAGAAAAGAAACAGCTTTGCCTGCACAGAATTGTAAAACGATATATTTGACGTTTCGACTGGACCAGCAGTCGTCTACTTTTTAAATTTAATCTCCGCGTAAAAGAATCTTCCGTTAGAGTACTTACAGTTTATGGTAACGTCGATAGTGTTGGAGCGAGCCGGTGATTTTTGCTCAATGCATATGCTACCGCGTTTACGACCCTGATTGGTCATGTACAATTTCTTAGCTTCTTCAAATTTTTCCAACCATTCTTTCTACTTGGAGAAACAAAACGGATTGTAATTTTATAGGAAAAACTAAAGGCCCTATCAAAGAGAGTAAAACCAATCACCTTTGCTTGCAAATTTACAGCTTGAAACACTCTCATATCAGGAAAAGCTAATAATTTGATGGCGTTCTTCACGTCCTTAACATTAACGATGGCTAAGTTCGTGACATCATACACTGTGTCCAATTTGTAGCGAGCTGGCGTACGCCTGCAAAGAAAAAAATACATTGAATTTCAAATTCATCCAAAACTAAAACAAATGATTTGTTGAAGGTTATTCAGAAATTAAAGGCAACTTTTGTTCCTACTCTACAAACCTATTTACAATTGTTGATGTTAGAAGCAATACGTCGGATAGTAAAAATGCATGTAATTTACACACCGGTGAGTTATCAATAGCATCGAGCTCTGTTAGGTCTCCTTCGTATAAAAAAAATCGACCCGAATTCTCCGTCAAATTCTAAAAATGTAGAAAACAAAATTTTTTACTTCCAAATGTTGTTTGTGGTTTCCGACAGCAAAGATGGTATTTTAGAAACCGATGAATACGAGAACTTATACGCGGTAGGAAAGTTCTGGTTCGATGGTTGACACTATCAAGACAATTATGTATTATTTTTCATTTTTGAGAAAATTATGAATGATTTTTCATCAAGGCTCAAATTACAATCATCTGTTTTTAGAAAATAATTTTCGCTCAGGGAAAATGAAATGTAAAAAAAAAAATGAAGTGAAATCCGACTGACGAAGATTCGGTTGAAGAAGATATTGTTACAGAGGGACGTCATAAAAATTTCCCACTGCGAGGCATCTCTTCAATAACTCTACATCAAACTATTCAATAGTTCACGAGAGAAAGTTCGTCGTTTTGGTAGACCCCATTAGTACGATGATAACTCACAATACATCCTTCAATTTTTTCAGCTATGTCCGACAGCGTCTGCTTTCTTTTCAATTCCATATTATCCTCTTCTTCTTTGTTAACTTCGGCAAGGTTCAGAGGCAATAGTTCCTGATGTTGGAAAATCGAAGCAGAAGCTAATGTAGAGAGGAATGATTTCTGTTCGGAAAGTAAATGAGATAACTGATACATATCACCTTCCAGTCCTGCAAAATGAATACTAGTTATTAACAAGGCCAAATAATGTAGTTTTTCAGAACCAATTTCTTGAAAATTAGAATGAACACTTCAGAACTGACAGACTCAGAAATTCTAAAAAAAAAAAAAGGCTGCTTATTTTGTAATTCAGAATGAATTAGATGTCACTTACAAAAAGAAATACTAGACAATTTTCTCAAGGCACAGAAGAAGAAAGATAACTAATTATCGTGATGAAGTTGCGCCTTCGGTTTTCTTACTTGAAATTTCCTTTGACGTTTCGATGAAAAGAGTGAAATTGTGATAAACGTTCTTCTTCAAAACATTATTCGTTTCATCAGCAAAATTTACGATCATGTTGTGTTGCTGGCGAAGTTCATCGACACCGACACAACGATGTGAAACTTCTTTAACATCTAAATTTGAATCGGAACTCTTTACTAATGAAACTTCCATGTCTCGAGGAAATATCGCACAGATTACTTACATCGATCTGGGTTGAAATCCCTTTGCTCAAACTGTTCCGCTGATTCTTCCATAATATAAGATCATTCAATGATTAAACTCATCAGCTCAAAGTGTAACTGGCTCTGAATTTCTGAATGCTGAAAAAAAATAGTACAAATGAGCGGAAGAGATCGGCGAAGTAGAGAAGAATTTATCTAGCGCCTTAAATTATATTATACAGAATTTACCTTTAGAATTAATTATAGTGATTACTGATTAGTGATTCACTATCACTATAAGCTGTAAGGCGCTGGATAAGCAGCTGTAAGGCGCTATATAGATAAGCTGCTACAAACTGGCGGATCCAAGGCCAAGGGCGGATCGAAAAAGCCAAAAAATAATTTGTCAGCAGTTTGGTGATATGAGAGTATTTACATTCTGTGGTTTACTGATAATAATTATACCTAATAATGATTGAGACTGAGTATTGATAGAATATCAATGACTGAGTCCCAGTGGTTGGCCCGTGAAATTACCGTGCATTTATACCGATGATTGCCTGAATAATATTTTATTCTTAATTGTCCGTCTGAACAAATACTGGCGCAACAATTATTATTGAATCACCTGTAGATTTCGGGATGAGTGGCCACGAAATTTTGAGACCATACGTCTCCTGCATTTTGAAAGAATCGGGCTTTACCAGTGCTGATCATTCAGCCGTAGAAACTCTGATAGAGATGATTCAAAGTAGTGAGTATCAAATAAAGAGAATAATCTTGAAATAATCTGATCCTTATTGATATTGTGCACTTGCAGTCATCATCGAAATTGGTAAAACCAGTCGAATGTTTTGCGAAGTTGCTGGCCGAGCTGAACTTCTTCCAGCTGACATTATTTTGGCCTTGGGAGATCTAGGTATTTCAGTTAACGGTCTGCAAGAATATACCTTTCGTCCCAATAGGTTAACATTACCTGCTCCAACTCAAGCTGCGCCGCCGAAACAATTATCACTGCTGTCCGCTGGTTCGAAACAACATCTTCCTTCTTATATGCCCAGTCATTTACCTCAATTTCCTGATCCACATGCTTATACTCGCACACCGGTAAGGAGGATTGTATAACAAAATCTATCTCTTCGTTTAATTTCGAAAATCATAATTTTTCCTTTTCATCTAGACTCATAAAAAGCCTGTTACCGAATATGAGGCTATCCGAGAGAAAGCAGCTGGTCAGAAACGTGACTTGGAACGAGCTCTAAATAAATTCAAAACGAGAACAAATGAAACTGAAAGTTTGTTCTTCAACGTTGAGAACGATGTGTATCCTCGTAAGTTGTTTTTTATTACAAAGTTGAACAAAGGTAATATTGATAATTCACACGACTGTATTGGTAGTAATCGCAGCAAAAGTACAATCTCAAATTCACTTGACCACCTTGCTACCTAAAGATCAAGTTTTCGACGACGAAGACGAATCGAGTGGCTCAGTACCAAGTAAAAAAACAAAACTCAAAAGTATTATGAATACCGAAGATGACGATGAAGAAGATGAAGAGGAAGCTGAATATGAGGAAGGAAATACCAAGAGTGAATCTGAAAGCATTGATAATCCGTTTCTTCGTGCCGTGAAAATGTGCTCAAAGTGGAATGCCAAACGTAAAGGAAAAATTTGATTGACATTTACGCTTGTAAAAATTTTAAAGATTCCCAATTTTTCAAGTTGGATTTGTTCCGCTCAAGCCTTGTACATATTATTGAAAACTTCTTTTATAAAAAAATTTTATTGACGAGCGCATTGATAATCTAGCACACGTAGTTCATCTTTTTAAAAAACTGGATTAAGTTCTTCCAATGAAATCATTCATGCCTGATTCCGGTAAAATATAAAAATCTTCCGCGAATTAGAATTATTAGCAGAAGAGAACAAATAAAATGATATAATTCTGAACATTATGACCATACAGAACATGATCTGACTGAACTTGGAAACCTGAGCAAAATTACTCCATTTCATCATTCGATTACAGCTGACGAAGCCATTTGATCGACGCCGCAAGCTCCACTACCCCTGTACAATTTGTAATATCCCTGCGCGACAAGAAATTTTGATTATCAATACATTTTCTTCAGGACAAGGATTATTGACATATCGACTTACGCGCTCTCCCCAAAATGTACCCCAACTGTTCTTAATTAACCAGTATGGCTGCATTTTTCTCGTGAATTTCGTTCCTGTAAAATCAACATCCGTATTGTGAGTTTCAGGCTCGGTTTTACTAAGAACCATAACAAACTTTAGAAACAATACTTTGAATTCCAAAACCAGCTAACAGAACTCCGTGATCAATATCTGCTGGATTACAGAGAAATTTGGGAGGATGTGAGATACCGCCAAAATAGAACTGAGGAAAATGAAAAATTCGAAAAGATTAATGTGCAAAATAAAACAATTTTGAATTTACTTCCCTTCCACCATCAAAAAAGATTTACTATCGGGTTCTCGTTTCCTACCTGCATTGCAAAAGCATTCAGTCCAATTGATATTGGTCCATTATTATACAGCCAGTAAGCCATCTCTGTTTCATTTGCTGTTATATTCTGGTAACTAGACACTCTGACTTTGATTTTTGGCTTGACCAAATGACATTGATCATTATGTCCTTCGTACGGGTAATCGGATTCTGTTTCTAGTCCGCCCAACTTTTCAATAGCTTTGTAAGCATCAGTCATATAACCTCCCCCGCATCCGTTGTCGGTCTTATCGCAATCAACCAACTCTGTAACAGATACTTATTAATTAGGAATTCAATTATCCCGACGACCAAAACCCAAAATAATTACCTTGTTCCGAAAATGATAAAAGGGATTTATATTTGATCGCATATTGTCCTTCTATGTTACCGGTAACCGAAAAGGCCCAACAAGATCCACACATACCCTAGATGAAGAAAAATATTTGGACTAAAAAAAAATATATATAAATTATTCCTCAATCTGCAAATGAGAAAAGAGATTATTATGATTGAAGCTCACCACTTCAAATTATTATTGAACAAGACTAAGTTGCCATACGCCTCATTATCCGAGTTTCCAATATTTCTATCTGCTCTGAAAGATTTGTGAAAAAATTTGTTCCTAATACTTAAAAATCATTATTCATTTGCTAAATCCTCATCGAACATACGGGACATCAGCGATTACCCAAAAACAGACAAAATCGATATTTGCCAAAAGAAAAAAATAGAAGAGAAAATAGAATCAAGGAAGCAGAAATAGAACTGCGTACAACAAATTTGCCGGTCGTGGATCGCACATAGCGGCGCGCGACAAAATTAGGACTAATTCTTGATGGCGTCATCGCGAGGTATATCTTCTTTATAAATCTCTACTCTCTCACTTTTTACATACTTGCTATTCTTCATTTCTCCTCTCCTTTGAAGAGCAACGTTTCAAAGAGATAAAAAAAAATGCATAAGAACCATGACAGGGAAGGGAGTTTTTGACGTGACTTCAACAAAAGTTTTCAATCATTGTGTTGACAATTTCGATCGAAAATTCGAAATTGAGGTGTTATTGCCTTCTAGCGCCCCACAAATAGACCAAAATTGATGCGTTAAAGTTCACGTGATTAAGAATTCTTTACTGAGGGTTCGGCGCGTTTGATCATTTCTGTACTCTAAAAAAGCTGAAAATAATTTTTTGAATAGTTTGCTTCGCCTAAAAGTGGAATCAGTTTCACGTTTGCTGCTCGTACAGTAATATCATGTACTACAGTAGCGTAACTAAAAAGTTTCTTGGGGGGGGGGGGGGGGGTAAAGGAGCTACAAATGAAAAAAATATATAATGCGTCTTGAAAATTACAAAAAATTCATAAATTTTGGAAGCTCCCCTGTCCCCCCCCCCCGTAGTTACACCACTGATGTACTATATGAAAAGTATACATCCTCTCTCTAACTTCAGGCAAATTTAAACCGGCAGTTAGGTGTTCTAAGAACAGAGTCAATGGACTTCACATAATTTTTGATGAAAGAAAAAAATGGTTATTTCCGGGTGTGGCGCGCTAGAAATCCATTTCCCACCAGGGTGTGGCGGTACAAAAACAGAAGGTTCAAGGAAACAAAATATTCCATACTTGGTTCTTAATTGGCGTGACGGCGTTATAAGCCCTCCAATCGTAATTAGAGGGTAAATCGGTATCGTAGTACTTCGGCATTCGGGCAGTATTTTGCTTCAAATATTCCTGCTGAGGAACACGCAAGCCCAAGAAATATTTACGAAATTCATTTTCTAGAAATGATCGAACACGAAAAATAATATACAATATTCTCTATAATACACTAATTTCATCTCACTAGAGCGAATAATGGAGGAGCCGTTCATACTTGAGTAATCGGTAAACTGAGTTACACCATAAATTGCAGAACCCTTCTCAGCTTCGTTGAGCGTTTGTATTTTCATCAAATTGGCACGAAAAATTCGGAATCTACGCTCTTCCGACAGATGATTTTCGTAAGATTTGTTGAATGTATTTTTGAATGATACAAATTGTAATTCGATGCTGGAATCTGTTGCCTATGAGAAAACAGTGAAGGAAAATTACACAAACTATCGAGGCGGTCCTTTTTAGCGTAATTCAGTATGATTGATATTGCTTACAAAATTAGCACTAGTAGGTACATGGCCACAAGAAAAAATAATAAAAATAGACAGGCAAATAATACAAACAAGATTCATGGTGTGTAATGGTGAGAAACACTAAAATTGGAAACTAGAAAATCATGATTGCATTGTATTTTAATCATTGACAGATCGGTCGACAGTGACTTGTTATATTTTGAAGCAATTTTCTCATTCCTTCCCTTGATGTGTTTGGTTTTCACGATTCCAGTCGGTAATAATATTGATGATATGATATTATCATGAGTGAATTGATAACTTCTTCTTATCCGGTCCCTGCCGGAAGCATAGTCCGCAAACCGCAAGCCAGCAGAATAGCCTTTCACACTATTGCGGATAGCCTAGTGTTTGCCTGATTCCCTATCTCGCTGAACGTTATAAACAAAACTTCGATTGAATTTTGGTATTTTCTAGGGATGCACATTGGAAAAATTTCCTGGAAAGTTACTTGTAAAAGAGAGAAATGAAAGAATGCAGAGAAGAGATGTCTAACTCAAATAGGGCAGCTTGTTTCGAGTTACGCGTTTGCCGCTCACTAGAAGCAGGGGTGTGAACCGTTATTATTTTTTTTTTTGGATTCCGCTTCCATTTGTTCTTCAACTGAATCGCCGGATCCGCTTCCAAAAAGCAATTGTCGGATCCGCTTCCTTTTGGTTCCGCTTCCAAGTAGCAATCACTGGATCCGCTTCCTTTTGGTTCAGCTTCCAGGCGGTAATCATCGGATCCGCTTCCTTTCAGTTCCGCTTCCAAGCGGCAATCATCGGATCCGCTTCCTTTTGGTTCCGCTTCCAAGCGGCGGGTTGGTAAACGTAACGAAACATAACGTTATAGTAACGTTTAACGATTCATTTAGCGAGAAACGTAACGAATCAAAAAACGAAACAAAAACATGCGTAGAAATGAAATAACAAAACGTAACGAAATGAATGTTCGCTCTGAAAACAAAATGATAACGTTATCACTGAAAAATAACGTTTTGTTATCAACGTTTTCGGGTCCTCGCTTCCTTCCTGAAAAACGATTGAAAAACGATTGAAAAGGGATTTGTTTTTGAGGAGAAACGAATCAAATTATTTGTTTCTCAATAATGTCAATTAAAAGACGGATGAAAAGAAGAGACAAATCAAATTTGATGCTAATAAAGTGGTTTATAATCCATGTTCATTGGTGACGGTGACTTGAATGTACCATACGCAGTTTTGAATAAATTGACAATAAAAAATAGTGAAGTTATTAACTTCTAGTTAATTTTGAAAATAACTGTCTATATTCTAGTTGAAATGTTAGGTACTTTTTGAAATAATGTGGTCCAAGTATCGCGACAATAATATAGGCATAGCTACATGAGAACAATGTCATTGGCTTGGGGGGGGGCAATAAATTTGTAGCGTCTTTTGTTCTCCATTTATTCCCCAAAAATTTTGAGTATGATGCAATGAGAAACAAAAAATGACTGAAAGATAATAACCCGACAAGAAATTACATAAATTTAATTCCATTACAGGGTTGCTTGTGAAAATGCGCTTAGTTTGATAGGTACCCATATTGATATTTTATAACGTTATAACAATTTGCGTTCCGTTAAACAAAACAAATAAGTGAAAAATACGTAATGCTAAAATTTTTCAAGAAAACACAAAATGAAATAACAAAACAATTCACTTGTTGTAACAAAATCTTATAACAAAACAAAATAATCGTTTCGTTTACCAACCCTGGCGGCAAGCACCGGATCCGCTTCCTTTCGGTTCCGCTTAACCCAGCAGCAAGCACCGGATCCGCTTCCTTTCAGTTTTGTATCTTGATGAAAGAATCTTTCAGGGATTGCACAAAAAATTACGGTTATCCCTTTAAAAAAAGGCAAAGAATATCGGTTATCCTCTATTTTTTAGGGGATATCCGCTATTTTTCACAAATGAAATATTGGTTACAGTTCTTTGGCCAGGTTTCAAGATCCGCTTCCTTTCCGTTCCACTTCCAAAGAGCAATCGCCAGAACCGCTTCCTTTTGGTTCCGCTTCCAAGGAGCCTTTGCAGTATCCGCTTCCTTTTGGTTCCGCTTCCAAGGAGCCATCGCAGGATCCGCTTCCTTATGGTTCCGCTTCCAAGTAGCAATCACCGGATCCGCTTCCTTTTGGTTCCGCTTCCAGGCGGCAATCATCGGATCCGCTTCCTTTTGGTTCCGCTTCCAAAACCCAAAAATTCAGGTCCGGATTCCAGATACCATTGGGGATAGCGATTCCGGTTCACACCCCTGACTAGAAACGCTTTGGATTCATTGCCGTAAGAAATGTGTTGCTTCCCCCTTCTGTTGCGCATCACTGCTCTTTGCCAGTACCAGTACAATTTCAATGGAGAGCAGGGGTGTGAACTGTTATTATTTTTCCTTAGGAATCTGCTTCCATTTGAGGAGTTATCTGTCAAAAGGGCACCCATTAGCGATAATTCATTTTCAAAATACGTCTTTCAAGTTTCATGTTCAAATTACTCATTCCACTTTCATCTTATCAAAAAATCTATAATGACAAAAAAATGTTGCGTGTTTTTATCTTTTAAGATCACCAATTATTTTTCAAATTGATCAACAAAATGAACCTGGGAGAATTCTATAAAGATGTGTACCTCGGGTGCCCTTTTTATGGCAATGGGGTTGAAAAACCATAAGCGTACATGTAATTTTTCATTTTTTCAAAATTTTGTATGTTGATAGGAAATGGTTCAGAGAATTCAAAAATGTGCATATCCGCAAAAAAGGCACCCTTTTGACTGGTACCCTTTTGACAGATAACTCCTCTTTTGTTTTTCAACTGAATTGCCGGATCCGCTTCTTTTTGGTTCTGCTTCCAAGTAGCAACCGCCGGATCTGCTTCCTTTTGATTTTGCTTCCAAGCAGCAACTGCCGGATCAGCTTCCTCACAGCAATTGCTGGATCCGCTTCCTTTTGGTTCTGCTTCCAGGGAGCAATTACTGGATTCGCTTCCTTTTGGTTCTGGTTCCAAGCAGCAATCGCCGGATCCGCTTCCAAAACCCAAAAATTCAGATCCGAATTGCGGATAGCATTTTGGATAGCAATTCCGGTTCACACCTCTGATATAGAGAGTATGGCGCTGTCCGTGGGCGACGAACGCGTAACTTGAAGCAAACTTCAGTATGGGAGTTAAATATCCCTTCTCTGTGTTTTTGGTTTAAAGAAATATATTTTCCAAAAAAGTTGAACATGTTTTTGCGTTTGTGAAACTTTTCCAAATTTCCATAAATTTCCATTATTTGATATTTCTTTCATTGGAAAAAAATATGAATTTCTTTCCAATGTACATCCCTAACAATTAGGGCGCTAGAGGTATTCTCGCTCAATGTAAACAAACATCGGCTTGGAGTGCGCGGGATGTTCCCATCCAAAAATCCAAAAAATGAAGTAGAATTTACACATAAAAAGTCTACTTCATTTTTCCGTTTTTTGGATGAGAACATCCCGCAATGTTTGTTTACATTGAGCGAGAATACCTTTAGCGCCTTATAACAATAGATGATAATTAGTGTGACGTCATTCATGGAAGAAAATCGCAATCACCTCATGAAATGCAGACTGCAGAGATCAGTGATTTCAGCCAGGCTGATTTTTACATGCAATTCCCCATAAGAGAATAGACCGTTTTTTTGTGACGTCACTCATTGCCAACTCCCTACCAACAATGCGCGAACACTTGCAAACACACTTCAAAAACCCTTGAGTGTGATCGATTGTATTGTTCTTGGTTCTATCACAATATCGATTCTCATAAGAAATACACTGGAACGTTTTGATCATAAGTTCAAATTGAAAAATTAGGAATAAATAAGCAATTACGTGTTTATATTCAGAAGTAGGAAGTTCTCAAGTATTTGAAAATATACCTGCGGTCCTTTATTTATTTCTGCTTTTCAAATCTGAAGGTAAGATCAAAACGCTCCTGTGTATTTCTTATGGAGTTTTTTTTGTTTACAAACCAAGTTGGTAATTTAGGGTAAGATTGACAATTTTGACGGGCTGTAGGGTACGTTGGAGTAAACAGATGTGGAGTTTGTGACGTCACAAAAAAACAGTCCTGAGGAATATATCGAAAATCATGAATATCTTAGAAATGAAACATTATTAATGATTAAATAGAGATTTTAATCGTTCTTTCTTATGAGCCATAATCCAATAATCTTCTTGCATAATTTTTGATATTTATTTGTCAACAAAAGTGAACCAGAATTCTCTTAATGGAGTTATGGGAAATCGCGTGTAAAAATCAACCCGGCTGAAATCACTGATCTCTGCGGTCTGCATTTCATAAGGCGATTGCGATTAATTCCTTCAATAAATGACGTCAGCTGATTATCATCTATAACGCATGATTTTCAATTCGTTAAAGTTATTTACCAATAACAATAACGCATGTTTTGGTGAAGTTATAAATAAGGTAACTTTTTGATGCGTTATCAGTTATTTACGGTTACCTAACCGATCCCCATTACGTTATGTCATCCCTATGTTGCACACAGTGCGTCAGAATTGAGATTGATCAATGTCCTTTTTGGCCTATTTCCTTTGTGATCAATCAAGTTCTTTTTGTGATGACTTTCTCCTTCAACAATGTACAAAATAATAACCCTATGATATTGCGCTAAATGTAGATACTATTTAGTAATGTTACATTTTTAGAAATTGCAGCGTAATAATCTGCGGTAATAATTATTGATCATGCCAACTAACACAATGATCTCTGCCGTAATGTTCAAGGAGTTTGAACTTCAATGATTGTTTGCAAAAAGACGTTCGAAAGTTGAATCACCTACACCCACGCTATTGAAAATTACTCGAAGTCCGTTTATTTGGGGGAGGGGTGGGTGTGGGGGTACTCACAAATTTTCGTCTTGGGGAAAGGTGAGATTAAGAGCATGAAACATGTCAAAAAAGTTGGAACTGTGCTATTGAACGAAAAAAAAGCAGAAATAATTTGTATTCAACAATGAGATAAGGAATTGATATGTCGAAGCCGTCGAAGGCAATCCCATCATCGATATCAATCACGTAAACGAAAATGAATTGACGTATTTACAGACAACGATTCAGAGGAGATAGATCAATCGATTTTATCGACGAAGAACAGATGAGAAAAAATTCATTCGTTTTTTGAAAAACTTTTTATCGAGATTTGAGGAATGCCAAAACAACCGCCGATTAAGACGTTGTTCAATCTCGGATATTCCACTACAATATGTAAAGTTTTCATTTCATATCGCGAAGCAGACATTCATAGTAACGAATCAACAAATTTCTATACTAGTAGTCATGTGTTGATGGGGTTCACACACATGCTCTGAATACGCAGTAGAGCTTATTCTTCGAAACGTTGATATTTAGGTACGCCAATTCAACGTCGTACGATTGGTCGTACGACAGCAATAGTCCACTAAAAACTTTAATAATACATACAGGATCACAGATAGAGCATAACGTCTTACATCAACAGAGTAGACTACATGTAAAATTTAGGTATAAAACAGGATGATACAAGGCATAAAACGGTAAGAAATGGAAAATTAGAGGTAGTGTAATGATTTTGAAATTATAATTACGGAAATTGTTTGTTATAAATAAAATAAAATGAATGATGAAAAAAGTTTTTTAGACAAGAAGGAAAAACTGTAGGCATGGTGTGTGAGAAAACTTCGTTTTTCAAAACTCTACATTTTTTTCTTTTTCCTATTTTTATTATGCGATACACGAGGAGATTCCGAGTGTAGTTTACAAAATAGTTTATTCAAATTAGGGAATAGAGCGACTAGAAATCCTTCTAAAATTACAAATACCAATCGTTTGTTTAGCCTTTCGTGTTGAAACATTGAGAAAAGCAACATTATCCCTGTGCGTGAAGTTTCGCTCCCTAGAATATGTTTCAAATCGTCTATAAATAGAGAAAAAATGAACCAATTATATTTAGGTCAAAAAAATTAATGAAAATAAGTATCATGTTACATTGGAACTCTGGCACTCACCCGAGAAACTAGCCAGGAGTGCACATTTAGCTGCCACACGCGTTCGCATACGGATATCTTTATCTCGAACAGATGGCGATTCAGCTTCCACTCGAGTACTATTCGGCCATACCGAATTTCTGAAAAATAAGCGCGCACATAAATATTAATGTGTCCCAAAATTGAGGACAGATTAATTGCCGCACGGTGCTCACTTCTTATTCGCCTTCGCGTCAACTTACCGCGAAATCTACTTGTCACAGATTTGATTCAAAGCTATCACTAATCAGAGCCCTCCTCTCGCGACAAAATGTAAAGACGTGAAAATTTTTCAAAACATGAATGATGAAAATAGAGAAGAGACTGGGTTAGAAGCAGTACCAGGGAGTGACATTATCCTGGGATCTTGAAATTGAAAGAATTCTGAGTACCTAGATGTGGAGTTACATAACCTTGGATATGAGTTATCTATTTTAACCTTTGAGTAAAGAAGAAATGGATTCGTGACAATTTTCAATGAGTGGTTGAAGTCAGTCGGTCCTCAGAGTACTTCTGGAACAATGAGTTCTTGGAGGATTTACACAGAACAAGAAAAGAGAGAAAGGTAGTATAGTTGTGAAGAATGAGTTAGCGTACAGGAATGCGTGTTTAATGAATTTTAGGTAAACCCATATTCTTCTTCGACGCATCAAAAGAAAGATCGAAACGTAGACAGACATACTGTCGTTGATCATCGAACACCGCAGTGATATCATCGAGGGGCACACACCTAAAGTAGAGCAGTTTCAGCTTTTTAGGGTTGTTCAGTCATTTTCGTGGAGAAATTTAGTGGAAAAAATAAGATTACGCGACTTGAAACAGTCCCTGTTTACTAAACATGGTCGCCATGACAACGTGCGGTCATATTTTGTTGAACTGGATATGGAACAAGATCTTTGAATTCAATATAAAGCCACATACATCAACAAGCAAGCAATTTGCAAACTTTTTCGGCGGGCGTTTAGTTACTGAGGACCCTCAGAGGAATTTTGTTTTTCTGCCCGGAATTTTTTGCAAAAGGAATGAATTTATGGACCTACTGATTGATTCTTCGACGGAATCTGAAATGCCTAGAAGTTTTTCAAAATTTAATCTTGTCAATTTTAATCCGTTCTCAATCATTTTTTTGAATAGGCAAACTGAAATACTTCTATTTTTTCACTAAAAAGTATTATTCATTTTGACGAGAAAAATAAAAGAAAGAAGAAGAAGAAAAAAACATTATGAACACCTTCCCACAATTAAAGGAAAAAATTGTGATTCAAAAAGTAGCGTTCTCCAAAAGGTTCTCAACATAGGATACAATAAATTCAAAATACTCAAATCTTACCTTATGACCGACAAACATAGAGCAACCCTAGACGGACTCGTTATCACAGCCATGTAGTCCAATATCCGCCGATTGACAATATCTCCAAACATCGTTTGCATGATTTGCCGCACTAAAGTGATAATTCGTTTCCGGAGCCATTGGTTACGCGTTTTTAAATCGAACACCTCAGTCATGAATAATAACATGATGCGCAGCGGAATATTGTGACTCTGGGAATACAAAATCAAAGGAAATACAAAACTGTAAGAAGCAAGAATATCTGAAGTATCGAGATCGAAGGCACTTAGATAGAGATAAGTCTGACAGGGCCTTAGACCATACAAGAGGTAGACCGAGCATAGTATTGAATTCTTGAAATGTAAACAAGGTCCATTATCCTTATTTTCTAGGCGCCGCGGTTCACTGCGGGGAAAGGAAACGCTGTACGTTGTGTTTCACTCCTCCGCGCCTTCACCCGCATTGCCTATACAAGGTCCATTATCCTTATTTTTCTTATCATGTTCTCGGTTCAACGCGTTGTACACGGTTAAATGGCCGATGCTTGGTCTACCTCTTGTATGGTCTAAGGACAGGGCAAAGGCTCTAGTTACAGGCCGGTAGACTAAACTAGTCAACGTCGCAATCAGCCTCCTTCGATAGACGTTTCGGTTGGCGTGCGGTGAAGTGTTACGGTACCGCACTTCGTCCTCTATCACGACTTTTCATGTTCAAATGATCATATCTCGTTTTCTAATGAACCAATTTCTGCGATCTAGGGCTTAAAAAAAAGGAAAAGTTTCATTCTTTAAATTACGTTCTCTTCATTTTCTCTCCAAAAGGCACCATATTTGAGAACGAATCAAATGTTTGCTTATTTCCCATCAGAGCGTATGTAAACGTCAGCCCCTTCGCGCTGTTGTCATTTTTCAGCCTACCGGCCTGCCATGGCAAAGGCAACCGGAATTGACTTTCAAAAGTTCATGAAAAAAATTTCTAGTGAAATACAAATGAAGAACATTCTGATAATTTACTCATAATTTTACCACACCTCTGATACAGAATGAAAAGACTTTTCAACAAAGAACACCAGCTTTCAACTACCTACACTACTGCACGCTACTATTGATACCGTAGTGAACTCGATTCTCCAGCAAGTAATATTGGCTGGAATGCGTTCAACAAAAAAAAGAAAATGGAAGAAGATATCCCGTTTAATGGGCTCCATTTATCAACGTAGAACAATCATACAGTTCCCTCTCTTTCATTGTCTCCACGTTCTTCGTTTAGGGCTCTTCTCCTGTATCATATTACATACTCGTTTGCTCAATTCTCATCGCAATGGTGCTCGCTTCACAGTGGTCTCAAGGCACGGGAATATTGCATATTCAATTGTCCTGCCTTAAGACCAATATACACCAAGAAACCAAGTAGGTATGTATCATTACAATAAGAACAAGGCAAATGAGTGCACAATAAGATACAGAGGAAGAGCTCTGTTAATAATATACAATCACACCCGCCCGCAATACTCATGAGATACGTGAGGAGCGATCGTCGTTTGAATGTGCGGGATTGCAACAAACGAAAATTTCAACTTATCTCGCCCAATTTTTCGGAGGAGAATTGAAGAGAAGACCTTATCGGAGTCATCTATTTACTACAACGGAATCATTTTCAATCCAAGATATGATTTTAAAAAAACTGACTGAGTAGAATAAACGATTACATTAGCATTACCGAACGAATAAGAGGCAAAACTTGTCTTTCTTTTAAAGATATTTCTTTTTCTTTTTCCTTTCTAATAATGGAACCCATTCTCCATTAAGCTGAACAGTTCACCATTTAAAAGGAAAACTTGAAATATTTCACGTTTGTTAGGTTTACACTACGCAACAATTTAAAACTTTTTGAAAATTGCTGAGTTGAAACTATCAAATTTTAAATGAATTTTTAACGCTGAATTCAATACCGTTTTCTCTTTTTTGTGAGGAGGTCTCGGTTTTTCGTAATCGTGTAAAATATTCTCGTTTATTCGCAGCGCGTTGTCGCGGAACGTAACCCACCTTCTCGATAGCTGAAGTATCGGCGATCGCGAAGCAACGTTACGTTCCGCGACAACGCGCTGCGAATAAACGAGAATATTTTACACGATTACGAAAAACTGAGACCTCCTATCAAAAAACGGAGAACGGTATTGAATTCAGCGTTAAAAATTCGTTTTAAATTTGATAGTTTCAACTCAGCAATTTTTAGGCTGTTGTGTAGTGTTATTGGTTTGTAATGTAAACCGACTGTACTTAATTAATATTCTCAAGATCCAGCGCTTCCAAAATAAGGTACTGCGTCACATTACCAACGCGCCATAGTATGTCTCGAACGCACTTCTCCAACACGACCTTCAAGTTCCGGAAACTGATGAAACGATCAAAATCTATGCAAAGAGGTACGAACGCAACGACTTCATAATAAACACTCGAACATCACTGCGATCAAACTTCTTGACACGAGTGCTCACGACACACTAGAAGGCTCAAGAGATTGAAGCCATACAAATTTATCTAATGATTTTTGTACTTGCCACAAGCACTGACTTGGGCACTGGTCGAAGTCAAGAAATCCAACTATATATTTCAGGACCGTTTTTCCAAAAAACTCGTGAAGTCCATTTAGCAAATTTTTCAGGAGGTATAAAAAACCACCTCCATTCGTCACAATGAGAGATAATGGCAATGTGTGAATGGTTATAGTAGGAGTAGATGGTCATACATGAGTACGAAAATTGGCATCCACGTGCATTGGTTCATTAGCTCGTGAGGCTGCGCCAAAGATTACAAATTTTGAACTTAACGAGTTTTGGAAAACTAATTTACCCTTAGTTATTTACCTTATTGATGTCCAAAGAATATTGAAAAAAGGTGCTAAAATAACACGGCTCATACATCATATAACGAATAGATAATGGTGCCAAAAAATTATTTGACGTTCTTATACGATGTATTACTTGTATAAAACGCTAAAAACGCTAATACCGGTATCTCAATTTTGAATAAAATGGACTTAACGAACGGTCCTCATTTCAACTACGAACAATAGTAATTATGTTAGCCCACGAGCGGTTCAATAAAAAAATATATATGTGTATAAATAAACTTCTTGAAGGACCATTTACCTCAACATCAATCTCCGAGCTAACTTTCATTGTTTCCTCTTCGTCGTCTGGACGTGATTTAGTGAATACTTTGCTAAACCCTTCCATCATACCATCTACCGTGCTGAGAAAATTATCAGGCATTGTTTTCACAGCATTGCCGACTACCTTCAGTGGATTTATAACTAAATTATCAAACTGCAACGGAAAATTATCTGACTTAATAAAAGTACGGAACACTCTTGGGATGGAAATTACGGTAAAAGAGTAAATAATTACCGTCTTGGCTAACTGTCCACTAGGGCCTCCTTTGTCGTACTCTGATTCCAAGAAAGTTGACAATTCTATTTGTACCATTGGATGCGATTTGATCACACTTAGTTGCAATAAAATCCGCATGTAGTCGTTTAGCATCTTCATACGTTTTTCCCGAACGTTACGCTCCATGTTATTGAATGTTTTTTTGCCAGGAAAGGGAATGTGCGAAATGTCAGGATACTAAGAAAAATAAAAAACAAAAACAATTCATAAATTGTCATAACGTACCCAGAATCTACACACTATTCCATTCGAAAATTCGTAATATTTTAACGGGGAACCCGCTATCCCTTTTCTTGGGGGTACTCCCAGGAATTTTTTCCGAGCGCGAGCGCGTCCGCAAAGGTTGATGACGTCACAGAGAAGTTAGGTTAAGTTAGGTTAGGTTAGGGGATTTGGAAAAATTCTTACCTCTGAGCTATATAATATGATGGAAGGGGGACTTGGAAGAATTTTGAATCTTGAGGTTAGGTTAGGAGACTTGGAAAAATTCTTACTACTGAGCTATATATGATAGAAGGGGGACTTAGAAGAATTCCGAATCTCCAGTTCTCCCCTTGATAATGGACTCAGAAAGTTTTCAAGAAAAATTTTTTCATACCTTTGTGGTGATTGAGAAATCTGCTGGTCTAATGGACTCGGGACAGCGGGTTCCCCGCTGCCATTGCATTCTGCAATGGCATCTAATTTTTTCAACAAGAATCAAATTTTGAATTTTCAAGCCCAAGATGAAACTCATCCTGAAAAGGGATTGATTGTTCCTTAATATCTAGATCTGAAGAACACAAATGTACAGATGAAAATGGATGTAAAAATTCAGCTCCCTTCGAATCAATCTCAAAATAATGTTCAAATTCCGGATTCAAATTTAAAATTATTATCGAACACGTTAAAATTAAATTGATACGCGTCAATAAGTTATGTTTATCGTATGACGTCGATCCGTAGACGACGTTCAGTGGACAATGGAAACTTCTCGCCTCCTTTGGCAATGCTCGATGAACTGACATTTTACCAGCGTAATTACTTACATGATGAGGCCCACCCAAAGTTATCATTATGCTTGACCAATACGCCAATATGGTCGAATGGCGATGATGACGATGTGCACCATTTTTGAATCCAAAGTACCGTTATATATGCGATTAATCGTCATGACCAGAATTTAACTCATTTTCAAACTCAATGATAATCGAAGCAATTTCGACGTCGATCATAATATTGTACGCTTACTTCTAAGTAGATTTGAAATCGATTTTCAGTTGACCTTAACGATAGATTTTGAGTTGGGTTCCGATAATTTTCGGTTGATTTGCCGTCGAAATCGCGGGATTCATTTAACGAAAAATCCACGTCGATTTTTGACATGTTTTCATGTCTTTGCTCTGGTCTCATTCTCATGGGAATTTTCACTGTGGCAATGATTTACAAATCTGCGAGTCCGAGTCCAAGCCACCCCCCCCCCTCGAAAGAGACTTGAAAAATTTCCGAGATGTTCTCAGGAGTGATTCTGAAATCTGTGAGTCCGAGTTCGCGAGTCCGAAGCAGTTTCTAGCTCATCCTAATACTGTATAATGAACTTGATGAATAGTGCCTCGGGGCAGCAAGGATGCAGCGAAAATCGATTCATCATTTCGACTAAAAATAGTATATTTAAAAAAGAGTGGGTATGGATTTTTGAAAAAAAAAAAAAAAAAAAACAGGATTTCTTGGCGTAGCCAACAAGATTAAGATCATGTTTCATGCGTCTTTTCAAAATTTTGCCCAATCGTATGAATGTTGTGGTTAATGCAAGACATAAATATTTGAGAGTTCTAGGCTAAGGCTTTAGGGCCGCACACTCGCTTGATCTAGTATAAGTCTACTTTGGAATATTTCAGGCTGATGAACCATTATGAAGCTATTAGCTTGTGACGTCATAAGTTCGGTAACGTCATAGGTTGGTGACGTCATAAGTCGTTAATCGTGGTCCGCTTAACATACTGAAGCAGGACGAACGAGCGGAGCGAGTGAGGCCCCCTAATCCCATCAGTCTGAAATATACTAAAGTAGACTTACACTAGACCAAGAAGGCTCATTAGCCTAAAATATTCCAAAGTAGACTTATACTAGATCAAGCGAGTGTGCGGCCCTAAAGCCTTAGCCTAGAGCTCTCAAATATTCATGTCTTGCATTAACTACAACATTCATACGATTGGGCAAAATTTTGAAAAGACGCATGAAACGTGATCTTAATCTTTTTGGCTGCGCCAAGAAATCCTGGGGTTTTTTCAAAAATCCATACCTACCCGCTCTTTTTTAAATATACCATTTTTAGTCGAAATGATGAATCGATTTTCGCTGTATCCTTGCTGCCCCGAGGCACTATTCATCAAGTTCATAACATCTATCTCTCGTAAAGAAATATTCTTCGCTGATGATGCAACAAAAGTACATCGTCCAAATTTAATAGCTCCTCTTCACAAAGCAAGAACTTTGAGCGCGCATATTGATATTTCAAGCCACCAGAAGTCCTATTTCATTTGATAAGCATCGAACTCAGACAATACCTACAGTATAGTGCAACACCTCGTACGTCATTTCCCTAAATGTAGTGAGAACCGTCGATCGGTTGGGGATATAATGATAATAATTTGAACGTGTATCGACATAGCCCATTCGGCAATGTAAATAACGTTATGTCCCGGTCATTAACATTGGGGACCAATAGACGCAGGTATAGAACGTAATTTCCCGGCAATGAATGTTTCATCCTCGCTTTACAACTAGTACCGCAACATACAGTATACAGGGTGAGGCGAAAAGATGTTACCAGTTAAATGGGAGTTTGCGCTAAATCCGCCGTAGCGCGAAAACGCGAAACGTTAGACATATAGTTTAAATGTACGAAATTTGTATCTCAATTTCATCTTTAATTTGAGCTACATGCAAAGTTTCTACGACTTTTCTGAGCCGAGTTATAGACCCAAAATGTGCCAAAAATTCATCAACTTGCCAAAATTTAAAATTGTTCCAACTTTCTCATTTTATCTGATTCCAAAGTGAAATTTAACGCTGATTCCGAAAAAAGTACCCAAAGAACCCCATGAAGCTTGAAAGTGGGGGATTTTTCAATATTTTATATCAAAAATCTTGGCAAATTAGTCAATTTTCGGCACATTTTGGTCCATAACTCGGCTCAGAAAAGTCGTAGAAACTTTGCATGTAGCTCAAATTAAAGATAAAATTGGAATACAAATTTCGTACATTCAAACTATACGTCTAACGTTTCGCGTTTTCGCGCCACGGTGGATTTAGCGAAAATTCCCATTTAACTGGTAACATATTTTTGCCTCACCCGGTATACATTGAATTATGTTACATAACTGGACAGCCATGCGTAATCTATGAAAATTGGCCAATACACTTTGATTCGTTTGAAAGTTGACCCATGATACTTGGTCGTCGCTACGAATATATAATGAAGCGAGAATTATAAGAGTGTAAGAAAAGAGGAAAACATGAAAATTTTGTAAATTGGCTAAAGAAGCTCAACAGCAGGAAATACAATCGTGAGAACGATTACCGACTGAATCTATTTTTAAGGAGAGGAGTTCATCCACTGAATTTTCGATAGGAAGTCCGTCTCATGCCTGCGTGAGTATGCTAGGTTCGACGTCTGGGGAACTAGTGAGATTGGTCCTCAAGAAGGACCACGAGAGGAGAAATTGGAAAGATTTTCTTCAGTCGGAACGAAATAATGAAAAAAGGTCAAAAAAAGAAATGGCTACCTATGTAGAATGAAGACTCACTCGATCTTTCAACTTCTGATGCAAGTCGTAAAAGTCCGAATACCTTCTGTACACGTGCCAGCTTTGCGATTGTCCACTGCTAAATAATTTGGTAACTGCAATTGCATACACACCGAAAGTTTTCCCATTTTCTTGTACCAATCCTGCAACAAAAGTGATCGTGAATTCTTGAATTGATCTGGAACTCAGAATTACACATTTAATTGTAAACCATGCAGTGCGTGTGAGTACCGCATTTTTTCTTTGCCCTTCGTGATATTTACACCACCGACACTAGATCAGGTATCAAAAATCTGATCGTAATAGCGCGCACGACTGTTAGTAAAGCAACATTCGAAGATTAAATTTCTTCTCTCTCGACAAGGAAGGTCATTATGAAATAATGACTGCGTGAAAAAATGCAAGGTCATTCAAATACGACCACAAGAAACTAAACGGCGGTCAGCCGTGATATAAAGCCACTTCGCGCTGTAAATTTTCGGAATTAAACATCCACACTTCGTTGAAGCGCGCAATAGTCGAGTGCCATCGAGATGAGATCCATCGTAAGTAGACAAAAATTGTCAGGATGCACTGATCAAGAAATTTTCTCACAACAACTATATGTATTTTTCTCGCAGGTCCACATTTTATTGCTGATATCAACACCGTGTGTATTCGGGGCGGACAATGCGCAACTAGTACAGACCAACGTAAACCTACACAACGCCGAACAAAACAATCTGGACAAATCGCAGTCAGATTTGGAGTCATCGCCTCCATCATTTGGAGCTGAGACCGTTCAACAAGAGGTGATCGCCGTCAACCAACAAGATGTGCCATTATCTCAAATAAAATCGGATGCCACTTCCCTTCCGCCACAATCACAGCCCCAGCCATCTTCAATGGTCGACTTGAATAAGGTGCAGCTACTTAAGGAAGCCAACGCTCAATACCAGTATCAAATTAACTCACGGTACGAAGAGAAAACGCGGCCCGTTTACACCAATGACGTCGTCTCTGCCGCTGCGAATTCGCCCTACCAACAACCGAACTACCCCTACAGCAGTGATTCTGGACTTGTCTCCGGCTACCCGTTCTATCGGGAAAATAACCAGTACCAAGAGTTGGGAAATGGTCAACATCGCACCGATACTACAATCATGTTGAATGATGGCGTGAAAACGCAGTACGAAAATCAAGATCAATCCTCTTACACACATCAAAGATCTCAATCATTTTCCGAATACGGCAAAGGAGAAGCTTCGCCTGATTACAACACGTACGTTTATAAAAGAACTTATTATTAAGGAATTGAGAAAAAAAAAAAAAAAAAAAAATTAAATGATAAAGTAAAAGAAATATTACAATGTTTAACAATAATTAACAGATTGTATAAAACTTGAAGATCTGAAAAAATAAAATTTGAACTCTTACAACCTTTTTGCATGTGACTTCGCGTGTTGATAATTGGTAGACGAATCTCCTTTAATGAAATGAATAATGGATTTTCTTAATTTCCAAGTTGATTGATAAGCTTTTTAATCATTTCATCATTGGAGACAGTATTCAGATGATGAAGCAGGCATGTACTCACTTTCGAAAAAAGTTAGGTGACTCGAGTATCATGGCTCATCTTCTTTTCCATAAAAAGGATATCCATTTCTCAATTAATTTTCATTCGCATGAAGGAAACAAGGACACAATCCGAATGAAGTAACATTCGCCGATACATTCTTTCAATACTGAGTTATTTCGTCCGAACAATTCTTCACGTTGAATTAACTTTGGAATTTTCGCACATCGAATGAGAAATTGATGATGACGAAAAGTCCCACTTCCAAAACCATCTCACGAACGAAAGACGAGAATCATGTTTTCCATGTCTCTCTCAGTAAAGTAAACCTCATATCTTCGAGGGTGTTTTTTCAAGTCAATTTGCAATTGTCTTCTTTTTCATGGTATCGCACAGGAACCGATCGATCTTAAAAAGTCGTTGTCGGGAGAAAGATTTTACAACCTAAATGAATAGACGTTACAACTTGATATATATTTTTATTCATAATCATGTTCACATCTATTGAGCATTTTATCTAAATTGGTGACTCCACTTCTTCCTCCTCCTTTCTTAGTCTGGTAAACGTTTTTACGGCCTTATAACTATCTTCGAGGAGACAATTAATGGGCTGTGTCTACACATGAAACAAATGTTCGAAAGGATAAAAGTTAAGCGGCTACATTATTAATACTTCGAAGGAAATCACTTTCACAATAGGTACACTAAAAACTGAGTGTGCGGATAAAATACTGGAATACTGTGTAGTATTTTTACTTTGGTTGAAAGATGTCAACGAGTTATAAAAATAATGTATCCAACCGCCTGAAGAAGAGCAGCCGTTTTATGTTTAAAAAAACGGACAATTAATTCGTAGGATCATTTAGTGACGTCAAACTCTCCTAAACGGAGAGTCCATATTATGAAATTCATATGGTATATGAACTCTCCTTGTACCTATGTGAGGAGGGTTCTGGCAGAAGGACTTCCGACAGTCGAAATATTCCACGGAAAATCGCAATTAAAATTTTAATTTCAAATTACTCATTCGATATTAGTTTTAAGAGACACAGGGTTATTGCAGAAATTGTTTTCCATCCTCTTATTGTTATATTCCAGCCTTAGTATCCATTCAATATGCTACCCGTACAGAAAACGAGAACAAAATAAATCAAAATGAAATGTTGGAAGCCCTTTTTGTGGAGTACAGGTAAATTGCAAATATTTGCTGCTGATAAGGTACTCGTACATTTGAATTTTGATTGAGAAAATGAGATTCTATGTAATATAAATTCTTTGAATTTAATACGTAAAGTACTCAACACTTGATCTTGTATCATTTTTCTTTCATGAATTTCTGTCTTACTTGTAAATTTCTCGCTCTACTGTACAATAAATATGCGTTTGTCTGAGGAAACTTGTGATTGTACTGGATAACAAACCAAACCAGGTCACTTCAACATTATAGAAACATGATGCGAACAGTTCAAAAATCACAGTCTCCGCAAAAAGGGCTTCCGCCTGACGCACGCCCTTTTGACAGAACCTTCCTCAAGTACTATTCTTCTCGTTATTTTCTATTACATGAAATTGACTCCAGAATTTTTTTCAAAAAGTTGGAACTATTTAACAGATTAAATTTTATTCTATTCCTTTTTCCGGTCCGCGAGAATTGCAGCGGTGGAGAGCAGGGTAAACCGGGCCCTAGAGGAAGTGACGCGTTGGATCGAGTCGGCTGGACTCGAACTTGCACCTTGTAAGACGGAGGCCGAATTATTCACGACCCGTCGGAACTTCAGTCCACCCACCTTTCGCCTGCAAGGTGTGGAAATCGAGACTAAGAAGAAGATGAAGTACCTGGGCATCTGGTTTGACTTGACGCTGAGCTTCAGGCACCATTTCCTGATGACAGCGGAAAAGGCGGGCCGGGTAGTTGGATACCTAAGCCACCTGATGAGGAACTCAGGAGGACCGAGAGAAGCAAGAATGACACTATAATCCTTCCAGGTTTTAGAGGAAAAAAATTCCTCCAGTAGTCTTTTCCTTTTCCTGTTAACCTTGCTGCAGATTGTAATAGCCCCCTTTTCTATCTAAAAAATGTCTATAAATAAAAGAGCTCGATGACTACTTTTTTATTTTCCTACACATTATCCTTAGTCTAGTATCGGTCTAGTATATTGTACTTGTAGATTGGGCTGAGTGGCTTGACAAAACATAATACCTAGGTAACATTCTCTGTACCAGTAATGAGAAGCGTAATTAAATGATGCCGAAGTCATACAATCGGCAGCCTAGTTCATATTGAAACAAATAAAAAAACTCCTGAATTCTTGTGGTCGTCAAAAAAAATAAATGAATAAATAAAAGGGACTGCACTGTATTCATGTAATCGCGTATTTCATAAACTCTACAACAGCGTTGTTTAATTCAGCTGCAATTTTTCTGCTGACTTCACAAAAACAGCATTTTGAAAAAAGTCGAGGAAATCATACCTGAATTAACGAGTCATCAACAAGAAGCCCTCACGGTGTAAATTATTCTTGTAAACTAATTTAATGAACCTTTTGTCAAGAATGAACCTGTGAAATAAAAGGTTCTACATCACTATAGACGTAAAGCGCTAGAGGTATTCTCGCTCAATGTAAACAAACATCGCGGGATGTTCCCATCCCAAAATTCGAAAAATGAAGTGGAATTTACACGTAAAAAGTCCACTTCATTTTTCCGTTTTTCGGATGGGAACATCCCGCGATGTTTGTTTACATTGAGCGAGAATACCTCTAGCGCCTTATAGACGCACTGATAACAAAAGAATAGGAATTTGCTTCAGGTAATGTGAGCGACTATGTATGTACTTGTAATTATGAGAAATTAATTAAAAAATTGCAAATTTCTCAAGAACGACTCCTCCGATTCTCAAAAAAATTGCGGATGCACATCTTCAGATATACTACTACAATATGGCCAAGTTTCAAGAAAATCCGTTGGGTAGTTTCGGAGGAGTTCGACGGACAGAAAAATCTTATAAATAGAATAAGAAATTTTTGGCAGTGCCAAATGAATAAAGATCATGTTTCATGTCTTTCTTAGAAGCTAGTGACTTTTGGGGGCGAGTTGGTTTTTGGGGGGCTCACAATTGCTCCGCCTTCCTCCTTGATCTAGTTTAAGTCTAGTTGAAGACTGGTATAAGCCTAGTATAAAGCTAGAATAAATAAGTCTTAGGCTGAGGCTTTAGGGCGGCTCACCCGCTTGGCCTAGTATAAGTCTACTTTGGAATATTTTAGGCCAAAGACTATAGAGGGAAGGGGGCGGGGGCTCACTCGCGGCTTCTTGGTCTAATATAAGTCTACTTAAGAATATTTTAGGCTAATGATTTTTTTTTTTTTTTGGGGGGGGGGGGGGGTTGGGATGCCAGGTCTACGGATTTTTGGTCCTCAGAAAAGATACGGGTCTTTCTTTTTCTGTAGATTTTACATACAATGCGGATTTCTTGCGATCAAGGGAAAGTTACCTTAGACAGTGCTGCCAGACAATAGTTCCGAAAATCCGTATCTGCCATTTTCTGTAAGACCTATAAGAGCAGACTTCTACGGACTTTGATTGATCTATTAATAACAATCAAGAGAAAAGTATCTTTCATAGGAGTAGCTGAGATACTTTTCCTTTGATCGACTCAATGGGACGGAACGCTGGGGTATCAACCTATAGTCCTATAACGAGCAGGAAAAAAGTATCTCTAGTACCAGTGTCTAATGTACCTTTCCCTTGATCGCAAGAAATTCGTATTGTACGTAAAATCTATAGAAAAAGAAAAACCCGTATCTTCTTTAAGGACCAAAAATCCGTAGATCTGGCATCCTAGCTTGGACACCACAACGAGGGATATCTTTCTCCTGCTCGTTATAGGCTGATACTGAACTGCAGTGTCCCGTAATATAGAGTCGATCAAGGGAAAAGTACCCCAGCTACCTCTATAAGAAATTCCTTTCTCCTGATTGTTATCAATGGATCACGGATTTTTGGTCCTCGAAAAAGGTACGCTTTTTTTTTTTAGATTTTACATACAATACGGATTTATTGCGATCGAGGGAAAGGTACCTTAAGACACTGATACGAGAGATACTTTTCTCCTGTTCGTTATGAGCTGACAGTGTATTCCATAAGATTGAGTCGATGAAGCGAAAAGTACCGCAGCTACTTTTATGGAGGATACCTTTCTCCTGATTGTTACTAATGAATCAATCAAAGTCCATAGATATTTGTTTTAGGGTGGATACAGATTTTTGCAACCATCATCTGGCAGCACTGTCACTCGTTTCGCTCGTTCTTCCCCTCTGTGGTTCAATATATTGAACATCAAGTCTACATGATGAAAGCTGGGTCTGATATACTGTGTACTAGGTTTATAGTAGCTAAGCTGAGGCCTATTATAAAAGAGGCTTAAAAGAAAGGATACAGGGTACAAGATTCCTAGACCTAGGATGAAGCTAGTTAGTTTACTGCATGGATCATAGGGAGACTGAGTTAGTTTGACCCCTTCTCCGTCTAGTATAAGTTTAACTAGTATAGTCCCAGTCAGTGCTACCGGATGATATTTTCAAATATCCGTATCCTCCATTTTTTGTAAGACCTGAAAACAGATTTCTACGGACTTGTGACTAATCCATCGATAACGATCAGAAGAAAGGTATCTCTCATAAGAGTAACTGAGGTTTTTTTCTTGATCGACTCACAACCGTATTCCCAAACAAATGGAATAGTTTTAAGTTTGCTTACCGAACCGGAAAAACACTAAGTAACCTCGCGAGGTTACTTAAGGGTTTTTTTTGGGACTTTCTGGGACTCTTAAGTGCACTTAAAATTATTCCGTTTGTTTGGGAATACGGCTGTCATTGTTACGGGAGACTGCAGTTTCAGCTGATAAGGATGAGGAGAAAAGTATCTCTCATAGAAGTTTTCCCTTGAGCAAAAGGAATCTATATTCCACGCAAAATCCGTTATAAAACCCATAATTTTTTCATAGACCTATAAAGGAAGGTCCTTGCCTAGTTCATCTCCAGTATCTATTGTAAATATTTTGTCAAGAGTCTCTACATCCTCTCCTTTCTTCAGGGATGATCTTCCTTTTTTTCCTGCATGTGGATGTGGATGGTACACAGGTGTCGAGCAGTGCTGCCACATTGTAGTTTCGAAAATCCGTATCCGCCATTTTTTGTAAGACCTAGAAACAAATTTCTACTGACTTAGATCTGACATCCTGGGGGGAGGGAGGCGGGCGGCTCACCTTGGTCTAGAATAAGTCTTCCTCTTAGTCTCCGTCCTAGTATAATGATGGCTTAGCGTTGAGATTTGTTAGTACAGGAATAGTCAGCCCATTGCTAGTAAGTCTGGATGTATATTAGGCCTATACATATAGTGACCTACCTGATTCAGACCTAGAATAATGAAGGCTTCAGATAAAATCGTCTGGTCAAGGACCTAGTAGCACGCACGTAAATTTCAAAATCGGGGTAGAAATCATATTAGGCCTATACAATGAAGGTTATATCTACTACAGCATACTAATTCAAGCCTAGTATAATGAAGCGTAAGAGACCTAATGTCAATTGTACGGACGGACAGACGCATGCACGCAAATTTCAAAATCAGGGTAGAATGAGGACTTTTATAACATTTTAAAAGTCCCAAGGTCATTTGCACGGACGGACGGACGAACGCACGCACGCAAATTTCGAAATCAGAGGTCAGAGCAAAGACATGAAACATGTCAATAAATAATAAGTAAATGTAAAAGGAAACCTGAACGGACGGGTGTAATACCTCGCTTTTCCACTAGGAAAAGTAGGTGAAATAAGAGGCCGCGGGGTAGAAGCAGTTTCGATCAGGTAGACGAGAAATACCGTCGCGTGGAACCGAGAGCGAGGGAGAGAGAGAGAAGATACTGAACAAGTCGCGACTTGCCATCCCTATAAGCATAATATAAGTTTTACCCAGGTTCATAAAAAAACTCGAAGCTAGACCTCGATGAAAAAAAAGTTATGAATTCGAAAGAAATTACTACGAACGTAATTCGATTTCCCCTTCTTTCGGCCCGTTTTCTAAATTTTCTTTAAAGCAGTCCCATAGTCCCTGTTTCTAAATTTATTTGGCCGATTTATGCGGTCCTCGTTATGTTTTTTTTTTTATTTTTGTTCACCACGCCACGTTTTCGTGAGTGAACACAGTTTATTTTCTTCTGATATTTTCGTGTAGCTGCGGATGAATAACGAATACGACGAACTACTTTTCTCTAGTTTGGTAACTAAGTGGAGCTTACATCGACGACAACTTTATCCTCCCTTAGTATCAACGTTTCTTATAGCCTAAGTGATCTCAAAAAGTGAAACCGAAAAATGGAATTGTGGTCTAGCCTCGGTCTGCCCGGGCCCACGCCCTCTATTTGCGAGTACTCATGCCCTCTACTGAGCTAGTCTGGTCTTATCGTGGCGGGTAAGACTGAGATCAGAGTCTTGAGTACTTCCTAAAGTGGACGGTGGTGGCCCGTAGGCTATGTCTATGTGAAAGCTTTTCCGGAGTAAGCAAGATCATTTGATTCGGTTGCTGTCTCGATAAGTTACGTTATCCGAGTTTATTTGTATGGTATATGTCATGTTCGGGGTTTGTTCTCCGCTCTTACTCTTGTTACATCACATAAACCTATACACTTAACTTTTTGGCCCACATACATCTTCATTTTAACGAATGCAAGCCAAATAAAAAATACATGCTCGTGTTGATACCTTAATCTTACATCAATAATTTAACTAAGCCACAAATTGAATACTATATTTCATAAAAAAAAAAAAAAAAAAATTTCTGGCGTAGCCAAATTAATAAAGATCATATTTCATGTCTTCTATAAGGTAGCATACTCCGCTCGTTCGCCCCCTTCGTAGTGCAAGTGTAGTATAAGCCTACTTTAGAATATTTTTGGCTAATGGCTTTTGGAGGGCTCACTCGCTCCGCTCGTTCATCCTCTTTATGGTCTAGTATAAGTCTACATTAGGGTATTTTTCGCCCCCTTCTTGGTCTAAAGTGAGTCTAGTCCAAGACTAGTATATTCCTAGTATAAGTCACAAACTGTATATTACTATTTATTATACTAGAGAATTGAAGCGTTGCATATCTAGCTCATTGAAGGGGCGGAGCCATCATAAAGCTAGTATGAACCTGGTATATAAACTGGGTAAGGTGAACTCGCGGGATGAACTCGCAAATTTTCAAATCACCCACGGAGAGACGAGAGTGAATGGGGGGGGGGGGAGGGCACTTGGAAAATTTCAAATTAGGGGTCAGGGCAGAGTAACTATCATAAACCTAGAATAAAGCTAGTATAAAAGTAGTACAATACGAGGGGTCTTCATCTAGTTCACCTCCATCAGTATAGTGTATATATCTTTATGATCGTATAATACCATTCACGAACTGAATACATAATACTATTTATTATACTAGAGAATTGTACAGACGCCCGGACGCCCGGACGCAAATTCCGGAATCAGGGGTAAGGCTGAGGTTCGACGTTGAAAATTTTTCAAGTCCCAAGGTCATGGTCGGACCCTCGGACGCGTTTTCGAAATTTGGGGGTACAGAAAAGACATGAAACATGTCAAAAATTTAAAAGGGTGTGTGGTTTTCCAGAAACTAACATACCACGCAAACATGCATAAATCAAATAAATTGTGACCTCATTGAAGAGATTTTCATGAGAAAGCTTTTACATGAATCAAAAGGTGCAAAGACCTCATTGAATCGGTAGACGCTTCATCAAGCTCATTGAGGAGATTTTCATGAGAAATCATACATATATCGAAGGGGGGTAGAGACCTCATCGAATAGGTAAACGCTTCATCGAGGGGGCAGAGACCTCATTGAGAAGATTTTTGTGAGAAAGCATTCATAGATGCACCAACTATCAACCATCAAGAGATCATACAACATATCGAGGGGTTAGATCCACCAAGGGGGCGAACACCTCAACAATGTGGCGCACACTTTATCAAGGGGACAAATTCATCAAGAGTTAGCATAAGGGGGAGCATAAGGGGGGGGGGCAGGAACGTGTCTACAATTAGCTGTGCCAGCTCATCCATATCATGTCTACTCACCAAAGACTGTAATACGTACATGCACTCTGTAAGCAAAGGATAGATAGTCCATACGAACGCTCATGCTGGCTCATTCCTGGAACCGGAAAGGCTCAGAACTTTTATTTTTGTTCATTCCCAGAATTCCCGGGATTGAGAATTTCTTATTGCAATCACCAGGACCCGAAAGATCCGGAACTTTTTATTTGGTGTCAGAATCAAATAGGAACGCGGAACCTTTAAGGGAGAAAATGACAGTTCTGAGCACTTGGCAAGTACTTTTCATTTCATAAGAAATTGAAAATTTCAGAAGGCACTTTCCGAGGATTTTTCATTTTTTAAATGTTTGAAAATGCATTGTGCATGCAACACATAGATTCATATGCTAATAAGGCGATCTGTTTGAAACTGCATAATTCATCAACCTTCACCGCTCTTAAAATCTCAATCTGAAGATAAGGTCCAAGCAATAAAGAAGAAGAATAAGATGTGGAAGTATTTCTTCAAGAAACATTAGGGACTCGATGAAAACTCTTCATTTTTCATGAAATTCCTCCATTTTTCTGAAATGTTTCAACTTTTGATTGTGTAATCCCTGCCCGTACTTAATGCAGAACCGGGACCGCAAAATTCGTCAATCCAATCAATACTTTAGTAGGAAAAGGTATTTTGAACAAGTGATGAGAATAGAAAAGGCCAGAATGAGAACTAGTATTATATTCCCTGGAACCGGTATTTTGGAGTTGGAGCCGGAACCCGAAAGAATTTGCAATCTCTAATTTCAGTCATTCCCAGAACCGAAAAGAACCGGAATTTTTTTGCGCAAAACACAAAGTCCAAAAGACCCAAAACCTTTATTTTAGTTATTCCCGCGACAAAAAGAACTGGATTTTTTTCAGCGCAGAATACAGAACTCAAAAGATCCGGTTCCTTTCATTTAGTACCAGAACCAAGCTGGAACCCAGAACTTTCAAGGAAAAAATGACGGGTCTCACCTCTGATGGATTTGATAAAAAAAATAAATAAATGGAATAAACAACCTATTAGATGGAGCGATAAATTCTTTTTGCATAACGCGTAGTAGTATTCAGCGTAGTTTTTGGTAGTGAGTGTACTATGAAAACAAGAAATCTAGTGTAGAAAAGGAAACACATCAAAGTTTTGAAAATAGTTACGGAATCTCGTACATACATTATTAGCTCTGCTTGGACAGCAAACAGAAAGTACAGAAAAATGTAGAATGTACAAATACAGTAGTTTTAAAAAAAAGTAGTTTTCATTCTTCTGACATGTTTCATGTCTTTTCTCTACCCCCTAAATCTCGAAAATGCGTCCGGGCGTACGGGCGTCCGGCCATGACCTTGGGACTTGGAAAATTTTCAACTTCGAACCTCAGCCCTACCCCTGATTCCGGAATTTGCGTCCGGGCGTCGGTACAATTCTCTAGTATAATAAATAGTTTTATACAGTTTGTGAATGGTATTATACTATCATAATGATACATACAGTATACTGGAGCTAAACTAGATGAGGACCCCTTGTATTGTACTAGTTTTCTACTAGCTTTAAACTAGGATTATACTAGTTTGGAACTAGACAAGGAATCCTGTATACTGTATCAAAGCAATTAGGCCCCCTTCTTGGTCTAGTACAAGTCTAATTTAGAATAGAATCCTCAGAACTTGGTTTATAGTAGCTTTATAGTAGCTTTATGATAGTTACTCTGCCCTTGAACTAGACATAATAGACATAAAAGACCCCCCTCTTTTTCCCAGCTTATATACTAGGTTTATACTAGCTTTATGTTGGCTCCGCCCCTTCAATGAGCTACATATGCAACGCTTCAATTCTCTAGTATAATAAATAGTATTATACAGTTTGTGACCTATCCTAGGAATACAGTATACTAGTCTTGAACTAAACTCACACTAGACCCAGAAGGGGGCGAAAATACCCTAAAGTAGACTTATACTAGAGTCTAGACCATCCGCTCGTAAGCCCCCCGAAAGCAATTAGCCTAAAATACTCTAAAGTAGAAATACGTCACCGGGACAACAGAAACCGACCAAGAAAGGAATTGACCAAAAGCTATCAGCCTAGAGCAGACTTATACAGTGAGCCCTCCAAAAGCCTTTAGCCAAAAATATTCTGAAGTAGGCTTATACTAGACCACGAAGGGGGTGAACGAGCGGAGCATGCTACCTTATAGAAGACATGAAACACGATCTTTATTAATTTGGCTACGCCAGAAAATCTTTTTTTTTCCCTTCTTTCATTTTTTTGTCAATTGTACCCTAAAGTGCTTGAGCTCAAAACGCGAAATTTCAGAGTTTTCTGGTATTCTTTGGACAATTTCAAGGATACTACGTAAAAGAGCGGATTTGAAACAACCAAGTTCAACTATGAGATAATGCGGGGGAATCAGTCAAAATTTTAACGAATGGAGAACATAACTCTATCTAGTTCAACTTTTAGCCACTCATAAATCTTGTCCAGAGTACGAACGAAAGTACCAACAAAAATTGATCAATAAAGCTTCTTTATTATCATTTCAAATCAAGGTTTTCCTTTGCATTTCAATAAAGGGTTTGAACACTCCTCTACAAGTTCGGAAAAATTTTTACCGGAGAGAACAAAAATATTTCAAGAGAGATTAATCGGACGAATAAAATTTCTACAATTAACTTCAAATCATACTTTTCGGGGGAGGGTGCTGAAAGAATAACAGCATTGCATCGTACTCCATTCGCAATCTGGTTGAAATTTGAATTTTTATCCACGAAATCAAACTCTTGTACACTGAACGACCTCATCACGGAGTTGAATTCCGATAGTTTTCAATTTCAGCTGTCACGGTGTCCACTAAATCGATGATGACAATAACAGCAGTGAACTTGAACGCAATATTATATTTCCATTGTCATTACTATTACTACAACTCACAAGCAGGCATGGTAATCGCAAAACCACGCGGTATAGAGAAGAGAATATCGAACCACGTAGCCCTTGTGAACGTATTACATTTCAAAGTCAGTCGAGGAGGGAGAAAAAACTGGATGAAAGTCTTATTGAAAATGAGTATAAATATCTACGCTCTATTTTTATTCAGTATTAGTTGATCGTGTCAAGTGTTCGCTCCGCAATACCAACAGCAAGAAAAAAACACACAATAAAGCACAATGATCTTTCAGGTAAGTAAAAAAAATTGCCTACATTTTATCAGTCACATACGGCACGTACAATATTTATGTGTACACATCTTAATCATAGACCGCCACTATCTTATCCACGCTGCTCATCGGCATCAACGCCTTGAACAGTGTTCAAGTGGTCAACACAAACGCCAATCTACAAAGCCAAAGCCAGAACCAATATCCCGGTTACAACCGACCCAACCAATTCTATGTCAGTGGAGCAGTGCGCAGCTACCAAGGTGGATACTACCCATATCAAAATCAAGACTATTACAACTACCCCCAAGGATACCGTTATCGTCGTCAAGCTCCACTGACACCATTGGTCAAGGAGGCTAACTCTCAGTATCAGTACCAAGGCAACAACCAATACGACGAGAAAGTGAACCCGGCTTGGGGCAATGAATATTCTCAGTATCCTTACTCAGACGCCTACAGATATCGCGAAAACAACCAGTACCAATTACAAGGTAACGCTCAGAGCCGCGTCGAAGGCGACCCACGTTACGGGGATCAGTTCAACAACAACCGATTCCAGAGTCAGCAACAAGGTGCTTTGTGGCGTCAACGTTATCAATACTGAAATTACCCGAAAATCCTTAATCTCATTTTTATGTACTTGAAAAGAGAGAATAGAAAGTAAATTATAGTTCCGATCCAAACGATTTACCGAACGTTGAATTTTGTACTCGTTCTCTGATTAATAATGTAAAGAAATATATGAGATGTATAACTTACTCACCAGTTTCGATTATTTTGGCACCTAATGTAAACGCTGCTTGATTACTCGAGTCCTCAAAATTAGATTGATCACAAACATCTACAATTGAAAATAATCTTAATTAAAGTACTGAACAGCAGTAGGAAAAAAGTATCGAGTGAATCCAGTTCACCTACCGATCGATAAGTTGGAAACGGAGGAACTAACAAACGAGCCGGCAAATTCATCAGTGAGAATAGCATCTTCATCATCGTCGATGTCTTTGAGGAATGGCTCTTTGATTAATTCTAATTCTACTAATAACTTCACGTAAGCTGGAGTGTTACGAAAGGCAGGCAAGAAAATTGACTCGTTCTATCGATATTAATGATGAATAATCAAAATTTCTCCACCCATTAAAGGCTTCCCAGTTCAACTTCAATTTACCTGCAATGTATTGAACAAACACAATAGAATGTCGTCGAACCAGTCATCCGATGGCATCTCTGAATTTATACGCATATACACAGTTCGAGTCAGAGACGAATCAATTAACAATTTTGGAGACGTCTGAAAAAAAAAAAAAACAAAAAAATCACTCGAAATTTTACTTCAAATTTCCGAGGAATATTAATATTATTTATTGATCGCAGATTATCAAAATTAAATGAAACAATTCTTTCGTGCAAATATTGTAATTAAATGTAATTAATTAAAGAAAAAGAAAACTGCTTTTCCCGCGCATATATTTTTCAAAACGTAATGTTTCGACTACCTTGTAATCTTCATCAAATGTGGTAGATGAAACGTCACGTTTAAGAAAATATATATGAGCGAAAAACACCGTTTTTTTTCCTTCTATTACGCGTTGAATATGAACCTCTGAGGGAAGACAGTGATAAAGCTACAACCTTTTCAGTTAAATATTGCTCGTATAATAACTGCGCCGCACTTGTGAGTTGTCCAAATACTGCAGTATTGATAGACTCTCCTCTTCGTTTCTGATCCCTATACTTGGTCAATTCTTGTCTGGCAGATAATCTCCACCCTAAACAAAAAGAACGTGTAGCGTATATTACTTGATTTGAATTGGCGAAACAGTAGCTTAGTAGCAGTATTTTCTTACCTTCTATATTCAAGTAGGCAAAAATGTATACTTGCGAATTAATGGATGACATATGGTCGATAAAGTAGGATAAGGCGACATTATTCTTCAGAATCGAATCTAATCGTAATTCAACGAGTTTCTGTTTGCTGAGAAGTTTTGAATAATCAACAACTGCAGGTAAACCTGAATAATAGGAATTTAAAAAAAAGAAAGTCATTACGGGTAATAGAGTATTAAACCACACGCTCAGAGCCAAATTTTCTAGTTCCATAGAATTGGATCTATGAAGCATGATAAAGCTTATTTCATGGAAATTTGTAAAAAAAATGACTTCATCGTATCATCTTGAGAAAAATTGGTGCCTTCTTTCAGTTAAAATTTGAAATTTGTTTTCAAACAATGAAAATAATATTTCACAGTCAAATTTACTTAGAGGGGCAGATGTCATTGATTATGAGCAGACAGGAGTAGAGGAATAAATTTTATGAGATCAAAACGTTTCAGAGTTTCAAAATTCACGAATAATGTATAATTATTATGAAAAAAATAATATTTACAAGTTTCTCTCTACGCATAAAATGTTGATTGAAAAATTACGCTTCTACATTTTATAATGTGACGAATGCGCTGCAATTTCCATAATATCGTAACATTGGCAATGGTCGGTAGAAACGTCACGTCGCTACTTTAGCTCGTTTCTAATAGATTTGGACGGATCCGAATCCAATTCTTGTATAATACATTAGAATACGAAAATATTGAAATAGTAAGTGTACGTGGACGTCGCTCAGAAGTGTTATTATCCCTCACTGTTCGTTTCTAGTAAGCGTTTCGCTCGCAGTGTGAATTTCTTTATTCCCTCTTCCCCTATAGAAGTAATTAAGGTATCATTCCATATGATTCTCTCATGTAACAGACTATACGCCCCTGCGAAGGAGATCTGGGTCAACGGTGCCAGTATCAAGATTACTGGGCAAGTGTCCGTCAAACAAATTAGCGAATGATATTTACATCCATGGTCTACTCTTGGAATAGAGAGGGCTTTATTTGAGTTTGTCATCGACTTAGTTTTCCTTCAAAGAAATCCTTAGCACTCGCTACATTGCCCTTACAATTTTGAGACTATTCTTTGAAATTTAGATATTTTTGTAAACAATGAGAATACCGATGGAATCACGATCTGGACCTTGCTGTATTCGGCTCAGTTTCACATCTATAATCTTGTCTACATATAATAAACTACTCAGTTGATTTTTTACCGTTGATTCAGGATTATTATTTGCATCTTTGCATCGCTGCTCAAAAAAGACAAAAATTGAATTAGTGGCGAATGATGTTTATTCTATGTTTGAAGAGAGGTGATCACAATATAATACTCACCAAAGCAGCTATTTCTTTAAGGACGCTGGATCGAATGGCCAGTAGTTCGTTAGCGTTATCAGTGGTTTTCAAAATGGTGAGAAAAGTGTCACTAGCAATCGGAAAATCGCTACACTGTATTAATAAAAAAAAAAATAATAATATAGCTCAATAACACGCCACATTTAAGAATTCAACGTTAAAACCTACCAGCCATAGAATAGTTTGATTGATATAATCGGGATCCGAAATCATAGATAGCAAAGGAAATAAGATTACTTCTGAAAGGATTTCTCGCGCTAAAAATCTTAGTGATTTACAACTAAAATCGGATTCATTCATCAGTTGAAATAAGAATGCATCAGCAATGACCTTCACAAATTCTGAAATTGTAATAGTTATGAAAAATGAGTAACTGAAAATTAGTGAACAGAATCTATACCTCTCTCGTTTTGCGCATTCAAACATATATGATCACGACAAATAACACCGTGTTCCATTGTATATTCCAAATCAAAAAAATACGTCTCAAGATTGATATGATTGGCGGATTTCATTTTGGAACGTGACTGTTTGTATAGTCGCACATGAGATGCTACATCGTCTACGAGTTGTGTCGTTAAATATGGAATCCAATCAACTTCCTTGATCCTGGACACGATATAAAATTCTAATGCATTTCAATTGCCATACTTGCTAACGAAGCTTACACAAGTCAGATACCGATTGGCGAAGGTAATGATAATTTCAAGGGCAGTTTCTTTTAATTCATCAGGGAACTCAGAATCACCGCTGATTTTATCGTACCTAATGAAATTACAAGATAATCTTCATGATATTTTCCTTGATGTCCATCGATTCATATTTAATTTGATACTTCTTAAGAAGCTCTTACCACGGGTAAACGTGATCACGAAATATGTAAATTAAGATAGTACGAAGTTCTTCGTCGATAATGTGGGATCCAGTTAACCACTCATCCACTCTGCGATCTCTTTTACGCTTCTTCATAAGTTCAGAAACCTGTAAAGAAAATAAACGAGAGAAGGGAAAAGTGAATTCGAAGCCCAAAATTCTTCGATAAATTTCTGTCTGCAAGATAGGGCAAAAAGAACTAGAAAACTTCGATAAATTTCTGTCTGCAAGAGAGGGCAAAAAGAACTAGAAAATTCACAAAGGTGAGCGCGGGATGAAAGAAGTTCAATTCCGCCTACCTTCTTCGGATAATCTTTTCGGAATGTATAATTTGAAATTCTTCGGTAAAGTTTTTCAATGTTTGCCTCTTCATGGATGTAAACACAAGTTGTTCCCCTGCAGAAAGGCAAGAATAAAAATGAATACAAACTCAAACTGAGAATAGAAACGCATTTGCGGGGAAAAGTTGGAATACCATACCCGACGAAGAAAGCTACAACAGTGGCAAGAAGTACGATGCAAAATGAGAACCCGAACACTGACACTAAAAGAACGGCGACCAAAACTATCCATACAACTGCTTTCATTTTTTCTCTGAAAAAATTAATCAAGAAATATTAAGATCAGTAGCAGGTTTTTAAAAAAATCACACACTTCGAATTGAGTATTGAGATTTACTTTCTATTCTCCTTTCAAATCAATCGGTGGGAGTATCGCTCATTTGACAGGAAGACATAATCCTCGGTATATCAACCAAATAAGTATAGTTAAAAAATTTCATACAATCAAATATTCTCACTGATGAACATAGTTTCATAGGGGCGATGTAAGAAATAATCCAAACTAAGATATGAAGGGTAAGAAAAAGTTCACAAACTTTCACTCGTTTCTCTTCGGTCAATAGGTATATCGTAGGTGCAATCGCCCCATCCTATTCTTCATCTATTCTTCTATCTCTATTATTATAATGGTTAACCATTATTATTGATTATTATTAATATCTACATCACTAATCTATCAATTTAATTACGACTCGTATTTAATTGAACGAATAGTTGGGCGTGCTAATAGTTGGCCTTGTCTAATAAAACCATTTATCATTATCACCACTTATCATTAGGCGCTAACATTATTAGGAACTGGAACCAGCAGACTTATCAACATAATATCATAAACAAACATGCAAGTCCACCACAGCATGGCCGTCTTTAGTTTCAGGTCAAAATATTAAAGCTGGCAACGTCGCGGTGACGAAAAATACGGGCCGAGTTTTATACACGCTCTTATGCAAAATTTTCAAAAAACACGTTAATCGTTGATTTGCGAATAGTATTCGATTCCAAAGGGTAACAGTTGATACATACATCGAAAGAGTAAACAATTCTCGATTTTTTGAGCCACTTTTTGTTAAGATTGATCAAGTACGAAGCAAATGTCGGCATCATGTTACCGCACCCCCGAGGCCTTGTTATGACAGTCCATACTCCCATTCACTGTTAGTTTATATAGTCAAAGGGTTCCATTGGTTTCATAGGCGGCGTAACCTGCACTAGGTAGCGCTAGTTACAGAGGTGATCATGGATTTTTTTCTTATGGACCAAATACATGCGTTAGTTCAAACGCATTTTCCAAAGTTATTTGAATTTTAATCAAGAACAAAGTGGGAATCAAAGTTGTATAGAATTCTAAAACAAACATTTTCCAAAATAAACAATTTTTTCTAAAACTCATTCTTGAAATGGAAAACTGAATTGAAAAACTGTTCGGAGATACGCAAATTGAACCTAAACCATGATCACCTTTGTACGCAGGGCTACCAACATTACCAACTCCAAGTTACGCCGCCTTTAAATCCCGCAATCTTTGACTATTTATACCGCGTAAAATATTGTATTTGAGAATATTTGTGATATTGCCTCGCTAATTCAAATAATTTTGAATAGAGCGAAGAACAGCATTTTCTTCTACAACTTGATATTGAAAAATTGTCCTCTACAAAGAGTAGTTCAGAAGTGGCTTCAGTTAATGGTATAATCCCCGTTGAAAAATTGCATCATTCAACTTCCGCATAGGGTGTAGACAACATAAAGGGGGATGGTAATTGCTTTTTTAGGGCTTTGTCTCATTGTCTTTACCAGAAACAGAGCTGTTTCTACTTAGTACGGAAGGCAATAGTGAAACATATATTGTACGTAGTATAAATAGTCAGAGCCCGCAATACGCAAGTACAAGATACTGATTGGTTTGTTGAAGACTTCTGATTGGTCTAGAAAAGTTTGGTTCATTTGAAACCTTTTTTAAATGTAAATCTTAGTCTTAGACCATATAGTAAGTAACATAGACTGCCAAAGCAGTATGTAAACAATGTAATCAGTTGTTGGAAGACTGGAGGCAAGAAATAAGCTATTTATGTCAAGCGTAGACATTTTGGTTACCAATGGGGTGAGGACTATTACAGACCACGCCCATTGATACATTTAATGCTGTAGGACTCAAAAAGCTTATTTTATCTCCAGTGTTCCGACATACTTCTTATCACTTTTGACAGTCTATGTTACTATATGGTCTAAGAAGTAAATAGACTGTTTTCCTGACATACTTCTTATCACTTTTGAAAGTCTATGTTACTATATGGTCTAAGATGTAAATATACTGTTTTCCTCCGACAGCATACAGTTGATAACAATTGATTGGCCAGAGTACCTGTTCTGGTGTTTACAAGCCTCTTGAATCTGTTGACTCCTGTAAGAATAACAAAGGGAGCAAAGATCATCCAGTAAATAAAAGAGAACCCTGGGATGAATTTTGGATATAATCAAAATGATTATTTTATAGCGTTCCTAAAACTTATTCATAAGGCTCTGGATACTCAGAAATTCTTCATTCACTATTAGTAACACAGTGATCTTTGCTCCCTGTGCTTTTCTTATGAGAGTCAGAAGGTCCGTTGGCCAAGTAGGTCATGTGATGTACAATTTTGACGTCACCAGGAAACTGGTCCATTAACATTGGAGCTATTTTGATTAGCAAATATAGTATATTTCTATACAAGGTGGTAAAAGAAAGGACCTTTCAATACCGCCTTGTATTAGGAAGATGGTTTTTCTAATAAATGATGTTAAAATCTTCAAAACACGAAATTAAAACGGAGGAGCAATAACGCAAAAACAATTGAATGAAACTACGCTGAACAAACAATCATTCTTTAACAAATCATTGTCAGCTGATACTCAAACGCTATTGGCTAATTCATTTTTTCTTCACACTTTCCTAGTCAATGGTAAAAATCAATTTTACCTGCATGTATTCGATGATCAAAACGGCGTTTTAACATCATGTATTAGGAAAAATTCATAACTGTACATATTTAACAGACAGAAAGTATTGAATGAGAAAGCTAGAACATTGTAGATTATAAATTATAAATACATCTCCTTAAATATAGGCCTTGTAACCGAATCAACAAATGCGATTATTGCGGTTACGGTTAGGACTAAAATTTTGCCGTTTTGGTCATCACAGTTACAACTATGAATAATATAGATTGATTTTCCGTGACGTCACATCACTGATATCTGTAGACAAAAGTACCCAATAAGAAGAACATCAGCCTCCAGCAGTTTTATTATGCCCATAAGAATAACATAGGAACATTTCGATCATTCATCAGTACTTCAGAATGAAAGAAAAGTTAAGAATAAAAAGTGAATTTTCACACACAGGAAAGCTTCAAGATTGTGAATATCAACTTTTTATCCTTAACTTCTCTTTTATTTCAAAGTACTGATGAATGATCGAAACGTTCCTGTAGTAATCTTATGGGAATCGATATGCTGTTTGCGGAAATATCGCTGTTATCGATAGATGTAACTAGATGTAACGTCACAGGAAAATCGGTCTATTTCTCTTAAATGGTTATCACCGTTACAGTCAAAATCAAATTTTTCTATTTGGTCATGGCGGTTATGGTTACGTGGTATTTTGACCAATAACTGCTTAAATTCAATCAGTTATAACCGTCATAACCGTCATAACCCTTATAACCAGTTCAAAACCACCAGTCATGGTCAAAAATGGAATCCATGATCAATGCGGTTATCATGGTTACAGTCACACAATGATTTTCTTCAATTTGGTTATCACGGTTATGGTTACCATGTTTATTTCCTTAATTTGGTCATCACGGTCACGGTTATTGGTTACGGTTATGGTTATGCCCTACTTAAATATCTTTGGTTTTGATTTACTGAACAATTTTTTCAACCAACTTCTTTTCTTATGGGAATTTACTTGTATTTTTGTTTGTTTACAATTTTTAATGAACCATGACGCTCATTTGTAAGCTCACACTTGTGCGTCCTCTTCAACAGAACCCAAATTATTCAATAACTGACAGCCCAGGCATGCCAGTTATTTTCAAATAAATAGCTAGCTTAACAGGCCACAAGCCTGTAACAAGGCATTATGCAGAAAAAATATTAGTTTTCACCTTTTTTTCTTTTCTCATAATATAGTTGAAATTTTCATTTTTCATATCTTTTCCTCTTCTTTCTCTGCTCATCCTATTTTTTTTTTACGCAACACAACACTGCAATTATACCAGGGCTGGCAGAACGGTACTTTTTGACAAGTGTTCCAAACATGTTCCCGTTCCAAGCAATATAATTGTTCCCGTTTCAAACTGTTCTCAAATTTGCAATAGAGAACCGTTCCTGGTTTTTGTTCCGTTCTCACTTTCTGATAATTGTGAATACCGTTCCGATATGTTCCCATTCTCAGGTTAAAAATAATGTTCTCGTTCTGTTCCCGTTCCGTTTCCGTTTTCCATGTCAACCCTGTCCAGACCACAGGAAGGCTTCAACCATGCTTCAACCTACAAAATATCGTTATCGCGATTTGCGAATCCGCCAGACATTTGGCTTTACAATTGTCAGTTACAATCTTACATACCGGCCGGATTTGGTTAAAACCCCAAAAGAAAGAAAAATTGCAAAAATCAAAAATTATGGTCAAGAACAAAGAACAGTAAAAAATTTATCGTTCCTGTCCCGTTCTTGGTCTCACTTTTGAACAAGAGAGCGGTTCCCGCCAATTATCCGTTCTCTGAGTTTTCACATTCCGTTCCTGGGAATGGTTCCCAATCAATCAGAAAAGTAATAAAGTTTTGTTCTCAAAACGGTTCCGGAGTCTGAAAAATACTGGTTATGTTACGTTTCTGTTCCTGGTTACGTTCCCGTTCTGCCAGCCCTGATTATAACTAACTTGGTGAAAACAGAAACCTAAAAAAGTTTATCTTCATCTCATGAACTTTTAGCTCTTTCTGGTGTGTTTTTGTCCGCATTGCCTAGTTTGATGAACGGGTGGGCTGCCAGTTATGCCAGTCTGCCCAAAATTTATAGTAGGCATAACAAGCAGAAGGTAGCGCGTCAATTCAAGATAACAGATTATAGGCAAGCAGGCAGGGGTGACAGAAACCAAACGGGCATGGGCACTGCCCAAAAAGCTGCCTATTATTTTGAAAGCCCGTAGAAGATACAAACCCAGCAGTGGACATTCTAGAAGTAGTGTCTTGGACCACTGCCATGGCAGGCCAGTGGCCAGTGACCATAAACTTTGTGGTCATTACATGCGCATGATGCAATTTGTAACCCCACACTTGCGTTTGGGTTGTGTGTATGGGTACCTGTCTTACGGCTGGCGGACTTACATATATAAACAAGCGTCTGGCAACACAATGGGGGCGTTTGCTTGGACAATTCAAGAGGTAGACCAAGCATTGGCCATATAAGTGTGTACAACGCGTTGAACAGAAGACGTGATAAGAAAATAAGGGGGAATGGACCCTAATGAAGGCACCACAGGTAAACGCCTGGAGCAGTGAAACACACTGCACACCCGCGCCATTTGTGAAGGTCCATTCCCCCTTATTTTCTTATCACGTCCTCTGTTTAAAGATTCATTACTATGCGCGGACTATCTGTTCTATGGTCTAAGAGCATTTGCAAAAATAGACCAGTTCAGTGATGACTAGTGATGGGCTACCTCCGGAGGTACAACCTGTACTACCAGTGGTTTCTCACCTCCAGTATACATGGGAATTTTACATTTGCATGCTGACACTCTGTTGGCCTTCATGGTGCTCATTTGTATAGGATTTTGCAGACTTTGATAATGATAAATATTGAAAGAACCTTTCAAATGTTAAGCTTTTGCAAAATGATTAACAAAAGTAGAACTAACAATGAATATTTTTATGGTGATACATGTAGGATATAGGAACAACTGTGAATGTAAACTCAGATCCACTCAAATGGTATCTACACCCACAGTCACATGTAATATTGATTGATACCTTTTTGCTAAACAAAGTCAAAATTATGACGTCATACTAAACTTGGCTATTCCATTTGCGCTTTTACTTTTGACCAAGGGTGGTAAGCGTAAGTTTTATTCAAGTTTTAAACGGTAAATAAGCTTAAGCGAAACAATTTTCATTTGTTTAATTAAGGAACTTGATAAGCAAAACAATTTTCCATTTGCTTAATTGAGCAATTTAATAAGCAAAACAAAGGCTTCAAATTCAAACTTAAAAAGGGAGAAACATATTTTTTTTAAACACCTACGCCGAAAGTACAATTATTTTAGACAGCAAAAACTGCGTTTAATATCAATCAACCATGAGGAACATGAAAACAGTGGCAAAAAAACTCACACATGTGGCAAAAAACTTCAGCAAGTGTAGCAAAAAATTCAAACCTGTGGTGAAAACAACTCATCAACAATGATACTGATTGGGTACCTAGAGTCCTTATTGTTTGAAGAACGACTCAATTGACTCACAGATTCCATGAATCGTGATAAAACACCTAAAATTTAGGAAAATCGAATAATTTAAGCATCAGAAAATTGCTTTTGGCGTATGTTGTTTAAAAAAATATCTTACAGTACAAGCAGCGACATAAGAAATATTGCAACTCGTTTGATTGGCTCCACTTGCTTTGCTCGTGAGGGATCAAAATTGTTGCGATAATTCACACTTTTGCTGCTTGTACAGTAATATACTACAGTAAAACCTCTCTTAGTGGACACCTGTAAATACCGGACACCTCCAAAGAACGGACATTTTTTCGGGAAACAGGAACATTTTAACCTGTTTTATATGGGGAATCCTCTAAATACCGGACACTCTAAATACCGGACACCTTTTTTGAACTTTTTGACATTTTTTGGGAATTTTTCCTCTTTTTCTATGCTCAATTTTCCGACTCAAATGAATAAATTATCATTAAATTCCGGTGTATACAATGCAATTCATTTTTGAACAATGTGTCAGCAGAAAGATGTTGCTTCTATTGTCAATAATAGGTGTGTTCGTGCGTTAACAGTCTCAGCAGATTCTGTTAAAAGTTGTCTGTATTAGTGTGTGATTACACACCACTACCAGCAACTTTGAACAGAACCTGTTGAAACTGTCAACGCGCGAACACAACTAATGTGTACTGTACTTGAAATTTGAATGCTATTTTCTTTGCCTGTACAGCTGGAAACAGATCTATTCCAGGAGTTGGGTATAAAATGCCATCAGGGCGGCCGTTAGGAAACTTTGACTGACTATTTCCGCCACAAATCATAAATTTATACTGCAACATTCTTCAGTACATACGTAATGTACAACGATTTCTTTGCATTTTTTTTTTCTTTTTTTTTGTCTCCTCTGAATACCGGACACCTCTAAATACTGGACAAATTTTAGGCGACCGCGAGTGTCCACTAATCGGAGGTTTTACTGTATTTCCAACAAAAACATGTATGTTTTCTGAAAAAACATATTATTTTTTCCAACAAAAACATGTTTTGTCCTTTCAGCTTCAAGTTTTAAGCTCAAGTTTTTGGTTGAAACTTTTGAGTCTTCAAGTTGAGGCAAAACAAAATTTTATTTCAAGTTTAATTGGGTGTTTTAGATGCTCTGCCACTATAGTAATTGTGATTGAGTTCAGACTGAATTATAGATACCTTGAAGAGACAAGATAGCTAACTCACCATACACCTAACGTCAAAAACTTGTGCACCTCATTTTTGTCAGGGTTGCAAAAAAAAAAACGGTTTTAAAAAAAAAAACAAAAGACAAATTTTTTTTTGTTTAAAACAGATTTTACGTTTGAAACATGTTTTAAATATGGTTTTTATTCTCCAGTTTAAAACACATTTTAAACGTTTTCAACATCGTTTGAAACATGGTTTAAAACAACCTTAAATTTTTTTTTCCAACTTGATCAACCCTGGAAGAATTGTGAATTGTGACTTGTGAGCACAATAAGCTTATCTGCTCATCTCCTGATAAACTGATACTGAATTGCGACTGAAATGCTAAATCCGTTGATCCGTTGTGGCGGCGTATGTTTATTTACTATTGTTAAAAACAATGTTTCATTTTTTTCGTGGGTTTTAAACGTGTTTAAAACATCGCAACACTGAAAATTTAGTAACCATATTTTTAGAAATATGGGGAAAAAAACAAAGTTTTTGATGTTTTAAATGGGTTCAAAAAAAAAAAGTTTTTAAACAAAAAAAAACAGCGTTTTAAACATATTCCCGTTTAAAACAATGTTTTGTTTTTTTTTGTATGCTTTAAACATGTTTAAAATATGTTTTGAACACCGTCTGTTTAAAACATCACAACCCTGATTTTTGTTGTGTGTACAGCCGTACACAACTCAGCACACGGCTCATTTTCACATTTTGTCTTATGGGGTTGACACCACTTTTCTTTTGTATTTTCTAGAAAAATAATGCTCAAAATGAAAAATTGATGAGAGTAAAGTAATTTATTTCTTTTGTGATTTCCTATTTTATCAAACCAATTTTGAAATTTTTTTCACAAATGTTCTCACAAAATTTTGTGAGTAGAACCTTTTGATAGGAAATTACAAGGGAAATGATTTTTGTTCCTATCCTTTTTGAGATTAGAATCATAGTTTTGTGAGATATTTACAAAAAACGATTAAACTCCATAAGCTGCAATAATTGAAATGTTAAATCTGCCGCGGAGTGTTTGCAGCGCCGTCTCCCATATGAAATAACGTTGTGAGCGTTTTTGAAACATGAAGATGAAATCCAATATGGTGAATGAGTTAGCTATCTTGTCTCTTCTAGGTATCTATACAGTATACTGAATCTAGGGTGATGTCAATTAGCAAGAGTACAGAGATGGTTAAATAAAAATATAATAACGAGTGAGGACATTGGCCGCCATATTTAGTTGTTACAGCATGAGCTTCCCTATTCCTGTTACTGATAACAATTCATCACACTTTGAAAATAGTAAAAGAACAAGTTAACAAATGAGGAGGGTTCTGGCAGAAGGGCTTCCGCGCGAGAAAATATTTAACACAGAAAAATGAATTTGAAAGTTTAGATGAATATAACTTTGCAACAATAAGTTTAATCAAAAAAAGTGTAAGAATGAAAGTTGAAGAGCAACTCTTCTTCTATAAGATACATAATTACATTGTCAATCTGTTGAATATTAAATTCAGAGGGACCGGGAGAAAAAAAGATAGTGGAGGCCCTTTTTGTAGAGTAGGGTAAAATCAGCGTAAAATCCCATACAAAAAAAAAAAAAAAAATGAAAAAAAAAAAAAAAAAAGATGCGCAATGAACTGAAACGTCCAAAAATCATGGTCTCCGCAAAAAGGGCTTCTCCCCGGATCACACCCTTTTGCCAGAACCCTCCTCAAATGTGCCAAACGAAAAATCAAAACTTTACACCATTGAGTAATGCAAAATCACCATATGTGACCCTGTCTACAGAAACCCACCTTAACAAAAAAACTTCGATCAATAGAAAGGTATCTATGACTCTCATGAAAAAGATACTTTTCTCCTGATCGAAGTTTTTTTCTCAAGGTGGGTTTCTGTAGACAGGGTCACATATATTAATATTAATTGCACAAAATTCTCACCTATATAGGGAACTGTAAGGATTAATAATGACGTAACAACTAAATATGGCGACCCATGTTTTCACTCTAGTTGAATGGGCTGGAGCCAGCTCTTTCCCAGCTCTGCAAACTGCGGAGCAGAGCAAGCCCCTAGCTCCTAAATGACAAAAATTCAGGAGCGGAGTCGCTCTTTTGGCTCCTCCAGCTCCGGCTCCGTACCCTTATCAATTAATGAAATATGCGCAAATTAGTTGTGAACAGTTTGAGAATCATGCTGCACAAGTGCTCACTGCAAAATTTGACTATAATTTTAGCATGAAATTTTCCATGAGGAATGAAACCATCATTGTTCAAGTGGAAATAGTCAAAAAGCAAAAGATGAATAGACAAATTTCCTCTGACGTCATATAGCTGATAACAATTGGCCAAAGTATCCGTTCTGGTGTTCACAAGCCTCTGAAATTTGTGAACTCTCATAAGAATAACATAGGGAGCAAAGATTATCAGGTAAATAAAAGAAAACCCTACTATGAATGATGCTTATAGTCAGAATTAATAATTTATAAGGTTCCTAGAACTTGTAAATGAACCTTTGGATACTAAGAAATGGTTTATTCACAATTAGTAACACAGTGATCTCTGCTCTCTGTGCTTTTCTTATGGGAGTCATAAAGTTTCTAAGCCACAAAGGTAACACTGATTTACAATTTTGTTTGACGTCACCAGGAAATTTGTCTATTGAGGATTTTTAATTTTGCAGCTTAATGTAGAGATTGTAAGCTTTTTTTTAAAGCCATTGTAGTCAAACAACTATGGAGTACTCGCCAAATACATCGCGTTTTTGGCTTTTTGCAAACGCTTTGTCATATTTATGCCGGGGGAATTAAAACTTACTTTTTGCAGTGAAACAGCCGCAGCAAGAATCTCAAGCTGTTTGCAATTGATCCGCACATATTTGGCGTATTCCCAACTTGTATCAAGGAATTTGAAAATGTCATCAAATTTTTGAAATTTGGCTTAGTTTTTGAGATAATGGAGGTACATAAGTTCGGATTTTGATGTACCTCCATGTCGACAAAGGGATCATCAATTCATCACTGGCACACACATAACAAGCCAACTACACACCTGCTGTACAAACTACAAAGTTGAATTGACGGATATCCATAAGGAAAAGAGGTTATGGGTATGCTTGATCATTGTCTCTTTTTCTCGTATTCATTATTTGGATATCCGTCAATTCAACTTTTGTACAGCAGACACGCTAACCATCCTTTGTGCAAAAGATACCGTCAAACAGATTGGCATTTGGCAAAATGCAGATACTTCAATTCAACTTTGCTGCCGTGCAAAAAAAAAAAATGAACGTGCAGAATGGTAATTTGGAGAAAAAATATATATTCTTTTTGAAGGAAGAGTCACAGCAGAAGAGTACCTGTTTCTCCTCCTTCCTCTACAAGGCAGTTTGTACAGAAGATTAAAGTTAAACGGCAGTGTAACGACGCCTTAGCGACGCTAGCGCTTACCGGTCTCAAGAACGTTTTCAGCGGTTCTTTCTAATATTAGTTTTCTGGCTTTACTTCACAACGCATCGATGATTGTTTTTCGGTGGTCGGCATCGGCTTTCAACCAACATGTTATTTGCCTATTTCCATTCTTGTCTACGTGACGACTGATTCTCGTGAGGATTTCTATCGTGCGCGAATGGAAGTTTAGAAACTATTCTTTTTTTAAATGTGATTTCGAGTCTATCTAAACCTTGGTAATTGTTGAATCGTGAAGAATGGTAGCTCGCGATAAAAAGGTATTACGATTTGTATGATTTGTGCTTGCCGCTTCCTAATGCCTGCTAACTTCCCTTGAACGCTTACTATACCCTGTTGAGAATTATGAGAGAATACCTGTTCATCATTTAGTTCTCTACGATTTTTCGTCTCGTGTTGCCAACCACTTCATTAACGCGGAATGTCAATGTTTTAGGTTACCAAAAAGAAACCCACGAAAGGTGGTTCGAAGAAAGTGGCTCCAGCTCCTTTACTGAAGGAAAAACCGAAGAAAGTTGCTTTCGAGAAGCTTAAGACCGTCAATCCTTTATTTGAGAAACGTCCGCGACATTTTGGCATTGGTGAGTTTTCGAACGCTTTGTGACGTTATACCAATGGCCATGATGTTTTACAAATTGGATTTCTTCACCTGAGAACCTCATCGCGAGAACTCATTTTGATGAAGACAGTCGAATCTGAGCCGTTTAGTGTTGACTTATCTTATCTAGATTTTCCTTTGATGCTTGCTTTTTGTTTCTCAGGGCAACATATTCAACCCAAACGTGATCTAAGTCGCTTCGTCCGATGGCCCAAGTATATAAAGATTCAAAGGCAAAAATCCGTTCTACAGCGGAGGCTAAAAATTCCTCCACCAATCAATCAGTTTTCTCATACGATTGACAGAGCTACGGGTTAGTGTTTATAACATTCATTTTATGGTAAACCATTTAATTTTTAGAAGACATCGTTTTTTAATCAGCGTTGTTTGAGGCTGTCCCATGATGTTTCTTTTTATTTTCGAGTATTTGCTATCTGAACCTTATGCTGAGAATTAAATTTCTGAGGCCAGCCCCAGAAACAACGATGTACCTCTTACTTATAGAATTGTAATTTTTCAACCAAGTTTTTCATCTTTAGTTTGAACATGAAATCGTAGAAACTGTCACACTTCCGTAACGAGTGTCTATTTTTGATAGAACCGATCAATTTTCATGCATATTGTTTCGAGCGATAAGTTCATCACTTGATTTTTCTATCCTTTTTTATAATTCAATTTTTTTTTGTCATTGCTTCTTTTGACTTCAGCGACGCAGCTCTTCAAGGTTCTGGAGAAATATAGGCCCGAAACAAGTGCTGCTAAGCAGAGAAGATTACAGATCCGCGCTGAGAAAAAAGTGGACAAGAAAGTTGACAAACCTACGAAACGTCCCATTGTGTTGAGGCAAGGGGTCAACACTGTGACAAAGCTTATCGAGCAGAAGAAAGCGCAATTGGTTGTCATAGCTCATGATGTGGATCCGTTGGAAGTGAGTTCGTAGTTTGTTCTTTTGAATAAACCGTGGAGACGTTTCTGTTACTATGATGACAATCATTGACTGAATAGTATTATGTTGTTTCATATTTTTGAGCTTTTTAACTCTGATGATTCGAAACATTCTCCATGTGATGTAAGGTTGCGTGTCAATAAGGCTTGTATATTTTATTTCGATTACTAAATCTCTACCTATCATTTTTATCACAGTTAGTGCTCTTCCTGCCGTCGCTATGTCGTAAAATGGGGATTCCGTATTGTATTATCAAGAGTAAAGCGCGATTGGGACGACTAGTTCGTCGTAAAACATGTTCGACTGTTGCCCTCACGCAAGTACGTTGATCATATCATTCTTGCCTCAAGAATTATCTTTTTTCAAACGAAGGATTTTGAGTTTTGAGAGAAGGATACTTCCCCGTGTAACTCTTGAGTTGCAATGCAGCTGTATTTGCAACTAAAAGTTACTGGTTGGAGTATCCTCCTGATATATTCATCTGTAATTTAGGAAATCAAATTGATATGATTCAGTTCTCAGTTTATCTATTATTGACTTACTTACAAAAATTTCCTTTATTATTGCCCTCGATACATAAAATTTAATTAAGAGAGTGGAGTTCGTTTGAAGATCCATGATCATTTTCGTTATTCCATTTTTTTATTGTTTTTTTCTTGTAATCACGTTACTTTTTTCATAGGTTGAAAACAGTGATCGAGCCAATTTCACGAAGCTGGTAGAAAGCATCAAAAATAATTTCAACGAGCGATATGATGAAATTCGGAGACACTGGGGCGGAGGAATTTTGGGAGCGAAATCCATGGCTCGCATCAACAAAGTCGAGAAGGCTAAGGAGCGGGAACTCGCGCAGAAACAATGATAAAATGATGTATTTCTTAATTTTGAATAACATCAATGTATCGTTTCTCTTTGTTTATGTTCTTGAAGAATACTAATCGGGATAAAGGATTTCCTGTACAACGAAATTCTGACGGGACAAGGCCTAGGTTTGTTTTGTAGGAATGTTCTTTCTCTTCTTTCGTGTGGAAGATAAGTTTCTATTAGGTAATGAAAAAGTTCACGGACAATAACGAGACTGCCTTACCTTATTTGAAATATTCAGAAATTGCAGAGCACGAAGTACCTTGGTTGCAGTATAATTTGAGCTTTTGCACCCCGAGAAATTGCTTGTAAATTAGGAAAAGATTCTCGTACTTACCCAACCATATCATTTTTCGTACGTTTGAAGTTATCCAGAAGATAAAATTTTCGATACTCTTCCCACGTGAGAGCTTCACATTTCCATCAGAAATTGTATGGATGACCTAATACTCGAATAAAAACGATATTGAATGGATTGAATGCCATGTTCCAGGATTTTGCAGCATGTCGCATGAGCATTTGAGCGTTAATTGTGAGAATTAAGGAGCTTTAATACGCGCAAGGAGTACACGAAGAGAAAAACTGAGGCTTTTTTCGCAGAAATAAGTTTTAATTTTTACGTTTCGACCGAACCTAACGATCTTCAAATACCGAACAAGAATTTTCGATGCTTGATGAAGACCGGTATACTCCGTTCACATTAAGAAAGGGCTCGAAGTAGTACGACGAGAAAGGATAGAAGAAGGTAAATTTCATCACCTCGTCCATTTTTACGTAATAAATTGAAATACGGGTATTTAATTAGTAAAACACAATGAAGTTCCTCTGATTTCAAGATTTCAATAAGGTACTCTGTTCCTGTTGGGTGTTTCTTCGTTATTGTTACGTTTTTCTACGTTGAAAACATCGTGATAAGGAATTGACTTTCTTTTATCCTTTCTTGAAATACCACTTTTATACTATCTCAAGCCTTTCCTTAACTTGAACAGAGTATAGATTCGGTTGGAAGGCTGTAAAAATTAGGAATTGTGCGGAAAAGCCTTCAGTTCTTTTTGATTGCTTGTTAGGCCCTTAATACTGGCGTTTGTAGCGCCATTCCCAATGGAACAATGTTGTGGATGTTTTTGAAAACATAGTTAAATATCCATTATGGCGGACAAGTTAGCGATCTTGTGTTTCTAGGTGTCTTTAGACACAATGAACGCAATCACCTTCTAGCCAGGGACAAGCTCTTGAAAAATTCCGCTTAGCATCGAGTGGTGGCAACTCTTTTGCGTCCACTTGCAAAAGTTGAAGGTTTGAAGAATACTGGCAAACTGTACTATTCTGCTTTTTACTCAGGGCTTTTGAGAGTTTTGTTTTTTTTTCGGTTAAATCTCAAATAACTCTCAAAAAATTTCATATGTCAAACGGTTATCGGTTATAACGGTCAAACGGTCAAAACTTGGTGACAATAACGGTTATAACTGTTATGAGAGAAAAATTTTGGTCATGGTAAAAAATTGAAAGTTAGAAGAAAGAAGGGGAAAAAAAAAGCATTTGCTGCAGCGCAAAAGCAAGCCCGACTTTTTTTTTACTATTTTCTTCTGTTTGTAATTTGTATATTTTAAGCCCGTTTCTGTTATTATCGGCTATGTACCGGTACTTTTTCTTTTTCTTTGTTCAGTATTAATCCGTTTATTTTATAATTCCCGGTATTTTTCCAATTTCCATCACTCGTTAACAATGGCAAATGACTTTGTTTTCCCGATTCAATGATGCGCCCCACTCCCATCTTATTTTTCGCAGTTTTACACTCATTTCATCTTGTCAAAACACAAATACATATACGGATGAACTACCTGTGGTAAACCCCGACCCGGCAGTGCCAGGCCAGTTTACTGCAGAGAAGTTTTGTTTACATCGGTGTAATTATTCATTTGTGACCAGCAATGACCAAAGATAAAAGGGTTGTACTAATGGTTACAAATCAACCAGCGAAACAAGGATCTCTTGGTCTTCAACTTGTCGATCTTGTTCAGGGTAGATAAACTCTTTTCGCTAATTGATTTATGCCTAACTACGGCTTGTTGTTCTGGTTTCCAGTCACAACTCATAACTACTGAACAAACGTGACGAACTAAAGAACGAGGCAAAAACACCGTTGATTTTTGCATAGGAACGAACGGATAGCCGTCCAGTTCTTCCATAAGACCTGTGTTAAAAGCCGTTCTTAGTTCGTCATCTATGCTACTGAACTACAAAAAATGAATCTGCTGAAAAGTATGTCTTACGCTGAATCTGAATTGAGCCTGTTTTGCAAAACCTTGTTGCTGTGTTGGCTCGGTGTTGCGAGTTTGACCGTTATTATTTTGGTCAGGATAACTGTTATGACCGTTTGAGAGTTATAAAATATCGGTTATAACTGTTATGAACTATCAATCATTTTTTGAAACGGTTATCGGTCAATCGGTCAAGATCGATACTTTTTTTTTTGGTCACGGTTATAACTGTTAAATAACTGTTAAATTCCAAGCCCTAAGTGTTTGGAAGCTAATTTCCAAATTTGCTTTTTATCATTGGTCCTAATTGGGGCCCAGAACGTTTGGGAATGCAAAAATGTTAGGATGACAAGATGTGTGGGCGTGACTACCCAGGAGAGTATTGGAACGCATTGGACGCCAAACGTTGTCTGGGGTTGGGTGATAGTTTCAGCTGAACGCGCCCCTGGTTTATCCTAGTGCAGTCCAGCAGCATATTGGCATTTTTTGAATCTGTTTAGGGTCGGCCTGGTTCACAAGGCCAACACTGTATTGCAATCACTTCTTTCTTTGTCTTTGTCTCAGTTCAGTTGCTCACGTACATCACGGACGTCACGCACAGTAGTCCACAGTGCAGTAAATAGTGGGTATTTTTGTGTTATTAGGATAGCGTGTTTGAAAATGAGCATCATTGGCGTTGTTGTTTTTGATATTCTTGCGCGTTGCGGAGTTTTCACGTGAATGCGAATTAAACAATTATTCAATTATTTAGGAGTGAGGTGGGAACGCGACAATGTGAAAAGTGTCTGTCATCATAAATACCGGTTGCCTATTAGGGTCGGCTGTACCAACTTTTTAATCTCAAGATTACGTTAACTAAACGCCCAATATTGGATATCCTGTTGTACCAGTCCATTTAACTGGAGTTTAAACCTAGTTATCACGGCACCTCAGAGTCTCAGAGACCTCTCCTCTCTTTTTTTTTTCAATTTTTGCAATCTTAAGGGCAAAAAATGTGGAAGACTTTAGCGCTCCTAGCAACATTTTTTGAGAACTAAAAGCAATCTAAATAACGGCCGGTTAACTGATTAACCGGTTTATTTGAGCGGTTTTAACCGATTAACCGGTTATGATGATCTTCAATTAACCGTTTAACCAGTATATTGAAATAGCCTATAACGCCCCATCACTAGTTTCCAGTCACAACTCACAACGCATAACTACTGAACTACAAAAAATGAATCTGCCAAAAAGTATGTCTTGCGCTGAATCTGAATTGAGCCTTCTTTGCAAAACCTTGTTGCTGTGTTGGCTCGGTGTTGCAAGTTTGCCCGTTATTATTTCAGTCAGGATAACTGTTATGACCGTTTGAGAGTTATAAAATATTGGCACAGCCTACTTTATATAAGGCCGTAATGCAGCAATGTCACAATGTCGCACTTGAAAAGTAGTGGATACAGATTTACACGTAGGCTTATGGGAAAAAGTGAGAAAAAACCAAAGTTTTGATTTGTACGCAAATAAAACGCTGTTTTTGAAAAAAATGAAGAGAATATAACTTGAAGAGCAAACTATTTTCTATTTTTAGAGCCCTATTTCAGTAAAATTGGTGCAGTACAAGAGAAGTTATCATCGTTTTAAAATTAAAAATCGCATAGGGGACGAAGTGCGGTACAGTTTCATCATTGTTACACCGCACGGATGAACGTGAACCGCCCCAAAACGTAACTGATAACAATCCACTGCCGCGCTGTTGTCATTTTCTACATTACGGCCTTATATAAAGTAGGCCGTGATATTGGTTATAACTGTTACAAACTATTGATTGTTTTTTGAAACGGTTATCGGTCAATTGGTCAAGATGGTCAAGATTGATACTTTTTTTTCTGGTCACGGTTATAACAGTTGGATAACTGTTAAATTCCAAGCCCTAACAAGATGGAAGGGAAGTTGTATTGAATACAATCATACAAGTTCCCTTCTGTTGTATAATGCAAGTGTTTCAAGTTGTGAACAGCTCTGATCAGTTGGACCAACGCTCACGTCATGTCCCAGACGTCTGGTACAGTAGGCCATAGTGCTGAAATTGGTGATTCAGATGTTTCTAAGAAAAAAAATAAAATAATCACATTTAGGCCAACCCTGGTACTATGTCGCCCGCAACATTGCTTGTTTTTTTGTTGTTTTTTCTTTTTGTGCAATATTGCACATAATTGTTATTATATACGCGATTTAGCGTTACATCATCCGGTCCATAACTCTAATAACGTTAAAATAACTAACTGATTGCACGGTATGCCATTCCTTGTCATCAACATCCCTTTCCATACTAAGGCGCTATAGGGGCAGGTATGCTGGACAGCCATTTTGATTGCAAAAAAAGTAAACACGAGGGGGGCCACTTCCGTTTCATGCAACGAGCGACGAACGAAAGCGGTCGGGCTCTTTTGCAATCAAAATGGTTGTCCATTAGACCTCCCCCTATAGCGCCTTATCCATACCTGCTTACGTTTACGTTCTCTCTAATTCTATGACTAGGAGTCAAGATGGCGTGTGTCGATACTCGGGTGTTTTAGATGCTTTAGTACAAGTACATACGCACGAAGTCGAAAAAATTTTAATAAAACGGAAAAATTTCAACACCGCGTAAATATGCATTAATTTTTTATTCTCTCTCTGTTCTGTGCTAGAGTAGTTCTTTAGTTCCTTGATTCTGAGAGGTTATCCGTTTTCTGGTTTTCTCTGTATAATAATTTCCACTCATTACTCGGTTTTGCTGTACCATTTATATTCCTTCATGAATGGATTCGGTTACAAACTCTTTCGGATTTTGCGTAGGAAATCGCGCTTTAATTACTGATCAGTCTGAAGTATTATAAAGTTTTATTAGTGTTTCATTATGACAAAGATTAGTTCGTGTTTCCACAATGGTTATTCATTATGTGTACCGAATGATGGCGTTACCTATCTGCGCTTTTAGTGAGGCTAGTTCATTCCCTCCAGTAAAGTGAATCGCGTATCAATATTCAACCATGCCACTGTTGAATAAAAAATCTTTTCAAAAAAACATTATCCCGCCTGGTTTAAAGGATACTGATAAAGTATTTTATTGCGACGTAACTAACGAAATATTCGATAACTACCAGTAAGTAGGTTTCAATTTTTTCTAATGAACTTTTCGACGCCCGAACATTATACTGTTGCACCACTTGATGAAGTTAACTGGATGTATTAATATTTGACCTGGAATTTAGTGTTCCAAGTTTCTAAAGTCGGATGCCTTCTTTTGTAATCCTTGGATGGTAGTCAGTAAACTATTGTAGGCGGAAATAAGTACTAGTGTTGACTGTTTTCTTTGTGATCGCTGCAATTATTCGGGAGAGAAAAGTCTCAGAGACACTGCTGGTGTAGAAACGTGACGACTTTTTTATAATTCAGTAAATCAAATGTCTTTTGTGATCTTAGAGAATTCGCGGAGAGAATAATACTATGCAATTCTTTGGTGTGGGCTTGTGAAGAAACTGGTAAATCCGGATTAACTTACAGCGAAGCGGTAGAGTGCGAGCGAAATGCTAAAAAGCTATTGCACAAATTCCCTGCTGAAGTGAGTCAATTTCTCAACATCGTAAATCCTTGACGATGAATCTATTTTTCAATGGTTGTTTGTCTATGTAGTTGCGGAAGCCAATTTTGTACCTCATAACTTTGACCAACCGAACTGCTTTGTCGGAGTTATCAGACGAGATCTTCTGTTTCGTACGAGAACGATTCTTTGTAGGCGAAACTGTTGAGTATAATATTCAGGGAGATCAATGGTAAATTATTGTTGATATGGTATTCAAGTCAGAAATCGTTGTTGCAATGATATTTTGAATTTGTGACAGGATCCGATGTCGAATTCAGCGAGTTTTAGCTCCGTCGTCTAAAGACTTGGCTGACGTAAAGAATGGCATCAAGTAAGATTTCAGAAAATTTTGAATATTGTAGGAATTGAAGGGAAGTTTCTCATCATATTTATTCTTTTACAAGTTCCTAAATTTTTTCATTTGTAAAATACCTACTTGAATCTTCCACAGCACAGTCAATGGCGTTCTACGTTCTGCAAATGGCCATCTCTTTGAACTTATTTCAAATCATTTTTTCCCGTGAGAGAATGCGTTGGTTTTATTTTATCCCATCCCTGAGTCAACTTACAAAACAAAATTTTTTCTCTTCGTTTGGTACCGTATACAGGGTGCGCCAAAATGAAGTAACAAATGAATAATTTGTAGTTTCAAAACAAAAAAATAATTTTTAGTGCTTGCGTTTTTTTTTTTCTGTGAAAAAGGATAGGCTCGTTGTTGAACACATAGTTGGATGGGAATTACTTTAAGCGCTAAAATGCTGAATATTAGATGCATACCTTGAATTAACAAAATTCGTATCTCAATTTTATCTACAATTGGAGCCCAAACTGAACTTCCCCCAACTTTTCTGAGCTCTGTTATCGACCTAAATGTGCCAAATTTACTAAGCTACTTGACATGCAAAGATGAAACAGCGCTTGAACTTTCAAATTTTATATGATTTTTTAACGAACTTCGGCGCTGATTCCGAAAAAAAATATTCGAATGAACTACAAAGTTTTAAAATAAGAGAATTCGCACAACATTTGTACTTCGAAAACCTTGACAAATTGGCCTATTTTTGGTACATTTTCGTCCATAACTTGGCCCCGAAAAGTTGTAGAGAGTTCGGTATTGGCTCAAATTGTGGATAAAATTGAGGTACGAATTCCGTAAATTTAAAGTGTACATCCAACATTTTGGATTTTTGCGCTAGAACAAATTTAGTTTCAATTCCTATTCAACTGTCGACATCATTTTGGTGCATCCGGTATAACAACGCCCTTTTTCTTTGAATCGTATCTTTGCACCCTTTTCTACAAAATTCTATGACGAAGCAATAAATCAGAAAGGCTATCCTTTTTTACAAAAATAATGCGAGTATTAATGATTTCCTCGTTTTGAAACCACTATGTCAATCTCTTATGAAGTGTTTTCTCTAGAACATTCAACATATTCACTGAATCAAACAACTACTCGGATTTATTTATTCAATCATAAATTAAAATTGTGTTTTGCGTGTTTTTCAGACCCAATGATAAGCTGTTTTGGCCTCCTGGATCTACGTATCATTACGATTTAGAAATGCTCTCAAAACCTGAAGGTTCGAAATATGCGAACAATGTTGGTGCAGTAAAACTTCGACGAATTAAATCAACGTATACGCGAGATCGGAATCATTTATTTATTAAACATTTCGTAAGTAAGATTGACGGACTGTGGCGATTAAAACCGAACGTTTTCAAGCGGTACGACGTGCACAAGATAAAATTTGACGAAATTTTTGCCGGAGCCGTACCTAAATTTCCAAAATCAGAATCTCCCAAGAAACCAACGAAAAAATCTTTCGTTTCCACCGGTTCGTCTTCACTCAATTCAAAATCACCGAACAAAGGTGCAACTCCGGCTAACAAAGCTAAGAAACAAGAATCCATAGACAAGTATTTGAAGCCGAAAGTTGTAGATGGGTCACCTTCCAAACGTTCTGCGTCTTCAACGAATTCGGCCGACAAAAATAAAAACAAGCAATTGAACAATAGTAACAGCAATGCGAAAAAGACCGCAGAAAAACGTAAAAGTACTGAAGAGATTCTTGAACGTGAACTCAATGAGAAGAGGAAAAAGATGATGGAACATCAGCAACAATTGATTGAAAAGAAACAAAGAAAACAACTAGACATTCAACGCAAACGAGACGAAAAAAAGAAATTGGAGGAATTCGTTAAAGAATGGAGCAAGACTAGGGAAGATTTAGAACTCGAGGACTTGCGAGAATTGCCTTGTCCAGTGTCTGTGCATTTAAATACACCTAATGAGTATTTTGGCGAAATCGTCATGCTTTACGAGTTTTTCCAGTCTTTCTGTCAGCAGGTAAATACGAAAAACTTCTTTCCAGCCGGCATCACCATAGACTTGATTGATCGTGCTATTGCGCAACAAGAAATAGCAGGACCCTTATGCGATTTTATCCATCTTTTAATGGCCGCCATTTTTCGAATGCAGGAAGAAGAGGAGGATGAAGTGGGCGAATCTTACGATCTGTTCGCTATTACGAATTTTGACACTCCCAATGTAACCGCTGGTGATAAATTAGATTTTCAGTCGGCTTCTGTGGGTACTTCCGAAGCGGCTATCAACTGGTCGATAGCGTTTCAAGGCGTTCCTATTGCCAAGCTGGGAGTCGATGCTACCACCATTAGTGAGATATTGAGGTTGCACTTTTTATCAGCTGGGGCACGCGTAAGCGAAACTTGTACTAGGTGGCGAGTGCAAGAAAAAGGTGGATTTACACCTAACGACGATCCAGCGGTATTTTTCCGTCAAGAAAACGAGCATATAATTCGTATGTTGAGTGAACACAATGTGGGCGTGTTACCCCCGAAAGATAAAGTCGCCATACTCGAATGTCTGATCAATCAAATAGTAATGCACATGGGTATGCGTAATCTTATTTTCGATAATGTAGAAACGTATAGACAAAAACGAGTCGAACTTCGTCTTGCGTTGGCCGCCGAAATCAGGAAGGAGAAAGAATTGTTACAGAAAAAGAAGAAATCGCCACAAAGTAGTGACACCAATGCGGCGGGTAGTGACGGAATAGCCAGACCAACCGAAGAATCAGCTTCATTGGCCGATTCCGTGTCGGGAAATAACGAAGTGACCGAAAAATTATTCAAGGATATCCAAAGAAAGAAAGATGACCTACGAAAACAACTTGACGACCTGATGGCGGAGACTATGAAAGTTCAACTCGCTCCACTTGGTATGGATCGGGCTTATCGTCGATTTTGGGTGTTCCCTAGCCTTCCTGGTGTCTTTGTCGAAGATAATGAACAGAAACCGCCGCCGTGTTTACCACGCGGTACTCCGGTTCCAAATGCCGCTTTACTGAAGGAGAAGGATTCTTTATCGTACGTCAAAAAACTTTTTCAAAAAGAGTACAATAAAGAGAATCTCGGTACGTTCTTGTCTTTTGGTAGTCCGAAAAAGACCAATGGCAACGAAGTGAAAGAGGAAACTAATCGTTTACCTTTGACTTGTTGGGGTGACAACGAAGCTTGTCCTATACATTCGAATTCCGTGAAGAAAGTAAAGTGGTCATATTTTAGAACTGAATCCGAATTAGACAACTTATTGAATACGTTGAATACGCGTGGTAAACGCGAGTCGAAATTGAAAGCCTTGCTAACGCAACATCGGGAAGCGATCGTAAAAAATTTGGCAAAATACCGCATAAATTTGAATAAACTTGTTCTTCTCGATGGTGACGACAAAGATGTCGTCATAGAAACGAGGAAATCGTCTCGTGGAAACCCTACTTACGAGGACGCGATGTTCAATTATCCTGCTGAGACTGATGTTGAAGAAGTTCTCGGAGCTTTATTGAGGAACACTATAATTAGTGTAGAAGAAAGGAGTAACGCTGGTGGATTAGGTAACTTGAAGGTGAGTGTCCTTCTTAACTGAACATATTTCAAGTGTAGAATTGTTTGTGCCACAATTTTACGTGAGTGCTCATTATTTCAGGTTTTCAATCGTGAAGCTTGGATTGAAGCGATTAAGAATAATTCTTACGAGAAATCGTGCGGGCAACTTACTTGGGGGCCGACGGTAAGTTGCTAGTGTGAATTTGAGAGGTAGTTACTCTCATAAACAGGATGAACACTGCTTGATAAATATTTCTTAATGTTTTATAGGATGAAATTCTGGAAGAAGCGATCGAGAAAGACCTTAAAATGACTCTCAAAAGTAAATGTAATATTTTAACTTTATTTTAAAGAGTAGAGGTGAAGTTTTTCTTCAAATCTATTCGCGCAAAATCCTTGAAAAGTATTATGGGATTGAACTTCTACCCGTCTTGAAGACTTAGAACAAATTTTTATCTCTCTTTGTCAAACTTCTTTAATTATTATTATTTCAGTTTTGAATACATGTTTTTTTTTCTTGCGGTAGTGAGCTCATTTTCAAAAAAATTTTCGAGTAACTTCTTCTTCCTTCTAGGTCTCCTTTCATACTTTCTGCTGATTATGAATGCCCTTTTATTTTTTGAAGAGCGTTTGTTTTAGTTTCGAGCGGGAAAAGATGAGGTCGATTTGTAAGTAATCATCCATTATTTTGCTTCCAGGCAAAGAATACACAAATTTGGAAAAATTTGAAACTCTGAACAAATACGTAACCGAACCTAAGCAAAATGTACGAGATATGGCATGCGCTATCTTACAATTAGAGCAGTCTATCGAATTACATTATTTAAAACCGCCTCTAGGTATGAAATTGGTCGTAGATGAATAGAAAAAATGACGTTTGTCATCGATGAACTTTTGTTAACACATTTCTATTACTTCAGGTGCCGAAAAAACGAGACATCATCCGAGTAAAGCTAGCTGTACAGATTTACTCAAAAGATGGGAAGCGTCGCTAATGAAGTGTACAAGCTTTGCTCAATTATTTATCCATTTGAATACTCTAGGTGAGTAAGTGTGACGAAATTGAAAAGATACTGGTGACTTTAGCTGCAGTAAGAAAGCTTTCCTCGTTATTTCTCGTAGCAAGAGAGTATTATTATTGGTAGATAACATCTGGTGGGTGGTTTTGTTAATGCAAAATCTCTGTTCATTATGTAATTTTGATATAAACCCCGCCCGTAACACCACGCAACAATTAAAAATGTTTTGAAAGTCAATTAGATGAAAGTATGTGATTCTAAAAGGTATTTTAAATGCTGAATATGATGCATTCCTTCATGTTTCTCTCGGAGTTCAGGTTTTTGAATGATTTGAATGAAAACTTTATTAAATTTCCTACTTTTTGTTCACTTTTGTCGTGAGATAACTAGTAAAAAGAACAACTCAACAATTTGCGGACACTAACAAAAAGAAAGCCTATTCTGACAAAGCTCAGATTCCTAATATACAGTATACTCTATACTAGGCTAAGCCTTCAGGGTTTGCCCCCCGACCAAGGCCTATGCTAACAAAGTTTGAAACAAGGTTCAATATACAGTATATCTAATCCTTCTCCGAAAGCTATTATCTTAAAATATTCTACACTGGACTTTTAATAAATCAAGGAAAGCGAGTGAGCCCCAGAAAGCCTCTAGCAACTGAGAAAGACATGATTACAGGGTTGCCACTTGCTAGAAAAGCGGGAAAAGTCAGGGAATCTAGCTTATCAGAGGAAAGTCAGGGAATTTTCTGTCAAGTGAGAGAAATTTTCCTAAATTTAAAAAATTCCCAAGATCTCTCTTCTTCCCTTAGAATACTGCAAAAAAAAGTCGGGGAAAATGAGGACAAAATGGTCTGGAAAACCTGGAAAAGTTAGGGAGAAGCAATTCTAAAAAAAAAGTGGCAACCCTGAATTGAAACATGATCTTATCTATTTAGCTGTGCTAAAAAATTCTATTTCTTTCATTCTTTGATAATGACCGAAAACCGGTTTTGGATTCATTTGCAGGCTTGACGAGGGAGGGGGGGCGAAGGGGACATTTTGTCCCGGGCCCGGACTTTTTAGGGGGCCCGGTTGGACCTCTGGGGCCCCTAAATGACTGTAAATGACTTTTTTTTTTTTGACATGTTTCATGTCTTTTTTGACACCTGGTGCACTATTGAAAATTTGCGAGTACCACACCCCCCCCCCCCAATAATGGACTTGGAAAATTTTTAAAATTACCTGGGAGGTTATCCAGTAATAAAAAAAAATCAAATAAAAATTAAATTAAATTAAATTAAAATAAAATAGAATGAAATAAAATTAAAATAAAATAAAATAAAGTAAAATTAAATCAAAATAAATTAAATTAAAATAAAATAAAATAAAGTAAAATTAAATTAAATTAAATTAAATTAAATAAAAATTAAATTAAAATAAAATAAAAATTAAATTCAAATTAAATTAAATTAAATTAAAATAAAATAAAGTAAAATAAAATAAAGTAAAATTAAATTAAAATTAAATTAAATTAAAAATGCCGTGCGCGTGCAAATTTATACCCTGGACTGATTCAGAAATCTGCGAGTACCATTTTTTGAGTAAAAATAAAATAAAAATAAAATAAAATAAGAATTAAATTAAATTGAAATAAAATTAAATTAAATTAAATTAAATTAAAAATAAAAATTAGATTAAATTGAATAAAATTAAATTAAATTAAAATACTTTTCCCGTAGTAAAAATTAAATGAAAATTAAATTAAATTAGATTAAAATTGAATTAAATTAATTTAATTAATATGAAAATAAAAATTAAAATTAAATTAAATTAAAATAAAATTAAATTACAAATACTTTTCCCGTGCGCGTGCGCGTGCAAATTTATACCCGCGACTGATTCAGGAATTTGCGCCGTGATGGAGTCCCAGTATCCTCATCAGCTTGAAGTATATTAAAGTGGACTTGTACTGGACCAAGAAGCGGGACAAACGAGCGGAGCGAGTGAGTCGCAGTATCCTCATCAGCTTGAAATATACTATAATAGACATGTACTGGACCATAAAGCGGGACAAAGGAGCGGGGCGAGTAAGGCCCAGTCTGCTCGTTCGTCCCAGGAAGCAGTCAGCCTAAAATACTCCAAAGTTGACTTATAATAGAACAAGAAGTTGGAAATTTTGGATATTTTTGAACGATGAAGAGCTTAAGACGACTGGCGAAAAGACATGAAACATGATCTTTATATTTTTGGCAACGCCAAGAAATCCTTCTCACTTTCTTTATATTTCCTGTACTGACATTGCATACGTTCGCTCGTCAATTCGAAGAACGAAAATTTTTTTTTCGCTTGTCAAAAAATGTTTGTCCCGGGCCCGGAAATCCTCTCGGCGGCCCTGTTCATTTGTATCATAAAATTTATTTCTTCGCTCTTTCTTTTTACGAAATTTCATTTTCATTTTCTATTTTTTCGCGAACAGAAAACAGTATCGCCTGGAATAGATCGGCGCAGAATGCGCATTGCAGAATCTGTAGACGGCGAGGGGATGCGCAAAACATGTTGCTTTGCGACAGCTGCAACAAAGGACATCACATGTATTGTCTCAAACCAAAGTTGACGGTTTGTATCAGCATTTTATATCTTACGGAGTCTCCTACAATAACCGAGAGTTGGTAACGAGCAACAAACAACGGGAAATTCAGTGATCAGATTGTCACCTTTCATTAGCGTAAACTAGATGAATTCTCTCCATTGTAGGAGATCCCTATTAAAAAGATTCACATGTTTCGTATTTCTATTCTAAGCTTTCTCCCTAATTCACGGATTACATCTAAACGTCTCTCATCTACGGATTTAAAAAAAATTCTACCGTGAATCAATTCTAGCGTACGATTAATTAGTAAATCAACTTGGAGTGGACTAGAATTCTACAATGCTTTTTTAGTCGTTCAACTAGTCCTGGTATATGGTCATTCAGTAAATTTTTTGTTACTTGATTAAAATATGAGAGGGGCTGGTGCATGATTTTGATTTCACTTCCGACCTCAGAAGACCGGATCTACGTAGGGGTTTCGTAACGTTCCTGCTCTTGTTGGGACTTTAATGACCTTCACCGACATCGGGTACTTGGGAGAAGTTCTGGTGCCCTGTTCTTATTCTGTATTGCGTTCGTGCGAGAAAGGCGCCTGAATTAGCACTCTATTGAGCCTAATGATCTTGACCTCCATACGAGTTCGTCTTTTGAGCTTAATAACCTTGACAAACTTTGAAGGTTTGAAAAAAAAGGTTGGAAGGGCTTGTACCCTCTCCCCTTTCAAATACAAAATCTGAGTTATAATGTATGTTGAGAAGTGAGGAATTTTGACATTTTTTGACTAGGATGGATAAAGAAACAAAAACATGATCCGCGGAAAATTTTTCGTATCACACGCTTTCTTGACAAAAAATTTTTTGTTAATATTCTTTAGAAAGTCCCGAAGGGCGATTGGTTCTGTACCACCTGTCGACCACCAGTGAAGGAGCCGAGAGAGCGTAAAAAAGTAGTTTATGCTGGTGATTCTGACGAAGAATTTTGCGATCGAAAAAGTAACATCATATGCATGTGAGTCATACATCTTGAGTAATTTATTTTTTGTCATCTTTTTCACTCACTCATTTTGATTGTAGGGAGAAAATGGAACCGAAGGATAAAGGCAAGTGTAAAGTTTGTAGTGAACGTGGTATGACAATCGGTTGTTCTAAATGCCACAAAAGGTACCACTTGAACTGTTTACTACCGCCGTTGCGGAAACCACCAACCATTAATTGGGCCTGTCACTCATGTAGGCAGATGTCAGCCAGAAAAGGTAATTCAGATGTTCACAGCAATTTTTTCTATTTTTTATGAACTCGGAAAACATCATCGGAAACTACCGAAATGTCTGCCTTACAGTTGAAGACGGTATCGTACTTTGGATAACTCCTCTTCTCCCTAGATCTTCTTTTTTTTTCTCTCTCTCTCTTTTTTTCCGAGTAGTATGCGTCCGTCGATTACGTTACATTCATATGTGCCTTTGTGAAACAATCATATATGGACGTATATATTGTTTTAGATGAAGAATCGAGCTTCATGGTAAATGGGCACCGTCGACGAACCAGACACTCACTGGAGTCTAATTATACTACTCAGCTACCCCTGGATAACGCCACATTACAAGAATTACTAATTAAAATAACGCATCACGAAGATGCTTGGCCTTTTTTGAAGGCAGTATCCCGTTATGAGGTATGATCATTTAAAGAAAAAAAATTCATGTCCTATCCTTCAAATTCCCCACAGTTTTCCTGTTGCCTCTCTTCTATTTTTTTTTATATTTAATCAGGTCGAAGTATTTGCATCGTTTTAGAGGTCATCGATTCTTTATTCCTTAGAAGACGAATCTCAGTTCAAAACGTCGATATTTAAAGAATGTAGCCAAAAGAAATGATGGATTTCAGAATATTTCAATTCTGAAAACGCTTAACATTCTCTTATACAAATTTTTCCGGCGTCATTCGTCTAGTCCCGAATTTAATCCCCATTATGTGTTTCAACTCGAGTTTCTTAGATTTTAATTATGTGTTCCTCGCGCTGAAGTATAATAAACGCATTGATGTTTCTTTCAGAAGACTGCGAGGAAATCATTTCAGTATTAATATCGCAGATTGTTTTCTTTTCGTTTTAGGCAGCGGATTATTTCCAAATAATTAAAAGACCTATGGATTTCGCAACGATAAGACATAAGTTGAACATGTTGGAATATCATATGAACAGTCAAGTTATCAGTGATTCGATGTTAGTTTTTCACAATTGTTTTCTGTATAACAAGGAAACGTCGGATATTTATCAGTAAGTAGTACAAATTATTGGAAATTCATTCGTTCGATTTGAGAATTGATTTTCGCCCTTGGAACTGCGTCCCAGGAATGTTTTGATGTTCCTCAGTGTCATCAACATACTGATACTCCTACTCCATTCACGTCGAGGACAACTGTTTAATCAGTAAGAATATATTTTGAACACGTGAAAACGTTCGAAAAATTTTACGATCTGCAGATAGGTATTTCAAACCATATACTCCTCTATCAGTACGTTGAATTTTGCTTCATGTTTTTATCGAACTGAAAAAACTGTCGTTCATAACGTGAATGGATAGTGTACAAAAATACGAGCGTTTTTGCTCACTTTTATTGTGAGTATTATTTTGTGATGTGTTTTTGATCAATGGCGTAAAATTTTTGAAATTTCAGAGCCGGTGTACGTCTTTTGGCATATTTCAAAGAATTATGTAAAGAATTCAATCTTAGTAGAGAACTAGAAGAATGTGAAAATCAACTGAGCAGACCCGCTAGAAACGTACATTTAGCTGCCATGACAAATGGTGCGATTATGAAAATGAAAGAAGTTCCGAAAGAGGATGCGGATGATGAAGAAATGGACAAGGAAGGACAAGAGGACGAAGAAATGGAAGAAGATGAAGATGAACAAGTAGATGATGAAGAAGGGCAAGCAACAGACGAAGAAGAAGAAGAAGAAGAAGAAACGGAGAATGCAGAAACCGTAGACCTTGAAGATGATGAAGTTGATTCGCTAGATGGTATGGGAAATGTTTACATTCAAGAAGAAAACGACGTCAGTAGTTGCTCTTCTGATGATTATCATCCTACGAAAAAAATTCGTACCAGTTGAACTTGATACGTAATCTTCGATTATGATATTATGTATTTCTACTACTTGATCGCAACCTGAGTGCGACGAGTTCTTTTTATAATATTGTCGGGTTTTAGTAAGCGTTCCTAAGCTAATTAGTTTTGTTTCACGATCAGAAATGTGTACCTCAGAGGTATAATATGCATCTTTTTTGAAAGATCATGCGATGTGTTCTTTCTCGAACGCAAAAGCTTGTGAGAAAAATTGATAAGAACTGCGCGAAATCACATTATTGGTGTATGAGTGAATGTTTTTTCGTATACGTACGATATATCTCAAACGACGAATTGAAATGAGTATTTTAGCTTAAGAAGGGGTTTTCTCCTTTGCCGAGCACGTAGATTTTTAATCTTGTTGGAGAAAGCTACTGAATTCGCACTTGTATTAATTATTAATAAGGTTTGTACAGATGGTATTTCCCTTATTTTTGTTTCGTTTCGTTATTTGGTCAGAGCTGTATTTCTGATTTTTCCTTTCTATGTATGAACTACTTTTTGAATATCGGCAGCAAAATTCGATCATCATTCGATTAGTGTGGGCTAAGTTTGGTCACTTCTTACGTCGTCAGCCGCCTGTTTTCTGGTTCCTATAACCTTTTTATTTGCGAGAAACTTTCAATTTTTTTTCCGCCTCTAAACTCCTGGATACTTCATCGTTTGAAATTATCTCTTTTTCCCCCTCTCCGTTATCATAACTTATCTAACTATTTTGTTCTGTTTCCTGTGCAGTTATGAGTGTTTCCTATCTAGAGAATTGGTCACAAAAAATTTTTTATAATTTTTCGCGCTTTTTGTTTTTTTTCTTTCGTTTCTTCCTCTCTTGTTCGACAGTAATATGTATTTGTAAGTATTTTTAACGAGAATAAGAGGTATTCTTGATACATACGGTTTCAGTTGATGAATTCTTCTCGAGAAAGCAAGCGGTAAAACTTACAATAACGAACGGTGCTAGATCGGCGGAACGTATTCGAAAAAGTGAAAATGAAAAGGTAATTGGAGATACTTCAATTTCGAAAATTGTAGTCTTAACTAAGTTGAACAATGGTTAGTAATTGTTCATCTAGTCAGCATCAATTTTGAGCTCCTGTTCTTATTAAATTAACGGCAAATCCTGATGAACATTGCCCAAAATTTGAAATTATTTTATGAGTGCAAGGGTATCATAAAGCACAAAGTTCACTTCAAACATACAGGGGTGGCCAAAAGTCGCGCAACCATTTTTGACGATTAGAAAAACGATACAAAAATTCTTTATTAATCGAGTTATAAACGGAATGTGGCCAGAAGTCGCGCAACCAATCCGAAGTACTCCAAGCGGCAGGAAAACGAAGTTTTCTCGTACTCTATTCTCGTTTTAGGTTCGCAGAATGTTGGCAGATTAATAGCTCGATTATTAAAAAGAAACTCGAACTTTGTAACATTGCGGCATGAAATTTTGAGCGGGAAAATCCTTTCTTTATTCTAGTTCGTAGTTTCACCTCTCGTGTTTGATTAATTAAAAAGAATTCTTAGTTGACTTCAGTCTGATGCAAAATTGTTGATGATTTTGGTCTGTTGAAAAATCCCGACAAATTTTTTCCCCGACATTGACTTTCCGAAATTTTGTACCCGACACCTACTCTTCCCGACAGTTTTCGTGTCCGACAAGAACTTGTAGCGAGGATATGAGAATGAAGAAAAACTTAAACGTAATCACTTTCAGTCCTCGCTAGAAAGTTTCCTAGCAATTTCATTGAAGAAGGTACACTGAGACGCGCGGCAATTGCACTTGTCACTTGCACAAAGTATGGAGTGTCGCATCAAGAATAAACATCAATAATAAATGTGAATCATTTTAACTTGTCGTAAAATTAAATGTCCGGGAAAAAACTGTCGGGACTTTTTTTTTGGGAATTTTAAACAAAACAATGATTTTTACATCAAGTATTTCTGCAACTCTTGATAATTTAGTTCCAGTCGACTGTTATTTGGGCCGATGTCGACCAGCGAATCGGGAATTGTTGATGAATTATTATGACAACATTTCACGTCACCATGATGGTGGTCATCTAACTAAATGAGTTCATAATTATAGTGCTAGATTGTGGTTTTCAACTCATTTCAAGGAATTGCAAAACCATTATCTTGCAATAAACTCGGATTCTTGGTGGAATCGCAACGTTTTCGCTCCTCCTCAGATTATTCTCCCGCTGTAAGTCAAAACAAGCATAATTTTACTTTCTGTAATTCAAAAAAGACATAAAATTCAACAGTTTTCTTTCTTTTTCAATCGTTGTACAATGGGAGAGGACTTCAATTTACGATGAAAATTCACGGAATTGATGAAAATTCCTTCAAAATAGTTTGAAGATCGAGATTTATAAAGTCAATCGAAGGTCTGATGTCAACAATGATAATTCTAACCTGTAATCATATGAAATATAGATTCATTGATTAGTCTTAAAATCGAAGAACAGGAAGAATGCAAATTAGATGATCAAAATACCTACCAAAGAAGTGAAAAAAGCGGTATGTGAAGGCTTTTCCGAATATCTCTCGTATTGATCCAAACTATCCAACAGTTTCAAAGTGAGCGAATCATAATTTTTGCGCAAGATTTCTAGAATCTGTTCATACCGACAACGTTATTTCAATTAACCAGAACAATTACCGGCATTATAAAAGATGTTACACAAGAAAACTCATACGAGACAAAATATAACAGAAGCTCTAAAATAAAACCCCGAGAGTAGTTCGCAAGGTAAAAACGAATGGTAAGTCGACACTATAATAAAAGAGCAAAGATTGGATACCAAAATACATTGAATCATGAATAAGAAGAAAAGAAACGTCCCAACAAATTTCATGGTATCGTAGTTCAGTAGCAGCGGGTAAGTACATTTTTAATATTTTTCTAAAATTCATGAAATTATGAGGCCGTTTCAAAATTTTATTTACGTAATATCGAAATGTTCCACTGAGTTCTCATGAAGTTACCTACGGAATATTTTACATGGGATTTCGTATTGGAGCTCAAACCTGACTAAAATCCGACACTATACATTAGGAAGAAAAATTGAAAAATCCATGAACGAAATTATACGATTCAAGTATTTTCGACGCTGATAATGGTGTCGTCGACCGTTTTTCGAAATTGACTTTCGTTATCCAGAAATAATCATATCAAGTTCCTGCGAATCATTGCGACGCGCGGGTAACATAAACTACGCACCGCGGGAAATTGCTACGATCATTTATCGATAACCAAAGCACTTCTGAGAAACGGTCAACGGCGTCGTGATCACCGTCAAAAATACTTATTACAATCGTACAATTTCGTTCTTGCGTTTATAGATCCGAAAACTGAAACTACCTTGAATACCCAAGCTACAGGAACCTCGGGCGAGGAAAGTTGAGTGATGAGGAATTATTTCACAAAAAAATGTACACTTTGAAAGGTACTTTACCTCGTCTTCAGCAGGAGATGATGAATGATCCTCGATCCATTTTTCAATTTTAGGAGTGAAATGATTGATGATTGCTCTAGAATACACGAGGCAATACCTTCCTACAATAATATCTTGGGGAAAAATACAGTAAGAAAACAATACGCCAAATTTTACCTAATGTTTATCAGATTGGCAATTATTTTGCTGGTGATCTCTTTCAAATCTCCATCCATCATGGAATACCGCATAGCTGAAACACGATCGAGTTACTTTCATGAAGAATGAAACTATTGACTCTTTTTATTACTTCATTTAAGAAAGAAAAGGATGCAAAATAGAAAGTACTCGTACTAACCTAAAGCGTAGATATTTTCAAAAACGATATGCATTCGTATTAATTCGTAATACAACAAGTCGTAAGTTCTTGGGGATGCTAAAAATGTATCTCCGTACGTAATGAATAGATTGAAAATGTTGATAATCTTCAACAATTAGAACGCAGTCATTATTTATTGCTTACAAAGACTAAAGCTGCCGGATAAATAATGTTTGACGAACGTGCAGGCATAGAATTTTGCAAGAAGATCATCGAAAAATGAGTGATAAAATACTATTTTTCCTAATTGTACATACAGCTTGTTCGTCAAAGATTATTTGGATGGCAGAATGAAATCAAAAGTGTTAACCAACTTGAAGAGCAAGATTGAAGATCACAATTTTCTTGGAGAAATGGTTCTCGTTCGTGACCAAAAATTTCAATAATGTGATCAGAACCTCCCATAGTTCTTTCCAGTTATAAGGAATCCGAACGTTGCCTTTTTTCTCGTAACAAATTAATCGGTGAACAATACCAATACAGAATTGATATAATTCTATTTGTAATTTCTTCATCATATGACTCATCATAAATTCACATAATAAACCTACGGGAGGAAATTGAATAACTCTGATAGGAACATAGACAGTTTTTCGCCATGAAAAGCAAATATTTTTCAACATTAATTTATTGTATAATACAACGCATCAAAAAAATTTACCCAACAGACTAACGGCAACAGGTTGTAGCTGCTTTTCTTGAATGAGTTGTCTATGTCTCATAGGCATACGAAATAGCTGAACCTTATACACTAGTTGAGAGTCGTGCATAACTGAATTAGCGTACTGATCCTCGGTGATACAAGTGAGAATTAGAAAACATAGTTTAACGTTGCTGTTATTTTCCTCGGAACGAGTATCTTGCATCACGATTGAACTAGAATCAAAGAAAGTACTACAATGTATTGAGCTTGACTCTCAAACTTGGTCGTTTCACAAACTTACCAGTATTGTAAAACGGTTATTAACAAATTCACAGGTTCAGATGAGGTTGGGTCGGTAACAGGCGTTTCAGAATGAGCTTTTGTTAAACTTTGCTCGTCGTCTGTTCTCATAGACTCGATGCAGTATACAGCTGCATTCTCTATTATAGTTTGGGTATGTGCTAATATAGTGATGAAATTTCGGTTTAAATGAACGACTTCGTACAAAGCTAATAAAACGCCGATATTTGCCCTATTGAAAATAGTACTCACATTATCTATGAAGTTAACCTAAAAACAAGGTAAAAACAAGGTACCCAAGTGAAGACGCACCTCATTTCCCTAGAATCCATGATATTCTCGTCCACATTGAAAATATGTCCTACCATATAAGTCAAAGAGGTAATCCAATTGGGCTGCGATTCTTTATAGTGATTTTGAACAAATTTACGACAGAAGTTTGATACCGAACGAGCAATCACCTAAAATAATCAGGAGTACCAAAAAATGATTATGTGAATAATTATTTGACGACTTTTTCAAAAGCTCCTTTTCACACAGGACCCTTGTTTTCACAAGAAGTGAAGCTAGTATAAGAAGTAATCTTGATGGATGCGGAGGAAAATCGCAACAGAAACGTGATGGAGAGTCGGATGAAAAATATTTCCTGAAGAAGAGAAATAGGACTCACCAAACCATAACCATTTAACGATAATTCATTGTCTAATATAGACAATTTGACTACGTACGGATTCGAAGTCTCATATTTTCTGTAATTCACCAACAAAGTTAGAAGAAGAATCACATCGTGACCCAAATTCAATCTACTTTCGGTATTTGAAAGAAGCTACAACAGCCAAATAGTGAAGTTGAAATTATAATGCGTAATCTAATTAATTTATTATACAAGCTAAATTTTCCTAGTTGGATGAACACTCACTTTTATTAAGGTTTCGAAAATAGAATCGATCATCAAATACTCGACCAATGTATTTTGGCTAATGTTATCCGTTCCAGTCACGATGATTAACAATAGCTTAAGACAAATTGACTTCAAACAAGGAGGCCATTCTCCTGATAAAAAATTTTATATTAACGATGAGTCAGACCACTAATGTAGCAAACATAAGATTCATGTTATGTTTGTTGATGAAGAGTACCTGTTAAGAAATGGTTACAACGATTGAGAAGTTGGTGCATCCTTTTTTCTGTCACATTGAATCCAATGAGAATGTTGATAACATCAAATCCGCCACATTCATTACTCTTCCTGTACATACTGGAAATCAGGGTGCATAACGTCTGTATGTCGAACGAACCAACATTATTCATATCAATACAAAATAAATTTTTAAGGTAATTTTAACAAGTCTCACTTGCAATGCGTATAAAACTCTTATGTGGTGTGGGTGATCCAAAGTTTTTATGCATTCCGAAAAGAATTTGTTGAAATGGAACTTGAGTTCGACTAGCTGCACCTCATTTAATTTCATAATTTCGGCTTGTAATTGTATCACCTTAAATGAGTACCATTGGGTTAGTAAAATACTTGAAACCTCACAGCCACAGCAACGCTGAGGCTTGGTTTTATAAAAATTTATTTACATTAGGCTTCAATAGGAATAATTCTTCCCAGAAATTCCGGTTCTCCCGAGCGAGATCTTCGCCCTGAAATTAGAAAATAAAAAATCACTATCCAACCAATCCAACAGGAAGAAACAAGTCGAATTCTGTTAATGACAGAGGTAACATAATCAGCAGAAAACATCTCTATGAAAGAACATTAATGCATGAATCAAATTTACCTGGAAGAAACGCTCGTAAATCTGAACCACTTTTTCTCTCAATATCACTCTTTTCGAAGACAGATCCGATTTTCCTAGGAACGCCATAACTGTTTTCAACCCTGAGTTTGCACGCTGCGACTAAAGCAGGCATGACGACATTCCTGAAGTTCGATAATTTTCCTATACTGGCAATGTCTGTCGTTTTGTTAAGTTTTTGCTGATTACGATCTATCTTATCTATAATCGTCGTCGTCGTTACTATTATTTTACGAGCAGCTGGCAGGCCATCTCTCTCTCTCGTACGCCGTTTCTCGTTAGCGCGCTGATAACGAGTGATAACGCGTAAGCCTAACGTGGGCGCGTCCTTGTCGCACTTACTTTCTTGTATTTCGACTCCGCAGTAAAGGCGAGGACGGACAATTTGCGAATAAAGTCGAAGAGGCGCGTTCTACATTTACCATGACGGATATTTGCGAAAGCTGCTGGAGACTCATAGATGACGAACTAAGAACGGCTTTTAACTAAGTACTTTGACTATATAAACTACCAGTGAATGGGAGTATGGACTGATATTAGTATTCAACGCGTCGATGCCATCATGGTGCGGAAGGTAAGGAACTATAAAGATAGGTATGCGCAAGTGATAAGACGAGGACCGTCGCCATGTTGATAAAGTCAAAGGAGGAGGAGGAGCCGTTTCAAGAGGATTGAGGAATGCCGTGAGAAAAATTTAAATCACAAAATCAAATTTTGGTTGATTTTATAGATAGATTACATGATTAGAAACAAAAAATAAGCAAGTTTCACTTTATTTTGGAGTTAGAATTCTTGTATTTTGAGGTTTGATGATTTAAATTCTCTCAGGATGTAACTGAAATTGCTCCTCCTGCGACTTTATCAGCATGGTGACGGACGCGTGCTTATCACTTGCGCATACCTATCTTTATAGTTCCTTACGGAAGGAGGGAATATAGCGCCTAACGCGTAGCATGTAGTTGGGGTCTGCAACCAGATGCACAAATCTATTTTGTAAAAATTGCGCCTCATGTAGTTAAATATAGCATGGATTATGCAACTAACGATACAAATCTATTTCGTTGTAACCTTCCCCTTTCTTCCTCTCCGCGATGTCGGCATCATATTACCGCACCGCCGAGGCCTTGTTATAGCAGTCCATACTCCCATTCACTGGTAGTTTTTATAGTCAAAGACTATAAGTAGTCAACTCGCTACGTTCACCCGTTTTCCGCTGTCCAACGGCGTTGTGTGTAAAGACTCCCTACTTGACCACAGGCTCTTATGGGCGGATATCCAATTTTTCTCTATATTTTGAAAACGATCAACTTTTATGAAAAATTGAAGAGAACAAAAATTATTCCTCTTGTAATTTCCTATTGGATGAAGGTGGTTTCAGATTTTTCGGTGACAAAATTTTTTTTATACGTTAATCAATAGGAAATTACAAGGGCAATAAATTCATCTCTCTTCAATTTTGCGTAAAAATCAATATTTTTTGAGTAAATCAATAAATTTGTGAATTGTCCATATGCGCTGTGTGAAAACGAGGGAGTGATTGCACCATGCGCGCCAACTGGGATAAATTAGCCCTACATTCAACAAACAACGTTGGGTAAATGCACAGTTGACTAACTTGGTTTTTCTATATGACTTTACTTTTAACACAGGTCTTATGGCCGAGAGAACTGAACGAATATCCGTTCAATCCTATGTAAAATCAAACGGCGTTTTTGCCTCGTTCTTTAGTTCGTCATGTTTGCTGGAAAGGTGATGATGATGTGAAAAAACAAAAAGTTGTCCAAAAAATCTGAAATTGTGCACAACTGAAAGGAAAAAACGAGGACTACAATTGAGGAGTTATCTGTCAAAAGAACGTCCGTTCCATAAGAATTACATCGGTTGGACGCCCTATTGACAGATAGCTCCTCAATTTTTGTTCTTTGCTATTTTCACAAAAAACCAATATTTGGGAAGGTGAAATTGATTTTCTGAATATGATGTGCTATGACTAGGGACACGAATTCTATCCAAATGGATATTTTTTCCCAGTGAGCCACCTTGAAAATTTTAAATAAAATATCTTTACATTTTGTAAAATTTTGAGTCATTGGAACTCAATTTATGTGCGGATATTTTTGGATATTTCCAATCACGGTATAAGATGAGAGGTAATGACATAACGCTAAAATTGTGTCCAATTGTGTCCGCAGTCTTGATGAAGATGCACACACAAACTTCCACTAGGTTTGCAGCAAACGCTTCGGCTGTTTCCGTGTTCTTTCCACACCCCACCTGCGCTAAGATGTTGCCGTTGGTACCGTAGTATTGATAAAATTTCCGAGGATTATAAAAATTTGAAGAATTTACTTAGAAGGATGATTTGTTCAAAATTTTATAGAGTAGATTAAATGGTATTTTTACGCCAAATATCAAATGCGTCGACTGATTCCTAATCCTGCAATACTTTTTTGGAAGTAGCGGCGTTCCCATAAGACTCCGTACATTACCCATCACTTTTAACACAAGCGTTGCGCTTGAAATGTTCAAAACTACTTCAAAATCACGGATAGCGTTTACCATACAGCAAGAATACATTTGTGTCACTACCTTTCATCTTATACCATGTTTCCAATATTTGACCATTGAGGGAATATTTCGACTTTTTTGGGGAAAAAAAAGGGGATATTTACCACATTCCCTGTGAAAAATCTCCACTTTTGTCAAATTTGTCCCAAATCATTTAAAATCAATACGCAGCTCCGATAAGCGTCTTTTCTTCTTATTAATTTTTCAAGAAAGAATAGGACTGTTTTCCTATGACATCACATATCAATACTCATTTGATAGTATTGCGAAATATCGCAAACAGATTAGGTTTCTATCAAATAACTGTAGCAAAACTACCCAACGTTGCTCCAACTGACTTGTTGACTCCTATATGAATAACATTGGGAGCAAAGATCATTACATAAATAATTCAAAATTAGAAATGAATAAAAGATCAGGGATATATATTTAGAATCTTTTATGTTCTCAGCGTCTGTTCATCAACTTGTAGTATTTAAGAAATTCTTTATTTTTAATTAGGAACACGTTGATCTTAGCTCACTGTGTTATTCTTATGAGAGTCAACATGCCAGCTGGAGCAAAGCTCTTAAGCAACTCAAAGCCTGCTAGCGTTTATTTGCTGATTGACATCACAGAAAACTGGGCCATAGCAATATGTCTGCCACATAATACCAATTCATGTTTAGTCAACACTAGTCAACCCTTATACTTTATGCTGATTGCTGTCTTGTCATGCTGCTGTGCAAAAGCCTCCAAAAGGAGAATGACAAACGCGCAGAATAGAATAGCAATTTGGAGAGAAATATCTCCCCTGTGAGATAAGAGCGTTTGTTCCTCTAAAGCACTTCTTCTGCATGCTTGTCATTCTTTCTTTGCACAACAGCAAGTTATGTGATGAAACTGAAGTGCTAAGGGCTGGTTGTAACTAGCTGGTTGTACCAACTTTTTAATTGTAATTAAAATAATTGTTTGTGTTAGGTACTCATTCTCTTACTGCAGCTTGATTTTCAATGTGGTTTTGAATTTGACTGCGTTTCCTCTGTGAAATAATACCCATATTGTGAGGGAATATTTTTGGATAATTGAGCGTTTGAGGGAATTTTTCTGGATATATTAGACTGAAAAAGGGAATAAAATATTGGGATATTTTACCTATCTGAAGACTGAAGCGGATATAATTCATGTCCCTAGTTATGATGTGAAAAACACCCCATTGTGCAAAATACCGTCACGTGACGCGGTTGTGACGGCGCACATTTGCGCCACATTTGGGTCACAAAGAGGGATCACTGTACTTTTTAAATGGGTGATCGCCGTCACAAACTACCATCACAAGCGTCACAATTCTCCTCTGTTCCCAACTGTGACGGCATTTTGCACAACGGGACCATGATTACTTTCTCTACATCAGCTACAGCACACCTACAGAGCTTTCTATATGCAAAGGGCTAGACACAGCCGTCTTCAGTGTACAGGCCAGAATATGAAACTTGTCAACACTGTATTTTTGTGCGTTTTTCTCATAAAAGACAAGAGTGTATATAAACATTGGCCTGATGCGCGACTTTGACGTTGCCATTTTTTGGTATTCCGGCCTGGCCGTGGTCTGCACTACAAAGTTGAATTGATGAATATCATTTGGAGTGCAAGCGCGAAAGAGTCGCACTCCACAATTTCAATGGTGTGAAAAAAAAGAACTGCTCATTTTCCGAAAGTGTTTGGACCAAAAAGAGAATGGTCTCATTTGAAAGATAATTTAAAGACCAATAAAATTCATTCTCTTCAATTTTTCAAGTACAGCTTTTGTTCCTGAGATATTTTGAGATTAGTAGTAGATCTAACGGGTCTTTGGAACACTTACCAGTCCAGGTTAAATATTAGTAAAACACATATCATCTTCACAGAAATTATACTCCTTTTTTTACTTGTAATTTTTAAGGCTCATAAACGTTCAGGAAAAATTTATTACCATTATTTAGCCTTATTTAAGCTTTTTAAGGCTCATAAATGTTCAGGCAAAAATTTATTACCATTATTTAGTCTTATTTAAACTTTATCTGATAGAAATCATTTTACTGCCGGGTCTTTAGAAAATTTTTGTTTAAAAATGATCAAGATTAAAGGATTTTACTCTCAAATTAATAATTATAATCCTTTTTTTCTTTAAAAAAACGATAAAAGATTGAATAATAAATTAATATTTACAAGGGGTTAAAATTTTAACCCCTTAAAAAAAATGATTTTGATTCATTTTTTATTTAAAAACTATAAAAGGCTCACAAACGTTCAGGAAAAATTGATTACCATTATTTAGCCTTATTTAAACTCTATCTGATAGAAATCATAGTACTGATGGGTCTTTAGGACACTTTCCTAATCAGACCAAATACAGGTAAAATTCATATCATCTTCACAAAAATTATACTCCTTGCAGTTGTGATTTTTTCAAGGCTCATAAACGTTCAGGCAAAATTTATTACCTGTTTTTAGTTTATTTTAGACTATATTTGACTGAAATAACACTCACCAAGGATTTCATTTTTACCAAGGTAGATACATGGTGTATCACTTTTTTACCAAGACTGGGATAGAGGATTTCATTTTCAGAGGACAGGCCTAGGACACTTTCCAAGACAGACTCAATAATTGCGAAATTCATACCACAGACTGACCTTTAGGACACTTTCCAAACCAGGTTAAATATTGGTAAAAAATTCATATCATTTTCAACAAAATTATACTCCTATAATTTGACCTAAAATATTGCCCAAAATTTATTCTCTAGAATACAATAAATAAGGTAAATTCTTTATCTATGATTTTTCAACGCTCATGAGCGTTCAGGCAAAATTTATTATCGTTATTTAGTCTTATTAGCCTTCATTTGATAGGAATTACTAATTAGTAATCAAACATAAATCACTAAATTTACCTCTGCACGGGCAACACTGCGCATAATAATATTCGGTGCGGCAAATTAGGAGCCCTATGTAAAGTCTGTTTCAAAAGAGAATGCAGAAAATGAATAACAACAGACTAACGGCGATTCTGCGGCAAGGAAAATCAACCCTTCTCACCACTGAATCACCAAGTTTTTCTGCATTCTCTTTTGAAACAGACTTTAGACGTACCGCGTAGTCTTCAAGTTAAAATTCAAATTCGAAATTCGAAAATTCCCCTACAAGAATGATAGTGGTAACGAAGGGGCTACGCGTGAAGGTACCGTGTACGTTTTTAAGTTGAAAATCCACCATGAAAATTGTTCGGGTAGCTCACCACCACTTATGCGTCGACTCTCGTTTTCACATATGTAACTTAAGAGTGTAGTAGTGATAGTGGTTTTGCGTGTGCGTACCACTATGATACGCTCTTCAAATTATTCAACAGGAAAACATAGGTAAAAAAATCCATAAATAATTTGTGGGATCTCAATTCCTACATAAGAAACATAGAGGGGAAGGTTGCACTTGGGTAAAATAAGTACTGTGGTTGATGATTTTCTTTGTAGGAGTCCATTTTTACGAACATGTATACCTATAATTCAGGAGCTACAGCCATAGCCCCTGGACATTAATTCAAGAGAAATGAGAAAAATTATTGTGGTAAAAGTGCGCCAGAAATATATTTTATAAGAAATTGGTGAATAGGTTGAAAATCGATGAAAATGAAACATAAGAGGAAATTCCTCCTGTGTTTGTAAATGAAAAAATAGACTTGAAAGTATTGAAATTTTGAATCACTGGAGAACTAATTTTTATAGGCTAAAATTATTTTGAAAACTCAATAAAGCGAGTCAGAGTCACTAAAAACACGTGGGAATTTCCGCGCACGTTATTCTTATCAAATATTGATGTTTTTTCTATGCGGTCAAACCTGTTGTGTTGGAATATTGTCTCGACGTAAGAAGACATCAACCATAGCTTGAATTTATTCACCGCAGAATGCCATGATGTTACATGTTAAGACGATGTAGTCGCTGCTTGCCTATCCAGAATTTGGACGCGCTCAGTTCTTTTCTTTGTTTCCGTGACTGCACTCAATTAAAAGAATTAAATTTTGTTGCTATTTAGAATTATTACTGTTGTCATGAATACGTTAGCTTTTGTACTCGTATTATGTGTAATAACTGCGTTCTCAGGTAATACGTATGTATCTTCGCTATTTTCGGAGATCCAAGTTATGAATGAGGGTAACGTGCTTTTTTCCGTTTCCTATGCCATTGATGATCATGAGGATGTTCGCCGATCTAGATCACCAATCTTGATAGGACCTGCAGAGAAAATTATTTATTCATATGCAAAGTCAATCACTGGTTTATATATCACGATCTTTAAGCACACCACTGCAGAGAATACAGGAATCGTTATTGCTACAAGAAAACTTGAAGATGAAAATCCATGTTTCTGGGTAAGCGGTAAATATGAATCGCCACAATTATTAAATTGTACTAAAGCAATAGTTTGTGGTAAGGATCAGAATTGTGTTGAGGTTAGTGATGAATTCTTTCAGCCTGACCTGAGTTTATTGCAATTAAATAGCACATTGTGACGAATGGAAAACAATGAAAGCATACTCTTTTTTGCATGAAACAACGTGAAAATACTCTCTTAAAGAGTACTGTTTGCTCAATCTGTATTCTATGGGTAACTAAAAATATAATTTGACCTAAATTTACAATAAATACAACATTTTGAAGCAAAATGATACCTATGTTGTATCTCAGAGCATCGACTTATTATTAAGTATTATGATGTTACAATGTAATCACGTGATATAATAGCTACATGAATAATAAAATACTTTTTACCAGAATGTGAGCTTCGTTCGATACGTCGTGTATGATTTAGTGCCGGATTTACAAATTAATTCTACGCTCTACGCCAGATACAGTTTGCCACCCATTCCAAGTTGACCAAATAGAGCAAACATTATCTTCTTCATTTTTTATTATTATTCATTATTTTCCGTAGTACTCAATAAAAGCTGCTAAAAAAAAGAGAGAAAAAAAGGAAAAGTTAGCCGCCCCTCCCCTCAAAACCGGTCGCCCTACGCCAGAGCGTAGTTGGTATTATATAGGGAAATCAGCCACTGACCTTGTGCCTGATGAGCTCGGTCCTATTCGAAACTGCGGTCGCGATTATAAATTATACCATACGTGTCCGTATCTCTTATTTTCACCGTTTTAATGGCTGGTCCCGGCGGAGAGGGTACAAACTCATCACTTTCAACTTCGGGAATTCTAAAATCGACAAACATGGAACATCACAATCTGTTCACTTGTACAATGATAAAATCGGAAAATGTTAATTACTTTTCGGTTTCAAATATCAGAGCTCGTTTCAGAGCTCTCTCCGCCCGTTTAAGTAGTTTTTCTTTCTGAGGCGATTTTAACGCCACTCTTCGATCTAAAGATTTGACTGGTAAATTTTGAGAGGGTACGACTTTCAACTTTAATCGGCGTGTTTTGCGATCTGTTCCTTCAAATAACAATATTATCGAGGTTTAGAAAGACGAGAAACTTTGTTCATTGATGGTAAGAATTGAGAATACTTACTGATAAAATCAGTCTCCAAGAAATGAAGACTGCAAACGCGAGAATTGTTGGTGATACGTTTGCCAATACCCAGTTTAAACTGCCAGGTTTTTCTAAGTATATCACATTTTGCAGGGAATTTGTGTAACGATATTTTAACGCCCGACACCGTGGCTCTACAAGAATTGTTGAATGAGTTCAGATGAATACTGAATTGTAAGTGTACGATTGATAATAGGAATGAAATAACTATCAAATACCTGGAAGAGCACTGAGGTACGGAGCAGGATTTCCGGCTCGGACACCGGTTCTTGCGACCAGCACAAGAGTTGTAGTCATGTTGATTTATACTTCAACAAGGACTCTATACAATAGAATGAACGACATTTCGCTCAAATAATCTACTGTGTTTACGAATAAAATCCTACATTATAATTGAATGAAATATCGATCAAGAATAATACACGAAGCTCTTCTTCAACAGCGAGGACGAATACAACAAATATAAAATCCTACATTATAATTTATGAAATATATCGATCAAGAATATACGAAGCTCTTTATCAACAGCGAGGACGAATTCAACAAATTACAAAACCTCGGTGCAGTATTTATTCACCCTTTCAGAGCAGTGTTGGTAGATTTGGAAATCCAAATTACTGTTTTAGCATTCTCAGATTGCCGTACCGGATCATAAATTGCCGTTTCCCATTTGGGGTGCTGGTAGCAATGGCGCGCTACCGTCGACTCTCTTTATTAACTATACTGTTCGTGTTAACAAATCTCGAAATATCTCGGGAACAAAAGCATTATTTGAATAATTGAAGAGAATGAAGTTTATTGGCCTTCAAATTATCTTTCAAATGAGACCATTCTCATTTTGGTCCCCGAATATTACAACTTAGCTTTTGCTTTCGGATTAAAAAAAGTTGAATGATCAATGGCCGCCCACACATAGGCAGCAGGGAATGTAAACGAAATAAATTTTTTGTAACGTTATATTTTGTTTCGTTTCTAATCTTGTATTCCGTTATTTTGTTTCGTTACGTTTTTTTCAGAAGTATTTTTCGTTACGTTTTTATATTATTGTTTTTTTGCTTCTGTTTTGTTTATTGAAACGTTATAATGTTATAAAACCTCAAATGGGTTGCAGCGGAATGAACCGGCTCCGGAGCGGAATAAACCGGCTCCGACATTGTTATATTGTTTTTAAAAATGTTTTTATTGGACAAAAATCATGTTTTATTGCGGAAAAAACGTGTTTTAAGCAGAGATGATAAGCCATTTGTGATTGGCTAGTGATTGGCTATTAGTAGTTAGTAGAATTCAAAAACAAGCCTATAGGCCTAACCACCAGAAAATCAATTTCTGGTTGATAAAATTAAAAACTCGAAAAATGCTTTTAATGCAAGGCGATGGGAAAGGGCGCGTTTCCATTGCAGTTTTTGTTGTGGAAAGAGACGTTTTGCAAGCGTGATGTATGGTACAGGAGCGGAATAGTACATTAACTTACAACGCGTTGGGGTACCTGGCTTGCAGCTGCTGAGTACTACGCAGATCATTGGATTAAGATGAAAGCAATTGTGGAAGTGCTTGAAAATGATGCCGCTTCAATTGAATCCGGTAAAGCAGTAATTGCAAATCCCAAGCTGATTGCTGAACTGACAAAATTGAAAGCCAATTATGTCTTTATTGGAAAATCCCTAACAGAATTGGAAAGTGCTAAGCATACTGTGGCAGAAAGTCTATCTATAATCCAAAATACTGTTACTGTTGAGAAACTTGTTGCATCAGCTCCTGATACTAAAATCAAACAGAAGATGGCATTGGTCCTCGATAAGAACGTTGGTTTGAAAGCTTTGTCTGCTGTTGCTACTCTCGCAACATGGAGCAACTGGCCAAATACAAAACGTTTAAGAATATTATGTCGCTTTTACAGTTAAGCTGTTCTAAATACGCGCCCATTGTTTCTTGTGACGTTGAAAGATCCTTTAGTTTGTACAAACGAGCTCTCACAGATTGTAGACGGTGTTTTACTCTTCAAAATTTGGCTATGCATGTTGTAATTGCCTGTAATAATAAAAAGCTCAATTTTTCTAAAAAATAATAACGTATTATAGGTACTCCTTTATAAAATATTATTCATGTTCATTTTATACATTTTCACTTTTCAGGTCTTAAACAGAACAAGTATCTTGGATTCTTAGAATCTAAGGATAGCGTGGTTTTCAATTTTGAGCAATGGTACGCTCTTGAATCCTCAAGTACATTTGAAAGAGATAGGAATACAATGTCGGGACTGAACGGCTATCATTTTTTATAATTCCTTTGTTGATATTTTTCAATATTTTGACTTCTTGTACTTCATCATCTGAGTGCACACCTTCTTGATACACTGGAATGGTATCCAAAATTTGATCAAGAACCCAGAGAAAGTCGTCTGAGAAGAGAGGTCGCGTTCGAAAGTATAATCCTCTTCTTTTACAGTAGCGTATTAATCTAATCATCAGAATCAAATACAATGACAATCAATTAGGTAGTACTTATTTTGACGTAAATCCATACTTTTACTTTAAACCCGTGTTGCTACTTGCTACTCGTGCTCGTGTGACATAGCCCTTAAACCTCATTCTAAAGATTGTTTACTTGTTGCTCAACTAGCTTCACACTTCACAGAACTTCGTTCAAACAAAATTGAACGGTCGGGTAGAAAAGGGGCCTTAGCCAATGTTATTTCTTATGGGCCAAGGCCCTTCTTCTATATACCCGACCGTTCAATTGATGGTTCGAATTCTATTATTTTTTCGATATTTTTCTGGACTTGATGCTCTTGTACAGAATTTTGCCGTATTGCCGTATTTGTCAGTGTTGCCGGACATGATAACCAGATTGCCGTGATTACTGTGTACGGTACCGTATCATCATATTGGCCTCAAATTGCCGTATGTTTCAGGCAGGTGCCGTGCATCTACCAACACTGTTTCAGAGACTTTCGGATACTCGACACTAGCGCGCTCTGGTTACGGTTTAAACCCCAATTCGAAGAGGGTGGTACTCGTCAAACTTTGGTACTCGTGCCTATATTTACAAATTTTTGTACGAGAACGAAATTTGTTAAGAATGGAGAGGAAAATGAAGAATGCTATCATGTGTTATCACTTCTAGAATCCGAAGGAGTGGAGAACTGATGAGTTCTGCGATCGAAATTAGCCGCCAAAACATAAGCTTCGAGCATACAAAATGTTTATATCATCGCACTGTTCTATCTGTTTCACGAAGAAAGTTGACCTCTTCTTTTTGAACGTATGCAGCTTATCGATTCTATAGACTTCTATAACCAACAAAAGCTGGACTTTTACATTCATCTTATTGATAACGTTTTTCCTTCATTCAGAAATTCAAATCGCACTATGTCGGCTTTCTTCATGAATTGTTCTCTTACCAGCGAAGAAGCAGTGCCACGGCGATTGGTGCTGGTTGTGAAAACCGCCAGAAGAACTTTATAATTATGAAACTCAAGTCGCCGGAGTTTTATTCCATATTTAGCCCAGAATTGAAGAAATTGAATTCTGTATTTATCAAATATGGCTATGAACTTCGGATTGTCGGAGGTGCTGTACGGTGAGAACAGATGTACTTTGTGACTATGTTCCTTATCGCCACACATTTATCGGTTTAACCCATTTATCGATCTGAAACCATGCGTCATCGTTCTCGTAGAGATCTGCTCATTGGAAGAAGACCTTGTGACTTAGATTTTTCCACCACTGCAACGCCGAACCAAATGAAAGAAATATTCACTGCGGAAAATATAAGAATGCTCTCCAAAAAAGGTGAAAAACACGGAACAGTTACTCCTCGTATTGATGACAGAGTTAATTTCGAAGTATGTAATTACAATCTATTATCTGATTTTGTACGATTCAAAGACACATATTTGAGTATTCACCTTAGGTAACTACTCTCAGGACTGATGTTTATTGCGACGGTCGTCATGCGGAAGTTTTATTCATAACCAACTGGGAGAAAGATGCAGCGCGTCGTGATCTCACTATAAATGCCATGTATTTAGGTACTTATTTGTCTATCTGCAGGCCCGAGGTTGGCTCTGATTTTTTGGGTAGGTTCTGAATACTTTTTGACTTTTGCCCTTCTGAATGGTAAGACGAAAAATTTTACTATAGGTAGGTAGACGTACGGACCTACCTTGAAAATCAGGCCTGGCTTTCAGCTTTCATTCCCGTCGTTTGAAAGGATTGTACTGATTCGATTGCATTTCTCAGGATTAGATGGCGCCGTTTACGATTATTTCAATGGTTATGAGGATTTGGTAAACAGAAACATAAGGTTTGTTGGTGATCCGGAGAAGCGTATTGAAGAAGATTTTTTGAGAATTTTACGCTACTTCAGGTTATTATCCATTGAAAAGTATCTGTCAAAAGGGCACCTCATCAATTCAATTCTTATGGAACGAGTGCCCCTTTTGACAATCAACTCCCTAATTCGTATTCGCGTTTAAAGCCTAAAATAGATTTTACATTATTATTCGTGTTCCACTATTTCAATTACAGGTTTTATGGAAGAATAGCTAAAAATGGTCACTCGCACGACGAAAAAACTCTTGAAGCTATCCGACGTAAAGCTCATGGTCTCGAAAGAATTTCAGGTGAAAGACTGTGGTCAGAAATAAATCAAATATTGCTAGGAAATTTTAAAAAAGAATTATTCGATACGATGATAGATCTAGAACTGACACAATATATAGGTTTGTATTATCAATTGTAGATTCACCTCCATCGATTACGATCTGACAAATGAATTTTCTTTATTCATAGGTTTGGATCATTCCGATAAATTGGATCGTTCATGCTTTCGTCTCTGTTGTCAGCGTGATCTTGAATTTTCTTTGAGACCCATAACCCTTATCGTTTCTCTGTTAACTGACGAAGATCAAGTAAGACTGAAAGTTCACAATATTATATAGTATCATCGAAGTCCCATAAACAAAGTATTTTCGTTTCATCTTTAATAGGTATTGAAATTCCACGCGCGTATGAAGCTACCTACCTATGATCGTGATCTAGCTTTATTCATTATATACCATAAAAGAGATAATTCATCCCTCTCTATTGGCGAAAAATTTGAGTAAGGAGTTATTTCCTAAATTTACATAATGTGGAATCTTGATTTGTTGCAAACAGTCTTTTGAAAATCGCAGCTCGTTGAAATACCTTATGGCATGTACACAACTTGGGAAAAAACGAATGAGAGAATATATAGTTGAATTATTGAAATTTAAAAACGAAAAAGAGTTACTGAATTTGTTTGAAAAGTGGGAACTGCCACCATTTCCAGTGAATGCGCAACATGTAAAGGAAAAAACCAAAGTTAGAGGTAAGTATCGTTTTTATACACCAATTCGTATGTAAGCATATTATGGTCCTACTAAATGAATAATTTTTCTTGTAAATATTTCAGAGGCCAAAAAAATTGATATGCTACTACAAAAATTGAAACACCTGTGGATACAGAGTGATTATAAAATGACACTGGTTGATTTGTTGGAAGAATTAGAAAACGATAAGTTGAAGAAGGAAGTTGATGAAAACAAATCTAATTAAGTTTTTGTGTTTAAGTTTTCTGAAGAAGATATTTTGTGATAAAAGAAAATCCTAGATTATTATTATTAAAGGTTGCTTTTCTGTCGTGAAATAAACTGCGAAGGTACTTACATGTTAAATATTTTTATATTTTTCTCATCTTTCTATGTAGCACACTAGTGGAGCTGTCCCTTGCAAATCTAGTGCTTCCTCATGGGTGGATAAAAACAGATTACTTGGCGAACAAGCGCGCAATTTCTTACTGTTTTAGGTATGCCTGTATCATGAATATTTGTAGAAGTATACCGATGAGGAGTTACATTGTTACCTTTTGATGTCTCATCAAATCGGAAATTAGCTTCAAAATTATTGATTACCGAAACACGCTCATTTTTGTGAGATTTTCTTTTCATCCGTTACGTAGAATAGTCCGTGGAATTGCCGAGAAAAATGATCAAAATATTTTAGAACTGGAAACCAGTGTGAAATTTTACATATTGCTTCAATACATATTTGAGAACCAAAAACTGCCAAGATACATTTCGTTGAAGGTCATATTTGTCAATTGTGAATACTGTGGATGTATTGTTAGAATCAATTTCAACTCTAGTCCTCTTGAAAAAGCTCACGAAGTTCTTACCCCAAAAATTAAAAATATACTACACTTGAGTTCGTAATGTTTTTTTTTATTCAATTTTTTCACGTTTTTGAAAATGTTAGGCTTTTTTTCGTGCTTTTTATCGTTTGTGGCCATAAACGGATACATTTTCAAGTTTTAACACCGTCAAATTGGTTTTGTGGGTCCAGAGAGTGAAGAGTTTCGAAAGCACTAAGCCTTTGCCTGGCATTACTCCAAGCCCTAGTCCTCTTAAACAGGTAAAACGAGGGGTCACAACACCTTCGTTTTTGTTTTCTCTGTAAATAGACAATGATTGAATTAAATGAACATACTTGTAATGCTATCGCAGGAAAGCAAAGTCGATATTCAAGAGAAAGAAGTCTGAAAGTTTTTCCTCATTTGAAAAAATTCAAATTCTCACGAAGATTCCTTCCTCCATCGTGCATTCAAGAATGGTTTACGCCACGGAATCTTGTTACAGTGGAGTATTGAACCTCCACGACAGAGGATGGTATTGAAAGCTTCATATTAAGCTGCATGTATTGAAATTTACCTTGATAATGAAACTAAGTGAAATATGCATTTGAAAACCCCACCAACAAAATTTAGTTTCTGGGAGAAAAACCCTGGGTAGTTTCTCTGAAATTGCCTTTCTGTACCCCCTATGACGAATTTTGAAGGGCCCTCCATCTTTGAAATTTTGTTCTGGTGTGAATGCTTAGGCAGTATACCAATTTTCATACTCCTATCATTAATTTTGCAGTTTGCCTTTCTACTATAGCATTATTGTCATTTGACTCAATAAATAGTATTGTCTATTTACAGGAAAAAAAAAAAAAAAAAAAAAAAAAAAAAAAAAAAAAGACCGTGGCACCTGTTTGAGGGGGTTAGAGCTTGAAGTAATGCCAGACAAAAACTCAGAGCTTTTAGGAACTCTTTATTCAATACAATATGGAATTTATGATTCAACTTGTAGATTTTCAAGTTTATGCCAGACAAAAACTCAGAGCTTTTAGGAACTCTTTATTCAATACAATATGGAATTTATGATTCAACTTGTGGATTTTCAAGTTTTAGGGTAAAGACCTCGTGTGGAGCTTTCTCAAGGGGAATAGGGCTAAAACGGATGTGAAAAATACATTTGCCGTATCCACAAGTAACAAATATCTCCAACCAAAGTTTTAATATTTTTTGCGAAAAATTTAACTTTGGTGTTGGAGGGTAAAGAACCAACAAAGAAGTGTCTCTTAGCAATTCTTGGTTCTTTTGTATTGAGGTGCTATGAAGAATTGAACTGAAATCCAACTCCACGGACCGAAACGGAAAAATAAAAAACAAAAAAAATTTCTAAAGCTAGATGTAATATTGCATTCTTTGTAGTCTTTGGGAAGTCTAAATGATCTACTTCAACATTGTGATGTGGCAAAGTATTCCATCTGTACGTAGGAGAGGATCATATCACGAAGTGAAAATTCGAACAAGACTGACTGTCCTTGAAATTTCCGAAGTTTGAAAAGTACTCTTTGAAAAACTAGGAACTTCTGAACCGGGTGATATTTTAATAATTCATATTTTTATTTTTCCCATGTTAAATTTCTAAAACAAACGATGCTGTGTCTCAAGAAGTGCTAATACAACTGCCCTAGATAGCCTGGCAATGACTAAATTGTGTGATTGTAGCCTGACAGTAGTTTACAACAGTACAAATTTCTCAGTTCAAAAAGAATTATGGGACGTTAATGAACGTGATTGAAATAGAAAATTTCCTATAAGTCTGAAAGGCTAACTACCTATGTTATGATTAAGAAATGGTTGTGCGAACTTGTTTCTAATATTTGTAGGCCTATAACTTGAAAGAATGACTGTAATATTGGAAAGAAATTCTTTCCCAAATTAAAAAGACCCTGTTCCAACGGAAAATCTTCAAGATTAGAATGTAATGTAAGTACTCAGAATATGAAGACTGTGATAAGGTTTACATCGGCGAAACCAAACAGTATCTCCAGTCTCGGATTTGGAAAGCATAGGTAAATATGACCTCTTAGCCACATCCAAAAAAGACAAGAATGTGTTCTCACGCGATAACTGAGGCAGTGGGTGGAAAAGGGGCGATATCGCCTTATCGCCCTTTTTCAGATTATTCTGTGTTTCGATACTTCATGACCTCAGATATCTCTCACGAAAGTTTGAAAGCATTCCGATGTAAACTGACTGTAAACGAAGTGAAAACGTGATGCAAAGTGGGTACCTAGTACAAGTACCCAGGTTTACACTAGTCTATACCATCTACAATTCTACGGAGAAATGGCGTTTTTGCATTCGCTTTTTTTTTTTTTTGCTCGTTGACAACAAAACAACTTGATATTTTCATCCTTTCCTAAGAATGCGCAGTACGGATTCACGATAACCAATAATTGGAAAAAGGACGACATCCACCTTACAAACTATATTGGCGCACTTGCGGCAATACGTAATAAATATTTTTCGAGTGATTCATTCATAATTTTGTTGCTTGAGATTATTAGGACTACAATTCCTGTAAATTTCGCAGAAATTGGCTGCGTCATGTCATTCTCGAGTAAAACAATTCATAAAATTCAATCTCAGTTTTTTCAAAACTTAGTTGTTCGGTCTGAATTAACCGCAGGAAAATTTTTGTTTATCGCCCTCTTACCACCCACTGCCTCCATTGGAAACTGTGTTTTTGACTTCGACTACCGGTATATACTTCCGTTATATGTTTTGAAGACAATTTGAAGATTAGGATAATTTGTGAGACTGTAGCGGATTAGGCTGGCTCGACCGGAAACGCTTCTCCAAAATACGCTCGTTAACTATAGATATGAACAGAGCGCGACAGGGTTAACATCCAAGTAGCGATGCAGCGCGTTGCTACAAGACAATCTAGCAAGATTACAAAAAGGAGTACCTAATTTATGTAGATTTTACAACAGATTTGTACAACCAATAGTTGCACTTGCTCCTCTCATCAAAAAACTGGCACGTGGGACACGTCATATTTTTGTTCTGTAGTTAAGCTCATTTCCTTCTTTGTAAACTTTCATCGATTAAAATGAAGCTATCTACTTATTCCAGTTGTATTTTATCCCCTTACATAGAAAGGGCGCCGCTTCGAAACGTTGGAAATTAATAAATTCACTTAATTGACGGCAGTGCCGAAAAATCTCTGGTACCTAATTTTAGAGCTTAATTTTTGACGAGATTAAAAGTATTCTTTTTCAAATTCTGTGTATTCTGGGGTTGAAAATGGAGAAGAAAAAATTGGTATTTCTGAATTCTAAATGTAGGTAAGTGATCAAATAATTATGATCGTTGCTTGCATAAGTTTTACATCTCTTTTTAAACCTATGTCGTTTTTAAGTATCAACAATGAAATCTTCAATGAGAGATGCACTATATCTCTATGGATTATTGCTTTGAGAAATAACACAGAATTTCGTTTGATTCCGTCCGCGTATAAGAGCGTAAGAAAGATTGATGACGATGTAGGTAGTTGCACAAAAGTAGCCTACCGTACGTATAGGCCTATTCTAGTTGAAGCAATATTCATAAAGACACCTATACTTTTTAGAAATTTGTTTACGCATTTGCTATGTCGATTTTTTTTATAGTCCACAGAAACGTTGTTTGTTTCCAATCATTTAGCCTAATACTTGTAGTTTGAAAACGAATAATTTAATAGTTTCTTGTTCTCATTAAAAAAAAAGTATTTCAGCTTTACCCCAGCATACCAAATATACGGATAAATATCTACCGCCTTCCTGCCGCGAAAGACAACGTACGTTGCAGTTACCTACTTGAAACTCTCATCGTCGCCATTTACCGGTATCGCTGCCATTAGTCAGTACCGATGGCACGGTGAGAATGAGAACTATAATTTGTCATCTCGGGTGAAGACATTAAGTGCAAAATTAACTCGACTACGAAATTATAGTCCATTAAGCACATACTGTTTTTCAATCACGAGTACAAAACAACTGATTGATACCAATTAGATTAAACTGGTTAATCTATTCCAAGAACAAAAGGAAAATTAATTGAAAGCTATTGAAAAAGAAAATGGAATTAACCAAATTGATTAACTCGATTGTATGAATAAATGGCTTCATGAATTATTCGCTTGCGCATGGTTTATTTCTGCTGTAATAAGGTGTATCAATGTAGAAACCACTGCTCTAGGGCGTTGTTTCTTATCTCTCAGACAATCTAATTTATTCGTGTACTTATATCGACTAGGTATATTATTATAATAGATATTATCGAAAAAGTAGACAAAAAAAACACTCACGCAGTCGCGTGAGTAGTACACGACTTTTCCTTTGACTAATGAAAATTCACTGAGAGGATCACTGCTAGTAAGGACTCATAAACTCTAATTATTCTCGCGTCACCTTTTTTTTTCAAAAAAAGTCGGCAAATGTTCAGAAATTCTAAAATCTAATCAGTGAACAAATTGTCCATCATTTCAATCAGAAAACCATAGATGAATTACTCTCAATTAAGCTCATTTGATTCTCGAACAATATGTAGGCACACAAGAAAACACTAAAAAGCAAATAATATAATCAAAGAAAAGAAATAAGAGCAACGTCAGCAACATTTAAATCGTAACGAGAAAAAAAAAATTGCGGAATGAAAAAAATAAAAAAATTGGAAGTCCCAGTTGTGGGATGAGAAATATTAAAATGTAAGAAAACTCCAGTTCTAATTACCTAAAATTCGTAAAAGAAAAAAAAAAAAATCCACGGGTTCTTTAACGAAGTTGAATGAGGGGATGCAGGGAACCTGTTTTATGAGTTTCATTTTAGAAAAATAATTTTAGTTTATCGATTTATCTGGACCAATTAATTATGATTTTCTGTCACCAAATCACGTAACCGGTTCTGTACTGTGACGTCACAATTTACTTTTCTGTCCTCCGAATTTACTTTTCTGTCCTCCAAATTTATTGTTCTGTTCTGTAGAAATATTTTCCAGCCGTTCATGAATTATCAATGGTTTGCTCGCAGTGTTTGTGCAATCTGCAAAATGAATGCTTTCACTCCAAGAAAACAGCACGCAAACTCGCTTTTGCGATGTTTGTTCAAGAAAATATCTTCCAAGACAAAGAGCGAGTGACTTGAATGACTCGTTCGGCTTGCTTTGCTCGGCTTTGCCTCGTTTTGCAACGCACCGAATTCGTCATTCAAACCGTCGCTTTCGCTCCTTGGTATGAAAGATACTAAATACAAAAAATTTATTCGTTGCACTGAAAGTATGATAAAAAAAAATTCAAGCGATAACGCACCACTAATTGAGCAAAATTTATTAGGACGTTTTGATACAACCAGTGTATCGTTTTCACAATCTAAAATACTCTTAGTTTAATTCAAGTATTGGCTGAAGATGATACGCTGGTCAAATCAAAACGTCCTAATAAATTTTGCTCAATTAGTGGTGCGTTATTGCTTGAATTTTTTTTAAATGAAATATACTGTATTTGCAATTAATTGTTTTTGGTCCATAAGTAGATCGCAAAGTTTGGGAAAAGTCTTTTCCAATTCCATTGTAGATGTTCCTATAATGTTATCCTTTTTGCAAATGTGAAAAAATTATCTATTTTTGGTAATGAGTGATAAATGTGTCAAAATTAAACAAAAGGTCTCACCTTGTTGATATGGAGTTATGCTTACTACGTGATAGCTGATAAAATTCCCTTTAAAATGAGCCCCAGATGAGCTCAATACCTTGAAAATTTGCGGAGATACAGCATTTGACAGCTGTTGACATACAGAAAATACTAGTTTTGAGAAAAATGCATTTAAAGTTGGACAACCCTGTGTAGCACATTTTTGTCAATACATAACACGTTTATGCTTGGTTTGTGCGTCCTTACCGCAATATGAATGTGAAATAAAATCATTTCAACGTTCCACAATGTGGCTACAGTGGTTTTTACCCACTCCTAACATTATTATCCTCCCTCTTGCTGCCTGTTTGAATAAGAAAGAGAATACAAAAGAGACACAAGGTACCCTGTTCCTCACCTTCTCTGTAAACGCGGTACAAGGACGGACGTTTGGTTCTAGGTTTTGGTACTAGGTTTCCTTGGTATCATTATAACTGTATGACTGGAAAATTGATATGCATGGCAATTTCTATTATCTTCAGTATAGCTGGGACCCCTCTTTGTAGTATAGTAGCTTTATACGGTACAAGTATATGCCTAGCAATCTGTATTATCTTTGATATAAGCTAGAAGTTCTCCTTTATTATACTAGCTTCATACTAGTATAACTAGGATATGCCTAGCAATTTCTATTATCTTCAGTATGACCCCTCTTTGTAGTATAGTAGCTTTATACAAGTATATGCCTAGCAATCTGTATTATCTTTGATATAAGCTAGAAGTTCTCCTTTATTATACTAGCTTCATACTAGTATAACTGGAATATGCCTAGCAATTTCTATTATCTTCAGTATAACTGGGACCCCTCCTTGTAGTATATAGTAGCTTTATACAAGTATATGCCTAGCAATCTGTATTATTGTTAATATAAGCTAGAAGTCCTCCTTCATTATACTAGCTATATACTAGTATAACTGGAATCTTCGAGCCATAGATGATAGGAGGGGGAGCTCAAAAATTTTCCAAGTCCCAAGGTCATAGGTAATAATGGCTGTATAACTGGAAAATATTGATATGCCTAGCAATTTGTATCATCTCTAGTATAAGCTAGGACCCCTCCTTGTAGCACAGTAGCTTTATACTAGTATATGATTGAATAGGAGGGGACTTGGGGGGGGGAGGTAGACAGGATGAAAAGAGGGGGAGGTCAAAAATTTTCCAAGTCCCAAGGTCATTCTCAAGTTCATAGTTAGGTAAGAAAGTTGCCTCCCATATGCCGGACACCGGACGCAGGACACTGGACGCCAGACACTTTTTCTTGAAAGACCCCCTGATAAAACAGGTTCCCTGTTAAAAAAAAAAAAACTACATGCAGGAATATTCATTGAGTCAATAAGGCACGTACGGCGTTTTTTGGACGCCCGCCGTTTTCCATTTTGACCTAACGGTAGAGACCGTGCTTTGGCAGGCCCTCGTTCACTCTTGTTTTTGAGGAACCTTGCCATGGATCTAATATCTCTTTTTTTTAGCTAGAAAATTTGGTACAAAAAAGAGCTTTACAATTACTTCTTCCTACACAATATTCTTAGCCTAGTATTGGTCTAGTATACGGTATATTAGGGCTCCAGCCGCTCATCTTTTCATTCGCTCATAATTTGTCTCTCATCACCACCATCTTCCACAAACTCCATCCCAATATTCTTCATCTAAAAGTCTAGCTACAAAGACAATCCGAAAAAATTAATATTTCGAGAAAAGTCGAGGAAATAACTGGACCTAACCTAACCCAAGCCTAAAGAAGCCCTAACTATGTAAAATCATTCTCCTAAACTAATTTAATGAACTCTTTGTCAAGAATGAACCTGTCGAATAAAAGGTTCTTCATAACAATAGACGCACTGATAAGGAAAGGATAATGGTTTGCTTCAGGTAATGTGAGCGACTATACTCCTAATGAGTGAGAAATTAATTAAAAATTGCAAATTTCTCAAGAACTACTCGTTCGATTCTCAAAAAAATTGCGGGTGCAAATCTTCAGATATACTACTACAATATGGCCAAGTTTCAAGAAAATCCGTCGGGTAGTTTCGGAGGAGTTCGACGGACAAAAAAATCTTATAATAAATAAATAAATAAATAAATAAATAATAAATACATATATAAGGAAACCTGAACGGGCGGGTGTAATACCTCACTTTTCCACTAGGAAAAGTCGGTAAAACTACCATAATGTGGCTTTTCGACATTGTTGGATGCTTTAAATCATCGCATAAATCCCTTCACTTCAGGGCCCGTTTTACAAGACAGAGTTATTCTATAACCCCGGGTTATTCCCTCGAATCTCGAGGGATTATTGGTTAGGAGTTTATTCCGTCACGTGACGGTTGACTCTGTATTGTAAAAATGGCCCTCAGTGTCCTATATTTTGGTCCCAGAAATGTTGGTAGGTATTGGTACCTTGCTTACAGACACCTATTCTGTAATATTATAATGCGCGCCAAGGCTCGAAAGTGAGTGTTTGGCGAAGTCCAGAACCGCAAACTCGCCTTGAGTCTTCTCGTGCAAGAGGGCTATACGCATGACGCGACGGTGTAATTGATTTTGAATCCGTGAGAGGGAATTTGATCGTTGGAGGGAGACGGATAATTGTCTGATAGTGTTTTTATGTGATTGTGAGGGGTGCGTAAGGACTCTAATTTGCGGCAAGAAGAAATATGTTTTATGATGGAGGGGGGGGGGGGAGGAAGACTATTAGAATAGCACGCGGATGAAGAATATTAAAAATAGATTTGGCATAGAAGATAGCGATTAGAGTGTGAATACAACAGCTTATGAGTGGGTGAAGAGAAGAGCGGCTGGAAATAAAATTACACACATAGAAATGTTGAGGAGCCGTTCCTGCGCGTTCAGTAGTCGGTACTGATATTCAGGAGGCATTAACCATTTTTCGGTAATGAGTCCTTAAAATTCCATGCAATGAGTTAATTGGCGAATATTTCCCCAGAAATCATGAATCTCTACTGAAAATAAGGGTCTCAGTGCTGAAAGTGTACGCACTCATTCACTAACCACCTAGTTGTCAAATCATTACCGATAATATAGTATTGGTTACACCATTTAGAGTACTCTCTGCTACAAGTTACGCAACGGTTCTCCACCTATTCGGGACACATTCCCCGTACCGTAGTTTTAATTCTTTCTTCAGTAACTATTACTGCACATTTGGCAATGATTCACTTATTTACGGGACTTCTTCTCACACTAATTGGGTACTCATTGCTGAGAGCGGCTTCAGTGATGGTTGCCGCACGTTCTGCAATTTTTCTCTCACTGTAGGGTACTAGTTCTCCTTCTTACGGGACTGGTTCCCGAACGATCGAGGAACAAAATGATTTGATCTGCATACTGGTGAATGATTAGCAATCGTTTGAGAATGGTTACCCAACATTCGATAACGGCTACTGAATTTCCAGCACTGACAGCGTTAAAATCGGCACTGCGTGCTGTTGTTCGCAGGACAGGTTGTCATAAATTTTTATGAAGACCAGCATTTTCGCGCGAATTCTGATAGCGGAAAATTAAATTGAACACAAACCTGGCGCAAATCTCCAGCTGAGATTTTCAAGGGGATACTTGTTGGAAATGGCCTCCTCACAAATTTTTGAGAAGTCTCCACCTGAAAATGTGGTGCTTTTTTCCCTTAGGGGGCAAAACGTTCAACAAAAATTAGTTTTTTCAATTCTTCTTGCGAGAATTGTACAGTCTACGAAAAAAATACCTAAAAACAAAAACATTCCTCACCAAATTTTCAATAAAATGTATTCTTGTAATTTTTTGATTAACGCGATGGAAATCCAGTAAACACGCCCTCAAAATGACTTTTTAAAATGAAAATACCTGAAAACGCTAAAAAACGCACTTTTTGAAAATTATCCCGCAAACCGCGCATTGTACGAAAAAAAACCTCAGTAGAAAAATCTTCTACGTGAAATTTGTAAGGGGATACTTTCTTGACAATTTTTGATTGACTCAATATGATGGAGAGAATGCGAGCCGAAATCGACAAAAGCGGAGTTTGTACCTTCATGTATACTGTTTTGCATACAGGACACACACGTATATGCGAAAATGATGATCTTGGAAGAGTATTGTTGTGTTCAAGAGAAAATCAGATCTCTATAGTTGTTCTCTAAGATCAGTTTTCAATTAGAATCTAATTATAGTAATAATTTCCTTCAACAAGTTCTCAATTCTCAGATTCGACTGTGATAGTAGTGGTGCGTGATTACAAAGCTCTGTCACTAAAACACTTACAACAAATTGCGCAGAAGACTTTATTGTCTCAGTGATCGTTGTTTTGCTTTGCACAGCAGAAAAATTCTCACGTAACATTTCTTTCATAATTTTCATTTCCTCAAAAAAATTTCTCCTTGATAATTTTCATCTTCTTTTTAATATTTTTTGAATCATTAAAAATGTCACTTCTCAAAGTTATTGTGGCTGGTGGTGACCATCTTATATGAAACTATGAAAGCGTTGGTTTTAAAAATTGAACTTCAAGAATTTATCATCAAAAACGTGAATAATTCGTCGCGTGAAGGAACGTCATTTTGTTCGTTAGAAAAAAAAGAGCGTGAAGCCGTCACAAATAAATATACTCGTAGGTACCTAAAAGTAATTATAAAGCGAATTACTGAACTCAATATTCAATCCAATCACCATTCAAATTCACGAAGTTTTCATCGCGCGCTTCTATATAGACCGTCGACGTTAGGTCCCCGTAGGTTAGTGGTTAGGGTCGATAGGCAGGAAGGATGTTTGAATCAGATGTAGGTACCTAGTTCAAGCCCATCCCGGGTCATGTGAGAAAGTAATCTTCGTAATGTTCAACAATTTTTTTCCCCACGTTTTTTCCATAATTTCCTTATTCATTCTAGGTAAACAATTTTGTACTAATCTTAATTAGGAATAGGAGCCTAATCGATTGAGAAAAAAAAATAATAAAAAAAAAAAAGAAAAAAAACGAGGACGATAGGTAAGTAACTGGTAGTGAAGATGTTCAGCAATCGGTACCCAACGTTCAGCAGTAGGAGCTGATTGTACAGGGGGCGTCCATAAATTACGTGAGGCGATTTTCGTGATTTTTCGACCCCCCCCCCCTCCCTTCTAAATGAGACATCGTGAGATTTTCCTTGACACCCTCCCCCTCCCTCTTATCTCACGTGAGATTTTCCGCAAAAGTGTATTTTTGCTTTGAATATGTTTATCTGGGCTTAACCGCGTTTTTAGCAATATTTTAGAATGTATTTGTGTGAGAAAAAAATTACGTGATATTTGTCGGTATCCCCCCTCCCCCTCACGGGAGTTTTGGTGAGACTTGGCTGGACCCCCTCCCCATTAAAATACCTCACGTAATTTATGGACGCCCCCACAGAAACTAGTCAACAACATTCGGCAATGAGTCCCCAACGTTTCAGCAGTGGTTACTGCTTCACATCAACGTTGGTGAACTATTCAACAACAATCGGTAAAGAGTAAACAACAAACAGAGAGTATAACTTTTCAGTACTGCGTACTGATTTTAGCGGGACTCGCTAATACTGAATTTCGTTACTGTCCCATTGTTCCCCAACATTTACGGTAACGGCGAGTACCCAACTTTTCTATGAGTGTACCTATGTGTAAATGATGTCAGGGAATCGCAGAAGATCAAGAATGGATAAGAGGGGCCAGAGATGGTGAGAATGTGTAAGTTTTATTGAAAGAATAATTCATAGGATAAACTGGAGTTCTGAAGACAGGATTTAAGCACAATGCTAAATTGTTGTATACGCAGAGGTGAAAAGACATGTGTTGCTTTCGCGGCTACGTGAGCGTTTTTTCTTCGCTGAACAACTTGGTAAAGTTTTTATCGTTTCACATTTTACTCTAGATAGCTTGTAGTGTCGTGATAGGGCTAAAAAGCGTTTCACGAAGAAAGGCCTCCCATTTTTTTTGAAAACCAAGTACTGTTATTGTAGAGTGGCAATAACGCTATCTACACAACGATCAGAAAGACAGATTTTGTTTTTGTTTCGTATTAATAGGATGAAGAATAAATAAATAGCCTGTAGAATTGAATCCTTAAAATTACGCGTCGCCTCTATAATGATACCTAATACCATATAAACAAGTACCTGAATAAAATGAAAGAACCTACAAAACTTTTTTATTCCAAAATATTAATTAATTTGTGATGACTGATGAATTTCATGACGTGACTCGGAAATGTGCATTTCTTGTCGAAGTGAGTCAGGCATCAACATTAACGCCTCCCTCCGTCAACTTTTATTCAAATTTTTATGCCTACGTTACAATTTAATAATGTACCTAATTAATAAGAAGTGAAAAATGGCGAATTCATTTCGTTATCACAAAATTAATTGATAGTAGACATATGTGTATGTTTCAATAATGATGATGCGACAATCAAATACAAGTTATAAACCGAAAAGACTTAAGGATAACAATGAAAACGTTAAAACCGTCGATCTACAGAACATTTCGAACGTTCTAAATGTTTTGAATGATAGTTTTACTTACTCCTCAAAATTACACGTACCCATATTTATGATGTGAATTTTAATTAAATTGAATTCGATTCTTGAAGCTTGACTAGATCAAGTTCGCACGCATTGTACAGCAAAACTGCGTTAATGAAATCAAACTTCAGAAATGGCTTCATACGTGAAGTGAGTAGGTTTAAAATTTTTTTTCCGCAGAAAAAATGCCATAGGGATGAATGGTGTCGTGAAGTAGTGTGTGTAATTGCTGAAGCTGTAGATGTTTCCGAGTTTGGTGGCCAGTTGAGTTTTCAATGGTAGCTCTAATGTGCCGTGAACTGTAAACCTTAAATTTGCATTCAGAGAAGTGCGATTTGGTGGGAAAGGGAGAGTCAACGACGCGGTTTTCGATGTTTGATTCATTTGCGGAATACCTGGGTAGTTGGTAGTGTTGGAAAACGAGTCAAGTTTAGTGTTTTTAGAAAGAAAAAGCGATAAATTGCGAGGTTGGTAGATGGTTGATATAGTACGTCTCTCATTTTAAGTGCAGGTAAGGTCCAAGGGAGCAATGTGAAAATACGGTGACTAAGTAATAAAAGTGAATTTTTAAAGAAGAGAATGTGTGAGAAAGTTGGGGAAAACATCGCATTTTCTTGACTAGAGACCATTCATTGATTAATAGAGGGCCTCGGAGGGGTGAGGGGAGGGTCGTTTCTAGTTTTTTCACAATTAGAAAAATTCATTTTTAGGGCGAGCAAAAAATCACGCTTTACTAGTTTGAAGCTTTGTTTTGTTTCAGATTTTGGTTAACCCAGATTTTTAATGAAATTTTACACAGGGAAGAGGAGGGCGAGGTCTGAAAATCTTATGTATCCTTCCCCGGGAGAGGTGGGAGGAACAATCGATGTCACATTATTCAATGACAACATTAATATCAAGGTTGACGATGCAGTATAGGAAGGAGCCACGTGAATTGACGAGAAGAAATAAAATTCGCGTGAAAATCCTAAAATAATATGCTTTTTGACGAAGCATATGTCTGTAGATACTTTCGAGATCCTTTTTTGTGAGTAATTGAACGATTGATGGGTAAATATAATACGACACACAGATAGGGTAGGTACTGCACAACGCAACGCGGCGTACTGGGTAACACAGTAAGTTTACTGCTCAATACAATGAAAAGTACCTAGGGAAAGGGAGCAATTTTTCAATTTTTACTTTCATCTATTTCACTATTTCAAACTCTTCATTTCGATTTTATTTTACAAATATTTAAGTGCACTTACCACCATTTCGGTTGCTCTACACCCAGGTATTCATTTATTTGAAGGAAAAAAGAGAAAACTTGTAGTTCACCTCATTAGCTGTTCACAAAGGCTCTATTTTGACTTATCATATTTTTCCAGACCCTGCTCCTGAAACACATACCTATTAGGTTGTATCTCAAATGTCAACATTTTTCAATACTTAGGTAATCAACAAAACTGGCACCGTCGATAAGCCACCAGAATGGCTGACAGTGCCAGTTTTGTTGATTATCACTTTATATTCAGCCACGAAAGAATCTCTAACTCAGTTATAAAATTTTTCAAGACATGGAAGTAGATCAAAATCTTTCACAACTTTACGGCGAAATACCCCGTATAAAACTAGTTCCTGTTGAAAAATTGCGTTATTAGATATTATAACTGTTTGAGGAAGGACTGAACTTTTTCCGTTGATTACAACCAACCTTTCATTTTTATACTGAGTAAATAGGAACCGAAAATTGAGAAAATTATGAAATTCCATTCTAGTTAGTCCAATATCTGTCATTAGAAAGAGAACTACTAGCGTGAGGGCGGAGTGCGGGTCTTTATTCTTTCTTACATCATTAGCGCAGTAGTACTACGAAAGTAAGTAGTAAAACAATACCTCTAGGTATACATTAGGACGATAATATAGCATCCTGCATAGACTCTATTCTTAACAATCAGCTTATTTATAAATTATTTCACTCTCATAAATAAATTTTAGGATTCCCTGTCGTACTTAGTGAAATAAAATGAAATTAGTGGGGTGCTACGCCCAGCGCAAGGGTGTTGGAGGAGTGAATCTGAGATTCGGCCCCTTGAACAGGCTAATTGAACGAAATAAATGAAACGATAAAAAATAAAAACTGAGGACGTGGTATCATTTGATATTCCGCTTTCGAACTGGGAAGACTAACCTTCTATTGTCCATCAGGATAAATCAAAATTTAAGTACCGATACAACAGGAAACTACTCCTATATTTTACAAGAGTTTTGCATAGGTATACCTACCGCAAAACAACGTTTCTTACGCAAACTGGTAAGTTATCAAGTTTTACCAGAAAGAAAGGGGTATAACGTTGTTGTGTGGCAATATTTGAACTGGTTTCCGTATCATCATATTCTGCGCATAATGTCACGCCATCAGTCGCGCAAGCGTTTTCGATACCAAAACGTATATTTGCATTTTTCTGTACGATCGAAAATCGTGCCGATATTATTAAAGATCTTCCTCGTGGAGTAGGCTGAAGCCTTTATTCGTTCAACAACGGACAAGGTGCGTGTGCGATTCTTTCCATTTCAATTGTGCACTCGGAATGTTCATTGCGTTCGAGAAATAAAGAAACGAATTTTTTATCATTATATCTCTCGTTTAGTTTCGTCTGCCGGTTACTTTATGAAAGGTCCTAGTAAATGAACAGGAAAATTAAAATAATATAGGTGAGAGAGCAAAAAAAAAAAAAAAAAGGAAAGGAAAATAAGATGAACAATTTCCGTTCTATTGTAAAGAAAGTGCTATAATTTACTACTTTATGACCAATATTGTCGGGTGAGAAATGAAATATCATAAATTACTTCCTCCTTTGGCTGCCATAGTGTTCTTTCTGCTCTTCTATTTTACCGTACCTCCAGTGCAATCGGATCCAGTCGGTAAGTACTGCTATGCACACATCGTGAATGTCCTATATGTCTAACAGATCCTGGAGTTGCTCACGCATCTTTAAATATTTGATTGGGCTCCTTCCAAATTAGAACCACGTATTCGTGAAGTTAAAAATTTACTATATATCTACGATGTAGCCTATCGTTACCTAGGTATACTTTCATGCGCATTCAATTCTCACTACAGATTATTTCTTTTTATACAGCAATTTATATTCTTACTTAGCCTACTTAGGTACCCGATCTGCAAGGACTGCTTCTGAAATGCTGTCACCATTGCGTCAAAACCTGGTCAAAACTGCGCTTACCATCAATTCTTGCTTCTGATTGGTTGAATTTTTGGTCACAATCGCGAAAAAGTGCGTCGTTTTTAAACTACATCTCAAATTTGCAGATCGGGTACTGTCTTGAAATTGCATTAAAAACCGTGAAAGAAAGATTATTTTGTAATAGGTATTGCTGTAAGTCCGATCAGCAAATGCAATCTAGAACAAGATATTTTAACGCCCATATTCAATGAAGTACGAGTTCGAACCTTTACTAATTGGACGTTTCTTATGAATCCAAAATGTAGCTCTCGTCATCACCACTTGATTCGGATTTTTCTTTGAAATTTCTATCGGAATGTATTGCATACTGATGCAAAGAGCATGATTTGCTCTCCATCCATTCGTGTTGAGGAAAAAAATTATTAAATTCAAGAAAAATAATTGATGGATCAAAAACAGATATCCTTTAAAACATTTATTTGATTTTTTCTCTAAAATCATCTATTCAATAGGTACTCATCGCCGGGATACAATATTCAAATTCAATACAAGAAGTAATTTCAAGTTGAATTTGTGAAAAAAAAAAATTGAATTGATTGAAATTTTGAATTAGCGGGTAGCTCGTTTCTCTGCAGCTCACGCAGCTGCGTGAATTGAATTTTGATTGCGTCATGTATTAAAACATTGGCCCAATTTCACTTGTTTTCCCTCTTTCTTATCCCTACCTACTCTCAAATTTATCTTTTCTGACGGATTTATTATAATTACTTTATAAACAATAAGATTATACGACCTAATTCTTTAGAAATCGTATTTCGCTCGCTGTTGAAAATTAAGACGACAAAAATTAAATTGAATTTGGTTCAAAGTTTTTTTTTTTTTTTTTTTTTTTTTTTCACGGCTCAAGGTAAATTGGTTTCACGGACTTAAGGTAGATCAAAAAGTAAATGTTGCATCAGTCACAGTGGTCTAATATCTACTTATTTTATTTATTCGTCTACTCTTTCATTAGTTTAATTATTTATTTTTTGAAATATTATGGTTGTTACCCTTCAAAATAATCCCCCTTCACTCGCCCTGATCGCTGTAAAATATTATTATTATTATTTTCAATGTTCAAGGTACATTTATTTGTATCCAGTAATCCTAATCTATGGAGGAGCTCATCAAGTCCATATATAGAGTGTTTTCTTGTATTCGCCGAGAACCTTTCGGACCATGCGTGTCTTATGGAGGATTGTGGCCTTATTATTATTATATTATTATTTTTAAAAAATCTTTGTCTTCTTCGCTCTGCGTTTGCACCTCTACATCTTCGTCAGAGACTTCGTGCACCGCTATTTCACTTGCATTAAGACAAGTTTGACCAAAACTGGAAAAACACGCCTGGCAAGCAATCGGTTCCAATTTTTGTACACTTTGTAAACAACTCTTGCGTCAAAAATGCAAAGATGTAGCCAGGGAGGAAGGAGGAAGCATGGCGATATTACACCCCTCTTCATGGATTGACAACATTACAGGCGCCCAAAAAATTGAATCTGAGAATGAATGAGAAAATTTAGCGTTTGTCTTTAGTCGGCGTTTCAATACATTCCTCCTCCTCTATGAGGTGCTTTCGTCACGCCTCTGCATGTGTGGTTGTGTAGATGTGTAGCTGGGATCTACAAACTATCTTACTGTTTTCGATAAGGGAAATAATATTATTCTTACCACCTTTGCGACAAATGCAAGCATTATTCTTATAGCCTTTTGAACAATTACAAAAAATTCCAGTCCTGCAGAGGCGTGTTCTTCCAGTTTTGGTCAAACTTGTCTTAATGCAAGTGAAATAGCGGTGCACGAAAACTTTGACGAAGATATAGAGGTGCAAACGCAGAGCGAAGAAGACAAAGATTAGAGTATTAGAGTGAGTACATCTCCATGTTGGCAAGTCTTGATGACAATCTTGAGGAAAGTGACAATGAACAAAATAGGCACTCGCTGCTCTTTCGTGATTATTTTAAAATGTCTTTCAGTAATCTTCTGGCGGAGCCAAATAGAAAAGACCATGTTTCATGTCTGCTGTCCTTTTGTGAATTTTTCACTCGTTTGTCTTCATTGTTAACCTGGTTTGCTTTATAATTAGTTGAGTGGCTCACGTGTTAGGTCTGAGGGCCAGTTTTGTACCAGTTAGGGTATTTCAAGCAAATAGCTTTTGGGTAGCTCCCTCGCTCCGCTCGTTTGCCCCCTCCTTGGGTTAGTAGAAACCTACTTTGAAGAAGTTCAACGTGTCTAGTCTAGACGATTTTCAAACAATAGCTGTTGGGTGGCTTACTCGCTCTGCTCTTTCGCCCCCGTTCTTGGTCTGGTAGAAGTCTACTTTGGAATATTCTCAGCTAATAGCTTTTAGGAAGCTCACCCGGCTCGTTCGCTCCGCTTCTTGGTCTAGTATAAGTCTACTTCGGGAAATTTTAGGCTAATTGCTTTAGAGGGTCTCACTCGCGGTCTAGTATAAGTCTAGTTTAGGACTAGTAAAATCGGGGAGGGGGGTCTTCTACATCCATTATAATTCTAGTTTAAGACTGCTGAAATCCTAGTAAGCCTACACTCAGTTTGAAGCCAGGTCTAGAAAATGCCACCATTTTTTTGGTCGAGTTTACTGTACATTTAGGCCTATATAAAGAAGGCTAAACCTACTGCAGTAGCTAATTGAGGTACGTATACGATGCCTAAGCTTGCAAGTGTAAATTGACTAGATCCGTTTACACAATATACTGTATTTTTGATGATTAGCCTACGCTCATAAGTCTAGTTCAAGACTATTAAAATCCTTGGGGCGGGGGGTCTTCTCCGTTCTATTATAGGTCCAGTTTAGGACTGGTAAAATCCTAGCATAAAGCCAGAACATAAACTGGGCAAGGAGTAACCAGGGTGAAGGGGGGGGGGCACACGCAAACTCGTGAAATTTCAAATTAGGGATCAGGTAGGGTCAGGTCAGGGGAGCGCTAGTTTACAACTGGTTAAACCCTAGTATAAAGCTAGTATATAAACCGGGCAAGGTGAACTCGCGGGACAAACTCTCAAATTTTTGGATCACCCACAGAGTAACCAGGGTGAGGGGGGCGGGTCGGCCTGCGGGAGGGGTCTCCTCCGTTCATTTATAGGTCTAGTTTAGGACTGGTAAAATCCTAGCATAACTCGCAAACGCAAAATTTCAAATTAGGGGTCAGGTAGGGTCAGGTCAGAGTAAAGACATGAAACAAGGCAAAAAGAAATTCTTAGTCGTGTTCTACAAAACAGGACTCTTTCTGCGCTGAAAAATTGTCCGCTATGCAAGTGAGTGAATGTCAAACAAGAAGTATTAAAGTAACAAATTACCAGATCCTAATACTTCTATTTATTTCTTCAGAGGGTCATTAATGTTTCATTGACACCTAAGAATGGTTCAGTCCATTTTTCCTACCCAGTAAAATTTTTCTGGAGGGGGGGGGGAGGGGGTCCGAAAATTTTTAAAGACAAAGTACCACTAGGAGAATATTTTACTGTAATTTATCAATTTCAGACTTGACAAACGTGTGTCCCAATGTATGCCGCTGGGGGGGGGGGTGTCCAGATCTGAACCCTCCTTCTAAATACGCCACTGTCCCTGTCTGACTGGAATTGCTGGAAAATATATGTAAGAACGTGAACGTTCTTTTACGTCGCTCGCGTTACTCTTCCACTCGCACCTAAAGTCTCGAGCTCCGGCTATATAATATCTTTCCTCTTTCTTCCTTATCATCTTCCGAGTGCAGTCAGCTGACCTGCCTTTCCTTCGGGAACTCGACTTTTGTTTCGATTCTGTGGAAACACAGCATCGCCAGATTTGTTAACACTTTACAATCTTACATATATATCCCCAACATACGCGCACGTTGTATTTAGAAGTCAGTGCGTGTATTGTTTAACATTGTTGTATGCGGAATACGTAGTACATGAGTGTATTTGCGTATATTTGATAACTTTTTAGGCTAACTATTGGACCTAGGCTAGATGTTGACTACACTATTTGATAGAAAATTTTGTGAGGAATAATTTTTGTCGGATGTAGTTCTTCTCTACAGAGCAAATTTAGCGAGATTTTCACAAAAAACTGATTTTTTGGGGGTTGAAACCCCCATTAGTGGAAAAGCTCCAGGGGGACAAGGTGGGATTTTTGGTATGTTCTTTCAGACATCATTCTCTACAACTTTCAGCAATCAGACCTTGGCCAGGCCACTTCGTTTTATTTTTTTCCTTCTTTGCTCACATTAATGGTATTCGAAAACATATTGCAGACTACATTCCCATGAAATACAGTAAGATTGAGGCTTAATATTGGACTAATTAATTGTTTGATGACCATATTATAGTCATATGATTTTAAATAGAAGGAGTGGCGATGGCGGTCCGTTGCCGCGAGTGAATTTCGATGTAGGTACCTACCTAAATTGAAGACGTCATACTTCAATGAATTAAATTCAGAAGGTAGGCAGTTGTATTACTCGTATAATACGGTGACAGGAAGAATAAAACGACGAGGAAAGAGCTAGAAAAAGCATTGCGAAGAATAATCGAAGAACAAGACTTGTTAATTTGTGTAAATGGAAAATTATACGAGTGTAATCGATCGAAAGATGATTTTTGGTACGACAGTCTCACAGAAGGCAAGGCTGAAATTTTCCTCCATGGAAATATACCAAATTCACTTCCTACGTCACCTTTTTTGACATGTTTTATGTCTTTACTCTGACCTGACCCTACCTGACCCGTAATTTGAAATTTTGCGGGTTTGCGAGTGCCCCTCCCCCCTCACCCAAGTTACTCCTTGCCCGGTTCATATACTAGCTTTATACTAGGGTTCAACCATTGTAAACTAGCGCCCCCTATCCGCTTCTAGGATTTTACTAGTCTTTAACTGGGCTTATTATTAAGTGTATCCTAGTTTTATGATAGCTGTATACTAGCTTTATGATAGTTATGTGTAATTTGAAATTTTGCGAGCTTAACTCAATTTCGCAAGTGCCCTCCCTCCCCCCCCCTCACCCTGGTTACTCCGTGGGTGATTCGTAAATTGGTGAATTCATCCCGCGAGTTCACCTTGCCCAGTACTAGGTTTATACTACCTTTATTAAAGCTATTTACTAGCTTCATCTCTTCAACTCGACATATGAGAGACACCAGGCTTAGCCTTCATTATACTAAACTAAAGTGGCTCCTATTCTAGGTCCCCCTCCTATATTATATTTTTAGTACAACACTAGCAGTCCTAGTCTAGTTCGATTCCTTACGCTAAACCATGAAAACGGTGAACGAGCGGAGCGAGTGAGACTCCCAAAAGCAATTAGCCTAAAATACGTTAAAGCAGACTTATACTAGACCAAGAAAGGAATTGACCGAAAGCTATCAGCCTAGAGCAGACTTATACGTGAGCCCTCCAAGAGCCATTAGCCAAAAATATTCTAAAGTAGGTTCAAAGTAGACCACGAAGGGGGCGAACGAGCGGAGCATGCTACCTTGTAGAAGACATGAAACGTAATCTTTATTAATTTGGCTACGCCAGAAAATCTTTTTTTCCATCATTTATTGCGTGAATATTGGGAAAGTGAAAATTGATACCTATTCCAGAAATTAATTTAAATTCTATTCTTCATTTTTCAATCTAGTTGAAAGCGGCTTAGTGCTTGGTGACGAGTATCCTGGAGAAGATGATACCAGACCTGAAGTGGACGCCATTACGAAGAAGAAACGTAGATTCGACTGCCCTATGTGTGACTCATCTGTATTTTCTTACTGTAGTGATAAATTATTGCACGACGCTTGTTGCTGTTTAAATCCCGCTGGTAGGTATTGTCCACATCAAAAATTTAAAATCAAAAGTCGCCTAATGAAACGAAACACAGAAAAAAAAAATGAAGATACTCATAATGAACCTTTTTTATAAGTAAGTAATGTTTCCGGAGGTATAGAAAAATTATTTACTTCAGCGACTTTATTGAGAGTCAGAACTTCTGTGCTTCTGTTTTGCCGAATCGATCCATAGTATTTGCAATTATCGAAAATCCACTTTGGCCGACGAAAGTGTTTTAAGGGAGGGCGGTTAAATTTTTACCTTTCTCAAGTTTTTCGACCGGATTGTGTAAGGTAATGCCTTCGTGCTAAATGGTTCCAACCAATTTCTCTGCGGGTTGATTCCCTTCGGGAAAGAAGCAGAATTGAATTTTTGGACGTATTCGAAAATTAGTGTGCATAGTCACGGCCGTGGTATAATTGTTAAATTTGGGTTTCTGTAACTTGCAACGTAGGTATTTTTCCGAATAATAGAAAATTCATGTGGCTTTTTTCCTTACTTAAAGCTTGTTTTTGACTCACGAAACTGCTGTAAGTAAAAGAAAGTGAGGTATTTTCGAATGTTGTAATTGCTGGAAGATTTTCTGAATACAAATAGCAGTGTAACTCAAGCCAGATACCCGGACCAGTCAAGCGTAACTGAACGAGAGCATATTACATCGCTTACCTATGAGAAAATGGGTATTATTGGTTGAAAAAGTAGACCATTTTTCTATATAGTTTTATGGATGCCACCTTTTTCCAAGAATCAATGGTAATCTTTGACCATATATTAATTACACATGGACATGCCATAAGTGATTTCTCCTGTATTTTTGCTGGAAAAAAATTACGTATTCCGGTTACTTCTCGAAATCAATTTGTCGGGCTTCACGTTCCTATCAAAATGGCATACCCATGTAATACCTACATGGTCGAAAATGGTAGGTAATCAAGAGGTCAACGTGTTAGCTTTCTTTTTCTTCTTAGAGAAATGGGGTCATTCTACAGTAAAATTTTTACGTACCCATTAGTACAACATCATCAGGGAACTTGGAAAATTTGGATATGACTGAAGACTGGCGAAAATTTTGAGCTCTAAGTGAGAGAACTTAGCTTCCAATTTTACAGAGGAACGAACATTGAGGACTCACAAAAATTGTTAGCCCAAATTTCTAAGAGGATAGATGTAGCAAAATGTCAAGCTGACATCCACAACATTTCGTCTGTAATTTTCTTCTTTGTCATTTTGCAATAAATAATTCCCCTTGAACAGTTGAAGTAGGTATTTTTAATATTGAATTCAATTCCATCTTCCGTTTTTCGTTATCACGTTTCCGAATAATCATGTGAATTATGAAAAATCTTCATACGGTATTTTCAGAACACCGTATTACATATCAAATAATCAAGAAAGGCCAAGTGCAAGAAGTCGATGAATCGATTTTTTTGGATTTATGCGTCATGTATAGGTATCATCATTTCACAGGATTTTTTAGGCTTGTTTTTTCATGGTAGCACTCTCTGAAAAGAGATAAAAACTGACTTATCGACTTATTGTGCTATTCCCTAATGTAGAAAACAATTCTGATGATAAAATTATGCTAGATAAACTGGCTAGCACATGAAAATCTAACCCGAATCTTTCATCGTCACACATCGATACTTCAATCCATTATTTCGCGACCTTGCGGAACATTATTTTTTGGTAGGTACTGCTGTAAGAAATCGCGAATCACTTATTTAATGGATGTTAAATCATTCTAAACTTTTAATTTGTGATGAAGGAAGATTCAACCTAGATTTTCATGTAGGTAGGTACAAGTTTATCAAATTATCGTTCATTCTTAACGTGATATGATCTTCTGCAAAAAATGAGAATTTTTCATATTTTACCTACCTACGTCATTAGATAGGTACGGTACCCTATTAAAAAATTTACGTAAATATCAGCAGCTGAAGGCGCACTTTTCAGTACCTTCAGCAGCTGATTCGGTGCCGAAACAACTACTGAAACGCACAAAGTACCGGTATGACGTATTGTCAGTAGTTGTATCAACACCATATCAGCTGCTGAAAAACTGTGCCAAATTCGGTACTACGTTTCAGCAGCTGATTCGGTCCATTTTTTCGATAGGTTACTTAAAAATGTGATGTGATAGCGAAAAACCTGGATACGGATTTGAATTCAGTATGGAAAATACTTCCAGAACAACTGAAGGTGAGCCGTTTACTCGATAGCTGTTCAATAGTGCAAACTTATGATAATTTACACATAAATTATTTTCATTTTTTATAACATTTCTCGAGTTGATAAGTTTTTCTTCGATTACCGATTTGAAAAGGTGTAATAGGATAGAAATTGTAAATTCGTCCCTGAAAAGTGAATCTCCTTTTCACCACACCAGAGTGAAAAGTAGCCTTATTGTACAAAACTCCCATTGAAGAAAATTGAACGAGTGTTACATCAATCAGTGATGTAGAATACGAAGACGTAAGAAAAATTTGATTTACGCTCGAACACAACAGCGATGTTTTCATATCGGATTTTTGTTTTCAGAAAATAATTTACCGCCACAATGCCGGTACGCTGATTGTTCATTTTTACACGCAAATTCTTGCCAGGAGCACCATTTGATAACCGCTTGCTGTTGTAACAACTACAGGTCGTGAAGGAGATTTATGGTCCACACTCGAGAGGGGAAACTATCGTGTGAGTTACTTCTTTACTGGACAATAAATCATCCCTCTTCTGTTCCTCATAACAATGATTGAAGAAAAAAAAAGAAAACAAATTAAATTAAGTCCAACTCTCGACGTGCGAGCTCAAAATTTGCTACTCGACCTAATCCAACTCATTTGAAAAGGGTGAAGAAACTGATGATGAAGGATTCTTTTCACGTTTGCACTTCTCGGAATTGTTCTCCACTGTAACTTCAAAATATCTTTCAATCTACTCTATAAGTTGAGTATATTTCTCCCTACTTGCCTGAGACATGTTTTCAGAAATGTACGTTATATGTTTCTCTCTTTTAAACTTTCTTCAATAATCACAGATTTCTCCGGACTATGATTATTTCTTCATAAACTATTTAGTGTCCATCATCCATGAGTTCCCTAGATAAAAAATTCAAGTGAAAATGAAAAGCATGGGCATGGCAAAAAATAATGAAATAAAAATAAAATTTAATATTACAAATTAGCCTAGTAACACGATTTTGAATGAAGTTACTTTCATTTTCCAATAATAAGACGATTTCAAAGTACAATAAACAGTATTCTATATAATTCGATTTAATATTTTATCAACAAAACAGCTGTTCATACAAATACTCCGCAAACTATCACTACCTATTCCTAGATGTTGAACGTATCATATTTAAAGAAATATTTATATATTACATTTAAATGAATATTTTACACTAATAATTATAATAATAATAATAATAATGTAATAAATGTACAAATGTGTATTATTCATTGAAAATCGGCGTCGTTAAATATTATATTTTTCATAAACGCAACTTCGGCAATATGAATAATTTATACGGCTAAAAAAGAAGAATGGATGCGAAAAAAAAAAAAAAAAAGGAAGAAATATTCACCTTTCCGTGTTTTAACGAGTGGTCCAACGATTTCTGAAGATTGAGAACATCTCCTGAAAGAAATACACAGGTAAAGTTTTTAATAGCGAGACAGAATTTGTATTTTTTCATGAATTCTGTACAATGGAAAAGCATACGCAACAGCGCTAAAGAATTTAGTTAGAAAATCACAAGCATAGGAACGGGAGCGCTCACCGCTGAAATCACAGGTTTCAAATTCTTCAACAATAGTATGCAATCTTTTCGTTGTGTTTCCCTCGAGTTTTACTTTCGCTTAACAAGCGATTTCCAATAAGAAATTATAAATATTTGACAGACAGAGCACAAATAAAGGACCGGAGGCTCGTTATCACAAATTAAGATCTTTCATAACGATGGAAATGAACCTCCAATTCCTTATTTACGAATCTATCATCTGAAAGATAGATTAATTTGCGAAACACTATTATTTTTTACGGGAAATTGCTTGTAAAACGAAAGAAAACAATGGATGAACGGAATTCAGCAAGCAGATTACTTACTTTTGGCGAGCATTTCTCAATGGATTTGATACCGGTGGTCAAGGTAAATGCTCCCACATTGAATTCAAAAATTGAATTCTTTTTCTAATGAAAACTATCGAAATACAAAATTCAATGACTAGTTAATGGCGAGTGGAGAAAAAAAAAAAGAAAAAAACTTTGAAAAAAGTACAGGAGCATGTAAAGTTTTTGATCAGATGATAATTTTCAAAGCCTATTTTACAGTAGTAATTTCTTTCCCAACCAATATTCCACAGTTTTAGCGAAATGCTTAAAAACAAACCCATCAAATATTGGCAAAAAATTACGATGAAAAAGCATCGATTTCCACGATAATTCAAAAGGAATAGGAAGAGAAACCTTGAAAAATTGAAATCTCAAATTTATGAAGGAAAGCACGGAGAAAAAGAACAAAGAATAAAAACAAACACATATTGGAGATGGACGTGAAATAGTATGAATCAGCTTCTGTACGAGCTCAAACATTGGTCTTTCAATCTTCCAAATATTTTTCACAACACGAACTAATATATGAGTTTAAAAAATTAACCAACAATCGACATTCAATAAATTTGTGTTCATCTCGTCCAATCAATCATTATTTTATTGATTTCTTCGAAGCCTCTCTACAGGGAAGAGAGAGGTCGAGGTTCTTTTTTTTAGTCGTATAAAACAGGATTAGAAATTTTATGGCAATTCCAAAAATTCTTAAGGAAGGAGAGTCGACATCATTTGCCTTCCGTAACTACGCTAATGATCTATGAATCAAGTAAAGTGTGCCCGTCAATTAATTCATGAATTTCAACTACTCTACAGTATTTGAAAAAATAACGTTCATTTAGATACGCTGAAAATAGAGAAGAAAAGTAAAAAAAAAAAGATGAAGGAAAAACCAATAAGAGTAAAACTTTCCAATGAGCCAGTATTTTTCAAATAAATATTACTCTTGTCACCCATCCCGAATCAATCACTTTCAATTTCTTCTTTCAGACCAATTTTGAACCTCTCGCGTACATTACTATTGTAAGATAAGGTATTTGTATTAAATAACACGGCGTAACAGCCTGTAAATTATGATTACGTCAATTTAGAAGCATTTTCGACGCTCAATTCAAATTTGAACTCAGTTTTCCTCTATCACGTCAGATTTTTGAGTAATAATGTTAACAACTTGATCAAATTTCCCTCTCGGTTTGGCATTTTTTCCGTAAAAAACTTGGTCACACTGCATTTGATAAACATTGCGGTATCAAGTTACTTCATACTGACGGTCTACAGAACGGTGTATCTCGCAACTGATAAAAGGTACCCAGTTCAGCAAACTGATGATATTCATATTCAGGGCCAGTTTGACCAAAAAAACGTGCCGAGCGTGAAGTGGTTTAGGCGGAGATTAAACCAATAAGCGCCCGATTTTGGGCGATTAAATAAGGCGCTAGAGGTATTCTTGCTCAATGTAAACGAACATCGCGGGAGGGATGTTCCCAGAAATAAAATGAAGTGGAATTTATACGTACGTAGATATACCACTTCATTTTTCATTTTCTCGAATGGGAACATCCCACGATGCTTGTTTGCATTGAGCGAGAATACCTCGAGCGCCTCAATTAAACCATGATAATTCTAGATTAATCCGGGATCTTGGCTAAAACAACGCTTAACTGAGTTGGTAAAACTAGCCCTTCGATAGAAATCTCTCAGAAAAAAGAATTTCAGAATAATATTTGAAATTTTTAACGTACACTTTTTGAATGACTAGGCGTGAATCGAAATAAATGATATCATATTTGTAGTTCCTTACAGCTTAGAGAGAATAGCAAAATGAATGACCGAAAAAATAAATTTTTCTACGTTTGCGGTCAGTATGAAATTCCAAGCAACTTATATAACTACCGCTTTCAAAGTAGCCTATTGTGGCTAATTTGATCTTGAAATGAAAGAATGGATCAACACAGTTTGCGGCTCTGTATGATTGTTCTTGCAGTTTTCGTGTAAGTTGATAACTAAATAATATAATACATAATTTGGTAGAAAAAATTTACAACCATTTTTCACCTTTCAAAGCACGTTTTTTCATCGAATTCAAAAAATTGATCAATTGAATTTGAACACAGAATAAAAGAGTCGAATTTGCGTCAATCCAAAACTTTTTGTGCAACAAAAAATTTGAAATTTTCGAAAATTCTCAAAAAACTTTTGACGTGTTAGAACGAAACTAAGATCAGATTTGAATTCAGCGTTGAAAACACAGTTGGAGTCCATACCTCTCGTTTAAGTAATTTCAAAAAACTTTGGTTTTATTAAGCAGTGTAATTTTTCGGTAGGATAAGAAAACTTTTAGACACGCATGATGAGATGGAGGAGGGATAAAAAGATACATATCAAAATGGTACTTACACGAGAAATTGTAACTTTCACGCTACAAATGTTTGCTCTCATTTTGGATGAAAATGATAGAAAAATGTAATACATCATTAACAGCATCCTGATTTATTGGTTTCAATAGTACGACCTTGATCTATCTTCACTTTGCTCGCGGTTTCCGAGGCGGCAGCCGATGAGGGTGGACCAACACGATTCTTTATTTCAGAAGCCATCGTCATAAACGCCTGTTCCACGTTCGTTGCATTTTTGGCGGACGTTTCAAGAAACGGAATATTCAATTGGTCTGCGAACTCCTACAGAAAAAGTAATGAAACATAGGAACGGTTTTTCGCAAAAAGCTTGACCTCTCATAATGGTTGAAGATGAAATTTTTAATAGAGTGATTCGAATTTCTATTTTATCAAAATACCTTCAGATGAGAATACTAGAAATTCTAGTCGAATCAGAACCATAACGATGAGCGGCACGTATTCTCACCATACAACACCACGTCATCAAACAAGGACTAACAAGCACAAGCAGACGGGATTGACGCTCATGTCACCCGTTCGGCTAGAGTTTCCAGTAGTCTCAAATAGGATATTTGATTTATCGTAATTTCATTTCGAAATCTATTGATAATTCAATCAGATCGATACGCAAGTTTCAATCGAAATCACTATAACCTGCCTTTTCTTTTTGGAAGGAGGGTATAAATCAACAAGGCCTTAGAAAAAATATCTCTACCTCAACTGTACCCGTTTCGAAGATATTAACGTCAAGATAGCAGAGGTCTTCCATGTCGCATACAATCGCTTCGAGTAGTTCACAATGAACTTGTCAATCTACCTAGTGACAAGAAGCTATGCTTAGGTTTTGCATTACCACAGAAACCATTCACTCGTTGAAAGATTCTAGCATCACTTTTACATTATGGGGTATGAAGATCAATAATCGCAAACAAACGTCAACCACTGAAGAATATCTTCAACTTATAGAAAATTTGAAGCAACACATATCAACTCCATGTGTAATAGTGTAATCTAAGATAGTTAAAATACTCGCGTAACGTATTAAAAAATTGTCAACCGGTACGTTCATTCAACGATGAAGACTACAAATTGACATAATTATAACTCAGCAAACCCAACACATTCACATGCTGACCAAGAATAATTCGGCTTCGGTATTTTTTTTGAAGATATCCTTCTTTTACTATAATTTCGTTCGAAAATTATGAGGCTTTCACAGGTCAACTATAATTAAACGACGAACTTCGCTCTTACGTTTTACGATGAGAAATCAACGAGGAAGTGTTGAAGATTTTGCTCTTCTTAATTGGGCTTGAATGCGACCCATTGAGTACAAAGTGATTAGAAAATATCCGTGAAGGTTTTCCAAGAGTAATGTCATCCTTATAAGCATATTATAAAAAGCAAAATATTTCAAAGTTTAGATCTCAAGAATTTTACATCAATCAGATAACCCTATTTTTATAGTTTGCAGAAACGAGGCGTCAATGATAACCCCGTCAAAAAATAATACATAAGGGCAACTTTAAAACGTTCATAAAGAATACAATCTTACACAGAGCTCTGTCAAAAAGAACCAAATTTGTTTACGATACGTACCTTGGCTGTAGTGTAATCTACTACTTTTTTGGTAACTTGATCACATTTATTTCCGACTAATAACTTATTCACATTTTCGCAAGCATATCGATCGATTTCTTCTAGCCACTGTTTTAAATCATTGAACGACTCCAGATCTGTACAATCATATACAATAATAATTCCGTGAGCTCCTCTATAATAGCTGGAAGTGATAGTACGGAATCTTTCTTGGCCAGCTGTATCCCACTAAAGTAAACAAAATAAGATAAAAACAAACTGATTAGATTTTGATCAAAAGATCGACCATAAAATGTGACATCAATTCGAAGCACACTACAAAAAAAGAATTGAATTTTTGTATCTTATTACATCAATTTCGTTTTCAAATTTTCGAGTTCTCATGTTTTTCTTTCTCCCCCCCCCCCCACACCGACGTTAAATGGAGCTCTTTTGAAAGGAGAGATCGAGCAATACAAGAGTCTTTCAAGGTATTTTTGGATACCTCCGACTTCTGCGGAAATTGAGCTCTTCTATTGATATTTTCTTCTATATCCGGCTCAATCTTTTTTCCTTTCAATTACCATCTGTTCGTTGAACCAACAAGAAATTATGCCGACAGTAACCTCTGTGACTCAGTACGCGACGTCTCCAGAAACTCAGAATATGTACACACGAGTGTATACCTAGTTCGTTACCAAACTCATTGTTACTTTTCGCAGCAGTCTACTCTTCTTTCAACACCTAAATTGCTTGTCAGTGGGTGAAAACGAACAGAACTAACGAAGATTTATCGATTTGGAAGAAACCTGAAGAAACTCTTATCAGAAAAATGCTCGTGATAGAGCACTATCACAACAACTAAATCCAAGAGAGGATTCTGAATGAGACATAAGATTGAAGTAAATAGGGCTCGCGCTATCAACAAATTTTTCATCAAAGAAATGAACAAACTTGATCTGCAAGCACCAAATTGTTATGAAAAACTTGAAGAAATAAAATTATTATTGGAGTAGGATGATAATTTTGGTTTTCGGAAAGATTTTTTTTGACGAAATAAAATAGCCATTTTGGTTTTCTGTAATGTTTTTCCGTAAAGCAAGTAACCAAGTCGATTCGGAGAGGAGAAAACTAACGGAACGCAATCTGCGATCTTACCTTCGATGAATTTCGTTATAATTAGATTATTCATCATCAATATTACACTCTCTGTTCTTATATACTCACAATTTGTAATTTAATGGTTTTTCCATCCAAATCGATCGTTCTTATTTTCTGAAAACACGAAAAACCGGGTAAAATTATAGAAAGTAAGATCAAATCGAACTCATTTCTTAAGTATGAGTAGAATATTCTGCGGTTTTTGTATTTAGTCACTCTTTGAGTATCAAACTTTTTTCTCAGAATAATTGACATTACAGTAATTAGTCACAAAAATAATTAACTCGATTTCTACGAAGAATTGTCCACGGAAACGGGATACGATCTCCACCAGGTGTAACCTCTTCTCATTTCAACAGAATTTCAGATTAAGAATAATATTCATACTTACGAAGTCCACACCGATGGTGCTGATGTAACTCTCTGTGTACGTATCGTCCTGTAGGAAAGAAATGATAGAGAATATCAGCCTTAGTAAAAGAGTAGTCACCTGTTGTATCGTGTGCTACTTACCGCAAATCTAAGAAGTAAACACGACTTTCCTACACCTGAATCACCAATCAGCAGGAGTTTAAACAAATAATCACTGTAAAATAGGGAAATTGTATTAAAAGTGATGTAAAATTGCTTCAGTACACCATATGAATAAACTTTTATTTGAAAAATAAATCCTGGAATTGTAGCAGTGACCTCTGATACCGAAGAAGAATAACGCATCAAACAAGTTGTCCTCGGTCATTTTTCAATATTCAATCATCCTATCCCTCAAAAACAACAGCGATTATAAAATTTTTTGGTTAATGATTTTAGTCTACATAATTTCAATTCTTCCATGGAGGAATCTAGAATAGTTGGAGAGACGGCACACGATAGACGTATGTGAAGTGGGACGAATAAGAATAATGTATTCGAGTAAATTGAAATATTTCATCACAAAGTTCCAAATTTCAGATAAATCGAAAGTCCTCTCTTCGAAAAATGGTATTCAAAGTAGATGACTCATAAAAATACGTGTTAAAACACTACTCTAGAATAATACGGATACAAATAACTCACTATTCCGGATTCATTATGGCAGAAGAATAAAGAATGACAATTCAACCAAATGAGGTGATACAGAATAAAATTCAATTGAAATGTAGAAGAGTTCAAGCAATTACTACTAGCTCTTTTCCACAAAACTTATCTCCTTTTCGTCAACATGGCGAATTGTTTCAGGCACAGGGGGAAAAATTGGAAATTTCAAAGAGAGAAAAAAAAAAAGGAAAGAGGATTGACCAAGTGACGACGTGAACTAGAAGAGTTGAGTGTCGTGTGAGTGAATGCTCAGACCATATAATAGAATAGACTGAGCATAGTAATTAGTAATGATATGTATCATAAGAATGATTTTTATTTGCAGATGAAGGTCCCGCTAGGAGCAGGAGTGGGCGCGAATCATTCACCATCAATTCGATTCAAGATTTTAAATCCTTCTTTGATGATTTGTGATTTGTATTGAGTCAAATCATTTTCAAAATGGGAAAATGATTTGTGATTTGGGATTTGGATTATTTTTCTGATCAGTCAAATACTTCTTGAATACTTCTCAAATCATTTGCAAATCATACAGAAATGATGAGAATCATCAATCGGGTGCCTCATCAATCATGGCCGCCTCGAAGGAAGGCCGGAACTTGCAGATCTGGCAACAGCTAAGTGAGCCACGGCCACCTCTACTTAGGCGCTATAGGGGGAGGTATAATGGACAACCATTTTGATTGCAAAAGAGCCCGACCGCTTTTGTTTGTTGCTCGTTGCATGAGACGGAAGTGGCCCTGCTCCTGTTTTTTTTTTTTTTTTTGCAATCAAAATGGCTGTCCAACATACCTGCCCCTATAGGACTGTTTTCCTATGACATCACATATCGATACTCATTCGATAGTATCGCGATAGTATCGCGAAATATCGCAAACAGATTAGGTTTCTATTGAATAACTGTAGCAAAACTACCCAACGTTGCTCCAACTGACTTGTTGACTCCCTTATGAATAACATTGGGAGCAAAGATCATTACTTAAATAATTCAAAATTAGAAATAAATAAGAAATCAGAGATATATATTTAAAATCTATTATGTTCTCAGCGTCTGTTCATCAACTTGTAGTATCTAAGAAATTCCTTATTTTTAATTAGGAACACGTTGATCTTAGCTCACTGTGTTATTCTTATGAGAGTCAACATGCCAGCTGGAGCAAAGCTCTTAAGCAACTCAAAGCCTGCTAGCGTTTATCCGCTGATTGACATCACAGAAAACTGGGCTATAGCGCCTTACCTCTACTAGTGATGGGCAGTTATTGGTTATATAACCGCCTAATTCAGTTTATTCTGGTAAAATAACCGGTTTATTTGTGATGCACAAAAAACCGGTTGATAGAGCGCAATAACCGATTAATCGCCAAAATCATAAATTATTTTTTTAAATTTAAATTACCGCTAGATTTGCTAGAATTTGACAAATTTGATTTTTTCAAAACATCAAGCAGCAGAGTGCCGAAAGCTTTTATAGAATTGAGGCATTTCTTAATTATTATCACGGCACCTCAGAGTCTAAGAGACCTCTCCTCTCCTTTTTTTTTCAATTTTTTCAATTTTGAGAACAAAAAACGTGGAAGACTTAAGCGCTCCTAGCGGAATTTTTTGGGAACTGAAAGCAATCCAAATAACCGCCGATTAACTGGTTTATTTGAGTGATTTCAACCGGTTAACCGGTTATGATGATCTTCAATTAACCGTTCAACCAGTATATTGAAATAACCTATAACTGCCCATCACTAACCTCTACTACAGGCCAAACAACTGTATACGCGGCAACAATGACACGCCATCCTTAATTAACACAGGTGCTTATGGAGTGAACCACTATAATGAGTTGTAACTCAGAAAATAGGACGTTCAAAGAAAAATTGCTCAGAACAAAAATTGTTGGCCTTTAAATTTTCTCATTAGAAGGGTCAACTCAATTTTTTTATGAGAGATGTTTTTTTACATAGAAAACGTTGGACGGCAGCAACGTTGCCAGGCTCAGTTGTTTGGCCTGTAGTAGAAGTGGCTGTGAGTAAGCCGACCGTTTACATGTAAATTAATGCAAAATTTTGCAAATTGAGTTCAATACAGTCATTTTCTGATAGAAAATTTGATGGCCCACAATTTTTGTTCTCTTCAATTTTTCATCAATTTCAAGTTTCAACATGTACTCACTGATTCTCAAAAAACCACTTCTTATCACTTTTCCCTCATAACTCATAAGAGCGCATGTAGTAAAAGTTGGCCTACTGTCACAGCATTGCCGTTATGTGCATGTTCCGGCCTTCCTTCAAGGCGGCCATGTGAGAATACATAACAGCAATCCGAACTCTGAAGAAATATCTGAATGCTTATGATATGTAAGACCTTTTTCTTTGGATTGCCACTGAGTGTGTGTTGTATGTAAGGGTTGGAACCTTTTGCCAAAACCAGTACAGAACCCATTGGAACCACTGAAAAATTTCTGGGAACCGAAAGGAACTGAGAACTGGAACCTTTTCAAGCAAAGTGTGACAGAACCCTTTGAAACCAGAACAAGCTTGGAACTGGAACCAAAACCCAAACCAGAACCAATTTGATCATCAATTCTGGTTCCACATTTTTCATTGGGCAAAAGCCATATAGCGGAGTGAAAATAGAGAAAGAGACCTAAAAGAAGTCTGACAGAAACAGAACTACTTTTCTGTAAACTGTCATTCTTTGGTTCTTGATTTGGTCCAGGCAGCGCTAGCGTTGCGCAAAAATTTTCAAATTTTTAAAATCTTTTGAAAATATTACCATCTGAAAGAAAATTTTCCCCTCTTCAATTTTGTTCCTTACAACATCACACCTAAATTCATTATTTTCAGAGAAATTTAAGGAAAACTAAAAAATCACCTTTAGTTTTGAGTCACAATCACCGGTTGATCACCCCCGTTTGCTTATCAGTATTTTCTATACATTTTACCCAGGCGACGCTAGCAAATCTACAATATGCCCGGTCCAAATCAATATTTCAATTGTTGCGTCATCAAACTAAAATTAAAAATCAATATGGTAAGCAAAAACGGGAGAGCACAAGACTGATGCTGCTGTACAAGATGGAGTGGACGTATACCTGCATATCTACAATTTGCAAAAAATGATCCTTCATATATAATATTTGTAGCACAAATACCTTTTTTCACTGATTGTTGATCATTTATTGTCACCAGGACGCGATAGTAACAAAATAGGTGTACTTCTTTTACACTGTCTCTCATGCAGAAATTTGGTAACGGGCATTTTTCCGCGTAAATTGGCATTTTTATGGAAAATTGATAATAAACTAATTTAAAGTACGCAGAATTTTCTGTAAATCAGTTATCTACTTGTTTACTTGAGAATGCATAGTTTTTTTAAATAATTGCATTTGAAAGAAATTTCTCCATAAGAGCAGATGAAAAAGTAGTATAGGTACCTATTTTAACACAGAGAGGCGCTCCACTGGCGCTTGGTGGACCGTTTTGAACTTTTGGAAGTGGGTCTTGTTTTTTGGTGGAGTGATCTATAACTATTCGCATCCGGCCGCTACTGTAGGAGCACTAGTGTCAGGATACCATTAGGTGATTGGAGTTTTCTGCCATAAGAGCAAGTACATAAAAAATCAAGTCTAACGTTGTCAATATCACTTTTCATGAAGAATTTATAAGAATAAAAATGTTCAGCACTGTTATTTTCTTTCAGATGAGTCCAGCAATTTCAAATTTCTATAATCACATTTTGGTACCCATCAGTAGATTAAAGATATATGTTCTGCGCCAGTATGCGCCAACGCTGTTTTCAGGATGATTTTTCAGGTTTTTGAAGGCAGTTTTAAAAATGAGAAAATTGAGAAAAAGTGCAGATTTGATAGAAAAATTTATATATTTTATTAAAATTTGATGACATGTATGTTCTACGCCAGTGTGCGCCAGCACTATTTTTCTATGCGCCAAGCTCATTTTTTAACCCTAAAAAAAATCTTCAATTTCCCTAATTCTTTGAAAAAATCATCGAATGTCCCTAATTTTTTGAAAAATCGTCAAATTTCCCTAGTTTTTCTCACTGAATATTCAGCTGTTTTTAAAGCAAATGTGGGTTATTTCACTCTATTTTTCTTCTTTTCCGTTTCAAAAATTTCAGAACTTTTATACCAAATTTCTATCATTTTTCACTTTTTTTAACCCTAAAGAAATCATCCAAGGTAGGTATCCAGTAAAGTTCATTATCCAAGGTAGAGTAAAATTTATAATCCAAGGTAGGTACACAGTAAATTTTATGATCCGAGGATGTTTTACGTCACTGTGCTTTTTCCTATGCGCCAACAACTTTTTGATGTGCTCCAGATTCCTGTCTATTTTCATAATTTTTCTGGATATGATGCACATTTATTTGTTAGAGAATTTGGAGAGGATTATGATAACATCAAATTGATACCAAATAATGAAGAAAAATATATATCATTTTCTAAAATTATAAAATATGATTCCAGTTTTAAAAATGTAAAAGATGAAATAATTAACTTTAATATTGAATTAAGATTTTTAGATTCATATAAATTTCTATTAAGTTCATTATCTGAGTTAGCTAAGAATTTGAAAAGATGTCACTTAAAAAATTTAAAGAGATACCTAATGAAAAAACACCTAAAAACCTATCTGAGATGGAAAAGAAGTATTTATTTAAACTACTAAGTAAAAAATTAGCTTATCCATATGATTATTTGAATTCATTGAAAAAATATGATGAAGAAGAACTACCTTCAAAGGATAAATTTTATAATCTATTGAATGATGAATAATATGTTGATGATAAAGAATATTATTATGCACAAGAAATTTGGAAGTATTTTAATATTAAAAATAAATTATGAAAGAATTTACAATGTTATACAATACAATAGATGTACTCCTACTAACTGATATCATGGAAAATTTTTGGGAAACATCTCTCAAAATATATAAATTAGACCCAGTTTGGTATTACACAACTCCTGATGGTTTTGCTTGGGATTGCATGCTAAAAACTACTAATCAAAAGTTGGAATTAATAACTGATGTGGATATGTTATTGATGTTTGAAAGAGCAAAAGGAGGAGGAATTTCTCAATGTTCAAATAGATATGCCAAGGCTAATAATAAATACATGGGGAAAAAATTTGATAAAACTAAGAATTCTTAGTATATTTATTCAATATTTAGATGCAAATAATTTATATGGGTGGGCTATGTGTGAATATTTACCTTATGGAGGATTTGAATGGAGAAAACCAGAATATTTTAATGAAGAAAGAATTCTAAAAATGAGAGATGATCAGAAGCTTGGATATCTTTTTGAAGTGGATTTGAAATATCCTAAAGAATTATGGAAAAAACATTCCGATTTACCCTACTGTCCTGAAAATGTAATTGATGGTAGACAGCTTCCAAAATTATTTACAACATTGCATGTATGATGAAAAGAAGTATGTTCTTCATTACAAGAATCTTATAAGCAGGCTCTTAGAGCAGGATTAAAATTGGAGAAAATACATAGGGTTATAAAATTTGATCAATCTGATTGGATGAAAGTATATATTGAAAAAAATACTGAATTAAGACAAAAAGCCAAGAATGATTTTGAAAAAGATTTCTTTGAACTAATGAATAATTCTGTTTTTGGAAGAACAATGATGAATGTTAGGAAGCATGTGGATATAAAATTAATTTCAGAAGGTGAAAAATATACCAAGTATGTTTCAAAGCCTAATTTTGAGAAATCAACATTACAAATGAAAAGAACAATGATTAAATTCAATCAACCAATTTATGTTGGAGAAGCCATTTTAGATATTTCAAAAACATTAATGTATGACTTTTATTATAGACTAAAAGAAAGATATGGAGATAGAATAAATTATTATATACTGATACTGATTCATTGATAATTTCTATAAAAACAAAAGACTTCTATGAAGATATGAAAGATATGATTGATGAATTTGATACATCAGATTATAAGAAAGATAATATTTATAACCTACCACAAGTCAACAAAAAGGTATTAGGTAAGTTTAAAGATGAGATGAATGGGAAAATTTTGGAGGAATTTATTGGACTACATAGCTTCTAAATTATATTCTAACAAAGTTTTTGCATCAAATAATGATGCAATGAAAAAGGCTAAAGGAGTAAAGAAGAATATTGTTAAAAATCAGATAACTCATAATGATTATAAAATATGTTTAGAAAAGAAAATAATTAAGACTATTAAACAGAAAATGATAAGGAGTAGGCTACAAAACATAATATTTATACCATTGAACAGAATAAAAGAGGATTAAATCCTTTTGACGATAAAAGATATTTAGTTGATGGGCAAACTGATACATTACCCTGGGGTTGTTATAATACAGTAACAAGAGATAAATTTATTCAACATTTGAAAAATCTTAATAAAAAGGGAATTAATGCAAATTACAGTCGGACCTCTCTATAACGAACCTCCAAGGGGACAGAGAAAATGTTCGTTATATAGAAATTTTGTTGTATAGAAAGTCTTTTTTTTTTTTTTTTTTTTTATTCTCAAAGTTACATTTTCATGTAGGTACTGTATACTGTGCATATTAGACGTAATAAATGAACTTAGGTAAGTACATACAGTGTATACATATGTATTGTACATACAAATATAAGTCGGACAATTATTCAGGCAAAACACAATACTTGCGGATATCTTGCTGCACTTTAGGAAGCCCATACTTGCTCGCGACGTTTTAAAGAATACGAAAATCTAAGAAGCTCATACATTCACTGTGCTCACCATTAGTAGGCTGTCAATTCACAACCCACGGTTTATCTTTTTCTCATCCGGTTTATCATTTTCTCACCCGCCCGATGCAAGCAAAATCGTGACATCTAACTCGAGAAATACACTTTATATTACCGTTTTTTACTGTATTTTAGGCTTCTGAACGGTGAAAAAAGATTCGTAATATAGAAATTTTTTTCGTTATAAAGAAACATTTTTATATGGAAATTTCAAGGGACCAGCTCAAAAGTTCGCTATATAGAGATTTTCGCTATATGGAGGTTCGTTATAGAGAGGTCCGACTGTAAATATCATAACATATATTAGGTACATATGATTAAAAATGGAAAATGTTCAAGTTGGTGATTCTATATATGATGAAATTAGTAGACTAGCTAAGAGAAATTTTGAAGCTATGCTAGATTATTATGTACGTGATCATGGATATGAATCTGGAGATGAATTTGATGTGGATGAACCAGATAACCTTTCTAATAATTCTGACTCAGAAGCTAAAGCTTATGAGGATGAATAAATATTAATTACATACATAATTTATTTCAACATCAGATTCAAAATCATTATGAGGATAACTTTTTATTTCTTTTTCAACCATTCTTGATAAAGCACTCAAATGAGTACCTAATAATATTTAACATAAATTTAGTATATTTTATTCTTTTAGATTCAGGTAAATGTTGAATTTTATCAGAAAGTAGATCCATTAATGTTTCATAATTTGATCTTGTTCTACAAACAGGATCTTTAAAATATGGTATTATATTTTGAATATCAAATTCATCTTCATCAACTAAAGAATCCTTATCTAGACCTCCATTTATTCAGGAAAAACTTTTTAATAAGCTGTTTTTCTCTTTTCTTATATAAATATAAATGTCTGATTATATGACTTAGGATTAAAATCCTGCCGCATGATTAAAGACAATAAAAATATTAAAAGGTTAAACTTTTCACTAGAAATAATTTCTAAACAAAACACTTCAAATTTAATTTGAAGTGAAAGTCTCTGTTCAACTGAAGTCATTGAATACCTATGTTAAATAAGTTTATACATATTTTCAACTCTTAATTGCATACAAGATCTAATATAATCCATATATTTTTCATTACGTATATCTGTTAATCGATAATTTAATCGTGTATGGTAAATTTTTAATTTAAATAATTCATGAATATTATAAAATTGATTTAAATTTGTCCATTCTTTATGTAATTCTTGAATACATATATGCTCATCTTCTGGTATATTTTTCTCAATTTCTTCATTATAAAATGACATAAATTTATCTCGTACTATTATTAATTTTATTTTTGGTAGTATTGTTCATCATTTTTATATGTTTTATTTTCATCTTTTTGAAGACTTGATTTGGTTCTAGATTTTCTACACATTTAGAATCGAAAAATATTATAAGAATTTTGAAAACAATATAATATATAAAACCCCATTAAAAGCATTGAAAAAACGTTAATGGTGTAAAACAACCATTTCTGGTTCTACAACATTTTCCCGACAGCGGTTTTCCGAAACGACATTTTTCCGACACCCTTTCTTCTCGACACGACGCGACATATCTCCGACAAGACATTATCCCGTCAACCAAAGCCCCGACAAGCAAATTTTCCGACACGACATCCTTCCAAAAATAATTTCCGACACGACATTTTCCCGACACGCCATTTTTCAAAAATTTTTTTTCGACAAAACATTTTCCCAAATTTACAAACTTACATTATACGCTAAATTGTTGAGGTACTCCAACAGAGGTAAATTTTCATACTCTACTGCAATATTCTCCAGCCGTATTTGGACATCGCGCCATTTTTTTGTCGGAGCATTTTTAACTTTTTTGCCGAGAGCGAGCTCCTGTAAACATATCTCCGTGTGACCCTGCTCTTTCTGAAATTCAGTAAGAGCAGAGTACAGATCTGGATGGTCCTTCCCCACCACCTGCCGGAACCTGTTATGCCAGCCCTCGCTGACATTGTTTGTGCGATGTGATTTTTGGAGGGCTGTGGCGTACTGGTTCCACAGGGGTGGGGGATACCGCGGTGGAACAGCTCGCCTCTGGCCTCGAGCAGGTGTTCCTACGATGTAATTCTTTCGAAAGAAGTCAAATACTGGTTGCAGTCCAGCGGGGCAGACTCCGCGCAGGGTTCTGTAGGCGCTAGGGACGTCATGAACTGGCACGAAAGCCAAGCAGATCAGCATATGCGTCTTTTGTTTAATTGTCCGGTCTTCCTCATTGCGGTATGCCGCTTGCAGTCCGGCAGCTTGGACCTGCCGATCAATGATTTGCCCGAGATGGAAGAAGCATCCTGAGACCGCAATCCCGGGGAACACAGCCTCGCACGCCTTGATTATACATTTGGAGCATGACTATGCTCTGATACGTCTGTACCTTGAACTACTTTTAGGGCTCCATTTTCTGCGTCTATTATAGTGACAGCGCGAGCTGAACATAATCCAGCTTTTCGCTGACGGCACTCCCAATAACTTCTTCCATTGCGTTCTCGGGTACGGTAGTAAACGTAACCGTCAAGGTACAGCTGCTTGCCGACAATTCGTCCTGCCATTTTTGTGGTTTACTGTTACAATTAACACGCAGATTGAAGAATGACGAAGAATGCGAAGAAGGCTTCAGGTTTGAAATTATTATCACAAATTCCACGCAAGCAAATTATTGTGTCGGAAAACTTATGTCGGGAAAAACTTATGTTGGGAAAATGTCGTGTCGAAAATATCTTATGATAAGTGTCGGGAAAAAATTTTGCGGCAAAATGTCGTGTCGGAATAATGTTGCGTCGGTAAAATTGCTTGTCGGGAATGAGTAGTGTCGGAAAACCGCTGTCGGGAAAATGTTGTAGAACCCAAATCAACAGGTGGAGAGATCATTGGAAATTAGAGATCTTGAATAGAATTTTGTGAGCTTACAAAGTTCAGCTGCGATGATTTTTTAGGGTTAAAAAAGAGAAAAACGACAGAAATTTGATACAAAAGTTCTGAAATTTTTGTACCACTGGAGAAGAAATGAAATGACCCACATTTGTTTTAAAAACAATTAAATATTCAGAGTAGAAATTAGAAGATTTTCAGGTCTTTCTAGAGCACATCAAAAAGGTATTGACGCATAGGAAAAAACACAGTGGCGCAAAACATCCTTGGATCATGAAATTTACTGTGTACCTACCTTGGATGATGAATTTTACTGGGTACCTACTGGATGATTTCTTTTCAAAGAATTAGGGGAATTCGACAATTTTTTCAAAGAGTTAGGGAAATTAAAGATTTTTTTTCTTTAGGGTTAAAAAATGAGCTTGGCGCATAGAAAAATGGTGCTGGCGCATACTGATGTAGAACATACATGTCATCAAATTTTAATAAAATATATAAATTTTTCTATTAAATCTGCACTTCTTCTCAATTTTCTCATTTTTAAAACTGTCTTCAAAAACCTAAAAAATCATCCTGAAAACAGCGTTGGCGCATACTGGCGCAGAACATATATCTTTAATCTACTCCCATCAGTCACCAAATGGTCTGAATACACCAATCAAAAAGCCGCATTCTATTAGACCACTAGAGGGCGACTCTTTAGCGGCCGGATGCGAATATTAGAGCATCTAAAGCACCCAAGTGACACGCACCATTTTGGCTCCTAGTAAGAGCGTACTCCCATAACCATAAGAGCCCATGTTAAAGTTGTAATTTTTGAGAGAGGATTTGAATCTTGACCACTGCCAGTGTCGCCGTTGTTGGTGTAAGGCTAGGGGATAATTTTGTTTGGCCGTAAGGCGCAATGTTAATAAAATTGATTATACCACTCAAAATAATAATTTTTTGCAATAAATGAAAAGAACAAAAGTTTGAGCTCTTTTGATTCTGAAGACCCCTGCCTGAGAAAATTTACTCTTTGAAATTACACAGTGAGAGAAACCTTCTTCCTTTTCTTTTTCCTTCAAAACTAGCAAATGTACGCGAGTATTTACTCTTTTGTCGACAATAATCAGTACAATTTGTACTCTGTTTCAACTACAGTATGACTGCAAAGATACTCAATTTTATTTTCAATCCTCCAAAAAACATTGTTTTGAGTTGTAAAATTAAAAATTTATGAATTACTTTTTTCCTTCTTGAAAATATCTTGTCAACCTGATTGACGTTGAAGTTATGCTGATGTCTAAAACAATTTAAATAATATAATGAAATACCTTGAAGTATGATTCAACGATTCAACACGTGCCATAATATGGAGGATTATGTACACTGAAACATTACCATCATGCTTCAATATTTTCAATAATTTCAATATTTTAAAAATAATTATACATAGGCTATTCTTCTTACTTATTCTGAGTAGTCTATGCTATAGAATGTTGTAAAAATCAAGTTTGTATGTTCTTTATTATGATTTATTTATGTTAGGTACTCACATTGGAAAAGAAAAGAAAGAGAAATCAATAAAGGAGATAAAAATTAACAGAATGTACCTATCATTACACATTTAATAGAAACAAAAAACGTGTAGCCAAACAAGTAACTGTAAAATATATTTCAAACCCTTAGGTACTAAAGACATATCACAATGATTCTATTAAAATGACATAGATTACATTACAGCTCAATTGTAAAAGAAAAACTTACATATTGATAGAAAACATTGAGGATCACATTTTGTTCATTTTTGTATGACAGTGACTAGAGCTTCAGCATTCCAATTGAACGCAGTTGCATTAAGGAATTCACCTAGCAATGTAATTGGGGCTAAAACTCCTAAATCTGGTCTTTGATATGCTGAAAGCAATCGTTCTGGCATATCATCGCCAAAATCATACGTCATTCTTTCATATTGTAAAAGAATTGGCGAAAAGTAAGTAGTTTTGGGTTTCAAAGTGGACGTCCAAATACCTTCCATGAGGAAAGCAAATTGGAATTCAAAATCACCCCATAGTTTCAACTCCGAATTAATCTGTGACATTCTAAATGAGGAGTTACCATCAGTAGCTGTGAAATTATCATAGGACCATATGAGATATTGATCCAGAACGTGGGCGTGCAACCCAACATTGTATTCTCCAGTAGGAATGATGGTGCTGGGTGGAAGAACTCCCGACCACCATTTTTTTATTTCGCCAGAAAGACCTACCTGACCAAATAGATTTCCTTCAAGAATCTTGAACAGGTATTTACCGTACGGCCTATAAGTTGTTGAAGGATATTCATATCCCAGAGGCTTCATGTGAAATGAAATATCGCCTTTCCAGTGAAACTGGCCATTTTGGTCGAAAAGACCAATAATCAAGATTTGTGAGTAATCGGCAAAAACCCAATCGTGTAACTTGTTGAATGCGGAAACGTCAAAACGGTCAATACCCGACGGATTTGAAGTAAAATATACTACGGATGAGTAAACGCGATTTGAATGAATTAGATCCTTGAATAAGTCAGGCAACATTTTTGGTAAGGCTATGGAAAATTCTCCGTCGAACCATTTGATGTAACTATTGTTGTGTTTCTGTGGCAATAGGAACACACCTTCAAAAGATGACGCACCCTGGTAGAAGCCGGACCATTCAACCGGATAGACAAGCGTATCGGGAGTCGCATACCAAGCTAGAGTTGATATATTGAGCACTACAGGCAATTTTCCATTCCATTTTCCGTGGTCACGTACAGTTAATGTACCGTTTAGTTTGGGCAAGGAAAGCCAATTTCTTCTGACAGGAGTGTGGAAAGATAATTCTTCCTCCTTGGAAAGTGCATTTCTTTCCTCGTCTAGGAATATTGTAATACCACCTGTCCAGTAGAATGTGTCCTCGTCAACGTAATAACCTTTCAAGAGTACGGGAGCAAGAACGGAGCATGTATCGGCAATGGTTTGAACGCTGACTTCAAGCAAATTCGGTTCGTCGGCCAGGTCACCAAGAATGATTTTTGAATAGTAGACACACTCGGGTTTTAGCTCAACGCATGTATAATTGACATTGCTAGATACATTGAACAATTCTATTGAAAAATCACCTGTCTTATTTATGATCTTGAAACCACTGTTCAGAGAATCTGAAGCATTTGGACTCCAGACAAGATTCTGATTGTGAAAAGTATTGACCAAAATTTCTCGTGGCGAATGATATGCATATTGCTTCTCCTTACGAAAAACATCTACTTGTCTTGTTTGTAAAGTTATGTTACATAAAGGCAGTTTAAAAGCCTTATCCGAACCTTTTGCGTCAATACTTGGAGTGTGATTTGAAAGCCAATCGGATATATATTTTGGCAGATCCGCAACAGAATCATTTAGTTGTGATGTCCATTCTGGAACAGCCGGTCCCAGACTTGGACCAATCCTTTCCAAGTACGGACTGAAACGATGATACTCTTGTTTCAATTCTTCAAATTTTTGCCTAGCATTTGCATCCAAAACACTTGAAGGGTATTGGTGGTTGGAAGAGGGAGTAAACCAGTAAGATAAATCTGGCTGGTCAAAATTTGCACATGAAACCAGTTCGTTATTTTCATCTACTACCTTTATAATATTTCTTGGGACGTGAGTCAATTTGCCAATATTAGCGCACATAACCCCAGCTAATGTCGTTTTCCTAATTTCGGTCAGTTGTTCTGAAAATGAAAAATGTGACGAATGAATACCAGACTTTCAACGTAAATTTCAAGGTTGAAACCAATTAGTTGGATTATAGTACTCTATTTCTCTCTCGAATTTCAACTAAACTATTGTGAAATGTATATGACACGAGACAATTATTATGCTTACATATGAGCCTGGAGGCAAAAATTATGAAAGAGGTAAAGAATGAGTTTCATTCAAAATAATTACTATGCGTGATGAAGTAAATTTTTCTCGGAGTCGGGGGTGATTACCTATAAGTTATATTTTTTTAAAAAATTTTCTACATTTTTTGAAGGGGGCAATGATTCTTAGAGTTCTGACAGGAGGTACCTTCAGTTTCCGCCGCCTACGCTCCTATTCCAAAATTTTAATGGTGGCCAAACAATTGAATTCAGAAGTCCGGACAGTTGATAGAAAATATCAAATTACGTACGGGAAGAGAGATTAAAGAAATGACAAAAAATGCATTCTCTACTTTTTCAGGGGTGGATTCAGCCACACATTTTCGGGGGGATATTCACATTTTCGGGGAATATTCCATTGTCTGAGAATTTTTCTTCTCGCTTCGCTCGGAAAATTTGGTCTATTTGCGTTATTTCAGCCTGTTTTTGGAGTTTTTTTTTGGGGGGGGGGGGGAGGGGGACTTCCCCCCCCCCCACCCCTGATTTTTTTCTCACGGGGTTTGAACTTGCAATCTCTCGCGCACCAAACGTATGTAAATATTGAAATAAAAAAAAAAAAAAAACAGAAATTTGTTTCCTTGTTTCATAATTCTCTCCTTTCTTATTAAGTCATCCAATATTATGTAGGCTACGTGAATTCCTATTACCGTATGTTGAACTAATTGTTTCCTCACCTGGCGAAAATGCTTGAGGTTTTTCGTTTGTTTCGTACCAATAACGATCTCCATACTTTACTCGATAATATTGATCTGCCAATAAACAAGTTGATGTTGGCCCTACTATACTTCCTGGGATAGGTTTCTCAGACAGAGCGCCGGTAAACAAATCAATATCTTGCACTGACCTGAAAGTATGAACATTTCTCAATTGAATTACGTTCAAAGTATTGTTTGTGCCTAGGATGGTCAGTATATTGATGAGAAAAATCTTAAAGGCTTAGAAAAAATAAAATCATAAAATTTTGATTCTCGAAACTTTGTCGAAAAACGTAGTCCTTCTCAAGTTTCAGCTGGAGGTAATAAATTCTTTCATGCGTTTCCAAACCAAATCAAAACAATAAATATTTTGACAATTTATGGAAACTTTAAGCTAGTGGCTATGTAAAGTATTCCGAACAATAACATGTACAGCAGATTACTTGGTGAAATAAGATGACGGGATCTTTCGTGTTCACATGTGATGGTGACGCGTCGCGTCCTGGTGTAACAAAATACGTGTAAAAGACGCTGTGCGTCGATTTTCACATGGTGTCTTACGGTTCACGAAAAAATAACGGTAGGGGAAATATAAATTCCCATATCCTCTTCTATCGACGACACCGTGTTTTTCCAAAAGGTTGTTCCCATATGTAACCCGGTAAACAATCTGAAGGACTCTGAAGGTCTCTGAAGCACTCTGAAGCACTTGGGAATTACTACCCCTGTTTTTCCCTTTCAAAGCCTGCTTGAAGCCCGCTTGAAGCACTGAGAAGCCCAGTTGAAGCCCTGATCAGGGCTTCGAGAGGACTTCAAGGGGAATTACTACCCTTATGAAACCCTGATCAGTGCTTCAACAGGTGCTTCAGACAAGATGAATATTTATCGGGAATAGAAAGCTTTCATATTTTAGCCTATAATTGCTGCGGAGTGGTCGAAGCATAACTAGAAAAATATAAAATGAAATAATTCACTCACTTGTAGAGTCGGGAAATGTTTTTTTGAGCTTCGCTTGTAAAAATGGGCTTCAAGTCGTCAAAAGTTTTGACTTCTGATAAGTTACAGTATTTTCTCCATTCTACGTAACCGGGTAAACCGTGGTCACGTCCTCTTTGAATATCGTACGAAATTGACTCTGGGCTGAGGAATGTGGATCGTTTTTCGCGTTCTTCATTTTTCAATCCCTCATTTCCTTCAAAATCTTCTGGGTTCTAACGGAAAAATCAAAAAAAATACTTCAAAATTGACTCACAAAATTGATGTTTTCTTTTTGCGGATGACGACCACTATGTCATATTCCAATTTCATATTCCATCTCTCTCCCTAGGATTACCGGATTCAGGATTCATATCCCAGAATGAAGACACGATTAGATGGATTTGAAGAAGAACGAATCGTGCAGTCCAATACCTTGAGTGAAGAAGAAAAAAAAAGAAGACTAGGAGGTCAACAGACGGTAGAGACCTTCCAATTTGTTTACCGGTATTCATATTTACTCCCAGTTCAAATAAGCTGCATCTAGTTTGCGACCCTGAGAGTACTTTTTGCGCCCCAACTGAAAAAAAAAATGAAGACCCAGTTTGCGGCCTAATTGAAATGAAGGTTTGAGCCATGGAAAATGTAACAGTAAAGGAATCCAAACTTTTATTTTCTCATTGTTTCTAAGTTCGTCTCGTAAATCAATTGTGCTTTTATTTAATCTTTTTTGAAGTACGTCGAAAATGTACTGTAAAAGAAAGGCTAAATTGCGTATTATTAACGATTATAAGTTTCGCTTCCACAAAGAGCTGTCCAATAATGTTGAACGATGGGTGCATATATGAAGATTTCTTTTGAGTTATGAGCTTACAGTCGACGACGATCTCAAACACGATCACCCGGCAGCCATGGAGCCTTTTAAGGGACAGCAAGGATTGAATGTGCCAATATTTCCGATCCCTCATCTCCGAAGAGGGGGGGGGGGGGTGCAGTTATGGACTCCGACCGATTAAAGTAATGCGAAAGGTCATTTCAGCAGATGTTCTACAAGTTCTAACAGAAGCTGACCTCACTCAGATAAGGAAGTCGATCTACGGAGCTCGAGATATTTCTGGGTGAGTTACATTCATCTTTGTATTGTGAAAATTATCGAACAAAATTGAAGGAAAGATTTCTACTCGTGAATGACGATGTTACAAACATCCTTATATTTTCTGTTCCAATTAAGTTGGCATTCTTAAGCTCTTGCGATACGATTTTACGGAACGGCTCGTTTGATAGCGTATTTCTCTCTTCACTCAGTTTTCCATTTGCGTCCTATGGCGTAATGCCTACTTAATGGTGAGACAACACATTCTTATCAAGTCACACACGGCAAAAAATCGCTATCTTCTTGTCGCCTGATTACGTCCCGACCCAGTATTCGTTGATTCTGAGCTAAATATCCATACCGCAGTTCAGAATTTTGTTGATTTACCGGTACAAACAACTTTTTTTTACTTTTTTGACTCAAGTTTTACTGACAATGAATAGGTAAGCAGCAATCATTTTCTAAGAGAATATTATTTTTTCCGGCCGCAATTTGGACAGTAAGTGGGATACAAACTGTACATTTTGGGCCGCAAACTGCTGACAGCCTTTCAAATCGATGATAAAGCTCAGTAGAATAGTAAATGGTCGGGGCTTAGCGACAACAAGGGCCACACATCCTTTCCTAAACTCGCTACTTTTTTCTTAACTTAGATAAAACGAATCTTACAATGTTCAGAGTTTGACTTGATATCTTTAAAATATCCTCCCTTTTAATAAGATTTTACCAATTATATCCAATTGTGAGCTGACCGTCAACTCCTTATACCTGAAAAGAGCTAGAAAAATAAGTATAATGTAGGTGCTGTGTTGCTTTTTAGATTGAATTATATGATGTAATGGAAACGATAAAATATGTCGACCGATTCTACCCATGTGAGCAAGCATGCGTTGACATGCAAAAGCTTAAAAATACAAATAGTACGCACGCTATTTATATAAGGTATAGCAACTAAGTAGAAGTATCACAAAAGCATGCCGTCACAATATTTGATTAGATATCGGAAGAAAGAAAAATGATGTACTGAGAAATTGTACGACTGTGGAAGTCTTTTATGAATTCATTTCGAGATTTCAAGAGAAAAAAAATTTGTTAGGGTTCACTTTTACATAATTTGGAAAATATTGACTCATCTTTTAACAAAGAACCCATTTTCAATGAAAATTTTTTTTACCTACCCTATCACAAAATTTTCATAAAGGAATATCAGCAGCTGGAAAGCTACTGATTTTGGCACACTTTTCAGTACCTCAAGCAGCTGATGAGCAGCTGAAGAGCTACTGTTCAGCTACTGAAACGCACATCATTTAATTTCCCTCCCCCCTTAATTAATGATATGCGTTTCAGTAGTTGATCAGCAGTTCTTCGGTAGGCTTATCAGCTGCTGAAAAACTGTGCCAAATTCGGTACTACTTTTCAGTAGCTGATTTAGTCAATTTTTTCGATAGGGTACAGTTCCCTGTGCGGTACCAGTCCATTCCAGCGACTACTCGGTAATGATTATTCCCACTAGAAGCCCTCGAATGCTAAAGGCTTAAGGGATTGAAAAGAGGAAACAGGGTTGCAAATGGGAATTGAATGGGTAGTTTTTCCAAAATCAATCCCGTGGTTCCGGAGGGCTTTGAGTTCGCGTCACTGTTGAAGCCGTTCGAGCTCGAGAATCCGAAAGGCTTCACTTGGGAAAAAACGGAAACAAGAAAATCAACGGGGGGGGGGAAATTCCAGCTATTTTTGCAGTGCTTCTGAGGATCAGATGTTCTCTGCTAAAGTAAGTTTAAATTCTGGTAACTCTATTCAAAAATTTACCAGACGCGGGGTATGGAAAAATTTTAATGACCAAAAATATGTTCAACCAATGAGGTCTCAACCATGAAACAGATTCCCAGCAGGTCTTATTTAGCCGTATGGTACGGTACCGTAGTTTAGAAGACTGTCTTCGCGAGTTCGAGTTTCTTTCCTCCTTTATCAAGCTTATTACCTCTGTCGTTGATATGGAAGATAATTTTTCCGTAGAAATGAAAGTTGATAGTGGTTCTTGAGAAGTTGTCTCAAACGAATCCGTCGAATCATTATTTTTTAATTCGTCGATCAAGAAGTCTACATTGCCTTTCAACATTTCAAGAGATCGCTTTAACCAATAATTCTTTTCATATTTCTTTAGAAACCAACACAAAAAATACAGATTAGTCAAACTTTAGCTTGCTGTATGTAATTTTTTTGTATCCCGTTAACCTAATAGCCTAATACTCCTTACAAATTTGAACATAAATGTTCCATTACCTTTTCCGACTCTTCAGACTTCTTTTCGATTTTTTCTGATATTTTCGTTAATGTTTTCTGTAATTTGGTACGTGATTTATGGTGCATCGGTTCGTTAGAGCTGATCTTGGTATAATATCGTAGCAAAAGAAATTAGTTACCTTGATCGCAGCCCGTGACAATTTAGATGCCGCCACAGCAAAGTGATTGCTGATTGTTGGATCCACATTTTTGTCATAACCAGTCCAATAGCCTTCTTTTCTTGGATATAAGTCCAGTTTCCGCATCATTTCCTCTCCTGGATAGAGGGTGCGAAAAAATTTTACACTTATTCAAATTTTCAAATTTGTTTAATGTAGGTACCTAGATAGAGGCCCACCTAAAATATGGGGTAAGAATTCACTGAAAGTGATATGTTGCATCTGTGCAATCACTATTCGTTTCGTTTCTTGGAAAATGATTTCATCATTCCACTCTGGATGTAAGGATTGGAGTGTATTAGCTATTTTATTATGTTGTTGAGCAAATATCGAACGCATTGACCCAGCTTGAGCGTACTCATTTGGTTGAAAATCTCCTATAACGCAATCAAAACAATAAACGAACCAAATTGTAACGTAAAATCTACCCTATCAAAACAATTGACCAAATCAGCTGCTGAAAAGTAGTACCGATATTTGGCACAGTTTTTCAGCAGCTGATATGGTGCTGTTACAACTACTGACAATACATCAAACCGGTAGGCCTACTTTGTGCGTTTCAGTATAGTTGTTTCAGCACCAAATCAGCTGCTGATATTTGCATAAATTTTTTGATGGGGCATATACTGTTACCTATTCAAAATGACCTTTTCCCAACCTACCTGAGGACGAAAAGTATTTTTTCCAGCTCCAAAGTTTTTCTTTATCTTTCTCTTGATCATGGTTATGTAATTTCCGAGAATCTCTTTCTTTATCGATAATTCCCCATGGTATTTCCTTCTCATACCAAGATTTCATAGATTCTTTTGCACTAGAAGACAACTTCAACAATGATGGTTTCTGATTACTTGTTTCTAGCCACTGAGCTCTTACTGGATCGTAGATCAATTTCCAAGGACCTTTGGGGTCATGGCCCGAACTCCACGCACCCACTATGCTATCATGTAATGACTTATCAGTATTACTTGATTGTCCCTTAAATGCCATACTCCAAGATACTTCAGGATTATATCCTTCCACCGCGGACCGAATGGGCGGCAACCATATGAATTCCTCTATTTTGTTAGGTAATTCAAGGAGGCCGTTGACATATTTTCTCAAAGATCCACCAAGGTATTCAGTATTTCCATATAATAATGATCCGTCCAAAAAGCTACTAACTTCGTTCAATTGTTCTCTGGGACCTAAATTAGAGAAAATAAAAATCCAATTATTGTAATAAAAGGAGTAGGTAATAGTTTTCGAGTTCATAATCAAGTCTGAGGAAGATTATCCTTAATTAAAATATTTTCATGTAGGCGGTATATTACCAAACGAGCACCGTAATGCAGGCAACGATCGGATGAAATTAAAACATTCTTTGCTTTGTTCTCCCGTTAAATTTCCGATTAATGGATAACACTCTACGTTGTTACTGTTTTTCGACTGACAACAATCAATTTCTTCTCCTTTGGAATCTTTTCACATTTAAAACGAAAGGTGTTTGTATACAAGTAGGTATAAAGAACAGAATAAATATCAAGAAATTATCATTGCGTGATCAGATTGCTAAGTCGTAAACATTAAGAAAAAGCTAATTCAAACTAAAACTCACCAATATATTTAGCTGCTACGCTCAAATCGTGATCAATAAACCCTCCCCAAATCATCAACATTTCAGTGAAATTATTTTGTTTATCATTCATCACTGACTCTATACTCACGTCCAAGACTGACGGTAAACCGGAATTAAATCTGCCTCGAGGTTCTGATACACCTATAAATGTCAGGAAATATTAATCGCGACAACTGCATTTCGGGGCTTCCATAAAACTGCCATGAGAAAACCAAATTGTATAGCCTAGGTAGGTACCTAACTATAACCCTAGTACCTGGGTGAATATCTGAAAAAACTGAAAATCGCGCTTCCATTTTTCCATAATCCCTATGTATTCATTTCAAATTTTTGAAGGAGGCAAAATGTAGCCTATACATTACTGAAGACATATATATATATGTCGTAGGCGATTTGGAAAATTTCGCCGTTTACAATCTACCTAAGGCGGATTGTAAACTGCCGGCAGTATGGGAAAATGATTGAAAATTTTCCAATCTGCCTGATTTTTTCTAGGCAGATTGTAATCCGCCCAAGCTCTCTTAGGCAGTTTGTGAAATATACCGTACGCAGTTCAATTAGCCCAATTTTAGTCCGGCTGATTACAAAGAGACTTAGTGTCTGCAGGCAGATTCAATTGAGAAAAAGAACGATCCACAAAATATCACGTTCAAAGAAGTGTTTCTCAAATTGAAAATTTTAATCCAGCTCTAATGTACAACGTATAGCGAGAACTACGGCATCAAAACACCTTCCAAAGAAGCACTGCAACTTATGAACTCATCCTTATCATGGGGTCAATACACGTCTCAGCTGGAACGCGGCCCGTGAATGCTAGATTGGCGTACTGTGTTCTACAATATATTGCAGTTCCTACTTGAAAGCATTCAAGCGCGGTGTATCATTTCGGTGCATATCGTTTTTCGTTTTGGACGAGTATATCATGGAAAATGAGATGGAAACTAACGTTCACAACTTATTCCGCTGATGAAATTAGCGACATGAAGGTACATTAGTTTACATCTGTTGTCCCCTTCTCCTCAGTCCTCATAAGCTTAGGTCATATGCTAACGTAGTATTTGTGCATAAATAGGAGTTATTTAATGAACGAATGACGAAGTATGTCAGGAACTGCACAAATGTTGTGCGAAAGCCATGGACTATCGCTTCTGTAGGCGACAATTGATACATTGAACAGCATTTGCCTGCAGAAACTTAGTCTCTTTTTAATTAGCCGGACTAAAGTTAGGCTAATTGAACTGCGTAAGATATATTTCACAAACTGCCCAACAGAGCTTGGGCGGATTACAATCTGCCTAGAAAAAATCAGGCAGATTGGAAAATTTTCAATCATTTTCCCATACTGCCGGCAGTTTAAGCAGATTGTAAACGGCGAAATTTTCCAAATCGCCTACGACATATATATATAGGTGGTTCAGCTGTTTTCGGCGTACGGGGGGCAGGGGTGAAATATGTGATACTACAAAGGACATTTTTAGCTTTACAATGCATTAAGCATGTCCTTTGTAGTATCTTATATTAATAATTGACGCTGTGATACTACTACGGACAAAAGTAGTTGGATACTACGTTGGACAACCGCGGACTTTTTTGTCTTTTGAAGAGCAACATTGATCGGAACATGTCATATTGAAGGTGGAAGTACCTCAGTCAGTGTTACCAAATGGAAACTAGTTCAAGTTTTTTTTCTCACACCTCCATTTTGTAGTGCAATTTTGAATACTACCACGGACACAATAGGTTTCCGAATCATATTTTCTCGTAGAAATTTAGCCGGAACACCGACACTGATTCTAAAATTGACAATATTGATGTTGAGTCAGTATTCAAGATATTGATCGATTGGTTTAAGGTGATTTTCGGCATCCAAAAAATGATAATGTCTCCCTCCTTGGGAATTTTAATTTTGGATACTACGACGGACATAAAACTGGTTACATGACTTTGATGCCCCCGGTACGCAAATGTTTCTGCTCAAAATTTTGGTCTATCCCATGATATTACTCTTTACTCACTTCACCTTCAGGAGACCTCAACAGTTGACTTCATTACTTATAAAAAATTCATGTACAGGCAAATGAACAACAAATTCCTGGATGGTTAGACATTTTCACTATTCAAGGGTAAAATTCTCGAACTTGGGTTAGGTATAAAATGACTAATATTGATTTCGGTGATAGAGGACATCCGTAGCTTGCTCTGAAAAGAAAAAAAAATCGACTCCAACATTCTTAGTTCCCGAGTTGCATAAGGGTTACCGCGATTTTCAGTTTTTTCAGATATCCACCCACCTAATGCATTTTGATAGGTATTTTTCACTTGGTTATATTAACTTTAGTCTAGTTGACGATGATTGACTGCGTAATGTCATTATTGAATACAATCATTTAAAATCTAGATAAAGAAAGCTGCTCGACAATAAATGAACATACCATCATCATAAGCTGCTGGTAAAGCCCTGCGAAATGGTTTCATTGCTGTACCCCATCTGGGATTATCAATATTATTGCAAAATCCGTCCAAAGTACGATATGGACTAGGGTCACAGGAGATTTTCTGTGACAAGTAATGGCAACCAGTTTCGTTTGTCCAAAGTAGGTTCTTAGCTTCATGGTATTTTATTGTTTGAGGAAAATTCTTGTTCCTGTAAGTGAAGAAAATTAAATTCATACAAACGCATAATGTTGACTATCGAGTCACATATACAAAGTTACGCATTCGTTATTAACCTCAAGGCGTACGCAAAAGGGGAAAACTACGAGAATATTGTATTAGATTGTTGGTCGCTCGCTTGTCTGTCGCTGATTCGTTTCTCGAGGCTTGCGATTCGCCGCTCAATATCGCAAGCATGGCAAAGCAAAGGCAAGGTGCCTGTCAAGCAGCCCCTGTGTCAAAGTTTGATCTCAAAATAGTCTGAACCGTTTGTTCTACGTCTTTTTTGTTTGTTCCAACCTCCATCCTCATAAATTTCTGCACTTTGGTGGTAAAACAAGCTTCTCCGTACGTCAAATTTTTCACTAAGAAAAGGCTTGATTGTTTCTTCTACGTTTTATTTGCTCGATCAACTTCTGAGCTTCGACCCATGTTCCCATGCCTTTCACATTTCAGATCGAATGTTGGATGAGACTGAAAAATTGATTCGTTTGTACTACGTTTTCGGGGGCCTCTCCAATGAAAATAGATGGTATCGTTTGTGTTATGTTTTCTTGTCTTGCAGTCATTGTATTCTGTTGTCAGCGTGAGGTAAGGTATTGGCGCTGAGGTCCCGGGTCAGGTCAGAGCGAGCAAACTTACAGTAATTGAAAAATAAAACCGAAGAGCTCGTTTTCAGTCGTGTGTTCGTGGTGAGAGTTTTTCATTTGATCAATACGGGCAAATGTATGGAACTCCCGTTGTTCCTGACAATGGCGGGAATTTTACCCAGGAAAATTGTCTCATATAGTAAACTCCCTGTAAGAAATTAACTATAGCTCTGTATTTGATTGATCGGGCTAAGCAAACTGGCTGGAATTCTTGTTGTTTAAGGCGATTGAGGGATTGAAACCAAGGAGCTCGTTTCAGTTGTATGATTGCGATGAGTGATTGGTGAGAACCCCTAGTTTGATAGACGCAAGCAAATGTATGGAATGCCCGTTGTTCCCAGAGATCGAAGGAATGTTATCAAGAGACCGTTTCTCCTGGGTGCTTGAGGTGAGAGATCGACTATGGCCCCGCGTATGATCAAAACGGACAAGCTTGCAGAAATCTTTGTTGTCCATGGTAGAAGTATATGAATTTAATGAGCAGTTCGTCTCCGGCAACATACTTCCGGGGAAAACCAGCTCCTGTCTCGATCAAGAGCAAAGAGGGTGAGCGTCGAAATACTGTGGTTATGATAATATAGGTACATAAAATTCATCTTTATTTTGAATTGACGATATTAAATCAATCGCGCCTTTGGTTCGTATAGAAGAGGGGGAATGGATAGCAATTTTTGTTCCGCTAGACGAGAAAAGTTCTAAAGTTTCACTACATTAATCACATTCTTTGTTTGTAATAACGAGAATGGCTGTCTGTCCCCACCTGATGTGAACGAGGCGCGAAGTTAATCTCTTGCTACTAGTTTACAACGGAAGAGAAATTTTTCTAATTTACATTGTCTCTGTTCGCTAAACGAGAATTTCAGCAAGTTTACTCCGCTCGATCGAACACGGGTCCGTAAGCGATCTCTCACTAAGAAGAAAACGAAATGAAGACATTTATCGGTGACAATCTGTTTTGTGTTCACTTTTTTACCCTTAATTATTTATTTCTGACATTACAACTTACTGTGATTTCGGGACTACATTTTCTTTTATTCATTACGAGCCTAAGTGCATACGAACTCTCGCATTCCTTTCATCGCTCAAAACAATAATAACTGCCGCACGTCTGCTGAACACTTCGATTATAGAGGGGTCTCAGTTGATCTGACACCTTAAACAAGCAATTTTTCAATCACCTAAAACAAAGAGAGTTTTTTGCGCATTTGCTTGATTGAACACGGAGCTGTAGCCAATTTCTTACCACGAGTCCGCAACGGAGACAATATTCTCGATAACATTCCCTTCATTGCTAGGAACAACGGGAGTATCGATCAAAAGGACTCTCACTAAACTCTCACTACGAGCACGCAACTGCAAACGAGCCCATCGGCTTTATTCATTTCATCGTCCGAAAGAACGAGAATTACCGTAAGTTTGCCCGCTCTGATCAGACACAAGGGACCTCAGCCAATACCTCATGGTAACCTTACAATAGAATATCGCAAGACAAAAAACATGACACAAATGATTCCACCTATTTTTATCGTAAAATCCAAATTTAGTTCTGACTATTTCCAGCCCTCCAAGGATGGGAGAGGGGAGGGGCCTCTAAAAACGTAGCACAAATGAATCAATTCAGTCTCACCCAATATTCGATCTAAAGGACGAAAGGCTGGGAACATGGATCGAAGTGTAGAAGTTGGTTGAGTAAGTAGGTATATGTTGTAGAGGAAACAATTTAGCCTTTTTTTGCTGAAAACTTTTATAAGGTTATATGGGGGGGCGGGGGTGAGACTTATATTATCAGCCCTCTACAGAGATATTTAAAAACCAAAAAAAAATATATATAGAACAAACGATTAAAACAATTTTTAGACCAAACGTTGACGGAAAGAGCTGCAGCATTTCTGATGTCGATTATAAAGTGTAAGGTATTGAATTTGAAAGAGCGGCCAAAGCGTAAGTTGAGACAAACAATATTACCCGATTTAAATCAGAATTCTCTCTTGCCCGAAAATGTTGAAATGTTTCTTCTAATTCCTGTTGGTGAGGGAGCTGTAGCTATGTAGGCCTACTCACCCTTTTCCTTGTCATGTGAATTATCACGACGTCTCAATTTCTATGTTGTACTTACAGGTACTTACTTTAAAAATTTAGAAGCTTCATTCTCGATAAATCCCAAATCGGATAGCCTATTTGGAGGGTTCCTAGAACTTGGAATCAAACTGGAGGTAAATTGATGAGTTATCAAATCGTTGCTTTCCGTACTAGATTCGGTTTCAGTTTCATCAAATCTTGGGGCACTCAACTTGATGCGTTTGTTGTCACCATTAATTGAGTAAACATCTTCCCTCGACGGCTCTTCGTTGTTTTTTCTCACATCTATCAGTTTTCTTCTACCATGTTCGATCGCTTCCTCAATGACGGAAATGAAAGAGGCGGCTGGATACGAAAGAATAACAGCATCTTGACGCGGCCATGAACTCGTCAATAACGAATTAAAATCATTTGTGTTGTAATCTTCATTATTTTTCACTATTCTTCGATAGAGATGAAGAAGATTTTCTTCATCTTTTGATGGTTGAAGGAATACGAAATATACCGTCGCAGCCACAGCTAATGCGATTATCAAGCTGGAACAAGAAAAATGACAGGAAGGATATAATTACACTAACAAACAATTAACGAAAATGGTTTGGAGATAAGAGAAAAAAAATGCAATTCTTATAACAAATAAATAAAGAATGTGCTCTTACGTAATGGCTGCGGTGACGATGATATGATAATATTGACTCTGCTTTCTATAAGGACGTGGTGAAGATTGATCTACTAATTCATTCGTCTTCGATAGACTAGCCAAAAGTGGCGTTTGTTCGTTGAGGGATGGAGCAGAAGGCTTTCCCTCCATTTCGGTTTACTAATGCTTCAAGAGGTCGATCATTGTTTTTAAAACATCACAGCAACTGGAAACAGAAACAGAATATAAGACGGCGCGCATTTTTCTATCTAAAAGTAGTCGTCAGATGTTTATCCTCTGAGGGAGTCGAGAAGAGACAATCTTTGGACACCAATTTGTGATTCAATCTTTGATTAATTTTATAATAATCTTTCATATACCTATCGCATCTAAAATAAGAATGGAGAAACCCAAATAACTTGATGCTGTCTGTTCATAATCATCTTAAAAGGAGAACGGGAAAGAAATTTTCATTCATTCTAACTGAAAAAAATTATCATAGGCTAATATTCAATTCATTTACTTAGCGAATTGAAAAATAAATAGTTAGGTAGGTACCTGCACAGATAAAAGTTCATGGGCTCTATGGCAAATTTTAAAATGAAGAATTATGACAAATTTGACTAACTTGTTTCTGAGGTATAAATAAATGTGATTCAGCAGTATTTGAATAATCTTCTCTTCTTGTGTTTCATTTGAATTTCAATCAAATGAAACGTACGTTCATCTTTTTGTGGGGTAAACATATGCCTAGGTATTATAGGTAAGCAACTACTACGTAGAGTCAAAGTAAAACTTACAGAGAACAAAATGATTGTTTGAAAGTTTATGTACTCGCGGTGGCCGCCTTGGTACATGCGAGAACGAGATTCTGCAGAAATGGTATTATATTATTTCTTTTTCTTATGTAATTACTAAGAACAGACAAAAGAAACGAACTCCGAAAAAAAAACGACCGCACAGATACAGGTAATAAAATCTAGACACATTGCTCAAGTGAATATTCTCAATTTTATTATTGGTGCATCAAAGATTTGTTTCTTGCGCATTACTCTACCTGAAAGTGATAAGATAAAAGAGAGATAACTGTAGAATACCCGAGTTGACTGCGGTGAACAAGAAGCTTGATACAGAGTACAAATTCCATGTAGCTTACGCATTTATACGCAATAACATGCTTGTTTGTTTTCACAGGTAACCGACGTCATTTTTTCAATGATGAACAATTTTTAATCAACATTTCCAATAAAATTTCAAGCCCCTTAAAGTGATGGATATCAATATAGGCCTATCGTACATCTCAGTACCTTTTACTTAATTTGAAAGGATGTTTATGTTTTCTTTCGCTCCGTATTGTAAATTAATCAGTGCCTAATTACACTTGCCTAGACCTTATCTGATATTTTATACTTTCAATACTATCAAGTACAACGTATGAATCATGCAATACTTGGATCTAGGTATACGATACTCGTAGAAGTAATCAACGTTTAAAATTCATACTTTACTTCGCAATAAAAATTTTCTTTTAAAAATATAGGTACAGTCTACAGGCAATTCTATTCTGTCTGAATCTGATAGGTGAAAGCCGAACTGGTAAAATCTGAGAGCACCGATATTTTTAGTTTTAATGAAGGTATTTACTAAATATCACTATCGTTTAGCGTAGGTCGAGACGAAGATAGAGATTGAACCACCTCTGCTAATTGATACAGAATTCTTGAAAATTTTCCCATAATTATATTAATTAAAATCAACGGGTAGGCCTACTGCGTTAGAGAAATGAGTTAGTACCTACGCTAGCTCATTTTTATTTTTTAGAAGTGCTGGAAAGTTGCTCTATGTACAAGACGGATTCATTTATGGTCACATGAATTCCTTCAGATCGATTAAAAAGATAGAAAATTGATACAAAAGATTATCTTTAGCTTCTCTACTGGTCTTTTACGATAATTTATAATAATTAACATGGGCCTGAAAAAGGCGCACACGGTAAAAATGAGAAGACTTGGGGAAATTTTGGATGATTTTCAGAAAAATTTATTCCATAAGTTTTTCCTAAGAAATCCATGCATATAAGAAAAAATGATGAATAAGTCATACTTACAAAATTAAGAAATTTTTTCAACAGTGTTAATATTATTTATAATTGAAACAATGTTCAGAATTATCATCTATAATGACTAAGTTAATAAAATATACGTGACCGTGAAATTGCTTCTTTCACTTGATAAAAACTAAAAATATGATTCTTTTTCAAGGAAAACCGCAATAGATAGTAAAAAGAATGAAGTCACCCAGAGCCTCGCAGATCACTTGATGAAAACTAAGATACGGTATAATTGTCCTCGAAACCGAGAAGAAGAAAAAAAGGAAAACAAAGAATAGAAATTCTTTTTTTTTTTTTTTTTTTTCAATGGGTACCTAAATCATCGAGCTTCATAAACCTTTCTTATATACATCTCCAAATTCCAAATTCTGACATCACTTAATGCTATTTTCAGCCGCTCTTCATTATGTCCGCTCAAAAATTGTATCTATTCACGCTCTCGTCACCAACTTCTATGCAAACTCCATTCCATCATTCTTCATTTGAGAATCCAGCTGCAAGCCCATTCCGGAAAACGAAAAGATATCTATCGAATAATCGAATAATAATATCGATTTATCAGTACAAGGATGATAGTACTGCACACTAGGTTAAAAAAGATGAAGTGGGAAGGAATTCGCAGATTTCAAAATTAGGGTAGGAGTTTTGACTTCAAAATATTAGAGATATCAACTTTCATAATATGTGCAATATTCCAAGCCAAATAAAGCTGCAGTTTTTCCAAGTTTGTGAACATTGTCTAGGCGGTGTTGAGCCACGCGTTTTTTCAGAAGCTACGTGATTTAATCTCAATAGTAAGTTTTCGTCCCCCCAAGAAATTATTCTGATCCTATTTCTCATTCTCAATGTGACAGTCACCATATAGGAGAAACTATGGTCCTAAATAATTCATTCATCTTTTTTGTTTTTTTCAGTGTTTTTCTCAGTAATCCTGTATTTTGGGGGTGTGCTTCACTCGTCGGCGAACTTCGAAACGGTGTACGATAAGTTGCATGTACATCCCCAAATACTCTAGCTGTAAGGTTCGGGATACCTGCGGTCACTACACGACGCTTGTCGGGCGTGCGTGGGTAGTCTTTTTGAAAAGTGATTTCACAACACTTCGCAAAAAGTTTCTCAAAGCTCCATTTTTCGACGAATATTTTTGATCTTCAGAAGGAAAAAGGTTCAACTTGCGGTGGTATAGAAGCAGAAATCCGAATTTTCGCTTCAATAAAATTATAAATGTATAAGAAAATTGACGAATTTTCGATGACTTTGCTACGGAAATGAAAAGCGTATGGAAGAAAATTTTGAAATTTTGCTTTTATAATGCCTGAGTGGAACACAGAGAAAAAACTGTAGTAAATTCGACTAAGAACAATAGTAAAGCCGGTCCAGTCGCAATTTTTATAGTTAAAACAATAAAGCAATTTAGTTTCATTCACAACTTTTTTTCGTAAGTGTAACTTCATTTTCCAGTAGTTATGACTATAATCGTCGACTAGACCGGCCATTACTATATTTTATAGTTAAAAGTACCACCAAAGGTTTTCTTAATGAATCTTTCTGAAAAACATATTAAGAAATTAGAAAAATCCATCGAAAATTCAAGCATTGAGAAACCTCTTGAGGTACCATATTTTTTAATGCACGATTTCACGAGCGAAGTACACCTTTAATAAAAAATTATATCATCAGACGACAGCGCTGTATGAATAATCTCAATATTAATGATATTACATCGTGTGACCAAGTTCTTTTTTTTTCAAAATAATAATATTATATTCATCAATACAATATACTTTCTTTTCAACCTTTTGTAACCAAAAATTTGATGTTTCAAGTACACCTATACCCACTCAAAGCGATCGACCTCTTTATTCTCCCTAGTCTACGTCAATCCCTCATGTTCTTCAATAAAAGGTAATAAAGCTTCATCAGAATGGGAGCTTCAATTGAGAGAAACAAACGAAATAAAAGTAGAAATTTTTCGTGAATGATATATTAAATTATAATACCTATTAAAAAAATTTGGCCCTGCAAAACTTTCAATCGATTGTTTTTCATTTCGATTCTAATTTTGTATTTGTTTCGCCATAAGAAGATCGGCGAACTAACATAGGTACCTAATACCGGTCATGTGCCACGACGTATACCACAGAATTGTGGTCGACTTCTACACCTATCACGTAAAAATGCTCTCACAATACTCGACAACTATCTAGTTAGTATAGACCTAGGTCTACTTCTTATAACTTCACAAAAAGTGTATACGTACCGGTACGTTGATGAAAACGATGGGATAAATACGTACCTACAGTATAAAAAAATTGATTGACGTTATACTTTTACTTATATTGAGGTGTCGGTATTACATATAGATTTAAGTTCTAAATTTTAATGAACAATGAAAGCCTATATTGTCAGACACCGAGATAACTTGTGTCTGAATAAGATTTCTACCATTTAACTTGATGAACGCATTCCTGTAAATACCTAGGTAGCTTGATTTATCAAATTTTGTTGTCTCTACTTGTACGTAAGTTAGGTACCATTATAAGTAATATTACATTACCTATGTTAAAAAATGAGATTTTTCGAACACAGCTAGACTGAGATACTTACTGAATCCGTACATCTATAAACCAATTTTGTCGTATCTGTTGATTCTGGCGCGTACTTGGATCTGCGGTAAATTATTCCTCCCTCTCTTTCTTTTATTCGATGCACGATACTTAATTCATTTAAAGGTATATATTGTCACTTCAGAGGAGTGTGGTCGTCTTTAGAGAAATACGATATAGCGTAGGTATCTGTACCAAACCTATAATACCTAGTCTACATCCCGGAGAGTGGATAAACTAGTTTTTCAGAACTAGACTGCAATCGTTGGCAAGCACGATGCGATGACATCATCATGTTTATTTACTTTATATTTACATTAGTTTTCTTCTTTCTACTGTCCGGCACTCAGATTCACAGCGAAGATCCAATCAACTTTCAAAGGTATTAATTACGGCATACGAGTGGGTATAGTCTTACTTGAGCATTCCTTTTGCGGCTTCTGCTAACGTTTCTTGAAATTTGTAGGTTTTCTTGCACACTTCCTTCCATTTAAATAAAGTACCAGCAAGAAGCTCTTATGACACACTGATATCAACTTAACCTACCCACTGTCAAGATACGCGTTTATAAATGAAAAAATAATACTTCCTAAAACCTGCCCCTACAGACACAAAATAATTATGAGCCTTTTTCACTGATATAAGAGAATCGGGGCTGTCGTGGTTTCCGGCGCATCCTGAATCCTCGAATCTCCACTCATTTTATTCATTCTGAAGAAATATTGTTCACTGCGCGCCTCGTGGGACCATCTATTTCTTCAGGTTGAGAAAGGTTTTCCCCTATTGTCATGCGTATGAGCGTAAGATTGTCTCCTTGAAATGCTTCCTGTCTTTTACATACCTATTGAAAACTCGTTCCATCGACCACAAGCCTTTATTATCGCTTCGTTTATTCATAATCATATCGAAGTATTTTTAAATGACGCCTATATTGATCACGTAATATCTTGTACGACTTGACTGATACATAGTCTTGGGGTGATTAGCTGTGTATACTCCCTGTCGGTAGAAACTCAATCACGCATTGTAAGGTTTGTGATATCACCTCGTGACGTCAATACCGGCGTTTACTTATTTCAAATTTTCAATACAATCTTGCATTTATATTCATCTTTTTTGGGTATTAATCAGATGTTCTTGATGGGTAGCGGTGAACAGGGTACTCTAGTCAAAGATCGAAACAGTAGGTGAGCTATAGCTCTCCAAGTCAGGGGCATCATTTTTGGTAGATAAATCAGCTGTTTTAGTTTCAGGCTTAAGTCACGGTAATTTGCAAGTGATGCACGTATAAGAAAATTTTGTAGGTATCATACCTACATGATTCACCAGCTCTTAATGAGCTTGAGCCATTCGCTTGAGGACCTTGTGTAGGTAATGAATTATTATGCAAGGTCCTAACGTGAGTGATGAAATCACAAGTCCGAGTTTTACAAAACAAGCCGAAGACGAGCGAACAAATGAGCGAGTGACTTGTCACAAGCTGATAGACCGTGTATAATATGACATTTCTTTCTACGTTCAAATAACGCATGCCGGATATAACTCCTGACTTGAGACTGAGACGAAAACAGCTATACTTGATCTAGGTACCACAAAAATCCTGCCCGCGACCAAAACCAGTTTACCTACTGAAAAGACCTGATGAATGGCCAGTTAATGAAAAATAATTATTTTTGCACAGCGATTCACTTCGTTAGTTGGATTATTCTGAAACGATCTTATATTCTCTGAGTAATCCTCAAATATTCGATTCCACAATGATTCTGAGGAAAAAAACTTTTTCTTCTCGAGTTCAGTATAATATATAAACATTATGGACCATGAGATAGCTTTTTTACCCTTTGTGGAAACAGAGAGAAAGAAGAACAGTTAAATAATTGGGTGATAGAAAGAAAAACACGAAACTCACCTCTCTGCGGAAATTGACACAATGAACAAAATTATTCCAACAGTAATTCGTCTGTTCCAAGTCCATTTCGAATTTCAAATGAATTATTTCCCGCGCTTCAGCATTGATAGAGTTGTAATTGTTATATTTTTTGTAGGTTTTGTTTACATTAAAAGAGAAGGATTCTATAACTGTTGGCCCCTAGTTGGTTCCTTGTCAATGCGATCACATTAACCGATAGAAAAGCACAACTGCGACGGCAAATAAGACAAGCTATTAAGCGTGTGACGCTCCACGCTCAGCGAGCAACTAATGAAAAAACGTGAAACTGCAGAGGATGTAGCCAAATGCCTTCGTAATTCCAGCGAACTTTCTGTCGTTGGAAAGAGAGGCGTTAAGGTTGTTTCTCGAAGGGCTAATTCAAATTTGGTGCGTATCACAATGAAAGTGAAATGAGATCCATATTATTTCTCACTCGAAAACTCATTACACCCACAAGTTCTCATGAATATTCTGCATAGCAGAAGGCAAAATAGAAATAACGAGAACCGGTTTAAACTATAAGACATCTTTGAAGGTTTTGAAATTTTTCACTCCTTCAGAAGTATACCTTTAGTCATCAATAGTGTCAATCATTTTTTTTTTTAAAAGCCTGCCTCAAGCTTTCATGGCAAATTAATGATTAACAGAATGCGATATAACGGGGAGGAACACAAGGTGAACGAGTCAAAACTACTCAGATTTATTTCTTAGTTTGACTGGTAAAATAAAAATGATTTTTTAGGTTCGCGCCAAGGTGTAAACTTGTATTTCTCCCGTACAATGAAAGACGAATGGACGTATGCGAAAACAACAATCATGGAAAAGTATCAAAGCTAGTCTAAAGTTGAATGTCAGATCTCTAAAGTTGTTCCCTAATGTCAATTAGAATCCAATAATAGTAATGATTTCCATCAACAAGTTCTCGATCATCTTTCAGATACGGCTCATTGTTGTTTTGTGCAACTGCGTACGTATGCGCGCAGTCGCACAAAAAAAGAGTTCTATTCATCAATGAACAGGGCTTCAGATTTTATGCTTCAAAAAATAGTTAAATATGCGCATATTATAAGTCTCTGCAACACCTAAAATATGCTGAAAATTTCTCGTTTTTGCTGAAATATTATGCTAAAATTATGCTCAAATATGCTCCTTCAACACGGGTATCATTCTACAGAAGAAATAAAATTTGTGTACATTGTTTCTTGGAATTCACGTAAAATCAACAATAAAATTATGATGATTTCTGTTATTTTAATGTTCATTGGCAATGGAAATGGAATCATATGACGTCAGCAGTTGCGTAGTTACATCAAATTTTAGGGGCGTGTGTGTGTGTGTGTGTGGGGGGGGGGGGTTGAGGTTGATAATTTTATATATTATACGTTTTTTCTTATTTTCTTTATGTAGAAGGAATTTCGAGGACACAGCTCACTCTGGTCTCAGTATCCAACAAAGTGACAACTCTTTTTTAACAGTGCGAGTATTTGTCTGGTACATGTATAGTCAATGTTTGTATTTGATTTTGCAGACTTTGATAAATATTATAAAAATCCTTTAAATGTTAAGCTTTTGCAATATCATTTTTAAACAAACTGGAATGAACAATAAATTTTTGCGTAGCAAAAATTAAAATTTGTGTAAAATGAACAGCAGGGTGTGTACTCTCAAATAGTATAAATAGTACCTACAGATATATCTAATACTACCTTATTGCTGAACCAGATATAAATGATAATGTAGACATCACAGGAAATCAGTCCATTGTTAATTTTTGAATGGATGATAATCAGCTGACGTCATTCATTGAAGGAAATTGCAATCGCCCTATGAAATGCAGACCGCAGAGATCAGTGATTTCAGCCGGGTTGATTTTTACACGCGATTTCCCTTAAAGGATTCTTTTGTTGACAAATAAATACAGTATCAATAATTATGCAAGAAGATTATTGGATTATGGCTCATAAGAAAGGTTGAAATCTCTATCTTATTATTAATAATGTTTCATTTCTAACATATTCATGACTACTAGAATTCTCAAAATCAGCCTGGCTGAAATCACTGATCTCTGCGGTCTGCATTTCATAGGGCGATTGTAATTTTCTTCCATGAATGACGTCACGCTGATTATCATCTACAATAATAGATTCTGCGGAGGAAACAAATGAACATTTTGGAAGAGTAAACAATTTTTGATTCTTTGAGCTCAGTCTTGTTCAGATTGATTTTTTACAAAGCACGTTATCATCGACCTTTGAAAATAAAAACTACAACAGGGGACAAAGCGCAGTACATTATCATACTTTGTCCCCTGTCATAGTTTTTATTTTCAAACGTTTACAACTTGCATTGTAGTTAATCAATCTCAACAAGACTTAGCTCAGAAAAAGAAAAAAATTGAGAATTGTTTTGTCTTTTAATATCATTCATTTACTTTTGCTCCAAAATTTGATATTGTCTTTTAGATTATTATGATTAATGTGTTTTCTGAGTGCTTCTTTCATATGAGCTATATGTGAGCACATATGTATTAATGAGGCAAATGAAAAATCATTTGCTTAAGCTTATTTACATCTTAAACTTGAATTGAATAAAACTTACGCTTACCACCCATGGCTGTGGCTCAATATATTATTGAGATACAAGTTTCCAGTATTATTGTTTACACGCCAATACAGAGTAGGGTATGATGAAGGCTGTATCGCGACACCATTATTTTTGAAAATTTTTTGTGTATCTTTGGAAAACGCAGTATCGCGATTTGTTTCTGTATGACACTGGCACTACTGTATGATGCAAGTCTTTTGTTTGTGTTTTCAAGGGTGTTAGAGGCTGGAGGCACTTTTCTTTTGCTGGTGCTTCCGCCTCTGGCACGCTGCAGGCGGAGGCTACCTGAAATTGAGCGTCAAAAAGAACAACCTTTTTTCTTATTTTCATTTTTTGTTTTGCTCTGGGAAGGGTTTCTCCACTGACCCCCCTCCGTGTCATTTCTACGCTCCTGGTTGAGGCCTTCAAAAAACAATGATGCCTCCAACACCCTTACATAAAATTTATTGATGACGTCATTTGAATTATTCTGTATCATGCAAAAGTGTTTTCATTCACACTAGCGATACAAGTCTCTCATACATGAATTGCAGATACAGCAATACCAAGTATTGCAGTGTGAACCAAGCCTTTAGAGTATAGGGCTCTTCTACTATTACAGGGCCGGGCACGGAACGGATCACGGATCACAGATCAAAAATTGGCAATCTGTGATCCTTATTTGGATAATTTTTTTCGCGCGCGTTTTGATCCGCAGTTTATTTGGATCATTTTGACATTTGAATTGATTTTGATCCAAATCAATTTTAAATGATCCGAGATAAAAAAAAAAAATAATAATAATAATAATAATAATGAAGAAGGTCTACAAGCAACGTGAAACGTGGTAATATAAAGTATAATTCCTGGTACAAATACAATTTTCTTTTAAATTTATTTAATCATCAAAATTGTGAAATTTGAAAATTGAAATGGAATTCCACAGTGACAATAGAATTGATGTAAGTATAATTCCACTGCTTTTAGTTTACTGACAACTATTTTGAGAGTTGATAGACACCCTGCTAGTTATGAAATGCCCAATAAAACACAGGTGAATAGGAAGGTAAATAAGTTTACTGATGAAATTAAAAACAATCATAGGTATTTCAATTTGAAAATTGATTATTGAATCCAAAGGAACACATTTTTTTCTCGCAATCCGCAATCGCAAATTGTAATTCATGGATCACAAATGTTCTGATTTGCAAGTGATTGATCCGTTGGATCACAAAAAAATAACTACTATCCGCGATCCGTGATCCAAATCATTTCCATCATGCAATTCCTGATCCGTGAATTGATCTGCTGTGAGACCAAAGATTCAAGATCCGCAATTTGGATCATTTTTTCGCGATTTGTGCCCTTTCCTGCACCATTGCATATTGCATATTCATTCCCCTATGATCTTACTGAAGTGGCAGTGAAAAAGTAAACAAATAGTCAAATACTCAAATGTGACCTGTCACGAGATAAGGGTCCCATCTCTGAATTGGTAGTAATACCCATCCTCCTTATTGTTTGCTGAAACAATAAGGAGGATAGGTATTACTACCAATAATTCAGTGATGGGTCCCTTATCTTGTGACAGGTCTCAAATATCATTGGATTATGTTCAAAAAATTGTTTGAATGTCCTAATTATTATTATAGAAACACAAGAACCTGATATTTTGGTGATATTGGATCCAAGTCTTCATCTTTACTGTGTATAAATTAGTATATTAGAGACATGTGTTTGTCTTCCTACATTGTAAAATGACAAACTTGTTATTTCAAGTTCTCAGTGAATAAGATGTGTTGGAATATGTAGCTGGTCTATGTATAAATAAAATTGAAACTGTTGACCAACTCATCTGCAGGAAATATTCAGCTGTTCAGCTGTCTTGTTCACAGGAATGATATTGATAAGCGTTTGCTTATTATTTCACTGCCACTTTGATATGGTTATTTACAGTACATGTTTTGTAGGTGAGTCTTTACACAACAAGTACATAACGTTTGCGGAACAAGCAAAGCGAGTGAAGTAGAGTACGTTTGCAGAACAAGCAAAGCGAGTGGAGTACAGTACGTTTGCGAAACAAGCAAAGCGAGTGGAGTAAATATGCATGTACAAGTTGTAAGACTCACCTACAAAACGCGTACTGTACAAGACTTATCAACACAGATGAAAAAAAGAACAAAAAAAAAAGTGAAGTTCAAGTTCTTGGGCATGGGTGAGTTCAAACCGTGTTGTAAAGACCAAAAACTGTTGTGTAAAGACCCTCGCTTTGCTTTTTTGCAAGGGTTTCTAGTGTTGCTGAAAAGCGCCACCTACGCCACAGAAATTTGTTTTGTAAAGACCTACTTACAACGCATGCGTGTTGAAATAGTATATTATTATAGTAAAAGTATGAGAAGTGCGCGATTAATGACGAGTCTGATGATTTGCGAAACAAGCCGGAACGGCGAGTGAAGCAAACAGACGAGTCATATCGCACACTTCTTATACCTAAGCTATACGCTATTTTTTTTTTAAACAAGTACACGGAAGAATGACATAATGCGCACTCTATTAGTAAAATAAGAACTTCCATCATTCCACTCAGTTAAATAATGAATCATTATTTCACTGTCAGGGATTTGACTATTCATGCTATCACCAAAAAAGTTGCACTTTTACCACGCAAATTGATTGTATAATGTCATACTTCTCGTGTATGTGTTTAAAAAGAGTGTTTTTGTTGTACGTGTTGGGAAAAAATTGTGTTTATCACAACTATTGTGGCAGTGCGCAAAAGTAAGTCACGCTGTATGCAAATAGTACATTTTGTATCAAGTGGCAAAAACAAGCAATATTGGAATGAGCAAAGAGTAGCCGCACAAGCAAAGCAAGTGCGGATAATGAGCGAGTTACAATATTGTTTTTTTGACACAAATTACAAACAGTACTTTTAGAATACATGAAGCAAAAATAGACTCTCAAAAATAGAATTTGTTATAGTTTTAATGTTCAATTATTGTTTAAATAGCACCACTGACGCGATTTTCGCTACGGATAAAACACTTTTGCCCTGGTTCTGATAACGGCGAGTTTTGCTTCAAAAAACAAACACAATACGCGGCACTTTTGCTGCATGTATTATAAAAAGTACCTATTCAATTGAAAAAATATGTTAGTGCTCTTCTCCAATGACTGCGCGACTTTGACTATATAAACTACCAGTGAATGGGACCATTCACTGGTAGTTTATATAGTCAAAGCTGCGCGACAGCGACAAGCGTGCAACATATAAGGTCACGTGACCGCACAAACCAATGAAAATGTGTTGCCTCGAATGTGTCGCGATAATTAATAAAAAAAAAGGTTTATTTTGTTGCGTCGCTCATCTCGTCGCTCATCTTGTCGTTCCGCTATCTTTTTTGTTCTTTATAAGAAAGTATTTTTTTTTGGCTTTACAATCACTATTCGCGCTGACTGCTTGTTTGCTCCTATGTTGCTCGCGAATGCATTGGAGGTTGTTTGTCGTTCTCTTGTTCAAATTTTTTAACATTTCAACAAATTTCTCGCACGCTTGTCGCTGTCGCGCAGTCATTGGAGAAGAGCACTTACAGTACAAGCAGCAAGTGGTGATTATTGCAACTTGTTTGACTTGCAGCTACTGCTTGTGGCATGCAACGCGTTTAACTTGTTGCAATATTTCTCACTTTTGCTGCTTGTACAGAAAGAAACCAAATATTAGCATTCCGTTTCCTTTGTTTACATTGTCACTGGAGGGAAACTGAACATTATGCTTTATACAGCATATCATGTTTTTCATAATTTTCTTGAGAAATATGTTTCCAGATGAAAAGTTGAAGAGAACAAAATTGATTTGTCTTGTATTTTCCTATCCAATGAAGTCAACTTCAGATTATTGGGTCAAAAAAATATGAAACCGGACTTACTGAATAGAAAATTATGAGGAAAAGGAAATGTTCTCTTCAATTTTTCATTCGAGGCCTTATTTCTCAAAATAATTGAAGAAAATGTGATACACTCCATTAGGCAAAATATTAAACTTCCCTCCAGCAAGTTCTCAAGGACACTTGTTTGAACGCTGTATACAAAACGCTCTATAAGCCTTTTACACTATATTGCGCATAGTATAGCATTTGCCTGATTCCTTATCTCGCTGAACGTAATAAACAAAAATTTATATCAATACTAGCAAAGACAGCGCGCCTATGGCGCGCTTCATCAGTGGTACTTCGGTTGTTAATCTTCTAATTTTTAAATAATCAAAAATGTAAGAAAAAATGAAAGGTTAATATATGTAGCTATGGTTGGCACTATTGTTTGTCTAACAATAGTTTTGTTTAATAATAGCAATAGTATTGTTGATAGTTTGATCAATATCATCTATCAATACTTTAAAAATTTTCTGTCTTGTTACCAAAATTACAAAATTAGAGTGAGCTGACAAATAAAAATTGAAAATCAATTGAAAAATGAAAAGGAGCGACAGATAGAGAAATCAAGATGAGTCAGGCGGTACCAATAGTGCAGTGGGTATGACGCCATATCTTTATGGTTGTTTCTTGTTACATTGTAACAATATAATATAATATGTGTACCTACGTGCAACTAAGAAGGTCCCACTTGTGAGGTATTGAGTTGAGCTCAGATTGGAAAATTCTGATCCAACGCGCCAAAAAGCTGGTCTCTAAGTCATAAATTTATCGAGATATGCGCTTTTGAAGTTGAAACTTGAATGGAAACAGTTTTTGAGAAAAACGCATTCAAGTTTTGCAACCCTGTGAATTAAGAGGGGAAAATACAATTCACTCATGTTCGACACGTAATTAGTCTCGAGAACTACAATGAACGGTGAACGGCATTTGAAAGAGCAGTGTTCCTTTTAAAAAAACGATGAAAATCTCAAAATTGATAATTTCTGCCATTTTTATGTATTTTTGCTGTAGCCCAAAAACTAATCCTTCATATGTGGGACTTTCTTATAGTTGCACATACACATATTATAGTCAGTGGTTGCGTCCATCATCTGGTAACTTTGAGATGCATTCCTAAGCAGGCTTCTTGGAAAATAATAAAAAAAAGTATGTGTCTCACAAGTAGTATGGGTACTTTTCTTTCTCTTGATTGCCATTTTTCATCCAAACTATCCATAAAAATTATTGATAGTCATAAGAAAAACTGGCGGGACTATTAATAGTCTGGATAGTACCTTGATAAAAATTCTGGGACTATCAATAGCATGAGACCACTTCATTGCTCTTCACTATGTATAAATGAAGTTATCATGTGAGAAAGTGGAGGGATTATCTGCAATAAGTTACTTGTTTTTATTGTAGGTACCTATTTAAAATTTGGGTTTTGGATAGGATATGTTATGATTATTAAGCACAACCAACCTGATCACACAGAAGAAAATTCAATATTACTGACTCCCTGTTGCACTTCATCAGAAAACATACAAGAGGGAAATGAATACACCAATGATTGAAAATAAATGCATGGGATTAAGAAATGTATTTCAAAACTACTTCAAGGTTCATCTTCCTTCATATATAGGTAGTTCAAATGTTTTGTAAGTTCCTCTCTTATCATACAATGTTCTGCAGCCTATAAGTCAAAATTCCAAGTTCAACTTCTTTGTTGGTTGAATGTTTTCAAGTTTCCCTCCTATCACATATAAGAATAATATAACTCGAAAGTAAACACTTGTCCAAGATGCCTTGCTGTCACATCTGGCTCAGAAATTGAAATTTTCCAGCTTCCTTTTGCAAGTCAAATAACGCTCAAAAGTCCAACTTTCACATCTTCTTTTCTTTTACATATTATAGCCATTGCTCAATATAGAAAATTTTAAGATCTAATTTTTGCAAGTTCCTCTACTATTGCATCATATATAATTCAAACAAATACCAGAATTTTCTTTAATCCTCCCCATGAGATAATAGAATAGTTTGATTTTTGAAATTATAGGTCTAACTCCTGTTAGTAAATTCCCCTCCCATCATTTATAATTCAAAAGTTGAAATTTTTTAGGTCCCCCTCAAGATTTTTTCTGGTTGGGTAATGAGTCCTGTGAAACATACATAAAGCTTGATATTCAGAATTTTGAATCCAACTCCTTCAATGGTTGAATTATTTTCAAGTCCTTGTTGTGTCATATAAAGCTTCAAAGTTGGAATTTGGATTTTAACGCAGAGGAAGCGCTCTCTATATTTACTGTAGCAGTAAACTGTAGTTTTTTCAAGAAGAAAATTTCAGGAAAGTTACTCAATTAACCTGGAAATTAACTCATCTAAAAGAAAATCAAAATGAAATAGTCACAACTTTGTTGTTTGCTGCATTTTTTGCGATACTTTTTTTGCAAAAAATAATTTTTTTCATTGGTATGATTGATTTTATGAAGCGTCTTATGGTCAAACAAAATGATCCCCTCGCTTTACACCAACAACAGCAGCACTACACAGTCGCTGATATGTAAATTATTTCAAGTTCCTTGCCTGTCATATATACATAGTCGCTCCATATCACGGCCTACTTCATATAAGGCCGTAATGCAGCGATGTCACAACGTCGCACTTGAAAAGTAGTGGATACAGATTTACACCTACGCTTATGGGAAAAAGTGAGAAAAAACCAAAGTTTTGATTCGTACGCAATTAAAACGCTGTTTTTGAAAAAAATGAAGAGAATATAACTTGAAGAGTAAACAATTCTCTATTTTTGAAGCCCTATTTCAGTAAAATTGGTGCAGTACAGGAGAAGTTATCATCGTTTTAAAATTAAAAAACGGATAGGGGACGAAGTGCGGTACAGTTTCATCATTGTTACACCGCACTGATGAACGTGAACCGCCCCGAAAGGTAACTGATAACAATCCACTGCCGCGCTGTTGTCATTTTCTACATTACGGCCTTATATAAAGTAGGCCGTGTCCATATACAAAATTTAATGTCTAATTTCTTTAGTGATTAAAATTTTTTTCAAGTTCTGTTCCTATTATATAGTTTAAATACTGATAATTCTCAACGTTTCAATCCTGCCATAAATAGCTTAATTTATAAGTTTTCTTTCTGTCACACTTTGGCTGAATATTTGAACTTTTACCTCAACTCCCTTTATTGCTGCAAATTATTTTCAGGTTTCTTTCCAACTATATGTTATCTGAACTTCCTATAACTCTTTTATATCCTTCTTTCTGACATGTTATACACCAGGTAGTTTAAATTTGTTCAAGCCCCCTACCTCATACAGTTCAAAAGTTGATTTCTTTCCCCATAATTTATACTCAATAATAAAAATTTTATAAAGTTTGGGTACCTCATAAATAATTTGTATGTATACAGTATAGCTTGGTATTTAGTTTCCTGAGTTCAACTCCTTCAATTGTTCAGTTTTTACCGAGTTCTTCTTGTATTATACCTGTAGTTTGTAAACTGGAATGTTTCTATAGTTCTGCTCTTGTTGAATACAACAATTTAATATCAAAACTGTAAGCGTAATTTTTTAAAGGGTTGAATTTTTTCCCTGTTCTTCTTCTGTCACAGGTATAGAAGAAAACCTAAGGATTACAACTGAAATAATTTGAAACGGTTAACAGCTATTGGTCCAGTCCACTTCAAAAATTAAAACGGTCAAAGGAATTATTGGTCACACAGAGTATTTTTCAAAATAACGGTCAAACGGTCATGACCATTATTGAAAAATGAATTGGTCATACCAATTTAAATGGGGGAAAAACATTTTTTGTGAGAAAAAACGTGTTTTTTTAGTTGAAGAAACATGTTTTTTTTTGTTCAAAAAAGAAAAACAGAACATAAAAACATTGAAAAGATAACTTTCACCATATAACTGTTATGACCGATTGACCGAAACGTTTAAACGGTCAAACAGTTACGGTCAACCCCTCATTTCACTTGAAACGGTTATTGGTCAATTGGTCAGACATTCTCATGTCATAACTGTTATGTTATCAGTTATTCCGCAATTATCCCTAATAAGAAAACCTTACATTTTTTCAAACACCTTCTCTTGTTTTAATAATACATCTAGCTCAATATATGCACTTCCAATATTCCAATTACTCTGATAGTTTAATTTTAGGGATTGCACATAACTGTTATTATAACTATTATGACCGTTAACCAAAATGAAATCCGCTCGCTTGACCGTTTGACAGATAACCGTTAAAAAAGAATGAGTCAACTGACCGATAACCGTTGACCGTTATAGTTTTTCTTACTTTTTCAATCGGTCATGAAACGGTTATAAATGGAGAGTTATGATTTTGAAACGGTCATAACGGTCATAACAGTTACGGACCGATTCAATAGAGTAAAGCTGTTCTGACTGATAACCAATAACCTTTAAATTGCTGAAGAAAATTTGACCAATATCCGTTAACCGTTTCAAATTATTTTGGTTGCAATCCCTATAATTAATTTCTCTGTGAAGTCCTCTCCTACAATATTACAAAGCTCAAAAGTCGATATTTTTTCACATTTCCTTCCAGTCATACCTGGTTAAATATTATTAATATTTCTGGTCCAACTCCCTTGATGGTTGTATGTTTTCTAAGTCTTGTTTTCATCATTTACAGCTCAATCATTGATCATTGGAATTTTTTGAAGTTTCCCTTAATTGTACCTAAAAGAAACTGATTTCATTTTTTTTTTTTTTTTTTGTCATACATAGCTGAAGATTGCGAGGTACCAATTCTCTTCAATTCAACAAAAACAATTTCACTCCGCAATAAAACGTCAGCAGAAATGATTAAAAGGGGCAAAAAAGTAACTATCATCATATCAATTTAATATCTTCCTATAACATTTTCATTCAAAACGTCAGGGCCCTCACGGCATTTTGTATTTTTGACATTTCTTACTTTTCAAACCTATTGTCAGCCATAAACATTGCGGCACTGAGAAATACGCTTGCTTCTTGCTACACGACAGCGACTGACTACACTGACGTTTGCCGTTTAATAAAATATTTGTAAATACAGAATGTAATACAGTACAAAAAAATTATTCTCCAAACTGGTTGTCAACTATTTCCAAAACGTTCGGGCATCGAGAGATACACTTGTTTCACATTCTGTGGCCGGATAAATAGAAACTGGCGGATTGAAAAGTCAAAAAACAATACGTTAGCCGTTTAGTGATAAGCGGTTAACCAGGAAAATTAATAATATAGAAGATAATATAGAAGATACAAGTCTTCCAAAATAGTTTTGAAGGATAATCCATTTACTTTGTTTTCAAGTTGAAATAATTTCTATTCCAGTGAATTGAATGTGAAAATACCAAAATTCAGAAAATTGTAGTTTTGTTTATAACGTTCAGCAAGATAAGGAATCAGGCAATCACTATTCTATCCGCAATAGGGCTTTTCCACCGATGCATGCTGCATATCAATTCCCCTGATTCTTGTCCCAATGGCAGTGAAAATAACATTGCTCTTATGTGTAGAGTTGATTGCATACATCAAAACCATAAAGGTGTTACGTTACATAAGAGCAATGTTATTTTCACTGCCATTACATAAAGAATCAGGGGAATTGTTATGCAGCATGCATTGGTGGAAGAGCCCTATAGTGTGAAAGGCCTATAATGCTCTTCCACCAATGCATGCTGCATAACAATTCCCCTAATTCTTATTGTAATGGCAGTGAAAATAACATTGCTCCTATGTAACGTAACACATCTATGGTTTTGATGTATGCAATCAATTCTACACATAAGAGCAATGTTATTTTCACTGCCATTACAATAAGAATCAGGGGAATTGATATGCAGCATGCATCAGTGGAACAGCCCTATAACAGCACAAGCAGCGAGTTGTGAGTATTGCAACTTGTTTGACTTGCAGCCACTTACTTTGCTTGTGGCATGCAACACGTCAAACCATGGCCGGCTCTAGTTTCCGGCGGAAATATTAAAGCTGGCAACGTCGCGGTGACGAAGTTTTATACATGCTCTTATGCAAAATTTTCAAAAAACACATTAATTGTTAATTTGCAAATAGTATTCAATTCCAAAGGGGAAAAGTTTATACATACATTGAAAGAGTAAACAATTTGCAATTTTTTGAGCCAGGTTTCAATAAGATTGATCAACTACAAAGGAGTTGTTCACATTTAAAAAAAAAAAAAGTCTGACAGATGGCAATGTGCAGTACATGTAGTAAGGAACTATAAAGATAGGTATGCGCAAGCACGGCCTACTTTATATAAGGCCGTAATGTAGAAAATGACAACAGCGCGGCAGTGGATTGTTATCAGTTACGTTTTGTGGCTTTTCACGTTCATTGGTGCGGTGTAACAATGATGAAACTGTACCGCACTTTGTCCCCTATCCGATTTTTAATTTTAAAACGATGATAACTTCTCCTGTACTGCACCAATTTTACTGAAATAGGGCTCTAAAAATAGAAAATTGTTTGCTCTTCAAATTATATTCTCTTCATTTTTTCCAAAAACACCGTTTTATTTGAGTACAAATCAAAACTTTGGTTTTTTCTCACTTTTTCCCATAAGCATAGGTGTAAATCTGTATCCACTACTTTTCAAGTGCGACGTTGTGACATTGCTGCATCACGGCCTTATATAAAGTAGGCCGTGGCGCAAGTGATGAGAACGCGTCCGGCACCATGCTGATAAAGTCGCAGGAGGAGCAATTTCAGTTACATCCTAAGAAAATTTAGATCATCAAACCTAAAAATACAAGAATTTTAACTCCAAAATAAAGTGAAACTCACTTATTTTTTGTTTCTAATCATATACAGTAAGCTCTGCTTATTGGAATCGAGTTAAGACAAGGGCAATTTAATTCAATTGAGCGAACAATTCTTATATGCAAAAATGCGGTAAATAAAAATTTTAAAAAAAAGATTAAGATTGCAATACATACTTGTAATAGATACATCATGTTGATCTAGGTACCTCAGAAAGTAGTGGTCAAATTTTTTTTTTTACTACAATATCATTTTTTATCCACAATTTGATTGAAAATGTTAACATAACTATAATGGAATTGGACGTCACCCACTGTTTCCGCATATGACTGCATAGGCTTTGTGAGTACGTCCAATGCACTTTGCATATCTTTGAAAGAGGGAGGGGGAAGTACGTTCATTGACATCATCTTCATCTTCTTCTCCTGCTTCTTTCCTGTCCCATATTACACTCGTTACAATATCATCTTTGCTTTGCAATCCCAATGTCAGAACGTTGTTGTTGATTTGGAGGGACTCTTTACTCTCATTCTTGGCAACATCATTGGGCGTAGGTAGCGTAACACTCTCTAATTCGTCATCAAATTCAGTTTCAAACCCTCCTTTAGGAAAACAATTGCGGATTGTGGGTTCAGTGACGCGTTGCCAAGCTTGTGTGAGAAGATGCACCGCTGCTAGATGCAACGTTGTTTTTTTTGCCAAGTTGTTAGAAGTAAGGTTATTGTCCTCTTCTTTATCTAATAGGTCATGCGCAGAATTCTCTTGCATATTTCATACCGATAAAATCCTGTCTTTTTGTCCTAAATCAGTCGCACAGTAAACATTCATGACAGGAAATTTCAATTCAATTAAGCGGGCTCATAATTACAATAAGTGGTAAATTTCACTTGGTAAAGGATGTATGCGTTCCGTTCCGGCCCAATTCAATTCAACTATCCGGATTATTCTTTTAAGAGGGATTCCAATAAGCGGAGTTTACTGTATAATCTATCTGAAACAACCAGCATTTGATTTTGTGATTTAAATTTTTCACACGGCATTCCTTAATCCTCTTGAAACGGCTCCTCCTTTGACTTTATCAACATGGCGATGGTCCTTGTCTTATCACTTGCGCATACCTATCTTTATAGTTCCTTACATGTGCCGCGCTTTGTTGGACTTTCAATTTTTTAAAAACGCAAATAACTCGCTTTGTAGTTGATCAATCTTAACAAAATGTGGCTTAAAAAATTGAGAATTGTTGGTTCCTCAAATCACGTTTACGTTCTCTTCATTTTTTTCAAAAACTTCACCGTATTTGTGTCAAAGAGTGTTTTTTTGATGTTCTCCCGTAAAAGACTGTATAAATAAATATCAGCCCTGTGCAATGTTGTTGTGTTTCAAATATTCTGGCCTATAACTAGAAACGGCCATGGTCAAACTTTTGACTATATAAACTACCAGTGAATGGGAGTATGGACTCATATTATTATTCCACGCGTTGATGCCGTCATGGTGCGGAAGGAGGGAATATAGCGCCTAACGCGTAGCATGTAGTTGGGGTCCGCAACCAGATGCACAAATCTATTTTGTAAAAATTTTGCCTCACCTAGTTAGATGTAGCATGGATTATGCAACTAACGATACAAATCTATAGACCAATTTCCCAGTGATGTCACATAACACTGCTGCACGCTGTTGCTGCAGTTCCTCTTTTCCTGGCTCCGAGCCGGGTGAACAAACAAATGGACCCTAATTAGCAAAACTTGACCAAGCGACATGATAACAATCTGGAGATCTAGCAAAATGTTCATTCACTATAAGTGGAGATATCTCCAATTCCCCAGATTGTTGTCATGCCGCTTGGTCAAGTTTTGCTTATTAGGGTCCAAATATTTGCGTTTGTAAGAATAACATAGGGACAGAGATGATAAGCCAAAGCCATTGATCAGCTTAGCTGCAGCAGCAGCAGCCGAGTTCTGATCGGCTTTTCCAGCTAGTCAATAGCTAGCCAATCAAATCAAAATCAGCCAAAAGCTAGCCAATAGCCAATGTACAAGAGCTACTTTTTCAAAAAATCTTATTTTTTTGTTTTTAATCAAGTTGTCTGTTAACTCAGGCCTAAAATGCTGTGCACTGCGCACAACAACCCTCAAGCCACTAGCGAGGAAGCAACACGACCAAACAAGACTTCTTTAAAGTCACAAACGTGGACCTGAAACTATAGGGCACTATACACAATGGTTAGGTTCAACAAACATTTTGGTTCCATGAGCTTGATTTGTCCATAAGAGTGTATGTTAAATTTATGTATTTTGACAATAGATAACTCGAGACTGACTAAATTATTTTTTGTGATATTATACCTATTTGTTGGAAAGCAAATTTTATGGACAACAAATAAAGTTCTCTTCAATTTTATGCTGAAAGCATTATTTTTGGCGTATTTGATTAATGATTGAGACGCATCTTTTTGACCAAACGCATTTGTTCCGCGTATAAGGCTAAAGCCTGCTTGACTGTCATATATGGAAATCAGAAATCAATTTTTCAGTAGTTATAGGCTTGTTTTTGAATTCTATAATGAATTCTATAGTTAATCAACACGTCACTTGCAGAATTATCCCAATCTAGCCAATAGCCAATCATTAAAAAGCCAATGAAATTATGAAAAGCCAATGAAAATGTTTTAGCCAATCCTGAGAGAAATTTTCAAAAATTGGAAGCTAATAGCCAATCCACGGCCTACTTCATATAAGGCCGTAATGTAGAAAATGACAACAGCGCGCATGTGGATTGTTATCAGTTACGTTTTGGGGTGGTTCACGTTCATTGGTGCGGTGTAACAATGATGAAACTGTACCGCACTTTGTCCCCTATCTGATTTTTAATTTTAAAACGATGATAACTTCTCTTGTAGTGCACCAATTTTACTAAAGTAGGGCTTCAAAAATAGAAAATCGTTTGCTTTTCAAATTATATTCTCTTCATTTTTTCCAAAAACACCGTTTTATTTGTGTACAAATCAAAATTCTTGTTTTCTCCATAAGCGTATGTGTAAATCTATATCCACATCTTTTTGAGTGCAACGTTGTGACATTGCTGCATTACGGCCTTATATAAAGTAGGCCGTGGCCAATCACTAGCCAATCACAAATGGCTTATCATCTCTTCATAGGGAGCAAAGATCATTACATTACCAAATAAGAATGATAAATTTCTTACGTAGTAGAAATTTAGTATTAAAGGCTAAATCATTGTAGATCACAAATATAAACTCCAATTCCTTAAGAATTTCACTATTCTTGATTGGTAAAATAATCATCTCTCCTCTCTGTGTTATTCTAATGGGAGCATATCAGCTGAGTTCACTCAGACCGCAGATGCAGCAGTAAGGCATGATTTCTGACATCACAAGAAATTGGTCTATTTTTTGACTATATAAAATCTATAGTCAAAGGGTCTATTTTGTTGTAACCTTCCCCTTTCTCCCTCACTGCGATGTCCGCTTCAAACCAGGGCTTGCACAATAACAGTTATTTTTTGGTTAACTGTTATAACCAAAATGAAAATATTAATTTTGACCGATTGACCGTGAACCCTCATAATTGACAATCAATCTTGACCAATTGACCCTTAACCGTTAATTTTTTGGTTATAACTGTTATTTGACCAAAAATTCTAGGGCTTCTAACAACGTTAACCAAAAATTTTAAGACTTTGACCAAAATGTTTTTCAACATTTAACAGTTATTGGTCAAAATACAGCTTGACCGATAACCAATAACCAAAAAAATTGGGAAGATCATTTTGACTGACAACCAATAACCGAAAAAATCTTTGAGATCATTTGACCGATAACTGTTAACCAATAAAAAAATTTTGGTCGCAAGCCCTGTTTCAAAGAACCGCTTTGCAGAGGCCTTGTAATATCAGTCCATATACTCCCATTCACTGGTAGTTAATATAGTCAAAGGGTCTAACTTGTTGCGATATTTCTCACTTTTGCTGCTTGTACAGTAATATACTATATGAGTATTCCACTTGAACAATGGTACTTTTTTCTTCATGTAGAGCCATGAGAAAATTTAACGTTAGTGTTATGTAATGGTTTACTGTAAGTTTTACCGCGGTTCTGCAAAAATCAAAAACCCTCCAATTTGTGTCAGAAAATACATAGAGAGCGCTACACGTCCTTCTTGATGTATTTATCTGTGACTGTCCCTTTGCTTTCCTTACAGCATATATCTTATTGCTTTGTGCTGTGTGTTAGAAGACTCATTACTGAACGCACGTATATTTGAACACCGCTCATTTTTATTTGACATATATTAATTAAACGATTAATAAAAAAGGTAAATTCTATTTATTTTTATTCATATTCGGACAATTCGCGAATGGACGCTCTGCATGGAGCACTGAGGTGTTGCACTAGGAGGTGATCCTTAGACCATATAGTACATAGACCGCCAATAGCCTATGTAATTGACGTTATCAGTCGTTGGAACATAGGAGGTTGGCTGTAAGTTGGAAAGGTTTGGTATGGATGGTTCTGTGCATGCAACGTAAGGGGATGTGAGCGATGCCACGCCCACTCCCATTAACACCGTGAGACCTTACCGACTTCTGCCGTACAAAGCGAAATTGACGTATCTACAAAATAACGATCAGGAGAAAATTCTAACTTTTTGACAAGACCATATCTTCGAATATCTTTTCTTGTGATCGCACTATTTTTCAATAAGAAGTTCATGAACTAACGTCAGTTTTTCAATTTTCGACTCCTTCTTCAGTTTTCTGTGGGCTTGCATTTACGTCAAAATTTTTGACGTATCTCCCTTTTTTACAACTGATTGAAGCGTTATCACGTTTGTTATCAACGATAATAGCGTAAATCAACGGATGGAAAAAATCTTCTCTTCAGTTTAAATGAGAAAATTTCAAAAATTTGAAGTTAGCATTGACTAGAATGATTTCCGAGAAAATAATTATCCACGCCTGCAGGCTAAAATACACTACGTCAATCAAGCGTTATGCAACGAGAAGTCCATTTCTCCTGATCGTTATTTTGTAGATACGTCAATTTCGCTTTGTACGGCAGACTTACAGAGTCTCCTATGTTCCGACAGGCTTTTTATCATTATTAGCAGTCTATGTACTATATGGTCTAAGAGGTGATCACATGAAAATTTACATAAGAGCGTATGTTATTTCAGCTCGCTGTATCTCTGTTAATACTGGAAAAAAGTACCACTTGTAGTGACCTTTTCTGTCTCTCTTGACTAGTAGAATAATATGAAACTCATGAAAATAAAAATTTCATCAATCATTTGGCCTTCCAGTGCAGCTTCCACAAATAGCCGCTATAGTAAATGTAGAGGGCGACTCTTCAGCGTCCATTCGCGAATGTAAACAAACATCGCAGGATGATTGATATCCCGCGAATGACCGATAAGGTGATACAATGAGTAGGTACAATGATAAATATCTATTATCAATTCAATTCAGTGAACGCAAGTTTTCCTGTCGACAATCCCTAATTTTGTTTCACTGTTTTCAAAATCGAAAGTACGTCTTGTTAGTCAATTGTTGTGACATTTTGGATTTTCATTGTGAGGCCGATGTAGTGAGAAGTTTTTGTCGCTTCAATCACGATTGAACATTTGGAAATGCTCAAACTCATCTCCACGTATCACCCGCTCTTCAGTCCTAAATGTTTAGTCCACGTTAATTACTCTATGAAAAAGCTGGCGAAAGAAGATTCTTGGTATCATTCTCCTAAAAAACCGAGTCATTCCCCCGAAACTGTTCACATACCGGAGGTACCACGAGAAGTTAAACATATGTATAAAGAGTCTGTACCCAACGTAGGACTGCCTTTATATGAAACATGGGAACCTGGAAGAGGCGTGGTAGATCCTGAAGGCCTTCCAACTAGAAAGGAAGTTCGTAAAGCTGTCAAACAAATGAAGAAGGAATTCGGTGTGTGGGTAGGAGAAATAAAAGAAGGTTGGAAACATGATCCGGATATCTTTTTCCATCATGGTAATAACTGTTTTTATAGAGAAATAAGAGTTCATTCTTTGTAATCTTCAAATTTCCGCGGAAAACTGATGACACTTTGTCGAGAGATTATGTTCGCCCGTAGTAAATTATTTGTTTTCTTTGCGTGTCGAGCCAGCAGTAAATGTACCATGTGGTTTAGTTCCTAGTTTTATCGTGTCCTGTACTTCCTCCATAACTTCAGTCACATTTGAATGTTGTTTCAGGCGAAATTAATAAAGTGTGGACTTTCGATAAGAAAGGATGCCTGGAAAACTTCGCTTACACAAATGATTCGGAACATGATTTCGGTTATAGTACGTGCACTTTGAACACGACAACTAACGGAACTCTTCTTTTCAAGGGTAATTTGAGTACAAGTATTCGTGATGATGGAAATGCGGTCCGATCAGGGTTTTGTTCGTTCAGAACACCGCGTGCGACGGTTTGTAGTTTTTATCTTGTTGTCAGAGCTCAAATTTATTATGAAGCAACAGCCCCTCCATTGATCGTTCATCGTAAAAATTCAATTTCGAGATTAATTCGCCCGTGCAATGTGATGATATTAACTACTAGTGAAGTCAAAAGTTGCAGTTTTTACGTCTGTAATCACACATCTAATCTCTCACATTTCCTCTCCTACTTTTTTCTGAAAGTGTAACAAGTACCCCTTAGTCTCAGAGAATATAGAAATTTTACTCAAGAGTATTTTTCAAGTTCGATTTCCCGAATGGAAGTCCTAAACTTTTGGTGACTCGGAATTTTCTAGGGACCAAACTATACGGGTCTTTTAAAGTACCAAGCATCAGTGTAAAGGCATCGCTATTGGACGTGACTTTGGTGCCACAAACAATCATAGCCTGTTCCCAGAATAAATATTAGCATGCGAGAAGGCTTGAAAAATAAACGGAGAGCCTAATAAACGACTGTCATTTTTCAAGGGAGGGCGTAGGTTCATAATTAGATCCCACTCGAAAAGCACTTGCTTTCTGGCCGCTTGTTAAATCCGCCACTAGTGACAAAGTATGCAGAGGTCAAGATCATAATTGAAGACAGCTCTCAGCTAATAAAAACTCAAATAATGAGCCCCTGAGTGTATATCAAGCACCCATTTTCTACATTGTTCATTGGTTATTGATTGCCGTTTGTGCAACTACACACTAACTTGCTCACTGTTACAATCGAGATTGAAGAGAAATAAAAATCTCCAGTTCTAATTATCTGAATCAAGTCAGCAGTTTCTCTTTTCAAAATACATATGAATTTGTACCCAATATTGTGTTTCATGATACAATGGACGACCAGCTCTGGAAAGAATAATTCCAATTTATCCTAAGAATTTAATCGGATCACGACTGAATTTACGTCTGCTTGACAGAAATCATTTAATCGAAAGTGGTTTTACGACTGGGGGATGTACACGCACGTTGTTCTCAAAGTTCGAGGGGATGGTCGGTATTACTTGATCAATCTTGGACAAGATGATTATTTTGATCATTCATGGTACGACATGCAATCTTTTTTTCTATTCACAAGAGGAGGTCCATATTGGCAAACAGTTAAAGTAAGACACACGTTATGAATGTGTAGATTTTTCAACTGGCACTTCTGAAAGTCTTTCAATCAAAAACTGAATATTTTCGTTTGATTACTTTACAGATACCGTTTTCAAAATTCATTTTCACCCACAAGGGGAAAATACAAGATCGGCAACCAGACGTCGAAACATCAAGGATAACGTTTCTCGGTATAACCTTATGCGATGATGTTGACGGGCCTTTCCAATTGGAAATAGAATACATTGGAACGATGTACGATGCAAATCACACCGAAGAATCTGCCTACGAAGCTTATGACGACACGAAACCCGCTTTCGAAATGTGGTGAAATTGTATTTATTTTACGAAACAAAATCTTCCAACATACTCCACTAATTATTTTACCGCGATCCTTTTGTACCATTCTTCGAGATGATGAATGTATTCTTTGAGAATACGTAGGATAATCCGGATATTATTGTTGAGAATCCGGCCGTGTTCCTATGATTCAAGATGGAGAATAAATAGAAGTTTAATTCTTTCCCTCGTTATATTTATATTTGCTGTCTCCCTTCTCACCATAAAATGAACAAGGTATTCTCCGTTATCCAGGATGTTGTTGGAGCACACAGAGAAATAGCTGCGATCACAATCTGGAGTACAGTATTTATTTTACTCAGGTAGGTTGGCTGGAGTGTCGCTTGCGAAGAAGAACCATCAAAATATTTTCTCAGTGTTCTCTGCAATACACACCAACAAAATTCACTCAACTTCAAGTTTATCCTCTCATTCTCTTCAGAACGAAAATTTGCCGGGTAGACAGCATAAATTTAAAATTTGGGTATGGATATACTGTATCTTCTCTGAAGGGAGTATCCGACAAAATTTCTTCACATTGTGCGATGATATTGACGGGCCTTTCTATTGGAAAAAGAATACATTGGAACGATGTACGATGCAAATCATTCGAAGAATCTGCCTAGAAAGAATATGGTAACGAAAAAATAACGTCACGGTTTGATCTGGAGTCAGGAATGATGTCACGGAATAATGATATCACTAAGGCTAGAAATAAAGACGTCATGAGTTGATGACGTGAGAAAAGAAAGTACGTCTTAAGGTCCTGGGGGCGATGACATCATGTAATACGAAAAACTAACGCCGAGTCTATTATACAGAATACTAGATATACTGTTGGAAGAGGGGCTAAACCAATTTGACTCAGAGTATGTAGTACATCACTACAAAAAGAATGTTGAAGGAAGGCTAATTCAGGCTAAAAGCGCCAGACCAGGCTGATCGACATTATATTAGGCTCAACTAGGCTAGTGCCCGAATCCTGTTGGGGATGGCAAACCTAAGCGAAGTGGATTGAAGCGGATAGCGGGATACTAGAAGTGTTGGTTACATATGAAGCTGAACTAGGCTAAATGCGTCACCTAATATTAGGCTAAGAAATACTCCCAGAGGTGTATTCGGCCTGTTGGTTATTCGGGTAACAGATTCACTTCAGAAATGCACGTCCGTACCAATGGAGAGGTAGGCCCTAAAGTTAGAAGTGATGATGTCATCAGTTTGAGTTGACGATTTCACAAAAATGTACACGCTTCAAAATGAGTGAAAGTTCATTATGAATATCTTCTTACACGGGATCAACTTGTATTCAGATAGTAGACGTTTAAAGATACGTCCTAATATCAACATGAAACGATGGATAGTGAAAATGTTTTCTAATTCAAATTCAAAATGATATTTCTTCTGAACACCACCTCCTTTCCATTAAAAATTTCCCCATTGAAACAAACGGTTTTTTGAAAAGCTTTGACTGCGAATTTCTAAATCAGTGGACAATTTCACAAGTACATTTCATTTCCTATAACCATAATAGATAATATGAAATTTTGACTCACCGGTTGTTGTAGGGAAATATAACGAATGTACATGCCTACAGACAACAGTATCACATCTCTGAACACAATGATTTTCATCAAGAGAGCTGAAAACTTAAATGAATTTGCAGTGTACTTATATACAACACACGGTAACCACAAAATTGCCAATCTCTATTTTTTACCTGGTATCAAACCAGTAAAAGCCATGGACGAGTACAACGTGATGATGAGAATTTTATCAGCTAGGGGATCGAGAAACGTACCCAACTTGGAAGACTGACCTTTGTAATTTCTAGCAATATAACCATCTGCCTTGATGCAGAAGAATTTTTTTCAAATTGGAGGAATCAAAGTTCGCAATTCATCACTTAAAAAACTTGAAAGTCTTCTTACAAGATCTGTTAGGCCTGCCGCAATCAATACACCGATAGCACTTGAGTAAGCGTGATCAAGTATAAAATTGCTTAGAAAAGGGGCTGCCAAAATTCTTACTCCACACAATAAATTCGGTACAGTCCAAACATTTGGTATCTGAAAAGAAGATATAGGAACAACAGACTTTCTCGAGACGCAGGTTTCATAATTCTACAGAAAAGAAATTTGATAAGATTTGTTCAGTAAAAAGATACATAAGTTGATATAACTTCCACAAAATCAAAACTAATCATTTAATTTCTACGGGGCATAGACTAGTCAAAATTGAGATTCAACATTTATTGCGGCGACGTGAATACAGAAAAATCGTGAACTTTTCGCTACACTAATCTCAGGTTCATGAAATACCCGATTGTTTCTATTATCTCACTGAAACAAATCATTTCGAATCAATAAATTAATATTTGAGAATTGTAGGTAAACTGCCCAAAATATTGAAGCATTATTTTTTTTACTAAACAAAATTTATGAGATTTTTGAATTTTCTTGTTCGATGTGTTAACCCAAGAAGAAGACTAATTTAGAGGTTTCTCGAAACAAGGACAATTTATTCATGCTATTTACTCTAGAATGATGAGGTGAGAAATAGACGTCGATTTTTAAAACTGAAATGAGGGTTAGGGACCTGCAACGTGTTGGAAGTAATACTATTAATACATCATACTGCTAACAATTGACCTACTTGTTGAGGTTTATTTTTGCAAGTTTCTGTAAAATCAGTCCCTTTTTTTCCAATAGATTCCAAGTAAGTGTTACTAGCAGCAACATGTCGCACCTTTGATGGTGTGATAATAATTTTGGGAAATCTTGTTCTGCTTACTAAGAGTAAGTAGTGAGGTAGCACACCATATCTATAAAAGAGACGGGTACCACAAGCAACTTGATTCAAGGGAAACATTATGATCCAACTTCAAATTGTAGCTGTAGCGTTGACATCTGTAAAAATAGGGTAAAATTGGTTCGTTGTAAAAGACTGATACAATCTCAAGAACTCTCTCAGTAAAGGTTAAATACGAAGTACTGACTGATTAGATACCAACTAACTTATCGTCCAGAAAATCTACTCTAGTATTATTAGAACTGACAAGATTTTGTGCGAACTAAAAACAAAGTAACTAAATGAATGAAAGGAGTAATAGACTCGGCCACAATTACAATGATGATCATTTTTTATTTGAAAAAAATGGAAATAAGAAAACCAAAATGACAATCAAATAATTCTACGACAAGAATTAGGGAACAATAAGAATTAAAGAATAATCGAACTAGATACAAGGAAAAATGACAATCAGTCATCGTTGTCATCGTCGAAAAGATCATCGAAATCGTTGAAAAAATCAGCGTGGACTGTTTTCTCATTTGCCGACAAATCCATCAACATCCCGCTAGCGTTACCAGAATCATCCATTTCGGAGATACCCATTCCATCTGAGAACATCTCATCCGCGACTTCATCAATATCGTAAGTTTCATTTCCCTCTGAAAATCATGAACTTAAGAACATAAGTCATTCTCGCAATTTTGGTATTACAGATCAATTGTACGCGCACCAAAAATTGTCGCCTCCTAATGACGGAAATTGAGATTCAAAAATAACAAAGAAAACGAATTTGACAAACTTAGACTCTTTTGAATTTTGAGGGAGAGGAATCGAGTATGAAAGGCGAGTACGATTGAGAAGCCGTCAAACGAGATACCTCAGCATCAAATAGGTACGCCTCCATGCGAGCAACCGGTCGCATCGATTAGCCGATAATTCTTGCAAGCATAGTAACTACTTCATGTGAATATACTTCAATGGTGCAAAACATCGATACATGAGGGCTCATAATCAATTCAAAGATGCGAATGTTTCAAGAAGTACGTTCGTAATGATAAAAAAATTTTTGGATAATAAAGTAAAAAGTAGATGAGGATAAATAACAGCTACTTACTGGCTTTCATTTTTTGAGATTTACAACAAATAAATACAGTACAGAAGAATGAGAAATCAGCACTTCAACTGTAGTACAAAAGGAGATGTAATGAGAATCCTCTATCTATCAATTCTATCAATAATCTATAATATGTGACGCGTTCCGAGAAAACCAGCCACTTGTCGGCAAATCAAATTTCACAGGAGAGCGAAAAAACAAAAAACAAAGAAAAGGAAGAAATTGTCATTATTATCTACAAAGTTTTAGCGTCGTTCAACCACTATAACGCGATCTATAGGCAGTTAACTGTAGCGCGCTCACGAATTTTCGATTCCGAGAAAACCCGCCACTTGTCGGCGATCGTATTTTAGCGTTACTGATAACGTGATAGAGAGCGAGAAATCAAATGAACGCTGAGACAAACTGCTGTTCATGCGTATGAAGTTGTTTCTATTTTCATTTATGAGAAGTTGTTGAAAGAATGCTGTGAACTTATACTGATTGAGTATCGATATTGGATCAAAAGGTAAGTTGGAGATACGTACGTGCTGAACTAACAAAGGGAAAAGCAAGCTAGCTACCTTCAACGAGTTCTTGAATAACGTGAAAAATATTGTGCCCAGAACAGAGATAAACTACGAACGAATTTGGAAGAAGTGGAATCATGTCCGTTTGAAGAAGACCATCCGGATTATGCCCAAAGTAGATCCGTACTGGAGGAGTATTTTGTCCGAGAACACGCAAACAAAACTGATGATAACGTAAGAGAATTATTCACGTGTAATTATTACAGGATGTGATAGAAAGATAAATTGGAATACAGCAGATCCGCGTGTATTAATACGTTGTGTGTTTATCCAGGCGGCCTCTGACATGGACGATGAAAACGAGGATCCTGCCAGTGATGATGAACATCATGATGTTGATGAGTTAGCCGATACAATAGTCATGCAGAACGTTCAACCAGACAATTCTCATACAGATACTGATGAAGAGGAGTCTGCGAGTAGGGAGATCGATACTGTAGCCAAGTTCGTTGAAGATAGCTGCGGTTGCGAGAAATACAATCGTGGACCGTGTTCAGCTGCGTTCACGGAGCTGGAATTACAAGAGTTACGTGCTGCGAGCAGAGAACTCGATTATTATGACGCTGAACATGTAAACAAGTTAGACATTGCGATTCTAGTGCAGTTACGAGCGTTCTCTTCCGAAAGTACTTTTACGCAGAGAAGCAAGAAGAAAGCTACAGTACGTGTTCAAAGACGTTCACGTTTCCTCGTGAAGGGTATCGAAGTTTGTATGAAAACGTTTTTCTTCATTAATACGATCAAGAAGGACAGATATAAGCGTCTTGTTAAGGTGTACAAGGGCGAAGGTACACTTGTGAAACGGCACGGCAACACAAATCGAAAACCCCATCATGCCTTGGCTGATTCAGCTCGAAAGGATGTCGTGAAATTCATTCTCAACTATGCGAACCAACATGCGGTGTTTCTACCAGGACGATGGTCTACTCAACGGAATATGGCAGCCAAATTACTACCAGCGAGTTGCACGCGATCAGAAATGTATGCGCTGTACAAGCAAGGTTGTGAGGACCTCCAGAAGAAGAGTGTGGGCTTGACTTCATTCTGTCGAATATGGAAAACCGAATCGCCAGACGTGATTATCCAGAAGCCGAAAACAGATAATTATGTGTAAGTTTTGTCAACAAAATTTCACATCGCACGCAAAAATGACTCTATCTCCCATGACTACTATCAAAAAACGCGAACTGATTGAAAAGCTGCAGAAACATTTAGATTTAGCGGAGGAAGAGCGTTGTTATTACCGCGATCAGGTCAAAATATCGAAGGACACCTACCGCGCGTACACTAATGACCCTGCTAATGAAATTACGCCGTCTATTCCTTGCTCTTACGCGAATGTGTGTCATTTTACGTTCGACATGGCACAACTCGTAATGCTACCGCAGAATCCTATGCAGGCAGGACCGTTGTACTTCTTGGCCGGATTTAAAGTATGCATTTTCGGGGTAATGAATGACACATTACAAAAACAATGGAATTATCTCATCCCAGAGAGTGCTAGTGTAGAAGAAGGTTCTAGTTATATTATCAGTATGTTAGACCATGCTCTCAAGAATTATGGTTTAGGGGAGGAAACTCTCTTCCTGCACGCCGACAATTGTTGTTGGCAAAATAAGAACAACGCGCTCATGGGATATCTAAATTACCTTATTTTGGAAGGTAGATACAAGACGGTTATTCTTTCTTTTATGCCGGTTGGGCATACAAAATGTTCTTGCGATTGGTGCTTCGGGTTATTCAAACAGAAGTTTCGAAAAGCGGAGGCGTCTACTTTGCAGGAACTCGCGGAAGTTGTTGAAAAAAGCGCATCGGTGAATGAAGTAGTTATATAGTTGCGGGCGAAAGAGGAAAATTGAATATCCCGTTCTCGAAGTGGCAAGAGTACTTTTTTGACCACTTGAAGTGGGCAAAAATTCCTGCTATTACGTCTTACTACCATTTTGAATTCGACATTACGCATCCGGGAACTGTGTTATGTAAAAAAACCCTTGCTGATGAAGGAATACGCTCAACAATTGGATTGTTTGTTGATTGTGATTATTTATCGATTACAGATCCGAAATTCCAAGAAACCTCCACTGGAATACCTCCTGAGCGACAGGAATATTTGTACAAGAACATTCGCGAATACTGTAGTTCGGAAGCAACTGGCGACGTTCTATGTCTGAAACCTGATGCAGCGTTGCTGACAAAGAAACGTGGAAGGCCACCAAAGGAAGTCACTGATGCGCCGAAAAAGAAACGTGGAAGGCCATCAAAGGAGGTCACAGAAGCGCCGAAGGAGGTCACAGAAGTGGTGAAGAAGAAACGTGGACGGCCTCCCAAGGTTGTCACAGAAGCGCCGAAAACGAAACGGGGAAGGCCATCAAAGAAGCCCGCGGTTCCTGATCCATCTAGTTCAGATTCACGTGATACAGATTCATCATCCGACGCATCATTTCTAGAATTCCCTACACCCCAACCCAAATGTTCGCGAGGAAGACCGAAGAAGGTTTAACTGTTACTTTTTGCTTCGAACACATTTTTTTTTCTACTCATTTTTTGAAAACCCGATTATATTTTTCTGGTACTCATTTTGCGAAAGTAGGACGGTATCCCTATTTCTTCGCATACTACTTACCCGTTTTTCTAAAATCAAATTTTTTTTGTGAGTACTCACTGTTGTGAAGTAGGTAGTATACTCATTTTCTTGGTATTGTTTTGTCTACAGTATAATTTTTGGGATGCGATTTTTTTGAATAATAATCATGAGGTAAGAAAGGTAATTCATAATCTATCAATTATGATCTGTTTTTGATATTATTCATGTATTTTTCCTTCGTTTTTTGATACCAATACGATTTTTCGCAATATCAGAGCTTTATTCTTTTCAATCCGCATCGAAATGGTGGGCAAATATGGTCTAGAAAAAAATTCGGTTGATTCCATCATCTTCAGCATGAAAAATCACGTCTAGTATCACCGTTCCCGAAGTGAAAAAAAATCGAAAAAAAATCATTTTCCGCTGAAACGAGTGTCACAACTTTAACAGCGTTTTTCTCGGAATACAGTTTTCTCTTTGCTGTTCTTTAAAACCTCATATCTCAGCAAATTTTCATCCGATTGAGACGTTTTTGGTCTCAAAATGACTAGAAAAGTATGGAGAATCAAACATCCATCATAATCTCGATTTTCATTTTGCCGACAAGTGGCGGGTTTTCTCGGAACGCGTCACATATTATTAAATAATCTTCTATCTTCTTCTTCTTCTTCTATCTTCTTCTTCTATATTATTAATTTTCCTGGTTAAGCGCTTATCACTAAACGGCTAACGTATTGTTTTTTGACTTTTCGATCCGCCAGTTTCTATTTATCTGGGCACAGAATAATGTAAAACAAGCGTATTTCTCGATGCCCGAACGTTTTGGAAATAGTTGACAACCGGTTTGGTTTCCGTGGAAACACTCAAAACCAGCGTACTTCTCGATGCCGGAACGTTTTGGAATTACAGTTGACTTGACAACCGTTTTGGAGAATGGTATTACTAAAATTTTCCGTCGAAATTGAAACACTCCTAACCACAATCACCCAATCACTAATTAGTGTAGTCAGTCTCTGTTGTGTAGCAAGAAGCAAGTGTATTTCTCAGGGCCGTAATGTTTAGGAAATGGCTGACAACAGGTTTGAAAAGTATGAATTAATGTCGAAAATTCAAAATGCCGTGAGGGCCCTGACGTTTTGAATGAAAATGTTATAAGAAGATATTGAATTGATATGATGATAGTTACTTTTTTGCCCCTTTTAATCATTTCTCCTGACGTTTTATTTTGGAGTGGAATTGTTTTTGTTGAATTAAAGAGAATTGGTAACTTGCAATCTTCAGCTATGTATGACAAAAAAAAAAAAAAAAAAAATTGAAAATCAGTTTCTTTTAGGTACAAGGGAAATTTCAAAAAATTCCAATGATCAATGATTGAGCTGTAAATGATGAAAACAAGACTTAGAAAACATATAACCATCAAGGGAGTTGGACCAGAAATATTAATAATATTTAACCAGGTATGACTGGAAGGAAATGTGAAAAAATATCGACTTTTGAGCTTTGTAATATTGTAGGAGAGGACTTCACAGAGAAATTAATTATAGGGATTGCAACCAAAATAATTTGAAACGGTTAACGGATATCGGTCAAATTTTCTTCAGCAATTTAAAGGTTATTGGTTATCAGTCAGAACAGCTTTACTCTATTGAATCGGTCCGTAACTGTTATGACCGTTATGACCGTTTCAAAATCATAACTCTCCATTTATAACCGTTTCATGACCGATTGAAAAAGTAAGAAAAACTATAACGGTCAACGGTTATCGGTCAGTTGACTCATTCTTTTTTAACGGTTATCTGTCAAACGGTCAAGCGAGCGGATTTCATTTTGGTTAACGGTCATAATAGTTATAATAACAGTTATGTGCAATCCCTAAAATTAAACTATCAAAGTAATTGGAATATTGGAAGTGCAAATATTGAGCTAGATGTATTATTATAACAAGAGAAGGTGTTTGAAAAAATGTAAGGTTTTCTTATTAGGGATAATTGCGGAATAACTGATAACATAACAGTTATGACTGCTAATTAAAACAAAATGAGAATGTCTGACCAATTGACCAATAACCGTTTCAAGTGAAATGAGGGGTTGACTGTAACTGTTTGACCGTTTAAACGTTTCGGTCAATCGGTCATAACAGTTATATGGTGAAAGTTATCTTTTCAATGTTTTTATGTTCTGTTTTTCTTTTTTGAACAAAAAAAAACATGTTTCTTCAACTAAAAAAACACGTTTTTTCTCACAAAAAATGTTTTTCCCCCATTTTAATTGGTATGACCAATTCATTTTTCAATAATGGTCATGACCGTTTGACCGTTATTTTGAAAAATACTCTATGTGACCAATAATTCCTTTGACCGTTTTAATTTTTGAAGCGGACTGGACCAATAGCTGTTAACCGTTTCAAATTATTTCAGTTGTAATCCCTAGGTTTTCTTCTATACCTGTGACAGAAGAAGAACAGGGAAAAAATTCAACCCTTTAAAAAATTACGCTTACAGTTTTGATATTAAATTGTTGTATTCAACAAGAGCAGAACTATAGAAACATTCCAGTTTACAAACTACAGGTATAATACAAGAAGAACTCGGTAAAAACTGAACAATTGAAGGAGTTGAACTCAGGAAACTAAATACCAAGCTATACTGTATACATACAAATTATTTATGAGGTACCCAAACTTTATAAAATTTGTATTATTGAGTATAAATTATGGGGAAAGAAATCAACTTTTGAACTGTATGAGGTAGGAGGGCTTGAACAAATTTAAACTACCTGGTGTATAACATGTCAGAAAGAAGGATATGAAAGAGTTATAGGAAGTTCAGATAACATATAGTTGGAAAGAAACCTGAAAATAATTTGCAGCAATAAAGGGAGTTGAGGTAAAAGTTCAAATATTCAGCCAAAGTGTGACAGAAAGAAAACTTATAAATTAAGCTATTTATGGCAGGATTGAAACGTTGAGAATTATCAGTATTTAAACTATATAATAGGAACAGAACTTGAAAAAAATTTTAATCACTAAAGAAATTAGACATTAAATTTTGTATATGGACACGGCCTACTTTATATAAGGCCGTAATGTAGAAAATGACAACAGCGCGGCAGTGGATTGTTATCAGTTACGTTTCGGGGCGGTTCACGTTCATCGGTGCGGTGTAACAATGATGAAACTGTACCGCACTTTGTCCCCTATCCGTTTTTTAATTTTAAAACGATGATAACTTCTCCTGTACTGCACCAATTTTACTGAAATAGGGCTTCAAAAATAGAGAATTGTTTACTCTTCAAGTTATATTCTCTTCATTTTTTTCAAAAACAGCGTTTTAATTGCGTACAAATCAAAACTTTGGTTTTTTCTCACTTTTTCCCATAAGCGTAGGTGTAAATCTGTATCCACTACTTTTCAAGTGCGACGTTGTGACATTGCTGCATTACGGCCTTATATGAAGTAGGCCGTGATATGGAGCGACTATGTATCTATGACAGGCAAGGAACTTGAAATAATTTACATATCAGCGACTGTGTAGTGCTGCTGTTGTTGGTGTAAAGCGAGGGGATCATTTTGTTTGACCATAAGACGCTTCATAAAATCAATCATACCAATGAAAAAAATTATTTTTTGCAAAAAAAGTATTGCAAAAAATGCAGCAAACAACAAAGTTGTGACTATTTCATTTTGATTTTCTTTTAGATGAGTTAATTTCCAGGTTAATTGAGTAACTTTCCTGAAATTTTCTTCTTGAAAAAACTACAGTTTACTGCTACAGTAAATATAGAGAGCGCTTCCTCTGCGTTAAAATCCAAATTCCAACTTTGAAGCTTTATATGACACAACAAGGACTTGAAAATAATTCAACCATTGAAGGAGTTGGATTCAAAATTCTGAATATCAAGCTTTATGTATGTTTCACAGGACTCATTACCCAACCAGAAAAAATCTTGAGGGGGACCTAAAAAATTTCAACTTTTGAATTATAAATGATGGGAGGGGAATTTACTAACAGGAGTTAGACCTATAATTTCAAAAATCAAACTATTCTATTATCTCATGGGGAGGATTAAAGAAAATTCTGGTATTTGTTTGAATTATATATGATGCAATAGTAGAGGAACTTGCAAAAATTAGATCTTAAAATTTTCTATATTGAGCAATGGCTATAATATGTAAAAGAAAAGAAGATGTGAAAGTTGGACTTTTGAGCGTTATTTGACTTGCAAAAGGAAGCTGGAAAATTTCAATTTCTGAGCCAGATGTGACAGCAAGGCATCTTGGACAAGTGTTTACTTTCGAGTTATATTATTCTTATATGTGATAGGAGGGAAACTTGAAAACATTCAACCAACAAAGAAGTTGAACTTGGAATTTTGACTTATAGGCTGCAGAACATTGTATGATAAGAGAGGAACTTACAAAACATTTGAACTACCTATATATGAAGGAAGATGAACCTTGAAGTAGTTTTGAAATACATTTCTTAATCCCATGCATTTATTTTCAATCATTGGTGTATTCATTTCCCTCTTGTATGTTTTCTGATGAAGTGCAACAGGCAGCCATCCAGTCGAGCACATCTCACAAGAAAAAAAGTTATTGCCCAAATTGCCCAAAAAAAGTTATTGCCCAAATTGCCCAAATTGCCCGAAAAAATGCTCCTATTGACATAACAGGCATACCTGGTATCCCGTTATGACCGTTTGAGATTTTACCATTGCCCAAAACCAGTTATGCCTGTTTGACTCTGGGGAAACTTCTGCCCAATTGCCCCAAAACCAGAAAAAATTATTTTGGTCAAGAACCCTAAGGACTTCTTATTAGGACCGGGCAGCGCTAGCGTCGCGCAAAAATTTTCAAATTTTTAAAATCTTTTGAAAATATTGCCATCTGAAAGGAAATTTTCCGCTCTTCAATTTTGTTCCTTACAAGTACACGTTTAAATACATTATTTGCGAAGATATTTAGGGAAAACTAAAAAATCACCTTTAGTTTTGAGCTGTGACGCCTGTGACCGTGGCTGTGATCACTGTTCAATCATCATTTGCTTATCAGTATTTTCTATTTTTTTGACACAGGCGACGCTAGCGAATCTACATTCTACAATATGCCCGTTCCGAATGGGAGTTCTTTCTTTCTAGGAGTCAAAATGGCGCATGTCAATACTTGGTTGTTCTAGATGCTCTACCTCTACGCTGCGCTCTAGACGAATGGGAGTTTTATTAGAGTTACCCTTTGACTATATATTATATGGACTGCGCTAAGCATTAAAAACTACGGTTCAAAATGTACAGTGAGGGGAGTGGTGCGACTGTGTTACGCTTACGGCGTACGTATATGACGATCAAACGGTACACACCACGAATGCGTTGAGGAGGAAAGGTGCGACGTGTGTATTTTAAATGGTCGTGGTTTACCCGTCCGCTCCTTATATACGTTATCAGATCTGTGGACGCGCTTTTCGCTCATTTTATACACGTTAGCGCAGTCCACATAATATATAGTCAAAGGAGTTACCGGTAGCCTGTTATCATTTTAAAAGATTGTAGCGAAAAGCGAAGGTGAATTTTTACCTAATCAGTATCATCGTTCATCAAACAATAATAATATGTACCCACTAGTCATTCGGTTCCGCATTCGGTTCATTCTTTAGAGTTCTATACCGGATGATGAAATTCGTTTCGTTGATAGGCAGACCTCTCCAATGCATGAATTCTATTTCCTGGAAGTATCAGTGTAAGTACATCATTCTGAGTAATGTATTCAAGTGAATAAGTTTCAATGTTGCATATTCTGATGAATTCGCGTACTTTCATTATACGGAATTCAAGTTCGAATAATTCAAGCTCCGTCCTCGTACTCTATTATAATTTTCGCCACAACAGATTCACCATTTCGTTTCCTCTTTCATTATTTTCAGGCAAGTTCACGAAAACACTAATGTCGGTCTGAAGAAAGAAACATTCAAAAATTGTGTTGTAGCCGGGATTGAATCAATTTACGGAGAGGTATGAACTATCAGAAGATGAACAAAAGTGACTTGTTCTTTCTTGTAATCTATTAATAGAAATTGTCTGTTTGCTCGACATACTCTATACAATAGGAAATCAAAATCTGTTGAAAAAATCTGTTCATCTTATTCCTTTTTTATTGGAAATATTTTTCGAGTGATACCTTCTAAGTTGCTATATGAATTAAATTTTTTATGAAGAATTTTATTTGGATTTTCGATCGCTTACTCTACCGCAATTAGGAATAAATGTCAGTGAAAATATTCGGTAGGTTACGATCTGTTGAATTAATTTATCCTTCACGAAGTTGAACTCCATCATACGTTTTTCGAATACATTATTCTGTGTATTTGTTTGAGCTACGTCCTATTTGCCGTAAAAACTAATTAGTGTGTTGAAACATTACTCTATTTCTTTCAAAGTTATCAGTATTGTAAACCGAATTTATCTCGAATCAGTATAAACCTTGAATTATTTTGTAAATGAATTCTGTAAGTATATTGTACTTAGCACAGATGACTCGTGCTATGATCGCATTGTTTTTAATATAGAAACGCTCGGCTTGACCAGCTTTCTTCGGGATGCGTTCAGTTGAAATCGTAAATTCAGTAGGATGAAGAAAGAGGGAGAAAAGTAGGGACAGAATCGTTTTTTATTTATTTTACCAGTCACCTTACATTTCCCTGCGAGGAGGATACAAAATTTGTTGACGTTTCATTAAAATATCTTCGAATTTTTGTACTTGTTTCGACTTCAACTCATTTCTAATGTTCAAACGGCTTGCTTTCGGTTAGCAGCATTCAAGAATACATTTTCGTGATAATCATATGATTGTTCTATTCTCTTACAAATTATTCGCTGAAGTGTACTGAGTGTACTCTTCACGGCTCTTCAACGTAAATTTTCGCGGTTTATGTTTGAAGCGTGAGGGTTACATGGCTGCAAAATTATAAGAACTTTTTTCTCATTGTATTTTTCGTGTGTTACAGTTTGCAACCTGTATTCCGATTGATATTGTTGTTTACGATTCTTTAAGTGGAAGAGGTGTGCTCCGATGTCCGATATCTTTTCATAAGAGATTGAGAGCTGCTCTGACACTGACCGGCGAGTGCCAAAATCGACGCTGTTGTTTCACAGTACATCGGGTATCGGAAAAGAACTGGTTGACTTTGGAAAATATTCCTTGAAAAAACATAATGTCCTATTGCCAGAAAGAGGGAAAAGATATTATAATTTTTGCTACCAAAGAAGATCATGAAGTGCCGAGTACAGTTAAGTTGCCCGAACCAGAGAGGCCGTCTGGTATTATAAGACCGGACGGTACTATCAACTGGGGCTGTCCATGTCTAGGCGGGATGCCTACAGGACCATGCGGTATTGAATTCCGTGAAGCGTTTACCTGCTTCAACGTTAGCCAAGCCGAACCTAAAGGTAGCGATTGTTTGGATGCATTTTCGGCTATGCAAGAATGTTTTAAAAAATATCCGACTCTTTATGGTAGAGGAGCTGAAACGAATACAACGAAGCATTTTAACGATGAAGAAGATAGTCGCGAACGTGAAGGAACTCGCTCATCGGAGAAACCAAGGAACACGTCTGTAGAGAGTGTTCCGACTAGCGAACGAAATTAATCCGTTGTTTATCGTTTCGTTCGTTATGAATAATAAGTAACGTGAAACTTATTATTTATTCATTGTTACATTGTGCCCAGTTGTTTTTATTACAAAAGTTCTTAGTTTTCATGCTTTCCGATTTCTGATATGAAACGATTTCACGGGGTGGCGACCAATCTACAATAATTTCTACCACATCGTTCAAATTGTGAACGAGTATTGCTGTTCAGGTTCTTAGGTGGTTACTTGATTTCGTTGGAGTCCGCGACAGCAGCGTATTTCGCATTGTATAATCTTCGTCTTAAATACAAGTAGCGTACGAATCGGCGCGGACAATACGGGTCATTAGCCTATGTAAATTAGGAGATGTATCCAAGTACGAGTTGGATGGAATTAGTGAACAAGTGATACCAAGGAATGTGCAGCATACGATCTCTTCCAATTTTTATTTAGGCATAATTATGACACATTAAACTTTATTTTCTGGCTCTTCTTGTGGAATCACGAACAATGAATCACCGTGTTTTGAAACTTGTTGAAAGCATCGTTTTGTTTTGAACAGTTTCAATACACTTTGTCTCACAACATTAAATTTTCTCTCGATTACAACTAATCGATGAGAATTAGAAAATATTTTCAGCTTTTCGATTCGGAAGAACTATTTGATCGGTTTTTCCTATGCAATATTTCCTCCAGTCCAAACAAGTAATACAAAATTGCGAAAAGAAGAAAGTAATGGATATTCTTGATATGTAAATTTCACTATTGCGAAAGATACAACATAGGTATTCAGTTGAAAAATCGAATAAAATTGAAATAACGAAGACTTAGTACTCTAAATTGCGAATAAAAAATAGAATTTGAAAAAACACGAATAACACTTCTACTTTACGATATAGTTAGTTCGTCACTGAGGTCCTTAAATACAACAGTCGAATCTAAATATACAGATTCCAAAAGTTCTTGAGATACGAGTATGCCAATTGATTCTTCAGTAACGCCTTCGTACCACAATTTATTCAAAGTTGACTGAAAATAATAAATTGAATATTACATATCAACGACAGAAATTACAAGGCAAATAAGGATACAATCGTGGATCTGATCATACCTGATTATCTGCAAGAGAATCAACTACAACTTGTCCATGGATACTCATATCTACCAACGACTCGACTTTCTCACGAATACGCTGTATATTTTCAAATTCCCCATACTTCCTCCACAAACTACAGCACATCAAACGAAATAATTAAAGGAAATCAATTCATTCGAAATTTTGGAGACCATAATAGGAAAATGAGATTTAAAGCTGTATCGGAAATACTCTCTCATTTTGTAAATAAAGAATTAAATAAAATTATCATCACCGCATATATTTTGAAAAAATTGTAGCGCGAGCCATTAACGAGCGTAATATAAGAATTGTATTACGCTCGTTAATAACTGACGCCGAAAGCGCTGGCGCTACAATTTTTTTAAACGAAAACTCGACTTTTATGTGGCCATTCAAGTGAGCGGAGATGTATTCAACAGAAATTTCTGTAAAGAAAAATATTCATTTGAATAATTCAAATTTTTTAGATTGAAGTATATTTTATTCTCACATTCATTTTGAAACTCAAACTTCCGCTAGAACAAAATATAGATTTTTATTTACTTTACCAACTTGACCAATCTCTGAAGAACAGCTTGACTTCCAGTTGACCTGTAGTCACCCAATTCTGAGCAAAATTCAATTTTTATTTTAAAAAAAGAAGATAATTTTATAAAAACTCGTTACTGTTTTCCAACTTTAGGTCCCATTTCAATATTAAGTCATACGCATGTCAGACTTTTCTAGGTATGAAAATACTTTTTCAGTCTCAACCGGGTTGATTCATTGCCGGAAAATATTATCAATTTACTCGCTAGCACAACTTCTTTTTGTGGATTTCGTTTAGAAATGAGGTCCAGACGATCTCTACTAAGTCGAAGCACGTAACTGATTTCTGAGGATTCTCGTGGAAGCAGGATTATCTCATCTGGTGATACGCCATCGTCTGGGTCATCTGAAATTCGCATAAGTACAATTGAAAAAAATGATCAATTGTACGAATATTATTTCTTCGACAACATTTTACCAGACTGAATTTTCAAAAAGGCTACACTATCTCCACCGTTTTCAACGGTAAACTTTGCCTCGAAAGTATCCGAATCGGGAGTAATCCAAAGCCGATTATCGCTATCGCGAAACACACCCGAGTACGTTAATTTCACTTTACCTCCTATTCCATGGAGTGGTATCTACACAAAAAGAATTTCTTTTGTGATATAGTAACAAATATTACTCAACTCGACTGAAAAGTTGTATTTTTCTGCTGAACTACCCACCACAAGTCTCCGTAACTCGCTGACAGAAGATTCTAACGAATGCTGTCTCATTATTAGTATCCGTCCATTAACTGCTTGATCTGCTACGAAAGGCATGAACATGACTGAAATTTTCCTGCTCTCCTTCGGCTCCAAGATTAATTTGATCTCGCGACAGAAGGATTCATTTTCGACGAACTACAAACAAGTAGAAACATGACTTCTGCGGAAGTGAATTCTTTCGATCAGTTACCTATCTTCAAATTGAAATCACGAAAAACTCACTTTGAAAGTACCGTTTGTATCAGAGATCGACAGTAAAAGCTTCTCCTTTTGAACGTTTCGATTACGCAACGTTATTGTCTGAGTGTTTTTTGAATGTAATGGAACACTACTCCAAGAAACTAAATTATGTGTACAATCTAACTCCATAGGGCCTTCTGTATAGAATGTCAAATACTTTCATTAACGATAATACAAATAAGACAATAACTGAATCAAGAATTACTATCGACTAAAAAGTCTCATTACTTACAAAATCGATTAGACATTTCATGTAAATGCCAAAAAGTTTTACAGTAGACTTCTAGACTATCTCCACGTTTGTGGCCTATTAACAGACAACCTGTTTTCTATGGATGTCTTTGGGGGAAGAAGCAGGGCGGGCGTTGTCTTAAAAAACGGAGGACTTGAACTTTTCTTTGAGCCATGACAGGAGGAAGATAAGAATTTTGAATGTAGAGATTTATATATGATAGAAGAAAACTTGGAAAAAACAAAAATCTTGACTTTTAAGCAACACAGTATCTGATAGAATGGGGACTAGACAAAATTTCGGATATCGAGTTATATTATTTAATTTACCTACGTGACAATTAGGTTGAATGTATTGAGAGAAAAACAAAAATATTAGCCTTTCACACTTCTGTTCTGTTTATATTTTTTCTGAACTCGCTATGAGTAAAATATCAACGATTTCGTGTCCACAAATGAGAATGTGTTATTTGTTTCATTTCTTAAAGAAGAATAATAAAATACACGCCATCCGAAGGGTTTTCGAACGGGAAACTCCAGTACGGGAAAAATCACGACTTTTGAAGTATGAATCACGGGACGACGCATACACTCCATCTTTAGACTACTGAACGTGAGAAGTTTTCTTTACCACAGGAAATTATAGGCGCATAATTACAAAAGACACGATACTTACGTGCGCGGGTAATATAAAAGGAAGGGGTTGTTGATAAATGAAAAACTCCAGCGAAAAATATATGTCACTATCGCCCTCGTAGCTCAGTGGTTAGAGTAGTCGCCCGGGAAGTGAAAGGTCTCGGGTTCGGATTCCGACGAGGTGATCTAAATTTTTCGCTCGAGTTTTTCATTCATCAATAACCCCTCTCCGTATAATTACAAACGTACATCCGAGTACGTATTGGTATTATTTTTTCAAAAACTATTTTTTGCTCCGGTTTTCATGGAGGTGCGACTTCGTAATCTCTTTCAATAATATCATGTAATAAATTGGACACCCCATAGATAATGTTTGTACGCATTACAGTACTTGATGGTATTCTCAAGCTCGAAGAAAGAAATGTCATCCAAATATCTCGCTTCCATTGAGCGCAAACAGGGTAAATGGAAGAGCTTTGATGAGTACAAATTGTGGTGTACATTTTGGAAAATCGAAATGAGGTCTGACGGCGCAATATCTTGTACTTGTCCGTTTTTTTTGAAGAACAATCTGTGCAAGCACTCAGTCGGGAGGCATATTAAATTGAAATTGATGAAAGGACCACAAGAGGCAAAGTGCATCCCACTGCGGCAAAAATTGAAATGGGGACGTCCAACTAAAGCTAAGAAAGCTTTTATGGTGCAATGATAATTCATTGTTTTTTTTTTTTATACACCGCTTTTTGTCTTCCTTAATTCCTGCGTGATTTTTTTTTCATACTGCCCAAATACGATCAAAATGTCGTTGGGAATTCACTATTCGGGGTTAACAGCTTCTTTTTCCCGTGTAACTGAGTATCTTTCCTGGGTCGATAAATCACACCCTTTGTTAAAATTTACGTTCTGATTAGGGCTTGATCATTTTTTTCTTTCTTTAGACAAGTCTCATTTAACTTTCGAACAATTGCATCTGAACTGGTAATGATAATCACAATCGAACGGGCAAAACTTGGGGCTGATAACGATCACAACTGGACCAAAAAATTTGGTTATTGTGAAAACTGAAAATTAACATGAAAACACAGAAAAAGTAGTTATCTACGTCTCATCATACTGAAGAACAATACTACTCACGAGCTGAAATTATGAATAAGTTAGATGTGTCATGCCGACCATGCCGACTCACTGATCAAGCGAGAGCATTATTCTCTGTGAGCGAATGGACAAATACTTCATCGGAAATTGGCTTTAATTCGTGAAAAATGTTGCTCTCTTACTGCCATAACAGATTGGTTTACAGAATTGATAGTAATTTCAGACTTGATTTTTAACTACCCAGAACTATAGGAAATACTTAAAAAGCAAGCAGAACAAAAATAGTAATCAAATTTGTTCATCTCAACTCAATTGTGGGGGTACAGCAAATTGATGCATATGACTGCGCTTTAGCCTTCAAAATTTATCGCAAGATATTGGTACAACCTGACCTCACTTGATAATTACCTGCTCCAATGGAATTTGACGATGAAGTATGGGAGTTTGAATTTGGTGAATCAGCCGCAGTATTAACTATTGTAGAAAGGATAGAAATTTCATTATAGAAACATTGTTCAGTACGAGATTATGTTTTGCATATCAACCGTCAAACTTACTGCGTTTTTTCAAAGGTGGTGTATTCAACGAAATAGGCATCTCATCTATTTTCAGAACTCCTATTACCGAACACATGAACGTTTTATTCAACCCTTCAACGCAAAACTGGATATCTACCTTCCTAAGAAGAAAAATTTTATAACTTCAAGGTTGTAAGCAGCAAAATAACTTAGCTTCAAATGAATACCTTTGTTGATCTTCAGACAGAGGATTGAAAGTAACTCGCACTACTTGCTCGCCATTGGATGCTATCTTGGAAATGCACGGATCAACAAAAAATTCTGCTTTATGAGCACCAGAAATCTTCGCCGTCACATGTGCAATTCCCACGCCTATATTTTTCACTTTGATATGACAGTACCCGGACTTCGAGATTTTATTGCAGGTAATTATCTGAGGCATATCCGAGTCGATGAATAAATCCACGTTCGTAATAAACGCCTCCAAGAAAAATGTTTTCAATTGAACGATATCTATGAGAACATTTTCTTCGGACGTGTCCAATACTATCGACAATTCTCCTCGCAAATGTGACACATCAGGCACAGCTAATTGAGTACAGATTGAAAAAACAATAAATAATTATTTTACATCTGTGTGTCGGACTATGTTGATTACTTACCACCCTTTATGGACGGAGAAGTCGCTGTCACGGAACAGTGGAATACATCTGCTGGTTCTACAATTATTTTTGAACAGGACATTCTCGATCGATTATTCTGTGAATAAATATAAGGATTAATCCAAATTTGCTAAAAACAAATGATAAATTCTACGTATCACTTTTACCTCGTAAATAATCAACTTGAGAGGCAGTCTGGCCGAACCATCGTTCTTGAAACGCAGACTCAACATTTTTGAATTTCCTTGAGCGAGTTCGCCGAATTGCATTAACAACTTTTCGGGTTCTAATATTTTCACCTAGAAAATCAGGATATGTAATCATATCTGTAGAAATTAAAGGGAAAAAGGTTGTGAGGAGATAATCTAAGAAATAGAGAAAGAGAAAGAGAGAGATCAACCTATAGAAGGGCAAGGTAGTGGGGATTTTTGGTTAGCTGACTCTCATTGTTTTTATCTTCTATTCTGTAGGTGCATTCATTGGTTGTAGACAATTGCTATGCATAAATGTGTTATTTGAATCTCGATCTAAATCTAAGATCACAAACATGTCTTCTCTAAAACGCCATATCCACAGCTCTAAGACTATAATTTGTCGTAGAATTTTACCCCGTCATTTAACTAGCTCGGAAGTCGAAATATATTGAAAATAAAAAATATTTTTGTCACGAAGATTTTCATAAATCGTTCTGAGGACACCTCCTACTTCTTTCTTTGCTTCATTTTAATCTCGATAGCTCTATTTCTAAAAATAGGTAAGACTAAGAGTCGAACCGTTGCAATTTTTGGTTTGAGAAAATTTCTTACTCACCTCCTCCGCTTCGTTAATAAATAGTTTCATATTAAAGAAAATTTATCGTTGAAAATTATGGATGAATTGATATACAGTATACTGTTATATATATATTTTTTTTTTTCTTTTTGGTCAAGTACTGTTACGATAGTAGAACAGAACCTCACGAATTGGAAAGAAGAAAAAAGTGAGAAGGATTTCTCGGCGTTGCCAAAAATATAAAGATCATGTTTCATGTTTTTTCGCAAGTCTTCTTAAGCTCTCCATCGTTCAAAAATTTCCAAAATTTCCACCTTCTTGTTCTAGTATAAGTCAACTTTGGAGTATTTTAGGCTGACTGCTTCCTGGGACAAACGAGCGGACAGGCCCTTACTCGCCCCGCTCGTTTGTCCCGCTTCATGGTCCAGTACATGTCTATTTTAGTATATTCCAAGCTGATGAGATTACTTGTACTCGCAGATTTCTGGATGACCTCCCAGGTGATTCGAGGGAGGGCAGGGGGAAGGTTTATTTTATTTTAATTTAATTTAATTTAATTTTTATTTTAATTTTACTCAAGAGGTGGTACTCGCAGATTTCTAGATGACCTCCCAGGTAATTCACAAAAAATTTTCTAAGTCCATTATAAGGGGGAGGGAGGGGTTGGTACTCGCAAATTTCCAGAAGTGTAGAAGGTGTCAAAAAATTCTTTGAAGCTTTTTGTCAAGTCGTTTGGAGCTTTCTCAATCAATGACATGTACATCAACAAGGATCAATGTAAAGAAAGTTCGATGAATAAATTGAAAAACTTCCATCAAAAAGTTCTAAAGTATGAATTGACCAAAATTTACCTTGGGCAACTCTCCAGTAACTCTTATTTGGTGGATAATATTCGTAAAACTTGTTTGTTCACTAATGAATTCCAAAATTAAATCAATATGGCCTGGAACCAAAGGCGTCAAGAGTATCTGCAAAATAAAAATATAATTCGCGAATGAAAGTTGAACCTCGAAAGCTAGAAAAAAATATCAGTAAACATGATACATGCCTTAATTTCCTTCTCAGTATTAGGTAATAAGACGATATCCGATTGATCTGCTACCAACGAGACTGAAACAGCTGAAAAATTTTGTTTATTGTCAAAGACCACAGATTTGAGAGCGATTTGATATTTGACTGATATATCCAACGGATTTTCAACGGAGATTATGACTTCTGCTTGAGTGCCCACACATAAAATGCCAGCGTTGAGCCTGTCTATAAGAAGAAAAAAAAAACGAAAAAAGCTCGATTACAACGCTTCCAAATAATAAAATTGAACACGCAAATTCAAGAGAACATTTAGGTAAAATAATGATTCGAGTGTAAAATTATCAACTGCTTAAAATGTTACACATTTTTTTAGTTTTTGAGATAGAAATAAACATCATACTTTACCAATAAAGAATCTCAACATTCATTAAAATTAATAATTGAATGATTTATTCTCACTTCAAAATTACTCACTAAAAGGATTAAATTCAATTAAACGGAAAAGGCACTATAATAGTGGTGCGTAGTGCCTTTTCCTTTTAATTAAATACTAATTTGAAACCACGAATAAAATCAAATAATTTTTGATTGAATTTAAGGTTTCGGAGAACAAGTACCATCAATAGGTAGGTAATAGTCTAACAAATTTTACCCCAATTTATGAATGGAAAGAAGTAAAAATCTTTACACTTCTAAAAAATATACTTTTATGCAAAACTTAGAAAATGGAAAGTTTAATAGTCAACTAATTTGATAAATTTAAAATTTAGAAAAACCATACTTTCAAACAAAATGATGACGTCTATATTTTTTCCGAATGTAACACGCAAAAGTAATTTAGGAAGACGATTTGCCGCGGAGAAGTGTAATTCTGAAAAACATAAGCTTCCCGATGATCTCAACCCGATTCGGAAAACAAGAAATTTCTTCTTTTTTTTTTTTTTTTCGCGTAGGTGACTTACGTAGTCTAGAAAGAGAGGAACTCTATAAAATCAACGGTAGATTGGATGTCGTTGCGCGTCATTATACGAAAGAAACATGGTAAAGGCTTTCCAGACCTTTATCGACTCGCGTCAATGAACATATTTCCACTTAGAAAGGAAACGACACGATCAGTTTTTCTTATTTCGCTGCTCATTTACTCGAATTTAATCGCTCCCTTTTAAACAACGTTACTCTACTTCATCTGTCGTCCTGCATTCTCGCGAAAATTCGAAAACATCGAATTACGCAAGCATATCAATAAGAAAGAAGAACTGGCTAATCCTCTGATTAATATCGACCTGATAGCACGTATTTACAAGTAGTTCATTCTTATCTTTAGAATATTGTACTTTTCCAACCTTCGCGTTTGTCCTCTGTACTGAAAAACTGATGATGCGGTGACGACTTTTTCACCGCAAAAACTGCAGTCTATAATGTGATGATAAATTTTCTCCGTTCGTAAGTACAACAATCTGATATCATCGAATATTAAAAAACTCAAGAGCTAGAGCGAGTGTTCTAATCCGTTCTAGCGAAAAACGGTCCTGGAGCTCATTCTTGTCGACCATAGATAAGCCCGTTCCCGACTCCACTATGTGGAGCTCTGGAGCAATATTAAGAGGTAACGGGGAAGAAACAATCACACAACATCACCTAGATCAAAGACCAAGATCAAACTGTGATTGAACCTCTAAATATGGCGGAAACGCTCCTTTCCCAGCATGAATCGGTCTCATCTGACAAAAACTATGACAAAACTTTCAGAATACGAAAATTAGCTGACGAAGCTTTTCCAATCAACTTCTTCACTGGAAACAGAAACATCGCTTACAACATACCCATTACTCCTCTTGAACTCAACATTGCTATCAGGGCAGACATAAAAAATACATCACCAGGTCTTGACAGAATACATCCATTCATGCTCAAAAACCTACGTGAAAATTCCGTCAACTACCTCCTTAAATTATACAACGAAATTTAAAAAGGTCAGTATCCCAAACAGTGGAAACTCGCCATCATCATCCCATCACTTAAACTAGGATCTCATCCACTTCTCGCCTCCTCCTACCGCCCTACATCTCTAAGAAGCGTTCTCGGCGAAATATTTGAGAAAATTCTTAATAAAAGACTTACATGGTATCTTGAATCTAATAACCTCATCTCCGAATATCAGTTCGGTTCACGCAAGAAAAGAAACACCCACCACGCTCTAGCAGACTTACAATACTACATACAAGACGCAAGCTTATCCAAATCTAGCCCACACACAATCTTCTTCGACCTTGAACAAGCTTTCCCCCGAGTCTGGAGACATCTCATTAATCAAAAATTATACGACCATGGTTTACGCGGCAACTTTCCAAACATACTCAAAACAATCCAAGATAAGACCTCATCTCTTCACATTATACAAAACGGTGTCCCCCAGGGATCAGTACTTTAGTGTCTTCCTGTTCATGGTCGCCATCAACGATATAACTAAAAACATACAATTCCCCCAAACCCGAAGACTCCACGCAGATGACTACAGTATATATGTGAGCGGCACTTTGTAAATTAAGGCAATTAATAAATATCCTAGGTAGTATATAATCAATAGGCATTGTATTAAAGGTTCGCTTTGTTTTATGAAACACCTAGACAAGTTACAAATGTCCTAGGTACGTTTTGAATTGCCTCGGTAATGTGTAAATAGCGATCATACACAACTCTGTTGTTGATTGTCTATGTTGAATGTGGCCTGACCTACACATCGTGCATGGCAAGAAATGGAACGAAGGAGTACCAATGATTCAATTTATGAAAATGGGGCGTATCACAGTGGAATCAAGCGATCACCCTACGTCAACTTCGGGAAATTTTGCGTCAACAAATGTCGCCTCGAAATAATCGACGCTGATCATATTTTCAGATGCCCTGAACTAACAACCTTACGAAACACTTAAAATATTTCTCACTCTAGAGAAGAAGCATTAACAGCTAACAACACCACATTCACAGACCAACTAATACAATACCTTACCACAGCCGACATCTCTCTCATTTAACCACATGACCGTATCCGTCTTCAAATTTATCAATGAAGCCTTTTCGCGAAATTTCAAGCAAATAGTTCTAGAGCAGTTTCAAAACTTATAAAAATGATAGTTTAAAAAAAAAAAAAAAATTAAAACTGAGAACAAAAAAACTGCTTATTATCTATAAGTTCTATCCTCAGCATTAGAACATATCGATATTTTCTTCATTTTTTCTTTTCCAAGAACTTTTTTTTTTTTTCGACTAAATACTTTCAAATCATTTGGAATCGAATTGATCTCAAGATTGCCCTCATAACGCCGAATGATTACTCACCTACATCATTCTGATTCTTACATAAAGGATCTCCAACGTTGGATACATTATGGCTCATGGAAATCCGTCTAACTGGTTTAGCTGCATCATTTACTTCGGAAAAGCTATTAATCAAATGATTAGTGTTCGAGCGCAATCCTTGCACGCGTTCTTCTTTTTTCTCAGTTTGATATTCCAACCAATCAGGGGTAAAATTTGAAGCAATATTCTCGGCTCGCAGCGGTATAATTTTCCAAAATTCAGAGACTCTATCGTGTGAGTTAATGACATCGATAGGCGGAGACCAACCACTTAAATGAAAATGTTGCGCCGAAGTCTGCGAAATCCTAAAATCATCAGAGAATGTAGAGTGCTTTCACTCTCTAATTTTACTTTTGCGTAAGAATGATATCATCAGAACTTACTTTTTATTATCTTCAGATTTAGGACCTGGATTGGCAATCGTGGAGTGAGGAGTAGGCTTCTCATTATTAATGAATACTTTTTTCGTAATTGGATCCACTTTTAAATTTGTCACAGGACAAGTGATGGTACTGGGCGTATTTACTGTAAAGAGAGAGGGCCAAAATTTGATTACAGGGTGGATACAAAATCAATGTATCGAACGTCGTATTCACGAAGAATTGAAATAATTTTCACCCTCCCTCTTAAAAAGCTAAAGATGATAATTCGATCACGTGAGAACTTTTTCAAGTCCACATACATCAGTTCCGTGCATCATTCAAGTTCTAATGCTAAACCCAAAATTCTGAACAGTTTCACTTTCAATTACCAATGTGTTTCGACGAAACAGGCGTTCGGTCGTGTTCTGTTACTACTGACCCGTTAAAAGTGTCTTCATCACTTCTAACATCTATTACCGACGCCAACGAGGGTGTATACTTCGATTTTGTACCTGAAAAAATAAAAATGACCTCGTTTCTAGATGTACATCAAAGAATCTGCATTCAAGAAAAAATAACGCCAGATACAAACCAATGGACAATAGATGTTCGATAGCACGGCGCGGTTCAGACATCAAAGATTTTCGTCTCAGTGTTTCCGCAATTTGATGAATACTCGCGACACTGCTCGCGCAAGATTCTTCAAAAGTGTCGCTGAACGATGTAGAATCAGCAATAGCTACTTTAATATCTCGATTCATCAAGGTATCATTGAATTTGAATTCCGTTTTAGAACGAGAAGTATTGGCAGAGCGTTGACCGTAAAATTCGGATATTTTTTTTTCGATAAGAGCCTCAGTTTTAGTTTCAGACTTCGAAACCATAGACTCCACAAAATTTACTAATTTGCCTTCGTTTTCATTTTCGACGGATTTCAAGACTGGAAAATTACGGTGGAAATGAATGATAATCATAAAATCGTTAGATATGAGTTTCTTTGAGTAACTCACTTCCTTTTTTTGAAAAATTAACATGATTCCTGAGTACATCGGTTATCTCTTCAGGAGAATACGTTTTCGCGTTCACTATTCGAGAAAACTGACTTTCTCGCTCTTCAATATTTTCGCTATCCCAAAATAAGCAAATTACTCAAGAAAATGAAAAAAACGAGAAATAGTACGGATGACAAAACAGTTCATAATTATGATTTATACCTGTTCCATGAGATATTGATTGGAGAGACGGGTAACGAATCGAACTGTTTTCTATTCTCTTTTTGATCTGCTTCTAATTTGACCACAGCTTGTTTTCCGCTCACAAAACTATCTTTTTCTGAAGCTGCAGAGGATACATTAGAAATATTTTCAAAAATGTTCAGTTCAGAGGATTTTAATCTGAAAAAAAAGAAGAAAATTTCTCAATTTACTGGTAATTTTGATTGTGGGCAAAAAAAATCCAAAAATAGATAATTTACAGGTTAGTCGGGTGAGTTTTATTTGATCTGGTATCACTTATCACATCTGACTTTTCTCGGCCGATAAAAATGCTATCATTACGAGCTCGTGGTTCACCATCTACAATATAAAATTGGTTAGAGATAGATTAATTTTGCAGCACAAAATTAAAGTGGCGTAACTGCGAAAGGACGATCAGTAGATATTCTTTGGTCTTCAGAGGGCAATATCAAAAACCTCATCTAATCATGATTCAGCAGAAACGTCAATCCAACTTTGCATGGCAGAATTTCCACCTCGTATCTCGCACCAAATACAATGACTACATACCTGATATAACTGTAGTGGCTGATACATTGGTCAAACGTTCTTTAAATCGATTCAAACTTTGAGCAACTTGTTCTTGTACGAAAGTTTGACTATGATTTTGAGATAAATTCAAATCGGATAGCACTGAAATGATACATAATTAGATTTTTAGTCCGATTTCACAAATATGGAAACGTATGAAACACACAATCAACAAATCATTTACATGATTGTTTTTCTAGATCCAGCATTCCCAAAGACGAGGTGGTAGAACATGCGGATAAACAAGACGTCACTTTTCCTGACTGAAGCGAATTATCGCTAAAATATAATATGAAAATGAGTTATTTAAAAGTGAGATTGTTTTTGAAAAAGTAAAAATGATCGTGATAAATGAATCAAATTTACGTACAGATCTCTCAAATCGAATTCTGTTCTTGAAACCATTAGTGTGGAGGAAGCAACTGGTTTTGCTTGTCGAGGACTATCCTCAACGAAATCTCGGTTGGTATTCGCTCCTTTCCATCGAAGTGATTGTTCCATCTGTAAAAAGGAATTCATTTTCAAAGCAATTGATATATCAAAAATATTTACGAAATTCTAAAAACACGAACACAACCTTAAAATATGGAAATTATGCAAAAACCTTCTTGAATTGAAGACGCGGGTAAATCGTGCCCAACACGTTATATTGCCTAAATAATACAAGCAGACAGAAACTTTCAACCTGAAATCATTAAAAAAAAAATTTGCGAGGACCATCAGATTCTATTTTAACCGTGAAATGATTCATATAGGCATTATTCATGACAGTTATAGAAACAATGAATGAAATTTACTGTCGATTGCAACAAGCAACTCAGTACTGAATGATATAGAAAAAGAGACAAACACAAAAACCGCCGGTCCAAGCTCCAGAGTTTCAGTAAAACGAGCAAAATTTCCTTCTTTTATCATTTTTGTTCAAATAATCAGACTATCGAAAACACTGAAAATTATTAACGTCCTGTTTTGAGTTCTGAAACTTCCCGCCTAAAATCATGTTGCCTAAAATTTTCTTTGGACCGTGACGCGCTAGTGCCGCGATACGCTTTGTTTACAAACTTTCTTATTAAGGTTGAGACACGGTGGGTCGAGATGATAAATCAAAAATACTACAAACTACAAAGAAACACCTATTATTTTCGCGGAAAATATTGTACATATTATTGTGAAAGCAAAGCTCAACATATTTTGAAAAAGTTGAGGTATGTACTACGTCACGGCCATGACTACGTACAGTATCTCCACTCTCTAGTCTCTACGCGCCTCCGTCAAACCATTGACTATTCGCGAATTCGATTAAGGAAGCGCTGCATACGGCAAAATGAGGAAGTAACACCAAAAGGTGATGATGTATTTTTGATCCTAAGAGGTTATACAAATAAAATCGTCTCTACTGCCCTAAATATCGTTTTATTTGAAAAAATGAAGAGAATGAAAGTTGTAGCGCTCGTAATTATCTTTCAGAAAAGTTCACCTTTGGACAGTTTTGTATGATTTTTTCACATCTTCACCTTTTGGTGTTAATTGCACCAATCAGCGAACAGTATTTGTTTTGCCGCCAGAGGGCAGTTCCTTAATCAAATTTGCGAATACACGTACCAGACAAATACTCGCATTGTTGAAAACGAAGTCACTTTGAAGGATACTGACACCAGAGTGTGCTGCGTGTTAACCGGCAGAGTGAAAGAAACAGAACATATTTCCCTCTCTCTTACTCTTACACTAAGGTATTAACATGCAGCACACTCTGGTGTCAGTATCCTTCAAAGTGACTTCGTTTTCAACAATGCGAGTATTTGTCTGGTACGTGTATAGTCAATGGTCAAACCTAGAAAAGGAACACTAATCTTAGACCATTAGAATTATAATGAGACTTCTCGATTATTCTCTTTAAAGTCTTTATTCGACTACTTGATTGTTGAAAGGAATAGCGGATTTGTCTTGTTGTCTTTATTATTGAAAGGTTCTTTCTTCACAAAATCCCATACAAATGAGCCATCATTGATGACGTCCCAATCAGGCTAGTTTCTTCCAGTGGATAATTTGCGGGTGGATGCGAAAGAGTCACCACCACTCGATGCTAAGCGGAATTTTTCAGAAGCTTGTCCCTATAGTCTGTATCCATTAAGAAAGCGCTTAGCAGATACACTTGTACTGAGTTCTACCACGGGTTGCGAGGGGTTACCAGCCAATCATAACATACCCTACTATCACGCGTTTTCCTGATTGGCTGATTCCCCCCTTACTTGCGGTAAGGAACTATAAAGATAGGTATGCGCAAGTGATAAGAACGCGTCCGTCACTATGCTGATAAAGTCAAAGGAGGAGCCGTTTCAAGAGGATTAAGGAATGCCGTGAGAAAAATTTAAATCACAAAATTGAATTTTGGTTGAATTTAGATAGATTATATGATTAGAAACAAAAGAATAAGTGAGTTTCACTTAATTTTGGATTTAGAATTCTTGTATTTTGAGGTTTGATGATTTAAATTCTCTTGGGATGTAACTGAAATTGCTCCTCCTGTGACTTTATCAGCATGGTGCCGGAGGCGTTCTTATCACTTGCATATACCTATCTTTATAGTTCCTTACTTACGGATAATTAAGCGCTTTCTTAACTGAAATGAACTATAGAAGGTAATCGCGTTCATTGCATCTTATGGGAGAATTTTTGTTTTATTTGTTTTTCTTGAGACTTGAAGCGATAACCTACCCAAGAAATATTGAAAATCGATAGTAGAAACCTCACCCAATATTTTGTATATCTTCATTCCCCAAATCAATGCCAAATTAACAAGAACAAATCTTTTGAAAATCATTGCCAATGTTAATTGAATGGGACAAATTTTTTGCATCACCTTCTAGTGTCACGTGGAAAGTAGCGCTTCTAGCAGCGTGTCAACTTGCAAATTGATTTGCCAATAAGAATACCATTGGTAACATTTAATCATACATCAGTATTTCAACATAAAGAATAAGTAAGTAATGAAAAGTTGATTCTCAAGTACTGGATAGCTTCTGGATTACAAATATAAACTTTTTAATGCTTATTTATTCTTCCATGGATTCTTCATTTTGGAATCCTTACTGATGTATGATTGAATGTTACCACATGATAAAGAGGTGTGGACACTTGTGTATGCTCACCATTGGGACCAGGCAGCGCTAGCGTCACGCAAAAGTTTTTGAATTTTCAAAATCTTTTGAAAATATCACCATCTGAAAGGAAATTTTCCGCTCTTCAATTTTGTTCCTTACAAGTACACGACTAAATTCATTATTTGCAGAGATATTTAGAGAAAACTAAAAAATCATTTTTAGTTTTGAGCCATGACATTGACTATACACGTACCAGACAAATACTCGCATTGTTGAAAAAGAAGTCACTTTGAAGGATACTGACACCAGGGTGTGCTGCGTGTTAACCCGCAGAGTGAAAGAGACAGAACATATTTCCCTCTCTCTTACACCAACGTATTAACACGCAGCACACCCTGGTGTCAGTATCCTTCAAAGTGACTTCTTTTTCAACAATGCGAGTATTTGTCTGGTACGTGTATAGTTAGGGAGCTCGAGAGCAGGTAAAATGGGCATCCATTTTGTTTGTAACTTACTTGCGGCTGACGGCTTCTCTACTGACTGCGAGCTCGTTGGGTGTTTCTGTGGGTGTTTGTTTACTCACAACTACTCACAATAAAACCAGTAGAGAAGCCGTCAGCCGCTAGTAAGTTACAAACAAAATGGATGCCCATTTTACCCGCTCTCGAGCTCCTTAGTATAGTCAATGGACATGATCACCATTTGCTTATCAGTATTTTCTATGTCTTTTACACAGGCGACGCTAGTGAATCTACAATATGCCCGGTCCAAACGGTTTATTGAAGATCATCATAATCAGTTAAAACCATTGAAGTAAACTGGTTCATTGGTTAACTGGCGGTTATTCAAATCACTTCTAGTTCTCAAAAATTCCGCTAGGAGCGCTAAAGTCCTCCATGTTTTTTGCTCACAAAATTGAAAAAATTGAAAAAAAAAGGAGAGGAGGGGTCTCTTAGACTCTGAGGTGCCGTGTTAATGATTAAGAAATACCTAAATTGGAAATTCTGACAATTAATTGGTTATTGCGCTCTATTAACCAGTTTTTTTTTCATCACAAATAAACGGGTTTTTTTATCAAGTTTCACCAGAATAAACCGATTATTTGGTTTTATAACCAATAACCACCCATCACTACTCACCATTACAAACGTTGTCACAAGAAAATATATAATTCAGTACATTGCCGCTATGTTGCGCGGTTGCGCCAGCCATCAGTTCCCCAAGTTAACAGAGTGCTATAGGGCAACTCACTGCTTTTCAAAACATCATTAAGACTATTAGAAATTAATGTCAAAACCTGAAACTTGGCTTGAATAAACAATCTATTATTTAAGCTATACATTTAAAAAAAAACATCCTTTCAAGTGAGTTCCTTGATTTTATATAATTCTTGAGAAAATCATCAATACTTGGGTACCTACGGTAATACAACAGCACCGAGGGGGGGGGGGGTGAGCTCGATGTAAGTGATGTACACAAAACATTGTAGCGAAAATAGTGGAATCAAATATTAACTATATCAAATCTAGGGACAGGTCTTCTGCGTTAGTGTCAATACCTCTTTATTATAACATGATGTTACCAATGCTATTCTTATATGGGAATCAACGTCTGCCCTTCATTTAAGCCAACATCTGGCCATTGAATTAACGTAGTAATGATTGGCTTGCTTAAAAAAGAGCAAAACCCCGGCTTAATCTTGAAATTGAGCCAATAAAGTCTCAAACTCCAAAAGCCATGAAAGTAGACTGTGCCTGTAGACAATCAGGACAGAGCACACCTTATTTGAGTGCGATGCGTGGAGGCGTGAGCGGGACAAGCTCAGTCGGTCTCTTCAAGAGATTGGGGAAGATGAAGCGATTGACCCAAGTATCCTGGGATCCACCATGCTAGGTTCCAAAGAAGCATGGAACCAGGTGTCTGCATTAGCAGCCACTGTTATGAAGAAGAAGATGGACCAAGAATGGAATAGGCAAATGCAGAACCACGCTATGGCCTACTCAACATCTGTATACCATCAACATCCAGATTTAGAGGAAGAAGAGGACAAAGAACATCCCTGAAGAGGGAAGAAGATTAAGAAACTCCAACAGCGATCTACTATGTTGTGTAATGTGGTGGTGTTGTTGCTATGTGTATTCTTATGGTTTTTGCGTGCCAGGGGGCACTGCAACTTGGCGTTTGCTGAGTAGAAGGGGGGGATCCCCCGAGGAGATTCTTCCAACACTGAAGTTATACCCAAAAGGGTCGATCCGGTATTGGAAAAAACAAAATCAAAAGCAAAAGCAACCCGCACCCTTTGACTATAATATGTATAGTACTTTGTATGGACTGATTCAACAAACGCGTTCCGCAAGACCGCGTAGCCGACGGAAAGTCTGGGCTAAAAGTGTAGCGTGCATAATCCAGTTCCTCGGTCCATACGTTCATTCCATAAGACGTCTGAATGATGCAACCCGCAACATTTTTATCCACGGATTCCCTTTACTTCTCCAACGCACATGTCGTCTTCATTTTAGTCATCCGCAGACGCCTTGTTATATCAGTCCATATGAAGTACTATACTGTATAGTCAAAGCCCGCAACCACTCCACCATGCAAGAGGGAGTGGTGCTGCACTTGCGACATAAGCAAAAAAAAAATAGACAATCAGGAAAAGCTTTTTTTTTTTTTTCTAACCATTCTTTCTTTCAAATGTTCTTCAATGTTTCTCTGATACTTTTCGATATATTTTGATTTTTCCCAATATTTTTCCATCTTCTTGAGGAAGGTTTTAGTCCACTGAAGTCTGTACGTCGATTCTCCGGCAAGTACACTGAGAAAAATCCAAAATGTTTGAACGAAAATGTAGCGAAGAATACTCCATTATTTTTATAAGAAAATTCATTGCGGTAAAGTTGGCAAATTGTATTATTTTATCTCCAAAATGTTGTGTTTTTTACCATTTTTGTAAGAAAAATTATAGTAATGCTCTTGGGAACATATCACTACATCTTAAGAAAATTTTTGCTGCAAAAATTTCTCTCATTACTCATTAGATATAAGCTGGAATGCACGTGAAACAAAAATTGCGGAAACAATGAAAGAGAGGCCACGTGAATAAATGGAGCTTATTAAACGTCATTTCGATCAGCACGCTTTCCAGCCAATACTACGTTCAGAAAAATTGAGTTCACACTGTTTTTGTAGCACGTTGATGGCAAGCTTTAGTTGCCATAGGTCTATGTCACCTGTAGTTTTGGATTCGGGCATTGACTTTCAACCCCTGAGTGAGCCAAGGTATTAAACTCATTAAAAGTCCCTCATTCGTCGCCGTAAAAAAAATATTGAAAAATACAGTATAAACCGTATCAAACAGATGATATCTCTTGTATAAATTGCTTAATATATTTGTAGAAATAAAACTCTATCACAGCTGACGTAATATTTAATGACTTATTTACAGATAATTTCCTTGAAAAATGTATAATAATAGAAAATTACACAGAGTGTGTGCTCAATATAGCGTGTGTACGTATGCATGATGATAATGTCGAGAACAGTTTCATCTATTTTGTACATGATCACCAGAGAGAATGTTTGTAAGTATGCCAAATAATGTTGATAGATGATGTGACTTGAGTGCCGCAGACGTAAAAATGCGAAAAAAAAAATACAAATTTATAGAACTATAATAGGCCTGTATTTTACTCCAGTGTAGAATTGTATCATTCAAATTTAGCGATTTCTCGACAACTGATGATGCCATATCTAGAAACGCCTCCTTTGGATTTCTCAGCCCAAAATTCGATCATCCAACTTAAATGCCACAGTAGAAGTCGAAAGCTATATTTGTTGAGTTAAACCCCAATAATATGAAAGGGAAGATTTCTAGCAATGACAGCAGGGATCCTGCATGCTTCGCGGCCTCACGAAAAATAGCTGGTTCTATTTCTTTCTCTGTGGTAGTGATTCTCAAATCTGCGAGTCCGAGTCCCCTCCCCCCTCGAAAAGGACTTGGAAAAATTTCGAGGAAATTTTACAGGAGTGATTCTGAAATCTGCGAGTCTTAGCTCCCCCCCCCCTCTGTAGTTTCTAGCTTATCCTAATATAATGAATAGGTGTAGGCTAGATTTATACTAGGCTAAGAAAACTCTGAGAGCCATTATGAAGCTATTAGCATATGACGTCATAAATCATCAATCCTGGGAGCTCTCCCTCCACAGTAGTTCTAGCCTAGCCTAATCTCATCAGCCTGAAATATACCAAAGTAGACTTATACTAGACCAAGAAGTGGGGCAAATGAGCGGTGTGAGTTAGCACCCCTAATCTCATTAGCCTGAAATATATTACAGTAGACTTTTAGACTAAACCAAGGCTAACGAGCGGGGCGAGTGAGTTCCCCTAAACTCATTAGTCTGAAATATTCCAAAGTAGACTTATACTGGGCTCTACTTATACTAGACCAAGAGAGTGTGCCGCTCTAAAGCCTTTGTCTAAAATATTCTAAAGTAGACTTATGTTATAAAAGACACTTTATTGATCTCTTCAACGGGAACTCTCACATATTTTTGTCTCGCATTATCCACAACATATCTGATTGGGCAAAATTCCGATACCACTGGCCATAGTTTTGAAGAGGGATCTGAGGCCTGTATTTCAACGTACCGCGTTGGAACATATTGAAATTATTCACCATCTGAATAACGACAACCTAAATATGCTCAACAGGTAAATACCTGATGAGGGCTTGATTGAACTACTTTATGAGTAGGTATGATTCGCGGAATTAATCCGCTTCACGAGGTTGCGGTCGGACAAATTGAGAAAAAGCTCCTCAACGAGTAAATTGTCCTTCAGTTTACTCATTGAGTATTGTGGAGCTTTTTATTATTATTCTTTTTTTTTACGTTCAAATAAGTAGAATGTAGACGTACGTAGATTGAGCCCCAGAGTCGTAAAAACCGATTGAAATTGTTTGGTACGGTCGCAGTCTTGGTGGAAGGAGATAAAGAGGCTTGAAGAAAGCGGGCTTATACTTAAAAAAAAAAAAGTTTCTGTACGAGAGGCTTCCGCTGTGTGAGAGTGAATATTTATAAGCTTAGCAATCTGTATCATCTATACCAGGTGTACCTTAGTACATATAATGCAATATTCATCATGACGTTGTAAGGTACGGAACCCATACGTAGGCTTCTGAAGGATCCCTCTAAACTTGATCTAGCCAATAGCTAGAAAAGTTTCAGTAATATCTAGCCTAGAAACTGCAGCTGTTTCTCTAAACAGTGTAAACCAACATTTTTTTTGTGTTGATTCCCATAAGGATGACGAAGCGTTTGCAAAAACGCGATGTATTTGGCTAGTGCACCATCTTTATTCGACTACAATAGCTTTAAAAGAAACTTACGTTCTTCACCATACGCTGCAAAGTTGAAAATCCTCGACACATCTTTTGTTTTATGAATATTTTCCCGTAAACAATGGTACTTTACATGTTAAGAAAATGGTCAAATTTGGAGGGAAACGTCCGCAGCTAGAATCTCAAACTGTTTGATTGATTTGCGCATATCTAACTCATGATGTCACCGTGAATTCTGTCGCAGAGATACACAACAATAAGCTTGTAGGGTAGAAGTCTTCCAAAGTCAAGAAATGAAAACAAGAATTTAGTACTTAGAGAAAGAATTGCCTCATCAAGAACAACTACAGACTTCTTGTCTTTCTCCGGAGATTTCACAGGCAATTTGGTTACAAATTATAAAGTACATTTAAGGGTTTGCTTTACCCAGTCACTAACACATAGACACTCACAAAATAGATGATAATCAGCGTGACGTCATTCATGGAAGAAAATCGCAATCGCCCTATGAAATGCAGACCGCAGAGATCAGTGATTTCAGCCAGACTGATTTTTACATGCAATTCCCCATAAGAGAATTCTATAGTCTGTTCCAAATAAGAGCGGTGTAATTGAAATGACGTCACTTGACAATTCGACGGCACAGGGTAGGTGAAACGTAATTTCAATTACACCGCTCTTATTTGGACAGACTATAGTAGACTTTTGTTGAGGATTATATCAAAAATCGAGAATATCTTGGAAATGAAACATTATTGATGATAAAATAGAGATTTCAACCTCTCTTATGAGCCATAACACGAGCCATAATCCAATAATCTCCTTGCATAATTTTTGATATTCATTTGTCAACCAAAGTCAACCGGAATTCTCTTATGGGAAATCGCGCAGGAAAATCAACCCGGCTGAAACCACTGATCTCTGCGGTCTGCATTTCATGAGCCAATTGCAATTCAACTTCAATGAATGACGTCAGCTGATTATCATCTATGGTGCATTGCAAGTTGCAAATTTTGCCCACAGATAATTGATTAAATAATGCGTCAAATATTTTGAAACTGGGGATGTTTGTAGTTAGAGCTCAGAAATACAATTTGGCTAATTGGTTTACACAAACTAACTTCACACATTAATTGATATTTGAAAATTTAAAGATTGCTATTTTGGACGTAACTTTGAATGTTTCCCGATAATTTCTTGGAAGGTTCTGCAAGTTGTTAGGTAATTAGCCGCATTTTTCTCAACTTTAAGTATACCTACCTAATATTTTGAAAAATTCAGAGCATTATTCATATCAACTTGATAACGTCATGTAGGACAACAAGAGTATGCAATTTGAAATACTGTAAAAGCCCTATGGCCTATAGTATAGGGCTCTTCCACCATTGCATATTGCACTATTATCTTATCAAAGTGGCAGTGAAAAAGTAAACAAATGGTCCAATACTCAAATATCATCTGCTTATGTTTGAACAATAGTTTAAATGTCCCAATTATTATTATAAAAACACAAGAACCTGATATTCTGGTGATATTGAATTCAAGTCTTCATCTTTACTGTGTACAATTAGTATATTAGAGACAAGTGTTTGTCTTCCTACATTGTAAGATAACAAACTCATTATTGTAAGTAAGGTTCTATAAGTATAGGTAATGACACGACGCCATATTGGATCTACGGCTAGCGAGGAGCCGTTACAACATGCGAGGAGAAAAGTGGGAAAATTTCATGTCTAAAGTTTATTTACAAAAAAAAAATATCACTCTTCCGATTGGAAATGTCACGAGGAATAAATTTAGTTCTTTCAATTTGTTTGAAATAATGGATATTCACCGAGATATTTGCCTTTCAATTAACACAGGCTCCTATGGCAATGCTGTAGAAAAGATCCAATATGGCGTCGTGTCACTACCTATACTTATAGAGCCTTAATTGTAAGTACTCAGCATATAAGATGGATTGGAATATGTAGCTGGTCTATGTATAAATAAAAATGAAGCTGTTGGAGAACTCATTTGCAAAAATATTTGGCTGTTTGGCTGTCTTGTTCAAAAGAATGATGTTGATAAGCGTTTGTTTTGTTTACTATTTTGCTGATTTGACTATACAAACTTCAAATGAGTGGAAGTATGGACTGATATTAGCAATTAGTATTCCACGCATAGATGCCAAGATGGTGCCAAAGGTGGGAATACAGTGTCTAACGCGCAGGGGTGCGTAGCCAGCCGGTAGCCTGAAGCTGAAAAGCCAGTAGTCAATTATTTTTCCACAGAATTAAGCCAGAAGCCATATTTGACCACAGAGAGAAGCAGTAGTCAAAGCGGAAGCCAGTTATGACAGGCTTCTTGAATTGACCTCCACAGGAAATGGAAGCCAGTTGTAATCAATTAAAGACCGGAAAAATATGCACATATTATACGCTTTTTGACTTTTGAGTAGCTGAAATATGCCAAAAATATGCTTTTTCACTCCAAAATATGCAAAAATATGCAATTTCAATACAGGTGTCAAAGGACGGCATTTTTATTTCTGAAGTGGGAAATGAAGATGATTAAATGAACCATTTTAGTACAGATTACAGTGTTGCACTTGTCAGGAAATCAGGAATTGCATTTTACAAACTTAGTTTTCTTGTAATTGCAAGAGACAGCAACTGAGTAGTGATAGTTAAATTAGTGATAGTGAGTGACTCTAGCAGCAGTAAAGCATCTAGAACACCCGAGTATTGACACGCGCCATTTTGACTCCTAGAAAGAACGTACTCCCATAAGAGCCCATGTTAAATTCGTGATTTTCAAGAGAGGATTGCTTGAGAACGGCTTGATGGATTTTTTTGAAATTACCCTCTTCATAAAGGAAATTTTATGTAGAATAAATCATGTCCTCTTTGTTTTCACTCGCCGAAGCTCATTTCCCGAGTTATCGATTGATGATTTGAACTCTTATTTTTGTACAAGCGCACGCGACCGCGCGTAGTAAAACAGGGCGTGAAGCGAAACGAAAGTGAAAGGTACAAAAAACAGAGTTCGAATCATCAATCGATAACTCGGGAAATGAGCTTTGGCGAGTAAAAACGAAGAGGACATGATTTATTCTACATAAAATTTCCTTTATGAAGAGCGTAATCTTGAAAAAATCCATCGAGCCGTTCTCGAGCAATCCTCTCTTGAAAATCACGAATTTAACATGGGCTCTTATGGGAGTACGTTCTTTCTAGGAGTCAAAATGGCGCGTGTCAATACTTGGGTGTTCTACATGCTCTAGCAGCAGGAGCCAGGAAACAAAATTTGGAAGCTGGTAGCCGGAAAGCTTGGAAGCCAGAAGCCGGTAGCTTGAAGATGCGGGATCGAGAAGCCAGTAGCCTGTTATAGACTCTGGAAGCCAGTTAAGAAACCAGCTGGTTATTTTTAAAAATTTTCAGAAGCCAGTTGCCGGAAGCCAAATAAAAATTAATCAGCTACGCACCCCTGCTAATGCGTAGTATGTAGTTGGGGTCTGCAACCAGATGCACACATCTATTTTGTAAAAATTGCGCCTCACGTGGTTAGATGTAACATGAATTATGCAACAAACAATACAAATCTTTTTTGTTATCACCTTTTTCTTTCTTCCTCTACGCAATGTCCGCTTCAAACAACTGCTCCGCAGAGGCCTTGTAATATCAGTCCATACTTCCACTTGGTCAAAGTTTGTATAGTCATAGTTTCACTGCCACTTTGATAAGGAAATAAATATGCAATGGTGGAAGAGCCCTATAGATTCTTAGTTGAACAATTCATTTGTAGAAAGTATTTGGCTGTTCAGCTGTCCCGTTTCAAATTGGTTCAAAATAATTGAAAGAATGATACTGATAGGAGTTTGACTATTTTACTGTCAGTTTGATAAGAACATAGGATAATGACTATGCAATATGCAATGGTGGAAGAGCCCTAGGCAGGATTGCGATGTTTCAAACAGGCGGTGTTTAAAACATGTTTTAAACACGTTTAAAACACACGAAAAAACCAAAACATTGTTTTAAACAGGAATATGTTTAAAACGCTGTTTTGTTTGTTTAAGGGCATGCTTCACCTAGTCACTAATACATAGACACACACAAAATGGTGTATTGCGTGTTGCGAATTTTGCCCACAGATAATTAATTCAATAGTGCATCAAATATCTTGAAACTGCGTATTTTTGTAGTTGAAGCTCAGAAATATGCGGCTAATTAGTTTACACGAACTAATTTCGTACATGAATTGATATTCAACGATTTTAAGATCGCTATTTTGGACGTAAATTTGAACGTTTCCTGACGATTTCTTGGAATATTCTGCGAGCTGTTAGGTAATTAGCCGCATTTTCCTCAACTTCAAGAATAATTACCCGAAGTTTTGAAAAATTCTGAGGATTATTCATAGAGTTATCTTTGGGCAAAAATTGCCACCCGCAACACACCATTTTGTGTTATACACGTGTATTTTGTGTGTGTGAGTGACTAGGTAGAGCATGCCCTTAAAAACTGTTTTTTTTTAATCCCATTTAAAACATTAAAAACTTTGTTTTTTTCCCTCTCTCTAAAAATATGGTTACTAAATTTTCAGGGTTTGGATGTTTTAAACAGGCGGTGTTTAAAACATGTTTCAAACACGATTAAAACACACGAAAAAAACAAAACATTGTTTTAAACAATAGTAAATATGCATTCACAATTCTTCCAGGGTTGATCAAATTAGAAAAAAAAAAATTTAAGGCTGTTTTAGACCACGTTTTAAACAATGTTGAAAACGTTTAAAATGTGTTTTAAACTGGAGAATAAAAACCATATTTCAAAACATGTTTTAAACGTAAAATCTGTTTTAAACAAAAAAAAAAACGTGTTTTTTGTTTCTTTTTAAAAAAACCGTTTTTTTTGCAACCCTGGCCCTAGGCATTATTGTGAGTGCGAGATTACAGCGTTATTAGCCCTATTAGCGAGTGCTGTAAACCGCACATGCGATTCAAACCAGGTAGATATCCGCTAGGATTGCAGCGATCAATAAAATTGATAATAAATTTGATGTAAGAAGTATCAAGGAGGTTTTTTGGTAAAAGCATGTCACGGTATAATAAAGAGGTGTTGACACTAACGCAGAAAACCTGTCCCAAGATTTGATATAGTAATTCCGCTACATCTACATTTGCTACAATTTATTGGGTACATCACCACACCCCACTGGTGCTGTTGCATTACTGTAAGTACCATAGTATTGATGATTTTCTTAAGGATTATATAAAATCAAGGAATTCACATAGAAGGATGTTTTTTTTTTTTTTTTTTTTCAATGTATAGCTAGCTTATAATAAATTGTTTATTCAAGCAAAGTTTCAGGTCTCGTCATTAATTTCTAATATTTTGAATGATACAGTATTTTGAAAAGCAGTGAGTTGCCATATAGCACTGTGTTAACCCAATATATCTTTTCTTGTGACAACATTTGTAATGGTGAGCATAAGCAAGTGTCAATACCTCTTTATTATACTGTGGAGCATGTGTAATAGAATTTTGATCCTTTAGGAAAACGTAGGTAAACAAACAAGGAACGCAATTTCAGCTCATTGACAACATTTCAGTTAACCCGAGGTCTGCAGTGAACTGGCGCTGGTAGTAAAACTGGCCCTCAGTACACCAACGCCAAGTATAGAATACTATAGCCAATTAATTGAGTCAGCTGATATTCATCACACTAATCACATAGGTAACTTTCTACCTTGTTTGTGTATTTGGACCGGGCTGCGCCTAGCGTCGCGCAAAAATTTTCATTTGAGGGATGTATCCTAGTGCTACTAAGACACTAAAGACGGGAGATATGCTGGGACTCCATATTGTATAGAATTACAACACACTACCACATAGGCTGCACACACTCACACCATCACAGGACGCAGAAGCCGCAGAAATCAAATGAAGAGCAGCCATCAGCTACAGACTTAATTCTATACAATATGGAGTCCCAGCATATCTCCCGTCTTTAGTGTCTTAGTGCTACCAGATGATGGATGCGACTGAGAATTACCTCAAAAACGTGGCCCCACACCCAAAAAGCACATAATTATGTGACCAAAAGTAAATGATGAACTCGACTATTTGACATTCCAGTTTCTTCCTCTTTCTTTCAAATGTGTTATCAGTAAACTCCCACCAAGTTTTGTGATTTTGATAAAAAATAGAGAAACTTTTGATCTATTGATAGTTTCTCAAACCATTGACAGTACCATCATCGATGGTTTTTCACAAAACTATCGTTTTTCCCAATAGTTCTTTCCAAAAACTATCAATAGTTCCCATCACTACACTTTACACAGGTGACGGGCGACGCTAGCGAATCTACAATATGCGCGGTCCGGATCCTTTGGAGTGCGCCAAGTCGCGTGGTCGCGTTCATCGTGCATGAGTTGAATCAATGATTTAAACGAGGCTATAAGTTGAGTCGAATTTTCAAACTCATCAAATTTTTCAAATTAGTCTCCAGTACTATAAGTTGATCAATGATTACCAATGATACAATTAATGGAAGTTTTCGACAGCGGGTTCGAGATATCTTTTTTCATAATTTAGTAGCCTAAAAATTGAACTGCAATTTTATGGCGATTAAAAATCCATTTTCGAGGGGGTCCTCACACTACGTCACTCTGAATGAATGTCCTTCACAAACTGTTTTAAATAGGTTTTTGTACGTGGGCTTTATTGTTGAATTCCGCGAGCTGACATGAGGACCAATGGTTTTCCATAAATTTTTTCTGCAGGTACGCATTCAGTACCTATGAAAAGGCGATGAAAGTTGGTAGATGTATACAAACACATAAATACTAAAGAGGCGGGAACGTAGACCTTCTACCAAGACCACGCGAACTCTTCTTACCTATAAATTTATGATGGTAGCCGAAATAATTTCTCATCGTTTTAATACATCGTATTCGCAATCATCGTCTTTTCCCTTCAAGATACATATAAGTTAATATCACAAGTTCTTTTCTCTCTGCACTCTGCGATGAATTTTACTTTCATACTTTACCTACGTAAATATATTTTCGCGTTGAAATTTTCTCCTGGTTTGTGACTCTTCCTTCTTTTACGAGACAAGTGCATATTTTTTACATTCGACATTTTCGCGAATGTATGAAAAAATTATATTTTTGACAAATCAATCAAATCGAGAAGAGTATTGTTTTGAATTTAACCTATAAACTGATTTGACTCGCAGGTTCATGAGATGGATACAAATCAGGATACAAATGTATAGGTACTAGAATTTTTAAAACACGATTAATGTGATTTAAAACTTTAATCGGTTTGTAATTAGGGAACGTACATGCATAATCAATCCTCAGCCGGTTTTATATTAATTAATTATGAATGTTTTAAGAATTTGAAGACGCACCGTATCATTCAATTTGTAGTACAACAAATATCTCATTTTAACGATGGTTATCCCGTTCAGTACAGTCTGTATAGTCTTCCCCTCGACTGAAAATTTTTCAAAATACCTACGCATAAAGAAATTGAGGAATATTTACATGGAGAAGGACAAAGGAAGACAAGAAGAGAGAACACGAAGCGCAAAATTGTACGCATCATCTCGTTCACCGAATTCCGAGGTTATTTATTGGTAGGGATCTGTATTATAGAACAAAAAAATGATTCTTTGTACTACCTATTGGAAAATTTTCTCTGAAAAAACAATTTACGAGATTAGAACATTCGCGATCGGTGGGTAGATGAACGTTCCTACAGAAAACTCGAAGTTCCGAGTTCATTAACGCTCTCGATTTAGCTGGCAAAGTATATCGACTGTGGGAAGTAGAACGCCCTCTCGTGTTTGTCTATTTTAGGTGCGGTAAGAACCAGAAAAATTCTCTTCACGGTACGAAGTTGTCTTATAGAATAGATATTGGGTACTATTTGAGAGAAGATAGAGAAAACAGAAAGAAAAAAAAAAAACAGATTCCGATATAAATCATTAAAAATAATTTCTTGATTCGTTTTAGTTCGTCAGTAGTCGTAATAATGAATCGTGATGATGGAATAAGAAAGGGAAGAATGAATAGTAGGGAAAAAAACTCCCTATTCTATACTGTGGAAATAAGGTGGTTCACAAGTGGACTCTACAAGAGCTATCCCAACTCAGAATTGACACTACATGTTAAACGCGACATTGAAATGAAAAAAAATTCCTCTCTATTTTTTACGATGCGATGTGTAGCGTCCATAATCTAGGACAGAAGTATTAATAATTTGACCAGATGGTCTCGCACGAAAGCGAGTCACGTTAACGAGGCTAGACTGTGATATGATGTCATACCTCGTCACTTCCGCCTACTTTGTCAAACAATACGTACGAAGGTTATAAAGTCTATGTCAGATCGCCTATACATACTTCGAGAACTCGAACCATTTAGTCAGTTTCTCCAACTATACAGATTAGAGATAGATACACAAAAAAATTTGAATGATTATCACAATAATAATAATAATAATAATAATAATAATAATAATAATAATAATAAAGAATGACGGCGGTAATGAAGAGGAAGTCGTATCAAATAATCAATTTATTGTACATATGTACAAATACATCAACACGACATAAAACATAATGTACAATATTCTTCTTTTGATAATGCTTAAGATAATGATAAAAGAAAAATTTTAACGTTGACCGCTCCAAAAGTTCATCGAACTTCGAATCTTGTCAACACAAGCAATCATGCCATACTAAAATAACATACATGGGTGGGGGTGAGGGAGGGGAGAGTTCGACGAAACAGCAAACCGAGAACTTTTCGGATTCAATGAAAACTTATCGATTCCCCACTATTCTACGTACAATACCGTAAAAATAATAATAAATTATAAAATTCCGAAATTTCGCGGTCAACTATCTTCATACGCGCACCGTACAATTTCTACTCGAATAACGGGTTTAAATAAGAATCAATAGCATTAGGGGAGGTTGAATACAAAGTAAAGGGGAAAAACAATACAAATATTAGGTACAAAACAGGAAAAATAAAGAAAGAGAGAGAAAAACAGAGAATACAAAATGTAGTCGTTCTTGCGGTAAAAACGAAATGATTCACTAATATTCGCTAGGTAGTAAATCGTGGAGAATATCTTTGACGTTTGTCGTTAAACTATCAGGGAATTTAATATCAAAACTGATCAACAAATCGCCTTTGCGGTTCGGCTCTTTGGGGAATGGAAGTCCTTGGTTTTGAATCCGTTTTACGGTATTTGGTTTGATAATTTCGTTCAGCATATTCAGTTGAATTTTTTCACCAGTTAACGTTGGTACATTTACCATCGTCCCACACAGCGCCTATAAGGAAAATGAAACAGAAAAGGTAAAACGAATGAAGAATCATTAAAACGGATATCTTCAATTCAAACGAAGTACAAAGGTGAGTAAATATATCCATCATTCTCTTTAAAATTTTCTTTTGGAAGAAAAAAAGTTCACACAAGGTGCTCACGACCTGACGAAACGCAGACGAATCTCCCGTCGCATGACATTAGCTCAAGCAAATTGACAGTCATAAATATTAATCCTTCATGCCCAAGCATAGATGGCACACTAGAAAAATGACCCGAGAAGTCCATTTCCCTGCTCGTTTTCAAATATGATCAATTTTTGTATATTTTCAAAAGCTGTATAAATAAAACACGCGTATGAGTAATCATTAAAGCGGCGTTAACACACAGCTAGTAATTGCCGCTAGTAGTCGTTTTTTTACTCGCTGCAGTACTCGCCAGAAGTAGAGACCCCGCTTAAGGCTCATACGTGAAATTGGAAAAACAGACTAAAATCATAAGAGAATGTAATTGGAATTCAATACAAATACGGTAGAAAATTTTATTTCATATAAATGATGATAGAAATTCCTGTATAAGTAGTCAGAAGAATCAATAATTTGACTTCAAGCCATTTCTTTTTTTGGACATGAAAAAATACAAGAATTTAGAAGAGCCCCCAGCCAAAAAATTATTGCAAAAGGAAAAACTTTACTTAAGTTTCTTTGCCCAAGTAATAAACTCATTGATTATTTTACAAGTCACTATAATATAGTAAAGCAAAAAATGGATACACGGCTGCGTAAGCAACACACGCGACTTTTCACTCCTACCTGAAATTAGACATTGCAATGCGCTTAATTCTTATCTTCAGCATTCTAAATTATTCTGATTCATTTTTGATTATCTCCGATTTCTTAGTACCATTTCATGTTTTCTTCAGCCGCTCTTCTCTTTATCCATTGATAAATTGTATTCACGCTCTCATCTCTACCTTTTTTGCCAACTCCATTTTAATATTCTTCACATCTGGGTATTTGGTCACAGCAGCATCCCAAACGAAAATATCAACAAAGCAGCCAAAGAGGCAACCAGTCACCCATCAGCAAGCTCTCCGAACAAATCAACAAACACATCATCTATGCCTGGTCCAATTAGGGGTCCAACCTCAAACCACATTCGAACGAGCCAATCCAAATTTACCCAACTCACTCGCAGAGAAGAAATTATCATTCCTAGCCTCAGAATTAGTGAACCTAGACTCAGATACGAGCACCTCATCAGTCATCACTCATCTTTTGCCTCTTTCATGCTCTCATTGCAGTCTTCTTCAACATCTTTCAATGCCTCCAACGATCAAACACCTGCATCTGAACTCAATAACACCGCCGTGCTTAGTGCCCCAATGACAGGGTCTTAGTAGCTCATTATTTGCAAAAAAAAAAAAAAAAAAAAACATAAAAAATTGCTACATTTATACTGAAATTTAATGCTGATTCCGAAGAAAATATCGAATTAACCCTATAAAGCTTGGAAGTGGGACATTTTTCAATTTATCATTTTGAAAAAATTTGCAAATTAGTCAATTTTTGGCACGTTTTGGTCCATAACTCGGCTCAGAAAAGTCGTAGAAAGTTGGATAGGGGTGTAAATTGAAGTGAAGTTGAGATGCAAATTTTTTAGATTTGAAGCATGCACTTGTCATTTTGTGTTTTTGCGCTAGTGCAAAGACAGATTTCACAAGAACTCCACGTCGAAAAAATAAATTTCCTTTTTTCTCTGTTAAAATTGTGACGAGAAAATAACTCATGTTTCTAGGAAAAGTCGGTAAAACATCTAGAATTTCATGTTTTATAATGAGGACTTTCGCGAACTCCTCCACATAATTTTTCCTCCCTCTTGCCTGTTGTATTTGGTTGGTGAAAAAAATTCCTTTCGCGGAAAAATATCGAAAAATTATTATCATTCGATTTTTTTCCTTATTAGGCTCTATGGCTCAAAATTTATACGAATCGTATTATACATTCAACAAAACAATGCTCACCTTACACCGACTTTGGAAAATGATGAAACGGCGCGCGAGGAAGACAACATAAGAACTATTACGCGTTGAACAAAATTGAAGTGGATGGCAAGTGGCGGGCGATTTCACGCAAAATAAGATTCACTATTCAAGAGAGGGTGAAATTTTGACTAGGCCGGGTATCTTTTAGACAATATGGGGCTATCGAAAGGGGATGAATAGAAGTACAGAACTAGACTGAACCGGCGTACACCTGTGACTCCCGGGCTTCTCTCGCTCCGCTCGTTCGCTTCCATTCTTGGCGTAATTCAAGTCTGGTAGAAGCCCAGTATAATGCTAGTACACAAGGAGAGGTCAGAGCAGTGGCGTATCCAGGGGTTCTTGACTTGCGTACGTATAACGTTTGGGCGGAGAGAAAACGAGAGAATTTTTTTTTCTTCTATTTCATTCATTTTATATGAACTGTTGTAATAACATTTACATATACGTGCAGCACGTGTAGAGTGATTAACATTGTGCCCTCTTTTTCTTTAGACCTTCTATTTTGGAAATCCCTCCCCCCCCCCTCAAGGAAATCTTGGATACGCCCCTGGAGCCGTGTGGACAAAAATGTATACTTGGCCGAGTATACTTTATATTGCAGGAGTGACTAGTTCAAGGTAGTATAAACTTACTGGCAGCCTAGTTCAAAGTAGTAGAATCCTATTTGAGCTTGACTACTATTGTCTGGTATAAATTGTTTCTTGCTACTTTTATACTAGTACAGGGTGGCCCATGAGTTGCTTGACCGAAAAAATAAAAAAATGCGTTAGGTATAAGAATGTTATTAAAAAGTTACAGAAATTGTTCAAAATGCACTCTATTATGCTGTAAACACAAATTTAAACGTTCGGGGACAGCAGCACAAATTCGGGCATACAATTCAGGGGTGAATTTGTCAAAGGACATTTTCATGCGCTCTCTAAGGTGATTGTGATAAAGAACAAAAAGATGAGCATTGACATGTTGAAGGGTTCGTCGTTTGGTGGTCAGCAGTTTCTAACTTACAAACGATAATTAGGCTGCTGAATGAAGCATTTCCAGGAGACAGCGCTAATTGTACATTCATGTAAAGTCCTATTTTACCGGGTAAAGCGACTTATGGGCCACCCTGTAGTCAGGGTTTTGGAATTAAGGGGTGGAGTTAGTCCTCTTTCATACTGCAGCATAAGAGCAATTAAAATGTAATGGTCACAAGGGGGAAATATAGAAATGATTTATTCTGCGGCACGTCGAAAGGTAGGTATATGTCCAATTTGCAAAACTTGTGCACTCCAACCAACCATAAGACGGTGAAATCGTTTTTAGAAGCAAATCCTAATCTGATCGTCGTGAGAGCAGATAAGGGTAACACTACCGTCATTACGGAAAAGGAAGACTACGTGAAGAAACTCAACGCACTACTGAACGATCCGAAAACTTATATGAAACTAAAAAACGACTCTGCAATTGAAAAGAAGAGCAATGAATTTGTTAAAAGAATGTACAAACAGAAGTGTATCGAGTCTTACTACAAGGAATATCTTACCACCCACACTAGTGTCGCACCATGTATTTGCGGCTTTGTCAAGATACATAAACCTGGAGCTCCTCTTAGGCTGGTGGTTTCATTCATAAATGCACCTACCTACAATATGTATACAATAGACCGTTTTTTTGTGACGTCACTCATTGCCAACTCCCTACCAACAATGCGCGAACACTTGCAAACACACTTCAAAAACCCTTGAGTGTGATCGATTGTATCGTTCTTGGTTCTATCACAATATCAATTCTCATAAGAAATACACTGGAACGTTTCGATCATAAGTTCAAATTGAAAAATTAGGAATAAATAAGCAATTACGTGTTTATATTCAGATGCAGGAAGTTCTCAAGTATTTGAAAATATACCTGCGGTCCTTTATTTATTTCTGCTTTTCAAATCTGAACGTAAGATCAAAACGCTCCTGTGTATTTCTTATGGAGTTTTTTTTTGTTTACGAACCAAGTTGGTAATTTAGGGTAAGATTGACAATTTTGACGGGCTGTAGGGTACGTTGGAGTAAACAGATGTGGAGTTTGTGACGTCACAAAAAAACGGTCTATTGTCCACATTCCTTTCAAGAATATTATCATACACTTCTGATGATACACTCAACATTCACAATTTGTACCAAGTGTTCGCCATAATCAAAGATATTCACCTCGATTCTGAAGACGCCCTTATTTATTTCGACGTGGTATCCACGTTTACTTGCATCCCTATAAACTTAATTCTAGAAAAGTTAAACGCATAATTGGAACTCCATAAAAAAACTTCACTAAGGCAGAGAATTTTTCCTCGAGGCCCTGGAGCTATGTCTCTGAAAAGGCTACTGCATGTTTGATAATGTTACTTGCTCTCAAGTGGAAGGTGTTGCTATGGATAACCGCCTTTCATTTATAGTATCAGAATTAGTATTAGATAATTTATTTAGTGCGGTCCTTGAGAAATTCACCGTTAGAATATTTGTAAAATATGTTGACGACAGCCTTTGTATTTGTAATAATAACCTTGTTAAAGATATTTTTAAACAATTTCCACCCTCTCCTTTTGATTTTACCATTGAAAAAAAAAAAAAAACAATGCTCTTAATTCTTTAGATCTCACTATCACACAGTGGTTCAAAATATGATTTTACCTGCTCAAAACTCATAAAATAAAAAGTTAGTGCGTACCAAAATAAAACGAAGGTGATTTCTGATGTATTTTCAACGCCGAATCCAACGCTGATGACTATTTTTGTCTAGCACAAAAAATTCAGTGATAAATCCTAATTTTATCATAAAAAATAGGCATATACAGGAAAAGTATTGAATAAAATTTTCCTGTTTTTCTCTTCTAATTGAAAATAAATACAATAGGTCATGAAAATTGAGAGTTACGTGAATTTTTTTGTAAGCTATTTTTTTAAAATCCGATTAATAGTTTCTGTGTGGTGAGTTGAATACTGGTTGATTATTAGCCCGTAAGGTTTGCTATGTTCATATGTAGTGTGTTTCTTACAAAGTGTTTCTTTTCTTAGATGACGGTAGGGTCGCATGTGTGAATGAAGTATAGTAATGCTTGGCAATTTGCGAAAATGAAATTGCATTGAAAAAAAAAGTCATTTGCCATTGTTAAGGAATGATGGAAAGATGGAAACGTACTTCCATGGCAATTTTCAATATTCAGTTCACATTATGCCGCGTAATTCATCAAGACGGATACGGACGGACATGAAATTTGATATTTAAGATCAGTGGACTTATATTTATCAAAAAATCTTCAGGCTGAATTGAAGCTCTTTGAAGCTCCTGCAGAATTATTCAAATCCATCTTAAATTGTTCTCGTTTTGCGCCAAGAAAAAAAAAATTGTTATATTCGACTACACTGTATTGAAAGGTACACCTTCTACAAGAATAATACAAAAAAACAAGAAAGAATCACATACTGCTAACAAGTAAATTGTAACAAGAACAGACATCAGGGCGCCAATTAACGTGCAATTTTTGCATTCCTCTTTTACACGCATTCTTCATCTCTCCCACCCGCCATAGGTCATGCACAACGACGAGCGAGTTTTTTTTACCTCTTTTGATACTTGGCCTATCTGTGAATAATAGCACATTCACAATTTGAGGGATATACATCTATACTTTTAGCAAAATCTGTAAATGTCTGGATTTTGTAGTTTTGAGCAGGTAAAGTGACGTTTTGAACCACTGTGTATCATTCAGAATCCCACTAGACTTATTTTTAAGCACTACAAAAACCTACATATTCGGTCGTATCACTCATTTTAATTCTAACGTATCTTTTCACATTAAAAAGAATACTGTAATATCCCTATCAAAAAAATTTTCATAAATGTCAGCACTCAGCAGCTGGAAAGCTACTGATTTTGGCACACTTTTCAGTACTTCAAGCCGCTGATGAGCTGCTGAAGAGCTACTGCTCAGCTACTGAAACGCACATCATGTAATTTCCCCCCCCCCTCTCTTAATTAATGATATGCGTTTCAGTAGTTGATCAGCAGTTCTTCGGCAGCTTACCAGCTGCTCAGTACTACTTTTCAGTAGCTGATTTAGTTAATTTTTTTGATAGGGATCTTTATTCAATTATCGGCTCAGCCTCTCTGATGCAATTTTTCATGACGAAATAAAACTTGACTTCAAAAAATTAATGACTAATAATTGCTACCCTGACTATTTTTTTGAAAATATTGTATGTAATATCCTTAAGAGTAACTTAATGAACATCCCCCCCCTCCTCGTAATAATAATAATAATAATAAGAAGAAGAAGAAGAAGACTACGATTTTCCTGTATACCTTGCGTCGGCACACCCAGTATCATTATTAAAAAACTCCTCAATGGACTCGACTCAAGCATTTGGGTTGCTTTCAGCTCATACAACCTCACAAGAAATTCTCTTCTCAAAACTGAAAGATTCAGTTTCGCTTAAAATTTCATCTAATCTAGTCTACAAAATTCCATGTGGAAGCTGCAAGAACGTGTACATCGCGGAGACCAAGCAGATGCTTAAAAAAAGAATGAGACAGCATGAACGAGATTCGAAAATGGACGACAGGGTACTGCTCTTGCAAATCATTCCGCAACTACAGGGCATTGGTTTCAATTCGAAGACGCCTCCATCCTTTGCTTCGAGAAAAAAACGAGAAGAAAAGAAATAAAATGAGGGAAGCGATAGAGATCAAAAAACACAGTAACACAATCAACTTTAAAACGGCGGACGACAATCACCTTCGCAGTACGTATGTGCCTGTACTCAAGAGGAGTCATCACCGAACTTGAATTTTTCTCCTGTTTCCAGATCATTTTTCATCCTGTACTTTTAGTATAGTTTCGAGAACCCGAAGAAGATAGCTGTTACTACCGAAACGTCGCGTCGGTCACTTTCTTTTGTTTTTTGTGTAATTTTTTGAATATCAACGACAATGCCGCAGAATAAATCATTTGTTTACTCTATGTTAGGCTAAGCCTACTTCAATTTTGGTCAACCGTACGTATAAGCCTAATACAAAGCAAACATTCACAGTATACTGAACTCATACTAAGCGAAGGGTGGCGAAGAAGCGGAACAAGTAAGCTCTGACTAAATCTAGGCTCTTTTATCAATCATAAGCTTCGTGTCTCTACACCACCCATCCCCTTTTTTCAAGGCTTCGGAGCCAGCCAAATTCAGCTCCGGGCTCCGGCTCCGGTAAAAAGTCGGAGCTGGCTCCGGTCAGCTCCGACCAAAAAAAAATAGGCTCCGGGCTCCGCTCCAGGGCTCCGGAGCCCCGGAGCCGAGCTCCGAACTTCAAACTGCCTTGAACGTGTGTGTTTCTTAACCAAACTTGGGGGCGTTCGCGAAAATTTCGTTCGCGTTCGTTCCCGTTCACTTCTGAAAAAAAAACGTTCGCGTTCGTTTGCGTTCCTTCATGAGATTGCCTCCGTTTGCGTTCGCGAACGAACAATAAACCTTCGTTCTCGTTCGTTTGTTCCGTTCGTTGCCATTTTAGCAAACCTATGAAATACAACTGCGGAACGACAACAATCGGCTCCAGAGCGCAATGAACCGGTTCCGGAATACAATGATCCGACTCCGGAGCACAATGAGCCGGCTCCGGAGCAATACCAATCAGGAGAAAGGGAATTTTCCTTCACCTCAGTGGCGTCATCTACAGTTGAACACAAAAAGGGTTTTGTTCTACGGAGATCAAGACTTTTTGCTTTTTGGTTTTTGTTTCTCAGCCTTATTAGTTTAATGGAGGCTTTCAGCTTTCTTCTTATCGAACGTGACCACGACAACGCCATTGGTTGTATCACGCGAATTAATAATATTAATATTCAAGAAGGAAAATGAAAAAATTGAATGAAAAAAAGACCAAGAACCAAGAACGTTTAGTAAATTTGAATTAAATCAAGAAGCAAAATAAGCAAACGCTAGATAACATTGTCATTTTGTTGTCTTTTGTGAGCTCCAGGGCTCCGCTCCGCTCCGGAGCTCCGGAGCTCGATGTCGGAGCTGGCTCCGCTCAGCTCCGACCAAAAAAAAAATTGGCTCCGGCTCCGGCTCCGGCCAAAAGTCGGAGCGGAGCCGCTCCGGAGCCGAAAATTGGCTCCGGCTCCGAAGCCTTCCTTTTTTTTTTTTTTCAATATTTGCGTCTTGTCATGTTCATCTCTATAAAGCTAGAGAGGTGTAATGGACATGAAAAATGATCTTCAGTTTTTGCGCAGCAATAAATTCCATGTTTTTCTGTTGATAACCAGAATTCAAAAGATCAGAAGTTTTTTTCCTACTGAGATCTGGAACTCGAGAGATCCAGATTTTTTTACATTAAAATTCAGGAACCAAAAGATCTGCATCTTCTTGTTGGACTCAAATCAGTAACCTGAGAGATTTGATTTCTGTCTTCCTGTCGAGAGCTGAAATTCAGATGTACCCCACAGAGCCCTGCACAGCATCAGTGAGACACAACGAAAATAATATCAATGATGACAGACGACTGAGAGAATTTTGATTTACAATCCAAAGTAACAACAGTCTCTACGCACGCAAAATAAACTAGATAGGTATTCTTTATTACATAGGAGAAAATCTTTCTTTTTGGGATGAAGAGGCTCCGTTCATATGGTACCAACAGAGAGTTTAAAAAATTGGCACTAGCATCTAGATCAATACCGCAGAACTCTATTACACCGCCACAACGTTTCAACGACGTAGTCGTCATCTTCATGTGCAGAAACTAGAATGAATAGTCACAAAGTAAATTCAAACTGAAAACAATGAATGAAGATCAAAAGGAGAAAAGAGGGAGGAATCAACTTGATGAGTAACACTGTTTTATATTACACTTGTATACTTGTCTGAGATCTGTCCGTATCGTTCTTGAGCTTTATACTTGGTTGATTCTTGGTGATATTCACAACTTTCAACATTTTTTCTTTTTTCTTTCCATCTCATCCCCTTTTCCTAAAAATGCCTAATAAGTAATTTGATCACTACAATTTCAGTTTCATTGAAATTCAATGCATGGCCCCACTCGAAGACATAATCACCTAAAGCAGTATGATCAGTTCGGTTTTCAATATTATCTTTATGCTGGAAGAGACGTGCTTTCAACTTCGAGTATACTCTCACATAAGAAACGGGACAGCCCCAAACAGGAAATAGAATATAAAACACCGAATTTTTCTTTTTTTTTTTTTTTTTTTTTGGGGGGGGGAACCCCATCTTTTGTACGCGCGAAAAAATTTTCTCTGTAGGTGATGTAACTGCCGACAGTAATATCAAAATTTGAGTAACGACAAATTGTAATAGGCTACATTTGTTTCAAGAAAAAATCGTCATTTCAACACTTCTACAATACACAGATGACTCCAGTCCAATTTTTGGTAACTTTTGAAGTTCCCACTAGTTTTCAACCGAAGTGTGCACTGAGAAACATTATAATAAATTTTCCAACATTTTATCAAAAACTGGCGCCATGAACAAAAAAGTAGCAAAGAATACTTCATTATATGAGAAAATTCACTACGCTACACACTACAGTTCAATACATTTACGACGAATTATGTAAATTGTCGTATTTTATTACAGAAATGTTGTATTTTTCACGAATTATCGATCCAAAAAAGTATTGTATCATACTCTTGGGCGCACATCACGACATTTGATAAGAATTTTTGCTGCCAAAGTTTTTTCACTGTGCGTCAACTTTTGATTACAGTTTTATTTAATCTGAACTCACATAATACGATCTTCATCACCGAATCAAAAAGGAGCAAGGACGCGTCAACAATCTGTTATGTATTCACCTTCTTACTCTGCTATCAGCCTATCTCATTTTTTCCCCTGTTTTTTCTCTTTTTCGTTTATTTATTTTTTTTCGATTCGTTTATAACATATAATGTGCTCCTAATTCTTAAAAGTAGACTACAGCTCATTGTTCGAACTACACAATCAGAAAATGCTAAGAAGTTGCAGATATCGCAAGTATGAAGTTAAAAACATTTGAAGGTACTACGTTAGTACCTCGCGGACCACTAGGTACTTCAAGAAATTACTATCAAAAGTTAGTACCAATTCATACTCGATTTCAAACACTTCTTTCGAATCAACGAATGGCAATATCACTCATCAGCGCCTGTCAAAAATAGTTCACGCGCTCTTCATCTCAAGATGCTTCGCAGGATGCTTTCACGAGGCAACTTTGAGAAGCTCACTGTTTCGAAACCTAAAATGTTAACTCAAAAACAGTTCCTTATTTCACTTCACAGAATTCAACAAGTTGAATTGGAAGCAATTAAAATTTGTATCTGAATAGGATAGGATGTACATACCTGTTTCAATAAAACTTTTGCTGTGTATTTAATGTCGCTTCCTTCCCGTTTGAACAACGAATGTGGTTTATCTCGTATGATAAATACGATGTCAGCTGGTATTTTATTCCTAGTTTGGTCTCCTTCTTTCTGGAAGGTAATTTTTGTACCCGCTTTCCAGCCTGGTTTGATGTTTATCGTCAGTACTTTGTCTTCTTTCTTAGAGGAACCGTCAGGCTGAATCACCCTCCTCGAAATTTTCATTTTCTTGGTGCAACCTTTATTAATTTCTTCTAACGACACATACAAGTCGTGCTCAATAGGCGGATCTTGATCTCCAGCTTTCGTCTTCTGCGGTGAACCGTGGACATTGAAAGATTGAGATCTGTGAGCGCCTGGCATACGAATGCCACCAATCGAGTTGCTGAATGGGTCGTCGAGGTCAATATCTTCATCGAAAGTAAAACGACCTCCTCGACCGCTACCACTCATATCAAAGAATGCTTGGAATGGACTCGACGTGCCAAAGAACTGAGCGAAAGTGGCTCGCGGATCCCCATGGAACGAATATGTGTAAGAGCCGCCTTGGCCCGGTTGACCTCCGGTACTACCACCAGTACTGCCTTTCAACCCCTCTTCGCCATATTTGTCGTAAATATCTTTCTTTTTCTTATCGCTGAGCACTTCATAAGCTTCGGCTACTTCTTTGAATTTTTCTTCAGCACCAGGCTGTTTATTTTTATCCGGATGAAACTTCAACGCTAATTTACGGTAGGCTTTCTTGATTTCATCATCGGACGCATTTTTGGATATTCCCAAGATCTGATAATAATCTCTACCCATAGTTTGTCTAAATCAAAAACGTACAACTAATAAAGCCCGTGATATTCACATTAAGAAAACGAAATCTGGAAGATTACTATACGACAGATCCATCGTCACGAAAACTTAGGAAAAAAATACTGACTAGTTGAACAAAACTAGTCCGCGACAAACTTGACTATGGGAACGTGTGAAGTAATACTTACTTCATATATGTAGTGCGAACTAGCTCGATTTGTAACAATCAAAGAGATAATTCCAGCAGTTTAGAAAATTGGCCTACGAATCACTGATTATTAAGTTATTCCTAATAACGCAATCGAATAACAACAATTGGAAATTATTGAACAATTCGTACTACCGTGAAAATTGAGAAAAATCACAAAAACTCGCAAGAATACGATTTAATGAGATATTTAAAATTCTTACTAGAAAGAACGATATACAGACGTGCTTCCATCACATCGACGAACTATCCTTGTCGTTGATATTATCACAAAAACTGAGTTCTAGAACCATCCAGAAAGATTTCAGTTGATTAGCGGGAAGCGATCTTCTTCTATCGATACGTCGTTCAAAAGCGATCATTTGTAAGATCGATTAGAATATGCAATCCGATATATTATGGATCCAATCCAATTCCAAATCACCGTTAACACCTTTTAGACGGAGACTATAATATTAAGTTAGTATACTATATGGCCTAAGGTGAACGCGCAGAGTAGCTAGGTCGTCTTTTAATTACTATGAACATTGACTACACACGTACAGACAAAATTAAGGAGCTCGAGAGCGGGTAAAATGGGCATCCATTTTGTTTGTAACTTACTAGCGGCTGACGGCTTCTCTACTGATTTTATTGTGAGTAGTTGTGAGTAAACAAACACCCACACAAACACCCGTTGAGCTCGCAGTCAGTAGAGAAGCCGTCAGCCGCAAGTAAGTTACAAACAAAATGGATGCCCATTTTACCTGCTCTCGAGCTCCCTAACAAAATTACTCGCATTGTTGAAAAAGTAGAGTAAAACTATAGTACATAGAATGATAAAAAAGACGAGTAGAACGACTCGCGTGAAGAACGCGTCCGCGATAGCGTAGTTACTACTGAGTGCGCTAGGAGTCAATTATGGGGCGGATTTTATTATTGCGCTTATGAGAGACTGGTCAAGTGTTTCTCGCCATTTTCTCAAAAACTAAGGCTTGGAGTGGAAAATGTAAAAGAGGTAAAATTAAAGACCATGGAATTTTCTATCGGGTGACTTCAATTGTTTGGTATTTAAAGTTGTAGTATACAAGAAATGGATTTTATTATTTTTGTAATTATTTAGATTAGCTTCCATTATAAATCTATTATATAAACCTCTAAGCGCGCGAGTGACGCTAAAAAATCGCGTGCCGAAAATTCGCGTGGCCGAAAATTCAAGTGCCGCTATCTATTGGAAACTAGGTAAATATGAAGCGCTACCTACGCATTGGTAGGGCACGGCCACCTTTACTATCAGGCCAAACAACTTAAGCCGGCAACATTGCGTTCCCTCTGACGTTTTCTATGTAAAAAAACATCTCTCACAAAAAATTCATGTTGACCCTTTTAGTTAGAGAGAAAATTTAACGGCCAACAATTTTTGTTCCAAACAATTTTTCTTCAAACGTCCTATTTTTTGAGTTACAACTCATTCATAAGCCCCTGTGTTAATTACCTTAATTACAGACGGCATGTCACGTTGCCGCATATACAGTTGTTTGGCCTGATAGTAAAGGTGGCCGTGGTTAGGGCGTGGTTAAGGCGGGTCAACCTATAGGTTACAAACTACAACGCGACCAGTTAACCTGACCGTTCGAGTAGTTTCTCTAAGTATCTCTCTTCCTTCCGTTTTTTTGACAGTTGAGTTCTCAAATGCTCTCAAAAGGATCCAGCAGTAGCGAAGATTGATATAAATAGAAGCGCGTGACGCAATGGTACATCATTTTACGTTATAGACTCATATTATCTAAAATGTAACAACAGCAACAATAACGAGCGAGCGAAGCGAGCAAGCCTGATGGACGCAAGCAGCGGCGTTGGCGGCCCTTGGCGGCTTTGTCCTACTGGAAAATTTCACGCTCTTCAATTTTTCCTCCTTCAAAATTTTCATTTTAGGCTCTAATTTTTGACATAATTGTAAGGAACACTCAATTCCCCATAAGCGCAATGTTGATTCCGCCCTCCAATTGACTAGTGGCACGCTCACAACAAATCCATTCTTGTACAGACAACTTCTCCGCAAAACAACACGCGAGTCGTTCTACTTGTAGTAAAAAACTGTAGAAGTAGACGGTTTGTTGGATATGTTACGCCAAATTCACGCAATTGAGGAATGCGCGCAGTAAGTAGAAATTTTGATGAAAGCGCGCATTCAGCACTCTCTTTGCTGAGTGCGCGCAATCAGAGACAAGGTTACTGAATGCGCGCAATTGAAATGAAGTAAAATCATTTTTGACACATATTTGGCAACCTTTTTTTGCTGAGTGCGCGCTTTCAGTGAAGGGGTAATAGGCAAATATTTGTACCTTGATTGACTCATCACTATTTGGAAGGGTTGATTTTATCATTTAGTTCACATTTTAGAATGTTGCTACATTCACCGCTGCAATTATTGTCGCCAGCAATGAGCAACAAAAAAGTGCGCGGGTGTCAAGGCCGAATTGCTCTGTAATTCAGCTTGTCACGGTGGGCAAACAGGTGGGCAAACGTGCGAGAATAACAGAAAGTAGGCTCATACATTTCCGTTTCTTTTTTCTTACAGTTTGAATCACGACTCAGATGCTCACTCATCATGATTCATCTATGTATTATTTTCATCCTGTTCGACTAAGATTTCTTATAATTATTTAGTTTTTTTCCCAAGTTCTATATTTCTCAAATCCTTACAAACTGCAAAAAATACGACCACTTTGCTGTATTACAAATGCTATTATTTTTATGCTGAAATAAACAAGCTGAATATTTCTACCTCACAACTTTGTATTAGTACCTGGCGCTAGAACTCGACAATGACTTCTTAGTAGTGCACGCATTTGGCAACTGCCATTGACTATACACGTACCAGACAAATACTCGACAAATACTCGCATTGTTGAAAAAGTTGTTACTTTGAAGGATACTGACACCAGAGTGTGCTGCGTGTTCACCGGCAGAGTGAAAGAGACAGAACATCTTTCCCTCTCTCTTACACCAACGTATTAACACGCAGCACACTCTGGTGTCAGTATCCTTCAAAGTGACAACTTTCTCAACAATGCGAGTATTTGTCTGGTATGTGTATAGTCAATGCAACTGCACAAAAACAGTGCACCTATAGTCTGTTCCAAATAATATCCGTGTAATTGAAATTACATTTCACCTCCCCTGTGCCGTTAAATTGGAACGTTTCACCTCCCCTGTGCCGTCAAATTGTCAAGTGACGTCATTTGAATTACACGGCTCTTATTTGGAACAGACTATATCACCAAAACTGTTCATGTGCTAAATGCGCGCAATTGGCTGTAATCTGCCGCTGATAGTGCGCAGTAGTGCACGCATTCGGCGACTGCACAAAAACAGTGTATCACCAAAATGGTTCATGTGCCAAATGCGTGCAATTGGCTATAATCTGCCGCTGATTGTGTGCATTCGGCAATTTTGTGCACAGATTCCGCGACTTTTGTGCAGACTGCGCGCATTCAGCAAAGAGGTTGCTGAGTGCGCGCTTTCATCAAAATTTCTACTTACTGCGCGCATTCCTCGATTGCGTGAATTTGGCGTAACAGATATACTACCACCAGATCGCACTGCATGTTGAAACATAGGTGTAGAGACTAGTCTACAATTACATGCCGGTAGCATCGGAAGTGCGACAACGTTGGTCGGCCCTTTGGTGATAGACGTCTGGGTAGCAAGCGGCAAGGAACTATTGTACTGCACTTGGTCCCCTATCTAACTTTTTATTTTCAAATGATTATTGCTTGTTCCACACTGAACAGATTCTATGAAGGCTTCGGAGCCAGCCAAATTCAGCTCCGGGCTCCGGCCCCGGCTCCGGTAAAAAGTCGGAGCTGGCTCTGTTCAGCTCCGACCAAAAAAAAATAGGCTCCGGGCTCCGCTCCGGGGCTCCGGAGCCTCGGAGCGGAGCCGCCGGTAATGTGGCTCCGCTCCAGGGCTCCGGAGCCGAGCTCCGAACTTCGAACTGCCTTGAACGTGTGTGTTTCTTAACTCTTAAGTACACCCCAAACCATCATGGATGCAGCCGCGCAATAGGGCCACACTGATAATTCAGTGCTGCCTATTTTAATAGTTTAGTTTTTGTTTTTGACTGTGTGTGTATTTGATTCCTGCTATTTTGTGGCCTCGTTTTTATCAGTATCCATCATCCTATTATGGATTATTACTTTTTCCGGTTTTTCTCATCACCACGTTTTGTGGTTTTGTTCTACGGAGATCAAGACTTTTTGCTTTTTGGTTTTTGTTTCTCAGCCTTATTAGTTTAATGGAGGCTTTCAGCTTTCTTCTTATCAACCGTGACCACGACAACGCCATTGGTTGTATCACGCGAATCAATAATATTAATATTCAAGAAGGAAAATGAAAAAATTAAATGAAAAAAAGGCCGAGAACCAAGAACGTTTAGTAAATTTGAATTAAATCAAGAAGCAAAATAAGCAAACGCTAGATAACATTGTCATTTTGTTGTCTTTTGTGAGCTCCGGGGCTCCGCTCCGCTCCGGAGCCGCGGAGCCCGATGTCGGAGCTGGCTCCGCTCAGCTCCGACCAAAAAAAAATTGGCTCCGGCTCCGGTCAAAAGTCGGAGCGGAGCCGCTCCGGAGTTGAAAATTGGCTCCGGCTCCGAAGCCTTGGATTCTATCGATGTAGGGCTCAAAAAATAGGAAATTGTTTACTCTTTAAATTACTCCGTTGAGTCATGTTTGTACACCGCACCGTTCTCGCAACAAAATTGAATATATTTTGATCTTATCTCATATAACGTAATGCTAAAGTCGGCTCTTTGGCGTTGTTGCCAAAATCGCGTATACCGGCCTGTTAATTGTAGGAGGCCGTGCTGAGAAGAAACCGTTTCTTCATCTCATTTTGTTCAGTAGCTGACGGCTAACAAATTTAGTCAAAAAATCCTGATGCTAACGGCTTTGGCTAAGCTGAACGTCCCCGGCTGTAAAACACGCAGAGCACTCTTGTGGTAGTATCTAAAACGTGCTCTCTACGTCTTTTTCAACGATGGGAGTATTTCTCTGGTACGTGTATTCAGTCATTGCTATCATTGAAATCGATTTTCCTACCCTTGGGCTTATTCACCTTGTGCTTGTGGAAAACTGAAGAATTGGAATATTGGGATTTATTAAGGAAGAAGTGTTTACTTCTCCAATTTTCTTTGAGAGAACGAAATCGAACATTGAAGTATACGTGCAAGGTAGCGTTCCTCAATTGAGGTTAGTACCTTTCTTTCTATAAACTAATTGCTTTATCTTTCCATTCTAGAACAAGATCTGTTTCTCCTCTTCTCTCATGAATAACACATTATATCTTCTATTAAGAACTAGATCATCTTTTTTTCGTAGCAATGATTTCACGTCGTAGTAATAATATTGTTGAACAGCTTGTTGACTGAGAACATGATTAATGTCAATGAGCAATGAGGGGATTTTCAGTAGATCTAGTTTCTGTTAAAATCAGTAAGACACCTGAATTAGTGTGATAATTCATTAGTGTTATAATTTATTTTTGTTTTACTTACCGCAATCGTTCGAACATTGAATGTGTCCGATTATAAAACGCACCAAAAATTTGAGCTAAGATTTATAAGAACTTTCATCGAGGCCCGATTATGAATCGCAGCTTGAAGGAGTATGAATGAACCTTAGACCATATAGTAACAATATTATGGTCTAAGGAACGAACCGTTATGATTTCCAACATTGTTCATCATCAGAGCAGGATTTGTCTTTTGATAATGAAATAGGTTCTATGTTTCTACCCGCTCTATTAACATCAGAAGAACGCCAGCATTTTCAACATTGTACATATCTTCCATTCATACCAGATCACTTTTTCCCCCTCACATGACCAGGTTGTCTGGCTCGCTCGGTCACTGAATGCACTCCTCTTTTTATTCCAAAAAGTGAAGAAATAACGTTCTGTGTTCGAACGATTGCGGCAGCTTAAATATGATCTTACTTTAAGTAAAAAATTGTATTCTAATTGAATCTAATTGACTTCGGAATTCGTTCGTTCTTATTTAGATGGGCCTACTAGACAAGGTTCTACCGCTTATTTTGGCGCCAGCCGGTAAGTATCCACATAATCCGTTGGTGGGACCCCGCCCTATGAAGTACCCGTATACATTTTCCGCTTCGTTGGCTCAGTTTCCTTTTGTGCTATATTGGAGATACACTAAGTGGTTCAGACCATTGGTTTATGCAATGGTCGTAATTCAATACTTGAATTGGCCAATTACTAAACTTGGTGAGTTGTGAAGTTTATCTATTTTACTAATTTTTTTCATTAATTCTGTGGATGCCAAACCCTTCTTAAGCAGTTTTGAAGAACTTATGAACGACGAACTTTTAAAGTGTGTCATGAAGTCGTATCTCATTGAGTATTTTTATGTGAGAATTACGAGGATCATTATTTTAAATTTTTTACCGTATTCTTGCTCAAAAACATGAACAATTTTAGACTTGAAATTCTTATTGATGTCCTCACTGTCTCTGATCTCGCCCACCTCATCATCCTGACTCCAGCAAAGCACTTGTGTTTCTGAGACGTTGAAAATTGACACTATTTGTCCTCGTTCTGTATCGATGGATTAGAAATTTGTAGAGCATATATACAATCATGCTTTGCTCGTAATACCCAGTCTGACGACACTTTCCGGTATTATCGTTTATAGTAATTCGTATTAACTACTTGTGATGATTCTTGCAGTTAAAACACCGGATAATATCGAAAAATGGCGCGAGACAAGAAAGGAATGGTACACGAAGAAACTGGACCCTGAGGATGCATATTTCTGATAGTATCCTGTACAAGAATATTTCGGGCAGTGCGTTGGAACTTATTAGTAGATGAACCAGAGTAACAATTCCAAGTCCTCCTTACATACACTTTCAGTCGTTTTGTAACATTTGAAATATTTAAAATCGTACATATATTCCCGTTGAAAAATCTAATTATTCCAAATACAAATTACATAATAGATTTCGTGTTTCTTTTCACTGAAGGCATCGTCACTTTGTGACTTTTCGGTCCTCGTTTCATTCCTAAAATGTCAAATCCGGTCAACGGTTGTAACGCAGCTGGTATTTCAACACGACCTTTTTCTATTTGATGGGTTTCGCAGATAGCACCTATCATGCGAGGTACGGCGCACGCAGTTCCGTTCAACGTGTGCACAAACTGATCTCCACTTCTAATATTCAATCTTCGAGACTAGAATCAACAGAATGTAACCACTATGAATACGACTACCGCAATTGCGTAGCCGACCGCGCACTGAACAGGGTGACTAGATTTTTTCAGCGTTTTTCAATATCAATGAATATGTGATCGAAAACGTATTTGATAAACAGAAACAAGAGGTCAACAGATTTCATTTTGAAAGGAGAGAGTTTAAAAAATTATACATCTAGTCACCCTAACAAGATGTTGATGAAAAAAATTTTTACTTGATAATCAATGCAATTGCTGCAACTAGAGATTTCTCCATATTTCTTCATTCCGGGCATCCAGGCTTCAATATCATATTTGCGATAAGAATGGTGGCCTAGTTCATGAGGACTCATATCAATTACACGGTAATGAATGTCGAAAGAAGAAAATAAATCTTCTTGAATTTGACGAAACTGCTCAAATATATCCTCTGAGTCTTGAGGCAGACAAACACCGAACATTTCAACTTTGGTGAACTGATGAACTCTGCAAAAATAAAAGCTCTAGGAATAAACGTCACTTACTACGAATATATCCAGTACCTTTTATTTTGTTTTCAATGTTACCTATAAATACCCTTCTCAGACGCAAGAAAAGATACTTCCGCTCGATAGCACCGGCTAACAGCAGTGTAGTACCTAGGCAGCTCGTTGGGTAGAAAGTTTTTATTCGTGAGAAATGCGGCGATTCCTATTTCTGATGTCCCAGAAAGACACCAATTAGGACCATGGAACTCTGGATTTAACCTGTAAATCTAAGACAGGAATATCTGAGTTCGGTAAGCGAATGACATCATGATAAAGCACATTGAAGTACCTGGGTTCGTTCTCCTCGTGTAGGCACACCACATCTTTCTATGATGCTTTCTGGCACAATATCAGGAACAGATATGAGCAGGAAACCTCGATCAATCAACTTCTGAATCGTATGATTAATGAGCGCTTGCTCCAATTTAACAAGATCAGAAGTGAAATAATAGCTACGTTCACCGCATGGTAAATTCAATTTCGACAATTTCAATAGATCTTTTTCTTGCAACAAAGTGGAACAGTCCAGAGGTTTAAACGAATATTTTTTTTTAGTACCATTAATTTTCACCAATTTAAAATCATCTTCGTAATTTAGTACATCCGGGTGTACTTCATTTGGTAACTCTAATGCCAAAGATGTTAACTGTTCAGCAATTCGGGTTTCGTTGTGTACGCTAGAATTCCATAAACTCACCATTTCGTCTACTAAATTACAAAGCGGAGCGTTCCTGCGACGTATCAACATTTCTTTAAAGTGCTTTGGATTTGATAGTATACTTTGCCAATCGACTAATGGCTCCGGGAGGATGATTTCTTCTTTTGAAAGGTGATTGCTAAATGACCTACTCCAACGAATCCCATTACGTACATTCTGACGTATCAACATGATAATTTAACATTCACTCGCAATATTTCCGTTATTTGGACTATCTGGACAAAAAACTAAGGTAAAACTAATCACGCATAGATGAGATAATTACATGTCAGCAAAGCGGCAACCCGAGCGAATTTTCAAAAAAGAAATCATCTCTGCTTTTAAAGAATCTCTCTCTCACAAGTCACAACCGGCTCGTCTCAACCTACTTCGTTAAGTTCCCATAATCAATTTTCGCGTTATCAAAACAAATCTAAGGCGCTAGACAAATCTAATCCTACCTCTGCTTATCAGTATTTGATTGGGGCAAGTTTTTTTATCGATACAAGCGCGCGATATTTGATATCGATACTAAGTGTGTCGATACTTCCTACAAAAAGTGAACAATTTTTTTCAGAATTTTTATTTACATATTAACCAGGAAAATTAATAATATAGATAGTGGGTTCCATATAAGACGTCTCTTAATTACATACGTTCGTACTGAGTTTTACAACGGGGTACAGTACAGGAATTATCTACCAATCGCGTTATTTGTATCACACTTCACGGTTCGTGATTGGCTGGTTCCCCCCTTAATTGCGGGAAATTAAGGGACGTCTAATAATATGGAACGGACTATAGGATTTTTCATAAGAAAAAGGCAGTATTATGCATATCAAGAGGAGACTTCGAGCTGTCTTTCAAGCCATTAACCAGCTGCCTATGTTTCGTGTTTGGCGAGAAAATTCTAGGAAATTCAAAATGTATTTGAGAATAATGACAAAATATTATCAGTTGCGGACGTATCTGGAAAAAGGACATTCGTTTCATGAGATATGATGAACGGACGTTTTTTTTCCAGATACCTACATCCGCAACTGATAATAATATTTCATCATTTATTCTCAGTGGCATTTTGAATTTTCTCGCCAAATACGAAGCAGCTGAATGCTGATTAAAATGGCTTGAAAGAAAGCTTGAAGTCTTCTCTTGATATTTACGCATAATAATGTTGTAGGTAATCTCGAAAATGAATACTGCCTTTTTTAGGTTCGTGCTCGTGTTCGAGCCACGAACCCTCTTGCAATCGCTTTTTTAGGTTCGTGCTCGTGTTCGAGCCACGAACCCTATTGCAATCGCTTTTTTTTAGGTTCGTGCTCGTTCTCGAGCCACAAACCCTCTTGCAATCGCTTTTTTTTTTTTTTTTTCTTCTCAGATCGATATTGTTCTCCGACCTTTCGATTTCGATGTTCGATGTACAATGTTCTCGATTGTCTTACCGCACGGAGAAAAGTACTTTTTGCGTTCGTATGTAATGAGTTCGCGGTTGTGTTCTCGTTTTTGATTTCCAACGCGATATTGATATACCGTTGGGGTGGTGGTATCGACGGGGTTGCGATGTTGTGACGTAAATGTTTCGAACGTGTGTTTTTTAATTTTTAAACATGCGATGTAGTGACGTAAATGTTCCAATCGTGTGTTTGAAACATGGCTAAAACAGCTGCGTATTTCCAACTCACGAATCTTCGCCTGTTTGTTATCACTATCCATGATCCATGAACGTTAACATTTATCAAAATAATTTTCAAATTGATGAGTTCACTCGTTCATATTGCGTATTTTATCCATCTATAGGTATTCGTTTATTTGTAAAGATCGACTTACTTGGACTATATATTAATAAATCGAATGTTTATTCAAAATGTGAATGTATTTAAGTTTCTAATTAAGTATGTAAACTACGATTAACTAATCGGCCAAAATCGGACGATTGATATTTTAAACCCCGATTTTCGTTCAAAATTAGGATCACGGGAATTGGTAACACAGAATTGTGGTAGCCTAATCTGAGTTTAATTGAGAATAATATGTAAAGTTCGAGTATTTGGTAGAACCGGCTCTTAATCATCAGTTTTGCGACTCGTCGAACATTGAACAAAGGAACACACAATCGGCACATGACATCTTATCCCAGCGAAAGATAGGATGTCTTATTTGGGGTATTGATTTACTTCAGGTTTTGTGGTACAAAGCTTTGTTACTTACAATCATATTGTTGTGTATGGAGACGGTATTACGTCTCTCTATTCGACATTCGTTGCTTGGATTATGGCTGTTCGGTATTACGTCTTTTTATTTGACATTTGTCGTATGGCTGTTCGTCCTTATCAAATAGAATAAAAGTGATCAGAGATGAATTATTTAAATTTGTCCGATTAATATTAATACATTAATACAATTCGCCAAGAGTATTGAAACGATGGAGAACAGTGAAGATGAACGATCGTTGATTATCTTCATCATGAAATCGATATCAAGCTATGATGATAGTATTCAGCTCAGTGTACCTGTAACGTATCTTGTGTTTCCATTTGGCTCCCAATACGAGTTCTTCTATTCGATAGAATATGATTATGAAAGTATTAGCTTCGAGGAAAAAGATAGTTCTTATGCTATGAGTGTAGATGTTGATGATTTATCAATTGGCGAGCGTAATCGAAAGCAAATGCGACGGTCTTACGATAGGGATAGTTGAAAAGAAGGACAAGTGAGTGTTATAAAAATTAAGAACGAATAATGAGTCACTGAGTGAGATATCAGGCAATAATTGTCAATATTATTAGGTACTGGAACTGAATCTACGTATTCGCAAAGATGGACGTATTTATTGGTAAATTCGATTGAATGTTTAAAATGGTGAATGAAATTGAGAAGAAAGTTCTAAGAATAAAGTTATAGGTATCAGGTATATCATGGTTTCATGGTTATTGGATGTTCTTTTCACTTTATTGATTATCCTAGACCAACTTAGCAGTATAGGCACTAGGCAATGATCAGTAGACGCATCAAGAATGGGAATCTCTTTTTCTCTAGTAAGACTTACTTAGAGTAAACTTTCTGAGGAGGAAGATGAGTACAGGAGTACTATCAGAAGAATGAGAATCTTTTTTTCTCTTGTAAGACTTGGAGTAAACTTTCTCAGGAGGAAGATGAGTACAGGAGTACTATCAGAATAGGTTTGCAAACAAACTTTGGATAAGGAGACAAGGAGTATTCATTAAGCAGAATTGAAAAGCTATATAGCTGAAAGCTGAATGTCAGAAGCCAAATTCAATAAGTTTGCGAACAAACTTCAGAGAGGAGTGTAAGGAGTATTAAAGCAGATTCGAAAAGCTATATAGCTGAAAGCTGAACGTCAGAAGCCAAAGTCGGATACAAGCTGAAAGTTGAAACTTGTTCATCAACATTCATACAAATAAATTTTATATAACACATAACAGCACGAACCTCTTGCTGCCTGCTACGGGCTGCTTGTTTTTTTTTTTCTTCTCAGATCGATATTGTTCTCCGACCTTTCGATTTCGATGTTCGATGTACAATGTACTCGATTTTTTTTACCGCACGGAGAAAAGTACTTTTTGCGTTCGAAAGTGAATGAGTTTGCAGTTCTGTTTTTGTTTTTGATTTGTAACGCGATATTGATATACCGTTGGGGTGGTGGTATCGACGGGGTTGCGATGTTGTGACGTAAATGTTTCTACCGTGACGTAAATGTTTCGAACGTGTGTTTTATAATAGTTTTTTTTTTGACCTTGTATCCATTGAACTTCTAGCAAATAATGTTCGTACAAGGTTTGTACCTGATGAATGTAGAACTGTAGAACGGCGTAGTCCGTACTCCGTAGTTGTTGCAGTCTGTGAGTTTTCGTGATTATCTAGCGTTTTATCATTATTCCTACTGCGTATTATATGGCCAAAACAGCTGCGTAAAATGGACCATTTATCAAAATAATATTTTCGATTGATTAGTTCATAACTGGTTCATATCGCGTAATTTATCCATCTATACGTATTCGTTTATTCGTATTCGTTTATTCGTAAAGATAGACGTATTTAGACTATAATAATAAATTGAATGTTCATTCAAATTGTTGAATGTATTTCATTTTCTTATTACGAAAACTACGATTAACTAATCGGCCAAAATCGGGCGATTGATTTAAACTCCGATTTTCGTTCGAAAACTAGGATTACGGGAATCGGTAACACAGTATTGTGGTAATTTGCGTTTAATTGAGAACAGGTAAAATTCGAGTATTTGGTAGAACCGGCTCTTTAATCATCAGTTTTGCGACTCGTTGAACATTGAACAAAGGAACACACGATCGGCACATGACATGATATCACAGCGGAAGATAGGATGTATTATTTGGGGTATTGATTTACTTCAGGTTTTGTCGTACAAAGCTTTGTTACTTACAATCATATTGTTATGCATGGAGACGGTATTACATCTCTCTATTCGTCATTTGTTGCTTGGATTATGGCTGTTCGGTATCACGTCTTTTTATTTGACATTTGTCTATTACATCTCTCTATTCGTCATTTGTTGCTTGGATTATGGCTGTTCGTCCTTATCAAATAGAATAAAAGTGATCAGAGATGAATTCTTTAAATTTGTCCGATCAATATGAATACAATCAGCCTAGAGTATTTAAACGGTGGAGAACAGTGAAGATGAACGATCATTGATTATCCGTATCATGAAAGTGATATCGAGCTATGATGATTGTATTCAGCTCAGTGTAGGTACCTGTAGCGTATCTTTTATGTTTCCATTGGGCTCCTAATTTGAGTTCTTCTATTCTATAGAATATGAAGATGAAAGTTTTAGCTTCGAGGAAAAAAATAGTTCTGAGGCTGTTAGTCTAGATGTTGATGATTCTTCAATTGGCGAGCGTAATTGTAAGCGAATGCGACAGTATTATTACAATAAGGATAGTTAAAAAGAAGATAGTAAAGAGTGTTACGAAAATTAAGAACAAATAATGAGTCACTGAGTAAGATTTCAGGCATATTTGATTAATTAATAATTAGGTTTAGGTACACGGATTTGTAATGAAAATAATCAATTATGGTTGGGATTGAATCTACGTATTTGCAAAGATCGACGCATTTATTTATAAATTTGATTGAATTGTCAAAATGGTGAATGAAATTGAGAAGAAAGTTTTGATAATAAAGTTAGGTATCAGGTATCATGGTTATTGGATGTTTGTCTCACTTTATTGATTATCCTAGACCAACTTAGCAGTATGGAACTAGGCAGTGATCAGTAGACGCATCAAGAATGGGAATATTTTTTATTATTTCTCAAGTAAAACTTAGAGAAAATTTTCTGAGGAGGAAGATGAGTACAGGAGTACAAGTTGGCGAACAAATTTCGGAAAGGAATGTTGGGAAGGAGTATTATTAAGCAGCATTGAAAAGCTATATAGCTGGAAGCTGAACGTCAGAAGCCAAAGTCGGATACAATACAAGCTGAAAGTTGAAAGCTTTATAAAAATATTACAATACACACAACAGCACGAACCTCTTGCTGCCTGCTACGGGCTGCTTGTTTCTTATGGAAAATCCCATGTAAAAGAATTTGATTACTTTTTCCTAGGAAGTATCGATATCGAAATATTGCTCGATTGTATCGATAGAAAACTTGCCCCTTTTGAGACCTGTGTTGAAGGAAGAAGCCTTTATGGGTTACTAGCCGCTGGCGGCTAGGCCTGCCGGCTTTGCTTGCCCGTCATTGTTGGGATTGTTACATTTTAGTGGGGTTATAAGATTGTAGATGAGGAAGTTCGTAATTCAATTTTCAAATACGAACATTGTTTTTATGATTAGGAAAGCAGTGACGATAAATTTATATTTTTCAACCTCACAAATGTGCAGGTCAGGTTGTTGAATTTTTGCTTGCACATTGTTCTGTAAAACTTACAATGTGGAGTTGTAATTTGATCAGAGTTTTCCCTTGCTGGATTGCTGTTCTGAAATTTCTTAAATAATGCTATTTTTTTTATAAACAATTGCAGTGCACTCAAGGTGGGTTCCCTCTCAATGAAAACGGACAGCACCGCATAAAGGTGGGGAACCGTTGCTGGCCTTTCCCCTTCCTTTCACGTTTCAGAACATCAGGTTGTTTTTTCTTTTTTTTCTGGAATAAATTTGGAATAAACGGATTGGTAAATCTGTCCATTTGTCTAATGACTTTCTTATTCACCTTACAAGTTTCGTGAGAGATTCTAATTTTAACAAATTTTTGCGTCATGATACCCACGAATTTGTAATGAGTAGAGTTAGGATTAGCCGGTTTTTGTCAAATGATTTCCTTTGAGGACAAGTCAAAAATAATGAAAGATGAGCACAATTCAGAGTGTAGGGAGGCCAGGAAAAAAATTTTATTTCACCGAAAAATACCGAAAACAGAATAAACACCAAAAATGGACTTCACCACCAAATAAAACCGAAAATTGACTTAAATGTCCAAAAGTTCCCAAAAAGCTGCTTTCAACACGTGAAAAGAGACAGTAGGCTATTTTGTTCCTGTAGAATCAATGAAGAAGCTCCTATGACTTCACGAGCTAATGACGTCATGGATTGGTCCTAGTGACGTCATAGCCTACTCTTTGTAACGTCACACAGACTTCATAAATCAGGCCCTGTGACCGGAGTGTGACGTCACAATCTAATGACGTCATCGAACAATTTCGAGCAAAGATTCCTTCAGAGTGATGTTGGAAAACATCTGATAGTGCTGTATAATAAGCGGCATATTATTTGATTGTGTGTTACTTGTACAGGTAGGCAGTAGGTACCATTTTGTGTTTTAGAATCTTTTTTACCATCTTTTTTGGCAATTATTGTTTCTGAGTTCAAAATTTTGGAAAATACCGGATAATACCGAAAATAACATTTCAAAAAACCGAATTTCAATTTATTAGCACCGAAAAGTTATAACTCTAGTAATGAGGTTCTCAGTGCTCCATGCGTCATTGCGATGAAAAATTTTTGACAAACATGTACGAGATTAAACAGAATAAGATGAGAACGCCACTTTCCTCCAACAATATTCTTGAAAAATAAAAAAAAAATGAAAGGTTTCCATTATTGAGTAGAAACAAACAAAACACCTTTTTATTAAATACAGTTAGAAACAAACAAACAATTGATACCGAGTTATTACCTAATTCAATCTTTGTAAGTAAAACATTAGGATGGAAAGTACGTATAGTAAATGAAGAAAATGGAGTAGTTAAGCAATATAGCTATCCAATACTTCAAATAAAGATCCTTGTTTTCTTTCTTTCAACAATTTAAGGTTCAAAGTCAAGTCTTTATGAGCATCTACAAAATTGCGTACACGAGCCCTTACTGTCTCTGAATTGATTAATTCCGATACAGTGCAACCTTGAACAAAGAGGCGATAATTAAAACCATAATCAACAACAAGTATTCGAATTGTAATCAGATGGGGGATAAAAAAATACCAAATAATTTTTCACTTTCTGATCCATAGACTATTGCTCGAGCTTTCTTCCCTTTGCAATCTTGTAGAAGCAGGTCAGCTACCAACATATGATGTAAAATAACTTCTTCACCTATAGCATACGACCAAAAATTTAAAATTGTGCATCCTAATTACAGAGAGTACTTTTTTGAAAAATAATAATAATGAGTATTTTTTACCTCTGGTTTTACACAAAGAACACAAACTAAAAATACCATTGTCATTTTCCACCCACTCTGCGGCGAAGAAAAAAGGAATACAATTTCTACAATGTTTACATTGCGCACGCACTAATCCAAGAACATCCATTTCAGAACTGTTTCCTGAAAACAAAATAGTACACATTAGCATTTTTCTAGGCAAGAAAAAATTATCATTACGCGTATTTCAATTTCTAGTGTAGATGGATGAGGCAAAACCTACTTGAAATTCTGGGGATCATCGAAACCCAAGAGACTTGAATCCAAAAATCGCTTTCCAAACTGTCTGGCCACTCTTTAAGACATTTCAACTCTTTGTTGCCTGGAATTAAACACAAAGAGTGAGCTCTCTTCAAGATGGAAACTTCATCTTCGATACGAGCCAACATTATTTAAGCGAAATAATAATTTAAATAATATTATGCATAATATTTTTAATAAAATTATGTTATAGATTCAAAATGACAAGCACTCACGATGGGCATCATCTGAATTACTATTCGTTCCTGATTTTACAATTTCCTGCAAGCGACAAAATTACCAGTAAAATTCTTCACATGTTTGCACCACAAAACTTCAGAAGTTACTACTTACCATTGATAACGAATACAATTTATTTTGATCAAGTGAAGCCGATGGTTCCAAGGCTAATGGTGGCTCACGTTCTTGCTCAGACGAATGCTGTTTAATACAGAAAACAGTACAAGATTTATACAAAAAGAGAAAGATGCGAATTTGAAAAATTTTGTCAACATGAAATCTTATAGACGCATCAGGAAAGTCTCCACACATTTAATGTCACGACACGTTAGTAAGCCATCCATCACCGAGACGATTGTCTTTACTAAAAATTAGTCACATTATTTTGGTCAACGCAATTCCATTAGAGGACTACTCACGTTAATAAGTCGTCGTGAAATTGTCGTATCTAATCGTGGCATTTTAATAGAACAAGGTTTCAAAACTGACGATGCAATTCCATAGTTCTGCTCAACTGTTTTACTTATCTGAATTTGTTAGAAAAAATATTCTATTAGTCAACGCGAGGGTGAGAATGAATGATTTCTATGTTAAAATGATTTGCCAGTATGATTTTTTGATTTCAATAATGAGAAAAATTCACCAAGTATCCATTCTAATTACGTTGCACAGAGTTTACGTCGCTAAATCGGAGAGGGAGAACGAGAACGGAGGAGGAGTTCAGAAAGGGAACAGTGAGTCCTAATCCAATCGCTACAGGTACGCAAAAGAATACCGAACGCAATCACCGCGTATTCCATTTTTTCGAAAGAGAAAAGGAACCCGCGACCAAATTTCTTACCCTTGTAATTTCATTGCCCTAGGCTTTCGCCTTTTAGTGAATCCAGCCAGCTCCAATGCTAAAATGAAGAAGAAAAAAATACTAGGTATGAGACTAGGACTCGTTGATGCGCATAACCTTAATTTTCATGTTTTTATTCCAGGCTTGAGGATTTAGCCCCACGCGAAAGAGACAAAAAAAAAAGGAGTGTGAAAGGAAGAAAAATATCTATGTTTCAATCCTTCTCAAGGATATAATTGGGCTTCAAATCACAGACTTTCTCAGGAAGTTGTTTTTAATCAAAAATACTATCGTACTCGATTTATCATAGTGAGCACATTGGACATCAGCACTTGTAAGTAATGAAGTACAACGTGAATTCTTCGCACTCTTTTTTAAAATTCTTCAACTTTTTAAATGTTGAAAAATCCGCATACAGGCATCTATTTCAAATAATACCGTGACGTTACACTAAGCTATCTATCTTCTTTTGGATGTGTATTATAGGTACGGTACGTTATCGATGTGACTAATTCACACTGAAAATCACTATCTTTTCATTCAAAAGATAACGATACTTTTTGCTTATCTCAATACTGAGAATCAACCAATTCATATTTGTGGAGTATTTTTTGAGCTTAAGAAAAGAAGAAGAAAATCTTTGGCAAATGAATTCCGCACCGGAATAGGGGCAATTCATCAACATTAACTCGTTCATCTTTCAGTTTACAACGTTGGGACCTCAATATTCAAACAATACGTAACTATTTGCGACATTTTGAAGAATTGATTCATTCTGAAAGGAGTAAACACTTACCGATTGGACAACTGCATTGGTTTCGTTGTCTTGCAGGGTAACTGAGGCTTCAGAATCGTATAATTTCCTTTTTTTAGATCTTTTCACTCTTCTTGAAGCCGTCAAACAAGGCTCAGCTGTAGGTGGGTGTTGATCGACGTCATCCACATTAGTATCCTCAAATCTGTGAATTTGGAACAAAGGACAAGACTGTGAACGAATATACAAATATTATGGCGCAAGAGACAAATCTTCTGATTCCACTAAGTTTCTGAAAATTTCAATAGTCATACAGCGCTGCACAGTGTTGTAGGAGCGAAATTGGATCAAAATTTATCAAAAAAACAAATAAAAATCATTTCTTGAGAGTGCGCCGTACAATACCCCGAACTCTACTTTCAAGAAACCTAGTCTCCGTCTCCAATAAATCTTCAACGTGAAGTGAATGGACAAGCTTCCAATCAAGGTCTCGTGAGAAAGAATGAAGGTAGAAGAAATTGCATCCTACTGAAGAACCTTCACGCGCTAATACAAGTTTTCAGACAATTATAAATATTCTTTTTTGCACTCCATCAAAAATATTTCATTTCTTCGCCTACGAAATATTCTCTTGTTACGGTCTCATGGTTAGACAATGGTAATACTCTGGACTCCGAGCATTTTTTTCAACTTATATGCTATAAAACCAAGAATCCTAATTCATTGGTTTTCCATTTCCTTCACATTTGTGTTACGTCGTATACACTTTCAGAGTTCGAAAATTCATTTTTTCTTTGAAATAAAGATTAATCAAGTTGATAGAAAATAAAAATACCATTTTGAGAATTGAAATTAAAAACGTACTCGATCTGACTTTCATTCTGATGAAAAAATTTCATATTCTCATGAACTGCTTTAAAATAAAGTTTGATCGCATGCTTAAGGTGAGGGCCACATCGGTAGGGTTTCGGTTTTACTCTGACATTATACAGCCCGACTGGAGTGTCAATCTACACAGTAAAAAAATAGATTAAATTCTCACATATTATTATTATTTTATGAATCAATTAAAAAATTAACAAACCTGTAATTTTTTAATTTTTCTGTGAAAGGTTTCGTCAGCGTCTACAATGTTAATGTCGACAAAATTCAAGTTTCTAGATAAAGTTTTGTCCTGATCGACAACCAAGGTATTCTTCATCAAATTGTAACAGTGAAAATATTCTCTCGTACCGGTACCATCGCTGATACGTAGCACGATACTGGACGAATTCTTGAAAAATTTTTTTTCTACGATCTAAACAGTAATGAAACGTCTGAGGGACATACACATAGGGATTAGGTATGTATGTAAAACAAAAATTAAATTTAAAATTACCTTTCCAAAAAGATTCACGCTCGCCGTTATACTTTTTATATCGCATATTGAAGTGAATATGCGAGCGTCGGGTACATTCTCTTGCATCCAGTAAATAAGTTCTTCCACTCGTTTACGATCTTCACCTGCAAGGATGAGCCACTGTTGAAAAATTGGCGAATAATGTTTTGAAAGAATATCATTATCTGGCGGTCCCCATACGATTTGCCACGAACGATTCACCGCCAGTCAGGGTCCCTTTTTCCCACCGCAGAGTAAACTCGCCACAAATACAATCGGCCTCGATGAAATGGATACATTTGCTACGAAGAATTGCAATGAATAAAAAAATATACAAATGTACAATTAGGTATAGATTATGGGCAACATCTCGCAGGTACTCTGGAATTTCTCGATTTTCTCAATCATTTACAATATTAATAACACGCAAATCTACATCCGAATATTTTTTGTTTTAACTGGAGGTAACAGATTCAACTTCCCTCGCGCGATTTTTGGGATCTTTTCAGATGATTGATGAAAATCCTGATCAATGAGACCCCTGTATCTTCTGATCCCCTGCTACAGCCCGATCATTGGTGTGTAGATACCCATCAATTACCCTCTAGTATACATGCCACCATTCCAATTTGAAGCGAGGTGCTTTTCTTGTTTTTCTTGTTAAATGTGGTTGTCCTCCCCATATTCGACAAGCGGCTCCACACGCGGATACATAAACTCTCGTGAATCTTCAACTGGGCTTTGTATATCGTCAAAAGGAACAAAGGCGAGAGCTATAATTATTCGCACGTCAAATTAATAGAAGGGTCAGATTCGTATTGCGTCTGAAGATACAATTTTTGGGGCTCCTGAGTCATTTAGTGAGACATGAGCCCACATGCAACCACGGAAAACAAGACTAAGTCGCTGTGCGCCTCAGTATACGGGCTTCTTGCGTTTTTGCTCCTTGACTCTACCAAAATGAAAGACTTCCGAAATGTACAAATTTCTGTGCAAAAATGAAAGAAGTGAATGTATGCATAACTTGAGTGACGTCAAAACACATTTTTTCGGGTGAAAATCTTTTTGGGGCTCTTGCCATCTTCGGCAATGCAAGAGCCCATATGCAACCGCGAAAAAAAAAAAGAAAAAAAAATTCTCACCCGAAAATGTGTTTTGGCGTCACTCATGTTATACATACATTTTCTTACATTATTTTGGCATAGCGATTTATGAATTTCGGAAGTTTTTCATTATAGTAGACCTATGTCAATCTGTGCAGTCTCTACAAGTTTTATTTTTGCATAGCATTTTTATTTCGGTACAGTCTCTGGCAAAAGTGTAGTACAAAGGTTATTTTTCTTGGTACCTCAGCAATCATAAAATACTGCGTATATATTCTTTGACCAGTCTCTCTCGGGTTCCAGGTCCGAGTAGGACAAGAAGTTATGTTTCAATAATTGGAGAGAAAGGAGAGTAACTTACAGTCATAGAATACGTGTAGAGTGAAAAAAAAAAAAAAGAAACCCAAGAGACCCGGATACTGAGGCGCTGAGCGACTCAGTCTCGTTTTTTTTTGCGGTTGCATATAGATTCTCGCCTCGCCAAAGGTAAAAAGAGCCCCCCCCCCCCAAAAAAAAAAATCTTATCGGAAAAATGTGTTGTGACGTCACTGAAGTTATACATACATTGTTTTACTTTAATTTTGTATAGCAATCTGCTGATTTCGGAAGTTTTTCATTTTGGTAGACTCACGTCGGGAGTCAAGGAGCAAAAAGAAACAAGAGACCAGGATTTTGAGGCGCACAGCGACTCAGTCTTGTTTAACATAGAAAAAGTGAAAAGAAGAAAACCAAAATTTTCATTTTATTCCTCTTTTCGACAAGACGGCGAATTTACCCATTTCATGGGGACAAATTGTATTTGCGGCAAATAGTGTGACCCTGGCCGGCGACGAATCGTTCGCGAGGAATTGAAAGGACACCTTGTTTGGCAACGTACTCGAGCATTCGTATGATTGAGATTGTTGAAATATGACTAAAGGATCTTCCCGAGAAAAAGTAACGATATTACTGGCATGCCTAATTGAACCACGAAGCTGGTTTTTCGAGGCCGTAATCTGAAATTACCAATGTTTGAAATTTGATAACTGAAGGCATTTTACAAAACACTGAAGCACGACTGACGGAAGTATTGATACGTGAGGATAAGACTACTGAATGAAAATATAGTTATTGAATTCATTACTTTCATATTAGAGATCTTTATGACGTCATAAAGACGCAGAGTAGGCATTATTTCATTAGCGTTGGCGTAAATATCGATTAAAAATTCCTGTTTCGTCTCATCTGCAATCAAAATTTTCGTGTTATACGCGCCATTGATAGTCAATTTCGGATCCTGTAATTTAAGAGAGCACCTTAGAGAATGAAATTCGTGATATACTGTTACGCTACAAGTCTACAATTACTTTTCCTAAAGATGTAATCACTCCAAAGATTGTAACGTTCATATTTATTCGTACATCCTTCAACCTGACTTTCTTGGAACCAAGCAATGATGTGTATCTATCTGTATCTGTATTTTCCAAGTCATTTACTAAAAAATGGGGAGCAATATATACTTCGACTGGTTTTTCAGAATCATTTTTTGAAAACTGTACAACGAGATCTGGGTCGTTGTTTGCAGTGACTGGGACTGAGACACGAGGGAATGATGGCGACTGTTGAGCGTTGATAAGTTCTTCATCTTCCTTTTCAGTATTAACCTCTACCACGCTCGCGGAAAGTTTTTCTTCATCGTCCGAGTAAACTCTATTCAACTTTCGTTTTTCATGACGAATTTGCTGGGTTATTGAACTTGAGATATGGAACCGTACATCTGTTTTCCCAACAGTCGATGTAGATGCCCGCGGATTGAAGAATGGATTTGAGGAAGCCGGCATTCCATCCCCATCGTTCTCTTCATCAACATTTTGATCATTTGCAAGGATTTCGTGTTCTCCAGATGCGATAGGAAGCTTCCGTTTTGAACTCCGTCTCCTTGACGTGATACTGAGACTATACCAGTCAGTCTACAAGATCAAATTCATATACTTCATTTCATTGGGTAATGATTTCTCATAAGTGAGAATGACAGTCAGTTACAAACCATTAATCTTCCTTTACCGAAGATATCTTGTATACGATTCCCTGGTTCTGTTCCCACTATCAACATTACGTTCAACGGGTCTTTAAGAGAACGAGAGAAAATTGAATTTTGGAAAAGTTTTGGTTCAGAAATAGCCAAAAAATCTTTAATTCGCAATTTTGATTGCGCCATGACTTTAGCGGCTTCATTGAAAAAGAAAACCTTAAATTCCCTCCGAGTACCTTCAATGCTCATGAATACTGAAATCATTAAAATTCTCGATGAAGAAGAAGTTAGAGTCGTGCAGTAGGTAGAACGAAGAAGTTACTTACCATCTCGTAGCGTGAAAACTGTCGTACAAGGTCCTTCGATAGTTCGATGGCTTTTGAAGGGAGAAATTTTTACTATCTTGCCCTAAAGGTGAAATTTGTAATGAAATTATAAAGTTGTGTTGTACCGCGTTTTGACACAGTAATCTGAAGATATGACTTACAGCTAAAACTGGATTCTTGGTCCTCTCCAACTCTTCAAATTCACAGAGCTCGCCTACATCGCGTAAGTTGGCCGAAAAATTTCTGATTCTTTCTTCCTCTCCGGTACCCATCACTGGGCTCATCACAGGAGTATAACTGTCTTTATCGCTTTGTTCCTCACCCATAACATTGAGAAATTTAATGTCATAAGATTAAGAGAGTAAACGGATTATTAATGGAAAATAATAAATAATAATAGAATGATAAGAATAATAATAAGGTAGATGAAAGATAATAATAACAATTATACCTAGGTAATAAATAGAATAAATAAATACCTTATGAGCTGCCGGCTGACTTTAATTATGTACGCCTATGGGTTAGTCACATACTCCAGAAAACCCGCTTATCACTTAACGGCCGACAAATTATTTGTCTGGCTTTCTTGTTGCTCCAGGAGAGGCGAATTATGTGACTGCAAGGCTTTGACTATTAGGGAATTCAACATGACGTCGCACGGCATGTTCTATTCGGACCGGGCAGCCACTGGCGCGCTTCAATCGCATCACTTATAGATACCTAGAAGCAAATACACTAAACGACCAATACTGGAAACTCCGCTGGATTTTTATGATCTAGCGGCCGGGATTAGTACTACAGAAATTTGTTTGTGTTGGTCGTTGGCGTGTATTCGGTGAGTTTGTGTTGCGTATTTATTGGAAGTGTAGTAGTAGAACTGCTAATCCTAACCATGTAGGTCGCGTTGTAAGCACTGCAAACAGCGCTCAATGTATTTCTTATGGAGTTTCCGGTATTCGTCGTTTAGTGTATTTGCTAGAAGAGACAAGATAGCCAACTCTCCATTTTGACCAAAACGTGTACCCAATTTTCGTTGAGCTAATTTACGTGCCGAGAGATGACGCTACTGTGTTGTATGGCTAAATTAACATTGCGCTTATGGACGTTTTTCAGTTTTCATCAATTATCTCGGAAACCGTTAATTTTTATGAAAACATGAAGAGAACAAAATTTATTCCTCTTGTAATTTCCAATGGAATGAGACCTATTTCATATTTTGAAAAAAAAAAATCCAAAATAGGTCTCATTCCATTGGAAATTACAAGAGGAATAAATTTTGTTCTCTTCATGTTTTCATAAAAATTAACGGTTTCCGAGATAATGGACCGTATTAAGCGTGCCGGCGTGGCGTCGACACGTTCTGAAAACATGAACGACCCCACCTGTATTTTTGAAGCACCACTTACCCCAGTTTACAGTATTTGTTCAAAACAAGCTATCGATTCCCATAAGAAATGCATGGGAACGTTTCGATCATACACTCTTATTTAAACGCAAGAAAAAAATAAGAAAAGAAGAGTTCTTATTCAGAATCTGGAAGTTCTGAAGTATTCATAAATGTATCTGTAATTCTTTATTCATCGTTTGTTTTCAATTATCAACAAATGATCAAAACGCCCTGTGTATTTCTTATGGAGTTATTTTTTGTTTTGAACACAAACGGTAAACTGGGATAAGACTGTGTTAAGGTGGGGCTTCAAAAAAATACGGTCCATTGATGAAAACTGGAAAACGTCCATAAGCGCAATGTTAATTTAGCCTAAAAAGACTGTGTCGCTGTGCTGGCGTGCGGTGGAACATTGGAACTAACAAAGTTGTTCATCTTGTCTCTTCTAGGTATCTATAGCATCACTCTTTCAGCTAGTAAACAATATACCACCACACGCGCACACAAGAACCGACCGACTTGAGTATGCTTGTGGTGGTGTGTTGTTTACTAGCTGAAAGAGTGATGCGATTGAAGCGCGCCAGTGGCTGCCCGGTCCGAATTGTCTCACTTGTTGGCGATATTACATTGCCTGTAATGGGACGCGTTTGGTTTTCCTCAATTATCTTTGGAAAGAAGGCCTAAAATGGAAAAATCATGAGAACGAGATTTATTGCCCTTATAATTTCCTACATTATGGTACAAGAAAAAATTAAAAAATTTTAAAGGTAGGTCCAATCAATAGGAAATTACAAGGGGAACAAACTTTGTTCTCTTCATTTTTTTGCATAAAGGCTTATTTTCTGAGAAAACTGAGAAAACCAGGATACGCTCCATAAGCCGCAATGTATTACTGCCAACGAGTGAGATCTTGTGAGTCACAATTGTGACGTCAGTGTAATTGCCTAATATAAACCACGGTTATACCACGGTATAGAATTCAGGGTTGCGATGTTTTAAACGAAATGTTTTAAATGTGTGTTTTAAACATGTTTAAAACAGCCAAAATTGGAAAATTTACATTGCCTCTTATGGGAATGTTTTGAACGTTTTAAACATATTTTTTGTTTTAAACGTGTTTTTATGAAAAAAAAACTGTTTTTTTCGCAACCCTGGTATAGATAGAGGCTTGCAATGCATATCTTCACCATAAAAACAACTGTCCCTCGTTCTCTGGTTGTTCCGCAACGTATTTGTAGAGCGCGTTGTCAGTCTGGTTTTGATAGTATACAGAGTCTTATGGCAACTCAGTACCACGGTATAATAAAGAGGTATTGACACTCACCCTAAATCCTGTCCTACGAAATGATATAGTTCAGTATTCGCCCGCTTGGAGCGACACGGATTAGTTGCCCAACCTAGCTTTCACGTATACCAATGCTCTAATGGATTCTATCCATACTATCCCACTCAATAATTTTGTTCGCCTGGAATGGAACAGGGCGGCGATTACACTAACGAAAGTGCAAAGTACGCCAAGTGCGATAGCAGATGTGCTATTGTACTTCGCGTGGTTTCCCCTGGTTGCCTAACTTACGCACCGCGCGTACTCTGTCGCAGTCCGTTAGTGGAATCGTCGCCCAGTAATTTTATCAAGTATTTTGAGTTATTGAGTTGAATTTGAAATTTGAGATTATAATAATTTGAGCCATGAACGCCTTAATCCCTTAAATAAGCCTGATTATGAATTTTTTGTAATCATACTATTACGCGCGATGTACACCATTATTTTGTAGCTTCAGTTGAAAAATGATACTTATTTCATTTCAATATCAACGTGCATTCATTCTGTGATTTATTCTTGAAGTTAGAACACAAACTTATGCCTTCCTGAAGGTTACAACCCAATATTACGTAATATGAGTGGTGCTCAAAGGAGTAAACTAAACAAACGAAATAAAAACTGCAAAAACTGCACTATTCTCCTTTCGCTCGAAGATAGTCTTCATACCAAAAGCGCAGGCACCTCGGCTTCAGTAATCTCTATTCTGTTTGTAAAATTGGAAATTTTTATTCAAAATTTAGTGAATGAAGAAAACTATATTACATGAATCAGAGTACAAAAAAGCATGAATTACGAAGAATGCAATTTTGACTCCTTTTCTTTTGCCTTTGATTTCTTTTTGTGGGAACGATTTTCCTCGCGTTCATATTGGCGCATCCGCATTAGGAGATAGTAGTGGAGGGCTTGCGCCAAAATTTGATTCTGATGTTCTTTACAGGGAAACGTGAGATTGATATTCTCAAAAACGTCGTTCAATGTTTTCTCATAGACATTACTAGAGAGAACATTTTGAGCAAAAAAGGATTCGGTTTCCCGGAAGATTTTATACAAGTATAAGTTGCAGTACTTCAGAAATCCCCGTGTTCTCATATTGACAATTTGGGCGACTTCCAACGTGGAGGTCTCAACTTTCGTTAGCAACGAATCCTTACAAAGTTGACATTTTGTAAATTTCTCCAGTTTTCGGGATAAATAGCCGCATGCCGAATATATAACCAAATCGAGTAATTCAGATGAAGTAGAATCAACCGCAAGATGTTCCTCCCAATCATCGTGTTCAGTTAATGAATCAAGCTGATCTTTCAGTTTCTTGATAGGTGATTCCGATTTATCATTAAAAATATGTTTCAAGTCGTCAACAGTTATGGGGTTACCGCGATCATTCTTCAATTCGTCAACCGTGCAATTCCCAAACTTCGGGGGCTTCAGAAGCTTGTAGATTGATAGCAGGCGGTATAATTGTAGGAATGTAGGCAATGTGGGATGGTCATTCGAACATCCTGCTTGCCTAATGATGCCAAAAAATTGCTGAGGATGATAATTATATGAAAGTAAGAGTAAATATGCTTTATATAACAATTCAATAAGTAAGACTAGTAAGTAATATCAATGATGATAGAGGCCTAATACCAAAGAATGATATAAAGGCTGATTAATACTAAATTACGCAACCCAAAGTAGGTACTCGCGTCGCTAGCCGGTTGTTTATAAACCTGAGTTTTGCAAGATCTTCGGAAGGGCGTATATTCTAAGTAGCTGAGGTTTTTTTCAATATCAAAACAGAATTTAGAAAAGAATTACAACAGAATAGAATCCAAAGACTATTATCTTTCATATCACATCTTGAGCATATTATGATAATTTTGTACCACTTTTGTACTTAGGAGTACAAGATAAATTTAAGAAGAACCGGAAATGTAGCTCTAGAACAAAATGCTATAGGTAGTATTTCAATTTGCGTCCAACCCAAATTGCAACCATAATTATGAATAATACCACAGCCTTCAAGTTCGCGTCCAGCACGATTGGAATAAAGTTCGCGTCCAGCACGAAAATAATGAAATTCGCATCCAGCACGATGAAGTACAACTATAAAAAAAATATCTACTCCAACAAAGAGAAACAGAAATCAGTAAAATTTTCAACTTGGAAGAAAAATAATGATTCATGCAAGATCACAGAGTGATTTTCAGGAGTACCAAGTTTTAAAATTGACTAGTAAATAGGAGAGTAAAGGGGGAAGAAACACTTGAAATAGAATGTTCATTTATTTTTCATTTTTCATGAATTCAATACCTACTGCTAAAAATGAATATGTGATAACCTCAAAGCCGGGCAATAGATGCGTGGCGCAACTAGCGGCGATGTACTGAATTATATCATTTCTCGTGACAACGCGCGTAATGATGAACATACGGGAGTGTCAATACCTCTTTATTATACCGTGCTCAGTACTCACTGCTTTTCAAAAAATTGTAAAAAAAAATCAGGAATTAACGTAGAGAGCTCGGACTTGGCCGAAAAATTAAATTTTATTAAACTCCATAATATTCAAAAATATTCATTTTTCTAGGGACATTTCTCGATGTTCTATAATCTTTGAAAAATTCAGCAATGGTGCCTACCGTAAAGCCGTGCTACTGGCGGGGTGAGGAAGGATGCGCTAACTGGAAACCAAGATTGTTGCAAACCTAGCGGAATTCCTGGTTCACTACCAGATTTTGTGAGACACAATTTTTGCATAGTGTCAATACCTCTGTAATATACCGTGATATAAACTACCAGTGAATAATGGTACTCCCATTCACTGGTAGTTTATAATATAGTCAAAGCTGCAAGGTTCAGTGATCGGACATTCCCGGGAATGGAATTTTTGATCGGGAATTCCCGGTCATTTTTTGGGAATTTTTCCCTGGGAACTGGGAATGTTTCAGGAATCCGGGAAATTTTCACAATTTTTCAGCATGTTCCCGGGAAATTTTATTGAATTCCCGGGAATTTGTTCCTGGGAATTCCCGTTTGGGATTCCCAGTCCAAACACTGGCAAGGTTGTTTCCAGTGATGACGTCACACTATGTTTACATTTTCATATTGGTCGGAAATTTTGTACAAGCTCTTATGGAGCGGAACTATAGTCTGTATCTGTTAAGAAAGCGCTTAGCAGATACCCTCGTACTGAGTTCTAGGACGGGTTGCAAGTGGTTACCAGCTAATCATAACATACCCTACTATCACGCGTTTTCCTGATTGGCTGATTCTCCCCTTACTTACAGATAATTAAGCGCTTTCTTAACTGAAATGAATTATACTTTTTGATGAATTGCTCCAAAACATAAGGTCAAACTGTTGAATTGTGAACAAGGGGTAATTGTGAACAGAATCAAAGAATTGTCAGTTTGCAGCTTCCTGTTAGGTGATTTGATGCGTTGATGACAAAGCATGCTGGCACGGTTTCTTGAGACTCCTGATAACGAAAAAAAATTGAAAAAGAACGAGTCAACAAGCCAGAAAAATAAAGAAAACCCACGGTATCAATTCTTTCCCTCAAATAATAATAATAATACCAGCTTTATTGCTATTTCATTTATAAATTACACTTTTCTATTTACACTATTTTGCAAGTGGCCCATTTCTGGGCATAAGCCTCACTCAAAAAACAAAAATAATTTTATTTGTCCTTCCTCACTGAATGTCTTATTGATGACGATAAAATTAATTTCCAGCTATTGTTTTGAGTGTTAGCCGTTGGGATATAATATTCTTTGACAATATTCATAAGTTCTGAGATTCATACTCAATGTGCATTTTTGTACATGAGTGTTCACAAATAGACGACTGTATTTTTAGTTTTAGGGGTAGTAGTGAACACAATGTTTTTTAAATGTATCTTTTAGATTTTGGGGCAGTTGTGAACGTCCATAAGAAATACACTATGTTCACGATTTCCCAAAATCTCAGGGTAATTGTGAAAAACGCATGTGCAATGGTGAACACGCGCTAGCTTCTTACCTATTGACTGAAAATGAACTTTCAAACATCAGATTAAGAGTTGACATCACTACCTTTCATTTGACACCAAGAAGTTCCCAAGTGCTTCGCTTGAAGCCGCATAGCATTAGTTAGAAAAATACCATTTCCCAAAAATCAACAATTTTGTTCACAATTTGACGGTTTGACCTTGAGCATTTTTATGAAAAAATGAAGAGAATGAATTTTATTTTTCTCGTCATTTCCTATCATTTGAAATTGACTCCAGAATTTTTTTTAAAAAGTTGGATTGGAACTATTCAACAGGAAATTACAAGAAGATTAAATTTTATTCTCTTCCTTTTTCATAAAAATGCTTAGTTTTGGAGCAATTCATCAAGAAGTAGTTCCGCTCCATAAGAGTCTGTACACAACTTCCAACGTTAAGAAACAATAAAGATAGGTATGCGCAAGTGATTAGACGAGGACCGTCGCCATGTTGATAAAGTCGAAGGAGGAGCCGTTTCAGGAGGATTAAGAATGCCGCGTGAAAAATTTAAATCACAAAATCAAATTTTGGCTGTTGTAGATTGATTATATATTATGATTAGAAACAACCAAATGAGCGAGTTTCACTTTACTTTGGAGTTAGAATTCTTGTATTTTGCGGTTTGATGATTTAAATTCTCTTAGGATGTGACTGAAATTGCTCCTCCTGCGACTTTATCAGCATGGTGACGGATGCGTTCTCATCACTTGCACATACCTATCTAGTTTATAGTTCCTAACTGACGTTACACGCATATTCATTCCCCATATGATCTTATCAAAGTGGCAGCAAAATAGTAAAGAAACGCTTATCAATAGATGATAATCAGCTGCCGTCATAAGGCGCTAGAGGTATTCTCGCTCAATGTAAACAAACATTGCGGGATGTTCCCATCCGAGACATGGAAAAATGAAGTGAACTTTTTACATATAAATTCCACTTCATTTTTTGGATTTTGGGATGGGAACATCCCGCGCACCAGCCCGCGCACTCCACTGCGATGTTTGTTTACATTGAGCGAGAATACCTCTAGCGCCTTAGCCGTCATTCATGGAAGGAAATAGGAATAGGGCTTTTCCAGTACTCCATATTGCATACTCATTTGCCTGTCCTGTTATCAATCTGGTAGTGTTTGATAACAATTTAACATTGGTCTTATAGGTGTTGCTGGATTGCACACTCATTTTCACTCCGGAGCGTTTTGCCTATAGTTTTGCCATAAGAGCAATGTTAAATCATCATCAAACACTACCAGGTTGATAACAGGGCAGGCAAATGAGTATGCAATATGGAGTACTGGAAAAGCCCTATTGCAAACGCCCCATGAAATGCAGACCGCAGAGATCAGTGATTTCAGCCAGGCCGATTTTTACACACAATTTCCCCTAAGTTAAGAGAATTCCGGTTGACTTTTGTTGACAAATAGTCAAATACATCAAAAATTACAAAAAAATAATTGTTGTATTATGGCTCAAAAGAAAGGTTGAAGTCTCTATTTTATTGTTAACAATGTTTTATCCCTAAGATATTCATGATTTTTGATGTATTCAACAAAAGTCAACCAGAATTCTCTTATGGGAAATTGTGTGTAAAAATCAGCCCAGCTGAAATCACTGATCTCTTTGGTCTGCCTTTTGTAGAGCGATTGCAATTCCCTTACATGAAATGACGTCACGCTGATTATTATCTATATCATTCTTTTGAACAAGGCGGCTAAACAGCCAAATATTTCCTGCAAATGAGTTGGTTAACGGTTTCAATTTTATTTATACATAGACCAGCATACATATTCCAACACATCTTATATACTGAATATTTGAAATAACAAGTTTGTTATCTTACAATGTAGGAAGACAAACACATGTCTCTAATAAACTAATTATACATTGTAAAGATGAAGACTTGAATTCAATATCACCAGAATATTAGGTTCTTGTGTTTCTATAATAATAATTAGGACATTCAAACAATTTTTTGAACATAATCCAATGATAATAGCTGAGTATTTGACTATTTGTTTACTTTCTCACTGCCACTTCAATAGACCTTTTCCCTGTGACGTGTAAACAGGCTGCTAACTGCAGCTGTGGGCTAGCCACCTTTTTGCTCCATAAGAATAACATATGACCTTTTCAATCACTTACTGGTATTTATAATTAAAGAATAAATTATGAACCAGAAGTACATTTTGAAATAGTTGAGAACATTTAGTTTCTGAGCATGGAACTTTGATTTCTTATTTGTTTCTCATTTTTGAATATTATCAAATGATCGAATTGTTCCCATGTTATTCTAATGGCAATTGATAAAACGATGGGACCAAACTCAAAAATAATTGCGTACTATCGATCATATTTGTGGGTATCTTTGCTCTTTTGCTCATGTTATCAGTGCTGTGACGTCACATGGGAAAAGATCTATATTGATCATTGAGGGCACTTGTAATAACACATTATGTCTTATGGAGCATGGCTTATTTTTCAAAATATCTCATGAACTACGCTTTCAATTCAAAAATTGAAGAGAATGAAACTTGTCTGTCTACTAATTCCCTGTCTGAAAGACAAAAGTACAATTTTTTATCCCCTTGAAAATGAAAATCTGAATCTGATAGGAAATTACAACACAAACAAATTTTATTTGGGAATGAACACTGAAGCGTCGCTCTCTGTATTTTTGAGTGGAATTTTTCAGAGGCTTGTCCTCAGAGGGTGATTGTTTTTCTTGCAAATCATGGAAGAATTTTTGTTTCATTTGTTTTTCTTGAAAATTCAAATGATAAGTTACCCAAGAAACATTGACAATTGATAGTAGAAACCTCACCCAATAATTTGTTCATCTCATTTTCCCAAATCAATACAAAATTAACAAGAACAAATCTTTTGAAAATCACTGCCCATGTTATTTAAACAGTGCAAATTTTTTGCATCACTTTCTAGTGTCACATGGAAAGCAGCGCTTCTAGCAGCGTATCCTCTTGCAAATACTCTTCAATTTTTGGTTTTACTTTTAACCAGGGCTGGGCACGGATCGCGAAAATTTGATTCAAATCACAGATCAGAGTGAGGCTCTTGAGGAACAGATCAATTACAGATCACAGATACAGTATGAAAAAACGATTTGGATACAAATCACGGATCAAAGGGAAAATTTGGGTGATCTGTCAGATCACAAATTGCGGATCAGGACATTATGATCCCCAGATCAGAATGTTTGATCCGTGATCTGGAAATCATTGATCTGTAATCCCAGAATCACTGATTTATGACCCGCAATTTGTAGTTGCGCAGAAATACATCTATATTTTTAAATTTTAATTCTTAAATCCACTATCCTACCTCAGTTGAGTGTTGACCACATTGACCTTTTCTTTTTTCTTTTCTGATCTGCGGATCATTCAAAATGATTTGGATCAAAATCAATTCAAATGAAAAAATGATCGAAATAATTTGCTGATCAAAAAGCGCGGGTGAAAAATGATCCAAATAGGGCTCACGGGTTGCAAATTTGTGATTTGTGATTCGTGATCCACAATTTGTGATCCAATCCGTGCCCAGCCCTGCTTTTAACGTTAACAAATACAGGCATCATCATTGACACTATACATGTACCAGACAAATACTTGTATTGTTAGAAAAGTTGTCACTTTGCTGGATACTGACACCAGAGTGTGCTGCGTGTTAACCAGCAGAGTGAAAGCTTAGAGTGAAAGAGACAAAACATATTTCCCTCTCTCTTACACCAACAATGTAACACGCAGCACACTGTGGTGTCAGTATCCATCGCAGTGACAACTTTTTTAACAATGCGAGTATTTGTCTGGTACGTGGACAGTATAGTCCACGGTACATTATAGAGGTATTGACACAAACGTATAGTAGCCGTGTTTGTTACTGTCGCCTGAGTTGTGTCAGTTGATACAATCTACGCTAGGATTGTTGCAAGGTAAAACTAAACAGGAGAACTACACAAATACTACGTAGTGTAAATTCACCAATTTTCAAAAATTTGTACAAGAGTCAGGTATTGACCTAAAAATCTGAAACTTGGTACAAATGGACTATTTACTATGCTCTTCATATTTAAGAAAAAAAAATCTTCCTATCTGAATTTCTTCATCTTCTACAACCCTTTGGAAGTAGATATATAATATTCCTTCTGGCGCAATCAAGCGCAGAGAGTAATTTCTATCAATTTCTGTCATTTTTCAACCTCTCAAAAAATCCTTCAATTTTTCAATCGAATATTTAACTGTTTTTATACCAAATATGAATCATTTCACCCTATTTTTTCTTCCAAGCTACTTCAAAAATTTCAGAGTTTTTGTATCAATTTTGTATCAATTTTGCTAACATAGAGCATATATTTCTCAGTTTTCAACCTCTCCAAAAATCCCTCAGATATTCTTTCTAGCGCACTAGCTGATTTCTGTAGCGCAGAGCCCATTTTCCCCATTTTTCAACTTCACCAAAAATCGTAGAAATCTTCTAATTTTTCATACCGAATATTTGACTGTTTACAAAGTAAATATGAATCATTTCACTCTATTTTTCTTCTTCACAGGTTCAAAAATTTCAAGACTTTTGTATCATTTTTGTATCATTTTTCTCTATTTTTAACCCTCATATGTGAACCAATTTATAAAGTCTCACAATTAAGCTACACACTTATCAACTTTAACGCATGGGGTATTTTTTCTCATTTCCAAGACAAATTCACGGAATATGGACAAAAAAAACGTGACCAGAAAAATCGGTCACGATACGGACACATTTTTTTCATCTACGCGCAACGAGTTATTTTCTACATTCATTGACTTTTTTCTCTCATTTTCAGACAAATTCACACGCAGGGGAAATACCCTCGTGTCAGATCTTCCATAATTATTAATAAACTTAGATGAAAATTCTCCATTTCTGAAATATAAAAAGGTGATTCTCCGTTATTGGAGAGTTCTAGAGTCAAATTTGAATCTCCATCACTTTTCCAATACGAGGCGAAGTTTGGATAGGTTTTCATCAAGGATTCTATTTCTTTTATACGTTTATAAAATTCATCAAGAGTTATACCAAGATTTTCTAAACGTTCATATTGAAACCAAAGCTCACCAACACTTCTTACAGTTCGAGCATGACGCTCAGAAACTTTAATATTCTTTGACCCAACCTAGGCATAACTACTAGCTTCTTTTTATCAAGAAACTATATCAATCTCACAGAAAATAAGCTTCAAAAAAAGAATTTCCGACTACATATTCGTTAAAAAAAGAAAAAAATCAGACTGCATATTCGTTCAGAAAATATCGAGACATTATTTTTACTCGTATTTCATACCTTTTTTAAGAAATCACCAGTCTGTCATTTTCACCAAGACAAGTGTCCATAGTAAAGTTCATCACCCCAGAATTCTATAAATTTTCCAGCAAAGAACACCTTTTTCTATCTAGAGAAAACGTGACTATTAACAATCAGCGAAACAAAATCAAAACCCGATCACTAAAAACATTTCTTGATAATTCCAGAGTATAGGTAACAAAAGCTCATCGACGACGTTCAAATTACTATAAGATATTCAATACCCAATGTTCAACTTTTAACGTAATTTATTTATCTAAACTTCATATCTTAAAGATATTTCTTAAATAATACATCCGAGGCTATTTTTGTTAATTTTAATTTATTATACATAATTTGAACCAAGAAAAGCTTTTTAATAATAAAAACAAAACCGTTCCGATCTGTTAGGAAGAAGGTAAATCTAGAGGTTGTAAAATGATTTGGATGCAAATTAATGCGGGTACATCCGGGTCAATTTGAACGGCCTGTAGCATATCTTTTATGCCGTTCACGTCGTCGAATTTCGGCAACGGTGGACTAAACTGCGCCATCTTGTGACAAGTTTTATCACTGAATTGGTTATACAACCATCTAGCGAATTTCATAAAATCTTTTGGTTTAATACTTCTTCCATCCAACCGCTTCCTTATCATAATAATATATTCATCTTGCAAAAATCGATCGTCTTCCGAAACAAGCATTTCATTTAGGGCGTCACAATAGCTGCTATCAGGTTTACCATATACTGTTTCCCCTGTTTTGATGTTTGTACGTATTGGATAGTTCTTATCGACGAAATTCTCCAATTTGCTTCGAGTACTGACTATACACAACACGTTTTCATAATTTTTCTGAAAATTTCAAATAGGATATTACCTCTTAGGTACGTCTATTTTGTATTCAAGAAATGTTAAAATAGATTATACGAAAACATGATTAGTCAATTTGTAAACTACGTATCATGGAAACCAGATTTTGAATATTTGGAAACATTCAGACGGGTGGATAGTCATCTTCAGAATTCTAAATAATCAACGAACATAACGAATAATTCGTATGTTCCAATAGCATCTCTCAAGTTGATAATTCAGGAACTCATTGTATTTACGAAAATAAGAAACAGCGAGCTCAATTTTTTGATAGAATTCTTAACACGCTAAAATGAAAAAGACACGAATAATATTCGTACGTTTTGATCACGCGTCTTGAAATGTAAATCGAGTTCAAAATTCAATTTACGAACTCATCAAATTTTTGACACGAGGAATCTGAGATGGCTTTCGTGTTCGGCATATTATGTGACTCGGAAATCAGTATTTAAGAACTCGTACGGTAAGAATGAAAATCTCATTTTCAGCTACGATAAAAACATCACCTTGATTACGTCGTTTCATCGGAGTCTATCGAACGTTAACTCAGTAAAGAAGCTGATATAGGTATGAGACTACTTACTACTTTATCGTTGGACTGCGTTAGAAGAGTTAAATCTCGCGTCTGCGAGTTTCCTCTCTCCTATCTTGTCTTCTTCCGCTCTTGTCCGTAGATTTCTCTCGTTTTTGTACTTGCGGTTTAGCTCCTTGTAGTTGTTTATAAGATTTGATGATAAATCCTTAAGGATTACTATATCTGATTCATCGAGTGGTTCTTTCTTTACCAACTAAAAATAATAAAGTTATGTAGTGCATACGAACAAATATGCACATACTGTTCAAAAGATACCGCACTAAAAATACATACTCGTTTCAATTGATATATTATCTCTTTGACGTCATTAGTTTCGTAGGAGGAATTGCTTGAATTTAGGCCTAAACAGAGAAACAACAGGAATTAAAACAATATAATCGAATCCGAGATATTTATTATTAAACTGAGTACTCGAATAGAATGAGGAAATCGAATGCCAAACAATAATTATTCTGTAAGATCATGTTGTACGAACATAGCAAGCATTTGTATTTGTGTTGTAACGAACTCACTTGATTATCAATAGAAAGAGATTAATACTTCTTGACGGATATAAATGAAGAGAAAAATAATATTCGGCACTGCCGTCATAACAATAGTTTATTCAGCGAACGAGAGTCCCGACGTTTCGAAGATACCATCTTCTTTGTCGAAGGTACGGCAGTGCCGAATATTATTTTTCTCTTCACTTGATTATGTGGACTCGAACTACCGGTGAAATAATGAGAAAATGAATAACGTAATATTTGAAGAATGGAACTTACTTTCCTGTACACCGTTAACCATCCTGTATTAATCACGGTTTACCTTAATCACTAAATTAAATTGAATACCATCGATTTTCCAACGAAACTTCTTATTTCCACATACCACATTCGGAGAGAAGAGAGAAGAACGAAAAAACCGACGACAAACGACATAACAGCGAGTTACCATCACGTTAACATCATTCAACACCGAACAAGGTCAATTCTTCCGAATAAGTATGACGTCAGAATCAAAAGCGAAAACATTTTCAGTTTCTCCACATGGAGCGTTCTAATGTTGTCAATTTTATGATTATTCCAAGTATCACGAGAAGCGCTAAAAGTATCAGTTTTGCTTTCTTCATTCTTTGACAAATTTTGTTGTGAGTATCAAGGCTATGAAAAAAACTTCTCATATTTTTTATTAAATTCAGTGAAATTGTTTACACTACCAGTATTTTTTTTATTTTGATGTCTGTGGTTTACAGATTGACTGGAAGATTGTTGTGTAGTCTTATTCTTATTTTTGGTATCACTCTTAAATTGACTTGAATTTTGACAGGATTTATGAGTAACTTTATTTGTATCATTCTTAAATGTGTATTGACCCAGACAATTTCTGCTCATTTCATAACTTATCTTCCTATTATTGTAGAGTATTTAATGTTCTTTTAAATATTTTAAAATAGTCTTCTCAGTAATTTTATATTTCAAAGAAAAACTTCTCAAACTATTTTTCTTGAAGCTGTATTCTCTTAATATTTGAAGCAGCTCATTAGGAGTCACACAGAAGAAACGTTTCTTACAAAAACTTAAAAAATTTATCATTTAAATAAATATGGAAAATGATTTATGTAATAAAGTTAGTTCCTTAAATATAAAGAAAAGAAAAACATCATCGAGGCAAAAATTAAATAATAAACTTAGACCTATTAAGTCTTTTCCAACATATTTAGAAATTATAAATAGGAAATATGATAATTTTATAACAGAGTTCTTAAATTGAGAAATAGAGAGTAATCAACAGATATAAAATTGATGTTAAGAGAAAATAATTTATCTTTTGAATATTTTAAAAAGAGATATTTTGAAACCAGAGGAGAAAAATTTAAAAAAATAAATTTTAATTATGATACAGCAAAGAATTTAAATAGAGTAAATCAGAAATATAAAGAAGCACGTAATGCAGTATTCATGGGAACTGCTACAGAGGATCAAATAAATATTTATAAAAAAAGAGTACAGAGTGCAAATAAAGCGCAACTAACAAGACTAATAAATAAGTATGGAATCCAGGAAGGAACAAGCCGTTATCAAGAATGGATAGCACAAAAGAGCACTGATTACAATCATGTAGAAAATCAATATAATGATCAACCAACTATCAACCAACCATCTACTAACTATCAACCAAGGACTCGCAAAAATCTAAAAGGAGGTTGTTCAGATAAAGAAGAACTTAAAGAGACTATAGATGGAGATGATCAAAATAAATATTCTTCAAAAAGAAAAGGTTTATTAGAACAATGTGCAGAACCAATAAAATAAATCTATTTTTCTTTATTATAAATATGTCAAACATGAAACGGGTTAATAACCTAGGTAATAATGAAATTATTACTTATGATCAATTAGTATCAACAATAGTTAGTGCAAATAAAATAGATGAAAATGTCAAAAACGAAATCAATTTTTTTCAAAATTTACCAGAAGGAGAGACAAAAAATAAATATACAGAAAAATTGATTCCAGATTATATTAAAACTACCACTGCTGCAAAAAAACTCTCTCAAATAGTTGTTGATCAAAATAAAGAAATTGTTGACTTAGAAGAGATATTAGAAATTAAAGAAAATGAATTAGAAAAAGAAAAAGCTAAAAATTATTGTTATGAAAGGGAAATGAAAAAAAGGAATATTGTTTTAGATTCTGAAATAAAAAAAATTGAACAACATTTCAAACAAAATGATTTAGCACTTTGTAATAAGAAAGAAAGATCAGCCAAAGAATTAGACAAATTACAGAAAGTATTAATGAAAAAAATGTTGGAACCGATATAAGTATAATAGTGTATATTATTATAAACAAGCTGAAAAACCCGCGACTTCGTCGCTCATTCAATATTCTATGACGTCGAGGACAAAAAATCAATTTTTATTTCAATAATCACACATTGAACATACTTATAACTACCCATTTTTTAAACTTTGAATTTCAAAAATCAGTCGGTATTTCTTTTCTTCTAATTTCCTCTATAACTCTTGCGCTCTTGCTGCCGGCTTTAAGGCACACCAATTTCATCCAGCAACTCGCTCAGCACTCGTAGAAATACTCAACGCCAGCTTGTCTATACTCTAGAAATGAAATAACATACCTCACAATGAGCTTAAACTACTTTGCCAAACCCAATCTTTTCCATTTCTCTCACCCTTAACTCTCAACTTTGTAACTCTACCCATATTACAACACAAAAATTTACTCCGTAGACCCTCTCATCTCTTTGCCTATAAGTTTTTTGCCAAACCCAATCTTTTCCATATCTCTCACCCTTAAGTCTCAACTTTACCGACCATGACTTCAATGTGAATGAAACCAACTAACTCACTCTGTAACTCTACCCAGATTACAACACAAAAATTTACTCCGTAGACCTTCTCATCTCTTCACCTATAAGTTTATTTTTAGCTCGGTCAAAAAATCGTAAAAGTAGCTCCGTACAAAAGTCATTTTTACACGGAAATTAGTGAACACAACTCAACGTGTTCCCTGTCAGAATTACTCGGCCGGTTTTTAAAATTTCTCCTCTTGCTTAGCATTGTGAACGTTGAAATAAAACTTTATGTTCGCATCAATAAACATATGTACAGGAATAGGGATGAGATAGCAGCCAATATACGCTCAACTTTAAAGCTTTATTACAACTTTCCCAACAATGATTTTCTAAATTTTTTTCAAAAAGGTTGATTTCGGAGGTCTGACAATGTTATATACAAAATTTCAACTAAATCGATACATTAGGGGAGGAGGTTACTTGGATCAAAATTTTGCAGATGTGCTTTATAATATAGGATAGGATAGGATAACATTAAAATAAATATGTTTAGAACAAATAATATATTAGATTTACCTTTGAAGTCATTTTGTCTTAAATCACAACAAATGTTTAATTGTTTTAAAAAATTAACTTGATTATTTATTATTTTATCTTTCTCTTTACATTTACTGCAATCCATTTAAAATAAAAATTTAAATATGTTTGTCTTTATATATTGGAACAATTTCTCTCAAGTCAGGTCTAGTAAAGCTGGATAATCTTTTTTGAGATGATTTTTGGATGTTGATATCATTTTCATTTAATTTATTAGCTTTATCAGAAACACTATTTTCAGAATATCATACTTCCAGTCACTTTCAATTTTAATATATTTTAGGAAGGTTTTATGTCTATTTTGAGAAGGTTTTATACCTATCTATTTTGAGAAAGTTTTATGTCTATTTTAGGAAGGTTTTATTTTGAGAAGGTTTTATGTCTATTTTAGAAAGGTTTTATTTCTATTTTGAGAAGGTTTTATACCTATTTTGAGCAGGTTTTTTGCCACATTCTAATGTATTCTTTTTGTGTCTCACTCTCACATTTTTCATAGTTTATATTACAAATTTTCAAGGTTATGAGCAACTTTATCATTTTTGAATGTGTATTGACCAAGACAATTTCTACTCATTTCATAACTTATGTTCCTGTCTTATTAAGGTTTTATGTCTATTTTGAGAAGGGTTGGTTTTTATGACTTGGAAGGATTTGGAAAGTTTCTATCTTGGTTTTTATGACTTGGAAGGATTTGGGAAGGTTTTATGTCTATTTTGAGAAGGTTTTTTCCTTATTAAATTTTTTATTATAAATTTATTTCTCTTTAAATACCTAGTTGTATATAAACATCTTATACTAGTTGCTTTATTAGTTATAGGTTAAGATGGAACTTGTTGATACACGCACATCAACTAGTGATTATATTTTACATAATACTTGCAAGTCAACTATGTTAGATTCAGAAAATAGTAAAACTATTAGTAAAATGTTAACAGAAGAAGGATCAACTTTTAAAGAATATAGTGTTGATGAATTTTTAAGAGAATTATTGTCTACAATAAATTTGTATGAAAATGGTAAATATTGTACTAGATGTAAAAAAATGAAGAATACACAAGAATTTGGTAGAACACTAAATTGGTGTAAAGAATGTAAGAATACCTCATCTAAGGAATACTATAAAAGAAATAAAGAAAAAATGAAAGAAATTATGAAAAATGATTATGAAAAAAGAAAACAGCTAATGACATGTACTTGTGGTGCAGTTATATATTCTATATCCTACAAAACACATTTAAAATCAAAATATCATCTCATTGGAAAAAAATAAAAATCTTTATAAAATTTTTTCCTATTAAATATAATAAGAAAAAATGAATTCCAAAAATCAAGTCTCAATAAGTGTTATAAGAAATGAGAGTGGAAAAAGAGATACAAGCATTTCTCAATGGATACAGTTTTTTAAAGTGCATAATTTCTATGCAAATAAAACTACAAAGCAAATAGAAAACTACTTAAGAAAATATAGAATTCATATAGTTTTTAGAGGAAGAGAAGTAGTAGAAAAGTTAAATGAATTATATTTTATATTATTACAAAAATTAACTCAATCTAGATTGTCTCAACCAAATAAATTATAAATTACTTTTACATTAACAAAGGAAGAAATAAATAGATGGCTTACTGGAACTCCATTCAAGTTTGATGAAGATATATTTAGCTCGAGTAAGGAGAATGATTTAAAAATTAGACCTAGAGTTGTAGCTACAAATTTTAGTAGCAGACATACACAATTTGAAATTCAAAATGAATGGGGAATACAAGATTTGGAAGAGTTTTTAGATTTTATGAAAAAACCTACTTTTGGACTTCTTAAAAAATGGATACATTTACATGATGGAATCAGAGCTAATTTCTGTGTAACTGCAACTTATGAAAGGAGGGGTCATACAGTTATTGAGAGTGATCAAATGTATTTACAAACCGAAAATTATATATTTCTTTGTGAATCCAACTTGAATGAGATGTACAATAATATTACTGACTATATAATGGGAAGACATGAAAATATACAGGATAATTTAGAGGGTACTCAATGGACTTTAGCATCAATTGATAGCTTCAGAATTAATATAAATAGGTATGATCCGCTTAGAGCTGGTTCTTACATTGAACTTCCCAAAATTCTAGCGAGTAAGAAAGCTATCATAAATGTTAAAAATGAGAGTGATAATGAATGTTACCTATGGTCTATTTTAGCTGGTCTATTCCCAGTAGACAAGGATCCGCAAAGAGTAGCTAAATATAAAAAATATGAACATATATTTGATAAAGCTTTAGAAGGAATTGAATTTCCAATGAAAGTTCAAAATAATAATAAATTTGTAAATAGAGTTAATAATCTTAATTTAATTGAAGGAGGATTATCAATTAATATATATCATCATAATAATCAGTATAAAATTTATCCTTTATCAGACATAACTAAAGATGAAAAAAAGAATCATATTGATTTACTATTTCTTAAAGATAATTCAGGAAATTCCCATTATTGTCTCATTAAAGATTTATGGAAACTAGTTGGAAGACATCAAATGACAAAAGATCACAAGAAGAGATATCTTTGTAAAATGTGTTTGAATAGTTTTCCTTGTGAGAAAGTATTAACAGATCATAAAAATTATTGCGGATTAAATAAACCTGCTAAAGTAATTCTACCTAATAAAGCTAATAATATTGTTGAATTTAAAAATTATAATCATTCGATGAAGGCTCCATTTGCTATATATGCTGATTTTGAAAGTCTTATAAAGAAGCTTAATCAAGCAAGAGAATTGAATAAAAAGATAGAAAAACTAAGTAAAAAATTAAATAAGACTAAAGAAGAAGTTGAAAAACATGAATCTTATACAATAAAGCTTCAGAGACATTTTCCAATTAGTTTTGTCTATTATATTAAGTATGCTAATGGAGAAATTCAACAAAATCTATTTGAATATTTTGGATTAGATGCTCCAAAGAAATTATATGAAAAACTAAAAGAAGACGCAATTTTCATTGCTAAGGAATATTTAGATAAGAAAATGAAAATGAAAGATTTATCTGAGACACAGAAAATGGAATATAGAAATGCTAAAAAGTGTCACATTTGTGAAAGAAAACTTGAAGATACACCACCTCTTGTGGAAAAAGGAATAAGAATATTAAATAAAAAAACTGATATTATTTGTAGTATTTTATTAAAGATAGAAGATAAAGATAGAAAAAAAGAACTTTATAATGAACTATCAGATTTAGTAAAACTTACAAAATTTGAGTATAGTAATGAATGCGTAAATAAAACAAAAGTTCGGGATCATGATCATTTAACCAGTGAATATAGAGGTGTAGCTCATAGTAATTGCAATTTGAATTATAAAGTTCCTAGATTTATTCCTGTTTATTTTCATAATTTTTCTGGATATGATGCACATTTATTTGTTAGAGAATTTGGAGAGGATTATGATAACATCAAATTGATACCAAATAATGAAGAAAAATATATATCATTTTCTAAAATTATAAAATATGATTCTGGTTATACAAATCCAAAAGGTGAAATGATCAAATATAATATTGAGTTGAGATTTTTAGATTTATATAAATTTCTATCAAGTTCATTATCTGAGTTAGCTAAAAATTTAAAAAGATGTCACTATAAAAATCTAAAGAGATGGTTTAATGAAAAAGCACCTAAAAACCTATCTGAAATGGAAAGAAAGTATTTATTCAAATTATTAAGTAAAAAATTAGCTTATCCGTATGATTATATGAATTCATTAGAAAAGTATAGTCAAACAGAATTACCTTCGAGAGAAAACTTTTATAATCTATTAAATGATGAACATGTTGATGCTGGGGAATATCATTATGCACAAGAAATTTGGAAGTATTTTAATATTAAAAATATGAAAGAATTTACAATGCTATACAATACAATAGATGTGCTTCTACTAACTGATATTATGGAAAATTTTAGAGAAACATCACTCAGAATATACAACTTAGATCCAGTTTGGTATTACACAACTCCTGGATTTGCCTGGGATTGTATGCTAAAAACTACTAAACAAAAGTTGGAGTTATTGACTGATGTAGATATGTTATTAATGTTTGAAAGAGCTAAAAGAGGTGGAATTTCTCAATGTTCAAATAGATATGCTAAGGCTAATAATAAATATATGGGAAAGAAATTCGATAAAACTAAGAATTCTGTATTCATTCAATATTTGGATGCAAATAATTTATATGGATGGGCTATGTCTAAACATCTACCATATGGTGGATTTGAATGGAGAAATTCAGAATATTTTAATGAAGAAAGAATTATGAAAATGAAAGATGATCAGAAAATTGGATATCTTTTTGAAGTGGATTTGAAATATCCTAAAGAATTACATAACAAACATTCTGATTTACCTCATTGTCCTGAAAATGTAATTAATAATAGACAACTTCCAAAATTATTTACAACATTATATGATAAGAAAAAATATGTTCTTCATTACTTAAATCTTAAACAAGCTCTTAAAGCTGGACTAAAATTAGAGAAAATACATAGAGTTATAAAATTTGATCAATCTGATTGGATGAAAGTATATATTGAAATGAATACTGAATTAAGACAAAAAGCTAAGAATGATTTTGAAAAAGATTTCTTTAAATTAATGAATAATTCTGTTTTTGGAAGAACAATGATGAATGTGAGGAAACATGTAGATATAAAATTAATTTCAGAAGGTAATAAATATACTAAGTATGTTTCAAAACCTAATTTTGAGAAATCAACATTTTTTGGGAGAAATCTTGCAGCTGTACAAATGAAAAGAACAATGATTAAATTCAATCAACCAATTTATGTGGGAGTAGCTATTTTAGATATTTCAAAAACATTAATGTATGATTTCTATTATAGATTAAAGGAAAGTTATGGAGATAGAATAAAATTATTATATACTGATACTGATTCATTAATTATTTCTATAAAAACAAAAGACTTTAAGAAGATATGAAAGGAATGATTGATGAATTTGATACATCAGATTATAAGAAAGATAATATTTATGGCTTACCACAAGTTAATAAAAAAATATTGGGTAAATTTAAAGATGAAATGAATGGAAAAATTTTAGAGGAATTTATAGGACTAGCTTCAAAATTATATTCTAATAAACTTTTTGCATCAAATGATGTAATGAAGAAAGCTAAAGGAGTGAAGAAAAATATTATTAAAAATCGGATAACTCATAATGATTATAAGATATGTTTAGAAAAGAAAGTAACTAAGACTATTAAACAAAAGATGATAAGGAGTACGAAACATAATATTTACACTATTGAGCAGAATAAAAGAGGTCTGAGTGCATTTGATGATAAAAGATGCTTAATTGAGGGACAGACTGACACATTACCTTGGGGACACTATAAGGTTCAAGTACCAAGAGACAAATTTATCCAGCATTTACAAAATCTTAAGAACAGCTGCTCAGAAATAAAAGTTCAAATTGAAAAATGAATATAAAAATTATAATATGTAACCAGTCCATAGTGTTTTTCAAAAATTTTGAAAATGGAAAGCATTGAAATCAATTTTAATGATAATCCCAAAGAATATAGAGAATTTATGCGAGCAATTAATAATGTAGAGATTCTATTAGGTAGAAGATTTTTTGATGATATACAGTTCTATGATACTGAACCTGATCTTGGATATGAATCTAGTGAAGAAAAATTAAGTCTTGATTGCACAGTGCATATTACTCTTAATTCAGAGGGTGATTTGGATGAAAGAATTTGCGGTAAAAGATCTTAAGTTTCTAGTTAACTTATGTAAATAATTTATCCCAACATATCAGATGTCAAATCATTTTCTGGATTTAAATATTTTATTTCATTTTCTACTATTCTCTATTCTTGATGGATGAGCAATGATATTTACCATTAATTTACTCTATTTTTTCTTCTTATTTTTGGTTAAATGTTGAATTTTATCAGAAATAGGATCCATCAAAGTTTTGTATTTTGATCTTGTTTGGTCAAATGGTATTTTAAAAATGGTATAATCCGCAGGACAAGCCTGCTCTGCTGGCGCATATTTTCAAAATCAAATTCATCTAAATCAATAAAAAAATCTTTGTAGACCTCCATTTATATAGGATAATTTTTTGTAGGCAGTTTTGGTAATGTAATATTCTATTACACATGACAATTTCAAATTCTTTTTCAGTATGAATAATGCATAAACCAATAATCATTAATTGATTTTCTTAAATGTATCACTCTAAAATGGATCAAAATTATAATTTTCATAACACGCATTTCCCCAATTTTTTTCTCTATAAAATTTTTTAGAAATAAATAGTTGTCTAAGTTATCTATACCGATGTTCTAGATCCAATATGGTGTGTCATAAATCCATTTCTGACAAAAATGAACAAAAAGATGAATTGAAAAAGAAAACATCATGTATAAACGAACATATAAAAAGAAATGATAAATTGTGTAAAGAACTTCAGTCATTTAAAAATGATGATAATTTGGAGAAATTTCTTGAAAAATATATAGAGTTTCAACATGATGAAAATCAGTTAATTAGAAAAATTAATGATTTTAGAGAAGAGTTAAAGAAATTAATTGAAAGTACCTCCTAAATTAGTATTATAATTACATATAAATAAAACAATCAGAATAAATCAAAATATACTTTAGCAGAACAGGCTTGGTCCTGCAGATTATAATTTCATAGCAGATTGTAACTCAACTGACAGGTCTTTGGAAATCAGATTTTGACCCTGTTTGCAGAAGCATATCTTACAACTTTACACTGTGAGAAAAAGAGAGAGAAAGTTCCATTTTGCTAACCCATGAACAGAAATTCTGGCCACTGTGAGCCCCAAAAATGAGTATTCCAGTTTTGATTGTGTCAAAAAATCTCATAAAAAATAGAAAACAATTAATCAGTAATTAAATTCCCAAGGGAAATTTATGAAATTTATAATTACACTAGCGCTCCACCAGATAATAAAGGAAAGAAAAATTTGATGGACCACCCAATATGTTTGAATATTTGAAGTCCCAACAGGAGCTTCTCATTATCATTCACCTTGGCAAGATGATTTTGTTGTCTAGTAGAGAGATCCAAGTACCGCAAGTAGCCATTGAAATTAAATTTCATTACATCAGAATTTTCACAATTTAAAATTGGTCGCACTGAATAAATTGCATCATGCAAAAAAACCAGCTGATATTCGCAGAATGACTATTAAGTATTCAGTTCGATTCGAACCAGTTATCAATAATTGCTGTTGTGAATAACTCAATGCTAGAGATTTTTTAGAGAAATTTTGCCTTGTGTCAATACCTCTATAATGTACCGTGGTATAGTCAAAGGCATCATCTAAATTTGTGAATTGTGGTTTGCCAAATCAATAACTTGTTGAGTGCGCGTCAAGCTCTGCTAATAGCTGTACACTACCTGAATTGTTGCAGATTCACCGCTTGGTTAACAGACTAAGTTTTTGTGACATCACTCATTGCCAACTCCCTTTGTCTCTGCTTGGTTCTATCACAATATCAATTCTCATGAGAAATACATTAGAACGTTTTAATCTTACGTTTATATTGAAAAATCAGAAATGAAAAATAAGCAATCATGTTTTTATATTAAAAAGTAGAAAGTTCTCAAGTATTTGAAAATATGCGAAACCATAGGATAAGTCGTAAATTTTAATTTGCTGTGGTACAGCATTTTGAAGTTAGCAAAGACGAGAAGTGCTAATTCATTTTTTTTTTTTTTGCTGTAGCGGAAAATTTTGCTTAGTGACTTATCCTATGGTTTCGCAGATCGCATCACATATATGCGGTTCTTTATTTATTTCTGATTCTCAAATCTTAATGTAAGATCAAAACGTTTGTGTGTATTTCTTATGGAGCATTTTTTTGTTTACAAACCAAGTTGGTATGGTAACTTGGGGTAAGATTGACAATCTTAACAGGCTGTAGGGTACGTTGGGGTAAAGGGATTTGGAGTTTGTGACATCACAAAAATTCAGTCCACTGCGCTAGACATAGGTGGCAAAGTGAATTTTCCTCAGGGGTGGGGGGCGAAAATTTTTTTTAAAAAATTGAAAACTTTTTGCAGGATTATTGCTACATTAAGAACCTTTTAAATTTTTTTCAGTCGTTTGTGGGGGGGGGGGCGAGTAGCCTCCTTCACCCGCCCCCCCCCCACTCCGCCACCCATGGCGTTAGGCAAAACATAATTCATAAATTTGGATGATGGCAGTGGCCATGATTGAACTGTCAGTAGGTACTTGCAGTAAAATTAATTTCACTATTGTGACCCTGTCTACAGAAACCCACCTTAACGAAAAAACTTCGATCAATAGAAAGGTATCTATGACTCTCATGATAAAGATACTTTTCTCCTGATCGAAGTTTTTTTCTTAAGGTGGGTTTCTGTAGACAGGGTCACTATTATGTATTTTGTTTTTTTTCAGCTTCAGTCAGTTACATAAATAAAATATTATATAGAATTCTCTTTGGTTATAACAGAGGTTTCTTCAATTTAAAATCTTGTTTTATTCTTTTTAGTTGAATGCTTTTTTTCCAATCAACACCGGATCTTTTTTTTAAAAATATTTTATTAAGTATAAATGACTGTGTGCAATTTTACCCCACTGATAAATATTGAGTAAGTAACATCATGTAAACTTCAAAGAGCTAAAATTCTTCAGTCTGTCAGTGACCATATTCTCAGTTTTTGAAAAAAACACACACACACACACACACAGTTATTGCCATTTTACATTCTTACAACTACCTATGTGTTTTTCAACTAGCTTCTATTGAATAAAGTAAGCTTTTTTGATCATATTATGTTTGATAAAGGTGATTTTCTAGTTTTCCTTAAATTTCTCCGAACATAATGAATTTAGGCGTGTACTTGTAAGGAACAAAATTGAAGAGCGGAAAATTTTCTTTCAGATGGTAATACTTTCGAAAGATTTTAAAAATTCGAAAATTTTTGGGCGACGCGAGCGCTGCCCAGTCCGTATCGTGCGGCAGAAATGCACAGAATGACGCCAATGAACGAACGATATTGTCCGTGAACGTAACAAAGTTCAGTCTCCAACCAACCAACTCCAAGTCTATCGTTTCACTCTCTCACACAGTCGTTCTTCTTCTCTGTTTGATCGTTTACTCATTTTTTTATTCCTGATTACTCATTCGTCTATTATCTTCGTAGGCCTTAATTTCTACGACCAGTTGGATCACTGGTTGGATGCGTGTATTTATACACACGATTTATTAGCGTAAACGTAGTAACGTACTCGTAAGGAATTCACGTTAAAACTTTTTTTTTTTTTTTTTCTTTCTCCGACATTCACTAGCTATCCATTTAAAAAGAAATTTGTTCGAATACTTCACGTACGACTTGTTTGTTTCATCTCTCCTTACGCGAAGTATTACTCATTCAGTTCATTTGAAAATTGCGTAAAGTCTCTTGCGTTCGTCTCGGTTCAATTGTGCGTGTTATCTACGTGAATGTGAAATTGATTTTTTCCTGCATGAGACATTCTTTGCCCTGCAATTTTTAAAAGCAAGTTTTTCTCTCCTGTCATTACCAGTCCTGCTCGTACATAATGGATACAGTCTACGTGAAAGAAATTATATGCCACCTCGCTCTGGTGATGATCGATTTGAAACAAATATGTAATTGCTTTTCCATCGAGGTTCTCTGATCCACGATCGTTATTGTAAATTTACAATAATTATCGACAAATCAGGTGAGCAGATATGATTCCATTTCTTTTTCAAGATTATTATTGTGGATGAGTAGATTATTTCGAACATTGTCATATTATTGAAGGAAGAGTGAAAGTAAGGCAATTCTTCGGCGCTCTAGCCTACTGACTAGCCAGTATTTCTGGTAAGTTATTGCACGACAATATTGAGGATGAAAGTCGAAAGTCTTAACATAGTCTTAACTTTGAATAGTAGTTATGATTAGGAATCTAATGTTTGAGTGGTTATTTCGGTGAATCGTGCGGTGGAGAGCTTGGTGTGACTACTACGTTACTAGTAGGTTCACTTGTGTGTTATCGTTATGTTATTACTCATCGTCTGTGTGTGTTTACATGAGCGACGAATAACGAAAACGGTCGAGCGCGAACGAAGTCGGCCCATATCGTTCAATCGTTCGTGTTCCCAATAATGACGCATGAGGTCTCTTTTCCTTTTCACTCTCACATAACGTAGCTGAGAATTCGATAACAAATTTATCCTTTCTGTTGTTGTTCGAATAGTATGATCTATTGACGCGTTATTTTGAATTCATTCATTTTTTATCATTATAATACTACCGAACTATCTTCCAATTTTACATCATGACGTCGAATCCAGTTGAATTGTTTGGTATCCTTTTTTAAATGTGTCACCGAGTGCTTGCCCTGCAAACAAACCTATGATAAGCCGGATATCAGTGAAAACACGCTCAAAATTCAGTTTCAAAGATATGCGATGTTTCGTAATAGCGAGATATAATTGAATATTAGGTGATGTTATTACTACTGTCATTGCAGAGTAACGAAGCAGAAACAAACGACCGTCTTAATTGTTACGAATGGCCTAGTTGGACGTTCATTGCTTGTTGACGTTCATTGCTTGAGCTTGGGAATAAGATGTTCGGTTTTCGGTATAAGTATATTGCTCGACGTAGGGTTCCTCAATTAAACATATTTTATTCAAGTATCACGGACAATTATTAGTCCATATTATGGTTATATAGGTACGTTAATAAAATTGTCGGAAAGAATTTAAGCTTATCAATGTCAGCCACGACGCAGTGTTACCAAATGTTGTTTCATGAAAGTCGTATTGAGTAACATCGGATGTGGGAGAAAAGAATGAGTAACGGTTTCGCTTTTCCAACGGATGGCAACGCTCGCTTTTGACAACGAATTATTCGAGATTTGTGGATGATAGACATTAGACGACGAGAGGTTGATCAATTGGAGAACGAAAGATTTTGCATTCAGTGGATCAGATTCTACGTATTGAGATCGTGCAATCGTGCGGTGTATCATTTTATGTCTGCCGACGAATTATCCTCTTAGTCTTCATTGATATGTTTCATTCTTCTCGTAGACATTTGAACTATTTTCCTTGGTCATATGCTATGGATAATCACGACCAAGAAAGTATGATCCTTATTTGAATAATCATATCAGGTCATTGGGTATGGAAAGAGAAGAGAGACAGATTGATGCCCGAGCCCCTCGAAGTGGTGTTCGGATATGCTTTTTTGCGAGTTATTATGTAGGATTAAAACTTTTCCCAGACTGCGACGATTATCGCAAGAATTGGAAATGAACACATGTTGATACGGACATCATTGTCTATCATCATCATTTTATGTCCGCTCGTACGTCAAAACAGGCTCGTTTTTTGAAAAGAAATAGAAGTAGATCACCCTAGAGATAAAGAGGAGTGCAATGACTGAAGTTTCACTGCTAATTTAAGCGCCAAGTATTTTTAAGTATGTATGTAGCAAGATGAAGTTGTGCAATAAAGAAGGACGTAATTTATCAAATGAAAATCTTTATGTGAAAGTACAATGTTCTTGACCCTGTCGGAAATTTGAGTTTGTGATGTGGAAAAATACGTTTATTTGTCGAAATTTTTTCAGCTTCCACGTTTTTCCGCTCGGCGCCGGGCCCTCGCTACACTTTTCTACAATTTACCCATCGACAAAACAGGTTCCCTGTTGGAAAACAACCATGCAACAAACTTTGATTCATCAAATGTAACGCATCCCTGGATCCCTGGTCCTCCTCAAACAAAAATTCACTCTATGAAGAGGTTATCTTTGCTCGACTTGAATGTTGGTCACTCCCAACTCATACATTCTTACCTTCTCTTGGGGTTATGCCTATATAGATAATCTGACAATTTATCTCCCCTTTTCATGTCTTTCTTTTCAACTTCGCACTATGTAGCTTGAGTCAGATCCTCTTTCCCATGTAATTACTCCTGTCTCTAACTCTTTTGTCTCTTGTGTTACCTCAATCACTATGACTTGTACACATCCAGTCTTTCTCTCCTGACTCAGAATTTAAGCACGTTGACTAACAGCAATCGGAGTATTTCTTAATTACTATTGCAATAGAGAGGTGCCTTGCATGGTTTACAGTCCGTACATTTTTTCTTCAACATGTAGTTTTATTATGTTGCACTACTCTCAATACTTTTTTCGATTGAATCATTGTTTTTTTTCTCATAAAATTTTCCAATGTTTCTTCCTATGTCAAATAGTTACCAAGTGTTGAGACGCCAGAAACTCGTATTACGCAGAATACAGCCTTAAAATTCAATTTTCGGAATATTTTAATTGCTTCTCTTTCATTGATAAAGGTCACTGCGCCGAGCAAAAGTGCTTTGATTTGTCTTTTGTGTCACGAAAAATCTTGCGATTGAGTGTTTGTGTTCTTCTCTCCTTTTATTTCTAACGATTAATTAATTTTCGATTCAATAAGTTGAGCTAAGTAAGGAATCGTATTTTGATAACTACTGTAAATTTCTATGTCGCCTGTTGGCTGTCTTTCTTAATACTATTATAGATTACAAGCAGCAATGCCCGTCCTTCGGACGGAACCCCTATACGTGCCATACTCTAGATTTTCCTATCCACCCGACCACTGACCAGTATGCAATTTACCAATGACTGAATCCATAATTTTCAACGTCAAATTTTCTATAATGGTTTTGGATCACAAATCATGTAAATTTTCTATCATAATATTTGACAAAATCGTTGAACCGACAGCTTGTCACAAAATTATTTGATTTTCCTTCTCACTCATCACTGACCTTGAAAAATTCTAATATTTATATGAATGATACCCAAAGTAAAATAATACGCCCCATGATCGATAAATTTGGACCACTCCTCCAAACTATTTCTTCTTTGAATTTCTCAACCTGCAGTTCTTACCGCCACAGACCATCACCCTAATTTGTATAGAGGTCGGTTTTAACCGCCTAACTCACTCTCCTAATTATACTCTATGACCTTTGTATCCTCATTACCCGCATCGAAACATCCGTCGACCCTAATTAATATCTATGAAAACTTCAAATTTCTTTAAAAACGCCAGATATGGTAATACTCACTGAGAAGAAATTTTGTTTTCTAATGTTTTTTCTTCATGAGTGGTTGTCTTCCAATCACAATTGACCCCATGAAGAACAAATCTAACCCTTATATGTGCTTAGCCCGAGCCCGTGATTCCCAAATTTCCACGATGCCCCTCTACTTGTACAACTACTCTTTCTCAATTATCATCCCATCTATTCTCTGATCTCTGGGCTCCTTCTTCTCCAGCACGTCAAAAATTTCTTCCATCCTCAACGATTAGTCTGTATGTTCTCTGATTGATACCACGTCATGAAAAACTTTCCTAACTCACTGGATCTACAAAAATCAAGCACTTCCACACTCACCCACATACTGTATACCGTCGCTCTTTCATGACCTTACTGCCCGCATTGTAACACGGAACAATATTGAGAAAAGAATTGTTAACTGTAAACTTATTCACAATCGTCGTCGTCCGACTTGTCCTTGTGACACCTCACTCACCGAAAAAGAAACTACCCGCAGAAGATCACATGCCGTTATTGATCATATTCTTACTCGATATTAAGCCTTAACGACCGACCCACTTAATACTCTTGTACCCATACGACTCTTCTCGCTCACATCCACTTCGTAGTCATAATACAAAGCAAAAGTACAAATTTATCATCTGTTCTTCTTTAATATTAATAAAGCAGATAACTCTTTTCTGCTGGTCAATAAATCAAGGCCTCGGCTACTACGACCTAGACCCACTCTCAGCCTCTGCGCTTGAGTTGAAACCTTCCTCCCTCAAACATTGCTTCCTAACTCTCACTATTAATTTTTTGTATCCATGCAGCTCAATTCACGCATCTTCCAATCTACGCACCCGCACTCTGCTGACTCAATTCTCTCCTCCTCCCTCTTGAATCTGAACTATTTAAACACCTCGAATTGAACCATCTACCCCTTATCTTATCATCCTTTTCTCCATAGCCTCCCCCATATGTCCGACTCGATCTAGCTTAATAATCTCCAAGATCACAACACTGTATACCGACAACTCATCAAAAACATTGTCTCTATACCAATTTTTTATGACCCACCAGCCCTACTTTACCGACGGATCTAGTCTGGACTCGAAACAGGCAACGCTTACTTGATTCAAGAAATGATAATCAGTCATTGATTAAAAAAATTGTAGGATAGGCCTTAAATTCCTGTCTTTCTTATCTCCATCGCTTTACCTTTAGCTCAAATTTCGACACGACTCTTATTCAACTAATTTCCCAAATCCGCGCATTCATTTATTCGTGCAATCTCTATCATCCGTTAATTATACATCTGTCTACGTCCTGAGAATCCGGATCACAACAACTTCCCTGAACATAAAGCCCGGAAAGATAAGCATTCAAACAAACTAAGAGGAATCGTAAATGAAGCAGTCCCTTCGACTTATGTCAGCGTCATAAAGAAATCATTCTCTCCCGCCACACAATTGGTCATACGGTTCCACGCGTTCCACCCATTCCAGCCTTTACAAAAATTTTATCCATTGACCATCTCTTCACCTGCCCAACTAATTATCCTCAGCCCCCGCTATAAATACACTCTGATCATCCCTCAATCAACCACCAACAACGATTGACTTGTCTCCATATTATAGAATAATTCATATTTGTGGGACTTCATAATCCTTCCAGCAATTACTCACCTTTTTTTTTGTACACACGACTCTCTTCCCTTCACTTTGCAGTATAAAATAACAAAAACTTTTCAAGTCGTCATCTGCTAAGTCGTATGTACTCTGAAACTGTAATAGCGCGTCTCACAAAAAGCCTGAACTATTTCACCTAACCGAAACTTTTCTGAATCTCTGACCCACAATTCCACGGACCATCACTTCAATTTGAATAAATATTGATATTAACCAAATAATTCACTCGTACATACTCTATAACTCTTGCGCTCTTGCTGCCGGCATTAAGGCACACCGATTTCATCCAGCAACTCGCTCGGCACTCGTAGAAATACTCAACGCTATCTCGTCTATACTCTGGAAATGAAATAACATATCTCACAATAAGCTCAAACTACTTTGCCAAACCCAATCTTTTCCACATCTCTCACCCTTAATTCTTAACTTTACCGACCATGACTTCAATGTAAATGGAACCACCTAACTCACTCTGTAACTCTACCTACATTTCAACACGAAAATTTACTCCTTAGACCCTCTCATCTCTTCACCTATAAGTTTATTTTTGGCTCGGTCAAAAAATCGTAAAAGTAGGCTAGCTCCGTACGAAAGTAGTCGTGATATTTTTCCACGGAAATTAGTGAATCATCAACACATTTCCCGTACAACGTTCGAAATTATACGCGGCCATCAATCAACACTCGATATGGATTTCCAAGCAATTTCGTCAATTCCGTGAAAGTGAAAAACTTTGATTTATACCAATAGTTTGCATAATGAAGAGATACAGCCAATGACATTTAATCTTCATCCCTCGTCAAGGCCTTAAAAGGGGTTGTTTCGTTTTTTAAACCCCCCTATGACAATTTAAGCACTCATACAAAGCTGCATTTCAAGTCCCATCAAAATCGAGTCAATAGTTGCCGAGCCTATTCGACACGAAAAAATGTCAATTCCTTTATAATATAGATAGATGTGAACATTAAGACATTTGCTAAGCGCTAAATTGTGTGGGATAAGGTCAGGTTTGAAGTGCGAAGGGAAGATCGTTGTTGCTATAACAGTATTCAACTTACAATTTACCAGGCAATTCATTTTACGCATGTATATAAGTATAATATAGTCATACAATACTTGAAAAATAATCGCGATATCAATTTATTTTGAAAAACATTGTTCTCGTGACTCAATAAAATATCAAAATTCAAACTTTTGGATGCTATCGTCATTCTCAACGATGAGTTTACTTTCTGCCACATAGATTGAGAATGTTGTGAAAAGTACATAATTTCTTTAAATTAGAGTTCAGATGGCGTATGTGGGATTTAACTTTCCAAAAACTTGATCAGGTGATCGTATAATTATTGATTTATGAACCGTTCACATCTATGGTTTTTGCTTCGCATGTCGTGTGTTCGATAATTTCTTCCGCATGACAATGAGTATCTCTACCTCTGAGAGGGCAAGACTGTTGGTGTGGTTAATTTAACTGAAAGTGCTCGATGAAAATTACGTGAAAGGTTTTTCTCTCGTAATTTAATGTGCTGCTCTCATGCTTTCAGTAAACTTCCAACATAATCTATTTAGACTTTGACGTAATGTTGTTAAATCCAAAATTATGATACTTACGGTTTCTTGAGAATCAAGTACGATGGACGATTTGATTCATGTAGAATGTGCTGTATACTTGGAGCTAATATTTTCGAATGAGCGATACGTTCAACTTGTGTTCAAATTCTTCCCTTCGAATGTACGAATCAGTTACGACATTCTTCTAGAATTATGAAGAGAATTCAAATAAATTAAATCGGAGGGTGATGATGTGTACTCTGTTTTCATTCCAATTTTTGGTTTGGTTTTGGTTATCATTATCAATATAGATGGATGTTCATAAGTCTCAAAATTTTTTTATTACCAATAAATGTCGCGTCAAAATGAGAAACATATGTTGTATTCGCTCTTCGCCTCATCTAGTCTTTTTTGGCGAGACAACTGGCTGGCACTCCCTACAATTCTTCTCTTTTTCTAATATTCTGTTCAGGTATTATTGTGCATCAAATCGATTTTATTCACACTTGTTCATTCTTCTAGCAGAGACATTCCTCCAGTTATTGAGTGAATATCTTGATATGGCCATTATCAAAGTTGAAGTCGACGTATTGCTGCCATCTTTGATTTCTCCTCCCCATCATCTTCCCTACTTTTCCGTATGCGCTCGTTTTTTGTTTGTTTGATGATTTGTTTTTGAACATTTCCAGAGTTTTCAGCATCCACTAGGGCCGTTCCACGTTCCTTGATTTATTCAAACTTCGATCACCAAAATAGTATCTCGTATAGCTACTACGAGCAAAATCCAGTGAGCGACCGAATGAAAAAAATCAGCGTTTGTTTCTAATTACTAGTTACCTAGTTATCTTTTGAGTCGATTGTAGCATTTTCCTTTTTTTCATTTCTCGTAAATTCTTCTTTGGATTTAACTTCTTTTCGTCCCGTCTATACCTTTTCAATATCATTCACCCCTTTAGAAATTGAAAATTTTACCTGTTTCTTTTTTCTTTTTTTTTTTTTTTTCTTCTTCTTCTTTTCTTTTCAGTAAAGACGACGAAAATATTTGATATTATTGGACTCTTCCACCGACATTTTGAATAAGATTGTTTCGTGATTTAATGCAGGATAATAATCTTGTGAAAGAAAAGAATAAGTTTTCAAGCCGGTTTAGGTATCGTTAGTAATATTACAGACATAAAATAATTATATGTTTTGTAATCATGTCGTCATTTATTAGTTTGCTGATGTACGTCAAAAGTATAATATTTTCTTTTTTTCAAGTTTCGAATAGTCAAAGAGATTGGTTGTGAAAGAATATAAAGCGTGGTTGCTTCATCGGTTTTGTTGTTTTGTATATTTTTCGGTTTTTCCTTGTTCTTCCAATCTTAATAATAGTACTCGAAGATGTACCATTCTGTCTCCTCAGGTGAAGCACGTTTTATGAAGTTTGCAACCCATTCTCTTAATAAAGAGCTAAAACTTGAGGTCCATAGTTTGTGTGTCATTGACCATCCAGCAGAAGTTTTCTTTGAAGGAAGGGGGGGGGGGAGGAGGCTTGTAATGGAATTCTTCATCATGACTTTCTACTTTTGGATTGAAAATTAAACGTTGGTGAAGGGTTTCAATTTATTTATTTTCAATTGGAGGGTTACAAACACGGTTACAAACTTAAGACAGAACAATTCGCCTATTTCCTCATTTTGCGAACCTCTTGACAACGTCTTTCCGACTGGCTGGTATCTCATAATGAATTCATAATGAATATAGATCAGAGCCAGTCCTACCAATCTTGTTTCCGTCATTGTTGTCCTCAACCATCACAGCAGAAGCATTACTAACCGTAATGTAGCCAAAATTCTAAGTAACTAATGCATGGTCGGAGGAATGTCTTTATCGCAGTTGTACAGAATATTTCCTGTAGAATGAAGAAATTCGGAATTAGAAAGTAGTTTAAAATTCTGGTGCCAAAGTTTTAATTCGGCTTGTAGTTCGAATTTTTCTGGACACACTGGTAAATCAAGTATGTTTTGATTTCCAATTGTTTTTGAGAAGTATGAAGTGAGCTCGACAGTTTCATTATGTGACTCCAACTCCAACATATTCTTATAAAATAATGAACATGATATGAATACACTCGGAACATGTTCAGAAAAACGAGAATATCGTAACGGTGGTGTTGAGATAAAAAAAAAAGAAAAAAAAACTGATACTGGACAATCACAATAGAAAAAATTTAGTCAGTGTTGAAATTTTGTTTGGCAGGAATGGGGGGGGGGAGGAGGGGTCTCGAATAATTTAGTTTTTTCGTTTCCTCTACGGTTTTCTGTATTTTTTCTTTGTCTTCTTTTAATCTTTCATTTCTTCTTTTTCTTTCGTTGAGGGGGGGGACCTGTACCCGAGCATCCCGCCCCCTTTTGGATCCGACACTGTTACGTGAGAAAATTTCAAAGTTCAGAGTTATTTACGACAGAAAAATTACAATTTTGGACGTTGCAAAAAGTTCTCCTGACTCTGTACAAATAAATATTTCCAATTTTCATTCATCCATGATGGTCCCCTCGAGCGAGTCTGCTTGCTTTGACTTTATACTTTTCGACGTTCCGTACATTGGCCTCACAGTGCGTTTCTCCCCGATGGTTTTCGGAAGTGGGCGTCTAACTTTGTCACCATGACATCAGTATTTCAGGCTGGCTACGGAGCATGTAAATAGTACGATTTCCAGTCTACGTAGCTTAACGACATGATTTTGACACTTGGAAGTATGATTTCTTGATTAGAGGAAGGGCTGTGGAAGTCTTCCACGGAATGCCATGAAAATAGTGTGATTTTTCATTCTTCAAAATTCGTAAATATTGAATTCATCTTTACTATTAACTAACAATATTCATCCCAGCCACTACTCGGTGCTCAAGTGAGTTTTTTGTCCATCTTGACGCTTCTGTGAGGTCACAAATATCCTAATTTCTCCTCTAATCACTCAATACTTTCAGTGTTCGAATTTTTTATCCGCAGTTCGTGCGTATAGGCCTACTTATCCTCCAATAATTTCACTACTACCCTCAAACAAGATCATCACTTATTTGCTCGAAATTTCTCTACCCGTGTCAATGATGGTGGATATGGAGCATGGAGGTTATACGACATATAGGTACTTGATTACAAGTATTTAGCATGGAATTGAAAAATTGTGAGTGCTTGACAGTCAAAGTGATGCGTCCTCCCTCAATATGTAGAGGTATTGCTTTTTCGTGCATCTAATTACGAGATGCTTCATGGACTTTCGCTAGTCTACATCTTTATTAGTCAGATTATCTTTTGAGAAATTACGTTTGACTATTTCAAAACAGAAAAATGTACATTTCCAATCAAGCTACATATTCTGTCACCCTGGCTGGGTCTTGGCCAGAAGCCTGTCATTTATCAATTCCATAACGGAGCATTTGCAGTGTCAGTCGATTTTCGGATTTTCAGTCAACTCCTAGAAACATTGTGTTAATTTAATAATATATGATCGAAGAGAAAAACGTATTCGGTATAGCCTGTTAACTGTTGGCGAGATGTGACAGTCCTCATTAAATTATTTCAGGCATGACGAACATAACGTATTTTCTTTCTTTGAATGTGGAATTATTGTAACTTGATTAAAAAATGGAAAATTCCTATATGTAATGTGTCATAACGTTATCGATTTTAGCCTTTCTGTCATGGGCAAAGAAAAGAAAGGATGAATTATTTGATCTCGATTGTGGACGAGAAAATGAAAGAAAAGTGATGAATTTTATGAAGAAAAAAGTTTAAGGCATTCTGTTTGGAGGGAGGAGTGGTCGAAAGTTTACGACGAAGATGCGGACGGGGTAGTACGTAATTACGACGAGTGAGATACTAGTCAGCCGTATAGATGAACATTCTTAAGTGAATGTGATGAAATTTGAAGCTCGGCTTCGGTTTCTCGATTGATGACGTTGTTGATGATGACTCATCGTGAGCACTGAAGAGTTGCAACGTACATGATACACGGGAAGAGGTAGACGGTTAGGCGCGGCGTGCCGCGCCGCGGAGCCTCCAACCACCAGCTCAGCGCGTCACCGCGTCATCGTCGTATGAACAGGAATATAAAGGGTACGTGAGACGCTAAAGGAAAGTCGTCGAGGGGAGCGGGTGGCTGAGGTGTGAGCTCTTTCAAAAGTGGTCGTTTTTCTCCGATAAATTTTTTGTCGTAACGGGGGTTACAGTGCGCGCGTGTGTGTTTGTGTGTGTGTGTGTGTGTGTGTGTACACACGCGTGTTTTGCTAAAACTGCTAGCTCTATCGAAAGTTTCGTGCTCCAGCTTATGACAGATTTATTTTTAATGAAGAATGGGTTTATCGTCCGTAGGTTTGATTTGTCCTCGATTTCTTCATCGGCTGTTCGAGCGTTCTCCTGCGATTGCTCAGACAGCAGATGTGTTTTGTGTACGAGTACATTTCGTATCAAAATTGAATCTGATCGCATTCTCGGATCTCGGTGCGTGTATGACGATAGTGAAAGTGTTTTTTCTTGCCTGTGTTTCATTAATATTGTGTAAGTAGGGTACAAAAAAAAGAGTAAAAACTGTCCGTGTGGGTAAGTTCTTATTCTCAATCACTGTGTACGTGTAATATCAAAAAATATTGAACATAATCATTAATTATAGTATATCTATGGCCCACACAACAATCTATTCTACTTCTCGTCTGCCTGCAAATAGACGTTTAGCGCATGCCGGCCGGGTCGGCGTTCGATAAGTTTGAATGAGTCAATCTTCTCTATTTATCGGCACATTTCTAGACGTTGCTATTTTGGAGACCTGTAATCGCCATTGCGCAGTGTCAGTTAGTATTTTTGGTGAGCATCGTTTGTTTAGTTGGATGCTTGACAAAAATACCCTACCGCGCTACGCAGTGCCGTTAACTTTTTTTTATTTACAAGAAAACACCTGGAGACGATAGTTGAAACGTAACTTACTGGGCTTCGTACCGCCTCGAGTACCCGTGATGAGTCACTCGAAAATTTTACTTCAATTTTTTTTTTTATTTTTATCAACATCTTATTGTGCCAGTGTACGTATGATGGAGAAAGTATTGAGGTAGACAGTTCACGAATTATGTTTAGGAAATTTTTTTGCCGAATCAAGTGCACGAAATTGTGCTGCACCACTCGAATTCATGTGTATACGTATGAGTAAGAGTTTATTTTTAGTTCAAAGGGATTCCTTCATTATTTTATTTATAATTATTTTTTCTCATTTTTTTTTTTTCGCTTTCTTTAATAATAATCTGTCTTATCAGTTGAGCGTAAGTTATAGGGAGAAAAAGAAGTTGGAGTAGAATTTTCATTCCGTTTTGAACATGAAAGGCTTTCTGGCTAAAATCGATTTCGTGTTTGTACATTTCAGGATATGTACTTCGAAAGCTCGTTTCGATGTGCTTCGCTGCAACTGGCTTCTGTCAGCTGTCCACGTTGCGTTGCAAGGAGCTACTCGTACCGAGACATTAGAATTTGTTATTTCTCTCTCCCCCCCCCCCGAAACTATTCACATTTCTTTGCGGCTGTATTGTAATTTTACACTGTGTGCTGAACCATCGGTTTTTAAAGAATCACGGCATGACTATAGAAGTACGCCTAAATATTTTCGAATTCTTGACTTCCCGACAAAATTTTCGTTCATTGATCACATTACAAAAGCAGACATCTCTTTCGAGTGCGAAATAGAATTATCAATCTTTGCAATCGCCTTTAACAAAATAATGAGTAATCACAACAGAGTTCGTGCGTATTTCATTTCATTGTATCCAAAGATTTCTCTCAGTCTACCAAGCTATGTATTCTTACAGCATTTTTCTATTGACTTGGAATGTGTTTCCTTAACATAGTATATTGCAGCTCGATGTTACCTATTTACCTGCTAGTCTTGATTCATCTGACAAATTGTGCGAGATGATTGATAATTGCGTGTGTACAAACTGCCCCGGTGGACCACGATAGAGGGGTCCTGGTGAGATGTTTCTGAGACTTTGTGTTCTACAACACGCTCTGAAGCCGTTTGCTGCCGAGTACTGTCCACAGAGAACGGCTTTGGACATACGCTCATCGCAGCAATACGTCAACCTATACAAAGTTTCTGTACTCAGAATCGCATGCCCCCTCCTCGGTCGACGGATATTGTACCGATGTTTGTGCTCTAGTATTGAGCAAAAAGATAATGAAGGGGAATCAAATTCAAAATTGGCATCGTCATCGCGTGTCTCCAGCCAAGTAAAAGCGACCAGTCAACAAAACGAAGTTAAAGGAACTGTAGCAGCCAAGGAAGTTCGAGAAAAATCTAAGAGTTCGTTGGTTTCATCACTACGCCGTATGCCGCTTGATTTGAGTATCTCGTCTTTGGAACGTAATTTTATAACACCAGGTCGTGCCATGTCCGATTTTCTTTTAAAGATGGAGCATTTAGAAGGCTTGAAAGCGATAAAAAGACGTTCGGCTTTCGTAGATCAGAGCCCAATAACGGTTTTCTGGCGTAAGGACGTCGAAGCCAAAGCCCTCGAAGTATGGGGCTCGAAAGATAATTTATTGAAAGAGATTTTGCGGCGTCAGCTAGAACGCAAATACCAGGAACAGAGTACAGCCATTCTCAAACGACAACTGAAGTCGTCCAGACGCGAGGGACTATACGAAAAGGACACATCTAGGCCGGAAGACAATGCAACTAGTGGCTTATGGGGCTCGTCGGGTCGTGTCGTCCTTTCCGCCGTTACCATTAATTTTTGTAATTTTGTCGTAAAATTGGTGGCTTGGTTGTATACTGGCTCGCATAGTATGTTCGCTGAGTGTATTCATTCGCTAGCAGATACAGCCAATCAACTCATTCTCGCGTACGGAATCCACAAGTCGATACAGAAACCAAATCCTGACCATCCGTACGGCTATGCGAATATGAAGTATGTATCTTCGTTGATTTCGGGCGTTGGTATATTCTGTGTTGGTACTGGATTATCGGTGTACCACGGCGTTGTTGGTCTGATGACACCGAGTGTGTTTGATTCCTTTATGTGGGCTTTCCTAAGTCTGGCTGGTTCTCTGATGTCCGAAGGTGCTACCTGCTTAGTGGCTATATCTTCGATAAGAAAGGGGGCTCTTGCCAGTGAAATGAGTATGAAAGAGTACGTCTTAAGTGGTCAAGATCCGAGTGTAAATGTGGTCCTGTTGGAGGATTGCGCGGCCCTGCTCAGTGTTCTTGTGACCGCCTCATGCATCGGCGTTACCGTGCTCACCGGCAGTCATATACCAGATGCTGTCGGCTCGCTACTTGTGGGTGGTATTTTGGGTGCGGTCGCCTCATTTATTATACATACAAATGTTACCGCTCTAGTAGGCAAGTCAATACCGCAACCATTTTTGGACAAGATCAATTACGAATTGGAGTCGGACGTAATGGTGCGCGGTATCCACGACGTAAAAGGAATTGAAATGGGTAATACGTTAATCCGGTACAAGGCAGAAATCGATTTTGATGGACGTGAGTTGACAAGATTGTACTTGGATCATCAGGATTTGCAGAGTATGTTTGATCAAGTGAAACAGATGAAGTCCATTGACGAGTTCGAATCGTTCTTACTCAAACACTGCGAGAATATTATCGATACGCTCGGTGGGGAAATTGATCGTATCGAAGTGAAACTGCGTAAGAAATTTCCGCAGATAAGACACTGTGATTTGGAAGTACTGTAATTAGGTAGTTATTTTGAAAAATAGTGAAAACGCTGCCGGATTCGCTCTTTCCTGTGTACAGTGTTTCTTTTTTTTTTTTAATTCTTTCTTTCTACGTATTTGTTATTTTTCTACATAACTTTGTGTTTTTTTGCTGTGATTTAAGCGAATTGTGGAAATGAGAATCACTTCGGTCAACTAAATTTATCCTGTTAAATTCTTTCTCCCTTATTTTTCACGTGCGCTACCAATTTTTTTTTTTTTTTTTTTTTTCTCATTTGTACACCTTTGTATTTTCAAAAACAAGAATTTTTTAAACAATAGTGTGAGATAAGCTTTTTGTATTATTCTGAAACAAACTTTTTGTAAAATTATTGGTATTCCAGTTGTTTATGATATTTGCATAGCTGCCTAGTTGTAGAAGAAGCCAATTAGAACAGTTACTTCGTACAGTTTTTATTTTTATTTTTGCAACAATGTAGTATTGTTTCGGTGGGTAAAACTATACTTCTTTCAAACTGGTATTCATAGCTGTCCTTTGCATGATTGAAACTGCTAGTTCTTGAAATTTCCCAAATGCGTCTGAAAAAGAAAAAAAAAAAATGGTTTCTATGACATTTTTTTTATGAATTGAAAATCCGTTGAATATTTGATGGCAAAAACTGAGCATTTTGGAGCCATTTTGGGGATATTTTGCGTACATAATAGGGATATAATGCGGTCGTTTTTGCCATGCGGACATGAAATATTCAAAGGGAAGTTTACTGATGGGATGGAAAAGAGTAATCGAAGAACTATTTCATCACAATTAATTAAGATGAAAATATTTCGAGCGTACAATGCTGCTTCAAACTCGTCTCGTTTCAACAAACGTTGAAATGAAAGTTACAAGTGCCTTGTTCGAGATTTTGCTGATATTATAAATATGTACAGACCACGATTTATTTTTGCGACTGTCCAGTCACCTTTGGTTAAAGCCTGCTGATGGAATAGTTTTACCGCTTTTGTGTGCATAACCCTTGTGGACAGTTTATATCTTTTGAAGTGCACGTATCAACACAATTATAAATCACCGACCAGTTTCGCAACCTTATCCGTTCCATTGACGAGGCAGAGCTAGAGATGAGCTGAAAAATGATGATAGAAATTTGGGTGACACGAGTCTGGTTTTTGATTTCATGTCATCATTTTTTTTCTTTTCGTGTTGAATCGGTGACTAAATTCATCCCAGTTCTATGTATTTGCCTCCCCAGAAGTATAAGTACCGGTCAATGTCACGATTTAGGCAGAAGAGACAGGTGGGATTTTCATATAATGAAGGACGTCATAAAATGATTTTATCAAACTAATTTCTTCGTCCGTCGAAACTAACATGGCCGGGTAGACTTTTCGAAACCAGGTTCATCAGCTTCCAGACGGCCTAAAGTGGTGGAAATGTTTATTAGTTAAAATTCGTAGGTGACATTTTCCGCGACAACCCACACACTGAACGCTTTCATCACTGAAGCAGATTATGTTGTTGAGTTTTGTATCTGGATCGGCGACAAGCCTACCCTCGACATCTTTGTCAAAGATCTTGATGCATACCATCCGAAACTTGAATTCACCGCAGAAATTTGAGAAAGAACTGTAAATCATTTGGACCTAAAAATTGGTCTTGTGATTTGTGGTCACAGCGACGCTAAAAGGCTCGCCTTCGGTGTATACAAGAAGCCTTCTTTCACAGCAATCACTTTTGGCGCCGATTCACTCCATTTGTATAACCACAAGTTGGCTTCATACTATCGCATGGTCCGTAGATAAGTCAACAAGCCTCTGACATGACACGAGCAGTTTTCAAGAAAGAAACTGAGATCAGTGAATTCATTGTCCGACAGGATAAGATCGACGAAGGGGGTGTAGAAGAGGAGGGTTGTTGGTAAATGAAAAACTCGAGCGAAAAATTTGATCACCTCGTCGGGATCCGAACCCGAGACCTTTCGCTTTGCGAGCGCCTGTTCTTATAATCGCTAAATTACGTAGGCGATCAAATCTTCCGCGAAGCTGCCCTCGTAACTCAGCGGTTAGAGCAATCGCTCGGAAAGCGAAAGGTCTCGGGTTCGGATCTCGACGAGGTGATCATATTTTCCGCTCGAGCTTTTCATCTATACCAACAACTCTCCTCTTCTAAGATATAAGATCATCTTGACGTGACAACGATCAACAAGGAAAAACAATACTGCTACGCCTTCAGCTGTCAGACCATTTTACTCGTCCCCTTCCCTCTCCAAGAAAAGACAGAAGTGGATTCGCTAGCCGTTCTTAGGAAATGTATCTTTTAAGAGTTGCGTCAATAATGAAGAAAGCCGGCTACAACACAGCGATCAATTCACTACTCACATGAAACAATTAATTATTAGAATGTGTAAGACCTCAATACCACTCTATACGGAAGAGCGATATGTACCAATTGAAGTGCGGTGATTGCAACTTAATTTATGTTGGACAAACTGGAAGAACTATTTGTATTTCTGAACGTCTTGTGTAACACCGAGACGCAGTTGGAAATAGAGCTAAGAAATCTGCTTTCGTTTATCACATAGAAAATAGCGGTCACAGTCTGGAGAGTTCAGATATCACCTTCCTTTATGAATCACCGAAAGGTAAACTCCCGAGCATCGAAATATTGAGGTATAAATACGAAGCTGGGATGATGTTAGTCAACGATATGACTTTCGATGGGCATAACTGTTAGTCGCGTTTCTACGTACCTATAAATGATATATTTAACAAGAAAAAGAAAATTATAACATGTGATCACTAACCTTACTCGTGTAACCTAAGTTCGTATTACTATTTTCTCACTTCATCTGTGCCCCGGCATTTCATAATTGTATTGTTATGTAAATCTTGCGTGCCCGTAACTTCAATAAATTTATCCATGGCTCGCAACTTGAATTTGGTTAATTTTATTTCAGACAGACTACATAATTATATTAAATACATGAGTATACGTCTTCTTAAAAAATTAACGTGATGAGGAGGATGGAAACCTCGGGAGAGTAAGAACCTACAATCTTACTTTATATTGACTGCTTTCTCTTCTCATCAATGATAAACGAGTCTTCGCTTGCATTTCTCCCTCTGTGATTTTGGATAACAAACAATGAACAATAAACGCAAAGAGTTTATAAACATTGTCAGCGAACGTAATTAGATGATGTATCGCCACCGCATCAGTAATGCTTGCTGCAGTAAGCTTTTTTCTGAAGAGGTCTCTATTCTTTTCCACTTTCTAGTGTATGCTCCATTCTCCCTCTTTTATCTCGGTTTGTATCCATTCGGTGCATGGGAAACGGTTGAAGTTTTTTTTACCGCCGCGCCGTTGCCCTACCCTCGCTATTATTCCCTATTGTCCTTATACTCTCGCCGTTATTCCTCGCTAATAATTGAATAATTCTCAATAACGCGTGTACTCAGTCTTCTAAACCTTACAAATTCAGTGTTTTTTTATGACGTGTTCTTGGTCGTATTCTACTGAATGACGTCATTATTGCGAAAATAGCATCTAGAATAGCTATCTGATTCAAATCAATACTTTTCACTCGTTATTCACCCGTCAAGTCGTCATCATCGTTGGGTAATATGGGATAGAGGAGGAGGAGGAGGAGGAGGAGAGAGAGAGAGAGAGAGAGAGAGAGAGAGAGAGAGAGAGAGAGAGAGAGAAAAAAAACGAGGAGTAAAAGCAGTGCTGCGCGCTCGTAAAAAATCTTTCTAACATCAAGAAAAAGGCCGGTATTGACTTGATTAGGAAAGGTGAACTCATTTGTGTACGAATAATTTGTCTAGGTTGCGCAAATTGAATTTGTCTTCTTTTATTTCTGTTTAGATGATACTAACCTGAGTGATACGTTGTTGAACGGTGCAGCCGACATGTCTGCGTTGATGTGCGATGTACGTAGCTCTGGAATGATGCGATCGCGAGATGGGCTGCGGCTGACACTGAATCGTAGTCTGAGCGAACCTGGACCACCAGATGTGGCCGGCTGTACTACGCCGATCGCTTGTCCAACGTCGAGCCTCAGTAACTGTAATACCGGGGGCCCATCTAAACGTTGCAAACTCGATTGCGTCAGTCTACCTCCGAGTCCGTGTTCCGAGAGTTTGACCTTTCAGCGTAGTATTATTCTGAAACGTGTGGGACAGCTGGATGCCGACGCTTTTTACCTTAAGTTGAAGGAAAGTCGAGCATCGGATGCGCGTCCTTCTTTCCTCACTATTGATTGTCGTTCATTCATTGCGTACAATTTGAATCACGTCCGAGGCGCCATCAATATGAACTGCTCTGATAGATTCAATCGTCGTCGATTGCATCAGGGTAAGGCGACGCTAGCTGATCTCACAACGAATCGAGAGGGTAAAGAGTTGCTGAACAATCGGAGTTACCGCGAAGTAATTGTTTACGACGAAAGCACCGCAGATTTGGAACGACTGAATATGTCGCATCCGTTGTACCTGATATTTAGTAAACTAATCGAAGATAATAAAGAGCCCGTACTCTTGCTCGGTAAGTAGAAGTACACCCTAAATTATGTAATCCGCGTTCTTTGCTGTACAGCACAGTGTGAACGACCAAAATTTTTATGAGCTTATCCGTTGTGAAATGAGATCGCTTTTGCCTTCTCTAGAGCGCATGATTGTCTCGAGTGAAAATGTATTTAATTGAAACTCAAGCAATTGCATACATGCCAATGCGAATTGAAGAAGTTCCGGCGTTTATGTGTCAGACGCAGACTACAAAATTAATATATTCGCCCTCCCACTTTCAAAGTTTCTAATTTACAACTGTGCAAGTTGGAAAATGAAGATGGTAGAAGAAATTTTCAATTTTCAATTTAAATGGAAAATAGAAAAAGAAAATGCTGTGCTCGTAAATTCAATGTTTACCTACACGTCCTTCCTCATCGTCCGTTTGACTTCTTGGACTAGGCGTAAATAAAATAGTAAAGATGGAGGAGAAAGCGTATGATAGACAAGAAGCTGAATGAGAGGGCCCCGATAGAAATTCATTCGAACCTCACTCTATATAAAGACGAATGGTTGGTGCGCCCCATTAGACAAAATCACCCTTCTATATTGCAGAAAATTTACTCAAAGTGAGAGCACCAATAACGCGTAGGGATCGCGTAAATAATTCAAGTTGTTTCAAATTAGGTGATGGATATTTAATTCGTTTATTAGACGACAGAAAATTAGATGTATGAGATTAATGTTGGAAATTATGATGGGGACTTCATTCCGACTGCTGAATTAAAGTTACAAAATCATAGCGACTAAAGAGACTCGTTGCACTGAATTTTTTAGTAATTTTTAAAAGGCTGTGATCACTATAGACAAGTAGACTTCTTTTCGTTTACTCGTATTGAGAAGAAAAACTGAGGAAACAGCTGTAATGGAAAGTTGAAATTGTTCATTCATCTGTAAAGAAAATGTTTGCTTTTTTTTGGGCCTAATTTCTGAATTGTATTGTCGTGTAACATAAAATCAAACTTTCCAGTAGTAATATTTTGGTTGAAGAAGAGAATTGTTAATCTGTGATGATGAAAACAAATATTCAAAGTGAGAAATACTCTTATCGAATGATTATTATTTTGATCAAAATTCCGTTTGAATTGTAATTTTTAACTTTTCTTCTCCTTCTTACACCTTGTGACTTAGTAAGTTTCACTTCATTTCACGAAAAGATTTTTCAGTTATTCAAGTATCTCGAGAGGTTACTGAAGCAAATCTTTTATCCCCGATGATAAATAACGTAGGTATGCATTAATGAAGGTTTTTTGCTCTTTTAGATCACCGTAAGCATATTTTCCTTTCTATTTATTTTGTTCTCTTTTCTCTTACTTTTGTCAGAAGTGAGAATGAATTTGATAAAATCATACAAAAACTTACAGGCTCTTGCTTACGGAGCAAGAGTTGCGGGAGACCCGCGACTCATGGTTTAGGGTTGAAGATTGTAAGAGTAAATTTGGATATTTATTCAATTTGGTATAAATAGAGATAGCAATGGAGGAACAAAAATAACAAAGTGTACAAAGAGGATACGTTTTTACAAAAACAACAATTATTGAAAATAATGTATCCCAATCGTTCAGAAATGATAGTCAGCATTACTTTCAATAAAAATTTTACAGCAAAAAGCCCATAGAATAGCTCAAAATTTTTCTAAGTCACTATACTAGCCAATAGAGGAATATAGAAGAGCCTGAAATTCTTCAAGTCCGTCTATACTAGCTCATAGAGAGGTATGAGATGGGTATAGAAACTCTTAAATTTTCAAGTCCGTATATTAGCCAATAAAGGGTATAGAAGAGCTCTATAATGGTGTATAAAAGAGCTCGAAATTTTTCCAAGTCCCTATACTAGTTAATAGAGAATTCCCTAAATGACCCCCAACGCTTTTCGACGTTTTGTCCCAACAAAGTGCCTATATTACGCCCAACGCTTTTCGACGTTTTGCCTCGTAGGCAGACCAAATTTCTCTGATGACCCCTAGTAACTAAACGGATGGCGGGCCTCCCGCCAATACTTTTTTACCATCGATTTTGCAGTACCTAAGAAGACTTTTTCTCCGAATAAGAGCAAAATTTCCATAATGATGGGGAGAATGACAATATTGAACTTCATAAAGAAGAAATTCTGGCTCTTGCCATCTGTGCTAGTTCGGAGCGATATTCTCTTCATGATGAGAAGTTTGAAAAAATGAACATAAAGAGATTCGTATTACAGAGAATCTGTATTATTCGACTGACAAATTGCGACGAAAGCGATAATTGAAAGGTCAGGTAGGACACGTGTACGTACTCTAAAAATACATCCTATGGTAAATGAGTCGTTTTTGATGGCGCATACAAAAATAACTTTCTCATTTAGCTATATGAATTCGAGCAATCATACCAAATAACGTCTGTAAGTCGGTAAGAAAGGCATATTATTTCATGGAGGAGGAGACAAGCCGGTATCGATTCGTCAATTATTACGTTTCTAATTCATCACTACGCAACAATTGAATTTTCTTAATGGGAGATGAACGGAAAATGGCGCAGTCGAGCGAATTTTCAGGCTTCGAAAATCGTTCATTTCTATACAGCTGTCGTTGTAGAACATTTTTGTTTCCCGTGAGCCATAACTGCATTTGAAAATCGTACCTCACGATTTTCAAATCCTGTTACGCACATTACAGTCAGTTAAGACTGCCAGCTCTTCACACAGACGACAGGTAACCGCGCGAAAACCATACTCAGTTTTGCCAGATGAAAATTGCATAAATGTTCTATTGCAACTCATATTGAGTGAAAGAGGGTGTAAGAAGAGCGTTAAAATTGAAAAAGTCTTTTCAAATGTACAATTCTACTTTAATAGTTGCTTTTACAAAAGTACTTTCGGCTGTTATCCCATCATCAGTTGTGTCGCAACTGGAGAACAAGGCCTTTTAAAAACTAAAGCTTTTATAGTATAACACTGTGATCTTATTGGCTGTAACAATGCTGTGCTGTGATTGATTCACTCAGAGACTTATTCTTACACTATTAAGACGTGTGTTCTTATTGGCTAAAACGTGCTGCTTAGTGAGATTGGTTCTCATTCTAGAGCTAAATACAGCTTTACTATTGGCTAACTGGTTTCCTGCCATCTTATTGGTCAAATCTGTTCTTCTTCTCTTGTCCAATCACCAGGCCGAATAATTTTTTGCTGTCAAATGTGATTACATTGTTCAAGAGGAAGGCTTTCTTCCTCTTGGCTTTTGCAATCTCCATTTGCTCCCAGAGTTTTCTTTTTTTCAAGCGATTCTCTACATGTATGATTTCAAATATCCCATCTCCATTGGGGTGTTCCTCATTACAGTGTTTGCCAAACAGTGATTTACCATCTTCTTTTTCCTTTGACTTTTCGTGCTCCTTCTTCCTGATCTCAAACTTTCTCCCAGTCTCACCAATGTATATGCCCTCGCACTGATCACAACCGAGCTTGTAAACTCCACTCAAGCTCCCCTCGTCCTTAGCTTCCGTCTGGTCGTTGCTAATTATTTCCAACATGGGTAGGCTATTCTGGATACCCACATTTATATCATGGCCATTGAACGCCTTTATCACTCTGTTTGTATACTTTCCTATCTATGGTATCGATCCGGAGTACCTTCTCACCGTGCTTTCATGGGTTCCCTTTTTAGTTTCCATTTTCCTAAAGACTCCCTCAACTACACCACTACGGTAGCCATTGGCTTTTTTTGGGGGGATTTTGGCTTTTACGATTACGTCTCGCGACAATGCGCGACAATGCGCGACACTTAAACAGGATCATGACAAGAAAACGCGACCTTCTGTTGAAAAATGAAAGATGGTTTTTATTCTAGTACAAAAAATACTTCTCGATACAACCTATCTCACTTTAGCAATTTTCCGAAAATTTTTCATTGTTGTGTAGTGTTTATGGTTCATCCAATACGAGTCAGATTGTTTGGAAGATGAAATACAAATTAGAGGTGACTAAAAGCACGGTCTCATTTTGTGTATATGCTACCTGAAATGTTGTAAATCCGTCAAGGACGAAGAAGTCTTGGCACTCGGCGTAAATCTCTAAAACGTAAAGCAACTGAAGTCATTTCCGAGGAATAATTGATGAAAATTCCTAACACAAGTTGGTAATGTTATCAAATTATTATTGTTATTCATCTTATCTAGACGTTTTTGTGAAGGACTAACTGCAATTAGGAAATTTTGTGTAGAGGAATACAATAAGGTCAAATAAATCTTCGTGGATATGAGCCATGTGGGGGTGTACAGGCACGAAGATCGCCAAAATTGATTGTACAGTAATATTTGTCGAACAAATTTTCGTCAGCGGGTCGAGTTTGTAATTGGGAGTATTTATTACAACACGAGAGGCTCGCACAACATTTTGGAGTGCACCATGGAGCCAACAACTGAGCATTCACCTCGATTTGTAGCACATTTTGCAACGTTCATACCCTTGCAGGTACCAGAAAAGTCATATTCATATAAGTTAAGGAACTTGTCCTGACGAAAAATGTCAATAAATTGATTTAATTTTCGATGCCGAAGATGAATACAGTGTATTTGAAACGTCGGTCATGTGTATTATAGTGGAATAAAAAATTTTCTCAGATGGTAGAGCCGAAAATTACATAATTTACAGAAAAGTCATTTGCACCAGCTATCTCGCGGAGAGTCTTACTTCTCTATACCGACAGGTATATCGGGCATGCTAACTGAGGATTCGGAAAAAATATGGCACATTGGCACTTGGGTTTCAAAACTACGGAAGTGGTACGTAGAGACAGCAAAATATCAGTGTTTGGGAGTTTTCAAATACAGAATGAACAGGGAGGGGGGGGGATTAGAAAGATGGAACTATAGAAGTCATTCTGAATCTTCATTATGACTGCCAGTACATTGCGTGAATTACCTCGTCCTTTGTCCACATTAGCGATTGACAAAAATGCTCTGTGCAGCCTACATCGCAGCTGGCAATTTCCTATATCTATTGTCTTCAACATTTTACGAGCGTGCGCTTCTTTTTCAAAAAATCGGCGTTCTTCTCTCCAATATGACGGTATACTGTCAAGTCTTCTATCAAGCTTTGTCACTTCTGCAATACTTTCCCTCTCAACTCCTTTAAATACCGGCATTTCTACTATCAAGACCATGCCCACTCATGTTTCAACAACTTCCAACAAGTCTCTTTGTTGGAGTGCGTGTGGGGCTTGATGTCAACATAATGTGAGTGCGTAGATTATATTTTCGTAATCCTCATTTCCTGAATCGCGTCGGCAAAAATGTAATTTCCTGGCGGCTAGGTTACTAATTTCTGATAACAGAGCATACCGTTATGGCCTATAGGAAATGACGTTATTATCTGGACGTACAACTTTCTCGATAAAATACCAGAAGGGTTCCGGTAGAAGGGCGTCTGTCCCATAAGGAATACTTTGAGCGGACGCCCTTTTGCCAGGTACGTCCTCATACACGACGGAGGATGATTGAGAAAGTTGAAAATTTCATCCGATCATTAGTGCACCGATGACTTGATTGATGAAGGACCAGTTGGTACAGCTCACTTTATCTATCACAGTTGAAAGTTCTGTTATTATGTAGCTATTAACGATTCGTTCATATTGAGAGTGATGTCATTCTAAAATGAGTAAATGACTCATTCATATCTCTAAATGAAAACGTGTGGTGGCTGATTTAGTCCAGGGAGTATTCAATTTATTTATAATGTTTTTGTCGATTGAAAAAATGGAAAGTCTCTTTACTCTTTCATCGTGAGGGGTGTGCTCGATGACGGCATTGGCGATGGTTTAATGTATTCGAGCTGTGTATTGGAAAGGAACACGAAAGAAAGGAAGTTCGATGGTGACTACGAGAAGGTACGTGAGATGAGGGTTGCTATTATTATATTCGTGTGTCTGTGTGTGATGAACTCGAGAGCTGACGTCACGTCATCGAGGATCATCTGTACTTAAATGTTTTAGAAAGGGTAGCCAAGCCGCCGCTGCCTTATTACTCATATCCGAATGTACACGAAAATGAAAAGGAAGAGAGAGAGAGAAAAGACAAAAAAAAAGCCTCAACAATATGATTCCAGATGACTGGATGCAGTTTTCTCATCTGGCGTGTATAAATCGTTCGTTGAAGTTATTAAGAGCATGTATCACATGCAGCGCGCACTTTTTGAAGAAACAATTATCCGAAAACTATACTACTGCGTAAAAATTCTGTATACCAGATGTTGGTGAGTCATATTGTTAACTGTTTGGAGAAGTGAATATGTTTGTGTGCGTGAGACAGAGTGGGAGAAAGACGTAGATAGGGAGAAAAAGAGAGGCAATTAGGGAATGCCGGAGTGAACGAACGAACGAATCCCTTAGTGGTCGTTTTTACTACCTATCTACCAAGCCCGGGAATTATCGTGTGAACGGTTGTTATGTATATTTTAATGTTGTTGGTCCGTTGAATTTTCTTGCCGAGAATGATTCACAGGCTTTAATAACCCTGATTCGAATTAGGGCCCTCAACCTCATCTACTATCCCTTCGTATTAATATTAAAAATTTTTGTTTGCTCGTATTTGTATATTAGAGAATAATATTATTGGGAAAGAAAATTTGTTAAATTGTTCAGAGATGAATATTGAATTTCTTAATAACGTTAAACTTTTTGTATAATATAGCCTATATAGGTATTTACTGGAACATCATTAAATTGTATTTTATCTTTACTATGTCATAAAATTGATGATTATCTTTGGAGTAAAAAATTGAAAGTAGGAGATTAATATTAATTATATGACGAGAACATCTTTATACCGAATGAAGGATTCAGTTCCGGATTGAGTGAAAATGATTTTATTTTCGCATTGGAATGTTGAAGATGGAAACGCTACGGCTGTAAAATTCTGAACATCTTGATCCATAAAAACAGAACAAATGAGAGCGATTTATCAACAGCTGACTCAAAATAATGAATAGAACTGTTAAGACTCTCCCAGGAGCAGATATCGGATCGGACTATCAACTATTCGGGGTGCTGGTAGCGATGGCGCGCTACCGTCGACATCTCTATTGACATGATCATGGGCAATTTCCCATTTAACTACGTGTCAACTAATCTCGAAATATCTCGGGAACAAAAGCTTTATTTGGAAAATTGAAGAGAATGAATTTTATTGGTCTTTAAATTATCTTTCAAATAAGACCATTCTCATTTTGGTCCAAACACTTTCGGAAAATGAGCAGTTCTTTTTTTTCACACCATTGAAATAGTAGAGTGCGACTCTTTCGCGCTTGCACTCCGAATTAAGTGTTAGGTTTGGGGTGCGACTGCGGAAACTGAAGGATAGCAATAAGAGGAGGATATACCTTGATGACGATGAAGAAAAGAAAGAATTTGCACTGAACCAGTGCAACTGTGGGATCAAATGAAAAACGCCATCACAAAGAACAAAAATGATATAGCAAAACGCAGGAAGAAGCCCCGGAAGAATAGATAATAGGTGCGACTATAGACCTAATAGAGCGAAATCAAGAAGCAAAGGCAAAGGGTGACTTAGCTGAATACAGAAAGCTGAACCGTAGAGTCCAGAGGGTGCCAAAAAGATCGAGCGCTATTCGTACATAAAGCGTGGAAAGAAATCAAGGAACACAGCAGGAAAAAAGAACCCAAGTGCTTGAACAAGAAAATAAGGCAAATTACTGGTTAATTCAAACCAAGAGTAAGCACCAGGACGGGTATACTGACAGTTACTGTCAGGGAGGAGGAGCAAGAACGGGAAATATTTATCAAGGTGATTGGAGCAGCGATCAGAGCGCTGAAGAATAGTAAAGCATCGAGCCACAACTACTTGAAGCCTTTGAGAAGACGCTGTGGAAGTAATATGGAAAATCTGAATGGTCCTTTGTTTTATAGACTAGGCAAAGGCATTCAACTGTGTCCAATGAGAAAAACTTTTTCAAGTGTTGGAAGAGATGGGCGTGCCTACACCATTGGTGGAACTAATCAGAGCACTGTACAAAGATAGCTGAAGGACAGTGAGAATGAAAAGTGCGGTGGCCAAGTAATAACAAACCTTGGATATGCAAACAACACAACACTGGTGACAGGCAACAGCCATCCGAGGAAGCCGTATCATGGATGATGGAGAGCTATGCTATACTTGAGAGTTTTTTTTTTTCTGTCTGGATTAGATTGCCTGTCTATCAGATTCTTTCAATTTTCTAGTCGTCTCCAGTAACTTTTGAATGAGCTGAAACGAAAATTGACTGCGTTTCATTCAAATAGCAGCAGATACCGCGTTTTTGGTGGTCCGTTTGTGTTCTGGACTGGTTTGATTCTATTTCTCAAGTTCCCATTTTGTTTCTGACACTTTCCTGTAAATTTCAGGTGCTGGTCAACCCTTATTGCGTTGTGTCGAAATAATCACGAAACAAACCTAACTTCGTAGGACTAAGACTGGCAATCTTTCTTTTTTATCTTCTCTCTTGTCGAAGTTGGATTTGTAAAAATTATGGAGATGAAGATATTGAGTCTTCCTTTGAAAGGTTAGTGAGGGAGATGGGAATTATTTGTAGCTGTACAAAGTAGGTTGTGCTTCTTCTCGTTTTTTCTTGGCTAAAAAGTTAACGAGCAGGCGCGATACGTCAATCGATTACAAAAATATGTTATTGTAGCTCATACCCCTAATAATTTTTTTTTTTTTTAAATGTTTTCTTTCCAACACACGGAACAGACCTATCGGGCTGGCCTGCCACCTTTAAAAGCGATATCAAATCGAACCGATAAAAACGGACGCCGTCTACATGCCTCGCACAGTTTTATTATGATGAATCATGAATAATTTAATCTTCCGTATTGTCCTTATGTAGGCTATGTAGTATGTACTCGACTCATCGCTACGTGTATTAAATGGCAAGAACGCGTACATTTTGCTCGTATTGTCGTTCACATCATGGTCCTGTATTGTACGCAATGCTCGTCTTCCAGTGGCGGCTCGTGCAGGAGGTTCAAGGTGCATTGAACCGCCTGAAAAATATCCGCTAACAAATTTTTATTCAATTTTATCAATTATTTTTTTCAAATATTCATAATTCCAATATCATGAATAAGAAAAATAAAAAGAACAAATTATTGCAAGAGGAAAAATGAAAGAGGTACACATACAACACATTAACTTGTTTAAATGCAAAGCGCGTACCGCGCCGACCCACCAGAGGGTTCAATCTCGAGGCAGAACCGATGCGTACGGGTGAAGTGAGGGAAGCGGGCAGGAGCATAATATGCACGTATAACGTTGAGGAATCGCCAATGCAGTGGGTTAGCGATTTTCGGTCTTGTTTGCATCGGAAGCAACCTAACTGCTGGGTTTTTCTTTGTTATCTTTTATCACTTGACGTTTATCTAACTGATTGATGTGAATTGGTCGAAAACTGTAATTATTATAAAATTATTATGAAATATAATGATTTATTCTGTTTGTTGAATTCTTCATTTAAATTTGTGAAAAGCAAGAGTGTTATCGAAGGTATAAAGTTGATAGGTACATTTTCTCCACATTTTGAGTTACACTCTCGTTGAACCGCCAGTCAAAATACTCACAAGCCGCCACTGTCGTCTTCCTTTTTATTTAAATTAATCGACGACACTCGTAATATCAACGTCACGTTATTGTGCACAAGCACACTTATGAGTTACAATCATGTGCTTGCATTTAGTAGAAAGAGAGAATGTAATCGTGCGAGAAGAATATGTGGGTTTCTGAACGAAAAGATCGGATACGATAATAATTTGTATAAGACGTGGCTGTTAGTATCCATTCCAATGCCCCGAATGTATGAACGAGTGACGTGTTTGCTCGCGAAAAGTGTTCAATTGTTTTTTTATTATACCAGTCGATCATATTTTTGAAAGACTTTGTTAAAGATTATTCATTCTTAAATGAAACTGATCAACAGAATGTCTCTTAATCAAGTAATTCAAGTGAATGAAGTAAGAGTCCAGTGAACTTACCGACTGAAGAACTTTACGTGAAACTACTCTGCAGAATCAGCATGCGCCGACTCCAAACCAACGTCAGCTTTGACATCGAATTGACCGGTTCCTTCGACCCGAAATCGAGTCGGAATCGATATTTTGTTCCTACCGATCATTTTCAACTACAAATTTAGATCAAGGCCGAATGAACACATCGACATCCACATAGCGTCGATTCGCCCTTCAAGCATAATTGAGATTTTACCGAATTCCCTTGTGGAAAAGTGAGGTATTACGTACACCTGTCCGTTCAGGTTTCCTTCAGTTTATTTATTTTATTTTTGTCCGCCGAACTCCTCCAAAACTATCCGATGGATGATAAACAAGAAACTTTCGTTCACTCACGTAACAATAACTTTATCTTCATAAAACGGAGCGATCACGGTTTCGATGCCGACGGCGGCTCATCTTCGGGCGGGCTGAGCAGTATGCGAAAAAATTCGAGAAAAAAGAGATCATACGATAATAATATAAAGCTCATGCATTGACATGAGGATCATTACTTAACATGAAACGAATGAATGGATTAAAAAATACATACTCTGACTCATTTAGTACATTTTTACAATTCTTATTATAGATGGACGATAACGTATAAAATTCTTTTCTAGATTGTTCATTTTTGATCCTTATTCGCAGTAGTGGAGCGGGGAAGCGACGACTCCATCGAATGTGTGGTTCTTCTGTTTACAATGCTTGGCCACAGCGGAAGGAGAGTCGATAGATACACTTTTAGTAGGACCTAGAAGATTATTGTAATCGCGCTGGTGCTTAATTGTTCTTCCAGATTAGCCTATATTATAGATATCACCGCACGGACATTTTAGTTGGTTTCGTTGTTATTCTCGACTTGAGAGTAATTTCCGTGTCTTCCGTGACACTGTAGGAGAAGTCTATGGTGAATTTTGCTTGTGAAGTGAGTCACTCAATTGAGCCTGTCTGTGAGAAATTTATGTCGAGAGTATACTCGATCTGATCAATGTTTTCATTTCACTGTGGTCTTGGCCTTCGCACTCGTTGGGTGTCATATTAAAATAGCGGTATCTCTGTCGCTCTCTATTAGCTGAAGCGCGTCATTATCGGAAAGGGCAGAGTTCGAAGCATTACGTCATCTTGCAACTGTCACTAGGTATATCAGTCGCGAACGATGAAGAAGTCATGAATCATTTATTAATTGTGCGAATTTATCGAGTTAAGTGTACCGTACGTGGTATAGTAGAGCACATTTCATTTATTCGTACGTACGACGACGATCATACGTAAACTTACGAATGGGGGGGCTTCTGATGATACAAAGCGACATTGACGAAAGTTCGTAACCTGACGCTATGTTGTAATCTCTATGGAAAAGATGACGTTGACGAAATTAGAAACAGGGAAGAAAAACTAATTTGAGACGTATAAACGAAAAAGGCTTACGCAAATATTTACGCAATTTATTGTACACTCGAACGATACACTCATGAATAGGAGTGTTTTTTTCTTCTTGTTTTCATTGCGTACTATCCTGCTCTCGTCGCGCTACTTTCTTTACGTTCTTCCACGGAGAAGATGCACGTTGTTCGTTACCTCAAAATGATTACGAGGGTGAACTCCCGATCGTGAAAATATTTTACAGCAAAGTTAAAATTTTATGAAAAAGCGATAGTTGAATTTCTTCGATTCTAACCTAACTCTGCAATTGAGATCCATTGAGAGCCGCGTATTAAAAAAATTGCAATGAAGTGACTTTTAGTGTGCCGCTATTATACCTCACTCTTGCTCGTAAAATAAATTATATTATAGGCTACGGGTTGACTTCGAAAAAGAGCGAGTATGAAAAATAGTGTAAAGGATTCCGTTTATCGTTCATTATTCGTGTGTAATCGTACGTATTTTATTAGTAATGTGCCCAAAGCGAGCGTGAATCATCAATTCGACTAGGTGTTTAGTCTCGTTCGTGAATTGAGCCACTATGCGCTGCACTGTATTGCTGGTGAGTCTCCAGTTTCAGTCCGTGTAAAATCCCCAGTAAATGAGCTCGTGAGTCAACCTTCTTTGACGTGTCGCTCGTATCATTGGAACGCGAGTCGTGAAAACGGAAAGAAAACCTGTTCGTTCCATTTTCCTCGAATAGAGGAGAAGAAGAGAACAAAAAATTTGCGGATGAACTGACAAATTCTTCTTATTTCAGTCTCTACATTTTGGCTACGCCGCGTAATCGTTTGTCCCAAATTGTGCAATCGTGTACCTATTGGTTTTTGTGTCATATTGTGTCGTTATTGTTTATCTGTTTGAAATCGGATCATTTGACTATCTTGATGCGAGTTTGATGTGCTAAATGTTTTCCTCGTCATCGAATTTCATCATGATCGATCGTCTTCAATTGAGATTCTCGTTCCGTTTGCTGAAGCGTAAAATCAATCAGGATGCTCTATCGGGTATGGTGGTATGATCGTGTCGTTATAGACGTAAAACTGATACTAAAACTTTCGAAAAATTGTCTGTTGCCTTCGACGGTCTCATGTTCATCACCTAAATCCTCCTTAGACAGCCCTGGGAGGAGGTTTACTTTAAAAAATCTTGTTTTTTTGTTTGTGATCCATTTTTATACCAAAAGAATATTATTCTGTAAGTATAGTATCTGAAAACTATATAAAGAATGATATATCCTAGATTGGAAATGAAGAGGTGCTTTGTACAAAATATTCTAGTTGAGTATTGTCAAATGTATGACGTACCCTAAACTGATTCGTATTCAGCATTATTTCGGAAAGTGTATAACGATGATCAAAGTTGCGAGAGAGAGATTTGGTATCACGCAATGCAGTGCAGAATTATCGAAAATAAAAATCGAATTTCAAGGAAAACGGTAAAATTGGTGCAAGATTGAAACGTAGTACTAATGTAAAACACTCCGATTTATGAATAAGAAGTCTGAGTGTTCATAAACAGAGTTAATTGAGAACCATAAGAAACCTTTTCTATATGAAATTTTTGTTGAGAAGAGTGTAATTTCATCATTTGGCTTTATCGTATTTTGTAAACATTGCACTCAAGAATCTTTTTTTTTTTTTTTCGCACTAGTTGTTTAATAGGCCTATACTATTTTCTACGCCGCGAAGCTTTTTGGGAATTCTATAGTGTTTTTGTAATTATCGCGTGGTTGTCAAATTTCTCGTACTTTTCTTTTGTGTGCGAGGAATTACTCAATCCTCTGTGAAGAATATTTTTTCTCCATCATTTGGGGATTCTTCATGCTTAATGATCGCAATGGTGTAAAAAATTACCCAACGAACGATCAATCGATTACTCGCATTTCTATTTTCTCCCCTGTCGCAGGATTCTTATGTAGCTCATGAATCTTGCTCACTCCTTTCTCTCTCTCTTTCTCTCTTGATCTACCATCACTCTTTTTTGCTGTCTCATCAACGCTATCCCGGTTCAAAATTTGCTTTTTGAATTAAATAGTTTTGGAGTCTTAGACTATTACGAAACGTGATTCCGTTGCAACATTGAAAGCGACTTTAGTCTTTTCGGTCTTTAAACTCATCATCTCGTCGCACCTGTTACCGACTGTAAAAAGACAAACCTTAAGGATTGATAAATACTTTACGACGATCTTGTGAAAACTTCGACCCTCTTTGCTTTGCGCTGCCTTCTTCCTTCCAAACTATATTTTATACAGACTTCTTCCGATGAACGATCGAAAAACTTGAATTTTCATCTCTGTTGTAGCTTAGTAGGACTTCTAGTGTCGATGCATTGTGTTACCAAACTCCAATCCAGACGCGATTCCTATAATTAAGACCTATACGTACCGTTGACGGCGCGTATAATAAAAGTTCTTGCAAACTTGTCGATAGATTTGTTCTTTTCTTTTCAGGTTCATCCTTTCACTAATTCTGATGATAAATTGATTTGACGAACTGTCGGCTTGTGAAGTATTGGGGGGGGGGGGAAGAAAAGAGTATGTAATTAATATTATACTTCCCCAATTTAGACGATTTTTTCAGCTGTATATCGTTTTTTTTTTTCTTCAGTATCGGGCGTACCAGTGTACGGCAAAGGTGACGGTGACTTCGACGCATAACCATTTTGTGTATTACCTAACTTCGTTTCCGACGTTTTCCTTCCCCACCTTTTTCAAAATTTTTATTCGTCGTTCGTTTGTTTGTTTGTTTAGGTGGTCATAAAGAGTTCCATAATCGCCACAATGATTTTTGCGAGAACACATTGTTACCACCACCGAGTGGTGGTTTGTATACAACTTTAGTTGATGACTCGTTGCTAATGACGTCCGATGACAAGAGGAGTTCAGCACAGTTACGCGTGCCCGGAGACGGTGACAGCAACTGGATGTTGGATGAGCAACAACGATTGTATAAGATTGGCGTCGAGGATCTAGAGTCCCATCCCACCTCAAGAGTGTTACCTTACCTTTACCTGGGAAATGCCAAAGATGCGACCGATTTCGGTGCGCTGCAGCGATTGGGCATCAATCGTGTGCTGAACGTAACCTCGCAGATACCTGGTTACCATGAGAAAAGTGGTATCGTCTACAAACAACTGCCAGCAACTGATTCCAGTCACCAAAATTTGAAACAATACTTCGAACAAGCTTTCGACTTTATCGGTGAGTACATACATTTTCGTTGATATGTATGCTCCTCCGTTGAAAATCATGATATGACCATTTTTAAAAGTAGAACTCCTTCATCCTACTCGAGTTTCCAAATGCAACTGTCTTGCCACAAGTTCACCCGAGTAAATATTTCAAGATCCCCTACAATTATGAACTACGATTTTCAAATTAGAAGTCAGTGTGCAACCCCTATGACGTGACCTTGACTAAACTGCAACACCGCAGAGCACAGATCACTTTACACGATACTGTAAACGAGGGAAGCACTCTTCATCTGATAGACTAGCTCTAATTAGCCGTATGTTGATTGTAGGCCTACATCTTATATCGTACTAACTGTGGAGGAGTTCGTACGCGTCTTCTCAAGAAAACATCGAATCGTTTCTCGTTTCGTTTACTTCCCTTAACGCTCGTCTTCAGTCATGTTTTGTGAAGCTGAAGGCTCGTGGTGAGATGTACAAGGTTCCCGGCACAAACTCTCGGTCTCCTTATTATTCTAGATATATTCATAACCATAAGGTCTTTAAAGAGGAGGCGAACAGCTACGCAGTGTTGAAGATTGTTCCGTAGAAAACATATTGAACCCCTCTTTCCTCCTTGTATAAATGTTACCTTGCGTGGAATTTACTCGCGGGCGTCCGTGCCTTGACTTTTTGTAAAAATTTTGCAGGCGCTCGCACTTGCAAAAAAATTTTACTCGAACGAGCGATGGGCGCGGGCGGCACCCGCGTGTGTCTTCGTGCCTACCCGCTCCCGTGCGTGGGTGCTCAGGTACGTATCTGTGTGTATACCCGCGTGCGTATCAACGTCCCCTGACTGACGAAAGGTACTGCCCGTCAACCTCATGAGATGCCCGCGGGCACCCATTATTACAGGAGCGAGTGCTAGTGTACGTTTGTATGAGGGCATAATTATAGATTTTTGGCAATCCTTACTTTTTACCCGCCGCGCCGGTGAAAGAAAATCTTCTTCGTGGGTGTGGGTGAGGGTTCGTCAGCCTTGCTCATAGACCCAAAAATCCATTCCTAAAATAACCATCTACAAAAATGAACTCGTTGTAATAGGACTGTTTTCCTATGACATCACATATCGATACTCATTCGATAGTATCGCAAAATATCGCAAACAGATGAGGTTTCTATCGAATAACTGTAGCAAAACTACCCAACGTTGCTCCAACTGACTTGTTGACTCCCATATGAATAACATTGGGAGCAAAGATCATTACATAAATAATTCAAAATTAGAAATAAATAAGAAATCAGAGATATATATATTTGAAATCTATTATGTTCTCAGCGTCTTTTCATCAACTTGTCGTATTCAAGAAATTCCTTATTTTTAATTAGGAACACGTTGATCTTAGCTCACTGTGTTATTCTTACGAGAGTCAACATGCCAGCTGGAGCAAAGCTCTTAAGCAACTCAAAGCCTGCTTGCGTTTATTTGCTGATTGACGTCACAGAAAACTGGGCTATCTCGAATCAATACTTTGCACCTGTGCGCATATAACATAGACTTCTGGTAATGATTCCTGTTTGGAATAACTAGGATCTCCTGCAAATGGAGGCGTACCTGTCATCTTGCCACATCAAGTCAACCCTTTACCTCCTCATGCATCCTTGTTAAAAAAAACTTTCTGTAATAACGGCATTTATTTGTTTTTTGGTGTGTTTCTTGATCAAATCTATATGATCTACAGTTTTAATAAGATATTTTGGCGTAAAAATAGGTATTTATGTGGAGATTTTTTGCCAATATCATGAGGAGTTCAGGTAGTATTTAGAGATCTGTATTATTTTCTTTTGCAATCGAGAAGTACATCATCACGGTTGAAAATCAGTCATTAATTTTTTCTTACCCCACGAGCAACAGACGAGACGCATCAATTCTAGTATCTGACCGCAGGGTATTAAATCACTTTATTTCATAATCATAATAAGTATACCTCTCTTCTCTTCGATTTAGGGTTGTTTTCTTTTACGTTGTCGCTAACTTGTATTATACTTTTCTCATGGTATGGCGATCAGAGAGTTCCATGCACGTTTTCAAAACGTTCTCGAGATCGATGGTCAAAGTAATTGAGTTTTTATTTCTAAAACATATAAGCGTCAGTACAGTTTTTACAACACTATCATGAAAGAATATCATATGGAAGTACGTAAGTATCGAATAGCAGTGTTGGCAATATGACTCAACCGCTGACGATGTTGAGGTATGAGGGAAGAAGACGAGAAGAGCACGCACAACGCGGCGTATTCGCTCTATAGGAAGATGACTAAATAGTACAATCGACCTCTGGTTTACCTTGCTAGGTCGCATTTATATTATAAACAACTACGTCGCACCGTGAACATGAACTAGCTACGTACTACCCCTAGAACCTAGAACTCTTATTAAAGTATTATTCATACATTTCACGTAGAAATATTATAACTTACGGAATGCAAAACTTTTTTTTACAATGAGGAAACGTGTTGGCCGGCGTGTGCTGTTGTCTTACTCAGAGGCTGTTGTTCGACAAGAAATACGAGCAAGCTCAAGATAGCTTTCATTTTAAATTTTGGTTTGACTTGCGAGAATGTGTTGGTGAAAAGATGAAGAATATATGTATAATTACAAAATAGGCTAGGACCGAGAGATCTTTCGTGGGTGGTGTCGACCTTTTTGAGATGATGTCATTTTTATGGGTTATCGCTTGGTAAATTTTGTATTCCATTTTATCTCCTCTTAGTTTTGGGGTCAGATTCATGCAGTAAATATTCTTCTCGTTCTGGATGTCATGCTCGGTCCGCGTAGCTAGTTCTCCTTCCAGAATTTGGCTTGTATTGTGATGGGTTGCAGTTGATCAGTAGGAGTATTGATGGTGGAGTTTCACCTGTAGACTCATAGGTTGTTCATTTGTAGCCGTATTTAAGGTAACAATATTTCCAAGAATTAGGGAATCAAAAAAATTCATCTGGTTGAATTTCTTTTGTAGAATTTTGTGAAGAGTCGAGGAAAATTAATTCTCTCACCGGTCCGGTAACCAAAAAAACTGGGAATAATTTTTATACAATTTTTATTTCTACGAGTATGAATCACCGCGTACTTATGTACCCACTAAAAGTTGAAAACGCTTACGGTAAAATATTATCATTATTATGAACTGTAATCATTTAGGGCCCGTTTTACAATACAGAGTTATAGAGAGCTTTCGATACTTGTGTTGTAATATACTATTTCGTAATCTTGGAATCTTCTGGGTTTTCATTCTTCAAATTGTCAGATAGTCGCCATTTCTTTCTTAGATCCTCAGCATTAATTAATGTAATAAGATTTACCAAACTTCAGTTCTTTGGTCTATTTTTCTGTCATATTCCATTATCAATCTTCACGTCTGTTGATTATGCGTTGCCGTCCCTTTTGTATCGGGTTTTCCACTTGTTTGTTTTCCAAAAGCTTTCTACAGCAACTTTTCTAACCGCTGAGCTACGAGGGCGATAGCGAAAGGTCTCGGGTTCGGATCCCGACGACGTGATTTAAATTTTTTACTGGAGTTTTTCATTTACCAACAACCTCCCTCCTGTAATATTACCCCCGCGCGTAATTATCGTGTCTTTTGATTACTTAGATGTTTCAATAATTATGGTATCATTTTTTTTACCCTTTCTCTTGTCTTTACAGAGGATGCTCGGAAGAACAACTGCACGGTATTGGTACATTGTCAGGCGGGTATTTCGCGTTCACCGACTATCGTTATCGCTTACGTAATGAAGCATAAGCGGTTAACTATGGGCGAGGCATACAAACTTGTGAAAAACGCGCGTTCCATCATCTCTCCGAATCTGAATTTTATGGGCCAGCTTCTTGAGCTGGAACAAGGACTCATTTCGTCGAATGTGTTGAAACACACGTCGGAGAATGCAATATCCGCTACCGAACAGATTCCAACATCCTTATCCGGTTGCCAGAATCTGTCTACCTCCACCACTGGAGAGCGCTCATCATGTCGATGGTCGTTGCAGACGAGCGAAGATGTTTCCGAAATTTCCTCTTCTAGTTGTAGTATCTAAGTTCTTACATTGAAATTACGATATTGTCTGACCTTCTTATGTTTCCTTCCTTTTTCACCCTTTTCGTGTGTATCGTTCTTCTATTCCTTTTTTCTCTGTCATCTTTTGTTACGCATATTTCAATATTATTTATTTGCAATTTTTTTTTCTTCTTCTCCCAGGACTAAATTATAATGATTTTTTTTTGGTCACTCGCGCGTTTCTTTTTCAGCGTTACCATTTTACTCTGTATCGTAATACACTGTATAACTTTTTTATATGTGTTCCTAATATTATTTATTATTATTTTTCATTATCATCATCATTATTACTTTTGTTTTTTTTTTTTTGAGAAGTAAAATCGAAAAAAGTAGTGCTAGTTGTTGGCTCAATAATTGATGAATACACTAGTGCGCTTCATTTATTGTTGAATTGTTGAAAAAAAAAGAGTTCTCTTTCATCGTTTATATCGTATTAGGTAGAAATACTACCTACGTTGTCATGTAAATTCTTCATGTTTTTTTTTTTTTTTTTTTTTTTTTCTTTAATTAGAACAGCAGGCAGGTTTGCTAGCTTTGTTCGAGTACTCAGAGAATTATCGATCCTTATTTTGAACTATGAGAATATTTGAAAAGTGAGCTCGTGATCATCCTTCGAAGAAAAATTCGTCGCCTCTCTGTTCGTGCAATATATACAACGATAAGTACCGGTAGTTTTAGCTGAGCTCCTCCCGAATAAGATTTTGTTCGCATTTTTCCTATACTTTCAAGTGATTTGTTGATTGATCCGTTCCTCTACGTTACGGCTCATCTTAAGTGAGATAGAATTATCGAGTCGCGATGATGAATTTATTAATTTAATTTACACACCGTATGAAAACGAAATAAAAGTACAGACAGAACTAGCTTCCGGCACAACAGCCGTTTTCCAAGCATCAGACACAAATATATCATCTCCTCGATGATTTATCATATATTATTATTTGTTCTTCACTAAAGTATAATTATCATGTATTCATTTTGTAAACACCTTGTAAAATTGAATATGATGGTGGCCGGATTCGAAAAGGAGAAAATTCTAAGAATGTACTTTTAATTCTCCATGACATTCAACTTTCAGAGACATAGATACGATTTTCGCGATTTTTTGTTCAACATCATATTTTCATCAGGGTTTTTCAATAAAAAATCATTATGATTTTATTATGAAGACAAATTCCGCACGGATAAATTTCAAATGACCCCTGTTATTTATCCATAGGAGCAAAAACTGTTGAAAATTAATCCCAAGTTGTGTAGTTTCTGTTATCGCAATATAAAATTCTAGTTTTCTGTTTGGTGAATAGTTGAGTATATTTCATATGAGATCAGCAAAATGGCGTCATGTTCATGTGGACAGTAAGGTAACGGTTTCATGACAGCAGGAGTCGGGACGTTTCCCTACTGCCTTCATAAACACGTCGCCATTCTGCTAATCTTATACGAGTTTCACTATATTATTGTACTCGAGTTCGTTACCTTACGCACTGATCGAAAATTGTGTAGTACCACGTGTTTGTATTATCATACTATAAATAATGTGACAAGCTAAGTCAACAACTTTACAATGCGACCATTTTTATTTTATTGATTTGTGTAAGATATTACAATAAGTCGTTACCGCGGTGACAATTCAAAATATAAATGACACGTTTATTTTGTTGATAATTTCGCTGTTTTGAATTAGGTCAGAGCTTCATCGGCCCATCCACAATCCCCATCATCTTCGGAGTTGACCATAGCTGCAGATAGTAACTTTTGTATGTTACGTTCTTCGTCTGTTTTGAAAATATAACCGTTTGCTTTGTCGACCGCCTTCATCAAGGCTAGTAGGTACTTCTTGTTTGAGCGTTGGAGAATCATGAAATGAACCAAACTATAATCTTCAATAAACGAAGCGAGTTCTTTATTCAGTTTGTGGTACCTGCGAAGTAGAAACGGAGAAGAATTTATGAGAGTGAGAAATAAAAATTCATTACGACCTCTCCCCCTTAGCATTACATCAACTAATCTCTTTTTATAAATGATTTCACCTACGTTGTTTAGAAATAAATTCAAGGTCTTAACGGGGCAAAGCTATGACGAACGAATAGAGGAGTCAATAGAATACGATTTTCATTGAGCCAAACAGTCAATACCCTGGCTTCACAGAAGCTGAAAACAAATGAACTACTGAAATCTTACAAGAGATTGCACGTGTTCGCAAAGTAATTTTTTATTAAATTATACTCATCGTGGCGGGTGAGCTATAAAAGAGTGATGCGCTCCGCCAAAAAAAAAACACAAGTCACCATGCTGAGAACTCCCCCGTATAAAACTGGCTTTCATGTGAGGTTCATTATGAACAAAAAATTTTGTTTATTATCTTTGATTAAAAACTAGGATCATAGAAATTGATGATGACAGTCTGAAGTTTGCTTCATCATTTTCTAGTGTAACATGGGCCTAATTCGACGGCCAATTTTATAGTGGGAGCTTCCACCATGAGGACTTGTGGTCCCTTTTTGCAGAGCGCATCACTGTAAAATTGGAGTCTCAAAGCCTGTTAATGTTTTCGCCCTGAGTTTCTCTCAGCTTCCAACCTTCACATCGATTCTGACATGCTCAACGTGCCCAAATGATATTTCCTTCTACCCCCTCACGCCAATGCACAAATGTGTCCCGAATTGTATTTTTTTTTTTTACAAATATCGCTTTTAGAACAAAATGACTGATCACTTGAATAATGACCAAGCCGAAAGTGTTCAAAATTCAAAAATGAGATCATAGATTACAACGAGATTGATGAAATATGACAAGATTGAGGAGGACGACTTGGAAAAATGTCGACTCTTGACCCATAATAAACATAGGAGAGAGACTTGGACAAATTTCGATTCCAATATATGATTGAAAAGGACTCAGAAAAATTTCAACTCTCGACCCATAATATTGGAGCCGAAATTTTTCCAAGTCGCTCAAGAGTCGAAATTTTTTCAAGTTTTTGATTGGGGTCCGAAAAACTCTCCGCTGAAACAGGTTCCCTGTTAAAATAACACTCTTAAAATAAGGAACTCACTTAGAAAAGGAGCGATCTTCATCTAACGTATCCACCAGGTAGGATAACTTCAACACGTTTGTGTAGTAGTTCGGTTGAAAAAGTAATTTATCGTTGAATTTCTTCATGAGATCAATTTTTGAGAGTACGTTTACATGAGGTAATGCCAAATTTAACATGGTAATTAGCGCTAATAATAGGGTTGATATGAATTTACCTGTAGAATAGTAAAATGAGATGAATTCGTGTAACACGGAAAAAATCCCTCTTCATCGCCCCGTACTTACCAGCATCACTACAATAATGAGCGTCTATCAGATGAACACAACAAAGCCTGAAATCTATCTTCTCAAATTCTTGAACAATTTTCCTGAAGGCATCATTACATGTATAAAGTTCGACCTGGAAGAATGATTGTAATGAAATGAGAATTGAAAAGTCCATCAAGATGAAATATTCTACCGAATTCATCAAACCATGCATTTTGAAATAAGAAGTGAACCCTGCATGAAAGTACAGATTACTGGTATTGACCAACTGAAAGTATTTGTTTTAAATTTCTGGAATTAATAGAAGATGAGAATTTTCTCAGTTTTAGGTACGTTCAACTCCAGAATCGGAATAATCTTGTAGACTCCTTTTCGTGAATTGTCTCGCGGCTTCAAAGAACCCAAAGCTACGAGGGAGACATTGGAATGATTCGCGATGTTGAAGAAATAAAAATTGATCAGGACACCACATGAATGATTTTGTTCCCGTTACAAATGGGTGCATCCGTTCGAGATGAGTTCCTTTTTTTCGAATTCTTGTTTGCAGCAGATTCTGCTGTTTCATCTATCCTAATATCTTTTACATTAGTTCTATGAATAATTCTTCCAACTCTACAATGTTGTCCTCAAATTTGATAGTATGATCTGTTGATTAAATCGCTACGCTTTATTTTGATAGCAAATGGACTTGTTTACCTGCCCAGGACAATCGATAAGGTAGTAATACTCGGGTCCTTGTTTTTTGATTTTTTCGAAAATGGTTTCAATGCACTCAAGCAAAAATTCCATTGCGAAAAGTGTTGCTCCATTTGGGCCGAGATTTTGGTACTGCATAATTTCATCCGTTCGAACAAATTCGTTAATATCTATAAACGACGTATAAGGTAAAACTTCGTTTGCTGGATCTGTAAAGGAATCTTGATTATTTAACAAGTCTTAATTACAACTAATATTTTCAAATCAAACTAAGAAAGTTAAAAACTTGATTACCGAAATTCACGATTAACACTTTTCGTCCAGTTTCTTCCATCGTTTTTTGCATTTCAAGACAATACGTGGACTTACCACTTCCTGGAGGGCCGATGACTAACTGTCCGAAGAACATGTTATTCTATGGAAATTCAAGAAATATCTTTATACATTCCATTACACACCCCTCGGACATAGAAAACAGTGAAAATACTTGCTTTTGGATAATTTGAGCGAGTGCTCTCACTGTACGCGGTGAGTATGATTTCAAGTTTACAATAAAAATGATTGATTTGTTTGAGTAGATTCTTTCCGCCAGTATTCTCACAAGTAGATGACAATCATAGCGATCTTTTCCAAACAGAGTTCTGTAACGAAAAAATGAACAGAATGGACCGAAATATGATGAAATGAAAATATGAAATTTGAAACAGAAAAATAATAAGTTCTCTTCGTAGGTACGCGGGGATTTCATTGTAAGGAAGTCTGTGCTGCTTTATCCTCAGTCTAGTTCATATCGCGCCTGACGATGGTTTGCCAGTCAATCTAAAACCGGTAGCGTTCCTATTAAAACTATCAACTCTTACGCGTGTGTTGTTACTTACTTCCTTACAATGAAACAGAAAAGTTGTACGTGGATTCAATCACTTAATTCAGATTAAGGCAAAATTGATTAGCTCACCGAATATGGTAGACATTTTCCAGATTGGCAGTAGGTTGAAATATTTCTCTGTCAACACGTATGACAGAGCCAAATTTTCCAGTTTGAGTAATTACAATGACTGTTTTATTCCTGTGAGCATCAAGGCATCAAATTTGAATCAAGCAACGTAACTTTTCTGAAGAGATGGTCGTGTACTTACTCGTACTCTCTATACACAATATCGGTATGAATACCATCTAATTTTGCAGCGTGTATTTTTATAACCATATTGGTTCCTCAAACTTTCACATTAATAAAATTCGGCATTGCGGGCTGATACGACAGTTTAAGATAACAGTTCGACTACAACACCCCTTTTGCATGGACCGTGACTGGAGCACCTCGTGACTACTATGACTCCCAGTTGGGCCCCAATACGACCAACGTCATGTTTTTTTGTCACCTCTTTATCACGCTTAACGAGCGGTCGGAGGGTGTCGACAGGGGTGATATGGACTATGGAGTGATAAAAATTTTTTGTCATTGGTCATAATTGGTCGCCGTTTATACGGTTGAAAGTGTGATGTTCCATGGCCGTCTCCAGGCCGTCTCTAAGAAAGGCCGGAACATGCACAGAACGGCAACGCTGTGAGAGCAAACATGGGGGAAAGTTCGTTCGCGAACGTGCGCCAGGAACGAACGAACGACCGCGAACGACGAACGAAAATTTCTATGGAACGAACGCGAACTGAACGAACGACTAAAATTTGCGAACGAACGAGATGAACGACTCGTTCGTTGCTTTTTGTGTTCAACTGTAGATGACGCCACTGAGGTGAAAAAAAAATCCCTTTCTCCTGATCGGTATTGCTCCGGAGCCGGCTCATTGTGCTCCGGAGTCGGATCATCGTATTCTGGAGCCGGTTCATTTCGCTCCGGAGCCGATCTTTGTCGTTCCGCAGTTGCATTTCATAGGTTCGCTAAAATCGCAACAAACGGAACGAACGAACGCGAACGAAGGTTTTTTGTTCGTTCGCGAACGCGAACGGAGGCAATCTCATGAAGGAACGCAAACGAACGCGAACGTTTTTTTTTTAGAAGTGAACGGGAACGAACGCGAACGAAATTTTCGCGAACGCCCCCAAGTTTGTGTGAGAGTAGGCCCGCTAGGCCGACTTTTACGGCTCCACTTTTACATAATTATGTGCTAGGCTTTCACACTTTCGGTTTGTTTACTAGTTTTCTTATCTCATCATAGGTGAAGTGTTATCAATAATTTGGTGTTGAAAAATGAGAACGTGTTTTTTTTCGAAAGAATAATGAATTTTGAAAAATAATTGTTGTCGTGCTGAGAATATTATTCGTTTAAAATGTTTATTATAATAATTGGAGCTCCCTCTGGGAGTTCGTGAAAATTACCGCGAGAAATAATCTTAGTGTCTATGCAGCTGGTCTGCCGACGAAAGTCAAAGAAAGATATTTGCAAAAAATTTCTCAGATTAATAATCTAGATCCGTTCTTCAGTACAAACGGTCTTCAATTCAAGAATAATGGATTCCCGAAAGTTTCATTACTTCAGATACGCCATTACTTTGTCTTCCATAAAAGTGCGTACACTCAAGAGCAATTCAATGCTTACAAGTCCCTGGAAAGTTATGTTTTCTATGTCAGTGAGTGGATCACGGACGTTCGGTGTTCGAAAGTTCAAGATAAATTCATTGTTCGTGGGAAAGTAAGTATTATATCTACTGGGTTAAATAATATACCTACTTCTCTAGAAATACAATGTGAATATCTTCATACAGGTATCGCATTCATTCCGTATCAATGAACCAGAAGCGCAAAGTTGGGTGATATGTGCAGCTAATGGTGACGTTTGCTCATGTCATTGTACATGCATCGCAGGGTTAGGTGAAGCCTGCTCTCATGTTCGTGCTTTGTTATTCCATTGCGAAGACTTTGAGAAGAAAAATAGGAGTGTTACTGATGTACCAGCATACTGGGCTCAAGGTCCGAAGAAAGTATTGAATTCGCCGAAGAAAATTTCCGATATCTGTTTCAGAAATGCGAAAAGAATTTTTTGCGATGCCAAAACGAAGAAGAAAAAAGAAATACTGGTCAACGAGAATAATCTTCCTCCCAAAATACACGCGGAAACTTTTCTCCGCGCTGTCACGAATCCTGACTGTGTTGTTCGGAAAGTTATGCCACCGTTCTGCTACGTCAAGATCGAAACTTTCCCGCATGTTTTCACTGGATTGTACGAAGAAAAATATTCTAGATTATCACTTGATGAGTTGATAAATATAGGAAAACGACTTCAATATCGTATGAATGATGATGACATTATAATGATTGAAAAGAAAACTCGTCTTCAAAGTAAAAATCAATCTTGGAGGAAGTATAGAATTGGCCGCATCACAGCTTCAGTAGCATTCAAAGTAAGCCGAGTCCTTACTCCAGGATCCAATGTATCGCTCATTAAACTCATATGTTACGGAACTGAAATCCGTACAAAAGCTACTCTATGGGGTTGCCGTCATGAACAGGATGCGCTTGCGGCTTACTTGCAGATGGAATCGAAAAATCATGTAAATTTACAGGTATGCTAAGATAATGAGTGCGCCATTTGAAATTTCCGTTGCTTTTCTGTGATTAATTTAATTTTTTGTTTGCAGGTTACGTTATGCGGATTCTGTGTACATAAAAAACTTCCCTTTATTGGGGCATCTCCAGATGGAATGAGAACTTGTGACTGCTGCGGTACAGATACTCTGGAGTTGAAATGCTCATACTGCCTTGCAAACGGTGAAAACAATATTCGCAATTTACCCTATCTCGAGGTCATTTGTGGGAAGCTGAAACTCAAGAAGGAACACGATTACTTTTATCAGATTCAATTGCAGATGCTTTGTACTGACACTAAATTTGCAGATTTTTTCATTTGGTCACCTCGCGTGAAAGAAAGTGTGTATCATGTGGAAAGGATTTTAAGAAGTGCTGACGTGTGCGAAACAATTATAAGGCGCTCATATGCTTTTTTCTCTCATTCAATTATGCCCGAGTTATTAGCAAAATATTATACCAATGAACGACAGCGTAAGGAAGATCAGCGAAGACTTCAAGATTCTGAACAGATTCTTCAGAATGCAGTTGATGTGATCAACTTTGTAGCTACCAATGGAGGTAGTACAGTTTAGACTTTTTCCTTCCCTTCACACCTATCGAAGTACGGTCTGCACAAGTTAGCTGAAACTTGAAAACAGTTTCTGAATATTCGAAAACTAGCCCACAAAAATACTCGCTTCTCATCTCGTTTGAAAGTACTCACATTATCTTTTCCATGCAATTAACTAGCGGTATTTTTGACATTATTATTTTGATGCTATGAAAATGTAGTATTCTTGACGTAAAACTAACCTACGTAATAGAAAGTTAAATATTAATACTGAATATTTTCATCGTGACTTTCTCCGTTATCACTTGTACAATAATATTTGTAAATACTTGATTTCATTGAATTTATAATAAATTGGTTTTTAAAATCATACAGAATCTACAATTGAGTCACACAAATTAACAAGTGTGCACGCAACACGTACAACAATACATAATCAATAAGAGCTACACCTTTAAAATTATCCTGCAGCATTGACATCGGAATTGGTCCATTGGTAATTTTGTACTTTTGACGAATAGAGCCTCTTACCCTTTCAACGTGAATTCGAACTGTAGCTATTGCTCTCGTATTCTCCACTTCATAAGGAGTCAACTGTTTCACATTTCTCTTTCGAAAGTCTGGTATAATCAATTTTGCTCCTTTTGCTTTCACTTCATCTTCAATGGTGAAGCCTCGGTCTGCGAGAACAATATCTTCTTCGGCTAATTTATCTAAAAAAGCGCTTTTCTCAGTGATAACTTTGTCCGAAATTCTGCCGCCGTAACCTTGGGATATAAACGAAACAGAACCGACTGGAGTGATGCCAATCGAATATTGAATCGTATTCCTTCCTTTGTAATTTGAAAACGTATAAGCTTTGGCATTCAAGAGACTTGGCCTCTGAGTGGCAATCTCGAAACAATCTATTATCACTCTTACTTTGTCACCGAAATGAGCTATAAATTTATGCGGCATAACAGCCTGTAAACTTTCTCTGTCTGGCCAATAAATAAGTTCTCCAAAGCAGTGATCTAGGCAAATTATCACATGTTTGAAAAGTTTACTGATGGTCGTTCTTCTGACATCGAAGCGGTAACTAAGATCAGTAAAATCTAGATTTAATCGGATCTTCATGAATTACTATCAACAATTTCTGAAAGTTACTTAATTTCTTTATGCGAAAACCACTGAGGAAGTAGTCAATTACAGACAGGATATGCACAAAAAGAGACAGATTTGGAAGGCCTGTATAGTAAGTAAGCTTTTTTGAAGAGGAATCGTATTTTTCAAACAATTGCTTATCCATGCCTTGAATAACGGCATTCGTTTCTAATTTGCTAATATCTTTCCATGATAACTCGGTTTGAGTACCGCATTCTCTTTGAGGTGGCTCACTGCAATGAAGTGATTCGTCATTATTTTCTTCACAAGATATGTTGATTTCGTTTTCTTCGTTGTTTTCTTCTTCTTCAATGACATGAAACAATTTTCATTTTTTCAAACCAGACTGAATAACAACGCCACGATTTGTTGATTGTGGAGTCTGCGGGTCAAATCATAGAAAACCTAATTAGCAACATTCTCTAGAAATAGTAGAGTACTTTCAATGAGTGAATTCTCGATAACGTACGCGTTTTTGAACAACGATTGAAAGATTATCATTTGAACTAAATTCTGGAATGCTGACATGAATGCTAGGAACCCAATCAACATCATTCACTGCTCGAAAATCTGCCGGTTTCCCTGAAAAGAAATAGTTTGATCATTTTCACTGTGTACTATGAGTGCAGAACACATTTGTACAACATCCATTGCAATAGTTACCGTGAACAAAGTGTTTTGAACAGATCTTGCATCGATCTAATGTATCAATATCTGTTATACCTTTCTTGGCCCGCTTAAAACAAACTGATTTGAACCACGCTTCTCTTCGTTTAAGGAGAAGTGAATTGAACTCGTTATTATATCTAGAATTGACTGCGGGAATACTGAAAAATGATAGTTCTATATCTCGATCCGAGCGAGCTTTGCAGCCCCATACGCTACAGTAATACATTCGGATTGCGTATAGTACACAAAGTTGAATCAATAGCAAGTACTAATAAGGAAGAAAATTATTTTAACATCGAGAAAAACAAATCTTGGCAAAATTAAGAGAAAATTTTCATTTCTAAGCAAATTGAGATCAATAATAGTGATAACATTTCACCCATGATGAGATAAGAAAAAAGTAAACAAACCAAAGTGTCCAAGCCTATGCTGCAGGTGGCGATTTACAGAAACTGGATGAGAAGGTTATTGTGTACTTTGACTATTAGAACTTCCTATGGACTGATATAACAAGGCGTCTGCGGGTAGGTAAAATGAAGACGACATGTATGTAGGAGAAGTAAAGGGAATCCGTGGCTAAAAGTGCTGCGGGTTGCGTCGTTCAGGCGTCTTACAGAACGAACATACAGACCAAGGAACTGGATTATGCACGCTGTAACACTTTTAAACACAAGTTTCCCCTCTCACCGCACGATGACGGCTTTGCGGAACGCGTTCGTTGAATCAGTCCATAGGAAGTACTGTATAGTCAAAGATTGTGTATTATTTTTTTGCCATAAGAAGAATGAAGATACACTCATAAAATCAGCTCTATAGTCTGTTCCAAATAAGACTGGGATAATCGAAATGACGTCACTGGACAATTCGACGGCACAAGGGAGGTGAAACGTTCCAATTTAACGGCACAGGGGAGGTGAAACGTAATTTCGATTATCCCGGTCTTATTTGGAACAGACTATAACTCGTTTGATATGAATTTCTATCAAAAAGTGCCGAGAACAAAAATTATAGCTGTCAAAATCTTCTTTCTAAATAACCCCATTTGGAATTTTTTTTCAGAACTTTTTTCATCAACATCACCTTCTTGTCTCAATCCACCAATCAGAGAGCCCGTCGATAGATAGCGCATCACTCGATGTATTTTGCAAATAGTGCTAGTGCCAGTTTTACCAAAAAACGTGACAAGCATTAATCGCCAATTCAACCAAGTAACTGGCCAAATTTGGCCAGTAAATCTCATTAATCGTCAATTTTGATGGTGGTAAAACTAGCCCTTACAGGGGGAAAAAGTGTTTTCCTAATACATGATGTTAAAACGCCGTTTTGATCATGGAATACATGCAGGTAAAATTGATTTTCACCATTGACTAGGAAAGTGTGAAGAAAAAATGAATTAGCCAATAGCGTTTGAGTATCAGCTGACAATGATTTGTTAAAGAACAATTGTTTGTTCAGCGTAGTTTTGTGCAATTGTTTTTGCGTTATTGCTTATCCGTTTCAATTTTGTGTTTTCAAGATTTTAACATCATTTATTAGAAAAACCATCTTTCTAATACAAGGCGGTATCGAAAGGTTTTACGTTTTGTGCAATAGCCCAGTTTTCTGTGACGTCAATCAGCAAATGAACGCTAGCAGGCCTTGAGTTGCTTAAGAGCTTTGCTCCAGCTGGCATGTTGACTCTCGTAAGAATAACACAGTGAGCTAAGATCAATGTGTTCCTAATTAAAAATAAGGAATTTCTTAAATATTGCAAGTTGATGAACAGACGCTGAGAACATAATAGATTTTAAATACATATCTCTGATTTCTTATTTATTTCTAATTTTGAATTATTTATGTAATGATCTTTGCTCCCAATGTTATTCATATGGGAGTCAACAAGTCAGTTGGAGCAACATTGGGTAGTTTTGCTACAGTTATTTGATAGAAACGTAATCTGTTTGCGATATTTCGCAATACTATCGCAATACTATCGAATGAGTATCAATATGTCATGTCATAGGAAAACAGTCCTATTTACTCCACTTGCTACGCTTGTGAAGCAAACTTTTGCACTCAACGTCAAACCTTTCTTTTACCGCCTTGTATAGAAATATACTATTTCCCCATACTTAGTGGTAAATCAGGCGATTCATCAATTGTTTTCAGTAGATAAACTATCTATTTTATTCGCCTGGTGGTCGCGGTGAGGAACTATAAAGATAGGTATTCTTATCACTTGCGCATACCTGTCTTTATAGTTCCTCAGTCGCGGGTCTTAACTCATTGTTTTAGTCGCAGGAGTAGGTAAAACAGCCGTTCACCTACTCCAGGGTTGCCAGGGACCAAGCAGCGCTAGCGTAAATTTTTTGAATTTTTAAAATTGTTTGAATATATTACCATTTGAAAGGAAATTTTCCGCTCTTCAATTTTGTTCATTACAAGTACACGTCTAAATTTATTATTTGCGGAGATATTTAGAGAAAACTAAAAAATCACCTTTAGTTTTGAGCCATGATCACCGTTTGCTTATCAGTATTTTCTATGTATTTTACACAGGCGACGCTAGCAAATCTACAATATGCCCGGTCCAAATCAAATGCCGTTACACCTTCTAGCTAATCCCTTTCTGTCTTCCACAAGCCTTCAAGTATTAAAAAAAATATTGTATTATACACGGTCTGAAACCTTGTTATGTTTTAGTCCACTTGTCCATTTTACATCACTTGCTTTCAGCTTGTTTTGTAAAAATTTTGACTTGTGACTAAAACACTCGGTTTACGACCTTGTATAATAAATAACTATTTTTTGAGAAGCTGAACATCAGAAGCCATAAAGCCAGATAACTTTGGGAAACAAGCTGAAACTTGTTTTATTTGCAGTAATGGGCAATAGTCAATAGTCTCATGCTATTGATAGTCCCAATAGTATTTCCCATGTACTATCTGAACTATCGATAGTCCTGATAGTTTTTTCTGAATTTATTGATAGTTTGAATGAAAAATGTCGATTAGGAGAAAAGTACCTGTGCTACTTGTGAGATAGATACTTTTCTCCCAATCGTTATTTATTTGGAAAATCCTATCAAAGAATGTATTCTAGTACATTACCAGATGTTGGATGCGACTTGGAAATACCTCAAAAATGTGGCCCCCACACCTGAAAAGCACATATCTGCTCAAAAGTGAATGGTGAACAATTGGCTATTTGACATTCCAGTTCCTATCTCTTTCTTTCAAATGTGGTATCAGTAAATTCCCACCAATTTTGTGATTTTAATAAAAAAAAAAAAAAAAAAAATTTGAAACATCAAATATTATTGGTTTTTTACAAAACCATTGACTGTATGTGTACCAGACAAATACTCGCATTGTTAAAAAAGTTGTCACTTCAATGGATACTGACACCAGAGTGTGCTGCGTGTTACAACGTTGGTGTAAGAGAGAGGGAAATACGTTTTGTCTCTTTCACTCTGCTGGTTAACACACAGCACACTCTGGTGTCAGTATCCATGAAAGTGACAACTTTTTTAACAATGCAAGTATTTGTCTGGTACATGTGTGTATTTGGACCATGTATTTGGACTGTATGTGTATTTGGACCGGGCATATTGTAGATTCGCTAGCGTCGCCTGTGTAAAATACATAGATAATACTGATAAGCAAACGGTGATCAAACGCCAAATGGTGATCATGGCTTGCAACTAAAAGTGATTTTTTAGTTTTCCCTAAATATCTCCGCAAATATCCAAATAATGAATTTAGATGTGTACTTGCATAGATATATAACTTGACTACCTAGATATCAGACTCGCCATTTAACCTTTGACTATATATTATGTGGACTGCGCTAACGTCTGTAGAACAACCAAAAAGAGCGTCCACAGAACTGATAAACCAGACGGAAAAACCACAACCATTTAAAATACACTTGTCGCACCTTTCCTCCTCGCCGCAATTGTGATGTGTACCGCTCGCGGCTCATCCACTTCCCTCACTGTAGATATTGAACCGTAGTTTTTAATGCTTAGCGCAGTCCACATAATAGCCTATATGTGACTCCCTGGACAGAAACCCAGTTAAGCGTTATCAGTAACGCATGCTTTTCATATATGGTGATTGATAACGGCTTGCCCGGGTTTCTGTCCGCCGAGTCACATATAGTTAAAGCATTCAACGCGTGTTAAATTTTTGTGATAGGCGGTTGCATACGCATTTGCCTGAGTGTGGGCAGAAAGTGAAATTCCCATAAGATCCTGTACAACTTTGAGCTCAAATAACTAAATAAAAATTGATTCTATTAGGCTGGAATTTTCACATACAGTAGATTTTTTTGTAACATTCTCAATTGATAGGGAAAAGTATTTAGCTATTTCAAATTATTTGAAATATACCTGCCATAAGACGCGTGTTGAATGGTAGTGTACCCTGCACCGCTCTCACGTAATGCTAGAGCCAAGTGAGGACATGCGCCACCATATTTAGTTGGTACAGCATGAACTGAACTTCCCTATTCCTGCTTTACTGATAAATTGTTATCAGTAATAGGGAAGTTCATGCTGTAATGACTAAATATGGCGGCGCATGTCCTCACTCGTTATTATAGGGCTCTAGTAATGCTTGCGCCTGCGACGCTCACAGATATTTTGACAAGTGCATGAGTCTGATATCTAGGTATTTAGTTCTACAGGGTGGCCCATAAGTCGCTTAACCCGGTAAAATAGGACTTCACATGAATGTACAATTAGCGCTGTCTCCTTGAAATGCTTCATTTTGCAGCCTAATTTTCATTTGTAAGTTAGAAAGTGCTGGCCACCAAATGACAAACGCTTTAAACATGTTAAGGCTCTTCTTTTTGTTCTTTATCACAATCACCTTAGATGAGAGTGCATTGAAATGTCCTTAGACAAATTCACCCCTGAATTGTGTGCCCAAAGTTGTGCTACTGTCCCCGAACGTTTAAATTTGTGTTTACAGCATAATGGAATGTATTTTGAACAATTTCTGTAACTTTCTAAGAACATTCTTATACCTAATGCATTTTTTCATTTTTTTGGTTAAGCGACTTATGCGCCACCCTGTATATCTGTGTGTACTTGTAAGGAACAAAATTGAAGAGCAAAAAATTTCCTTTCCTACAGATGGTAATACTTTTGAAAGATTTTCAAAATTTGAAAATTTTTGCGCGACGTAGCGCTGCCTGGTCCCAATAGTCAATGACAAAACTATTGTTTTTCCTTCAAAAAACTATTCCCAGTTCCCACCACTAGAAATTCAAAAATTGGATGAACCTTTTGCTGATAGACAGTTTTCAGATGACATAACAGCCTCGAGAGTTCCCTATTCAGCTTGCCAAGCCTTACAACTTCATGCTGCATGCTGTGGCGTTGAAAAAGTAAACACTTTTTTTTTGTACGGTATTTTCCATAAGAGATCATGAAGACCTTCAAAACGAACAAATAGTTCAAAGAGGAGGAATAAGTTAAGATGCTGGGGTATCTAATCAAAAGCTCAAACCTTGTACCTAAATTTTGAGCCCCTGTATGAAGTAAAACACGTAACCGTTAACAAATAATGTTCCTTCAAAGTTACAACCACGGCCTACTTTACATAGGCCGTAATGCAGCGATGTCACAACGTTGCACTCAAAAAGATGTGGATACAGATTTACATGTACGCTTATGGGAGAAAACAAGAATTTTGATTTGTACTCAAATAAAACGGTGTTTTTGGAAAAAATGAAGAGAATATAACTTGAAGAGCAAACAATTTTCTATTTTTAGAGCCCTATTTCAGTAAAATTGGTGCACTACAAGAGAAGTTATCATCGTTTTAAAATTAAAAATCCGATAGGGGACAAAGTGCGGTACACTTTCATCATTGTTACACCGCACCAATGAACGTGAACCACCCCAAACATGGCCTACTTTATATAAGGCCGTAATGTAGAAAATGACAACAGCGCGCATGTGGATTGTTATCAGTTACATTTTGGAGTGGTTCACGTTCATAGGTAGCAATCCACATGCGCGCTGTTGTCATTTTCTACATTACGGCCCTATATAAAGTAGACTGTGTTACAACACATTATCCTGTTGTTATCACTGTTTCAAATTTGCAAATAAAACGTCAGTGTGTGCTTCTTACAAGAAACTAGCACTCATTTATTCGATTATTTCAAAAATCTCACCTTATTTACATCCTTTAAGGATTTTACAACTTCACAAGAGTGAAGATTCATACAATCTTGCGATGTGGTAAGGTATCTGCAAAAGAGCAAACTTTAGAACTTCATTATTTGTGACTGATACCATAATTTCTGGCGTATGCAAGCTCAAATGAAAGCTGAATGTTCACAGTTTACTGTTAGATACCTCTGTATTGTAACTTTTCCCATCATTTTGAAATATTTGACAATTTCTAAGGTAGTGACATCCCCTTATGGGAATTCCCATGCAAAAAAAGTTTGTTCATTTTTCAACCGCCACAGCATGCAGTGCTACAGCATCTAGAACACCCGAGTATTGACACGCGCCATTTTGACTCCTAGAAAGAACGTACTCCCATAAGAGCCCATATTAAATTTGTGATTTTCAAGAGAGGATTGCTCGAGAACGGCTCAATGGATTTTTTTGAAATTACCCTCTTCATAAAGGAAATTTTATGTAGAATAAATCATGTCCTCTTCATTTTTACTCGCCGAAGCTCATTTCCCGAGTTATCGATTGATGATTCAAACTCTTATTTTTGTACAAGCGCACGGGACCGCGCGTAGTAAAACAGGGCGTGAAGCAAAACGAAAGTGAAAGGTACAAAAAACAGAGTTCGAATCATCAATCAATAACTCGGGAAATGAGCTTTGGCGAGTAAAAACGGAGAGGACATGATTTATTCTACATAAAATTTCCTTTTTGAAGAGGGTAACTTCAAAAAAATCCATCAAGCCGTTCTCGAGCAATCCTCTCTTGAAAATCACAAATTTAACATGGGCTCTTATGGGAGTACGTTCTTTCTAGGAGTCAAAATGGCGCGTGTCAATACTTGGGTGTTCTACATGCTCTAGCAGTGCGAAGTCACAAGGCCCGACAAGCTGAGTTGGGGCTTTCAAGACTGTCGCGTCATACTGAAAACTGTCTATTGCTGCCTCTTGCGCTCTTGCACGGCCTTCTACAATTAACAGGCCGGTATACGCGATTTTGGCAACAACGCCAAAGGGCCGACTTCAGCATTACATTATATGGGAAAAGATCAAATATTCGATTTTGTTGCGAGAACGGTTAGGTGCGGTGTACAAACATGACTCAACGGAGTTATTTAAAGAGTGAACAATTTCCTATTTTTTGAGCCCTACATCGATGGAATCTGTTCAGTGTGGAACGAGCAATAATCATTTGAAAATAAAAAGTCTGATAGTTGACCAAGTGCGGTACAATAGCTCCTTGCCGCTCACTACCGAAACGTCTATCACCAATGGGCCGACCAACGTTGTCGCACTTTGGAAGCTACCGGCCTGTAATTGTAGAAGGCCGTGGCTCTTGCGAAGCTGCTTGTCCGATATAACGTATCAATAAACGTTAATTGTTCAGTTAAGGCACTATAGTACGATAGGTATGCTGGAATGATAACAGGGAGACGACTTTTAGGCTATAAAGTACAAACGCGGCTTGTGTAACGTCACGCAAAAGCGAATGTAGTCGATGGGTACCGACAGCACCCGTCAGTTCCGCGACGCTACGTGTAACGTGTTCCTACCTTATACACAGCCTACTTTATATAAGGCCGTAATGTAGAAAATGACAACAGCGCGGCAGTGGATGGTTATCAGTTACGTTTTGTGGTGGTTCACGTTCATGGGTGCGGTGTAACAATGATGAAACTGTACCGCACTTCGTCCCCTATCCCATTTTTAATTTTAAAACGATGATAACTTCTCTTGTACTGCACCAATTTTACTGAAATAGGGCTCTAAAAATAGAAAATTGTTTGCTCTTCAAGTTATATTCTCTTCAGTTTTTTCAAAAACAGCGTTTTATTTGCGTACGAATCAAAACTTTGGTTTTTTCTCACTTTTTCCCATAAGCCTACGTGTAAATCTGTATCCACTACTTTTCGAGTGCGACGTTGTGACATTGCTGCATTACGGCCTTATATAAAGTAGGCCGTGCCTATAGATACAGCCGTGCCTTATAGCTTAAAAGTTTAGTCGTCTCCCTGTTATCAGTCCAGCATACCTATCGTGCTATAGTGCCTTAGTTCAGTTTTGTTACTGCTTCCTATATACTCCACAGTGTGCGTTGAGTCAGTTGATAGTACTGTTGAAACAGTATCATTGTGAGCAAACAAGATCCATTGTTCGAGTGTGCATAATAGCTTATCATACCCTCTCTAATAATTAGTTTTTCTTCATCGGGATGGGAATGCAAGCAATTACCTTTCAAGTACAAGTTTGCAATACGAGGGGAGTTGAGTGAAGTAAATTTGCATTCGAACGGTAATTGCTTGCGCTTTCCCATCCTGATGAGCAAATTGCTGTTTTCATCACCCGTTCTATTTGAAAATAAAAGTTTCCTCCTCCATACAGTACTTCCCTTTTGCGAAGTTTTTCAACGTCATCTACAATTTGACACGTGTTTCGTCAGAGCGAGACAATAAGCAATGATCCTACAGCACTGGATGTACGTATCATCGTAGAATAATTGCTCAAAAAAAAAAATATGAAACGTAGTGGTGAGATAAGGCTTCGTAAGCCATCCAAAAAACTCTCTGATATCGTCAGAGAAATGGATTCCTTTCCTAAAATGCCTGCTGATTATCAGCAGTATTCAGGAATCGGTGGCTTAGGTATGTGTATTGCTTCTTGCAATGTTTAGAGTTTGATGGATTATAATTTTTGTTGAATTTTTCTTCTTGTAGTTACTATTTTCATGTACTTGTGTCTCATCGCCTTAATCTTGTCCGAAATTCTGTACTTCAGAACTAGTCGTATCTATAATAAGTTCGTACCAGATATAGATTTCAACGATAAACTGAAAATCACTGTTGATATAACGATAGCTATGCGTTGTCATGGTATACATAAACTACATCTAAAACAAGTATTATGTTTGTCGTACAAAAATTTGAATTTCATTTTCACTTTCTACCTCGCAGATATCGGAGCAGACATTGTAGATGTGACGAACCAAGAATCAAAGAAATTTGGAAAGTTCACTTTAGAAGACACCTGGTTTGATTTGGCACCGAATCAACAGGTGGCGTTTGACGATATTCGTCGTTTCAACTCCTATTTACGTGAAAGATATCATTCCCTTCGAGATATACTCTGGGTTGCCGGCTACAATGAATATGCTAACGAAATGCCTCCGAGGTAATTATTTTTCAGCTTCAATAAACTCGTCAGATGTCTAATATTCGATGTTCAAGATGAAATATAATTTAGGTCGATCCCCACAAATACACATCCAGACGCTTGCCGTATAACCGGTCAGCTGGAACTGAATAAAGTGGCGGGTAACTTTCACATCACGCTGGGTAAATCTTTGTCAGTACCAGGTGGACATATCCATGTACAACAGCTGTTCCCTGCATACCACGCAAACTTCTCTCATCGTATTGATAAATTTTTCTTTGGCGATCCGGGTCCTGCAATTCTACATCCGCTCGATAGTAATATCAAGATAGCAGTGAATAGTAATTAAAATCTCATCACCTTTACGCTGGATATTTCTTCTCCTCTGATGGCGAAGCTGACATTTATCGCTTTGCAGACACTCAGGTATTCAAGTATCACATCGAGGTTGTTGCTACGGACATAGTTACTTCGAAAGCTTCTATCAAGACTTATCAATACTCTGTCAAAGAGCTGACCAGGTTTACTGATAGTGGATCGGGTAAAATTTCTCTCATTCATGGTGCGACGAAGAGTTCAGAATGCCCAGCTCTTTCTACTTTGTTCTCAATGTTTTGATTCAGACAATCACGAAATGGCTGGAATATTTTTCAAGTACCATATCAACCCATTGAAGATAATCATTCGTGAAGAGGAATACACTCTACTGCAATTGATTTTGAGAATTTTTGGATGCGCTGGAGGTCTCTATGTGATTTCGGGTTCGTAAGTAATATAAGTTGCTACCACCCTCTCTATCTGATGAATCATTCAAACATTCAAATCCACAGGATTGTTGACTCATTTATTTCACGCTTACGTATGCTACAAGTACGGAGAAGCAGTATATCTTGCGCCAAAGTTGTTAACTGGAGATGATTCAGTGAAACCTTCCGACTCTACATGATTAACGATCAAGGGTGAAATGAATGGCTGTGATTAAATGAAAATGGAAAGATAGTTGAATAAAGTATAACGTCAAGCTTCTCAATGCATTTGATATTGAATTTTATTGAAAAATGAACGGAAATATGGTTTTAATTCACCAGAGGTAATAAAATGAACTACTGTAAACGTATTCATGATTTTCAAGTTTTCATAGGAATAGCCGTTATAATACTCTATCGCCCCTTCTTTTTTACCTTTTAAATTCTCGAAACATTTTTTTTTCAAGTAATTCGTTAAATTCATTTTCGAGTACACCGTAATAAGAAACAAAAGTATTATTATCGATAAATTTATAGGGCTTGACATCACTTGACGGCGAATGGCCGGTACACGTAATGTGTGCAACACCAGTTAATATTGCACGCTCAATGTATTTTTCCTTCCATTTAAGAGGCATTCCAATCAGGCTGCTGTAGAATCGTATTATTCTATCTAAAACGGTTTCTTCTACCTCGAACAACGCCCTTGAGCAGATTGCGTCAAACTCATCAATCATCAAGATGGATTTCTTTCCGTGGTGCTTAAATAAATATTCGCTCAGGTTCAACAACCCTCTTCCAACGGCGCCTTCGTTCCAATTCTCGAAATCTATTTCACTAATCCATCTCCGACAAATTTCTTCATGGTCGTCCTCCAGTTTATCACTGTTTAGCAAATAACGGTACTGTTTGAAGGTTTCATGAAGAATCTCACGACATGCCTTAACTGCGTCATCGTAACAAGAAATCGAGTGAGCGAACCACGCGAAATTGACGAATATAACCTCATATTTCCCGTAATATGCCATTGCTTCCGCAGACTGACCGATTTTCAATCCCATAAATATGTCACGTGATAATGAACCTCTGAAGAAATCTTCCAACATTTGCAAATTCTTTGTTTTCCCAAATCTTCGGGGCGCCGTCAGTAATATAAATTTACTCAGCTCATGATTAGTGGTCTTAATGATGATTTCAATAAGCCTGCTCTTGTCGATAAAATAATCCTCTTTTAAAATATCACAATAGGAATATCTTCTTCCAAATTTCGAGTGTGGGAGAAGGGTCCTATGCAAGCGCTATGATCGCGATTTAGGCGGCTGCTGCTGGCTGCAGCATTGTACATAAAATCCACAGAATTGGTATTGAAGCATAATCATGTATTCATGTTCATTATTAGTTACAATTTTACGAATTTACAAAGACAAATTAAAACTACCGTACATAGCGAGAAATGAAAACATAGAGTAAAATCATTATTGATTATTCCTTACAATAAATAAAACAAAGGGAAAGAAATACTGGACAATTTCCCATGGTCTCATTCATATAATATAAGAAATACAACGTAGTACAAAATTAACAATACAAAATTTAAATATTGAAGCAACATCCAGGGATGTAGTAAACGAGAGGAATAATAACAAGACAACGAGAAGAAAAATAACACAGAAAATCAGAGATGTTGCACGAAAACAAAGAACGAAAATAAGGATAACGAAACAAAATGCAGAAAATGAAAATAATTATGTTGCAACAGAAAATATTGAAAAAAGGAAATACTAAAAACGAGATTGGGGACGTCTGGACAAAATCAATACAATATTTTGTACGAAAACGGAAACGAATAACGAAAATAAAAATAACGAAACAAAATGCAGTAACAAAAACGAAAGTAATTTCGTTTTAACAGAAACTTGCAAGATAACAAATACCAAAACAAAACTAGGATCAAATAAAGCATGTAAATTTGTTGAAATAAAGCGATTCCTTCCAGGTTCCAGTAAATATTTACTATAATCGAATTATATGAGTTACACTGTACCTATTGAGTGCTTAGACGGTCAATAATATTGGTGAATATCGCAATCCTTGACAATTTTATTGATCGTATAGAGGACAGACGAAAAAAAAAACCAATCACGCAGTCGCGTGAGTAGTACACGACTTTTCCTTTGACAAATTAAAACTCCCAAAACTCATTAAAAGAATTACTGCTACTAACAATTCATGAATTTTATTTTATTTATTCTCTCGGCGTCTTCCTTTTCTAAAGAAGTCGACAAATGTTCGGAACAAACTGCCATGAATCATTATCGGGGAAGAAATTTTCCATTTACATGTGCGAAAAAAAATTGTTCACCAGGTTAATCAGGAACACATGGATGAATTACTATCAATTAAGCTCATCGGATCCTCAAACAAGTTGCAGGCCCACATCTTCAATTGTGACCCGCGACGAGAAAAGGGATCTCATTGCCCACTGGCAAGAACACCATTTTGCGAAAATCGTTCGCCAACGGAATATATAATGACAGGTCTAACGGCTATGGGCAATGAGATCCCTTTTCTCGTCGCGGGTCCCAATTATGAGACTGTAACTTGCTATAATCTCGAAATGATACAGAGAGATCCGCCAACGAGAAAAACTTCGAAGTCTAAATATAGGCCTATGTTTTTACAAATAAGAAAATCTCAAATTCCACAAACTCCACCCTAATATTCTTCATATAAAAATCCAGCTACAAAGACAATCTGGAAAAAATTGATATTTCGAGAAAATTTGAGGAAATAACTGAATCTAATCTAACCTAACCTAAAGAGGCCGAAGGGTCCATGGTGAAAACGACCATAGTCCATAGTTTAGTAAATTTAGGGGTCGAAGTGAACTTAGAAGTATTTTTCGCGAGGAATCCAGTGGTAACACTGCTTTTTGGCACAGATGAACTTGTTCGTCGCCATTCACTGGCCCCGTAAACGTATCACCTGGTGAAAACAGCCATAGTCCAAAGCACGTTTTTTGTCTTTGTTCCGGTGGACTATGGTCGTTTTCACCATGAAAACAGCCATGTCCAAGCACGTTTTTTGTCTCTCCTCGAAAATTTGTTCCGGTGGACTATGGTTGTTTTCACCATGGACCCTTCAGGCCCTCATGTGTAAATCATTCTTGTAAACTAATTTAATGAACCCTTTGTCAAGAATGAACCTGTCGAATGAAAGGTTCAATAGACCCTCTGATAACAAAAGGATAGGAAATTGCTTCACCTAATATGAGCAACTACTCCTAATGAGTGAGAAATTAATTAAAAAATTGCAAATTTCTCAAGAACTACTCGTCCGATTCTCAAAAAAAATTGCGGGTGCACATCTTCAGATATACTACTACAATACGGCCAAGTTTAGTGCAGGATCAAAAAATTGATTCTAATATTTTTGATGCTTCATCAAGAATCAACCCTCTTTTAAATTTTCTTCATACATTATTGACGTCAATATTATTGACCGTCTAGATCGCGCTTAACATCAAGAAAAATGAATCACGTCCAAGTGGAGAGTTTTTTTGATTTCTTTATTGCGCCTTCTTTAGCGCGAGATTTTAAAAATACCTCCTTGTTCAGTTGCTTCACTGGATCATCGTCATTAAAAGCCCTTCTATCTTTACCTCTCAAGATCTTGTTGACATTCTTGACCCAAGTATTAATATAAAACTCCGTTAAGTATTGAATTAAAATGTCGAACGCATCGTGACAAATACAGGTGAAATTAGTTGAGTGAATGAATTTACGAACTAAAAATATCAATTTAGCCTTTAACCCACTTTCAACTGACAATTTAGGCAAGTAATATTGTAAAATATCGCAAATTTTGCTGAACAAATTAACAAACCATGTGTCAGGACGAATGAGTGCTTTGTGGTTGTACGCCCTAGCTTCAATGAGAGCGTGGACATTTGTACTACTACTGATGATATCATTCCGACATGTTTTACAAACTCGTATCTTCTTGAACATCCGTTTAGCGACAATACCGGCAAGGTAGGCGTGAACGTGAATTGCCCGACGAGTGAATGAAGTGAAAACAAAATCTTCAGTTGCACTTTCAAACGAAGGATCCACAACATACTCAGTATCCTCTTCCGCGCGTTTATGGCTGAGGAACGATCGCAAGGTGTTTAACGTTGCCGTGTCGTCGGCTTCACAATTCCTTGAAACGCTATGCAAACTCATGAAATTGTTCACCATAAGTGTTTTCAGCGCGGAACGGAAGTGAGAGCATGTTGGGTGGATGTCTCGTCCACTCGGTTGCCGGATGCTACCAAATGAATTTTCAAGAGGATCTTGATCTATATTTCTAAGGATGGCGAATTGAAAATTTTTGGATTGCAGCATTTTCCACAAACATTGAAATCCTGTAACATAAGTGACGCATGATACAGAAAGTGATTTTTACAATGCCAACAAACTCAAATGACCGAGTGCCTTTGCATGCTTCCTGTCATTATAAATTTCTGAATTACCTCGGATAGTTCGCATCCAATTTCGTACTGTTGGTGGAACAAACTCAATCCCTTTTTTTTTTCAAATTTCATGGATTGGAGAACCTGCAATGCTTCATTCCAAAACTTGAGGTGAGGCGATTTGAATTTGACAGCGCAGCGTAATGGTTTGCCGTCCTTCGAGTTTATGACATTCCCATTAACACTGTCAAAAAGTTTGTCACAAAACAGACAAAAATGAGCTGTCTCTTCCGCTGTAGGTGAAAGACTGTTTTTTCCTGCAACAGTGAATATCAAATAATAAGGTAACTAATAAAGTTATCTGTGAGAGCAACAAATTATCACATGACATGAGAAATGAAATGACAGGGCTTTTCCCGCACATAAGTACTCATAGCAACAACATTGAAATGACATCTCACATTATTTCCAGGTGAAGGAGACAGACCCGTTCAGGAAGTTATTCCGTAGTCCCTTCAAAAGATGAGGTACGTCATACAAAATGTATACAACAACATCATCAACAATGAAGGAACAAGAAGACTCCTTGTACTCAACTCCATTTTCCCATAGACTGTTCGCGCGGCTCTCTTTCTCGCAGGCAAAAGAGGGGCGGAGCGTAGGGAGAATGTGAATTTAATGTGAAAACGAAATTAGATACACACTAAAAAACAGTAATGTTTTAATATTTGAAAAAGATAGTATTGTGTATTTAGATACATACACTTATTTCATACTAATGTAAAGAATACAATTCAATATTTTCGCAAGTACACTTACGTGCTACCAGTCATTGCAAGTAAGCGCATGAGCTCATTACAGCGGCCAATCATAGCTTTACTTTGATTAATCTTTAGTAAACGGTCAAAGTTGAACGCTGGTTTTAATAAGAGACCATTCAGAGTTTTTACCCTTGAAAGGGCTACATAGGTTAATCCTACTTGGAATTCAGAATTGCCTATATCAATGATAGCTCTTGACAGCGTGATACCTTGTGATCGATGGATACTTATTGCATATGCAAGCATCAAAGGAAATTGCTTTCGTTTGCACGATATGCCTTGCCGTTTAAAAGATGTTGTCAAAGGTAATATAGGTATTGAATTGTTGTAAATGGTAGGTCCAGTATACTTATCAAAAGAGACAAGAATACATAGCGGCATAGGTTTGTTGTCGTCGTCATTTTCAAGAGTAGGCTTATCCTTATAAATGATATCAGTGACTGTTCCCAGAGATCCATTTGCCAATCCTTTGGCAATTTCGCCTGAGAATAACTCGAGCACCCTTACACACTTGTAACTGAGATAACAACCCATGAGCTTTATCAACAAATGCTCTAGCAGCTTCAGAACAATTATGAATGGCATTGATTAACGCAACAGGTTGCTGTAGTTTTTCTAAACGATCATAGGTAATTATATGTAGGCCTATCTATGTCTGCATTACGCGCCATGATACACACAGTATTTTGAAAAGATTCACTCTCGGCAACATTGCTCACAAGAAACCGAGTAGATAGAAGTTTGTAATCATCCTCGTTAATACACATAGTGCCATTAGCTATTCTACTACAAGTATCTCGAAAATACCTCTGTTCTTCTCCTTGTTGTCTCATAATATCTGTCAAGAGAAAAACTTTCTTGAATTGCAAATACAGTAAATGAGCTTGGATAGTTGTAGGACTTTTTCCCTTATTATACAAACTCAAATCACAAACAGGCGGTAATTGAGACCAATCTCCAACTAAATAAACACAAAGACCACCAAATGGTAAATGATGAGACTCGGGCTTGGCTTCCCTGAGTCGTTTATCCACTTTAAACAATAAATTCAGTCCCAGCATGCTGGCTTCATCTATGATCACAAATTTAACATCTTGAAATTCTTCTTGCAATGCAATTTTAGCGTCACTACTGAGATCTGGTAAAGATCTTGAAGAAGCGTAAATACGTAATAGAGAATGGATAGAGTGCCCGTTTATATTGTTTGCTGCTACCCCTGTTGGAGCCATAAGGACAGTTGCCATTGGGCCGTAGCATCTATTGATACGCAAAACCATTTCATTTATTACACAACTTTTACCTGTTCCAGCTTTTCCTTGGATGATAGCTAGTCTATCAGAGCAATTGGAATACATTGATATCTGTTAGTCCAAGAAAGAAAGAATTTGTTTTTGTTTTTCATTGAATATGATGTTTGGAGGTGCTGTATTTTCTATAATATTACCAAAAGTTTCACGACTTGTTTCAATGAATTTAAGATGAGATTCAATGTTGGGATATAAATTGTAGGCAGTTCCCCAATCATGATGTAGATCAATATCACAGTTACCAAGAGAAACATGGCCTGGTAAATTATAAGGCATGGCACCTGCAATTGCCATCCAGTCTCTATCATTGAACATTATTTTCATCATTACAGTAAAACTTGTCTAAAACGGAACTTGTATTAACCGGAAAACCTGCCATAACGGAAAAATTTTTTTGGAACGAACAGTTTTCCCATGTAAAATGCATTGTGCATTGTGTAAGACAAGAAATGCGGAAAATGCGTAAGACGGAAACCTGTCATAACGGAATCGATTTTTGGGTCCCTACAAGTCATTTTTACTATGTTTTCTACTGCATAAGACGGAAATTTGGCCACCCGGCCACCCGGAATCTCATGTATGTCCTGAACATACAATGTATGTCCTGAACATACATGCAGGGAGCTTATCTCACACAATTTATTCATATCGTATCACTTTCTCCTAGTCCTGAGCCAAACATTCTTTGTGACGTTTTTGTATCTCTGGAGCGGTTGAATACTGAAATTGTTTTAGAAAAAGTCATTTCATTCGATGCAGATCTAAGCACAGAAGAGGGCGTGACATGCGCCGCTGATCTCTTGAACTGCTCCAATGAAGAGGAAGCAGACCTGCACCGAATCCAGAAATTGATACTTTCGCAAAAGCTGTAGCTGCGCTGACACAGTTACAACAGTTTGCCTAGGGTGACCAGGTGTTTGCCGTTCCGCAAACGTGCTTGCGTTTTGCAGCTTGAATTTGAGGTTTGCGGACGTTTTCAATTTTGCTAAATTTGTTTGCGTTTTCAAAATTTTTTGTTGAAATTCCCGATCATGAACACAATTTACAAAAAAAATGACAACAAGCATTGATAAATCAGCCTCACGCGCGCATACATCTTCCCTAGTAGGGTTGTAAATATTTGCGCAAAGTCTCTCAATGTTTGCATTTTTTAGAGAACAGTAATTTCACAAGGAACTTGCAAGTACGTTTGCAAATGTTTGCGTCGAGTACTACAACGTTTGCGTTTAGCTGAAATAGGAATTTGCGTTTTTGAAAAAGTCACCTGGTCACCCTAGTTTGCCGCCTTTCAAAACTTACCCGGGCTCATGCAGGTTCTAGTCGATGCTGAGGACACTGTACTCTCAAGCTCTATTCAAAATAATATTGTCCAACTGATATTACTAACTACTTTTCTAAAATTAATTTATTGTAGTATACATAAATGCATGACTGTATGTACATACATTATGTACTAAAATATAAACTCTGCAAGTAGATAAATTTGTTTTTTCTTCTTTTTTTTTGCCCACTTTATAAAACGGAAACCTGCCTAACAGAAAATTTTACTCGGACCCATCGCGTTCCGTCTTAGACAGGTTTTACTGTATTGATTTGTTCATTTTCTAGATCATCATTTTCATTTGTAGCCAATGACATATTTAATTGTTCTTGCCCAACTACATTTTGGTCCCCGTAATCTATAGGCATCTGACCAAGATTCATCATCTCTTTTCAATTGGTTGTAGGTGCGCCAGTTTTTATGTAGTAACATTTGCTGTTTACAGCATAGTTCCGCACTTTCTTGATTGAGATCTTTATTTACTTTTGGATAGACCTGTACAATTTGTTCTTTCCTACATTTCCTGATTGATTTATTTTTGCCTACAGAGAAGTTTTTCACAAATTCAAATAGTGTAATGTAATTCATTTGCAATGGTCTACTGCAGTATGCATCCATAATATTTGAACTTGTAGAATTTTCATCATTTCTATCTTCAATCAAGTCATAGTCTTCTAGTTTGATAACAAGAACCTGAAACGTTTGAGTGCAATGAAAAAGAGGCATACTGAGTAATAAGTGACAGGTTTCACATGCTCCAATATCTCTTTGGCCAATAATTTTCATCATGAGACATATGTAGGCATTTGTAACTGCTGAGTATTGTCATCAGATTTTAATTCAACAATCTCATGAAACATATCTTTTAAATTTGCTGAAGAAGGTTCTGATTTTGAAGCATATTTAGCAATGTAGTTTACAATTGCATATTCAGATGTTATTACTTGAAAATCAGTATTTGCTCTCCATGTTTGAGCCAAAAAAGGGTTATAGGCCTATTGGTTGAGTTTTTCATCATTTCTCTTTGGCAAATACACCCAATGACCCTTTTCATATTTTTGTCAAGTTGATTCCTCTTGTTGCTCTTTTGGAAACTTGAAACGGCAGACAAATTTATTTCAATTCCATCTAAGACAATACATCTGGTATGTCTTTGTAATCAATTTAATAATTCAGAATTATGAAGATTGTCATCTAAAGTAACATCAGTTGACCTCATGCGTGATGGATGAATTTATTGAGGCAGGTGGTGTTTCAGGTAATGGATTCAAAGCTCTCACTAAATTATCATAATATACCTTTACTTGTAATATCTCTTGATGGGATGCTTGATCAAAGTGTTTTGGATTAGGAGCATTTTGAAGCCATACCACTCCATGTAAATGACAAGAACCTCTATCTTGAAATTCAAAACGATACCAATAATCAGTCACTGTATACCGTTCACATAATACATCTTTAATGAAGTAATTTGCTCTGTATATAAAGTAACTTTCAACAATGAAAGGGTTCTCATTAATTAATTTCTGGCGTTGTGAAGCAATTTGAGATTCACTCAACAGTTCTTCATTCTGAAAATTAGCGCCCATTAGACGTGCTAAGTCAAGCCACCACAAGTCTGCCGCATTCAATGTCAGAAATGCTATTGGTATACCTAGTTGCTTCACCATTGTTTCGAGTTCTCCCCTCTGTTGAAACCAATAGGAATTGGAGCCTCAAATTTGAGCACTCCAGAAGTGCAAACTATTGAGTATTTGCGGATTTGTAGACACTGCATCACGTGGTTGTTGTATGGTTCCATTGAAATGTGACTTTTTTGCATACTTTTTCCCACGTTTGATAGCATTGTGGCGTTGGATAGTATTTAACGCAAAAAATCAAAATCTTGGGTCTTTAGCACAACGTTGATCTTTATATTGCATTAAAAATTGAAAATATTGCAACGGGGTTAATTTCATTGAAGCAGGTCGTGTATGGTCATTGAGTTCAGCAAGACCATAGGGAAACAATGTTGGAAATGCCATTGTTATAGTATAGCCTTCACAAGAGAATTCATTGATTATATTTTTACTCTTTGGCCAAGCAATTGTTCTATTTACTGCTGATTGAACTCAGTCAGCTTCTCTTAGTTCTATATTAGCTGGAATGACACTCTCTTGAATGAAACCATCTACTTCATCTTCCCCTCTATTCTTGCCTAGACTTATATCAATTGTTGGTATTTCATCAAGAATGTTACCATCATCAGGAAGTTGTGAAATACGATCATTATCGATAATTATATCGGCATAAAAAGGATTATTCTCCTTCAAAAAAAGTAGAGCAGCCAAAATCCTATCACGTTTAACATGAAAATCACGGAAATCACAATGGCAGTTATCCACTTGTTCACGTCTAACAATTATTGTGCTCACTGACGAAGGTATGCGGGGTAAAGTGATAGCTAAATCATTTATATCCCGCCCAATATTTATTATGTTTCCAGAATAAGCATATTGACCCAGAATACCACTGGACAATTGTACACAATACACCCGCAGAATAGGTTGAACGCGAGCAATTGAAAGCTGCTCAACATAGGTTAGACCACTGAGTTGTGATGGTACAGGCCCAGGATTCATTCTATTGAAGTCAGTAAATTTTTGAGGACCTACATTTACATTGAGTACACATGCCTACAAGCTGTCTGGACACCAAAATTATTCTGTGACAATTACTGCATTCATTGAATTGCAGGTTCTGCATATAATCCTCAAATTTTACTTGAATTCTTCTATACTGTTGGTTTCCATTGATAAAATCATTTACACATACCGGTACTTGCACATCAATTTCATTACCAACTTGTTCCAAAGGATCAATATCATCATTGCTATCACCATCTGCCTGTTCTGCTAAAGGAATTGACGGAATTTGCAATCTTTTTTGGACATCCGTTAAACGGCCTAGGCCCTGCCCTCGCCTTCTTTTACGCGGCATTCAGGATACAAACCTTAATTTTTAAAAGTAGACTATGTATTACAGATCACAAATCATATGAGAACTGAGAAGATAAGATAATTGTGAGATTATTACGTACCTCAGAAGCAAGAAATGAACTCAGTCAGGTAACTTGGTGAAAAAGAATTAAAATTAGGCCGATCCGCTGTAGTACACTCCGCTGTGATACGCGTTAATTTTTAGTACAGAACTGAAGTAATTTAATCTGGTGTTTTGAGGGATGGGAATGGGATTGACTAGACTACTTTCTACTAGTCTTGTCTACATGTTACCTACCCTTTACTTTCCACATGTCAGTGTGTTAGTTAGTCTCTACTTGTTGCAGTAGTTGGCTGGCGCCACAGTACTCATAGTCTGCACAAGTCACTGGGTACAATTCACTCAATAAACGTCAGTAACCCTGGTAACAAGCAAGGGTGTCTGTAATAGATATGTTGGCGCGTTGACAGTATTGACAAGTTCCTTGTTCAAAAATGCTTGTAGTGGTGTGCAGGGATGGCAAACGAAAAAAATATCGTTATTGTTTCAGTAACGTTATCGAAATTTTTTTTGGGGGGTTTTCGTTATTGTTTCGTTATAGCGTAGATTTTTTGTTCGTTTTTTTTCCGGTTTTACTTCGGTCAATTTGGTTATCAAAATAAATATCGTTTTAACGTTATTTTAGACAATATGGGTGTCAAATTACTCGTTAAATCGTACTTGAGAACTGAAACTTACAATCAGGGATTTATCTTCTGTTAATCAATCAATTAGTCGTAAATTTATAATTCTGATGAAAGATTACCAATTACTTAGTTTAGTAATGGATGGAATTAAACACTGTTACTCAGTTATTGGGGAATGGGGTTCCGGTCGCTTTGATAAAAGAATCTTTTCTTCAGTATCCAATTCATTGAGTTACCCGCCCTTAGCCGTACCGGGCCAACGGCCATGATACACATACACGGCCATTGAAACGAAAAAACAGATGATTTTCGTTTGTTTAACGTTTAATTTTCAGCTGATTTCTAGTTTTTGTTATTGTTTCCTTAATTTTTAAGGCTGACAATCGTTTTTTTTTTCGTTACGTTTCTCCTAAACATGATTCGTTTCGTTAAATAACGTTACGTTTTTGTTACGTTTGCCATCCCTGGTGGTGTGTAATCACACACTACTACAGACAACTTTCAACAGAGAATTAGCTGAGACTGTTAACGCGCGTGTCCTAGACCACGGCTAGGTATCTATAACCACGGCCTACTTTATATAAGGCCGTAATGGGCAGCGATGTCACAACTCACAACGTCGCACTCAAAAAGATGTGGATACAGTTTTACACATACGCTTATGGGAGAAAACAAGAATTTCGATTTGTACGCAAATAAAACGGTGTTTTTGGAAAAAATGAAGAGAATATAATTTGAAGAGCAAACGATTTCCTATTTTTCAAGTCCTACTTTAGTAAAATTGGTGCAGTACAAGAGAAGTTATCATCCTTTTTAAGATTAAAAATCGGATAGGGGACGAAGTGCGGTACAGTTTCATCATCGTTACACCGCACCGATGAACGTGAACCGCCCCGAAACGTAACTGATAACAATCCACATGCGCGCTGTTGTCATTTTCTACATTACGGCCTTTATAAAGTAGGCCGTGCCTCTACGCTCCGCGCCTGTTAGTGTCAATACCTCTATAATGTACCGTGATGGAGATAGACTATAATATGGTACCTATGGTCTAAGGTACCTACGATCATTATTATGAAATATCACAATAATGATAATATCTATATTATATTAATCTATAAACAACTAGTATTTTGTTGAGAAAAATGATGGTTATCTTTTTTTCACACTGATCATCACCAAATTTCAAAGAGGCCTCACATTATCTACATGTTCTTAAGCGATGCAAAGAATATCCGTTTTTCTCTTCTGCTGGTTTAATTAGAGTTGTAGAGTACGCTTTCCTGTCTGGTACTCGTACTTGGTCTCGAATATGTGAGTTTTGTCTTATATATCATGCCCATATGATGCCAATTTATCGTTATCAGTGTCTAAAATTGTCCCCATCGTGTATTCGAGCATCAAAATTTGACTATATTCACCATGGAGCTGAAAGTTTGGGTAGAAGGTATTCAACGAATCGTGTGTGGAGTGACTGAGAACACAACGTGTCAGGTAAATTATTCCATAAATTGATATTGTTCGTGAAGCTTTATGAAGTTTGACAACTCATTTTTGAATTTTGACTTCAGGATGTTGTGTTCGCATTGGCTCATGCAACAGGGCGCACTGGGAGATTCACCCTGACCGAACGTTGGAGAAATAACGAAAGATTGTTGGCTCCTCAAGAACATCCGCTGAAGGTAGGTGGATAGTTTTCGGTTGAGAAATACCTCCTGGCAATTTACTTTACCAATTTCCTCCTTTCTTTTTTTGAAAGGTACTGCTGAAATGGGGAGAGTATTCGAATGATGTGCAGTTCATTTTACTACATTCTAGTTCAACTTCGAATTCGACTGCGTCATCTGCAGCCAATTCGGATACTTCGCAACCAATTACTCCCGAACGCAACAACGATGTGCGTAAATCGCTCAACTTTTCACATCATCGCATTGAAAATATCGGTATCGTGAAAGGTATTCCAAAATCAACGATTGTCACGGACTTGAAATCAGAAAGACAGTCGCCGTTGAATAAGTCAAATGACAAATTATCTATTTCTAGTCCTAATTTAAAGGTACCGAATGGTTCCCCATTCCCGCTACACAATTGTATGATAGATTAAAAGATATTTTATTTATGTCAGGTCAACGGACCGTCGCCAGTAAAACATAATAACGAAGTAGTAGGTCCGCACCAGATATTGAGCACGAGTTACAGAAAGACTCCACCTTCCTATAGAGATCCACCTGATCCTGCTTCCCCCCATATTAGAGTTCTACCTCCATATCGAGATCCTCCATTACCAACGACAACTATAAACGGATCGTTAAGCACTGTGAACAACGGGAGTAAGATGTCATCTGTAAGATTCGGTTTACTGAACGAAACTGGTTTGAAAACTACGACGAAGCGAATTTTCAAAGTTGGTACAAATATCATCGATGAAATTGATTTTATTTCACTCCGAAATACTTGATTTGTGATGGAAAATGCAATTGTAGGATTATCAGAACGAAGTAGAGCGTAATGAAGATGCGTTGGCGTACACATCGCCTCAATATCGAGATCTAATTCGATTGATAAATTACCAAAGAGATAAGCTGTCCGCGCAGCAGGCTGAATTAAAAAAGGTGAACGAAAATTTCCAGAATAAAATTCAAGCATCCTACCTTCTGTAAATAAGTTTAGTTTCGTATTTACAGTATGATGCCGAGATAATGTACTGGGAAACGAAGACACGAGAACAGCAACATCAAATGGATATTCTAGCTAAGGATGCTGCTCGCGTGGATGCTGTTCTCAAGGGAGTGGAGGAACAGGTACAGTGCTGACTGGTTATATTACGAAGAATTTCGAAATTTATTAAATTGCACGATTGTATCGTTTTGTATTAGTTACGTTCAGTTGGGCCTGTGGAAGAAGAAATAGAAATCGTAAAACAGCAAGACCGAACGTTAAAATCGGAATTAACATTGCTTAGATCAAAATTAGCTAATTGTGAAACTGAATTATTGCTCTGTAAAAATAAAATTAGGTTGGTGAATTGTATACAAACTTGTGCATCTAGATATGGAGTAAATGTTCTAATAGATGGATGTATTTTTTTCCAAATGTAGGTTACTATTAGACGAAATTAAAATGGAGCAGCGTATTTTGGCGCGCGAGACAGATGAGCGCAATCATATTGAAAGATCTATGCTGGCCGAAGTGGATAGACTGCAATCACAGGTTGAACAAGCAAAACACGATGCTGAGATGGCTGCTCAAATTGGAGATACATTACACAAAGAGGTGAGTCTTGATGGTGATGAACGTATTCATGCAGGCTCTTAAAGTAATGGTGTGATGCGTAGTAGAGATTAAGAAGTTAAAATTCCGCCGAGATGTGTGAAGCACAAGACGAGTAATTAATTTTTTACTCAATATTTTCAAAGTATAACGTTGTTACTGTTTCCGATTGTCTTTTAATTTTTTTAAAGGTTTCATTCAAAGATAGGTCGTAGTGTTACAATATAAAGTTTGAAGGAATTTTCATATGTAATTCGCACCGGCATTCAGGCGTTTCAAAATAGTTTCAAGTTGTGATGCGTTTGTGTTGGTTTGCAGGTAGTTGTATTAGAAGCTACCATTAACGAGAAGAAGCGTCAAGTCGAGAAATTAGTCGCCGACATGAAAGAGGCTAATTTACAATCATTGGCTATTTCGCCGCCCGAAGAATTAAAAATCATTTTGGATGGTAAGGAAGGAGAGACTTCAGTTTATTGTTTACAGTTCTTGCCTCATTCAAATGCCCGTACCGTTCTCTACCATTCTCACGAATTCTGCATCGACACTGGCAGTTAGAGTTTTGAGTTGCGACCGAAGTCTATTATGCCAGGGTTGATCAATTTCGCTGATTGATAGCTGGAAAATCAAGTGACATAATTTTGATATTGATTTTAGTAAGACCACCTATGAATTATCTTAACGGCGCAGGAACAAGTTCGCATGATAAGTTTTTGAGTTTTACAAATTAATAAGCCGTTTACACCCCTGAAAGTTCGTGTGTCCGGGAAAATGGAATGATGAGCTTGAGTCTTTAAACCTCTGAACTTGAGTAAACGATCAGCCTGGCATCTTTCTCTGGTGGTGGAGTCCCCGTGGTGGGAGGAGGGAAGGGAGATGTGAGAACGCTCTACCGTTATCAGAAATTTTTGTGTTGGTGGCGTCGCTTCGGCACTCGCAGTCAGAGTAGCGGGTTGCGAGTACATGAGCTACCGAGCTCTGTTATGTCGATGCTCATCGACTTCGCCGATTAGTAGCCAAAATAATTGAGTGGTATGAATTTTGATATTTATTATAGTAAGACCACATCTGAATCATGTTTACGGCGTAGGAATGAATATCTGTACTCAAGATTCCTTGAGAGGTTTTGAATCGAAGCACAATTTTCTTTTTCAGCCATTGTGAACGTACTCTTCTTGGAGTACCATCCCTTTTCATTCGTAGAATATCTTATTCAAGTACTCAAATTGATGAAAATTCGTTTACTTTTTACTTATAAGCGAATTATCGGTTAATATTTGTGATAATGTGAGAAATATGTGCAGGTGCCCAATTCTCCAAACCCGGAAGTACTCGGAAAATGATCGGCTCTCCTCGACAATTGGAAAACGCTGTACCGACCAGCAAAAATCCGCACGGTGTTTGGGTGTGATCTTGATAATGAGTGACATTATTTCCTTGTGATCGAATGTAATTCATATTTCGTAATTCGCTCTTATTTGCGATAATACATATTGTTAATTCGTATCAGTCAAAGAGTACATCGAAAGCAGGTTATCGTTTGCTCTCTGAAACACTTTACGTACGATTTTAAATATTTTTTCCAAGTGTTGGAATTTACGTAATTAATCTAGAAGACTTACAAAGAGGTTTCAGACGCTAATCTATTACATGAATGGGTAGGTTTGATTTTGCTGTTAACCTAGAATCCTTGTGCTGTGTTGATCAGTCTCCATGATTACAAAGTTTGATTATTGCAATTAATAATACTTGAACCAATGCGTTCTTCAATTTTATGGTTATTCAAAGAGGACATGTTAGAGAACCACCAAAGCGCTCGGCGACTGTGTCTGTATTTCGTGTGGTTTTTGTAAACTCATTTGAGTATAACATCATCTTTGAATGAGTAATTAACACTGTTAGACGCGTCTCAACGACACCTAAAGTAATTCAATTTACATTTCTTCAGTATGATTCTACTTTTTTACTCCGTTTTTGTAGAAGATAATATGAACCCTATAAAAATGGTGTATTATTTTCAACGCCTTTTTTCCTTTAAATATTTGTTATATGTAGTTAATTTGAATGTTGAATAATTTTGATTGTATTGTGTTTTCAATTATTCGTTTTACCTTTCGCATAGAAGATACACTTGTAGTTGAGCTGGGTTTGAGTTACTGATGAATTTGTTATTTTCTTTCCTGTTCAAATATCCTTCTCAAATCAGTTCTCAAAACATTTCATCTTTCGGAGTCTGAGTGTTGAACGTCCGAATTCATTTCAAAATTCTCGTGAGTTGGAATTGATACAGTTATCATCACTATTTGTTGTTGAAATTTTAAAACGAATTAATCTTCGAAACAGAATGCATAATAGTTTGTAATGTCTACCAACGATTAATATTTCGTCCAATGTTGTTATTTACGATACTTTTCTCAATTATTTATTCTTGTACCGTTGCTTCTCTTATTCGTATTATCAATAGATCTAAAAATATTATTTTCATGTTTTAAAAAACTCCAGTTGTTGTGTATTCATGTTCAATTTTCGGGTTATGACACTTAACGTAAATATTGGCAGGCAGGTGCAAATCTTTCATTATTGATTTCATGAATTAAAGACTTATATTGATTTCATGGTGTGTGAGCCAAACGGTCCAACTGTCCGTATGCTCCCGTATGCCATCTTTTTCTGCAAAAAACTTATCAATTTATCGAGTTCAATGCTTCTTTTTTTTTCATCTCGAAAAATTTGATTTATCAATCAATCTTTTGGGGGTTCGCGTACGTGTAATGTTCGAAACTTTTTGTCAAAAATTCGGTACCTATTACCTAATTTCTGATTGGAACTTCTTTTATTTTCATCGTCTCTCGGAATGAATCACGTGCAGGTACGTGTTTCATGGTTTCATAGATGGTACGGTGACATGTTGCAGGCGCGGATTTAGCCGTACATTTTGGAGAGGGGTATTCCATTGTCTGAAATTTTTTCCTCGTTTCGCTTGGAAAATATGGTCCATCGGTGTTATTATTTGAGCTTATTTTTGGTGGTTGGAGGAGAGGGGAGGGATTTCTTTCATCCCCCCCTCCCCCGTGGATTCGCGTCTGATGTTGTATCATGAAAAACCGGCAGAATCAAGTGATTTTTCTTCAGATGGAGACAAGAGCAGCAGGAACGAAGAATAAATTTTCACATTTTTTCATAATGAAGATTATTTACCTATCCGGTATGAAAATGTTCATAAATTCTAAGCAATATTTTTCAAGCTTGTTTATTTCAAACAATAATTTCGATGCGCTGTGTACGTGGAGTAAGTATAATTTTTTTTTTTTTTTTTTATAACATTATTTTCGAAATCTTTCCTGCGCGTTATATTCGGGTACGCATTATAAGCCTAATCGTTGAAATACGGTAATTGTTTTCCAAATCCATAACATTTCTCGTCCAGTAATTCTACGGAAACTGATAAGAGTTCAGCTTCCTGAGCGTAGAACTAGTTTTTTCTTGATAAACGTATTAATGTAGATGTCAAAACCTACTAAAATCAGTATACCTATTCAAAAAGCTCGCCAAGTTTCTTCGATGTACACTCTCGACTACGGGGGTGGAATATCAAGTTCGTTGTGGTGACATCTACTCACATTAAGGATTCATGATACCTTTAATTTACGAACCATTTCACGCTGTCAACAAAGAAAGTAAAAAATACGATGTTTATTATACAGTTCGTAATTCTTAGTTCAAAACGTAAAAAAGAAAGAAAGAAAGTAGGCACCAAAAGAACAGTTTTATATTAGGTGTGTATAATTCTGATAGCTCAATGAAGAAATGTAACAATAAACTATACATCCTTGAGAGTTGAATAGAAATAGTAATTATATAAATTTATAATCTTACCTAGTAAACAGTTGAAAATTATGAAAAAAATATCGTAAGTCAAAAAACTATGGTGAACAATTTCAGTATCTGTAAATACGTTTTCGATGGGTACCTACATTATTTTACGAAAAGTACTCACAAGGGAATACAAATTACAAGTTTGATCAATAATTAGTAATTAGACGTACGAAAAAGGTTATGCGAATCGTGATTTCGCAATTCATTTTTAAAAACAGTAGGTTCGAGAATACGAGCACGACGATTCGTCTGATTCTTGAGCGTTTTCTGTGGAGCGACTGATACTGACAACTGTCACTCCACTAGACGATCGTCAGCCGTAATAGAAATGACTGCTATCGTCATGATAAAAACTTCGAGGTGCTATTCCCTCTTCGCCATACCTAACTACCTGTAAGAATGAATGAAGACTATTAGGAATTTATACTGAAAAGAATTTTAACTGATACCGAGTTCGACCCTTATGCATTCATTGATACATAATTTCAAGAAAACCTGAGGCCAATGGTTATATAACTCATTTATGTCCAAAACACTTGCAGTGATTCATGGGTGGCGGAGTAGATTTTTCTCGGGGAGAAGGGGGGCTGGGCAAAAATTTTTCAAAAAAAAATCAGAAGAACTTTTTGCAACAGTATTTCTAAATCAAGTACTTTTTAATTTTATTTGTCGTTTCTGAGATGGGGGGGGGGCGTTGCCCCTTACTTTTCTTCTAGGGGCAAGTTGCCCCCTGCCTCCTATTCCGCCACCCATGCAGTGATTGCGTATTTACAAAGCGAATGTGGTGATTTTCCTATAAGAAAAATAGGCATTATTCGTGACAACATGCCTCATCGTCAATGCGGCCCAACATTGGATCAAGACTGATCTGTCTCGCGTCTCCACGTGGGAGAGAAAGTAATAAACAAATGACGGTCCTCGAAACTTGAAAAATCATCAAGGATGTACATCGAGATTAGGAAATAATTGATCATGAAATTACCGATATTTCTTTGTCCCTTCGACTCCCTCCTTCTTTTTATCATGCTCGTAAGCTGAAATTAAGATGGCCCCGTTACAGACGGAGGTGAGGAAGGGGAGGAGGAAGAATAAAATTTGGAACAATTTTAGGATAGGTAGGTAGAGTTTTACCTACAAATTTGAACATTGTAACAACATTAAATTTTTGTTCCGTCTCTGTTTTCAACTTTCTTGTATTGAGAAAACGTTTTGGTCGACTAGCCCAACAGATTGAAACAGGTGTTGAAGTGAAAATTGATTGTGATGAGTTATATTATCTGAACTGATGAATGTTACTCACTTCCCCGAGAGATGATATGTGGTGGTGGGTGGATATGACAGTAACAGATGGCATGATTTCAGCCATCGTGATATCTGCGTCTACTTCACTAATTACGTCGTTGAAAGAGCGTGGTAATGATGTATTACTGATGCTCATGTTCTCTCGATATTTTTCGACACTGCGCGGTGATCGTTTCCTCCATATTAGCCGCACGATCGCAAACATAACAAATGAGATCAGGACTCCACTAATTGCACCGATCAAGCATAAGTACAGTTTCTCGTCTGAAAGAAATAAAATTGAGAGGGAAGGCGAAAATTGTATACCTCCTGAAAAAGTATAAATGTGAAATATTTGTAGAGCAGACCCTTACCTGGGGTCGAGCAAAATTATGAATTTAATGAAGATTTTAAAAAAAAGAGCTGGAGTAAGTAGCATTCACGTCATTTCGTACGTGCTTCATGTTTTGTTACATTTTACCTACTCATACGTATAAGGTAGATTTAAGTTATGGTCATCAAAATTATAGAATTTGGTCTCCAAGTAATTTCTTCCAGATCTTCATACCAATCTGTTGGTTACTTTTATTGATCAGTATCTCACAAATCTTCGAAGATACATACCATCAAAAATTGAATCGCGAGCTATATTTTCAGGTCGATGCTGTATAGCACTGCTATTACTATTATTGTAACTACGCCAACCGGTAATATCTAGAGAGTCGGGAGCTTTATGCCAGTCAATGTCTTCATTTGAGGAGGATTCTTCTTCATACTTTTCCAATAGCACTCTTCTTGGAACTGTAAATACAGAGTAAAATTACATAGGTACTTAAGTATTGATATTTATTTTTCACCAAATTTTCAACATTACCTCGAGGGGGTAAAGTGCCACTTGAATGGTTGGCTAGGAGAGGGCTGCCGCACTAAGTAAAATGGACGTATCTGCATATCCTCGATCTGCGAAAAAGGATCCTTCATTTGTGGCACAAATCACCGGCTGCCTCCAGAGAAGGACCAAACAACTAGAGAATTGGCAATGCTGGGAGAAGGGCGATGTTTACATGCGTTCGTATGGAAAAACACTTGAAAGTTAATTTGTACCCAAGTAACAGTTACAATTGAACAGCAGATCTGACAGCGTTTACGCTATTACCCGCGTGAAATTGCCTCTTTTTTGCAAAACGCTCGCTAGCATTTATGTCACATTGGACGTCCAAAACGATGTCTGAATTATTAGTAGGGCTAATAGGCCTAGTAGGCACTAATTCTGTCGAGGAAAGTGAATGAAAACATCGACCGAGTAAACAATTCTCAATTTCTCGAGCTAAGCCTCGATGAGATTGATCAATTACAAAGCGAGTTATGATTGTTTGAAAATAAAAAGTCAGACAGAGGACAAAGCGCGGTACCAACCACCCTTTGTCCTTTGTCTGACTTTTCATTCTCAAACGATCATAACTCGCTTAGGCACTAGCCTACTTAACCAATATTTCAACAAGACTGAGCTCAAAAAATCAAAAATTGTTTATTATCTTTGAGTGTATCCTAACATAATTGATATAGGTACTATTTGCACATGAACGGTTAAATGTGTTGTTTGAGTGTTCTTCTATAAGAGCGCATGAACACAGGGGTGGCCTTCTATTCCACATTAGTTTGTTTGGCCTCCTCTTGAGGCGGCTGTCTTTGACTACGGTAGTACTTTGTATGAACTGATCTTCAGGGTGTGCAAATCGTAGGTGCGCTAGCGTCACCCTTGTAAAATTATATCTATATATTATACTGTATACATTATGACAAAATATTGATAAAGGAAGGGTGATCAAATCAAATCACTGAAGTATATGAACCACGGTACATTATAGAGGTATTGACACAAGGCAAAATTTCTGTCGCCCAAGTTGTGCTAATTCATACAGAATTCCGCTACGCTCGCGGCGATCGTTCAAATACTTTCCACACCCTACCTGTGACGGAAGCTTACTGGAGGTACCCTAATGTTGCCAAAATTTCCGAGGGTTGTAGAAGATGAAGAAATTCAGATAGGAAGATTTTTTTTTCTTAAATATGAAGAGCATAGGAAATAGTCCATTCGTACCAAGTTTCAGATTTTTAGGTCAATACCTGACTCTTGTACAAATTTTTGAAAATTGGTGAATTTACACTATAGTACACTAGAAGAGATAGTTAGCCCACTCGTTCGAAAAACGAGACACTTTTCCATTAATTCAAAACCGTCCACCCGTCGTTATTTCAGCGCTAGTACTGCGTTTTTCTAAGGCGGGGTAAGAGCGGGCTGTAGAAAAATAGGTTTCAGACTTTTACATGGGCTCTTATGGGAAATAACCCTTCATCGGCGATTTCCTCTAAAAGTATGCGTTAAAATATAAACATGTCAATGGTGAACTTGAAGAAAATTTTTCGTACTTTAATTTGTTTTCTCATAAATTTTTCATCAAAATGTATATTTTGTGAGAAAATCGCTCGTAAAGAGTAATTCTCCATAAGAGCCTATGTAAAAGTCTGAAACCTAAATGTTGCAATCGCCTGCGAGTGGCGTAAAAACGAACTTTTCGTTTTGCGCTCCGCGTTACATGGTAGTTTTGAAGGAGTGGGCTAACTATCTCTTCCTAGTGTACTATAATTTACACTATGTAGTATTTGTGTAGTTCTCCTGTTTAGTTTTACCTTGCAACGATCCTAGCGTAGATTGCATCAACTGACACAACTCAGGCGACAGTAACAAACACGGCTACTATACGTTCGTGTCAATACCTCTATAATGTACCGTGATATGAACATATTTGGTTTTCGCGTTTTTTCTCTAAAAATGGTGAATTTAAGTAGATACCGGTAAGGAACAAAGTTGAAGTGCGTGAAATTCTCTTTCAGGTGAGTATTATACTGAAGATACTTTGAAAAATTCAAAAATTTAGTTCCTTTTTTGGATGCACACTCCCAGTTAACAAGGCATCTGCGGGTAACTGTGGGTAGGTGAAATGAAGGTGACAGGCGCAGCAGAGAAACCGTGAAAGAAAGTGTTGCTGGTTGTATCGTTCAGGCGGCTATTATGACCCAATGGCGGCACGTTTTTTCATCACCTCTTTATTACGCCTAACATAGTGGTTGGAGGAATTAGGGTTCACATCTTATGGAACAAACATATGGGTCAAGAAACTGGATTATGCACGCTGTAACACTTTTATCCCAGACTTTTTTCTCTTGCCGCCCAATATTGACTTTGCAGAACGCCTTTGTTGAATAATCAGTCCATTCGCAAAATACATCGAGTGATGCGCTATCTATTGGCGGGCTCTCTGATTGGTGAACTGAGCCGAGAAGGTGATGGTGATGAAAAAAGTTCTGAAAAAAATTCCAAATGGGGTTATTCAGAAAGAAGATTTTGACAGCTATAATTTTTGCTCTCTGTACTTTTTGATAGAAATTCATATTAAACAAGTTAGAGCTGATTTTATGAGTGTATCTTCTTATGGCAAAAAATACACAATCACCTTCTCGTCCAGTTTCTGTAAATCGCCACCTGCAGCGCCATCGCTCTGTATTTCGCGAATACAAAGTACAACATAGTCAACAGTGGCTGTGCACAAATACTGAGTGGTCAATATGCAGATAATTACGTCCATTCTATTTTGTACAGCAGAGTCACGATCTACTTCATACAAGTCTGTGATGTAGAAGATGACAACAGCGCGCAGTGGATTCTTATCAGTTACATTCCGGGGCGGTCTCAGTAGCATATACTTAGTTAATAGACAAACCATACTACAAAAATTATGACGCCTGGACATGAAAACATTTAACATTGTATTTTTATCCCCTTATCCCAATTTTCATAGTTGTGTTGTAGTACTATAGTAAGCATGTGTGTGTATTTTTTTCTCATTATCCCAATTTTCTTATCACATCTCTGTATCAAATCGACATTTGACAACATTATTCTTATGGCTAAGGACGGAAATTACATCCAAATGAATATTTTTTTTCTGGTGAACCAATCTGAAAACTTTCAACATATCTGTACGTTTCATGAAATTTCAAGTCAATTGAACCTAACTTGTGAGCGAATATTTTTGAATATTTTACTATTGAGAGAATATTTCAACTTGTTGGTTAAAAACATTTTTGGTTAAAAAAGGAAATATTTGCCACTTTTTGAGTGAAATGCCATCAATTTTGTCAAATTTTTGCCGATATTGAAATTATTTAAAAATTCAAATTCATGATTTGGATCAAAATCAATTCAAATGAAAAAATGATCCGAATAATTTGCGGATCAAAAAGCGCGGGGGAAAAATGATCCAAGTACAGATCACGGATTGCAATTGAAGCAATGGATGGAATAAAGGCCTTAGAAAAAACCGTAGTTTTTGATCAAAGAATTCAAAGTGGAATATTTTTGTTTGTACATCCTAACTTTTCTTCAAATTTGGATATATTGTTTGTATGAGACTAAAAAATAATTTCACATCAATTGCAATTCAAAAATCTTCTCCTGAAAGTTTATATAACGCTTGAAGTGATGAAACTCTAAGGCCCTTATTCCAATAAACGATGAAAATGTATGTGAAACGATGAAAATGTACCGTGAAACGATGAAAATGTACCGTGAAACGATGAAAATGTACGTTGACATCTGATTTTCTGGTTTTCTGGTTTTTTTCTTGTTCTTTTTTCTCTTCTATTCTCTTCTATCATGGTTGTGAATCATTTTTGAGAATTGTTACTTTGTAGACATGTTGTTAATAGACAGTAGATGTTTTTTTTTTTTTTTTTTTTTTTTATTTTTATTTTATTTTTATTTTTATTTTATTTATTTCTTTTCTTTACAAATTCTGGTCATGAGGATTGGGTGAGTTTTACCATTGGTTTTTCCTCACCCCCCTCATGACGATGTTGTAACATACTATGTTCAGTATCTAGACTAGACTAATACAAGGCAATATTATATCATGGAGAAAAGGTATAATTCTATTTTTATTTTTATTTCATTTTATTTCATTTTTTTTACTTTTATACTCATTTATTTTTTATTTTTATTTTATTTTATTTCATTTTTTTTACTTTTATACTCATTTATTTTTTATTTTTATTTCATTTTATTTTATTTTATTAATTTATTATTATTATTATTTTTTTATTTTTATTTTTTTCTTTTATTCTTATTTTTATTGTAGTTATTTTTGTTTCTCTGTAATTTCTTTTTTTGCTTTGAGTATTTGTTTTATATATCTGTTGACTTTACCATGAATTTGTTCATCTTGTAGGCATTTACCCAAATCTTCAGCAGTAATATTGATCTCCTTTCTTATATGTTCAAAGTTACTACATTTTAGGAAGGTATAGTCTGGATCATCTTCAAAATTTAGACATTCCCTACATTTACTGTCTTTTATTATCTTGAATTTTTTTAAATAGGTTGCAAAGTTACCGTGCCCTGTCAAGTATTGCGTTAAAAAGTAATTGGTTTTTAATTTTTTGTTTTTGAGTCTCAGTTCAATGTTTGGTATCAATTTTGCGGTTCTCCTTCCCGTTTTTTCCTTATTGTATAGCTCCTGCCAGGTTTTTATTGTATCTAATTTAATTTTCTTGATGTTATCTACCATTTCTGTTTTTGTTATTTTACCTTCTTTATGCCTAATTTTGATCCTTTTTATCTTATTTGTTTGACTTAATTGCAAATCAATTGGTGTCACTCCCGCTACTACATGAGAGGCAGTATGTGATACTGTTCTATAGGCCGATATTATTCCAATTAATGTTGTTCTTTGAAGGGACTTTAATTTTTTGATTTCTGTTTTTCTTAATTTTCCGAAGTAGGCTAGAGATCCGTATTCAATTATTGACCTAAAAAGAGCATTATAAATTATTTCTCTTTTTTTTGTGTCCATCCCATACGTGTTACCATATAATGCCCTAATTTTATTGTAGTGTTTTTTCAATTTACTCGAAATATATTCTATATGCTTTTTAAAGTTTAGGTTTGGATCTAGAATTATTCCTAAGTATTTCATTTCTGATTGAAATTTAATTTTCTCTAGTCCCATATTTATTTTGTCCTCCATACTTTTTTGAAAATCTAGTTTCTTGTGTCTTCTCGATATGAATATCATTTGTGTTTTCTTTGGATTACAGACAGTAGAATCAATTCATTTCGATTTAATAATTTCCTTCTAAAAGGGCCTTAAGTCCTTAAGGCCCTTATTCCACCCATTGCTTCAATTGCAAATTTGTGATTCGTGATCTGTGGTTTGCAATTCATGATCCGATCCCTGCCCGGCCTTGTTATAATTTACGTTGAAGTTATGAGCTGTGGAAAAATGTGCACGCTTTTGGTGTGGCAATATTTTTTCAATTTGAAGATCTTCAATTGTCAAAAGGAAGCTTTCAAAGCTATTATATTACCGATTGTATAAAAATCTTACGAAGTTAGAAGGCCATACATACCGCACGCGTAGACAACTTTCAAATAAACTCTCGACTTGGCCTTGCATGGATTTTTGAAGGTTTTTGAATCAGCAACGAGGGTGCAATTTTGTTTCCCGTGGCAATGATCCATCACAAGTTCTGTAGCAAAACTTAAAAGGCAGACTGCAACAAAAAAGATATACCCAATTGTTTTTACCAACTTTTAACGTTTCCTTTCATCTTTTCTTCTCTTGTCTTCAGTTAACTTACTTTCTTCAGCTACACCTTGTGGTTGTGGACATAGAACACTTTGGTACGGTGTACGACCGTAACTGGCTGAGAATATCACTAGACGGGTATTCTGTTCGCATTTGAAAGATATCTTATCATGTTCACAACCTATTTTGCTTTGGAAGGATGCTGCAACAAGGAGTAATCTTATGGCATTATCGAGGAATCAAACAAGCATCAGTGGTTATATTTCTGCTTCAATTGTGGACCTTTCTGTCAAGAGGGTGTCTGCTCAATGTATTTCTTCTGAAACGGACGCCAGGAAAGTCTTCAATTAATTTTATTTTTCGGTGTTGTACACCACCAGAAAATGTTCAATGCGGATATTCTATTGAATTTGGAATTTTTCGGACCCTCGTATCTCACTTCCCAAAGCAACTATAGAGCCTTGATTTTTCTGTGTATATGTTACATTCGTTTCTGAACGGAGAAAGACAACCAATTCGGACTTTTGGAGAATTATAGAGGGCAATAGTGAAAATCTAGAGGCCATTTATTCCTCTTATTAAGGAAAATAAAAACTGAACAACTACGTACATGAACATTCACTCATGAGGAAGGCTATAAAAGTTTGGAAGATACGCCGGTGTTGCTGATGTAAGATTTTATAAGTACATGAATATTTGATCACAAAATTTATTAATAAGTATATTTTTTTCAGTTACTAGAGTTTTTTGTGAAGAACAAAGGATTTACTATCTAGTTCACTTTTTACATACAGACGGTGTGAGTATAATTTTTGCCCCAGACCACTTTATATGTACAAATGAGATATCAAAGATTAACAATTATTTTATGATGTTTTATAATTTTACTGACATCACCTCCTCCCTTCAGAATGGTCCGAGACTCAAACTTCATCCTCTTTTCAATCTGGAATTTGTGTTTGAACAATTGAGGCCAGTCTTTCCCTTGATTTCCAAAATGTCATAATAAACTTACATACTTGAATTATTGGGATTGGTAAAGCTCTAAGTCCTAGTGACATGAAAACGGGATGGAGGAGCCAGTAATCAATTTCTTCAAGTAATTTCAACTTACAAGGTCGACATTGGTAAGTCACTTTGATGTAAGTTGGCACAGATGGACATGGATTAATATCACTTTTTGGTTGAAGTACCTGTAATTGGCACTCTTCTTTTGAACGGCACGCCTCTACAGCAGTTTGTAATAAAGAGTACTGCAAACAGAAAAATCTTTCAAATTAACAAAAAATATAATGAAAAAAAAGTGAGAAATGTAGAGTTTTATTCTTTAAAATTGAAGAAAATAGATATTTCTCGCTTTACAAATGTCATGTGCCATAACCTTTTGGAACGTTCTGTTGTGCAAAATACCATTCCGTGACGCAATTGTGACGGCGCACATTTGCGTCACAGTTGGGTCACAAAGAGGGATCACTGTGCTTTTTAAATGGGCGATTGCCGTCACAAACTACCGTCACAAGCGTCACAATTCTCCTATCTCGGCATTCTGCACAACGGAGTATTTGTGTTATGAAAAAAAAAATTGAAAACAATAAATGATGGTTTTATTTTATTGATTTTTTGTTTGTCAACTGTAGTATCATTAACATGGACTAATCAATTAATCATGTAAATAGATACTGTCCAGGATATTTTTTAGCAAAATAAGTGAAAATTATGCTTCAACTGTAGCCACTAATTCTGCAAGCACCGGTATTTCAACAGCCACCCAATCCTTTGTCCGCAATGTAGGCGATTTGAAAGATGAAGACTAAAATTGTGAGACCTCAAGTCTTAGTTACCAGTATCCGCACTGATTGCTCAATTACTCTACGCAGCATTGAGAAAAAAAGAAGGTAGGTATGTGGAACAAAATTTAGGAAACCTGCGATTCAAAGTTTTCAAGTTTTTCTGTATGCGGATTTGGTGCAGTAAATGAGTAGCAAATCAGGAGAAAATATCACTGTCACCCGTAATTTTGATACAAAATCTGAGGAATGACGATCTAGTAAGTTGAACAAGAAGAGATGGTTGCTGAAAAAACAGCCTACCTTTGAAAATGTAAGAAATGCCTCAACTAGATAGGACTGTTTTCCTATGACATCACATAGTGATAGATATCGATAGTATCGCAAAATATCGCAAACAGATTAGGTTTCTATGACGTCAAACAGCAAATAACTGTCGCAAAACTACCCAACCTTGCTCCAACTGACTTGTTGACTCCCATATATGAATAACATTGGGAGCAAAGATCATTACGTAAATAATTCAAAATTAGAAATAAATAAGAAATCAGAATTGAGGCGATAGATAGAAGAAGGGCCTTAAGGACCTAAGGCCCTTTTAGAAGGAAATTATTGAATCGAAATAAATTGATTCTACTGTCTATAAACAAGGCATCTACTGTCTATAAACAACATGTCTACAAAGTAACAATTCTCAAAAATGATTCACGACCATGATAGAAGAGAATAGAAGAGAAACAAGCAGCCAGTACCAGGCTGGAAGAGGGTCGGCAAATCTTTTTTCTTGAATTTTGATGGATTGCTTTTCCATTACATCACAATCTTTGACTATATAAACTACCAGTGAATTGGAGTATGGACTGATATTACAAGGCCTCTGCGGAGCGGTTATTTGAAGCTGACATCGCGACAAGGAAGAAAGGGGAAGGTTACAACGAAATAGATTTGTATTGTTAGTTGTATAATCATTGCTACATCTAATCTAACTACGTGAGGCGCAATTTTTACAAAATAGATTTGTGCATCTGGTTGCAGACCCCAACTACATGCTACGCGTTAGGCGCTATATTCCCTCCTTCCGCACCATGATGGCATCGACGCGTCGAATACTAATATCAGTCCATAACTCCATACTCCCATTCACTGGTAGTTTATATAGTCAAAGATCACAATATCAAATTGCAAAATATTGCAGAATGCTGCTTGCTGAAATGCTGAAGTTCCTTCTGATCACACTTTCAGTGACTTCCATGCTTGGACTGAGCTACAACAACGTTTACCTGTGGGGATCAAGTATATTAGCATAGATACCTTTCTGCTGATCAATGAAATTGGTTCATATTTAGAGCTTCAAATGCACGACCCCCCTAAGGGTGAGGGATAGAGCTCTGGGGGCTCTAACCTATGAATGTTGTTTAGGCATCTCCATAGAGGATATATATCAAGTTTGGTCAAAATTGGCTCTTATTTAGGGCTTCAAATGCACGCTCACCACTTCAGGAGAGGGGGGAGGGGAGGCGATAACCTATGAATGTTGTTTAGGCATCTGTGTAGAGGATATATATTGAGTTTGGTCAAAGTTGATTCATATTTAGCGCCCCAAATGCATGCTTCCTCACTTTGGGAGGGGAGGGGGCTCTACCCTATGAATGTTGCTTAGGCATCTGCATAGAGGATATACATAGAGTTTGGTCAAAATTGGTTCATATTTAGGGCTCCAAATGCACGCTCCTCCACTTGGGGAGGGGAGGGGGCTCTAACCTATGAATGTTTTTTGGGCATCCTTATGGAGGATATATTATATTGAGTTTGGTCAAAATTGGTTCACTGTAGCTCAATACCGATTATATGCTTCTATCAGGATACACAACAATATTTATTTACTCTGCTGAACCGCTTCAACACAACTTTCATCCAAATTGTTTGGACCAATTTCAAGAATTCATCTCTCATCACTTTTCTTCTATTCTGTAAAAACAAACTACCTAGGAAGATACCAAAACTTCATGAACAGTTATTCATCCGCAGAAAATAATTTTACAGTTTGAACATTCGATCAAATTTATTAATAGGCAACTGTTACTCATGATGACACACACACTTTTTACATTATGACGTTCCCACCTCATTCCTAAATAATTGTTTCATTTGCATTCACGTAAAAACACGCATTCAGGTAAAAACACGCCGACACCAATAACACTAATTTTCAAACACGCGGTCCTAATACAAAATAATAGCTCACAATTGAACCGCACTTGCTTGAACCTCAAAATGCAATGATAACAGTGAAAAAGCCAAAGACACAAGGCTATTTAGCATAGCTCTCACGGAAATACCCACAAAGAAAAAATTAGAGCGTTCAATCAAATTTATTAATACTCGCCTAATAGCCGCAAGGCGCGCCTCTCATACCAAAACGAAAGTAAAATAAATTTGTTCTAGAACAAAAAACAAAAGTCAAAAATTTTGCGCAGTCACCCCAAAATCACTAAATTATTTATGCATCAGGGAAACAAAAACGAAAATGACGAAGTGAAACTTTTTTAGCTAAAAGTGGGAACAAAATTACTAATTAGAACAAAACAAAATCAAAATAATTTTGTTATGATAAGAAATCTCCAAATAACGGGACGACGCCGATAACACTAATGTAAAAATACGCATTCGGATAACACTAATTTTCAAACAGGTGATCTTAATACAAAAATAACCACAGCTTACTGCGCTGTGGACTACTGATGTCCGTGACATGACGTGTGATCCGAAGAAAGAAGAAGAAGAAGAAAATAGTGATTACAATACGGTCGGCCTCGAGAACCGGGCCGACCCTAAAAAGAACAAAAAAAAAAAAACAGAAAATCAGATGTCAACGTACATTTTCATCAGTTCACGGAATAAGGGCCCTAGAGTTTCATCACTTCAAGCGTTATATAAACTTTCAGGAGAAGATTTTTGGCTTGCAATTGATGTGAAATTATTCTTTAGTCTCATACAAACAATAATATTCAAATTTGAAAAAAAGTTATGATGTACAAACAAAAATATTCCACTTTGAATTCTTTAATCAAAAACTACAGTTTTTTCTAAGGCCCTTTTTCCATCCATCGCCTCAATTATATATGTATTTAGAATCTATCATGTTCTCAGCGTCTGTTCATCAACTTGTAGTTTTTAAAAAATCCCTTTTTTTTAATTATGAACACGTTGATCTTAGCTCCCTGTGTTATTCTTATGAGAGTCAACATGTCAGCTGGATCACAGCTTGAAGCACGCGTGAAGCCTGCTAGCGTTTTTTTTTGCTGATTGACGTCCCAGAAAACTGGGCTATTCCACATAAGATGGGACCTTAACCATGGCCATGCCTTAACTGATGGAAGGTTTGTGTACATCCAAGTACCCTTAGTTCAGCGCGAAAAGAATTATTCTACTGAGCGGATCTTTGACAAATGCTAGTTCCTACCTTGCCATCTGTTTGCCATCTCATAGGACAACAGGATTAGGAAGGTCCAATTCTTTTGAAGAGTGCTAATTCTGACTCAACATGTCTTTTCCATTGAGCACAGGTGGCAGACAAATTGTATTTACCTTGCACAGTGTGAGGCATCAATATATGTAGGTTATTCACAAGCAACTGCATATGAAAATCCTTTAAAAAATAAGGAAGGTGGGCTGCTAGAAAGCTAAACAGAGAACAGGTGCAAACCACCAGCCTTTTTGAGCGAAGATACAATGAAGTTCATTTTGAAGCAATGGCTCCCATGAGACTGTAGAGGTAGTATTAGGTAACCGAGTAACCGGCCTGCGTTCCGGCTACTGCACTGGTGTAGTCACTTGTAACGTTACACGCATAAATAAAGCACGTTGCGTCGCGTTGTCTCGCATGCACCTTGTTTGACTTCTTTTATTATTATACCCGCACTACAAGACCACGCCTACATTTGATTCTCGGAAGGAAGAAGAGCGCGTGCTTTTCATGAAAGTGAAAAAATATTGTAAGCTTCAGGCACCAAATAATTTAATGTGGCTGCAATGATGAAAAATCACAGAAAAAGACCCGTCATTAGTAAGGAGAGTGATTGAAAACTATAATAAGCCAAAACCAAACAAAGTCCGCGAGAAGATACCTTTGTGATATGCTTTATGAACACTCTTTGAAAAATCAAAAACCTTGAAAACTTAGTGGCATAAGCCACGTCCATGTGTAATCCGAAAAAGTTGGACAGGTGAGGCATGGGTGAGGGAACCGGTTTTATTGTAATACTTTCTACCATAGCCCATCGCAGTTGAGGTCAAAAAGAAGAGAAATATCGGCACTTTCTCAATATGTTTGGACGCAACATAGATCTGCAATTTTCTTTTGTAGCCTTAATTTATGCAGATTTTTACAATTTTTTCAAACAAATGATTTCCAAGCTATAGCCCCATTCACGGTCGACGTCACGTTGTATCGATATTTGCTTGACGTGGATCTATCCAGTAGAAATATTGTTGAAAAATATCTAAGAATGAGATCGATATTTCCATCACTAATGTAAACAATTTTTTTTACACGTTATTCCTTATGGGAACAAACTTGGTTCTAGAATTTGTGAAATATAGCGAGAACGGAAAATTTCTTAGGAAGAAGTATTGTATGATGGCAATTGGAGAACTTCTTAGTAATAAAAAATTAAGTTTTGGTTCCTTACAATCAATTTCTTTTCAAAGTATTCAACAATTTCTGGAACACTATTTTTTTCTTATGGGAAAGTACCTGCAAAAAAATTGTTTACATTTGTGATGGAAATATTGAACACTAGAAGATTGATAGTTCCCATTATTATCAGTGATGTGACGTCAGCGTGAAAGGCCCTATATTACATCATTCCAATTATAGCTTGTTAGCTTACTTGTAATGATCTAGGCCATTTGCAGTTGGTGAACTGTTGATTCAGCCAGTTACTTTGTAAAAGCTTGCTTGTATTGCAGACAACTGATTCTTTTGATGGTAAAAAACTAATATATTGAGCTACTTCTATTATCACATTTGTGGTGGTTGGACAATGTAAGGTCACTGGTTGGTTGATGCAGCTGATCTGTATGTGTGTCATTAGCGTACCCATTAACAAACCTGAAATCAAATTAAAAGATACAATCACACGCTATCCACAAAAACAATTTTAAATTTTAAAATTTAAAGTCAAAGTGCTATGATAGCTAAGGGTGTGTTTTACTTGTAAAAATATTTATAAAAAACATGTTAAGGCGGGTTGACACGAGGATAGTTTTCTAGCGGATAGTCGACTATCGCAGCTATCCGTAGTGGGGTGGATAGCGCGCTAGTTGACACCACCACCTGTTTTTCTGCTGCGGGAGGCTGAACTAGCAGCTATATCCACTATCCTCGTGGGAACATCTTGCGCTAGTTGACCACAATAGTTGACTATCCGCTAGAAAACTATCCTCGTGTCAACCCGCCTTTACCAAAAAACGTTCATTACAGCTCAAATTTTCAACGGATCTTTCTGATCATTTCAAGTATTTTTCACAAAGGTTCAATTACAGCTGCCTGTAGAAGCAGATTTTTGAAATTCTTCTATAGATTTTTTCAATTAAACGTTGAAATTGACAAAAATTGGTCTTCTTTCTGACGGAGTGAACGTTTTCTAGAGCCAAAATGCAGGATTTTCTTTCTATGGCCCAGAGGTCCGCAAACTATGCGCCGCGGCGCCAACCAAACTACTAAAGATTTGCAAGATCACAAATAGAGCCACAATTTGACACTCTTCTTGGTACTAAACAAGCGCAATTTTATTTCTGTCTTTCCACTTTGCACTCCTACACAAATTATGTCTATATTTTTATATATTACTACTTAAATTGAGTTGTATCACAGATTAATTTTGTCAATTTCTGAGGATTGAAAAAATTTGTTTGGAATTGAAGCTTTCAAACTTTTTTGCAAATGTCATTCCTCACAAAGACTACCCACGCACGACTAACAAGCGTCCCGTTGTGACCGCTGAGTAGTGATTCTGCAAGCAACAATCTGAAAGTATGCACGCACTTGGCGTGGCTTATAAAGATATTGGGGGCGCGTTCCAAGCTTAATTTTAAGTAATTCGCTCATAGGTACCGGTACTTGCAAGGTGTCATAGTTGGTGTTACACGCTTCCAAGCATGATGAGAGGATCTTGTTTGTTAACTTACATTACATTTACTTGTTGGATACTTAATAGTCTTTTTTTGAGAAGCTGTAGCAATACAAATTTTGTCCCTTGAAAATTGAAAATATCTGAATATTTATAATGACATCGTGCAGTCAAAAATTATTGGTGTAATTTTTCATCATTGAAGCGATTGGCCCAATATGATAGTATATTGCGCATTAAAGATAAAAGAGGAGTGCTTAGGAGAATAAGGATGTGATCATGTTTACGTCCGAGTACACCAATATGGTCTCATGGGTATTTTCCAATACATTCATTGAGATTTATTTAGTTGCCTTTTCAATTGGTCCCATCAGAGTTTGTTTTACTTTGCAAAACTGCGATTACAGGAGTTGGTAAAACAAAATTTTGGTAATCTGAGTGCACGTCAACTTTGATTATTTGGTATGACCGGCACTGAAAGACATTATTGTAATTAATCACTTACTTTTTATTCATTTTGAAGGAACAAAATTTGTATCGCTACAGCTCCCTGAGAAAGAAGAAATAATTATTATTAATTAGAGCTTGGATTTGCTGGTTTTTGTAGAGTTATTTTGTGTGATGAGAAACAGAGCTTAAATGCTAGGTACCCCCGTCCGTAGAAGTTTGTTTCATAGCTCAGAAGGCCCCGGAAGATTTTCATTTCACCATAAAATAGGTACTGAAAATAACATGTATGAGAACCAAATATGAATTTTTTTTTTTTTTTTTTCTTTTTCTTTTAATTCATTAATTCAAAATACATCTGCCATGAGGCTTTTAAATTTTTTGTAACAACGTTTATTAATAGTGTTCTAGAAGAACTACGCCACTGCCTAGCCTTCCTTACAAGTGGAGAGAAAATAACTATTTGCTGCCAATATTATCATTATTATTATTAATATCAATAGCTAGCTGTGATATTAAATAAGATCGTGAAAATGAAGTCGTTTGAGTCGCCGAGTGTTATTTGAGTTGTCGAGCAGGTCAAGTGCAAGAGGGTTGTTGTGTTGCTCTAATTGATTAGCGTGTGCTGCAGCTGCTTGGTGGATGGCTTTGTGTATTTCTGCATAGGAATGTAGCTGTTTGCTTGTAGTGTAGAGTGGTGCACCAGTAATTGATCATAGTACTTAATTTTGGAATATTTGAATCTTGCAAATGGTAGTAGGCCGAGCCTGTCCCTAAATTTGAGCTCATACATTCACACTGGTTTGAGTATTGTATTATACAGAAGTAACTTATTTTCAAATTTGAGAGTAGAATTTCAATTTAGTAGCCAGTACATTTTAGATCGTTTGACTTTCAATTCAGTGACTTTCTTATTGATATGTGTGTGCCATGTTAGTTTCGGATCGAGGTTTGCGCCAAGATACTTTGCGGTTAATCAAAGACACAATTAAGCGTGGCCTATAATCGGAAGAGCTCCCACGTCCGGATTGCGACGTCATTGAAGTAGCTGAAAAAATTTGGGATTTTGGCATGTTCCATATTCACAATATTGCATTTAAAAATAGATGATGGATCAGTTTTCTGCTACACATTTGAGTGTCTCTTGAGAGATTACGTCTCAAACAAGTATAGTCAAAAATGTTTTAAATCATAAGTTGAAAAAAAAATTATCAGGACGTACATTCCTATTTTTGTCTCTCAATATTCATACCACTAACTGAATAACTTCAACTTTGGCTCTCACTTTGTATAAGCACATAATCAGGATTAGGAATACTCTCTAACCATACAAGAAAATATGCAACTTCTCCAAGCACATAAAAATGGAAGTACAAGGGACCGTTAAAAGGCCGTATCATTGAGAGGTAGTAGGAAAAGGCCTACCAATGAAAATCAAAGATACAAATTATACACTTTTAACCTAAATACAAGCACAGTTGTGTCATGTAAGATAAAGAGGAGATCATTTTGTTCTCAGACTGTGCATCATATATGTTACGCCAAATCCGTCAAAATCGGCAAAAAATTCCATATTTTTTCTTGAGTATTGCCTTTGAGCTACAGATTAATTTTTCCAGCTCGTGGCTGGTCAATTATGTCGCTTGTTCTTGCTGGTTTTATAAAATCGAAAGAAATTTTGCCAATTTGATAAATTCGGCAGAAATGGTGCTTTGATAAATTCGCCAAAATTTCTGCGATCTCATCAAATCGGCAATTTGACAGATTTGGCGTAACAATTATATATTGTAACGTTCAGTGGCAAAGCCACAAGCAGCAAGCTTGCACGCACCACAAAACCTTAGACCATCCACAGTATAGACTGAGCATCTGCCATATAACCCTGTACAAACGGTTGACGCGAAGACATGATAAGATTATGCTTATATATAGGCTCTGCGGGTGAACGCGCGGTGCAGTGAGGTCCATTATGCCTATTTTCCTAGGTGTATTCTTATGTAAGTTTCTTATCATGTCTTTGCGTCAACATTCTAGCGCAATGCTCAGTCTATACTGTGGATGGTCTAAGCACAAAACTTTTAGTAATGACGGACGCTACTAGATAGCGCACCTGTAACTGCCTAAGTTACGGAACATTCCTGAAATGTCCAGAGCACAAGCGATCAATTTTGCATAACTCATCTGCCGTTCTAGAAGATATCTCGAAGAATCCGGAAATAGGAGGAAGACTATAAATAGCCGGCAGTTTAACCTGCAAGGAGGGTTCAGTTAGAATACTGAAGCGATAAAGTTAACGTGCTCTTGTGTTTTTTAACGCAAACACCTTGTGATTAACTGCGCGTTTACAGTGTTTAGACTGCGACTGTGTAGTGTATAAAGTTTGGTTTTTACGATTTGTCCTTTGTTATTGGCATCGGCGGAAACTTGGTGACTGGTAGAACGTCACAATATACATATATATATATTTTTTTTTTTTCAAATTGATGAGCTACTAAGTGCCTGTTATCACTATAAGCTTGGTGGTCTTACTGAGTCCAGATGCGGGAGAGGGAATTTGATTGAAGAAATTAGGAGCAGATGAGTGCTTTTGTGTGATTGTGAATAAAAAGTTGCGGAGTGAGGCTAATTTGCGGCAAGAAAAGAAGTGTTGAATGATTTTTTTTTTTTTTTTTTTTTGGGGGGGGGTGTCAGAATCACAAAGAGAGCATGAAAGAGGCGTAAGATGAGTGATGAGATTGTGTGTGTGTGTGTGCGTGTGTATTCAAAGTGACTGATTCTGAGGCTAGTGATGATTAGTTCTTCACTGCGAGTGAGTTGATTTGAAGAGTCTAGGGGTTGAGAACATTTTCAATTTGGACTAGCTTGTCCAAATGCAATTTGAGGTTAGAATAGGGAGTGAACCTGGTATTGGGTTATGTACTTGTCAATGTGTTTGGAGAGCACGTGGAAGGGTGATTGGTTGTCTATTTGGCTACTTTGTCGATTTTTTTCTTCATTAGGTGCTTTTGTGGCCAGATACCCAGATGAAAAATATTAGGATGGAAATGAAATAGAAAATTGCTATGACAGGATGAATAGAACTTATGAGTTGATGAAGAGAAAAGTGGCTGGAAATAACATTAAATGATGCTAGGGGATGGAAGATGATCAAGTATGAATTACATACAAACAGAGGGGCAAGAGGTGGTGAGGATGTGTGAGTCCTATTAAAAGAACAATTTATAGAATAAATATAATGGCAGGTAGAGGTGAAAAGCCATGCGTTGTTTATGCGCTTACGTAGGTACACATTTCCATTCACCATTTTTTCTCTTTCTTTGTGGGCACGTATTACCTATCTCTGGGTGAAAGAAACAGTCAGTATAGATGAAGAACATATAGGTAGCGACGGCGACCGCAGAAAAGAGGGAAAGTATAGTGAATTTGAAGGCCAAATTCTAAAATACTGTAAGTTGTAAATTATATCGTAAAACACAAATGGTATAGAGAGTGTAAAATTCAAGTTTATACGTTTTCTGCTACAACTGCAGCCCACTTTCTTCGCCGTCGCCATTATATCTAATACTTATAGCACGTAAACTCTTCAAAATAATTGTAGAGCTTAGATCGCTATTAAACACGAAATTTTGCTAGGTAGCTTGTTACAAAAAATTGAAAAATCGTGTCAAGAAAAAAACAGGGTAGGAAACTAGTAAATTATAGTGCCTCATGAAGTATGAAGAAACGAATTGTCCACTACCGTATCTCTGATCCTCACAAGTAGCTACAAGTATCCCAATCTTATGATAGGTATCCTTCCATGATTTAATTATTTTTATGATGAAATAATCATTTGACTCGGTTAAAGAATAGTGTGCCGAGTAGACTACTTAGTATTATAACTCCATTTCTTGTCAAAATTCTCCTCATAGTACAATTAGCAAGATCCTCCTGAAAATACAGGCGCATAATGTTTTTTTTTTTTTTTTTTTTTTTTTTTTTTTTCTCGAAGAAATACTTATTATAATTTTAGAGTAAAGTATTTTCATAATTTTCTCTTTCTATTTTCGTATTTCGTACCATTATTAATTCTGAATGGTAAAAACAAAATTTGAAAACTATTTTGAGGAACCCACTCTTCATAAGAATATTTCTTGTTCATCACTTTGAAGGCACTTTCACTTCCAATCTGAATCTCTATATTAGCACTATTCTATTTTAATTCATTGGCGATCACATGCGAGAGTTTTTTGGACAAGTTTATGGAGTCTTCCCACAAAGGCCCAAATTCATCTGAACGACATGAACACGGGTTCATTCTGTAGGAAATTTTACATGGAATCTCTCAGAACTGCAGTGAATATTTTCAATTTTTCACAATCATTTCCCAGAATTCCTCTAAACATGGAACTGAATTAGAAAAAGTAGAATTTTTGACACTCCCCCCTCTTTCCTCAAAGACTTGAATTGATCTGAATGACGCAAATATGGGTTTAATGAACCGACATTTTTAGGTAGAATCTTTTCAAACTGAAGTATTTCCATCTATCTTCCTAGAATTTCTCAAAAAATGTTTCTTTCTTCCAGAAAATATACAATTTTTGGGTATTTTCTTTCAGATTGAGATTAACAACTAGAATTCAGTGCCCAAAAATAAAAATAGATACATTTTCAAAACCATATAGATTGAGTTCTACCAATTGCAGTCAATCCCAATACCATTTTTTCCTACAGTTCATTCATCATTTTGCACTTTTTATTACAGTCATATTTTTTGAGTGAAGAGAATGCAAGAGGTCATATTACGCTCATAGAAATTGCTTCTGCAGTTTATTCACGGCCTACTTTATATAAGGCCGTAATGTAGAAAATGACAACAGCGCGGCAGTGGATTGTTATCAGTTACGTTTTGGGGCGGTTCACGTTCATCGATGCCGTGTAACAATGATGAAACTGTACCGCACTTTGTCCCCTATCCGATTTTTAATTTTAAAACGATGATAACTTCTCTTGTACTGCACCAATTTTACTGAAATAGGGCTCTAAAAATAGAAAATTGTTTGCTCTTCAAGTTATATTCTCTTCATTTTTTTCAAAAACAGCGTTTTATTTGCATACGAATCAAAACTTTGGTTTTTTCTCACTTTTTCCCATAAGCCTACGTGTAAATCTGTATCCACTACTTTTCAAGTGCGACGTTGTGACATTGCTGCATTACAGCCTTATATAAAGTAGGCTGTGGTTTATTACAACTTTCAATTGAATAGGCTATCATACACCTACGTACGTCTCATCTGTTTTAGCATTGTCTCTTTTCATTTTGAGCGGAGTCTTCATGAGCTGTATTGTAGTCTTCATCAAGTTTTTCCATCCAATTTTCTATTTTGCAGAAATTTTTCTATCAAATAGGCCTACCTAGTTGCTGTCTATTAGTATGAAATCTCTTTCCTGTAGAATTTTTGTCCAAATTGTAATTTAAACACAAGAAACTGAAATAATTCATGGCCAATTTATGTTTTTTTAAAGTATGAGGAGGTTGGTCCAAGAGGCCTTGACCACCCTTGACACTCACTCATTCTCTGAAATACCTTGCTGCTAGAATTACCCGATACTTTGCTTCTGAAAATTGATCATTCACAGAAAATGTTAGTTTTTTACTTGTTGACAAATGTGACAGGTTTTTAACGTTCATTTTCTTTAAGAGACTGGTTGACTCTGTGCTCTTCATTATATTCTTTACCATCAGGAGAGTAGACACTGCTTTGTACAATTGATTCATAATCTTCAAATAAAGATTGTTTATCATTTTGAACTTGCGCTGATCTCAGTTTGTGAATTTCACGTCCTTGAGCGCCGTTTGGATTTTGCTCACGTTTGTTGTTTTCTTCAAGAGTTTCTTTGTTTTGTTCACCATTCAATGTCTTGTGCGATAATATATGAACTCTGTCTCTTTTGTTTAGCTTGTGTCTAGTAGAAAGTGGACCAATTTTTTTGTCTGTAGCAGAATTATCTGAACTTGATGATTCATCAACTACAACTTGCGTCAATTCCTTAATTTTCATCTTTCCCTGTTTTTGATTGAATTTATTCTTAGCGTTAGATTTACTCTGACCATCATATTCTCTTGAAACATTTCCTTCAAAGAAGTCATGCACATTTTGATTCATTTTACTCTTCTGTCTGGACTCCTTGAATTCATACCCGGCTGATTTTGTTTCTTTATCCTCATCTGAATCATCAACAGTATTCATTGACCAATTACCTTCATCTTTGATAACCTTTGATGGTGCGACATTTGACTGTGCGTTTGTGTGGTGTTGTCCCTTTTGTTCTCCACCCAAAATTGAATGACAATCATTTGCTCGAAATTTTTCATCATTACTTTCTGCAGAGGATTGGGGTAAAGGGATTTTTTTTTGTTTTGTATTCTCTTCCTTGTTTGAATGTCTTTTTAATGGTTGCATATTATGCGGATGAACTGTACTTGACTGTTGCTTTCTAATTGATGAATGTTCTTTTCTGATTGATAAGTTGTGATTATTGTAGGATGCAAAATATGACGACGGAAGTTTCTTTTTCAAATCTGCTTCTAAATCTGAAGGATAGCTTTCTTCATTGTAATGTATTTGTATTGGATCCGATGGCATCCCCTCATCTGAATTTCTGAATGATTTATTTTTTTTTGGCCCATAAATAGGGTGCTCTGATTTGGCTTTAATAGTGGCATCAGACTTCTGTAATAATTTCAGAGTTTCATCATCTGGAGTTTTTCTCAACTTTAATGTTTTGTTTTTTTGTCTAGATTTTAGTTTATGACTTAAGGGTGGACTGTAGTACAAAGGAGAGTCTAGAGGTTGTGCCCACCAATCTTTTTTGCGGGATGAAAATTCCCCACCCTCAGTCTTTTGTTGTGACGGATTGTGTTGGTGGGAAAAGTTCATTTGCTCATTCTCACATAGGTCACATTCAGATAATTCAGTCTCTTTATGTTCTACAACTTGTAAAAAGTTACAGTTGGCATTTGGAAATGATCTTTTAATGTTTTCACTATTTCCAGGATGCAGTCCTCTGTCGCCGCATACATCACAAATTCTTGGTGCTGTTTCATGCGGTTTATGAAACAATTGGTGATTATTTTTAATTGGCGTGTGGGCATCCATATACAATTTGTTGTTTGTTACAGGTTCTTCATTCAAAGAAGTTGCATGCTTTGAGGTTCGAAGTGATCTATTTTCAAAACGCTGATGAGAACTTACATCTTGTTGATGGTGTAATACGTTATTTGTCGGCAATTGTTGTTCTGAAGAAAATGTTTGCATTAGACTTGATCGCCGATTTTCAGAATTTGGATTTATATTTAAATGTTGTTTATGACAATATGTTGTTTGGGGTAGAGGGAAATTAAATTTTCCTCTATTCTCAAACTCGAGCGTTGGGTTATGGTGGATAGGTCTTGCATACAAAGTTGGTTTGGGTACAGTTTTTGAAGGTGGGTAATAAATGCCATCAAGTGAGTTCTGTGAAAACGTGTCTTTCACAAATTTGTTCGCATCATGTTCTGGATTTCTTCCTTTTTCTACAGCTGGGTTGATTTTCACATTGGTGCATGCTTTCATTTCTGAATGATGACTTGGTGCAGACTGCGGCATGTTCTTAAAGCGCAAAGACGTTTCACTTTGAAAATGTTCTTGATTACCACCACCAGATTGCTGCATCATGTTGTAAACAACTGTTGGACGACTATTTTTACGAGGAGGATAATTCTTTAGATCAAACGTCGGTCTCTTATGAAATGTTGACTGATAATTGTCACTAATTTTTAGTGAATGGTAAGGTCTATAATTTGAAAATTGTTGATTTGAAAATAAATTATTCACATTGGTTTCTAGTCCACGAGTAAGGGGTATATTACGAGTATGTTTGTACTGTTCTTGTTGATAATTATATGTTTGAATTTGTGGCTGAGGGAGACTGTTCAGTGAATGTTGTTTAGACTGAGGATAAGGAAATAAATTGTCAAACTGATATTTCTTCTTTTGAGAGAAAGCATTTCTAAACTCGCGCGGAATATTATACTCTGCATCTACCTCTTCTGATTCAGAAGAGTCATCAAAATTGGGTTCGCGGATATCTGCAGTGTATTGCGGCGGAGGTGGATAGTAACAGAATTTCCCATTAAAATAGAACATGGTGCCGCGAATTTTTTTATGTCTTTTACCTTTGACTAGTATGTAAGCGCAGTTATGGCCAGGAGCGTGAGTGATAGCAAATTTGTTTTTACATCGAATCATTTCAACGCGGAAAGGTGGGTGTTTTTCTTTTTTGAATCCGAGAAAATGGATTTCCCTTCTTGGTGGACGGATCATCAAATCTTTTTTTTTCACTTTTTTCTTGCATAATTTCATCATTAATGCTGTATCTCGATGATTGAAGTTCAGTCGTACAATTTGATGTCCTATCGAGAGTAATAAAATTTCATTCAAAGATCAGCGATGATATCAAACTAACTAAGTAATTGATACGCGCATTGTATCGTGTTTCATTTTATGTAGGTAGCTGATGTGCAACATGAACACACCTAACATTACCTCTATCCGCGTAATCGTCAATGAATACTCTTTCCCAATTTTTCAAATGTGACGGATCTTTGGTAAAAAAATACACTCCTAAAGCCACCAAAGCCAGTTCGAGTATCATGATTTCTGTTCTAAAATGAATATTTGAAAAGAGCGCGTGGATTGTGTCGACACACAAAGAACGGTACGTTTTGAAGTTCATGAAAAATCTGCGTGCAGTTGGCACGCACAAGAAAAGTACTCTAGATAGTTTGTTTTTGATTTTCCCGAGCGTGTTATTGTGTAAATATGGTAGGTAATCAATATTGTTTGAAATCTGTACAAAACTACAGGTAGGTAGGTACTGATTTTTAATAATCAAACTCGCAGAGTACTAGACAGAATTTCTTCTTTGCTGAATTTAACGCAGTCTAAATGACTTGAAAGTAAGTCCATCAATTTTGTTTGTGAAACAAATTCTAAGTACTTCTACAAAAGAAAAGGAGGTTGAAATTTTATAATTTGTGGGTAAAGGTCCCGCTGAAAAAGCTACTTGTTCTACAAAAAAAGTGATTAAGTATGGTGTTTTCTACCATCACATAACACAACATAGGTACTAATGAAACTGTAATTTCACCAGTTCAAAATTGTTTTTCATGAAAATGAAGAGAACAAAACTTGTTTCCCTTTCAATTTTCTTTCAGAGGAATGTAATTTTAGATTTTTTGGATGACTCAACTTTTTTTCAACCTCCCTCAAATTGTGCTGCGGTTGATCTAGAGAGCGCCTTCTCTGCTGTCATTCACAAATTACTTATAACCACGCTTATAACAAATTTTTCAAATATTAGGAATGATAATGTATTTACTAGAAAAACGTTTCTACAATAGGTACCCACCTTGACCGTCCAAAAAAGTTTGTGTTTATACAGTTATTTTTTACAATCAATAACATCTACGTGCGAGTAATAAGTGGTAACACTGATAGCTAGTGTCAATGCCCATAATGTATAGTATAAGTATAGCCATGATATTAAACTGTATTGTCAGTACTGCAGGAGACTTTTCATTGTGATTGCGCGTGATCTTGCGCCAAAAAAATGTTATTAGTGTTTTCTAGGGCATTTGGAGAATACGTACTCTAGTGTTTCTGTTGTCCGCATCCTTTTCAATGTTTACATTTTGCACCCTAATAACGTTCTTTCGGCACAGATCACAATTGTAAAATGAGGAAAATACATCACATTTCAGATGAAGACGCCGGCTTATTTGTTACCTTTTTAATCCTACTTGGAATTATTTTGTGATTTCTCTCAAGTTTTGAGCTCGTTTTTTGTAAAATTATTTTTGATTCAAGAATAATGACTAGGCTACAGCAGATTCAAGACCAAGAACACCAAAACCTGTATAAACACAACGGGTCATCTTCCTGCCAGGGTTGGTTAAAAAAATGAACGGGCTCATTTTTTTTTAGCCAAATGAACGGCGTTCACGTTGTTTTTCCTTTTTTGGGGCTCTTGCCACCTTCGGGAAGGCGAGAGCCCATATGCAACAGCGAAAAAAAAAAGATTCTCACCCGAAAAAATGTGTTGTGACGTCACTCAAGTTATTCATACATTATTTTTCTTATATCTTACTTTTGCATAACAATTTACAAATTCAATATCGTAGACCTACGTCAATCTGTGCAGTCTCTACAAGTTTTATTTTTGCATAGCATTTTTATTTCAAAAAAAAATCCAAGAGACCCGGATACTGAGTTTTTTTTTTTGCGGTTGCATATGGGCTCTCGCCTGGCCGAAGGTGGCAAGAGCCCTAAAATAGAATCAATGAAAAAAAATATGTCGGAAGAATAAATTGTTTGTTGAAAAAAAAAAAAAAATGTTGAAATGTTCGCATGTCGGAGAAAATGTCTATCTAGTACTATCTACCGGAAAAAATGCAGATTGGAGAATTTTTTGTCGGAAAATTTGTCTGTCGAAAGAAAATTATTGGAAAAGTGTCCCCAAAACTTTACACGGAGATGGCTTGTTGATGACCCGTTAGTTCAGTTACGATTTTGTCGACTTTTCTCAAAATGCTGTTTTTGTGAAATAGGTAGCAGAAAAATTGCAGTCGAAATACGTAAGCAACGCCGTTGTTGAGTTTATGAAATCCGCAACAATTTTGCATATTACATGAATAAGTCCACTCTTTTATTAATTGATTAATTTTTTGTGCCGACTACGAGAATTAAACAGGCTTTTATTTCTATCAATTTCATGAATTATACTGCCAATTGTCGCGGCAAAAAGGGCACATAAACGGGAACACGTATTTGAGAAAGACGCGATTCAAGTTTCACACACCCAGAGTTACAAGTAATTCAGCGTAAATAGTATCAGTGTTGATTTCTTTCGTCAATTTCATCCTTCCACTTTCGAAAAACTAATGCCTCACTTGGAAATATGGCGTTTTTATTATTTATATTCATGGTAGCAGTGAGATACTTTATGTACCCTTTATGCGGCGACTTTTTTTCAACGCAAAACTCGAGGAATGAAACACAAAATATATCACTTTACTAACGAGGAATGACTCAAGAAGTTTATTAATAATATTAAAAAGAAATGAGTAAGAAACTTTATTAAATTATCACTCTGGCAATGGGATTCTCGGACATCCTACAGGACATTTTGGTGACTGTTGGGTAGTATTTTTCAGTTTTTCGATTCTGTTTTTTTTTTTTTTTGGGCGAATATGATCGTTAGGATGCTCTTTACATCTTCTACCCACAGCCACTCATTAAAAAAAAAAATCTCGGACGCATAAAAATCTCACACTCATAAAATGCACTCAAAAGTTTGATAAAATGTTGGTAGTTTTGCCGCGGATGAATCATTGTTTTTCTGATTTCAATCACTTCGTTCTCGACAACGAATGATCGTAGGAAGGTGGGGAAAAGTGCGTTGGAACAAGGAATAAACGTAGATTAGGAATCCGGTGTCGTCGCAGAAAGGGCACACGCCCGGTGTGTGCTCTTTTTGCGGCGACACCCTTGTGTGACCTACTAGGTAAATTATTGAGCAAGTTAAAAAGACGTATCTCAAGTCGGAAAAATTTTTCAGGAGAGCAGTTTTTCGTAAATCGCGTCGCGCACTGGTGATGCTAAGCAAAAAGGACGTATCTCATTTTACATTATGATTAAATGGAAAATATGTGTTTCTCATTTGGATTTGGAACACTGACATACGTCTAATTCGCTTAGTTTTTCATGATAATTAATGAGATACGTCTTTTTTGTTTTCTACTTTTGCGACGCGATTTCATCGAGTTAGGTACGTTCTTTTTGCTTGGCAACATCATGCAAACAACGATGAACATGCACATAGACCTAATAACTCATTTTCACAAAAATCTTGAGATACGTCTTTTTGGCTTAGGAGGGCAGTATTATAGTCTCATATCTCAAGATGTGTGCCTAAAATTTGTCCGAAGATCGGATGACTAAATTGATAATAATTAATGAATGCCCTTTGATATCCCGATCTTCAGATACTTCTCGCGATACGATGGATAATTTTAAAATATACAATAAGAGATATGGCGAATGAATAATTTCGACTCAATACCGGTAGTTACGGAAGGTTATGTGGAAAAAATGAATAAATAAAATTGAATCGGGTGTTGTGCATGAATGAAATTAGTGTTAATTTTTAATAAAGAAACTAGTCCACATACTTAGTTATAATAGTTCATAGGGCAGATTTTTTCGATATTGTTTGGTAGATTTCATCGCCCGGGACAATTTTTTTTTCCTTTCTTATTTCGAAAACAAATGCCATGTTTTGTGATTGAGATAAGCCTAGAAACTGTTTGGCCCAGAACCTATAAACAGAATATTCCTGCAAATATTCCAGGATGACTATTCAGACGTGAACAGAAATTTTATCTTTCAGATTCAGATAACTTTCTTTAATATTCACTAGGTATTCATTAAAATCTGTAGTCTAGGTTAATATATCGGCATCGTGATGAAGACTTCGCGTCTCGACAGCAAATATTTTTCGTTCCACTTGCCGGATGATGAATTATAAATGTAACCCTGTCTACAGAAACCCACCTTATGCGTTATCAGTTTACATATGAAAAGCATGCGTTACTCATAATCTGTAGACAGGGTCACAAATAACAAAACTAAAGATTTTTTGTCATTCTCTCTTTTCTTTCTCGAAAAAGTAAACTATTGTGCTCGTAATCATGGTGATATATCTTCTAAATTATAGGTACATCGCAATGAATAAATTCCATTTTTCTCCCTGAACTAAGACTTTTTGGTTTTTCATTAATCGAGAACTGCAGAATGAGGAGAATCGACAAATCATGCCATATGCACCAATGAATACTATAACTTTGTAGACAATTAGGAAAAAGAAAGGAAATTTTTCCAAATTGTATAGAGTTTTATGCTTGACGGTTACTTAGTACATTAGAAGGAAAACTTATTCGGCACTGCCGTCAATTAATATTTTTTATATTTAAAAAATTTTAATTGACGGCAGTGCCGAATAAGTTTTTCTTTTAATGTCCAATGAATACTGTTCGAATTTCGGCACAATCATTAAATTGACTTACCTAAGTTGTCGTCGCAAAGAGTGAGAGTGAATATGCAGATAACAATCACGATGCATATCACGACGGTGTAATTTTGAAAACCAATAGTTTTCCCCGTTTTCAATGGAAAACTGTTTGCCCAGTACAAACGCATATTATGTTTGAAGGCTTTACGACTGGGGATGAAAAACTACCATCCCTAGTCTTCACTGTAAATCCTTCTTTGAAAAAATATAAAAACTACTTTTGTATAAAATGGGAGGATAGTGAATGAAGATTATGAAAGTACTTGTATTTTAAAAATCGGAAATCGCGAACAGATTCAATCGTCACTGTAGACCTATCAATGACGAACATGTTTCTAAAACCTTGAGCTGTTGTAGAAAATAAAAATACAACTACAATTTTTCGAAACAGAACGTCTGCAAAGACGTCAATAAGTAAGTGGAACATAAAATTATAAACACTATTTTACGGAGATTTCTCTAACTAATATTTAAAGGCCTGAAAAAAAAAAATCGTACATCGACATATTTTTTTCAAACTACACGCGCAGCATTAACGTCGATAATCATATCTCGTACACAGATAACGTCGTAACGGCGTGGACGAACTCCATTTACTAAACAGGGGAATATGGGTGAACAGCTGCGAAGTGTACCGGTACGGAGATGAAGCATCATTTCAGCGAGGCGCCACATTTTGTAGAGCATAGAGAGAGAGAGAGAGAGAGAGAGAGAGACAAGATAGGGAGTGTGAAAGAGAGCGCGAGCGCTCGCTGTAAACTTGGGCTTTTTCAGTGCTTGAAGTTTTATGCATGTATATCCTGTATTGTCCTGCTCAGAGATACACACACAATAAGAAAAAATAAGAAAAAACGAGCAGCGATCTGGAGAGGAAACCGTATTCTTGCAATCAAATATTATCTTCGCGCAACGTGAACATATCTCTCTTTATGTGACCATACCCCCAACATGCCTTACCCATTTTTTTTTTTGATAACGTCATGTCATCGCTTGACAGCCTATAATATACAAACATTTCAGTCTATTATACATACTTATATTTCTCTTCCTCTTTACCGAATATTTTGAGAGAAAAATGATTTGACTTCGCCAAAGTTATCGCGTTGAAGGGTGGGAAATATTTAGTTTACATTTCAGTCTATTGGTACCTGAACAAATGTTTCTCCCATGAAACTGTCCCTCTTCAAAGCTATCCAAATTGTATCGAATCTCTCTGATTTTTCTCATTCTACAGACAAACACTTTTCCCCCAGAAATTTCATTTATAACAAACAATAATTCTTCGCATCTCGAGAAAAAGGGAGGATTCAGTTGATTTGCACGTACAGAGAGACCTTAGAACTAAACATGGCTGGTGATTAAAAGCAGCAAAGATTGCAGTTCCCCCAAAATCATTGCTTTTTCTCCTTTTTTTTTTTTTTTTTTTTTTTTATAGATTAGAACATATGCAAGGACTGATGATAGTGTGACACAGTTAAGGTATATTATACTTTAATTTCTTCTTTTATGATAGATTGGAATAAACAGTTCAATGATATTTTCAACCTATGACAAATGCAAAGCTCAATCAGACCTTTGTCCAGTATGTGCCTGTTCAGCGTATTAAGACCACCAATATTCTTATGACGAATTATTTCGATATGCTTCAACGCGTTACGCTTAAAATACGAGCTCTCTTTGTAGGGAAGTACCTCAGAACCCTCCCGGAAAGTGTACCCATTAGCATTTAGATGGTCAGCGAATGCCGAATCTCTCACTTTACCCTTCTGCCAGGCGGTCTTGTGCTCATCGACTCTAATCTTTAGCTGGCGACCGGTCTTTCCAATAAACAAACCCTTTGACAGTGATAGGGTTGTAGAACGCAGGTCGAAAGCCGAAGGGGCGAAGGACCCGGACTAATTGAAGAGAAAACTTCCCCAAAAATGGAAGCCTAATCCATCGCAGTTTCTCGCGGCTGATAGTACGAGGGAGGGAGATAGTAGCGCTTCTATGCTTCTATGTTCAAGTGAATCTCATTCACTCTGGCCAGATGTTTTATGGTCAGTAACTCAGTTCAACTCGAAGGAATGTCAATAATTCTATGAACAAAATTGTTGAAAGCAGCATATTTGTGGACAAGAGAGCAGAATGACTATGCATGGACTAAAAAATCGGTCGATATATCTATCCTATAAATCTCAAGCTCATGGACCCCGTTTGTAAGATCTAAGAAGTTGAGCGAGGAGCCTCCGGCTTCCAAAGTAAACTTTATGGATGGGCACAGCTCATTTAGATACGTGAGAAACTCCAAGCAGAGATCTCGAGGACTAGTCTACCTACGTAAATAGCACGTCATCTACATATCTGCTCCAATGAAAGATATTATTTATTCAATGAAGGATAGCCAGAGGAGAAGAAGAGGTCGGACTCAAAAAACCTCAGAGATGAGGGAACCTAAAGAGGAACCTACAAGAATACCCACCTCCTCAGGGAACTCATAGAATTTACCATTAAATTTGCAGAAATTTGGAGACCAACTTTAATAAATTGAAATTAGCTACTCGGTAGAAGATCAACCTCTTTTGGGGCTCTTGCCACCTTCGGCAAGGCGAGAGCCCATATGCAACCGCGAAAAAAAAAAAAGAAGAAAAGATTCTCACCCGAAAAAATGTGTTGTGACGTCACTCAAGTTATATACGAGAGTACGAGACATTTTCTTATTTTACTTTTGCATAGCAATTTACAAATTTCGGAAGTTTTTCATTATCGTAGACGTACGTCAATCTGTGCAGTCTCTACAAGTTTTATTTTTGCATAGCATTTTTTTTTTTCGGTACAGTTTTCGGCAAAAGTGTAGTACAAAGGTTATTTTTCTTGGTACCTCAACAATCATAAAATACTGCGTATATTCTTTGACCAGTCTCTCTCGGTTTTCAGGTCTGAGTATAAGACAAGAAGTTACAAATATCTTCAGGTCTCAGGACTTCTGGATCTCTGAAACTCCTTATCTCATTAGTAAAGAAGAAACTCCAGAACGTTTGAGTCATAATTTTCTATGTTCCAATAATAATTTGAGAGAAAGAAGAGTAACTTACAGTCAGGGAATAGAAAGAAACAAAAAAAAAAAAAAAACCAAGAGACCCGGATACTGAGGCGCAGAGCGACTCAGTCTTGTTTTCATAATATTCTATGTATTTTGATAATATGATATTTTGGTGCAAATTATTAATGAAAAAAAGCACATCACCGAAAGTGTTGATTTTTTTCAATCATATACGGTTGAAGTTTTTACAGCCAATACATGAACATGATACCTAACCTTTCAAGCAAAAGAATTCAAATTGCACAAGCCTCTGGTCCATTTAGTTGAGCTTCTATTTGTTCGCAGGCCCTTCAACTGCACATGGGTGATAAAGCTGTAGGAGTGATCCCAGGGTAGGTGTGACTGTCTACCCTAGTTGACAATTTTCTGTCGGGGTTGTCCTTCCCCATGCCTTCTTGGTGGCAAAACGTCTATTGCCAGGAGTTTTTGGTTGGAGTTCTCCTTCTCCTACGTCCATCCACATCTGTTGCCGCCCAACTATGTTTGTTCAGCTTAACAGGGTCACCACGTGAAGGTTGCGGATTGGGATTGAGCTACAGCAAATGGTAGCAGACTCTCACTGACTGGGAGTCTTGTAAGAACCGCAGATCACTCATTACGACCCATATCACACCTCAATCTTTTGTGTCAGGATTAAAGGATAAAATTCTCATTGAAGCATTTTTTGGCACAAAGTACTGAAGAAATATGACGAGATATTAATGCAGTTGAAAAATTAGAGTTGGTGGCATGGTGTCAAATATGATTTATTTTGTATTCGAACGGGAATAAGAAATTGATGATTAGTGCCAAATTACCAGCAGACAAAAGCGGGTAACTGTCAAGTGGTAGCAAAGTTTTCATGTCCTTCTGTTAGTTTGCTATCTTTCTAACGGTGATCTCACTATTCATTTGATCGAGAAATGGTTGAAGGTGCGGTGTTTACAACGTCTAAAATTTTCTGGTGCGAATTTTTGACATGTTTTATATCTTCAATGAGGAGATCTGGGAGTACTCTCCTCCCCCAAACACCAGACTTGCAAAGTAGAAACAGCGTTCCATGTTTCTTGTTTCGCGATACCGCGGTGAGAATTGTAAAAATGAGGGTGAAACTTTGCATAGTCCGCAAAATAACGATGGACACATCAATCGTTTGAAAGCCGGCCAACATATTATCAAGAAGTCTACCTTGATGAATTACCATGCATTCTTCGACATCAATATAAAGGGTACGATGACACAGCAGTATACGAGTTTGCAAGTAGAAAAAGTTTAATGAAGAGGAAACGATTCAATCAAGCTTGATTAATTCCTTGATAGAGTTGATGGTTTACTTGGTGATATCATTGTGCAAAAACGAATTTTCCGCTTTGAAATTCAGCTTTCAAAAAGGGAAAAAGAAGGCGTAAGTATGGAATTAAAACCACTTGCTCTGAGCAATAGTAGGCCTATGCTGAAACAAAACGCAACCCTTCTCTTTCCTCGGTGCATATGAGCCATGTCTGAAAATTGTTCAAGTGTGAAGAATGATCCGAACTTCCAAATGAATGAGCAACTTTCATAGCATCAAAGTGATCACTGAAAGGAAGGGAAAAAACGTGTACGTATGAACTCGAAACCGCCATGAAAAAATCTTTTCGTCTTGAACATGGCACTTTATGGATTCCGAGTGAGTCTCTCTATCATATCACATAATACTTATACAACGTAATCATGCCTTTTTCGCGTGATAATATCTGTAAACGCGTAGTCCGATACCTACCTTCTGAAACATTTTTATGGGTACTTCCCTTTTTCTGTAGATGAGGTTCCCTCGTATTTCCATTATTCGTATAAATGGAACCGATATTTCTACTCGAATTGATTTTAATCATACGAGCACCACTCAGCTCCATTTTCAGAAGGATTTTAAAAACTAATTACATATTAATACCTAGGAACACGCGACTCGTCGAAAACTAAATACACTTAATAATTGCGAGTATACCTACAACGGTACCGTAGGTCGTGAGAAAGAACAATGTCTGAATTGAGCATTAATTTTGAAAGTTGAAAATTGATTTTGAATAATGGTATTGGATTTGAAAATAGGTGCCTCGTCGTTGGAAATCATTGAAGATGAACATCTTTTTCCCAAAGTCAAATCATCATCAAGAAAATATGATACTCACCGCAAGGCAGCTATCGAAATGAGAGGACTTCAAAGAAAAAAGTTTATTCAAGAAAAGTTGCACAATCGCAGATACGCACACAATTTTATTTGATAAATTCTCTTCTCTATTTGCAATCTTCATTAATTATTCATTGTTATGCGCTGTAATTTTGAATAAGGAATATATATAAGGGCATATTAAAAGAAGGAATTTCCACACTAAATTTAGGAAAGATAAAAAATGGAATATGAACAACAAAAAATTAAGTAATGTACATCAACTAATGCATATTTTTAAAAGTAAATTTGAACATAAAAATATGACTCGAGTAACCCTAAGTATTCAAAATCATTGCACTCTGAGATAAAATACCCACCCCTCTTCTTTGTCGTGGGTGCTGTCCTTGGTTTCCCCTCCACCAACAATTGAATCGAGTTGACAAATGCAATAATCAAAGAACAGCATATTTTACGAGAAAGCAGACTGCCTGTTGGTCAATTTTTGAGCAGCCTCGCAGTTCTTATAAAAGATTAGTCGATGCGGAGGAACAAGGAGTCTGTCAATTGTCTTAATTTTTCTCCCTCTCCGCCGCGATTGCTCTACAGTTGTGGACGTCCAGTTACCAGTGGGCTTCTTCTAATAGGAAAGTCATTCAAGAGTGTTCCGAAGATGGGACAACATTGTACTACACCATATCATCAGCTTATGGTAAGGCCATAACCGAAAAGTATCTGCGTACCTACATGTACAAGAAGAAAGACGAGAAATGGACAAATTTTGAAGACTTCTGTTTGAATAATTATGGATGTGGGTAATTTGAGTGGACACAAGCAACGTAGAGGAAAGTTCCTGTTCATGTCCTTCTTATCACAAGCAATTGATTTACAAACATATTGTGGGCATGCACATCCGCACCATCTGAAGCAAAGGAAGTTCCAATTGGCCAACAAAGAAAACGCGGAAGGCCCGCAAAAGCAAGGAAAGCGTTGCTCGTTATGTACCTACTTTAACAATACGATAAATTTTATTTGTGCAGAGATCTTTATACACCAGAATAAAATTATAAAAATGTTTTTTTTGCACAATATAAATACAGTAATGTACAAATGATGACTAATGGTATAAGTTCAGAAAATCAAATCAATTTTATTAATTTTGAGTGAGACAAAGAATGAATTTTAGTTTAATAAAATGACAATTCTCTTCATTGCTGCAACATGGTAGCAGAGGAGTGTGGTTTTGATCCACAGATCTCTGGGTTATAAGAATTTTAAGCTTGCTATAGCCGACAAACTGACAATATATAGTTCTACATTGGGTGATCGAAATACCTAGGTACCTACTTTGATAGCTCGCAATTTAATAAGAATAATTCTTATTTCTACTGACCTATTCCCATTTTTCAAGCTGTTGCATGAGATTTGCGCATATTGATCAAGAAACCTGATAAGATCTCTTCTAGCTATCCTTATGAAACATCATCACACTCTGATTCCTCTTCAGATTCAATTTTGCTTCAAAGGCATGACTAATGAACGTCTTAGACTTATTCAACTTTTTTCTCATCGATTCCTTTCACAATATGAAGTAATTTTTCCAGATTCATTTATTTTACAGTTCAGTGTTTTTTTACAGTACCCACCCATCTCCTTTGACCTCAATTGAAAAAAGTAGAGTTGATCCACAAATGTTGCGCAAGCCAGCCAGGTGGGTTTTCTCGCGTTGATCCACATATTATTATTTCATCCCTAGAATTTTTCTATCAACTGATTGTAATTCCGTATGAATCACTTCTTTAATCTCTCATTTTCTAGAACCTTCATGCAAAAAATTTCGTCTTCATGATACAATTATGAAAATTAGGTACTTGAATTTATTGTTTCTTTTTATTACAAGAGAAGTAAAGGATACTTCAATTACACATTATATTATAATATGATGTACTTTCTAGCAATTAAATCATCTGATTAAGAAAGTGAGGCTTGATTTATAATTTTTGAGAAATTTTTCTCACTTTTCGGACCTACCTATTTTATGTAGAAATGAACTTCTCCATGACCCATAAAGAAAATCTACTGCATGTTCCAAAAGAGTTCTGAGAGTTTTATAGATTTTATTCAGGTATGAAAAAGGGTACGTATAAAATTATAATATTTTTTTTCAAGTAGACTTTTGTAGAAAATTAATTCTAGAAATACTACTCTAATATGTATGGAAATGAAAAATAAATAAAAGTAAGTCAACTAAAAACGTCAAAAATTAATCCTAAATTTTCTATGACAACAACATTCAAAAAAATAAGAAAAAAATAATAGGTAGGCCTACTGTAATACCGTAGAGACTAAGATAAGAGCCCATCTTCTTTCCTGAGTTCTTTTTAGATCGAAGACATGTAATTGCAAGGGTCCTTCATGAATAGAACCCTCTAACTTTTACAATAAAAATTAGAAACCGAACAGGGAAAATGTTGTAGGTTATACCTATGAAAAAAATAGAAACGGCGAGGCAATAAGCTGAAAAGTACGATGTGAAAATTTCCGAGATTATAAAGTCCGATTTCGTTTTTTCATACCCCTTAGGTATCAAAGCAAAGGTATCAGAACGAACATTACGGTACATTTACAAAATGGTATCCAAATAAAATGTCCAGTTTTGCAAAGACTTTTTGAGGGACGGTGCTCATACTTATTCATAACATCAGGTACCCACACGGTAAATGCTATCGTCTTAACGTTTACCGGTATTCCAAATCTTAGTTAGGCCTACTATGATTATTATAATGATTTTATTAACTAAAATTAATATTCTCGACAGATGAAAGCATAGGAAAAATAACGTGGAAAAAAAGAGTTCTCGTTTTGTTCCGAAAATATTTTATGAAAGCGGCCAACCCCGTTCACCGCATCAAACATTAACTAGAAGTACGCACTACCGTTCCACATTAAATTTGTCGTCTCCGAGACAGAAACACTCGTATTATGTCCCAATTATGTATGTAAAATATCCCTAATTCCCCTATTGGGGACATTTTGGACGCGTGAGACAATTTTTAACGGATGTAGTTCAAAAAACTTAAAATAAATGATAGGTAAGTATTCGAGCAGAATGTCTAATTTGACAGAATGACTCTCGAGGAACGGTAAAAAAGAAAAGAAAGATATTCGTTGGAAAATAAATACTTAAAAAAAAAAGAAAGAAGGGGAAAAAGTTTTCCGATACCGGGAATCGAACCCGGGCCTCCTGGATGAGAGCCAGGGATCCTAACCACTAGACCATATCGGATATATACAATGAGAGGGAGTTTGATCATGCTCACACTCTTAGAAACGAAATTTCATTAACACGCAGTCTAAAATAAAACAACGGTAAGCCAAATTAAAATAATATAGACAATAACAGGGTAAATTACGATTGGAGAAATTGAAGCTTTATTCCACTTGTATTTATTCATTTATTGATAATTAGAGTGTTGCTCAACACGGTCAGATCGGCTAATTGGCCAATTACAAGACACGCGCTAATAAGTACAATTCAAAATAATTAATGTCACGAATATGGATAATAAAAGGGATGGTAATAATAGAAAAAAACTACACGAATAAAGAAAACTAAATAACCAAAAAATTAGAATGAAAAACGAAATTATAAAGTATATTAAAAATGAGAGAAGTCATCAGAGTGGTAATCGATGACAGTGATAAATAGCGAAAACCACCACTCCCCCTTTTCATCAAAGCGGCACCATTATTAAGGAACTACCTATATAAGATTGGTATGCGCAAGTGATAAGAATTGGTTCGTCATCATGCTGATAAAGTCGAAGGAGAAGCAATCTACCTATGTAGTAAATTACCTATCCTGAGAGAATTTTAATCATGAAACATCAAATACAAGAATTCTAACTCCAAAAATAAAGTGAAACTGGCTTATTTTTCTGCTTCCATTCATAAATAATCGATCAAATCAACCAAAATTTGATATTTGACATTTAAATTTTTCTTACGGCACTCCTGAAACCTCTTGAAACTGCTCCTCCACCTGTGATTTATCAACATGGCGACAGACCTCTTCTTATCACTTGCGCATACCTACCTTATATTGTTCCTTACCATTACTGAGTCATATTAAGGAACCTACGCGAGCAAGCAAACGGACTACTCTCTTCCGTCGTGTCGGGCATCTTTTTCTATTGAAACACATTTTCCCATCATTCCTTTTCTGTTACAGACATAGTCATCCCTCATGCGAGAGTATGATAGAGGTATTCTCGCTCAATGTAAACAAACATCGCCTTGGAGTGCGCGGGATGTCCCATTCCGAAAATCCGAAAAATGAAGTGGAATTTGCACGTAAAAAGTCCACTTCATTTTTCCGTCTCTCGGATGGGAACATCCCGCGATGTGTGTTTACATTGAGCGAGAATACCTCCAGCGCCTTACCTTAGTTTGCGTAATGATTACAAATTTTTTGATAGTTGTGATTATGGCAATTTTTAGACTCTAAAAGAAAAACTGTTCGTCCTGCCTTACCCCGATTTGACCCCCAAATTAACAAACTTGGAAAATTTGTGAGAAAAACTTCATCGTGTGCGTGCGAATTTTTACCCCCGTGCTGATTCAGAAATTTGAGAGTAAAGTCCCTCCTCCCTTTACACTTTACTGTTGTGGGCGTGCGCGTGTATGTTTCTTCCTCTATCAGACGTTCTCCTCTTCTTGACCAATGGTGAACACAAATCTCCTGGAATTTACTAAAATAATAATGAATTCCGTAGGTGATTCAAAAATCTCCAGTATGGTTTTGGGTTTTTCTTATATGTACTAGATTACTAGATCATGAAGGCCGCGAGTTAGCCCCCAAAAGCCATTAGCTTGAATTATTACAAAGTAGAATTATACTAGAATACCAAAGAGGGTGGCTCACTTGCCGCGCTCATTCGCCATCCAAAAGCCACTACCTTGAAATATGGACCGAATTTTTTTGAAGCCCTGCTTCAACACAGTGTTATCCCAATTTACCGTTTGTGTTCAAAACAAAAATTAACTCCCTAAGAAATACACAGAAATAAAGAATCACAGATACATTTATGAATACTTCAGAACTTCCAGATTCTGAATATTATGAACTTTTATTTTCCTATCTTTTTCTCACGTTTAAATAAGAATATATGATCGAAACGTTCCCATGCATTTTTTATAGTAATTGATAGTTTGTTTTGAACAAATACGGTAAACTGGGAAAGTGGTGCTTCACCAAGAAGGGTGGGGTCGCTCATATTTTCAGAACGTGCCGACGCCACGCCAACACGCAAAATACGGCCCATTGTAAACCAGCCCGGTAGCCAGGACGTTAGCTTTGGGGGAGAGGACAGATTTTTAGGGGTGGCAAATATATTTTCTTAAAAGAGTAGTAAAAATTTCGCTTGCTTCGCTGACTTCTTGTATTTTGCTAGGGGTAGCGACCAAGGAGGACATGCGGAGCGAGTGGATTCCCCAAAAGCCCTTGGTTTGAAATTAATCTATACTGGATTTATACTAGACCAAGAAGGGCGAGTGAGCCCCTGAAAAGCCACTAGCTTGAAATAGTGTGAACTAGACTTGTACTAACCCAAAAGAGAAGTGCAACCACTCTGGTATGCACTGAAGTAGGTATAGTACAGATGATACAGATTGCTAAGTGTAGCAAGTATTCGTTCTGTATATTCCATTCACACAGCAAAATACTCGTATATTGAAAGAGACAGGAAATAATATTATGATCTTGATCACGGACGTCTACAATACAGGCCAATAGCAACGGAAATGCGACAACATTGGTCGGCCCGCCGTTGTGCAAAATGCCGTCACAGTTGGGTACAGAGGAGAATTGTGACGCTTGCGACGGTAATCGCCTATTTAAAAACCACAGTGATCCCTCTATGTGATCCAACTGTGACGGTAACAGTCCTGTCACGTGACGGTATTTTGTTCAACGGGAGTCTGGTGATAGACATTTCGGTAGCGAGCGGCAAGATGTTATTGTACCGCTTTTTTTCCAAAAAAAAAAAAAATGAAAACAACTGCTTCTTACAATGATTCACGCGATGACACGCGCACAATCCTCTTAATAGGTCTTGACAAGATAAGTAATGTATTTCAATGCGATCCTCAATCATTTTTTTGAAGAATAATAGTTGCAAAAGCTACTAAATTGATATGAGGAGGTTGCGTTGGCTTTTCCTTCAACAAACAACGGATTTGAAGGCACAAGTGCGGCTACCAAACAAACATTTCCATTAGAGAGCGTCTTCCCGTTGATCAATTTTTCCGCACTGTTGTCGATATACTTAGTCAGAATGTGGTCTTAGCGTCGATGTGACCCGTCAACACTGAATTGTACTGCATTCGCGGATGCAACCATCATTTCTTTGAAGGAGTACACAGAAACCTACCAATGGACTTCGCAGAGCCAAATACTTGAACGAAATGGCGCCACATTCTTTGTAGCTTCCTTTGAACGGCGAGATGGAAAATAGAAGACCTTCGATGATCTTGAGGAGTGGAGGACGACCATATGGAAAATCAACCTCAGCACAGACGGAACATCGACGTGTTCGTGAAAGCATTTATTAGGTATTAAAATACGACAAAAAAAGGTAGTGGTACTTCCGGCTGCGAAGACTGTCCCTCTCGGTCAGAAACGGAAGAGGGACAGACCAGCGCTAGCCAAAAAAGCCTTAATTATTTGAGATTCATTTTATGTAGAGCCTACCTGTAAACATTTTCATTATTCCGCAATTTTATTATTTTCGAATTGTTATTATTTCGCGTGCCAAGAAATGTCGTTGGATGTTTTTTTTCTCGTTTCATATTATAACTATCATGTTGAATAAAGTTTTTTTCTCGTTTATATTATTTTATTCTCGTGTACCTATTTATTGTTTTCACGTTTACTTCAATTACATTTTAGTAATTTTTCCTCATTTTTCGCGTGTACTCATCATTTCTTCGCGTGCCGATAAATGCAACCCATCGTAAACAGCGTAGGGCCAACGTACGCAATTGAGAGCTCATTATCCGGAGCAGAAGCAAATATCGACATTATTCGTCAATTGTGTTTCAAAAATGACTCTCTAAATAAAAAATTATGTCCCATAATCTTTTGACACAGTTTCACAGCTTGTTTCTTCAATTCTTTCATCTCGCGAGCCAATGCTTCCAGTATGCCCAAAACTAAGTCACGACTTAGAAAACGTATTTTTGGTAACATGGCTACCTGTAAAATAATCAACAGCGAATAGATCGATTAGTAAAGTATAGTATTTTGAACAGACAAATGATACTGGAACATACCTGCGCAAAATTTTGAACCATTAGTTCAATGGCATAACTTTTCATGTCACCAATTTGCATAGAATTGGCGGCATCCAGAATTTCTAACACATTTTGTGCAGAAACGTTCATTTCCAAATTCTCTTTACAATAAGCCTGACGTGGGAAGATTCTGACAGTAAATTTCAAACATAAATTCTTGATTAGATTTAGTTCTAACGAAGATACATATCGCAAAGCCTCGAGGACATTTTGTATATTAAAAGTCGTTTCCAGGTAGATAATGCATAGTTGTTCCAACGTCGACATTTGAAACTGAAATTGGGGAAAGATGGAGATATGAAACGATCGATAAAATCGAAGGCTAGGTAGGTAAGCTAATAGTTTACCTGTTTTGCTAAACGATATACGTTCATTATCAAGAGAACGATTCGATTCCCAGGTGGATTTTGAACTGCAAAATCCAAATCATAGTTAACAATTGATCCGAAAATTGTAGTCATTTTTACCTTTTCTGGTCGGATCGATACGATCACAGTAAATGTAATTCAAAATCATTTCGAACGCATCGGGTACAGCGTCCAGAAGACGGTCTTGTAAAATAGAATCGTCATTTTTCGTCTGAAAAAAATGAATGTGATCAACGACTTCAAAGAGGATCGCGATCGCTCATCTTAAAATGCAGAAGTAGATATGTTCATACCTTCTTGTTTCGCTCGCGTTCAGCTCGAGCTTCACGAATACGTTCATGTAACCAAATTGAACGCGCTGATATGATACCTAGCTATGTGACCTGGTACCTTTTTTCTTTCTTCGCCAATCACAAACTCTACATCGGCAAATTGCTTCGATGCTAATAAGCGTCCATAATCATCGTGTAAGGTACATCGTGGATAGCTAGAAAACTAAAATAACACGAAGAGAATACCGATTGAAAATTTCTGTAACGCACTCGAAGTAGATCGTTTTTATAGAAAATCTAACTTTTGACATGGTCAAGAGGAGTAAAAATATCAAGATTTTCTTTTCTAAGATCTAAATAATGGTAGGCTACTAGGCGAGAGGAGGATATAATACCAGACTTTGTTCAAGATAATAGAAGAGATGGCTACGAAAACTATATTTTTAAATTTGAATTCTCTCCACCTTATATGATTTGCGAATTCATGAAATTAGAAAATTCAGGATAATATTTTTCTTGCGTTTTCAACACTCGATTTTATTGTCAGATCACTTTTTAGGCGAAAAAATTCTTCCGTACCTGTCTTCACCATTTCTATGAGTGAATATACAAATTTTTCGCGTCACAATATATTTATTAATTATAAGAGAATATTATGTCCGGCACTGCCGTCCGAGATAATAAAAAATTTTTTGAAAAGGACCCGACGTTTCGATGGTAACGACCATCATTATCAAGGGTTTAAATTTCATTCATTTATTCATTTTATTTCGGACGGCAGTGCCGGACATATTCTCTTATAATTAATTCATATTTCCGTCCAGACAATTCAATTCTTAAAACAATATATTTAGTTCTCTCAACGAGCTTACTTTGAATCGAAATATTTACGTTATTATCCACAGTACCACCGAATATATACATCGCGCCGTCAACTACGGCTGAAGCGTGGAATAAACGGCTAGAAGGTACCTGACTGTCAGGAATAAGATAGATCACGTATTCGTATCCAAATCGTAATAGTGTAAATCATTGGGTAATGTGTGATCAGCAGCTCCTCCAAAAACAAACAAGTGCCGGTCATATGCCACCATTGAATGACCATATCTTCGAGTAGGGGATGGTGGCACAGCTCGCAAGATGTGATCGGTGGTTATACGTGTCCAAGTGCGAAGAAAATTTTTTTCTCAGATTTTATCTGAGTAAGGGCATGGTTCTGGTTTTCTTACTCACAATCGAGTGGCAAAATGAAATTGAAACAAGTTATTGGTTATTTTAGCGCCTGCTGACCACTAAAAACAAATATACAATCTCTAGCAACTGCTACTGGGAGATTACAGCAGGTCGGTGGACACTCCCCTAGTTGATTTACTTGTTCCCAAGTACCACAGCAGACTTCGCTATTAGAATCTGATGCAGTACGCTGAAAATATCGATACATACTACTTCGATATCTTTACTAAGTATAAGAATGATAGAAGAAAAAATAAGAGAGATGTGGTACATACATTTTTTAGAGATATAATCCACGTATCATTCAATCGTACATTCCCGTCATAGCCAGCAAATATTCACAATTTATCGTCGAAGACCGCGGCTCTATGAGCAGATCCTGTGAAAACCCGTTTAATCCATGTGCCTATTTTGACATTGTACTCATATAGATCATTCTTATTCGTAAGGTTAGAATTTGAATGGATATCACCCGTATAGCCACCAAAAATGAAGATTGACGTGTTGTAAACCTGAAATAGAAATTAATTCATAGATTGAAATTTTCATTTGAGAAATTGCTTCATTCACAAGATTTCTCCGTTTGTCGCACGATAAAATCCGTATTATAGTTTATAAATAATAATTATAGGTAAAGTTTCAATTGTACCACAGCAGAATGATGATACCGGGGAGCTTGAGATATTTGGGAATTATTTGGGATTGCTCGACTCCATGATTTGTCTTTCACGTTGAATATGAGTAAATCGTTCAGCATCTGCTTGCCATTATCACCACCGAAAACATGAATCGCGTCCTTATGAGCAACTATTGTAAGCTTGCTTTTACGAAAAACGACCCAATTTACATGTAAAATTACGTTCAATTGAATTACTTTTTTTCACCCTGCAATTATGATGATAACAAATGTACTTACTTTGTGCCGACAAATTCGTCACATTCTGGCATACGAACCCATTTGTGAAGAACTTCACGATGAGTGTAGTCCAGATGTAAGTATTCTAATTTCGTATGCCAGTTGTTCTTCAGATCACCCTGGTAACTCTGCGACGTCGCCATATATCATTTCGAATAGATTCAGAATTTCAGAAAAAGTCATTGGAAATCAGAAAATTTCAAAAACCGCAAAGGTGCAGAAATTCAAAAAGAAGTTGAGCGCTTTTGATTAATAAACCACCATGGGATGGGAGTTGTCGCGAGATGCGGTGAAAATATATAAATTCGCGATGGGCCCGTGAACAATTATTTTATTGATGTAAGATGGAATATTATAAAGTCGGACACACATAATACAATAAAAGTCGTTTACACAAGGGTTGAATTATTTACAAGGTGGCGGGGGGTGGAAGTACATTCTATGCAACGTACGGTGGCGCTCGCACGTGGCTATGACATAATATGATAACGATATTTACAAACAGTAGCGAGCTCTCGCGGATGTCCGCGACAGGAGTGCTGCCCATTCGCGAAATACAGAGCGGTGGCGCTGCAGGTGGCGATTTACAGAAACTGGACGAGAAGGTGATCGTGTATTTTTTGCCATAAGAAGATACACTCATAAAATCAGCTCTAACTCGTTTAGTATGAATTTCTAACAAAAAGTACAGAGAGCAAAAATTATAGCTGTCAAAATCTTCTCTCTGAATAACCCCATTTGGAATTTTTTTCAGAACTTTTTTCATCAGTCATCACCATCACCTTCTTGTCTCAGTTCACCAATCAGAGAGCCTGCCGATAGATAGCGCATCACTCGATGTATTTTGCGAATTGACTATAATTATAAACTACCAGTGAAATTCACTGGTAGTTTATATAGTCAAAGATGCTGCCATACAGAGTTGAATTTGAATAGACTGTTTTCCTCTGATGTCATACAGTTGATAACGATTGGTCAGAGTACCTGTTCTGGTAGGGAGCAAAGATCATCAGGTAAATAAAAGAGAACCCTGCGATGAATTTTGGTTATAATCAATTCAAAATAATCATTCTATAGGGTTCCTACAATTTATTCATAAGGCTCTGGATACTATGAAATTGTTTATTCACAAATACTGTAGTAACCTGTAACACAAAGATCTTTGCTCCCTGTGCTTTTCTTATGGAAGTCAAAAGGTCCATTGGCCAAGTAGGTCACATGATGTACAATTTTGACGTCTCCAGGCAAACTGTCTATTATTGAACCGCGTTCTAGGACCGCGTTATGCAAAAGCCATCCAAGCAATATTTTTTACATCTGGCAAACGGGCAGTGGGCACACTGTTGACGTTATAAAGCATTTATATGAAAATCTCTTTCCCAGAATGACACAGTGTCACTTGGACAGCTTTTGCATAACGCGGTTCAATTCATGTATAATATGCAAACACACCAATCATGGAAAAGCAAGCCTGGGAAGCCAGTGATTTCTGGCTCTGGCTCCAGCTCCTGGCTCCAGTTTCTCAAAGAGCGGAGCGGAGCCTCAGGGAGAGAAAAAAAAACAAGCAGAGCTAGTATTATTGATGTTGCCCATCATATCACGCCATTGTCAGCCTTCTTTTATCATTATCAATGAATATGAAATAGTTTCCGGTTCTTCTCTCTCTCTCTCTCTCTCTCTCTCTCTCTCTCTCTCTAGTCTCTAGTCGAGGTGTCTTTACTTCAAGCTCCAAGCCTCAGGGCTTTGAATTCTGAAATTTGTCAAATTTTTCCTCTTTTTTATTTTGTAATTTTGACTGAAGAGCAGTTCTTGAGCTCCTTGAAACAAAATTAATCGGAATAAATCGAAATTTACAGGCTCTTGCTCAGGGATCAAGAATTGCGGGAGACCTGCAACTCATGGCGTAGGGTTGAAGATTTAGTTCATGTAGAATGTAAATGTATAGATTTCATGCCTGGAATCATTGGAAAAGGAGAGAGCAATTATGATGAAATAAGAAAGGAATAGGTAGAAAATAAGAAGGAAATAGAGATCACAAATTTTTCCAAGTCCCAGCGTTAAGAGTCAAGAGGGTGATGAATTTTCTGAGTCCCATAGAGGGCTGTAGAAGAGCCAGGAATCTTTCTAAAAGAATTTAATTCCTCTGAGGACCCTCAATAACTAAAGGGATGGCGGGTCTCCTGCCAAAAATTTAGAATTTGGACAAAAAAAATTCTGAATAATTGAAAATAATTGGAAATTAAGGAATAAATTAAGGACTATAATAAAATATCAAACACGAGGTCTGGTATTTTTGAGTCATATATATATTATTGGCATGACACAGGTACGTTGAAAATATGCTATGTACGTGGACTCGTCCCTGAGATTTCATTTTGGAGTTCCTCAAGCATCTGAATAAGCAATACCTTTCCATAAAATTCACTTTGGAAATTAGTTCATCCATCAATTAATTGGATTCAACGATCCGTGATAGAGATGGCGTCCATGAATTTGCCATCTACAGAAAAGATACTTCGATATTACTGTAGACAGAGAATCTCTTTGCCCTGTCGCTCACAAGTTTGCTGCTTTCAACAGCCTAATTCAGCGGCTGACCCGTATCCCGCAGAGTCAGTCCACCTCCCACAAGGAGAAGGAGTTGTTTACTATAAAGAAGTAGGCCTGAGTGTTAGAAATCAATTTAGATATTGACCTCATGGTTCAAAGGAAGATTACTCGGAAATGCCTCAATTCTACCATCTCCCTTTCTCTGAATCCGATCCTAGAGGAGTGGTGTTTATAAGGTGAAGAGTAATGATAGTAAGAGAGTTTACATTGGCGAGGCTGGCCGTCAGCTCAAAATAAGAGTCGCTTAACATAGGAAAGTAAGGGAAAAGAAAAATGTAGGTGAATTAGCGTTTGGGGGCCATCTAATTATTAGCGGCTGTAGCTTCAAAGACAGATCCAAAGTCCTCTTCCATGAAGATAACTCTTATTTTAAACGCATTGCGCTAGAGCATACCAAAATTACTTAGTTATCATTTGAATAGTGACAACGTGAACGTGCTCAATAGGGAGATAAAGTTGATGGTACTACTTTATGAGAATGTTTCACATCGTGATGACTCGCTAGTTCAGTCCTGATTTCCTTGAATGTTCTTGTTTCCAGTCCCAGTTGGTTTAGTTGCAATTACGTTTGATAACGGTTATTCAACCGATTGCACGGTTATTCAACCGAAAGCGCTTTAGTGTCATCGTAATTTCTGTGGCTCTAGCAAAAACTTCTTTGGTTTTACTCTTTTCTGAGTAGGTTTCCTTTTAGATTAGGATAAAAGAGGAATTATGACACAAAAATCTCCTAGCTCGGCCGGGAATCGAACTTGCGACCTCTCGTTCTTATGACGAGTGCGATTACTGCTACGCTACCAGATCTCGAGATTAGATCGTCATATTTTGCCTGTAGGTGGACGTTCCATCTTGTGAAGGAGAGGGTCTGGAGACCACAATACATTAGGCTGTTGCAAACGCACACTGAAGCCTATAGGAAAGATCCGCGAAGCCCTGGAAAGGGGAGGTGATTCAAGGAAGATGTTGATCGCGGATGTTCACAAGGAATCATACAGATAAGGATGGAAGAGGAATTATGACGGAAAAATCTCCTAGATATGTTTTTTTTTTTTTTTTTTTTGGTGCGTCCGGCCATAATTTGGGAAACCGCGTTGATTCTAATAATACATTTCACTTAGGTTATAATGGTGTTTCTTCCGTAGTATTATCAGTCAATTACATTTATTAAATAAATAAGGATGAGTTGAATATTTAAAAATATAATTAACATTACAAAACGTACAAATTTATAATAAATTATGATCAAAGAAGGGAAGAGGTATAAAATATACAAATAGAGGCGTACAAAATTATATAGGAATGGTAGGTAATAAGTACAAAGTACAAAAAATAGAAAAAAATATAATTTGCTTCAATGTATACAGATTTCAAATAAATCTGCGCAGTCTGCCTAATTGTGAATGACCATTAAACATGTGCTTCAAGATATACGCCTTCTCTTGACAACAGAGAAAGTACACAAAATATTTGCACAAACAAAAGAACCCAGACACGCATTTCTAAAATTGTAAAGATCTTCGGTTTCGATCATTAATCAGTCTATCGAGCGAGAATATAAATGTCAATTAGGAATTATGCAAGCCAAAAAATTGTTTCAAAAAACAAATAAATATTGTCTTTCTTTCCCGTCAGAAGAAAAATTGATAAACGCACACTCATACAAAAATTCTAGTCATAATTGCTCCTTATAATATCGTACTTAGGCTAAGGGAGAAAATGGAAATCCATTCGTCTTGAGAAAATAGATTGAAAACGTTACCTATTTTAACAAGCATCTTATACTCTCGTAATTTAGGTTAGAAAGTACAATAATGATTCTTATAAAATAAACATCACGAATAAAAAAGAGCGTAAACGACGTTTTAAACAATAGGAAAAATAACAATTGAATCGTTTCCGTCACATAACATACAAATCTTCCTTGTCATAAATCTCGTAGACTGATATTATTAAAAAATAATAATGAAAACATTAAACAAACAATTCGACCAAAATAACAAACGCGCTTCAAAACGACAAATTATATTTGAATTTTTTTTTTCAGAATATAACTAAAGCACACATATCACTACGCGAACATCACCAAGATATCAAAGATCGACAGGGAATTTTTTATCAATGCTACCGACGATAACTACTATTTGGGTCTTCCATTTTCTTGGCTAGGTCGACGACAATCTCGTTATAAACGGCAGGATCTAAATTTTTACCCAATAAGTATAGGACCCACCAATCTGCGATATCCACATTATAGGTGACAATTTTGGCGTCTCGTCCAGAGGCAATTTTCCGTGATACTTTCAACAACCTACGTCTGATACTAGGGCATGAAATTAATACCAGTCTATAGAACAACAATAATGTCAACAGAGCTGCTAAAGAAACAAACCAAAACCATATTAATATGTAGGTTTTCTCGTTGACAATGTTCAACGGTAACACGCACATTGAGTCGTGCGTCTGTACCGTACCCGTCGGACCGTATTTGTAGAAGGTGCATTTAGTCACCCGAGGAAAGATGTAAATCATCGGATCGACGCGTTTTTCTTGAAGCTCATCCGAGAGCTGCATCACACGTAGGCCGTAGTTCAAAAATTCCCCGTCAAAGAATTTGTTCATCGCGTACATTTGAACGAGGACATTTACAAGGCATAATAACTCGCAGCACCAATATCGTATTGCGTACATCCGATGCCTCTGTAAAAACCAAAAAGAAAATTCACAAATTAGCATTCTATCTTCCACGGTGACGTCATCAAATGCAAATTTTGTAGATTTAAAGTATACATCTATCGTTCTGCGTTTTGCGCTACAACAGATTTAGCGCAAACTCCCATTCAACTGGTAACATGATTTTGCCTCACCCTACACAATACACGTATAAATACGTAGAGATCTGTATAATATGCTGTGCATACATACACAGACAAAAAAATTATTATGGAACTTCCGTTAAGGGCATGCTTCACCTAGTGACTAACACATAGACACTCACAAAATGGTGTATTGCGTATTGCGAATTTTGCCCACAGATGAATTGATATTTGATTCAATAGAGCACAAAATATCTCGAAACTGCGGATTTTTGTAGTTAAGAGATTAGAAATATGCGGCTAATTGGTTTACACAAACTAATTTCATACATTAATTGATATTCGACGATTTGAAGATGGCTATTTTAGACGTAACTTTGAACGTTTCCTGACGATTTCTGGGAACATTCTGCGAGTTGTTAGGTAATTAGCCGCATTTTCCTCAACTTCAAGAATAATTAAGCAATGTTTTGAAAAATTCTTAGCATTATTCATTGAGTTATCTGTGGGCAAAAATCGCCACCCGCAACACACCATTTTGGGTTATGCAAGGTAGAGCATACCCTTAGCCTTAACGTTGTTACAATAATGACAAGGAACGCTCTAATCCGGTTCTTGAGAACACAATGTCAAACACAATTTCAGCATAGGAGAGAAACAGTCGACAGTTACCAGCAGGTACCTTTTACAAATGAATCAAGCGCGTCAAGTGGTGCGTACAACAAGGGCACAATTTTTAATAAGAACTTTCTTTCTATGAGAGCTAAAATTTGTGTTTTTATAATACATGAGGCGAAAGTGCTGCGTATCGTGTTTGTTTTTTGAAACAAAACTCGCCGTTATCATAACTGTGGAGTGTGGCGAAAATGTTTTACCCGTGGCATAGACCCTTTGACCATATACATTACATGGTCGAAGCATTGACCAAATACTCCGAACAACTTTCCGCTTGTTCGGATATTGTCTGTTTTTGCCATTTGTTACAAAATGAACTATTATGGCTTAAATTTTATTGCTGAATGACTTAGATATCTCATTCAAGTTAGAAAGGACAAACGGACAGACAGATAGACACAGAGTATTGCACCCAGCCGAAAGCCAAAAGCTGAAAGCTGAATTTGGCCAAATTTTTTCAGTTTTTTTTGGCTTTTCCAATTTTTTGTAAAATTAAAAAATGCAGAAATAAGAATCAGATTTACAGCAATATTTCTTATTCCTCTTCTAAAATTATTTCAATGGACAATTTGAAGGAACTGAAAGGAAGTATTACAATCATGTATTTGTGTGCTAGCAGAGAGAAAGAATAATCATCAAAAATATGAACACAAGCTGGAGAATAGGTATCTTTTGCAAGTGCAGCAAAGCCCTGATTCTCCTGATTGTTTCCTCTGTACACCACATCCTGCAGGACATTGATCAGCCAAAAATCAGCTGCATTCAGCCAAAAATCAACTAAGTAAAGCCAAAAGCTGAAAGCCAAAAGCCATTAGCAAAATACATTGAGTGACGCGCTCTCTGTTGGCGGTCTCTCTGATTGGTGAATTGAATTGAGACAAGAAGGTGATGATGATGAAAAAAGTTCTGCAAAAAATTTCAAATGGGAAAATTTTGACAGCTATAATTTTTGTTCTCTGTACTTTTTGATAGAAATTCATATTCAACGAGTTAGAGCTGGTTTTACAAGTGTAAATGTTCTTATTGCAATTGGCAAAAAATACGCAATCACCTTCTTGTCCAGTTTCTGTAAATCGCCACCTGCAGCGCAACCGCTCTGTATTTTGCAAATATTGTTCAGAGTCGTAATTTCAAGCCAAAAGCAAAAGCTGAAATTTTGGGCTGCAATACTCTAGATAGACAGACAAACTTTTTGCTTTATTCAAACTAGGTATCCGCCAGGATTGTTAACAACGCGCGCAATTTTTTCAACTGTAATGGTACTTCTACAAGAATTGTATGAGGTATTAATACTATGGTTGTACATGGGAGAAAAATGTAAAATTGACATCTCTTGATTCAAGCAAAATTGAACGTTTTGTCATCTTATCCAATTTGCAGAATGTGCGTTTGTAAATATCTATTAGGGGGTGTCAAGAAGCCAAATTTGCTTAATTCTTGTGTCATTTCAATTTTTTCATTTTTCTCCCGTAAACGGCCTTATAGTTTTGATTCCTTTTACAATTTCTCCCCGCTGCAACGCAATGCTAGACCGCTACCCAGTTCAAATATATTTAGATTCGATAGCGCTATAAGATTTTTTGTCTACGTAACTCCTCCACAACTATTGGATGGTTTTTTTTTTTTTTTTTTGAAACCTGGGCAAGTTATAGTTTTACATCTGAAGATGATGTGGCTCAGGGCTCAGAATTTCTTTTGAGAATCGGATTAGTAGTTCTTGAAATATACTCAAACTCAATATTTTAGGAATTGGGAGTTGATTCGAGTTGTCTCATAAAACAACAATATTATTTTAATTTGGATTAGCTTCTTTGAGTGAGATTAGAGGTTAGATCTATGAAGGAACCAGCAGGCTTGGGTGATGCATATGTTTGTTAATGCGTTTGAAGAGGTCGCAGTTTGAGGGAAGGAATGAGAAATTGATTGATGGGTGGTGATCGGTTAATATCGATTTTTCTCGTGTTCCGAGATATTCTTGTCACTGGATTTCCAGATGAAGAGTCTTGGGATAGAGTTTGCATGGAAGATGGAGATGAGAGCGTGAATAGAATTAATGAGCGGTTGAAAAGAAGAGCGGCTGGAGATAACATTAAGTGATGTCAGGAATCGAGCATGATCAAGAATTATTGAGCCACTCAGCTTAATATACAAGATACTAGACCAATACCCGGCTGAGAATAACGTATAGGAGGAAGTAATTGTAAAGCTCTTTTATTTACTAATTTTCCTAGCTCGAAGAAAGAGGAATTACTCTGTAGCAGAGTTGGCCAGGGAAGGCAGCAGTGAACAAACTACTGGATGGATTGGTAAGTTATAGTCTTATTTCTGATGATGTGCACCAACCATTTGTTTGATGATCGGACGAGTTTAATTGATAATAATTCATCAATGCCTGTCCAATTAAGTTATTACGATTCTGTAAGTTACAGTCAATCATAGAAGTAATTGGAATATCAATTACCTAGCAAAGATTGCAGAAACTACTGTTATAGCCTCCCCGTAGCAGGGTGGCTAGGGGAAGGGAGCAATAAATTTCTTCCTAGCCTAAAATGAAATAGAATTCAGGTTTCCGCGTCAGGGGTAGCCTCAAATCCGGTGTGCCACCCTTCCACCGCATTGTTAGTTTTGGGCATGGAATGCGATTATGCGTACAATTCTACCTGCTTACGTATAATTTTCATGGCGTATAATTTTCTCTGAGTACAATTTTACTTGCGTACAATTTACCTGCGTAGAATTTACCGGACGCCACACAATCAATAGAAATCATCATTACTGTGTGCTTCGTCAATTAAAATGACCGCGCGCACACACACAGAACGTCATTATAATGATTCAATATTCCATAAGTAGGGGGGTAGGTAGTGCTTCAAGGCTTCCTACAGGCACAAAATCCGAAATCAAAGAAAGGTACGGTCAACACCCGAACCCTACTCTGCTTAACAGGTTGGAGTATTTTTATATTCGAAGGAAATGAAACTGCATGACCAACGGTAGAAAGAAGTACAAGTACGTGAGCGCCAAAATTCATATGATGGCAGGCGCGTTCCATACAGTTTCTCCGAAATTTTTCAAACTTATTCACATTCTAGCAACCTATTTAAAGTGATCTCAAATTCCTTTCATCTTGGTTCTAATATTGCATGTGAGTAGCAAGGCAAGTTGTTATTACTTCCAAATTTCTGGTCGTTGAATGAGTTGTAAGCTGGATGAGCGTCTATTCACACCGCTGGTTAATTTTCAACCTTCCACATTGTACACACAAATTCTTAATAGCAATGCAAAACGTAATCAGAATCGTGTCGTTTTCCATACAGATTTTCAGGCTTCAAGAATTCATTCATAAATGTCAATGTATACTTCAAACTACAAATTTGGAAATTCTTTCTCAAAAAAATCATCTCGTATAATCTTCACAGAAACGTGTTTACGTCGCGCACTTGGAGTCTTCACGTTTGAGAATTCCTCAGGGTACAACTATACAGTAAAGTCTGTAATATGAGATAAGGTTGTTACGTACACGCACAATTAGCAGTTGCTTACCTGGGTTTCAAACAAGGTATGTTCATCATTGGAGCAATACTGAAGAATACAAGTATAATACTACACAAAAAGATGTAAAAAAATTTTTATGCTGTCGCTTGATTAGTACACGCGTATTTTTTTTTTCTTTTGACGATTCAAAACTCATTAAGGGAGTAATTCGCACTCTTTAGATTGAATACCAATCACCTATCAATTAAACCAGTGACCGAGGATGAGATAAGGGACCTTAGTGCCCGGTAAACATTAATCTTGTCTGAAGCAACAGTTGAAGCACTGATTGGGGCTTCATGAGGATAGTAATTCCCATTGAAGCCTTCTTGAAGCCCTTATCAGGGCTTCAAGAGGGCTTCAACTGGGCTTTACCTGGACTTCTCGGTGCTTCAAGCGGGCGTCAAGCAGGCTTCAAAAGGGAAAAACAGGGGTAGTAATTCCCAAGTGCTTCAGAGTGCTTCAGGGTTCTTCAGATTGTTTACCGGGTGGGTACAAGTGAATCAGCAGAACGATTTCTTTGCGAACAATTTGTTTGCTTGCAAAGAAATCGTTCTGCTGATTCATTTGTACCCACTAAGGTCCCTCATCTCATCCTCGGTCCTGTAGAATCAACAATAGAGCTCAGTCTGCTTATAAAGTCTAACACCATGACGTCTCATCAGCGCGAGTTAATCAGAAGGAATATCACGCGAGTAATATTATCAAATTATTTTTAGTTTGTCCGTAATATAGTTATGAGAGAAAGCGCACTCATTTTTTTCCCCAATACATCATCAAAAAAGATTTGAAAATATTTTAGCCTTAAAACTGAAAAAAGGTCCTATTGCAAAATATACATACCTAGGTAACAAAAAAAGAACAAGTATCTGAGGTTTACTACAAAAGATACAATCATTGAGAAACAAATACCTGAACAAGACTGATGGTTGTTGTAGGCAAAAAACAATAGAGAACAAACAAAAGAATCCCCAGTAAATTACACGACGTGGTCCGCTTTCAACATCTCCTCTAAAACGGCGTTTGTTCGTCGACATTATACGTAATTGGTACCTAATACGAGTATGTAGTACCTATTTGACGAGAATTATTACTGCGCTTGGATCGAACGTTTTCTTGTCCTTGTGGCTTACTCGAATGTATGAAATCGGTAATACAATTTTCAATCGAGAACCCTACACCCATTTCAGTTTTTCAAATAATTTTGCCTACTACCGAACAAGTGGAGGCCGGCTCGGCTGTCGGAACCAAAACGATTAAAATGATTCGCGTATCGTTATTACTGTCGGCCTCTTTAATTTTTCGGTGTAGGACAGGATGTACCCCATGTACATCAGTCGTGATAAAGTAAATGATGAAAATTGTAATTATTTTCGATGTAACCTCGTCTCACTATACACTGACTGAAACACCTAAATACGACAATAGATATACTGAATGGAGGTCATTCGTTAACAAGTCTGACCTGTGCATGCGTTTCTCCTTCTCACAGAATATACGAAGTAAGACAAGGTTTATACTCACTCTCGAGAAAACCAGATCGTATCTCGCATGTTTCCTCGTCCAGCAGCACAATCGTTCTTCTGCTACATGACTCTCGGCTATTTCTTTTACTTCAATATACAGTAGATGAACTACCCGAGGTTTCTTCATACATTCTGTTGCCTACAAGTAAGTAAACGCTTCGCTGCTTTTCATACACATACACACATAAATACACTATTTTCCTCCACGGGGAATCGATCAAGAAATCCTCCCAAGCAAGAAGTAGCCCCAGAATACCATACATTCTTCTCAAAAGAAATAAATGGAACATCAGAAGATTTTGTTTGGTTTTCTTTGAAGAGAAAGAGAGAGAAAGAGCGAGAGAGAAAAATAGAGGAGAGGACGGAGATTTGATAGAATAACTCTAATGCCAAAAATATGAAAATGAATATAATCAGGATAGTGAGGAAAACCAGTAATTTAATAGAATGTTGCACTCTCTGAACAACTAGCTGCTGAAATTCTTCCTTTTCTTTCTCTTTCAACCTCTTTCTGTATTTTAAAACTCTTTCAAGTGAAGATCAATGTACATGGAAGAAGCAAAGGAATAAAAAAAAAAATGAATTTTTCATCGATAGCTTTCCAATGTATATAGCACGAACGATATTACTTGTTTAGACTGAGATAACTGGAGCTATAAGTCAGAACACTTCTATACATAGTTTCCGATAAAATTGATAAGGAACCGGGGATGTTTAATGTGTATCGTGTATACATCCGTGTGTCTGGCGAAAATATGCCTAAATCGCCAACCGATCGCGACTCTTTTACACGATCGTAGAGACAGAATTTCTTTCCTAGCTACGCTTGCTAACGCTAATCGTAAAAATAACGCGGATCCTCGAACGAACAAACTTTATTTATATTTACAACGCGCTGGGTTACATTCGAAACTTATATTACGTAGCCCCGACACGCGGATCCGGCCACCTCCCGCGTGGCTCAACCGCGACGATCTTGAGGTCCTGCGGGCAAATCGAAGTCTACCCTTAGCTATCTCGGTAAATAACACTATTCTAGAGTAACTTTCTACCGTAAAGTTAAAGGAGCGTTTGCAGACGCTAGTAGAGTTAAGAGAGCGTTCGCAGACGCTAGTCAGGCCCATCCACAATTTCCACCCAATGTAGAACGTAGACGCCTACGAGAGAAGTTCCGTTCGTCCAAGGAGAGATTCACTGAGAGGCTAATATACGATTTTCACGTACCTGTACAGCGGGGTTTTCGTCCCCCATCTTCGTCACTACTCCGACCGGCGGTCACAACAAGCTTAAATCCAGACACAACTAGCTTAAATCGAACCTCGAGGATTTACGTGAAAACAATTTACGAGATCAAGAACGTGAAACTCACAAATGCGCCGGTCGGACGAAAACAATCCCTAAGCTCAGCGAACCGAACGAAACTTTTCCCAGCCAATGAATTTTGAACTACATAAATTTTGTCTCGCCTAAACTTGATTACCACCTATAATTTTGTATGCCTGGAATTTCGATCGTCGCGATCGTATCGAAACTTCGAAAGTTTCAACAGTGTCGGTGTATATATGAAGTTTCTTCAGAAGTGCTATTCTAGCTCCGACCGGTCCAAACAAGCCCATCCGTTAGAATTGTAGGAGAGTGATAAGTTATATTTTTCTATACATTCATTCACAATTATTTAGAGTACACAGATACAACTAGCTTACCTACTTTCAGATTTTCTTGAATAGATTATACAATATTATGGAATATTGTAAGAAGCATCTGGTGTTCCAAGTCTATCAGAAACTTACACACACACAAGTCTTTCCACCCACAATTTGTCGCTACAACCTCGCCAACACAAGATGGCTTTTCTGCACGGGAAAAACTAATATTTTCTCCAAAAGTAATCAACATGGAATTGACGACTCGCCCAGAGACATCCAACATCAACGGTCTTCAAATCAACATTCAGAAACCATGACGTCGCCGCTTCTTGAAAAGAATTTTTTCTTCCGCCTAGCACAATCTCTTCTTCTCCTGCAGTTCTAACTCGAAATGAACTTGTCTACCATTTGTGGGACATCCGTTGTTCCCTCTAGCGAAAGAGTTTAAAAGATAAGGATACAATGTAGGCTCTTACCCTCCGTTTTCAATCGTCTCCCTCTCAAAATTTAAGGTCCACGATGATGACCATTCCGGGATATACCGCCTAACTTGTAAGGACTGCAATGCAGAATACTATGGGCAAACATTCATTTATTTTAATCTCGCTTCGCAGTGCAAAGAAGAGACTTTAATAATTTATGGGATGGCGTCGAAAAACCCCCTTCTTCCGCTTTGTCCACAACGATCCTACACTGTCCATCCAACCAACAACCACATCGGCAATCAAAGAATGAAAATCTGAACAATCTCGAGCAATATGAAATAAGGCCATTAAAAATGATGAAATGGTCCGCAAGCAATGATATGCGTCATACTCCAACCAGTTCATCCTTGCCATTTTATTTGAAATTGCCAGCCGATTTCCAAAGAATTCAGCTGTTCAATGGTAGCGCCATGAAGCTACAAAACACGTGCGTCTGAATATGTATGAAGTTTTCTTTACCGTTAAAATTATTATAGGCCTCCCCTAATGTTTTAATTTTTACTCAAAATTTTGACTTTTTCATTTGTGAATTAAACGTTTTTGTTACATGTTCTAGTGTCCTATACTATTCATTACAATTCAATAAAATTGAAAATTTACAGACTCGATGGTTAAGGATGCAACTCTCAACTCAGCAGAGCCAAACGTAGTCAAATGGCTGTGAGTATATGCAATAACCAATTCAACTCCGCTCACATAAAAATCAGTTTTCAAAGAATGTGAAGTATTTATACTTCAGACAAGACTAGGCCTAAGCCACCATTCTGTAACTTCATGAAACTAAGAGAAGATATAGTAAGTCAACAGAGCTGCCCAGTCGAAAGAATTCCTTTCATATTAAGACTGAAAAAGACTTTTTGATGAAATGGGACTGAAGGTAGGCTTAATAAGAATAGATGAACCAACTGCTCTACGTAAAATATGTATTAGAAAACGAGATCATTCAAGAACTCAAAATTGCTATATGGATCTTTGTGATAAATTGGCCGAGAACAAAAAGTTTATTTTACGCCCATTTTTGAAGACATTGCTGCAAAAATTAATGGAGCATAATACTTTCCAACAGTTGATTCATTTCATACTTCTGCAAGAATGCTGGCTGATACAGAAACACGAGGAAAACCTGTCACTGGATCATCGTTAATCCAACTTTCAATAATAAAATTCGATCGGTAGACATGTTGGCGAACCCCTAGAATCACCAGGCTTAGGGTGACAATTTCTCCTGCATTTTTTTTTTAAACACGGCATAGGGAAAACTATTTTTTCAATTAATTTATTTTGTCACTTAGATTGATTATAGGCTAAATTCACACCAAAACAATGTATTTAATTCGCTACGATTCAAACGCGTGACCGTTCTTTTTCAAGCGCACAAAACAAACTGAAAGAGATACCAAAGGTACGTAACTACGAAGATAAGTACAGAGAAACACACAACACGAAAATACAGGACAATGAATCATACATATCTTTTCAATAGCGTCGAATAATACCGGTACAATTTTAAATTACCGCAGTCCGGTTTGAAGTTCACAGCTTTATCATGAGTCATAATTTCTACGATTTCTCGGACCTTTCTCTTCTTGATATTGTCTGCATAAGCTAAAATGGAGGCACTGTCAAAATTAAATTTATGGTTGAATATTCAAGAGTGCATACCAGGACAGTATGGTCGTTTTCATTGTTTACGTTATGTTCATGTTGTGACAGTCTTTTCTCCAAAAGTTGACAAGTCTCTCCCACACAGACACTGGGGCGTTCCGAACAACGTACACAATACACAACACTTTGGTCCGAGAAAAGAAATTTTGTTGTAGGGTGTTGTGATTCTCAAAAGCTATGAAAATTTCAGGATCAAGTTTCTTGATCATATGACTAACAACAATCCTGCTCTGACCCACGTAGGGCAGCGATACGAACTTATTGACACGTTTCATGTCTTTACTCTGACCTGACCCCTAATTTGAAAATTTGCGAGTGCCCCTCCCCCTCCACCCTGGTTACTCCGTGGACGATCCAAAGATTTGCGAGTTTGTCCCGCGAGTTCACTTTCCCAGTTTACATACTACCTTTATACTAGCTTTATGGTGGCTTTAAACTATAGTAGGATTTAACCAGTTGTAAATCTTACTAGGCTCATAATGAGGTGTCCGGGCATAAGCTAAGGTTTATCCTAGTTTTATGATAGCTGTATACTAGCTTTATGATAGGATTTTATCAATCCGAATAGTCTTGAACTAGGCATATAATAAGGTTCTGGGCGCAAGCTAATTACTGTATCAAGAACACAGTACACTGTATATAAACGGATCTAGCTAGTTAATACTGGCAGGCTTAGGCATCCTATGTATGGTAGAGGATGATTTCTCCCAGAAGCCATTAGCTTGAAATATTCCCGAATAGACTTAAAACTAGACTAAGAAGGGGGAGGACGAGCGGAGCGAGTGAGCCCTCAAAAGCTAATATCTTAAAATAATGTTGCATGTATTTAACCAGTTGTAAACTAGCAGCCCCCTTGCCCCCCTTTCGGGATTTTACTAGTCTTAAACTGGGCTTGTAGTGGGGGTGTCCGGGCGTAGTGCTTCTATACTAGCTTTATTCTAGGATTTAACTAAAGGAGGATCTCTTGCATTGTACTAGTTTTATACTAGCCTTGTACTAGGATTATACTAGTCTTGAACTAGACTTACACTAGACCGCGATCGAGCCCCCCAAATGCAATTAGATTAAATTACTCTAAAGTAGACTTATACTAGACCATGAAGAGGGCAAACGAGCGGAGCGAAAGAGTCCCCGAAAGCAATTAGCCTGAAATACCTTATTCACTAGCTTTATGATGGCTTGATACTAGCTTCATGCTAGGATTATACCAGCCCTGAACGAGTGAAAATTTCACAAAAGGACAGCAGACATGAAACATGATCTTTTTCTATGTGGCTCCACCAGAAGATTCTTTTACATTTAGAGTTGTAATAATTATTACATTCAGGTTTATATACAGAGTCAAAAAAAGTGTTAAGGTAATCAAATGCCCCAGTGTCTATGGGGGAGAGAATTGTCAACTTTTGGAGAAAAGACTCTCCCAACATGAACAGGACGTTAGTGATGAAAACGATCATACTGCTCTGGCATGCCACTCTAGAATCCTCAACCATAATTATAATTTTGACAGTACCTCCAATCTCCATTTTAGCTTACGTAGACAATATAAAGAAGAGAAAGATTCGGGAAATAGTAGACATTATGACTCTTGATAAAGCTGTGAACATTAAAACGGACTGCGGTAATTCAAAATTGTCTCATTAGGGCTCTAGTTTTATGTCTTTGCTCTGGCCTGACCCTACCCCCTAATTCCGAAATTTGCGTTCGTACGTCCGTACAACCATGACCTTGACACTTAGAAGAATTTCTGCTCTAGACCTCCCCTCCCCCCTGACCTCGTACCCTAATTCCAAAATTTGCGTCCGTACGTTCATCTGTATACTAATATACAGTATACTAGGATTATACTGTTAAGGTTGAATAAACGGTATACGAGGTTCCGTAATATACAGTACAAGCTGAAAAACCCGCGACTTCGTCGCTCATTCAATATTCTATGACGTCGAGGACAAAAAATCAATTTTTATTTCAATAATCACACATTGAACATACTTATAACTACCCATTTTTTAAACTTTGAATTTCGAGAATCAGTCGGTATTTCTTTTCTTCTAATTTCCCAATCTCCTCATCTATATCCAACAACTCCTTCTCGATGTGTTGGTGAATGTTCGGATATTTTCTTTTTATGTAAGGGGGGAGATATGGCTAGCGTTTCTTTGAAGTCTGTCATTCTAGCTTCCCACGTCCTTGCAAAATTATTTGATTTTCCTTCTCTCTCATCACTGACCTTGAAAAATTCTAATATTTATATGAATGATACCCAAAGTAAAATAATACGCCCCATGATTGATAAACTTGAACCACTCCTCCTAACTATTTCTTCTCTGAATTTGTCACCTGCAATTCTTAACGCCACAGACCATCACCCTAATTTGTATAGAGCTCGGTTTTAACCGCCTAACTCACTCTCCTGATTGTACTCTATGACCTTTGTACCCTCATTACCCGCATCGAAACATCCGTCGACCCTAATTAATATCTATGAAAACTTCAAATTTCTCCAAAAACGCCAGATATGGTAATACTCAAGTCGGAAGAAATTTTGTTTCCTAATTTTATTTCTTCATGAGTGGTCATTTTCCAATCACAATCGACACCGTGAAGAACAAATCTAACCCTTATAGTGCTTAGCCCGAGCCCGTAATTTCCAAAAGTTTCACAATGCTCCTCTACTTGTACAACTACTCTTTCTCAATTATTATCCCATCTATTCTCTGATCTCTGGGCTTCTTCCTCTCCAGCACGTCAAAACTTTCTTCCATCCTCAACGATTAGTCTGTATGTTTTCTGATTGATACCACGTCATGAAAAACATTCCCAACTCACTGGATCTACAAAAATCAAGCACTTCCACACTCACCTACATATACCGTCGCTCACTTGTGACCTTACTGCCCGTATTGTAACACGGAACAATATTGAGCAAAGGAATTGTTCACTGTAAACTTATTCACAATCGTCATCGTCCGACTTGCCCTTGTAACACCTCACTCACCAAGGAAGGAAACTACCCGCAGAAGATTACAATGCCGTTATTGATCATATTCCTACTCGATATTAAGCCTTAACGACCCACTCAATACTCTTGTACCCATACGACTCTTCTCGCTCACATTCACTATTCATAATACAAATCAAAAGTTCAACAAATTTATCATCTGTTCTTCTTTAATAATAAAGCGGACAACTCGTTTTTGCTGGTCAATAAATCAATGCCTCGGCTACAACGATCTAGACCTACTCTCAGCCTCTGCGCTGGAATTGAAACCTTCCTCCCTCAAACGCCGCTTCCTAACTCTTACTATTGATTTTTTTGCATCCATACAGCTCAATTCACGCATCTTCCAATCTACGCACTCGCAATCTGCTGACTCAATTCTCTCCTCCTCCCTATTGAATCTAAACTATTTAAACACCTCGAATTGAACCATCTACCCCTTATCTTATCATCCACTTCTCCATAGCCTCCCCCATATGTCCGACTTGATCTAGCTAATAATCTCCAGGATCACAATACTGTATACCGACAACTCATTAGACCCACCAGCCCTTACCGACGGATCTAGTCTGGACTCGAAACAGGCAACGCTAACTTGATTCAAGAAATGATAATCAGTCATTGATTGAAAAAATTGAATCACGGACTTTTCGGCGCGACCGTTTTGGCGCCGCTGTTTGGGCGCCGCCGTTTTCGGCGCGGGTGATTTTCGGCGCGAAGGTTCAAAAATTTTGTAAGTCTGTAATTCGAAACATTGGTCGTCTCCTCCCTTCTTGATTTCGGTGACGAATGTAGTTCAAGTTCTCTTTAATTGTTGTCCTCTACGTAATAATCTCACATTGGTCTCAAGGACTCGGCAACGTAGTCTTCGAGCTGCTTGAAACCAAAAACAACGTCACACTTCGGCAGATAGGCTGACGCGACTATCATCCGGACGTGTAAATTGATAGTGGGGTTTCTTTCGTATTCCTTTTGCAGTCCACATTCGCGCACTCGATTGTGTATGTTTTGCAACAGGTGAAATAGGCAGCCTCCCACGGAAATTGACGGAAAAGCGCGCTGAATTTCTTTAATGATGGTCATTTCAAAGTCACAATTGAATAATTCTGGAGTAAAATTCCCACTTGGGTTCAGACTTTTAACGCCTTGCAACAGAGCGCGATTTGTTTTCGAGATTTTATTTGGCAGCAAGGCATGCACCAACAGATGAGCAGATCCAAATGAATGGCCAGGAATGACAAATAGCTGGTAGAAGAGTGAAGGAGTCACACGCATCGCAGGCGTTATCTGTAGGTACTTTAAAGTACCTAAAAAGAACAATTGGCTTTACCACCACAATTTTTATTTATTTTACATACAGTGTAAAAGTACGACGTAACGTTTCGATACCTTGAGTATCATCTTCAGACCGACAGAGAAAGCCAATTGTTCTTTTTAAATATTAAATGTTCCCATCACGTTTAAAATTTTCTTATAAACTTCAAAGTACCGACCTTCATTTCGCTCTGAAAATTTGAAAAAATACCCCGTCGCGCCGAAATGTCCTTCGCGCCGAAATGGGGCCTGCGCCGAAACGGTCGCGCCTAAATGGTCGCGCCGAAAAGTCCGGACACCGAAAAAATTGTAGGATAGGCCTTACACTCTTGTCTTCCCTATCTCCATCTCTTTACCTTTAGCTCAAATTCAGACACGACTTTTATTCAACTAATTTCCCAAATCAACGCATTCATTTATTCGTGCAATCTCTATCATCCGTTAATTATACATCTGTCTACGTCCTGTGGATCCGGATCATTCCCTGAACATAGAGCCCGGAAAAATAAACATTCAAACAAACTAAGAGGAATCGTAAGTCAAGCAGTCCCTTCGACTTGTGTAAGCGTCATAAAGAAATCATTCTCTCCCACCACACAACTGGTCATACGCGTCAACTAATTATCCTCAACCCCAGCTATAAATACCATCTGATCATCCCTCAATCAACCACCAACAACGATTGACTTGTCTTCATATTTAAGAATAATTCATATTCGTGGAACTTCATAATCCTTCCAGCACTTACTCACCTTTTTTTTGTACACACGACTCTCTTCCTTTCACTTTGCAGTATAAAATAACAAAAACTTCTCAAGTCGTCATCTGCTAAGTCGTATGTACTCTGAAATTGTAATAGCGCGTCTCACAAAAAGCCTGAACTATTTCACCAAACCGAAACTTTTCTGAATCTCTGACCCACAATTCCACAAACCATCACTTCAATTTGAATGAATATTGATATTAACCGAATAATTCACTCGTACATACTCTATAACTCTTGCGCTCTTGCTGCCGGCATTAAGGCACACCGATTTCATCCAGCAACTCGCTCCGCACTCGTAGAAATACTCAACGCCAGCTTGTCTATACTCTAGAAATGAAATAACATACCTCACAATGAGCTTAAACTACTTTGCCAAACCCAATCTTTTCCATATCTCTCACCCTTAACTCTCAACTTTGTAACTCTACCCAGATTACAACACGAAAATTTACTCCGTAGACCTTCTCATCTCTTCACCTATAAGTTTATTTTTAGCTCGGTCAAAAAATCGTAAAAGTAGCTCCGTACAAAAGTCATTTTTACACGGAAATTAGTGAACACAACTCAACGTGTTCCCTGTCAGAATTACTCGGCCGGTTTTTAAAATTTCTCCTCTTGCTTAGCATTGTGAACGTTGAAATAAAACTTTATGTTCGCATCAATAAACATATGTACAGGAATAGGGATGAGATAGCAGCCAATATACGCTTAACTTTAAAGCTTTATTACAACTTTCCCAACAATGATTTTCTAAATTTTTTTCAAAAAGGTTGATTTCGGAGGTCTGACAATGTTATATACGAAATTTCAACTAAATCGATACATTAGGGGAGGAGGTTACTTGGATCAAAATTATGCAGATGTACTTTATAATATAGGATAGGATAGGATACTAGGCTAAGCTTCATTATACTGAACCTGGAGCGGCTCTAGAAGAGATTTGACCAATCTTTCTTTGACTCGTAAGACAGTTCTTGCTAGTATAAAACTAGCTTCCAAGTCCCCTTCCTATCAACTATTCTACTAGGCTAAGCTTCATTTTACTAAACCTGAAGTGGCTCTAGCAGGGGGGCGACCGATCTTTCTTCGACTTGTAAGACAGTTATGAAGCTTCTTTCCAAACCTCTCTCTTATCAAAACTATTCAAGAGCCTTAGTATAAAGCTAGGACTCCGAGCCTAGTTCGTCCGATATACTGTATGTTGGCTCCGTTCCTTCAATTGACCAGATGTGCAACGCTTCAAACACCATATGACTGATAAGGCACTTCCATAATATCTCATAAGACAGGTTCCCTGGGATTTTACTAGTTAGACTTATATTAGAGGGAGAAGGGGGACAAACTAACTAGGTCTCTCTTTCATCTATGCAGTAAACTAACACACTACCTCCATACTAGGTCTAGGAATCATATATTCTGTATCCTTTCCTTTATACTAGGCTAAAGCTTAGATACTATAAACCTAGTATTCAGTATATCAGGTCCAGTCATATAAAAGCTTAAAAACAGACCAAGAATTGGGATAGTGAGTTCAGCTTTCATCATATACACTTGATATACAATATACAGTACTAAACGTAGGAGAGTGAGCTCTAGGAAGCCAGTACCCCCAAAACTTGTAAACTACACTCATACTAGACCATGAAGGCCAAAGTGAGCCCCTAAAAGCTATTGGCTTGAATTCTAATGGACACCCGACCTATAATAGACCAAGAAGGGGGGGGGCGACCTAACGGAGCAAATGAGTCCTCCAAAAGCCATTAGTCTAAAATATTCTAAAGTAGACTTATATGTACTAGACCAAGAAGCAGGACGAACAAGCGGAGCAAGTGAGGCCCCCTAATCTCATCAGCTTGAAATATACTAAAGTAGACGAGTAGACGTATACCAGACAAAGAAGCGTACAGAACAAAATAAAATAAAATTGTTCTAAAGTGCGTTCGCGGAGGTAAATGTTGAGTACATGAAACATAATCTTCATTTATTTGGCTCTGGTAGAAAATTTTATATTCACCTCTAGGCCCTATTTTTCTTTGTAGTTATCTTTGGTATCTCTTTCAATTTGTTTTGTGCGCTTGAAAAAGAACGGTCACGCGTTCGAAACGTAGCGAATTAAATGCATTGTTTTGGGGTGAATTTAGCCTATAATCATTAATACATAATTTACCGATAAAAGATAAGAACTTTTTCAAAATCTTCCTGAATTCTATTCTGATCGATTTAGGACAGTTATAAGAAACTGATGTTTGCTCACTGCCAATAAATTTTGTTACGTCATAATGTAAGGCTTGACTGGGGACAATCCATTAATCCTATCGCTGTTTACGCTGTTAATTGATTCTATATTATTGGCTTCAGCAAGTATCATTTCCTCGATCGACAAACTTTCAAGTCACATGGCATTCATTCATGATAGAATTTATCAGCTATCTTCTAATATACTGAAAACTATATCGAATTTCGTTAAAATTTAGCTAAAAAACTAATACATGGCTAAATTGTGTATTACTACCTACACGTATTAGTTTCAATTCCTTGCTCTTCAAGCCGGATGTCCACACACAGAAAATCGGCGATAAAAAAAGTAAAATAGCAAGCAAATCCGCTCAATAACCTCACCTCTTCCAACGATCGCACCTCAGGCTAGATGTACGATGATGCTATGCAATTAGGTAAAAAAATCAAAATAAAAACAGTTGTTCGAAAACTCCATTCTCTTCGAATCGTAGGTACCGCATCACTAGATAAGTAAGCGTGAAAATGTTTGCCTAATAAATGAATAAAACCTCGCAAATTTATTTCTAACAAATGAATTCGATGAAAAGTTCTAATGACATAACCAAGTACTTAATTTCGTTTTCGCTAGGTACTGTCCTGCATCAGCGACTCTTTCACTGTCAAGTTTGTACGGAAAACCTTGATTTATTGTACGTCATTAGTTATCAGAACAAAATGAACCATCTCAACCCGATCCTCCACTCCTCAATCAATGACCGTATTCAGGCTCGATGTCCGTTATCTTGAATAAATGTGACTAAATTCATCGCGCGCGAGACAAAAGAAGTGAATTTGACGAAAACGTTCTGATGGTTGTATCACTACACACATAACTCCGTAAGTGAGACATGAAATTCAAATGAGCCAATAGTAGAAATTGTAGAAAATATTTACAAAGAAAAAAAAAAAAAAAATTGTATTTTTGCCGTGTTTACAGAAATTTGAACGAAAAAAAAAAATTTCAACAACGAGAATATGAGGATAGGGAAGAGAATCGAAAGGGGAGAACTTGGAACTGGGGGTGGTAAACAAAATATAAGTCAGGAGAAGAAGAACGAATACGTGCAATATCGAGTTATTGAAGGTGAACCAAAAGTAGGTTCACAAAAAAAAATTCGATATGAAATGCATTTGTATGAAGCTGAAATCTCAGATTGTCCGCAAAAAAAAAAAAAAAAAATCGTTGAACACTCGCAAAAAACCGCAACACGCCGCAACGAGTATCAAGTAATTTTTCAGCATCATACAAATGCATTTCATACCCTATTTTTTTTCTTTTTTATTGTGAATAAACTTTTGGCTCACCCGTAGGAGAGGAACTTGAAGAAATTTCGACTTCAACACTAATAGTAGTGGGTACGAAAAAAAGCAAGGCGAAAAATGCAATAATCGGGTATGAAATGCATTCGTATGAGACTTATATTTCTCGAGGTGAACGTTTACACTGTCCGTAAAAAAAAAAAAATTGTAGGACACTCGTAAAAATCCGCAACACGCCGTAAAAAGAGAGCGAGTTATAGTCGCCAGCAACACTCTGTTACCTCGTAAGAACTTTCTTTTGGCCTACCCATGATAGGAGGGGTACTTCTAAAAATTTTGAATATTGAGCTGTATCCGATTGAGGACCTTCGAGCTTAAATTCTCAAGGTGGTGAGGAACAAAGTTTAATCTGTGTACTCAGAAAAAGAAGAAATGATTGCACCTCCACAACAGGTTTCCTGCCTGTTTGCCTCAATTAACACACTTACAGAAAGCAACCCTCCAGTTTCTTAGTCCTTCAATTGAAACGGCAAGACTAGTGTAATACAGTTATGTATTTTGCGCTTCAATTTCTTACTTTGCAGCAGATTAGAATAGACAGCAACAATTCCAATGATATGAAGCAAAATACCTAAGACGATCTTTCAGAGAGAAAAAGAATGCGGACGATAAATCAATTAATTTTAGAATCGAAACTTTCTTCTTACATTAATTTCCAGATTAGAGAAAAACAACGTGTAATATTAATCAAGTACATTACCATATTATACTTTAAGATAGAGGGGAAGAGAGGGAGAAATAAAAGAACATAATACGAACGAAGAGAGGACTCTGAAGACTCAGAAAATGACGAACATAAGAAAATAAAAAAAAAGATTGTATGGAAGAGCTAGCATGAAAGAAAGAGGGTGAAATTGAAGGAAATTGAGAAGTTGATAAGTGATTTGAATGAGAAGAATTTGAGTTTGAAAAGAAATTATACAGCTTGAATGATGAGAGGAAGAGATAATAAAAACAACAAAACATTAGACTACTTATTTATGGCATAAAGAAGATTCTGTACGCAATCGGGGGATTACGAAAATAAAAATTTCAAACGCAATCAAGATAACGTTTCGACGCAAATATGGAAACTACAAAAATTATGATATTTGGAGAAAAAAAAATTTCTTGAACGCCAAAAATATAGAGATTTCTTTGTACAATCGTACATTGTTGCATTCTTCTCCCTGCTTAGCACTACGACAGCCTCTCAACGTTTCAGCCTGCGATCTATTCTTCCTTCTTTCCACACAATTCAAAGGAAGCTTCACATCAAAATTTTTCATCAAATATCAAAAGAGAGAAAATTGGTGGAAACATTATATGATCTCTTCAAAGAAGATCGATACGCCATATGGACTGTAATTGTGAACGCAGAAAACCTCATGGATTCGACTTGCTCGTGTTTCTTCGTTCTCAAAAATGCTGTATGCAAGCGCAGCCTTGGGATGCTTTTACGGCTGAAGCTAATAAGTGTGCCTCTTGCTGCTAAAACAATGCCACTTGGTTAGTTACGGAAGAGAGGCAGGACACGGAAGGCGAAAAAAGCTCTCCTGACGTAATAATCACTTCATTTTGTATATTATTATAATGTTATGTTTTCTTTTCTCCGTTCTCACTCACGCATACTATATCGACTGTATTTTGTTCAAAATTATACAAATACCTACATTAATTAATTTCGTGCAAACGTCGCCTTCGTTATCTTTTTTTTCTTTTGCTCCCATTATTTTTGCGTCCAAACATTCTTTGATTGCATGTGAATTTCTTTTTTTTATGTAGTTCCCAAATTTGCGTAGATTACTTTCCCTTATTTATTAGCGCTAAACAGATGTACTGAAAATTAATTTTTATTACAAATCAAAAAAAAAAAAAGTTGATCGAGAAACATTTGTAGACATGAATGTGAAGGTATATTGCCTAGCCAATCCGTCCTCTTCTCCCTCAATAAATCAAAATTATTCCCTTTTGTCCCTTATTCTCAACCTCAATTCGTAAATAATAGAATTGGAAGTTACAAAGTACTTGTGTTGAATTTTCAGAAAAAAAAAAAAAAAAAAAAAAAAAAAAAAAAAAAAAACAGAAAAATATCAGGAGAATTTCGTTTTTGATATCAATATCCAGAGTAGAGTTGTACAGAGAATTCATTCTAGTTATCAACATTTTCTGTTCACCGTTTTTTTATAGAGACTTGATTCACAAATATAATTATCGAGAATTCCTTAATTCTTCTACTTTGGAACAGGTGATAAACAATAGGGAAAATTTTTTACAAAATTCAGATGACACGGGTATCACAAAATGCATAGGATTGAATGAAGATACAAGAGAAATACATACAAATGAAAATATGTGAAAGCTATTTTAATAATTCAAATGGAGCGCGGCTCGCTAAAAAAGACCGACAATGTTTAAATGAGGAACTTTGTATTTAAAAATATTTTACTTGCGTATAAAAAGACTTGAGTTGAGAAGAGGGGGGGGGGAAGAGGTGGGCGGTTATGACTCGATATCAGGTAGGAATGAAATTTGTCGTCAGTGAGTAGAGTGTCACAGTTGATGCTCTTGGGGAATACTAAGTTTAATTATACCTGAAGGTGAGAACATTACGCGATTACATTATGCGTAACACTTACATACGTCCAATTTATCGAAGGCTTGTCAATAAATTTTATATGCAATAATTTTCAAAGATTAATAACTAGAACAAACATGGCCGCATTTAGTTCAGGCGAGCGAGCAGAATATTTCTCATCCAAAAAAAACATAAAGCAAAAAAAAAAAAATTTTTTTAAATTGCTTGAGTAGTACACGACTTTTTCTTTGACTAATCAAAACTCATTCAGAGAATCACTTCTGCTATCCACTCATAAATTTTATTTATTCTCTCATCACCCCTCCTTTCTTAAAGAAGTAATTCGACAAATATTCGAAAATTCTGATGGTTGTCTGAATAAACTGCCATGAATCATTATGAAGGTAAACATTTTTCATTTACATGGGAAACATATTGTTTACAGGGTCAATCAGAAACACATAGATTAATTAGGCTTATCCAATCCTCGAACAAGTTGTAGGCGTACATCTCCATATATGAGAATATAACACCCAACCCAAACCTTTTTTAAATCAACTTTCGAATCTTAAATTGCAGGTATACATCTTCAGACATAGCACTATAAACCTTCTAAGTTTTTGAGGGGAAAAAAATTCCTCCAGTAGTCATTCCCTTTCCCTGTCAACCTTGCTACAGATGTGATACCTCTCTTTTCTGGCTATAAGTAAATAAAAGAGCTCAATAATAATAATTACTCTTTTATTTTCCTATACATTATTCTTTACTCTGGTATTGGTCTAGTAAACTGTATATGAAGCTGAGTGGCTCGACAAAACATCATAACACACTCTGTACCAGTATGGAGAAGTGTAATTAAATGTTGCCGAAGTCATAAAATCAGCGCCCTAGTTCATCAAATTGATCGAAATAAAAGGGCTGCTTAATTTACGTAGTCGGCAAAAAAAAAAAAAAAAAAAAAAAAAAAAAAAAAGGCGACTGTATTCAAAAGTATGCAAGATTGTCGCGTATAACTCTGCAACAGCGTTGCAGATTTCGGCAGCAATCTTTCTGCTGATTTCAAAAAAAAAAAAAAACAAGAATTTGAGAAAAAAATCGGCTAAATCATAATTGAACTAACAAGTCATGAACGAGGAGCCCTCATCGTGTAAATCGAGTCTCGTAAACTAATTTAATGAACCCTCCGTCAAGAATGATCTTCATCACAATACACATACTGATAACAAAAGAATAGGAATTTGCTTCTTGTAACGTTAGCGACTACTCCTGATAGTGAGAAATTTTCCAAAAAATTGAAAATTTCTCAAAAACTACTCATCCGATTTTCAAGAAAATTGCAGGTGCACATCTTCGTTACAAGACTACAATGTGGCTAAGTTGAAGAAAGAAAAAATCCATTGAGCAGTTGGACAAAAAAATCTTATAAATAAATCAAGAAAATAAGGAAAACTGAATACGGAAGGGTGCAAACCTCACTTTTCCACCAGGAAAAATTGGTAAAAAGCTCGGTGCTTGCTGAATGCTGGATGGGAACGTATTCAACGAGCACACACATGAAAGAGAATTTTAAGTCTATACACACGAATTTTGCAATTACGTCGACTAAGTTGATGAAATGAGCATGTATGGTAAATAAATACGAGGAAAGAAGTGCTCAAATGTGAAACAAATTGAATTGATGATCGTCCTCTCTTCCTCTTTCACACATACTCGTACACTTCATTATCATCGTACAAAAGCCATAATCATCAAGATTGTTCATTATAATATTTAATTACTTCGCCAATTCCATGTGTGCAAAGCTTTTCAATTTTTACTATAGAGGTCTCCGTGTCCCTCCCTCCTGCAGTCGGTGGGTCTTTTCCTGTTTAATGAGTTTCTCTTACCGTAGATACGTGAGATTTTTTGTTGAAGAATGGAATTTCTCATGAAAATCCGTTTATTACGACCTGGACAGGAACCTGTTTCATATGAAGAACACTCTAATCCTCGTGAGGAAGCTTCGAAAAAATTTTCTTAAACTTAGTTCGGGAAATTCTGAACTTCACACGATAGATGGCCGAAGGACTTGAAACAATGGCCACATCCATGAAAGGTCCGAGCTGTTTTGAGAGAAAATTTCGACTTCTAAGAATTGATCAGTCTAAAATTTCAAGAACTCGAAATTCCATTCGAATTTGAATTACATTTTATAAAATTTTCCCTCTTTCATACGAAAAAGCGCTTTTCAAATGGCATAGGACTATTTTTATATTTTAAAAATTTCAAACATAATCCGCATGGCAAAAAATTATAATGATCTCCAAACGTTATAACATTATCGTTGATTCATCGCACATTGAGCACTATGCCAGGGTTCAGTTCCCCAGGAATCTAAGCAATACTAACTTTAAGTCAATACCTTTGACATTAAAATACGGTCTAACGAATCATTTCTCGGAATACTCGGTATTCGGTGACCTAACCAAAAATTTATTTGAGGGGAGGGGAGGAGGAGGAAACTCCACGCACGTACTAAAAACTCTTCTAGAGTAAATGCTGATCCTCAAGAAGGAAATTCTATCTCCTCATCGCCTCGACTAGCCATGCCAATGTTGGTAGTTTTAACAAGTTAGCAGTTCTGAAACCAATCGAAGACGACGAAATTCGTTCAGGCTTGAAGATCACGATCATCGCACAAATAGAATCCAAACTGGTTACTCAATGACCACTTATGAATCTTTTTCAATTGTCACGATTCTATTATTGATAAAGTGCACATCCCCTGAATCGGTTCAGAATTAATCCTGAGACTTGAGAATTATGTTATAATCGACTCAATTGAAACCTTTTTTTGGTGCAGTCTATTTTTAAACATGAAGACATGATTGCTGTTCAGAAGGTCTTTGCATTTTAGCAAAAAAGATACCAATGGTTCCTTTCATTGCTTGATGATCAAATAAAATAAAATACCTAGAACATTAGAACAGAACCAGAGAGCGAAAAGAGTTTTTTTCAGCGTTTATCACCTCAGCGCGTTCATCTCACGATAAAAGTAGATATATGAGGGATAGCGTAATCATATTATTATTTTTCTATTAAAATTCTGTATTTACACTAACTTTTCCGCACAAAATTCAAAACGTGCACAAAGAGAGGACTCAGAACATCTCCTTTCGTTCTGTTCTCATATAGATGTCGGTAAAGATGACGATAAAAGATAGGGAAGTCACAAAATTTGAGCATAATTCGAAATAATGGTTTGGTGAACCTCTTCAGCTCCTTTCCTTCACCAAAGAGAATTGAAATTCAACTTCTTCCCATTGAAAATAACGTGAGATTTGTGAACAAAAACGTAGCATATCTCACAACAAATTAGTTCTTTCGATATTTTTTGAAAATTGATTGAATGATCCATACTGGAGTCTGCTTTCAAAGTAGAACTTCTTCGTCATCATCCCCCAAAATCGGACTTTACAGTGAAGCACATTATTTCAACAGAGAGCTTGGGAGAGCCTTGATCAAGAGTACTATTTTTCTTCTTTTCTTATTTTTTTGTCCTTCCCAGGAAAAAAGGAAAAAAAGAGAACGAGGCTTTCCCATTCATTGCAGTTTATTTCTTTGACAACTTGACCGTAAGAGTTACTGCTTGAATAATTGAATTTCATTTACCGAAAAATTTGGACACGGAAAATATTTTCGATTTTTCAAACAGAGAAAAACAAGGGGGTTAAGTTCGTTTCCCGGCAGATCGTTAAGAAACGTGTATCATATTGATAGTCGAGTTTTCTAACATCCTAGAGGCAGCCACATTTGAGAGATGAATGGTCGAAATACGATGGAAGAAAACCAGATCGCAACTCCACAGTCTTTATGTCGGTTGAAATTACGTACGCCCGCATATTTTACGTACACAAACAATTGGAGGCAATGTACGGATGACCTCATTTGCACGTCATTCTTACCGACTGACAATTGAAGTGACAAGTCATTATCGTGTACAATATAATTATAACAGACAACTTATGCAGATTATAACAGTAGCCTAATTACTTACAGGTGTCGGTTCGACATCTGTTAGTAATTATTGTGCAGGCGTTGAGGAATTAAGATGTCTCTATATCAGTCCACTACAATGACATTAGGTTGCCTGCTGCTGTGTATAGCAGAATTCTTCCAAAGTCTCGCATGCGCCGATATACAAAGCATAAAAATATTGCATCATTCTTTATCCGAACACCAGGCAGTCCATGTATAAATTGGTTGGGTCTGTATTCGTGCGTACAGAACGGATAAAACCTTTCCCAATAATTTTTCATTTCAACGGTAGTCGTCAAAGCGTCATCGTCGTGCAGATGTTCGGTCGATGACGAGCAACACAGTACAGTACTTTCAATTTCCGTTCTATGCTAGGTACCCAAGATTTAGACATCTTGTCTAGCTCCCACTGATACAGAACTTCTTGTTCAGATATAATGCAATAGCGTCGTTTCTGTTTGACTCGTTATTATTTCATTTGCCTGTCAATATTGTGCTCTCTCCTCTCCTGGTAACAAAGCGAATCCTGTTACCGCCATCAGTCGAGTATTCGTACAACTGACCTCATTATGTGCGCTTTACCGTTATTTTGTCTAGCGTGTGATGTCTTTTTTTTTCTCAAAATACGAATACATACGACCCTCGCGGTTCCCCAAAGAGAATATCGATCTTAGGCGTTCTATGTCGTATACCACGCGACAGAAGCAAGCAGGGGTATGGAGAACGGTCTCGTAAGCTACAGCAAAGTTGCCCAAAATTCTTCTACGTTCTGATGGTCTTACGACGTGACGTGCGGACGTAAAGTTTGGATTAGGGTTGGGAGGTCAGACGTGCAACATGTCAGAAAAGACTGGCTAAAATTTTGCCCAAAGAGCTCTCCATTCATTTATCATTCATCTGATTTCTTAGATAGATTTCTCTTACTTTCTGAACACAAACGTTACGCAATATATTACCATCAATAATTAATGAGCAACACGAGGAAAGAAAGGATGATCTACAATAGACCAGAGTACTCAATAGGATACCGTCGCGTTTTAAGTCACAAAAATGAAGCATATGGTAGGTCTAAGTCCAAGAGGCACAATGTTGGAAAAACTATCCTGTATTGAAGATCGACTTTGCAATTTCCGAGCGAGTGTTCATAACTCCGCAATGAACAATAAAAGTTAGCTCTTCAAAGTTTTTCTTTGCGTTATAATACTTATAGAAGGCAACCAACTAACAGAATTTTTCACAAATGAATAGCCTCTTAACGTCCGGTCTGTAACTGAAAACTTCTACACGTTTGTTTGAGAGTAGATCACGAATTCCAAAAACGTTGATGGTAGTTTTTTTAACGTTGTCCAAGTCCAAGGAATGGCATATCTTGGTCTCATTCCCTAATTCTATGTCAATTTTTTCCGTTCTATATTTGAGCACAAGCTACCGTTCACCAACGCTAATTGATAGCAATAAAATCGTTCTTCTATAGCAGAATAACAATAGATAGACTACGCTATACCATTTAAATTCTAAGAGTAGCATACCTTCAAATGCTGCAGCACGTAACTAACAATCACTTGTTTTTTCTCGATCTTCTCTTTTTCGGTAAACACGTAATGGTTCAGACCCAGGACAAGAGTCTTCATGAGGCCACCCTCACAATTGTCCCACACCCACTTAGGAAAATAGCACAGCAATCCTTGGAAAAATAGGACGAAGCACACCCATTGATAGTAAGTATGGTATTTTTTGGTTGTATCCGTCAAGTACTCATTGGCGACACCTGGATGAGCTATCTCCGTACCCACTTGTTTGCTGTACGCGCCCGGCAATGTAAAAGTCGACATAATCCAGCAGAATGTGTTGATCGGGTGCGCCGGTAATCCATCCACGATACACTGTATCGGCGAACCCACATATTGCGTCGCGGTCACCACGATCGAGCAGCCGAACAACAAAACTGAAGTGAACACATTATGGAATCGAAAAATAGGTCCGTCAATAGTGATTTCTTCTTTTTTCAAGAATTCTCTTAGTCCACCCAACAGCTTCAACATGCTGCCGAATAATATTATTTATAACTGCCTTCGATTATGAACACAACGAAAGAAACTAAAAAAAATGTTGGAAAAAAACGCGCACACTGAACTTCTCACGTTACCGCACCGCGCGCTATTCACGGCGATCACACATTACCTAGCGTTTTTTTTTTCCCCCTTTCAAAGGCTATGTACCACTTCTATTCAATCGATTACTAACCAAACCAACCGGAAGAATCGCGCCATACAGCATACCAGAATACAAAAATAAAAAAAAAAAATGAACAAATTTCCACAGTTTGCACTTCACTTTCGCTGTCTACGGTTTTCGCTAAGTTTTTACACAAATAAAGTAATAAACACAATATTGTATCATACAACGACGAACTCGAACTCGTATACTAGTAGGTATTATCTGTGTTGAGTAGTAAATACACATACAGGAGAGAAGTAGAAAGAGCAGTATCATTTACGCGATCACTAGCTTGTTCGGTCACGTTCTCTTCGCTGTACTTTCAGCTTCTTCTTCAGTCCTCTCGTCGTGTTTCCCCTTCCTACCGGATAAGTAGTAGATTTACACAATACACAACTACAACAACAACATGAAAATACTAGAGCACATTGCACGCGGCCAGCAACTTTAGACTTCATCCATATACAGAGGCTACATTATTGCGCCTATCCTTTTATTCTCTCTGTTCTTTCTTCACATTCACAACCAACAGCCTTAAAGCTAACAGTCCATTGTTACCAACCAAGCAATCATTCGGTTTGAATCTTCGAATTCAAAGTTACACACGCGTCACGACTCTAAACACTAATTATTACTTTCAATATTGCTGATCTCACAACACTGCCAAAGATTGCGACCGTTGGAAAAAAAAAAGAGAAGTGGCAGTTTATTGCATGGCAACATTGCTTTGTATGCTTGGCGGCGACGTTCTATGAAAATGACTGAAGCAGTGGCGTGTGGCTGGTGCCAGTTGCCAGCTGGCTCTTGTAGAACGTTTTCACCCGTGGTTTTCACGTACGACGTTAGGATACTGGATTCGTTTGTCGAATTTCCAGCAGACTTCGAATTTTCAATTCAATAGATACCGCGACTCGGCTGTACGCTTGCGCAGGTAATCTCGAGTCACTCAGCTCCCTTTCATTTCATAACTCGTCCAACATTTTCAATTCCCCTTCATCGACAATATTCCCTATTCCTGTTGCACATTTGCAGTAAGAGCATTCCTATTTCACATGATTTGGTATTAATACAATAATGAAACACCTTTTTTTATTTGTATTAAACAGAAAATACGCGTTTAAATACATAAAGGACTCTGATAATCCTACATCAAGGGAGGTATAACTCGCGATGACAAAATCAAAACTAGGTCCTATTTTTGTCGCATGCAGCAATAAGCGATTCACGATCGGTGACCGTCATACAAGATTTCATTTTTACGTTAGAGTAGCAAAAAAACTTACCTCCCTCCCCCCCCCAAAAAAAATAATATATATATATATATATATATATATATATGTTTTTCAGTTTAGAACAGATTTTATGTTTAAAATATGTTTTCAAAATACTGTAATGATGGGTTTTAATTGAATGGTCGGATGGAAAAAGGGCTCTCGTTCAATTTACAGCCATTTTTCGATGTTTGGTGATTTAGTACCCTGCCCTTTCCTCTTCATCTGGTAGAAATTTTAAATCATTCTGGTGAGTGTTGACTATAAAGTTCAGAAAACCGTGTTGAAATGTAACGTCTACCGTAATTGAACGCTCAATAGGTAGACCTAGTTGTAAAAATGTGAAACGGCGGTAATCATATTTTTTTTTTTTTCAAAAACTGAGAACTTGATCACTAACGGACCGAAAGATATTAGCTTTTTGAAGTTAACATGAGGTTACTAATTTAACATTTTGTCAGATTGGTAAAATCGTGTATGGCCATTTTATACTCAAAAATACCCATTATTACTACAGCAAAACCCTTCAGACATCCTTCTATAATCCTATCAATTTTCATGACATTCGATTCTTTCTTTACGGCATTTGCGTGAAACTGAATTTTTAAATGCGTTTTTATCAAAAATTACTTTTTGTGCTAGGTCACCGGTCCTTCTTCTACCCGACCATTCAATTTCTTGGTTCACTTACGGTTTGAATGTTTTTATCATTGTTTAGAACAGTTTTGAACCATTCAGTATTATCACATAAAATGGTGATTCAAAAACGCTTTATCACCAGAATAGTATGCAAAATGTTAGAATTGCTACGTCTTGCTGCTGCCAGGCCTGCTCTATCGAGCACAATTAGATACAAACTAAAGACAGCAAAATGAAACGAGGGAATTCGATTGAGTAGGTTGGTATTAGTTTTGGAATTACATGCATGACTAACTATGTTGATAACTTCGAGAACCTTATGTTAACGATCATTACGTTCACAGCCTAGTATTTTAGCGTTATTGAAAAGAAAATTGTGACCCGTATTCAACGTATGAGAGGACAAGGCAATTTGGCGGTTTTGATGTTCTACATCACATTCTTGTTATGGAATAACCTCGCCTGGAGGAGCTGTGAGGTCTCTCCCTCGTAGACTTTGAAACAGTTTTCAGAATTTCAGTTTTTCTTGCTGGGATAGGATCTTTGATTTTGGAAAAGCACTTTTGTTCATTGGTGTAGTGAGAGCCGAAAGAAATAGATATCGTGAGATCTAAATTTTGTGAGACTTTCCGAAGCTCCACACTGCTTTCTCCCACTTACCAAATGGAGAAATATCACCTGCGCTCATCATTCTTTCCCAAAAAGTTGCCATTATTGAGCCTCCGTTCCACCCCCCCCCCCTCAAAATAATTTTTCTAACATCTCGCGGATATTCATTAATTCTAAGCACGTAGACGTAGTCTACTTTTTGCAACATATTCTTATGCAACCTAGGGTCAAAGCCCGACAGAAGTCTGTCACGGAAATTTCAAGCAGTATTCATTTTAAGACTGAAAGGTAGGGTGGAGTGAAAGTTGTGAAAAAAAGAGAAAAATGATGGAAGTCACTGAAATTATGAAATGTAATAACTCTTCTCTTTTAGGACCGATATCAATAATGTTAGAGCCATTGATTTACATAGTCCACTATATAGTACAAGAAAGTTGGGGTTTTGAAAAAAAAATTCCCACCCTCGACTTCCGGTCCATCAATAGTTTGGTATAATTCCCTCATCACAAGCATCGCCTTCACCCCGTGTGCTTCTTGAGATCTGAGGGTTGAAAGGCCATTACAAAGAGATTTTTTTCAGTTTTTTCAATTTCATTCAAAAACTATCAACTTTTTCGAGATGATTTTTGAAAAACAAAATGTTCAGCATGAAATTTACTACAGAAAGTACCACTTGTTCATAAGCGCCAAGACAAACAGGGATGTTGCTATGAAGCAATAAATCCTCACTATATTTCTTAGCAGGTAATATGAGACTCTCAACTTGCCAATATGGTAAACAAGAAGATGATACTGTTCAACAAGTACTACTGAAACAAGAGAATGTATTTGGAGGAGCTGGAATAAGCTCGATTGGAGATTTACAGGCAAGGATGAATCGTAAAAAGGTACTGATTATTCATAGATTTGTTCATAGCAGAGCAAAGAGCGCCCATACCAGTGTCACAGTACCAGCGTATCAGACAATTAAGTTCGACAATATTTCCAAGTACGATTTAGGCCAGCGAAAATGGACAGTAAAACAATGGATACATCGCTGGAACAGTTTCGCGAGATGTCCAAGTGGACAGAAACTACTACTATCTACCCTTATTATGCGGGCACGTCTCGAAGGTACTGGACGTGAGTGGTATGATAACTTCATCAAGTACCAGTACTCATGGAAAAAGGGAAAGGAATGGTTCCAGAACCTAGAAAATACGCAGTTGACATGAACCGTGTGAAGATACGAGTTAAACAACAGGGAGAGAGTTATGAGAAGTATTATTTTGCCAAGATGACTTTACTGCGGCCTTGCCAATTGACCCCTTGGCAACAAGTGGATCATATTCTAGAAGGCATTACTGATAAGATTATCGAAGCTAGTGGTAGAGCTGGTTGTTATGATGAGGCTCCAGAGGCGCTCTACCAACGTTGGAAAATCGCATTCTTGCAGAAAAATATATCACAGGAAAGTTCTACGCCTAAGAAGAAATGTTATATCTGCTACAAAATTGGGCATTTGGCCCTACAAGAAATCTAAAACTCAGTCGATAGAACCAGTTTTGTGGCTCCAGATGGACAATATCAGTCGCTTTGCTAACCTTTGGTTTCTATGTCTAATGGAGGTGCAATATATCACCGAGTAATCAATATTATTTTAATGGAAATTGTGGTTTACTTAGACAATATAATGAATCCATCAATTGATGGGCGGGGGGAGGGGGGTACCAAAACAGTTTTTATTTTTTGATCTATCTGTGAATGAGTAGGTAGTATTGGGAAACGAGTCAAGTATCTGTACAAAGAAAGAGCGATAAATTGCAAGGTTGGTGGATAGGCCTGGTTGATATATTTTGTGCATTATTACAAGTGCGGGTAAGGCCCAAGTGGACAATGCGGAAAATACGGTGATTAAGTAATGGAAGTGAATTATTTTAGTACGGCATACAGAGCGAGTACGGTTATTGAAAACCATGAATCCGCCATAGATTAGGCTTTGGTCTTTTCTTCCTTTCACCATACCATTGACTATATATTAATTCGAGTTAATGTATAGTCAATGACCATACTCAGGCTGCGTCTCAAGTAGTCCCTATCAGTAGGACAATGTGTAAAATACGGTGACTAAGTAATGGAAGTGATTTGTTTTAATGAGAGAATGGGTGAGAAAGTAGAGAAGAATATCCTCATTTTTTTGACTGGAGCCCATTCAATAATTAATTGAGGACCTCGGCGGGTTCAAAAAATCTCTACCTGACCTTTTCAGGAGACAGGGGGTAGAAAGCCATTCGGGCATAAATTTTTTCCAGTTTTTTCACAATCCAAATTGGCAATTTATTTTTAGGCTGGTCAAAAAATTCTTGTATTACTGATTTGAAACTTCCTTTTTTTTTTTTTCAGAATCATTGACGGAATTTTAACCATAAAGGGGGAGGGGGAAGTCCAAAAATTTCATGTATCCTTTCCCAGGGGAGATGAGAGGAACAATCAATGTCACATTATTCAATGGCAAAATTATATCATGGTTCAGGATGCAGTAATCCTCCAAAACTTCGGAAGAGATAAGGCAGAAAAATTGAAAATGAGCAATGTCGGGAGAAAATTGAATCGTATTACGACTGATTAATATTCGGTTAGAAAATCGTTGATTGACTGTCAAGACTCAAGGGTTTTGTTAGAAGTAAAGAGTTGAAGAGTTTAGGGTTAAGTCAGTAAAATGATTTGAGGTGAAAAACCAACTTGGTGGAGGATCAAAAGATTCTTATTGGTACTGAAATGGTTTCTTATACGGCGAGGCATCATTAGTGATTATATTAAGTGAGCTCCGTGGTTTATAAAAATTGGGCGTATACGTGAGGAGCGGACCCATATGAGTGAAATTTCTATACTGCAAAAGAGGCAGTAAAGGTTTTACTCGCGTGATAGTTAAGTGGATGAGACTGATTTATTTACGGATTAAAATAATGTATTCTTTCTTTGATATTGTAATTTTTTCTTCAATGTACGATACGAGTGGTATCAGTGCAGTTTTAAATATAGTGTAAGTTTCAAAATAATGAAACTGGCATTACACGCCATAGGCGCGGGCTTTCAGCTTGTGTTTCATACATCACGAAAGCCTCGTCGTTTGCTGCGCAGAGAAGCTCATAATTACAATTTAATACTGTTGTTGAATAACACGTTGTATTGGAGTTTTTATTTCTACGATAGGATGGGTAAGTATGTGAGTTCACGTCAGGTACTGGGCATTCAGTTGAACGGATAGGCTTACCATCCTCTTGACTATGTAAAATAACAGTGATTTTTTTCTGGCTTATAGGCTGTCACCAGTCAAGCCCTGGTAAAGAATTGAATTCCTGATTTTTATTCTCCTTTTTCTTCCCCTTAATTTTGCCAAACCTTTAGGACAATTTTGAATATTACCTAGATGATATTGACTTCTGTTGACAAACAACGGTGCGACTGATATCATCTCGGAAGATTTACCTAGCATTTTACAAACGTTGTGTCGTAGATATTCCAATCTGTGTAGTTATTATTGTTATCTTTTTCGCTTCTTACAAAACACAGAAAATATACATTGCATTGTGATTAAAACTCTCTATTACTGAAGAAAACCACTGAACCCTTTGAATCCCAAACAACTTCCGACCCGTCAATGGTTCGGTATGATTTCCCCATCACGAGAAAAAACCCATCGCCCCCACCCCTTGTGCTTCTTGAGATATGAAGGTTGAAAAATCTCTACGAAGGGATTTTTTTTCAGTTTTTGCAATTTTATTAGAAAAATTATCATGTTTTGCGAGGTAATTTACAGGAAACAAAATATTCAACGTAAAGTTTACTACAAAAAATGTCTTATATCCATAAGCGCTAAGACATATTCGTACGTTGCTATAAAGCGATAAATTTTGATAATACTGCTTAGTATACAATATGATGAAAAAAAACCCTGGTCTATCACTTGCTTAGCATGATCTCATAGTCTCCTCATTTTGAGGAAAAAACTCCTTTTACATGATCATCGTTGCTTCCCGAAACATGAGGGCTCAATGTCTCAAAAGCTGTTTGGTGATTTTATTGCCAGTCAAACTGAATTTCCTTTTTAGATAAGTTAATGAGGGGAGCAGCTAATGATATACTAAAATCTTTAATAAACTTGCGGAAATAACTGACTAAGCCTATAAGTGAAATTGTTCAACTTTTTTGGCGTTCTTAGGACGGGGAAAAGATTCTAACGCATTGATCTTTTCCATACCGAGCCGTATTTGACCGTTTTCAAATTCATGTCCCAAATACAGTACATTACTTCATCATACAAGAATTTACACTCACCCAAGTGTGCTGTTAGACCAACTTTTCTCAAGGTCTCAAATATTTTTCTTAGCTTTCCCAAATTTTCCAAAATCGCATCATCCTCTCCACACAACCTTCTCATCCATTCTTTACAACATAACTTTCATTTGAGGATCCAATTATAAAGCTAAACAGGGTAGGTAAAGAAGAAGTCGATTCAGCCGCCATACTTGCCACAAAACTTCCGCAAGTCAAATCTCGTCCTCTTGCAATGATCTTACATCACTAACCTCCACCTCAAAATTACAGACACATGGATCAAATAGCGCAATAAGCACACGACCGACCTGTCCAAAGTACCAATATAGTCGAAATTAACATCATGGCGTAGACGACGTCTTTTTATGGAATTGCGCGATTGAAAACTACAATTACTTTTCCTCTTTATATTTTTTCAAACACTTGGGCCAAAACCAGAAAGAATGCGAGTTGCAGAAAACGATACCGAATGCAAGCAAATAGAAAAGATTTTAATTCTTACATTAAAAAGTCGCACATTGCGCCAATATCAAAGAAGAAGGTCCTGTGACAATTATTATCACCGTCATCTTTAAAATACGTCTAATATTCATTTGCATTCATCAAATTATTCAGCCGAATATTATAAGAATGAAAAAGTCAACCCCTAATATACATCCGCGATCATATACCGTACGGCGCAAAAAAAAGGGGGGGGGGGAAAAAAGAGAAATAAAAAACTCATAGATTCTTATAGCATTAGAAGATGGCCAACATGCGCCTAGCTTTCGAGCTTTATTACAGCTCAACTTATGAACTGTTTAGTTTCTTTTTTCGAAAAGGTTGCTCTCCAAAAAAATACAAACGCATCCTGAAAGTTACATGTAATTCTGTTCCGTAGAAGTCGAGAACATAGGAGTCAAAAAATTGGTTTTGTGAAATATATAATAGGAGAATATATAATAGGATATAATAGGGTAGAATACGAATCGTGTCTAATTCTTTTTTCCGTGGCGAGGAAAAGAGAGCGACAAACCAACAAAACCTAATTTCTACAGAAAAAATAAGACGTAGGTACCCTAACAAATGAATTTCCTTCTCTTTTAGACCTGCGTATAAAAAATATAGAACTTTGGGAAGCCCTGATCTCAAAATTATTGTTATAGGTACCTACAGTATTTTATACAGAATAAGAAACCGAGTTAATTTTTTTCTCCAATGGATTCCATCGTTCTCAAAATTGAAGTAAATCTTATGGTCTTTGAAAATCCTGTTCTGTTTGCATCCTATCAAAGTAAAGTTCATAATCATAACCTTCTACCTACCGACATCAAGTTACAAAAATCTGTTCTTTCAAACGTGCCACACAGCAACGGAAAACTGGGCAGGTAATAGACGGACGTATTCTCGTAAAGTAATACTCATCACAATATTTTCAGTTTTAATTCCTTCATAATAACAACTGTTTAACCGGTCTGGTCTCTCTTTTCTATTCCATGTAATCTCACTCAGTTTTACGACTTCTATTATCAGCATCACGATGAGTGCACTAGCCAGGATTGCATGTAATAGCTTACAAATGCGACGGTGATCCAAACGAGCTTCGTAGACATGTTTCCCTGTAGGTATACTTCCTCTGTTCCATTATTCGGTCCAAGGACGTAACGGAGATGAGGAATGAAAAGTAATGAAATACACGGGAAAAAGAACTCCCGCCCCTTTAAACAACATCGTATCTTATTTCATCTTTTTTCGCTATTTTTCTTCGTGACTCGGCGTAGTCCTTCAATAAACCACGGACGATACTCCAAAATCTGTTTGTATTGCACGTAACGACTCAGTACTCATCCACTTCTGTTAAGACTTTGGGTTTACGAAAACCAGTCCTTTTTCTATTTTCGCACTTTGATATCAACAATCATAACTTGTTTTAGAATTCCAGAGTCTATATCATGAGATCCATGAAGTGGCCGCCCTTTTTTCTGCCACGATATTTCTCATTCTTCCGTTCATCTTTGAGAGCTAAAATTTTCTCTGAAAACGTATTACTGTAAAAGTTTGTGACAAAAATCTGAAACCTTATCTAATAATTTCCAAACCTTGCGCTGCAAAACTCAAAGAACCAAATAATATTAAGAAACAATGGAATAAAATTTAGCTCGACGGAATATCAATAATTTGGAAGAATTGAAGGCACTGTCGTCTTTAATTTTTATCAATAAGCACAAAATAGCCCGACATTTTGAAATATACTGTATTTCTTTCACGAGGGTGAAAATACTACTGAGAGTACTGCCAGGTCCCTTTTGACTTATCGCCTTCAAATTTCTGATCATGTTTTTCATAAAGATATTAAGAACGAATTTTTTAAACTTCTCAAGAACGATGACTACCCTTCTGACTTTATTAAATCTATTTTCAAGTATTCGCTTATGTCGCATGTGCAGCGCCGTCCCGTCCTCCATGGTAGAGTGGGTGCGGGTTGCTTATTCATTTGACTGGCACGCAGAAAACACAAGAAAACACTACCTCAGCAAGGAGCTCAATTGGTGGTGAACGTGCTAATACGCAAAGAGCCTCCGTCGAGACAGTGCGGTAGGCACTAACACACCTCAGCGGAGCTCTTTGTTGGATCTTTACCATTTCTCGTCTTCTGTATTGTATCTTCATGGAGTCGGCCCACACTGGTGCACCATATAGGAGGATCGACAAGACAGCGCTCGTCATAATCCTTCTTCTTGCTTCTCTCGAACCTCCTAAGTTCCTCATCAGGCGGCTTAGGTATCTAACTACGCGACCTGCCTTTTCCGCTGCCAACAGGAAATGGCGCCTGAAGCTCAGCTTCGAGTCAAACCAGATGCCCCGGTACTTCATCTTCTTCTTGGTCTCAATTTCCACACCTTGCAGGCGAAATGTGGGTGAACTGAACGTCCGACGGGTCGTGAATAACATGGCCTCCGTCTTATTAGCTGCAAGTTCGAGTCCAGCCGACTCGATCCAACGTGTCACTCACTACCTCTAAAGCCCGGTTTACCTTGCTCTCCACCGCTGCAGTTGTATCAGAGGTACATACCACCAGCGTGTCATTCGCATAGCAGATAACTTAAACATCCCCTTAAATGCAACGCACCACAAAAGCGGCCCAAGGACCGACTTCTGCGGTACCCCACAAGTAACCGGGCGCTTTACTGTACCAACAGACGTCTCTGCTTGGATTTCACGACAGCTAAGATAGCTGCTGATCATCCTGAGCAGGTATGTGGACACTTCTGCCATTTTTAAGTATATTTCTAATAGTAATAAGCATAAGTATGACCTTTTACACTCTCCTTTAACTCGAAATGATACAATCAATAGTAATAACGATAGTAATAATAATAATAATGACGATGATAATGACGGTAATAATAGTAATAATAAAATAAAAAAAAATTCTATACCCTATTTTGGTACGGCCAGTTTGATATTCAAAAAGTATCTCTGTAAGGCCGATCCGCGCGTTTCGTATCTTTTTTAGTAGTTCTAATCTTAATAATAAGTTTTTTTTCTAAAATATAAAGGATCCCGTCCCCTCACTTGGATGTGCAGGTTTAATTTATAAAATTCCGTGCTCCAACTGTGATGGCCAGTACATAGTTGAACCTGGGCAGTTACTCAAGAAAAGAATTTACCAACATGAGTCCGACGTAAAAAATGAAGTGAAGAAAACGGCGCTATGCATTCGTTCTGCCTCGGAGGGCCACTTTTTCGCCACTTCAAACAAGTCTCTATTCTCAACTTCGAAAACAATATTGTCAAAAGGAAGATAAAGGAGAGCATCAAGATGAAGAAAGCAAAGAGTAGTGTCAATTTCAAAACCGACGTCGACAAACTAAATGACACACTTTTTCCGATCGTATGTAGATTACGTCATCGCTGATTGTTTTCATGTCACTGTCTGTTATTGTAAACTTTTTTGCAATACATTACTCTCAGTAGTATTTTCGCCCTATCGTAAAAGAAATAAGTTTATGTCGAAACGTCGGGCTATTTTGTGCTTATTAATAAAAATTAAAGACGGCAGTGCCACGGCCATGGCAGTGCCTTCAATTCTACCAAATTATACCCATGAGGTTAATTAAGCCTAAAGCGACAACATCTAGTTTTAAAGCGCAAAAAAGATTTGCGAGCACATCCTTCTATTAGGTATTATACTAGGCCTATCCTAGGAATTAGCCTTGCCTTCCTCTTATTGTAGGTATCATACTAGGCGTATACTAGGTATAAGCTTTTAGTTTATAACCTAGTATAATAGTAAATGAAAAAATCGTATATAGAGGACTAAATTCTAGAATAAGGCTAGTAAGGCTAAACCATAGTATATGGCTTTGCGAGTGAGCTCTTCAAAGCAATTAGCTTAGAATTTTTTAACCAACCCAAAGAGGAGGCGAACAAGAAGAGCGAGTGAGAGTTACCCGGTTACAGAAGGTATATGGTGGTCGGGGTTTGCGGAGAGCGAGAAATTTAAAACGTAAATAGCTTGTAGCTACTTGACTCATTAAGAACAAGATAGAAACTTTTTTTTATGGGATTCCGCGCATTTTTTTTTTTTTTGCTATGAGTAATAGTTTCAAACCAGTGTGAGTTGGTCATTTGTATTTCAAAGAGCTGAAAAAGTGGGCGTTATCGGCGCAGTTAAACTTTGCTGACAAAACAACTTCTAAAAAATCTAGAAAACAGCCGCGGCTCAAACGAGAATGGTGGAACTTATTAATTTCAACAAACAATCAATGGTAACACACAGCTAGACCAATAATGATGCTGAAGCTGGCCACCACAAAATAGAAGGCAAATTTAATTGAGTCCACCCGTTGAAGGATTTTCATTAATATGCTGCAAAAATTCCAGGAGGCACTAGAGACGTGAAGTAGACAAGGAGAGTTCAGTCTCCCTCCCATTCCTTTCTTCGAAAAAAAGTGTCGGTTGCCCTAGACTGACGATCGTATTTGCGTTGTTGTTATGGATTTCAAAAATTGCAAAATGATGCTGTACTTACGTAGTATATAGCTCATAATTTTGTAAAAATTGTGTCGTGCTTCATTAATTCCACAATGCTGGAAATTTTTTACTGATGAAATTCAAAAATTGCAAAATTGGACCGCGTGCCACGGCCTACTTTGTACGTGGCTGTAATGTAAAGAAGTCACTACGTCGAATCGTAGAAATCTCCCAATTTTTCATCGTGAATATTCAATTGTTCTATATCAAATATGAACTCTTTCACCTCATTTTTCTTCCATGGTAGTTCGGAAATTTCAGAGTTTTTGTATCAATTCTGTATCAATTTTCTATATTTTCTCCATGAATGAATCCCCCTTTGTGAGAGCTACATTCCATCACTCCAAAATATGAGAAATTCAAATTTTTTCCCTTCTGACACACTCAGTCATTTCTAGCACAATCCTATTCTTAGAAAGATTTTCTGGCGTAGCCAAATTAATAAAGATCATGTTCCATGTCTTCTATGAAGTAGCATGCTCCGCTCGTTTGCCCTCTTTATGGTCTAGTATAAGCCTACTTCAGAATATTTTTGGTTAATGGCTTTTGGGGGGCTCACTGTATAAGTCTGCTTTAGGCTGATAGCTTCTGGTCAATTCCTTTCTTGGTCTAGTATAAGTTTACTTTAGAAAATTTTAGGCTAATTGCTTTTCAAGGGCTCATACTCGCTCCGCTCGTTTGCCCTCTTCATGGTCTAGTATGAGTCTACTTTAGGGTATTTTAGTCTAATTGCTTTTGGGGGGCTCACTCGCTCCGCTCGTTCGCCCCCTTCTTGGTCTAGTGTAAGTCTAGTTCAAGACTAGTATATTCCTAGTATTGAAGCGTTGCATATCTAGTTCATTGAAGGGGTGGAGCCAACATGCAGTATATTGGACTTGAACATGTGAACCTCCCTTGATAATTCGAAAATTTCAGGGGTTTTGTACCAATTTTATATCAATTTTCTATATTTTTTCAATCAAACCAATCAAGCTAAACGGATTCGATTCTATAAAGAAATTTCTCTCTCCTTCTCTCATCCATTCCAATACTTCTAAAATGTAAGAAATCATCCTAGCATACTTACCAACATATAAGACATTTTTCTCATTTTTCATCCTCTCGAAAAATTGGTCAATTTCCTCAATTTTTTCATCGTGAATATAAAGCTGTTTTAAAACCAAATATAAACTTTCCTCACCGGTTTGAAATGAAGATTGTTGAGCTTAGAAGCCAGGATGTACCATCATACACCCTGAATTATCATACGACGTGGAAATCTCATATGCGTTGAAAAACTGTTTAATTTTAAATGATATCGCGAGGTCTATCTAACATATCCCCAAAAAAAGGATGTGTCAGATTCGTCGAATAAGTAGGCACACGTTAGGAAGGAACTTGACTTCATTTTATTAATAATTATAGCAAAATAAAAACGTGCTTACTTTTAGTAAGTATGATTAACACGTGGAAATCAGGAGGTATCATCATATCCCTTGAATTATAACATGTCCACAAAAGACGGACGTGTTAGGTATATGTATTCTTCGAATTTCTCCAATTTTTTCTTCCTTGCTAGTTCAAAAATTTCAATGTCTTTGTACCTTTTTATTAAACCAATCAAACTGAAGTCTTCTGAAGAAATTCCCCTCTCGTGAGAGCTACTTTTCAGTATTCCTAAAATACAAATAATTCAAGTTTTTATGATATGTGATTCCGCGGACAGAAACCCGGTCAAGCCGTTATCAATTACCATATGAAAAGCATGCGTTACTGATAACGCTTAACCAGGTTTCTGTCCGCGGAGTCACATATATCTTGAGCTGGCGCACTGACTAAATCAAACTTATACTTTGATCGCTCAAGACCATTTTATAATGAAAATTATTTACGCAAGACTTTTCTAAGGAACAGACATAAAATTGGGCGTTGAAAAAAAAAGGTAAAAATTAAAAGGTGCAAAAATTTTTCTCCCCGGCGGGGAATCGAACCCCGGTCTCCCACGTGACAGGCGGGGATACTAACCACTATACTACCGAGGACATGAAGAAAAGGCGCTGTTTTTAGTTATAGGTACCGTTGGACACGCGATGGTTACAATTTTTAGCTGATGTTTAGTAATTAATTGGTACATATTGACGAACGCTCCGGGTCTAGGTAACGCTTAATATTTAAGAAATAGAATGATATTAAATTATAGCAAAACTACAGACTCGAGGGTGTAATGGATGGTTTTCTGGAAGGAGAAATTACGTTGCCGTTATATCGGAAGTAGGTGATTTTAGATTCTCACATCTGACAAGCAAAAGCAATTTTACAATTTTACCGTAGCCTAGTTTTACATCTTGATCTTTTTGATTTCGTTGGTAGGTGTACCTAAGTCTACATCAATACCTACCTATTCATTTATAGGCACTTCGTACCACAGTGCTAGACTTGTCATTTTTTTGACTTTATTTCATTTCTGTCATTTCTACTGTAATGAAATGGAAAATTTTTTTCTAAAAATAATAACACGTACCTACCTATCGTTGTTTTTTAGAAATAATATTTATATTTTTATACATTAATTATTTATTTTCATGTTAGGTATGTATGAATCTACAAATCAATTAGTTCTAACGCAGACAGCGTGCGAGACACACCATCAATATTCACAAATTCACAAGAATGATTATCTAGGCCTACTAGGTATTGATGTGGAGGGAATTGAACACGATAAATCTGTAAGTAATATCGTATTATCGGCCTAATTTTCGGTTGATGGTATTGGTAAAAGTCTTATGACTGAACGAATTTAAAGTATAGAGATCCGCTGAAATTAATAATTATCATCAATGCTGAATCCATTCTTTTTTTTCATTCATCGAAAACTTTTTGTACGACTTAGTAGTCATGACACCGCATCACAATAAGTCAAATCCAATAGGTACTTCAATAAGATGTACCTAGATACCTATTTAGTCTAATAAAAATCAAAACCTAGGTAACTATTGGAATGAAAATTGGCAATTCTTGTAGGTACATTTATATTCGCCCTCTAATTTTATTCAATAGGTACCTATACGAATTTTTATATCATAATTCTACAAAAACGAATCATAAAACTCTGCACTTAATTTCAAAATTCAACGCTGCTCTTTTCCCTTATACAAATCTCCTCTTGCTAAATATGGCACTACAACAAAAATACCGCAAATGATACAATTAGAAGTGAAACGAGCGATGAATTATCAAAAAAATAAATTTAAAAGGATTATTTCATACTCAACGAGGAAAGGGTAACTTAAGAACGCAGGCGTCTCAAGTGTCCATGTTAGAAATTACGAAATACTTAGGTACCTACATTACAAAATTATCAATATTATAAACCTCGGAATCGATAATTCTGTATGAAATAAAATATTATTAAATTCTCCAACATTCCTTCTAACCACCGTGCTTCCAACTAACGCCAAGGAATCCTGTAGATTTGTTTCAAACATGAAACAATGAATGAAAATAGGATTAGCGCGCTATCTATGTTCTCATTAACGATCTTGCTTCTAAATAGGGTATAAACCTGAAGATGACGCTACGAAGCGCTGCTGTGAGTAATCTTCCTATAACAGAACATCGCGGAAAGAAGACGTTATAGCTTTCTTAGGAGTAATATTCCGCACAATTGAAACTGACAAAAATATTCGTGGTTAACCGGCAATTTAATTGAAGGAAAACTTGGTTAAATCGATCAACAAAATACAGTGGGCCTATCCATTATCTAAAGAACAGACGAGTTACGTTTTTCAATTAAAAGCAGATTCCCTACGAAATATTAGGTATGTATGTACCTATTCATTAATACTGAGTTCCATGATCCTGACCCTATCAAAAAAATTTTCATAAATGTCAGCAGCTGGAAAGCTACTGATTTTGGCACACTTTTCAGTATCTCAAGCAGTTGATGAGCTGCTGAAGAGCTACTGTTCAGCTACTGAAACGCACATCATGTAATTTCCCTCCCACTCTTAATTAGGTAATGATATTTCAGTAGTTCATCAGCAGTTCTTCAGCTTATCAGCTGCTGAAAAACTGTGCCAAATTCGGTACTACTTTTCAGTACCTAGCTGATTTAGTCAATTTTTTCGATAGGGGAGCTCTGTTTTGAAATGAGAATTAGGTACCTATTTCGTTTTGTTCTGGGAATACAGTCTGTCGATTGACCCTTTTCTTTTTCTTTTACACAGCTAAATATTGTACCGTACTTAGGCCTACCTGTTTTAGTTTAACAACTAAGTGGAAAAATCGAAAAGGTATCCGTAATTCGGAAAAAGCAATCTTGCAAAATGCAACCTTGAAATAAATAGTAGCTCCTAATTTCAACTACCTATCGAGGCATGGATTAAATAAAGGTAGAATATGCAAGGTATCATTTTTACGGAATAAAGACATAGAAAAATCATGATCGACGTTACCTATGTCGAGTACTGTACTAATTACAAAAATAACATTCTCGGAAAATTCGCGCAACATCGTGTCAACTGCTAACATTCGATCTGTAAATGTTGTACTTCAGCAAAACTATAGAGATGCGACGCGACCAATGTACGACTTAATTTGACTACATAGGCTAAGTGACCTTCAATCAAGAATCCTTGAAGTCAGGATGCTCGAAGTTTTATCAAATTCTCGAGTACAGCTACGCAACTGTACACGGATATTAGCACAAATAAATAGTAGGTACACGCAAGCAAGTGTTGGTAAATATTAAATGTAGGCTATTGCCACGCGGTTTCCTATTTTTTCAGATGTACACGTCGTTATCTACTTCAACTGCATCTGTGTGAGAATTTAATATGAACCTTTCATCACAACTGCCTCCTGTTAGAATCCTTTTTGTTGATAAAACTGAATTTCCACTTGTCTTTTCCATCTATTTACCAATACGTAATTACAAAATTTGACAAACAAATTTTTTGACGTGCATCAGGAATTTACTAGCAAAATAGAAAAAAAAAAGAAGTTGTTTCCGCTCACATTCCAAATTCGAGATTTCGGTCATCTAGTGGTCGCCTTCAATTAGAATCAAAAATAAATGATGATGGAAGAAAATGATTAGCAAGAGTTCATAAGGTCGTTTTCAATTTTGTGTGTTGGTGTGGTCCTAAAATAGAATTTTCTTCAGTCTTTTGGATTATTGCAGGCGAGGACTTAGTCTACATTTGGGGGGGGGGGAATGTTCTATGGTCTGAACATTTTTTTTCGTGCGACATCTACGTTATTTCAGCCTGTTCTTGGGGGCTGGAGAGATGTATCCCCATATCTCCTCCCCTCCCGTAAATCAGCGCCTGAATTGTTTCAGTAAGAATTCATATGTTTTTGTATTATGAAACCTAGCTTCAGTTTACGTATCCGCATCGGTACGTTGTAAAGTATACCTAATGGTTTTAGAAATATTAGGTATCTCTATATCATAGCCGGATTAAACGTTCTGGTTGGCCTCAGTGAACTCCAAATCTATTGGACGGATTTCAATGAGATTTTTACACAATCCTCCTTCGACGATCTAGATTGTGATAAGTCGGTCGAAAATGAAAAAGCTCACGCAGCCGCGTAAGCACAACTAACTTTTTCAATACGACTGATATAATTATGACCAAACTCAATTTCAATTTGTCTGTAATTTTAAATAATCCAGTTTTTTTGTCTCGCAAGTCACTTTCTCAATTTTTTCATCGACATTTTACTTGATTGAGTCAAAAATGATGACTATCAATACCTGAGAATATAATAGAATATTATTGCTAACCGTATTATCAACAGGCCAATTCAACATTTCAATTGATAATATTTATTTCACAAATAGAAGGTTCGTTTTTATTCGAGTTATAGTCACGAATTTGAGAAATGAAAAAAAAAACAGCTAGCAATACCAACTTTCTCTTTACTATTTTCTTAGGTTTGTACAATAATCGATGATAAAATAAATCATTCGTTAACAATTCCAAATGACTTCGTTCTCCGATACAATTTCTTTTTCGTAGTTTGCCTAGCATTTTATATTTCATTCATTCATTCGCCCCCATCCCCATCTAAGAAAATGAAACACCTTGTAACACACTATGAAGATTCCACATAGCAAGCCTTAAGCGCTAGTTGACCAATTAGGTACCTAGTATTCAACTCACCACACAAAAACTATTAATCCGATTTAGAAACAAAAATAGCCTACACACAAATTCACGTTTATTACTTTATTAACCCTCAATTTCGTGGAAATCGACCCAATAGATACAGAGAACATTCGGATACAAAAAAAAAGTACATACGTACGTACATACATATGAATTTGAACAAATGTTAGAATCGTGATCTAGACCCTCTGAAACGTCGAGAAAACACCCCCCCCCCCCTACCAAAAATTCCACTGCACGCAAGATTGCAATACCTCCTAAAAGTCGGTAAAAAAATAATGATGATGGTGCATAATTGTTGATATGGAGGTTAACAGTAAAAAACTCCACCTTTTGAAGCCATGACGAAGGATGAAACTTGAATGTCTTTGGCTGCATTATTTCACTGAGTGTCATTCCCTGTGACTTTACCGTATTTCACGTGTTATACATTGAAGAGGTACTTCAATTGGAGAAGTAAACTCCCCATCTTGAAGTGGCGCACGAAACTTTTGAATTTCTTTGTCAAGAGCCCCCCCCCCCTCCCCCTTCCTTTGGTTCATGTACCTATACCAAAAACATCGAACACTCAAGAGAGTAATATAATCTCACGTTGCCTCTATAAGAATGAGTGTTCCCCCTCATGTCATGTCACTGAGAAGTCTACAAGGTATTTGAAGCTATCGAGAAGAGATGAAAGATGATGAGGGCTAGTTCGAACATTTCGTCTCAACATAAAAAAGTTACAAAGTTGAACGAGAAAATGAAAGGAGAGATATATTGAGGAGTCCAACATGAGAACCCTGGGTGTACAGTATACAGACTACATACATAGGTACGCCCGATCACTCATAATACACAATATATGAAATGTAATTGATGTTTCATTTCTGCTAGAGTGATATAGGCTACTGACTCTTTGTAAGTAGGTGTGTAAAATTATTCTTCTCACAGAATATGCAGTAATCTGCATCATAAATCACCATCGTTGTCGGGCCCTCGGTTGTGGTGAATCTTCTAGAGCACTATCCGGAATTAATCTCTCGAACAATTTTATGTCGACGGTCGAGATCGCATCATTGCTGAAAGTCGTGAGGTAAGTATGAAATTAAAGTCTATAATGTGAAGAGTTTACAGAAGAAGACAAGATGGAACCAAATTTGTTATTTTTTTTCTTTTCTTTCTTTCGTTTTTCTCTTGGAGGAATGTTTGTAATTACTTCCGGTTAAAAATTGAGCTCTGGATTATCAGTTCTTGTACTAGTTACTCAGCCGCTTGATCTCTGCTTCTCTTTCACTCGCTTCTCCGTATTCTTGATTGAAACAGAACCGGATATAGGATGATGTCGAACATCGAGAAAGTCACCATTATAATTAATTTTGTCGGTGCCTAATTATGCACGTAAATAATAATGTCGATGTATCGCGATCGTTGTCATTTAAACTGCCCACTTCAATAATAAGAATTGAGCACTTACAGGCGACCATGATGGCCATGGCAATAATTATTCCCTACAAACTTTTTGACGTTTGTCTTTATTAGGTCTAATGAATTCCTATAAAATTAGGAACAATTCGTCAATAGTAGTTCAAGTATTCTTGTTACAATTGTATGAGTAGCCTACATCGTTTCAAATTAGAAACATTCAGTGTAGTAAGAGATTTTTTAACTGGTCGTGTCTGCATTGTCGATCTGGTGGTGTGAAAATTTTTTTTTCTTCGACCGAAAGGGCATTTTTCACAGTCGCCGCTCTTCAATGCTATAGTACTTGTACCATCAACTATCATCAGTGTAAATAACTGACCTCTAAATAATACGCTTTAATGCGAGTTTAAAGCGAATAGTTTCACAGCATTATAATAGAGTCTACCTGTTTCCCCTTCTCATTCTTAAAAGTGACTAATGTTTGGAACTGTGCAGTAGCCGAAGCAACTTCTCTCTCTCTCTCTCTCTCTCTCTCTCTCTCTCTCTCTCTCTCTCTCTCTTTCTCTCTCTCACGAGACAGCAATTCCTGCTTACATTACAAACACACTTTTATATTTTGTATATATCTCCGAGCCGTCTATACTTCGGTCGATCTCCTTCTATCAACGCTGCAGCGTTGCTTACGCTTGCCGTAACCATACATAGGTACGAACCTGATTAATTGTGGCAGCGATCAAGTCAGCACGTATTCATGAGTTTTCAAGATAAGACGAGAAAAAGTTGAGAATACACTTTTTTAGCCATTTTTCTCTCTCACGACTATTTCTGATGTACATTAAAATGTAAATTGTCGGCTGAATGATTTTCAAAACATCATAACCTTCTCCCATATCCTAAAGTACTTGAAGCTTTTTCAATTTCTTCTACAGTGTCTTTCTCAAGCTTTATACTGATGTCTTGATCCTCAGAGGCGGATTTATCAGTAGAGCCGCCGTAGGCGGTCAGAAAACTGCCGCCTCTGGTAGAGAATTTTTCGCTCGCAATTTCTCCCCACCCCACCAACAGCAAAAAAAAAAAAAAAAAACTAAGTTGAGCCTTTGCCAAGTTCTTTTCTTACTTTTCAGATGGATCCATTTTCTTCTATCATACGTATTCTCTTATCCTCGCATTCATTCAAGTCTTTACTAATCTTCCTCATACTTAGATGATTTGTACCAGCTCGCTCAGTTCTATTTCTCGCCCTCCGTTTTATTTTGTTTCATTTTAGTTTGTTATTTTCTTTCAACATCTTTTTTATAATTTATTGTCAGTCTGTAGCTCTTCCCTCTCCACTCCAAGTTTTTGGCATGTTGCCAGGCTTACCTACTTGTTTTTCTAAATTATTATACCACTCTTTTGGGTGATTTTCTACTGGTTTTATTTCATTCACTTCTTCTAACTGCTGGATCACACAGCTATTCATATGCTTCCCATTTCCTGTTTTCAAGTATAACAATTTTAGTTTTGGTTACTGTTTAGTTGTTCAGAGAAAAATTCGAATCATCTGACGCTGCGGAGAAAATTGTCGAAACCCGCAAAATTTGGAAGAAATGCTCCTTTAAAACTCGTTATCTGGTGAGCGAGTTAATTATCGATGTACCGCAGTCGACGTAGAATGTTCAGCTGGGCTTTACTTGTTGTACCATTCAACCTCTGCTGGATATCACTTTTTGAAGCCGACTGTGATCACGCCAACCACAATGCAGATCATTGCCGCGTTTGTGTTCGTTAGGCAACGATAAGTGGTGAAATTTGTGCTAATATAAATGCTCTGCCATAGAGTCACAGTCCAGAAGTATTGAATGTAGCTTCCACACTTTTTCTAATCGAATGGCGAAAAAAAAAAAAATGATTTAAAAACGACGGAAGATGCTTAGACTATTTTCAACGTTAGTGATTGGACGAAAATTCATGTTGGTACAAAGGGGCACCGCCAGGCTATCCCTCAACCAATAACGGTCTTGAAGTCACTAATTCATGGATGAAACGCAGCCACACATTTTGGGAGTTGTTGCCAGTTGGGCAATTCTTGACCAGTGTAACGAGCTGACACTAATGCCGGGATTCAGAAAATATCAATTACGTAGGATTCGTCGAGTCTCCCATATTATTTTCTTAAAAATGTGAACTTCTACTTACCAGTGGGTGGTTGAATATCGGAAGGTACTCCAACAAACTACCACTGATGGAACAAAGTATTTCGTTGGTTCATCTACCTTGAAGAAACCCTTGTTAAGAAAACTTCAAAATAACTGGACTAAGTACATTTGAAAACTTGCTCCCAGTTTGTCAAGGAGGCTACGTGCAAGCATGCATTGAGTATGAAAATTGGATTAAAACTATTGGATGTGCCAGTAGAAGCCAAACCAATTCCTTTGAGGCAAAAGCAAAAATGTGGGCGCCTTGCCAAGGCCAAACTCGTGCTTCCCTCTCAGTAAGAAGTTACGTTTTTCAAGTCAAAAAATCATCACTTTTTTTTTCAAATAATTGCAATCGCGTTCATGTCTTTCTCTTTTCAAATATTAGACTACAGTCGCGTTTATTTTTTTATGTTCACGTTGAGTGTAATTATATTATATTGCGTGCATTTTGTTCTTTTATTGTGAATACATTATTTTGGTGTCTCCTTGCGAGCCGATTAATGTCTGCCAAAATGAATGATGGTAGGCACACGATGGCTTTCTACCATTCTAGTAACATTTAATCAAGTTTTCGCCGTGTGTACTACAATCTGAATACTGTCGAAAGTTTATTCGTCAAATTAGAGACCCCTATCCAATTGGTCGAGAGGAGTGGTGTTAGTCCATTTCATTCCTACTCTTCCAGTCTAGAGACGCCGATGTTCATCTGAGCTTTTTTTTTTTTTTTTTCTCTCCCTCTCTCTCTCTTGGAAAAGGTATTCGCTATTCCAAGGTTTTGGCGCTTTGCAAATTCTATTAATTTTTCCCCATTCCCATTACTTCCTCTCGAACCATATAGTCGAAAACTACCAGCCACCCCCCCTCCCCCACCTTTACTTTCTAGTCTCCTATTACTATAATATCATAATATTCTTTCTCCTTTTGTACCGAGTTTAAGTATACTATACTCTTAAGTTAGACTATCCAACGGATGAGCTCACTCACTTCACCCCTTCACTCTTGACTTAAATTTGACTCCACACTTGATCACAATTAATTGGCTTAAATGTGAACTCCAACATTGGTATGGTAGGCAAAATGTTACATCTAGATTTGGTCACTTAGCTCATTCAAAACTAGCTGATGTGTTCCTCATTATCCTTAACTACGATGGCTCGTACTCTCGAGGAAAAAATAGAATTGCTGATAAGTACTATTCGAAATGATCAAATCGACGTGATTGATAGATACTTCTTTGCTACGCACAATAAGTAGTACCTAGTAATAGGAATAAAATTAAAAATAACGATCTTGCTACAACTAAAGCTGATAAAAGTAATTCTGTCGTTATCCTCGCTAGTGAATTTCTAGAAGGTAGTAATGCACATTTAGATAGTGAATTCAATTTCGAAATGTTTATTACCAATGTTAGTGAGGAGGTTAATAGAAGTAAATTTGTAATTGATGATACTAGATACAAACGTTCCTCATTAATTTCGAATCCAGTCCCTCCCTCCTTGTATGATCTGGCAAAAGTTCACAAGCAAAACATTCCTATGCGGCCTGTAGTTTCCCTCGTATCCTCTCCAAATACCGGGACACTTGGTTCTGAAATAGCACTGATTTCCAAGCGCAATTTGCTATTAAGAGTTCCATTGAGCTTACCTAAAAAATCTCCAATGGAGCTCCTCCTCCTAATGCTATCCTAGTGTCGTTTGATGTAGTTAGCCTATACCCCAACATTCCTCCTTCCGTTGGCTTAAAATGTAGGGAAGAAATCCTGTTATTGGCTTAAATACCTGTTGAGCACGCCAACTTCACTCAAACTTTGTATCCGGCCCAATTTTTCCAAATTCAATGGTAACATATCCACATTACCTGATGATATTGGTGTTCCTATTGGTTCACCAGTCGCATCAATCATCTCAGAAATATTTATGAACCTCGTAGAGCAGAATTTTTTTCAAAACTATCCTCTTTTCACTCAGCACATCACATATTGGTTTAGATATGTTGATGACATTCTCTGTCTTTGAACTAGTCCTCTACCCCTTCTTCATGATTTTCACAATGTCCTCAACGTTCAACAACCGTCTATCAAATAGACCATCAGAATTGGTGAGAACAGCATTCATTTTCTAGATCTTTCTATATTCCTACGTAATAATCATCATGAATATTTAAGATTTTTAGGAAGCCTACAAGTATTGATTCAACTAGCCTATTCATAATTCTTCGTATTGTCCTCCAGCGCATAAATTTGCTGCCTAGTATTCTATGATGAATAGACTTGTATCTATTCCTCTTTCTACTCGTGCTTGAATAGAGAATGCAAAATAGGCGAAAACCCAAAAATTATTCTTTTGACTTGCGGTAGAATTTGATAGATTGTATCACAAGTACCGAAAAGTTGCACTTCGTCGTAATCAGCTAATTTTATCCATGTTTATGCTGAAAAAGAGGGGCGTATTTTGTCACTCCTCAAAATCGGTTTGTTTGGCTTCATGGTCTTATCCCTCATAACCAAGTTCTCCTTGGGGAAAACAATCGAACGAGTAATTATAAGGTTTGCTTCTCGATGTATCGCTGTAAATTGAAAAATTATAGAAAAATTAATACTTATCTAGGTTTCATCTCTCTCACATTCTCTAGATTCTAGAACCATACTTGACCACTAAATTTAAAAAAATAAAAAACAGGTAATGCAGAAGGGGCTTTAGTACACGGGCCTCTTTTCCTTAGAGTTATTCTCAGCAGTTGGAATTCTTAAAATTGAGAAGATTCTTCACGTAAGTTTTTAAACGTTGGCTAGAATGAAAACAGACGATATGGAAGTACTTTGTAATAATGTTTAAAAAGGTAATGAGAAAATGAAATAAAAGTATCGAGTGGAGAGGCTGCAGCGTGAGAAGGACGCGGGCCAACTAACATCACCAGCCTGAATTATGTTCTGACAAGATGTGTTCCGATCAAACGACGAATATTTAAACGTAGGTACCTAGTAAATATACACATCAAGAGCGTGGGTACGATTGTTGGAGATGTTCTCTCTTCTGTTTTCTTCCTTCTATTACAGTGCAAGATAGGGCTAATTGTTCGAAAAAATATATATACATATACCAACTAATACGAATAGTTTCTCTTGAGAACTGGTTCTTTTCGAGGAAGATGAATATTTCTGCCACGAACTTCAACGTCTAATGTGTACGACTATTGACGATGTGCGCGCTTCAACTTGGAAAAAATAACAATTGATGTTCAAACATTTTCTCGGCGTTTTTGAAACAGTCATGTATATCTATCATCGTGGTATGAAGCTATATTATTGAATAGTAATTTGTATATTTACCTTATAGAATACCTATCATGATAAAGAAAATTATGCTTATAAAATGAATGTGGGTACCCCTACGAACTGTACGTATGTAAACGTATTTGCACCCTAAGCTCGTACGTGTTATCCATTTTTTTTTTTTTTTTTATATAATCAAAAAGTATCTTTAATTTTAAAACTGTAAATAAAAACTGTAGTTTTGAATATAAGACAACGTCATATTCTTCCATTCTTAATCTTGAAGTCTCCATAGACTATACATCTGTGTTTCATTTGTATATAACCAAGAATACAAGAATATAGTAGCATGGTAATGCGCGTACAGAACACAACAATTTTTTTATCTCCTTTTGTGATGAATAGTTAGATATATATCTGTACTATCAATTCAATTCTTCCAAAATTGATTGTATTTCCTGCCTTAAACATCGTAGCTGAGCGCAGCTCAAAATTAATGCTTACGTTGCCGTACATTTTTCATCATATCCGAGACCTGGGTGCAAGCCAGGCGGTTGATATCGGCGTCAGGCGTTTCCTGACTTTTCCGTGCCACTGTCAGTTGCTTTCATTTTGTCACTGAAGGTGATTTATAAACCAAAAGCGCTTGTTGTTTAATTTTTCTGTAGTATTTTGTATGTTTTATAATGAATGAATTCAATTTTATTGAGAGTCGTATTGCTAACATTGTATGTTTCACTCTCCCTTCTGAGTATTTTTTTTTTTTTTTTCGATGACAGCAGCCCCTTTGGACTTTCTCCTCTTCAAGAGCCTCCCTTGTTGCTTGGCACTGGAAAAATGGGGCTTTCGAGGCCGTCGTCGCAGTACCTGGCTCCAGGTGACTCTTTCTTTCGCTAGTGCTAGGGAGCCATGTTGGTTGGGGCTCCTGTGACTGTAACTGTTGTCACACTTGCCGTGGTGGACTTCGCAATTGCTCTTGTTGCAGTGCAGTGGTTCTTGCATTTGTTACAGTTGCTGCTGCTTCTGCTTCTGCTGCTGGTTTGTCACCAACTTGTCGTTCAATTGTGTAGGTTGCTGTTTAAGCGTTCTTGGAGCTTCTCCACTTCCTTCTTCAGCAACTTGATTTGTTACTTTTGTTTGCCACATTGCTTGGCAAGGAGCTTTTCTGATTGTTGGCCTCTTTGAAATGGCCTCCTGCACTTGAACATGCAGCTTCTTTATCTCATCTTGCTGCTTGCCCAATTGTATCTTCTGCTGCTTCGCCATCATGTGCTGCATAGAGTAATCCTCTTGCAGCTTCATTATCTTGACATCTCTTGTGGTAATGTCATTTTTCAATGACGCAATCACTTTGTTAAGGTCAGCATTTGGTTTCCTCAGATTTCCTCCAGTTAAATTAGATGGAGGCCCCACAATTGGTGTCGAAACCTCTCATCAGGTGACGACTCGCCGTCTATTCAGACCCTCTTTGGAGCTCGCTTTTCGGATCTCTGGAGAAGAGTGATATCTACGCTCAGTCTCTTCAACTTGGACATTTCTTGGAGAAGGCGTCCTCATTGTCATTGAGGATTGACTGAACACCTTGTCCTCATGCTTCTTGTGTAGGCCGGTTGCCTTTGCTCCGTTGTTTGCCTCATTCTTGGATTTGGGAACAACACTTCCGACGAGTGCATCAACGTGAGGAGCCGGTTTGCTGCATCCAAATCGGCACCTAAAATCTTATATTTCGCCATTTCATCTGTAATATAGTTGCAGTGAGAGGCGTCATCGGGGAAGCTGCTTCCGTCTTCTCAGATCATCTTGCAGAACCTACTTTCCCCGCAAGCTGCTTGGTTATCACAGGGAAAGGCACACACCTTACGGCTATGACCGGGTTTTCATTATCAGAGTTTTACTTCTCCTACCCAGTCACTGGCAGAAACTCCATCAGGGCCAGGAACAAAGTGGTATGGGACGTAACCATACGCAACCCCATACAAACAGGACGTGAATGCTATGAAAGCAGTACGTAACCCCATTTGTACAGGACGTAAGAGTCAATAGGCAGTACTTATGAAGATGACCCTGATGCAGGTGTAACTGCCTACACTAGTTGACGGTTTTCTGGCGATGTTGTCATTCTTTCATCCTCTGAGCCATACCCTAACCTGCAAAGAGGCGGTTTGTTTTTCACAATTGTATAGGGTGTCCTTTCTATGGTTTAATTAGCTTCGGAGTTACCTTCTCCTAGTACTCTTTCTTACAGCGCCCCCCTGCACCCCAACAGCAACCCACCGCCAAACCACAACCCCAACAAACGTCGACCAGATGCAGATAGAAAATAGGCGAACAGTACACATCCCTGTCAGTCATATGGCCTATCCTAATAATAATAATAATAGGTATCTATTAATGAATAAATAACAAACTGAATAGAACTTATCCTCCTTAAATTATAATCCTTATATATTCACCAGAGCATCCTCTGCCGATTGCATCAAGAAGTTGCCTGCAGTACCTATTTATTTCTGTATCAACTCGTTATAGCTGAATGTTCCTAGTACCTACAGTTTACTTAAGGTTGTGTAAAAGCATGCGTTCCTATACTGACGTGCCATTATCATTTCATTCGAGTCTTAATATAGTGACGTACTTCATTTGCTAGATTCTCAATACTCCACTAACTTTATGACATCATCTTCTATTTCCGAAAGCCAACTAGCTATCCACAATGGGAGAAAAAGTGTTCATCTACTTTTCATGGTCGAGTACCTCACAATCTGTTGTTGCAACAGAAATACCTACATAAGTATATTGTATTTATTTGTAAGATATGATGCTCGCTGACCTAAGACGTGCTAATTGTTTTTTACTTGATCTCACGCTACGTACTTAACATATGGACGCAGGCTATTTGCATCATCGAAGCGTCCGTCCATATAACGTATTGTATTTATCTCACCAACATCAAGCTAAGAAGTGTTTTTCAGTGACCTACAATTTTATTATTGGAAGTAATGACGACGATGACGACCTTAATCAATCGTGATAGATTTTGCAATTCCCTTTGCTAAGCGGTGGCGCAGAAACAGTATAGGCCAACTGTTACTTGTAATGTGAAGCTTTCAATATACTTCGAGGTAGGTGAGACATTTTAGAACAGAAAGTGAAAGTTGTACGTTCAACGAAGATAACTCAAACGTATGCTCTATTGTGTCTAGCCAATGTGCAGTGATTAGTGAATTAGTTTGTGGGTTAAAGTGGAGAGACCCATCGGTCGAACATAATGTATTATGACAGATTTTGTTTGACTGTTGTCCTAAGTTATACTTAGGCTACGTTGTTCGACTCGAACGCAAAAACAGAGTACTCAAAAAAAAAATTGATCTTAGCCTACGTACAGATTGTACCTGTAAATTATTATTATACCTGTAGAATTCAATATGCAGCTAATGATAATTAATAGTGTTCGAAAGTGAAACTCCTTGAAAACCATTCTTTCATAAATATTCTTTCCTAACAGATAAAGCTATAGCACACTGTTCGCTCAATGTTATATAGAGTTTGAATGAAGGGCATTGGAATGCGATTTCCACGGTCGTGTGTAAGACTTACGTTTTATTCAAGAAATCTCAATTATCTTAAGACCAATTCGACCAACAATAAACTTCTGAGTGAACGAATTATTACGTATAATAGTCGAACTATGCCAACATACGTGTAGCCTATATCTAGTATTTTTTGTAAAATAATTTTGTACTTACCTACGTTTACCCAGCCATCAAATTTTTCGACGTAAACTCATGTCTGTCCAAGCGATTATTGTAGGTAAGATTGGAGGTGAGATAGTTTTCATGTTCCTATTTCTAAAAAATAGACTAAGTTTCTAATTTTTCGAAAGATGCTTTATTAAGAATTTTAGCCAAAAAATAAACATTCGATTGAGTGGAGGTGTACACTTCCATACGAAAGCTATAAGAAAACCCTCAGGACACTTTTCAGATTATCACAACATGAGGGAGAACTCGAGAATAAATTTTAACTAAAAAGCCATTCGTTCAGGTACCTAATAAAAAATCTTGTAATATTCCTACAAAAGCATTCAAAGAGATAATTCAATTTTCTCCTTGTGGTTGGCGTTTAAAGCAATGTGGAGTCCAAGGCCATCGCCTAGGTCGCCTACCCGTCACAATCAAGTTGCTTGTCATTTACACAACTTATACATTGGCTTGCGTGGGTTGCCTGATGCCTGAAACCTAGACAAGCTCCAAGTAAGCAACGCCAGGTCTTGGACTATAATAATGGGGAAAACTATAATTGTACGGCAAAATAGAGTGTCAGTACGACAACTTCTCTACGACAAAATAGAGTTGTAGGATACTCAAAAGAGTAACGAAATAAAAATTTACAGATACCGTTATCTGCGGTATCTGTAAATTTTTATTTCGTTACTCTTTTGAGTATCCTACAATATGTGTAACCGTAATGTTTCGGACCGTATTAATTCTACAAAATAGAGTGTCTATACGACAGTTTATTAATTGAAACACGCCAGATCGTATGCGACAATTTAACGTGTTAGAACGACTTTTTTTTTGTACTTGTACGACACTCAAAAGTGTATTATACACATTCTTCCACGCTGTGTGAGTCGATAACATCTGAGCTTGTTCAGGAGTACAAAGATAAAGAAGGGCAAAGGACAGATTTCACCGAATTTGTTCGTTCGAAGGGCAAAATATGGAAGATCAGTATGGCTAGTGGGTGCACTTGTCCCATGTTCAGCAAATCGTACACGTGCAAGCACTTCCTGGGGATGAAAATCCGTCTTAAATTGGTGATACCTCCCTTGTAAGCAAAATTAATTCCGCTTGGTCAGAAACGGAAGAGGGGGAGGCCAGCATTTGCAAAACAAGCTCTAATTGTTCAGTGACGTCTTCTTAATGTTCATCATTAATGATCAGCACATCTATCTCATATCTACACTTTTTTTATCTATGAATTAGCGATGTTCCGAAGTTTTTTCGTCGTTCTCAATGAATTACGCGGAGCGTCTTTTCCATCTTTCTTATCGTGAAAATTCAATTTTTTGCCGTACCCAAGTTGGTGTACAATAATATTAGTAGTCGTATAAGCCTATATTTTGTCGTGATTACTTTTATTTGTCGTAATACATACATTTTTGACGTAGATTCACTTTTTTTATCTGCCCTCTCTGTTTTTTGTCGTTGATCAATTTACGCTGGCGTACAACCTATTATTCGTGTCGTACTGACACTCTATTTTGCCGGAGCATTAAATGGGTCCCATAATAATGTAGGTATAGTCAAATTTTCAGACTTGGGGGTTGACAGATGGTGGAGGCTCCAATATTCATTAGCAAGGAATCCTGTTTCAAATACTAAATAATAAAAAATATACTGCTATCTTGTATTCTATAAAATCTTTTTCAACGTACAAGTATACCTGCCCTGTACAAGTATACCTGCCCTCGGAAAAATTTCTAAAAAAAGACCGGATACTTGGGCCTTCCGAATTCCGGTCTTGAAACAAAGAAGAGAGAAATAGCTTTTTGATCCTGATGATCAAACATTGAAAAAGTACACGCATTTGCTGTTATCTCTCGCGTTTGTCCCTCCAGATGACGTCCCAAGAGCTTTTCGCCGCCTCCGACGTGAATGTCCACCAGCGCTACACGATCTCTACGACAATTTCAACGTATTTTACATTGTCGGCTGACCAGTACGGGAACAACGACGACGTTTGCAACCTCGGTACCCACCCTGCATCTGGAACCAACACGCCACCGCCGTCCAAACGGGCCACCGCACAAACAACAGCTGCTCCAAAGGATCGCACAATTGATCTTGAATGTTGATGGGGAAAGATCACCCAGACCTATACTCGTTTGTCAAAGAAATGCAAGCTAAGCAAGGCTATACAGAAATTTGTGTGACCGAGCTCGCTCTATATCTTGATCAATGTACGTTGAAAGAGAATTTGAAGATGAAGAATTACATTCGGAAGAATTTTAGAAAATATTTAATAAATTCGGGAAAAAAATTTTCGGGCAAAAGGCTGTTCGGGCACATTGTGCTTCGGGATTTTTGTTTTTTGGGGAAAAGGCATTTGGGTGAAAGACATTTGGTATTTCAGTCATTCGGGACAACGTATTTGGGCAAATGACCGGGAATCGTCATTATACTTCTGCAAACTCAGCAAAAATGTTGATGACTGAGCCTTTTTCTTTTTTTTTTTTTCTTTTCTTTAAATTAGCATCCGTTTATTAATTTGTACAAATAGGCGCTTATGGTTTCAGTTTTCTAGTCATGGACCAGGAAGATTGAAAACTAATTGACGAGTACGCTAGAGTTCGGAAATACGAATATGAGCACTTAGTCTCGAGAGGGCTCAGAGTGAGAAAGAGTGAGGGAGGGGTGGGAGAGAGAGTAAAACTAGAAACGCAATCCGGCTGCACTACGACCCAGCAGTGAAGTAGCCCATCACCGCGTGTTCGTACAGTCCTCACGATCTATGTGTCGTCGCACGATGGGTTAATAAACAGCTGCCGTATTACTCGAAGGTGACCGCCCCTTCCCTTCTGCAAAACCGATTTCGTAGTGCACTTCAACTCCGCGGTTGCCCGAGAAAACGAGAAACGCTCGCGCACGTTTTTAAAGATCCGAGTAGCGACCGGCGCGGTACTGCTCCACCAGCGTCGTTCAGTTCTCTATTGCCTCTCGATGTCCGTATGCGTGTATGCGTCGTCGCTGTGGTTGCTGCGCGTCGAATTTAGTGCCTTGTGTACGCTCGGAAAGATATTTCGCGATTTCCTTTCATGATGTTGGCGGTGCTTTCGCGTTTGTAGAACTACACTCGGTGCATTCGTTATGATCGGTATATTTAGTGACGTGCTGCAGCGATTATATATCGCTCAGCATAAAGTGATAAGTATTGACAATAGCGTATTCAAACTACACTATCGTATCACCTTCTGGTTGCTGTTGGCATGTACAACGCTTGTTTGCAGCAGGCAATATTTTGGCGAGCACATCCGCTGTATCAGCGACAAAGGCGTACCTGGCCATGTGCTCAATACGTTCTGTTTCTTCACCTCTACGTATACGCTTTGGAAGGGCCAAACAAATGAGTCCTCCTACGACGTAGCTTTTGCCCACCCCGGCGTGTTGCCACATTCAAAAGACGAGACGATCATCCATCACGCATACTACCAATGGGTGCCGTTCGTCTTATTTGGTCAGGCTCTGCTTTTCTACTTGCCTCATTTGATCTGGAAGTGCTACGAAGGAGGAACTATTCGTAACATGGTTGAAGGTTTACAAAGGCTGTATCTACGCTCACCAGACGATACCGATAGACAAGTCAACGGTTATAACATTTACAGCGCGAAAACTATGACCGATATCGTAGAAAGGGTGCACAAACAATTCCAGACAGTGAGTCGCTTCCGCTTAAACCGATACTGGGGCATGATGCTCGTATTTTGCGAATTCCTCAATCTTATAAACGTGGTCATGCAGTTACGCGCGATTGATCGATTTCTGGGCGGCAGCTTCTTGAACCTCGGTAAAAAAATACTTTCCGGCAATCCTCACGATAATCCGTTTGATATAGTATTTCCAAAAGTAACAAAATGCGACTTTCACAAGTATGGTCCAACTGGTACGATACAAGTACACGACGCCATGTGCGTAATGGCTTTAAACATAATTAACGAGAAAATTTATGCCATTCTATGGTTCTGGTTTGTATTCTTGGTTCCGCTTTCGTTAGGTGTTCTCCTTTGGCGTATTTTATCCGCCGTACTCTACTCTAGAAGCGAACGTTTCAATCACTACCTATTAAAAGAAACTATCGGCATGAAACTGAATCCAGTTGACGTTGCCATTATCACCAGGCAAGGTTCGTATGCAGACTGGTTGCTGCTGTATTATCTTGGCTCAAACATGGATGGGCCTATATTTACCGAATTGCTACATAACTTAGCCACCGACTTAGACGAGCATCGTCAGTCGCCAGACTTCGCCGAAGACGAAAAGAAGCCGTTGAAGGCGGCCTAGTCAGTACTGTTATCTCGCCACGAATGCCGCAATAATGTAACCCTGTGGTCTCGCAGTTTGGAAATGAGTAGTGCGCCAAAAGATGTTGAATTTGATTATAGGGAAATGGAGACTTTCGACGCCATATTTGCAGCAATGTTTCCTATAAGTCTTATGTATGGTGTGATAACCATTATAGTAGATCAATTTTTCTCATTCTGCCTTTTCCTTTCGTTTATGACCCTATTTGTAATATTTTATTATAGATATAATACTTATGTGTGATAGTACTAGTCCCGGGTAAACAGCGAAAACCTTGTTTGTGAGTCGTGAATACATTTATATGATCTTAAAGTGAAAGAAACCAAATTTTTTAAAGAAATATTTCAACTTATTTAAGAGTTATGAAAACAAAAAGTAGGTAGTGAAGAAACTCCTCTTGAGTTTTATAGTCGTACCAGAAAGTTAGGGTGGAAGGATAGCCTAAAAGATCTCACGATTAACTTGGCATAATCTTCCTGAATGAAACGAAGTACGTCATCATATTTTCATGTTATATTTGATGTTCACTTTTTTAAAAACTTCTGCTGAATCCATTGACATTCTGCATTTGAAAAATTGATTTTTTCTCATCGCTTTCGATTATCACTTGGGACCCGAAGAATAGAAATCAAGTTTGTCCACATTTTGTGACGGTGATATATACGTAAAATATCGTTGTTCGTTTTTTCCATTATTTTGTTCAACGGTTACCATCGTCATTATTTTGATGAAACTTTCACATGTAAATTCATAATAATTGTAATTTTATGCAACTTTTGCGCTCCCTCTTGTTTCTAGAGACAAAAAGTAACGATAATTATTTCATAACGCTAATTCACCTGGGCTGTATATGTATAATGTAAATAATGATGATTTTACTGTTCATTTTACTTTATACGTACATAATTCTTTTCCTTAATTTTGTACATTATTATTAGGTATTTTCTTTCACGTAGGTACGTTTCCAATTTGATAAGTTGCATTTTTTCTTCTAATTCTCTGCTTATTTTTTACTCCTCTCCTTACTATGCGATCGTATTCTTGCTGCATTTTCAACGTGTATGACTTAGTTTTTATCCGAATGAATTGATAAAATTATAAAGAGATGAAAAATCCATGTAGAATAAAAATGTGTTTGCATAATTTTTGTGGGAAACCTGTACAGAGGGATTTACTTTGAAAAATGAATTTTTAACCATTTGAAGGAGTTGATTACGAGTACATTCAAGGTCTCCTTTGAACACGTAAATAATAACTAACCTTCCAAATAACAAGTCGGTACGCTGAGTACCTATGTAGAATTTCAAAATTAAGTCAAATTATACGGTGCGCATGAGTCACACTCAGGGAATACCCTGTAGATTCATCAGTTCCGTGCAAAAAGTTCTCTAACATCAGAACAATAAATTGATCAATGAAAAATTTCAAATCGTTGAAGGAACTCAATGACTCTCAAATTCTTGTTTTTTTTTTTTAAGATCTGAGCTTTGAATTAAAAACCCGTACTTACTGGCTAATTTTTTTTTTTTTTTTGAGAAATCCATTTAAAAAAAAATAATCTATCCTGACTCTGTTCTCAACATCGCTTTGTGGAAAGTGCCGGTTTGATGTTTTTTTTTGTATCAGTTCCTCGTGTGTACGAGTCATGTTGATAATAAAGTCAGGAGTACTTTCCTGACTTTATTATTTGATTTTTTTTTAGCAAACTAGGAAGAAGGCTCGCAGCATTATGCCCACTCAACCTGGTACTCCAATGTAATTTTACGGTACCCCCCCCCATTTTCTAAAAAATTCGTATTTCATTGATGGGCGAATCCTGTGCAACGTACAAATGAAAAAAATTCAATTCAAAACCTATTCGTTTAGATGACTTGCGTTTGAAATACTGCATTCGATTTAATTAATACGAAAAATTACGTTGCTGGACATTTTGATGATTAATATAAATGATGAGCCTAATCATAAAATAAATTGATTTATTTTGACCAGTAGTATAAGTCGACCGTGAATTATCAATCCTTTCCCATGAGCAACTCTCGGGAACTAGTGGAGAAAATCAGCTGTGCCTTCTCCCCATTTATTCCTTTCTTGTTTCCTTTGATGTTTCTGCGCACTCTCCTATTTTTCTCTTGCCTCCTTGGTGTCCGATGTCTTTTCCTCGTCGGGTGTATTGGTACGATCATGTGGATGATATATTCTGTCTTTGGAGAGGTTCTATTTCGGAGCTTCAATTTCTCCTCACCTTCCCTAATAATAGGTATCTCTCCATCAAGTTCATCTTGGAGAAGAAGGGGAGATTTTCTTCTGTTCAGGATTTATGATATTGTAATCTCTGACGTCAGATCTTCACAAAAAATTATACAATGATGGAATCTGTCATCGATAAAAATGATGCGCATTGATACTCATGTCAATTTATCACCCCCTCCACTATTACTCACATGAATTGATAACTCGTTCTATGTACTCAGTATCAAAATCAGCCCTTCTCTCATCAAAAAAAGAAAGTAACTTTGTAGTCAGATGAAAGGGAAAATAACATTCGGTTACCAGACTCTACAACGAGAGTGTGCAGTACAATAAAATGAAAATGATATGTCGGTTTTTCATCGTCTAGACAATACCTTCATTGTGAACAATTTAATATCTTTCAATTTCATCGACCTATTTGTTTGGACCTATCTGTTTGCGCACATAGTTTTGGTATTATTCAGATAAATACTTGCGCGGACATTCCGCTGATTTCGGTCCATACTTCTTCATTTTACGCCACCTTCCGTGAATTAGCCACCATTAGTAGCTTCATCCACCGTCGCCTTTCTACACCCCTTTCTCCTCAGCGTTTTCTAAGGAGGTTTCTGTCATCAAGCATCTCGTTCTTTCTTATGGGGGAGTTCGATGTTGATATAGGATAATTTGGAAGAAAATTATTTCTAAAGCTTTACATCTTACTTCTTCTTTTCCTCGGTGTACGTCTGGCTCGCGGAGGAAGGTTTGTAGTTTGTTTTTAGGTAAGTTTTCCTCTGAACTTGGCCACCTCCTCAAACCGTTTGGTCTTTGCCCGTCTTTGATAATACCGCCCCAGCACGCTGTCTTTTCTACCATACTAAAGATTCCATCTTTAAATCTATTTCATGGTAGAATTTGTGTCCATAGGCTTCTATGTCCTGGCTGCTCGGCTGTCTGTTTGGGGAAAATAAAGAGGCAACCTTGTATCAGGGTTTAGGAATATCTTCATGAAGTGGCTTCTACCCCCTTTGAAAGAACTTGGTCTTTGCTGAACAACTTTTGAAGTCTAACCAAGTCATATGACTCCACTCTGAGAGTCCTTTTCAGAGATACCTATTTGGCCTTTGAGCATATTGAAATCTTTCGCCATTTAAATGATACTGATGCTGTCGTTTTGAATCGGTTCTTGGCCCCGATAATGATCTCATTGAGAAGGTTATAATTTCTTTTACAAAGACTCGTGATTCATCTTTATATTATTCTTGTTACTATCGGCTTTAGTTGTGATTGTGATAGTTCGATTGTCATTTCTTTTATTCTCCTAGTGAAGGTTATTTGGTCGGAGGTTCTTTTAATGAATCGAGCTAACATTTTGCTGATTTTAAAAACATTTATAATTATGTTTTATTTAGTGTAATTACCTATTTGATATTCCACCATGGACAGCGATGGTACAGACACAATTTATCATCAGCTGACTAGGCTGATTTCGTCGTATTAGTTCACAAAAATCGAAAAACAAGAAATGTTTCTCTAGTTCTGTGAATCTTTTTGCAACATAGATAATATGATTTTGCACACTTCAATAAGCGAGTTCAAGCTCAAAATCTCTTCCTTAGTTGTAGACCGACGTTAGCAGCAATGCAGTTGGAATTCACACAAATAAGAGAGGTTTATGTTTCTTGAGGGAAGAAACAATCATAATACAGGAAGCAAAATCATGACGTTGATTACTCTAGGTACTTGTGAGAAAGACAAGGTCAAGAGGGTCGGCCACACAACTGAGCTATACGTACTATCAGCCAGAGTATGAGTCAACAACTTTTTATTGGAGTACATATTACATTTCTGTTCTACCCATGTCCTTAGCTTATAAAATAGGTAGGTATCTAAGAAAAATCTAGAGGTAAGCAATGTACTTTTTTACCATTTTTTTTTTTTTTTTTTTTTTTTTTTTTTTCAGAAATTCAAGAAATTGACACTTATTAGACTAGTTTTGTCTAGTAAACATTATATGATTTTCTTTCTGTACGACGTTCGGAACTGGAACGTGTCGATCAACAAATTCTAGATTGTAGCGAAATGTTTTGTATTTAAAGGAAAGAATTTTTCATGACGAAGTGTTTAACTGACGTTATAACTGATGTCCGGACTATTATTCATTACAAATATTTGTGTTTATTCATCTGATTCTTAAAATCAAAGTTCTCTTCTATATTGAAGGAACCTCTTTTGTAGAAAATGGTATCGGTTGGTAAATGCTATGGTTTCTTCTAATAGTTGGGTCATTTCAACCTTGTACGGTATTCTTCTTCTCGGAAATGAACTTTTATTTATCTCGTCTCACGCGTTGATAGTCGCCACGTGAACACTACTGAATGTTATTCGAATAAAAGAAATTCTTTCTTGTAAAATTCAGCTATCAGACACTCGTGAGTATGATTAGACAGAGGTTTTGCGCAGTTGACCCATGCAACTCCTGATTAGTTGTACTTATATTCGTGAAGTAGACGTACCCACCTATTGCGTTGCTAAACAAATTTATATCGGAGCACGCACTAATACCAAGAAAAAATAAGCACAGTTGAAACGCAATGAAGAAAAAAGTATAGAACTGTGAACGTTTTCAACTGATAATAATGTACTTAATAAGATTTTTCAATCATTTTGTCCCCGTCAATAATGAAGTTTCGGGTTCACCCTTTTGTGCATATATATCCTAATTTTTATAGACTTCAATATAATTATCACAAAATTTTCTGTTTATTGCGTAATTTTAAATTTTCTATTGTTACAAAAATTGTTAAGAAACACGATATAGGAAGGATATTGAAAATTGAGCGGTCTTCTTCAATGGACGGAAGTTTGCACCGAGCAACGGGCAATCCGGCCATTTTTTTTTGTAATTCAAAAGTAGGTATACATACAGATAGCTGTGAAATTTCAGGGACGCTGTTATGAAAATACGCGGTACGTTCTTTGCATTCTCACTGTAGCCAACATAAATTCCAGGCTTTGACTTCTTGTCCAAATTTCTTCTCTTCTGTTTTAGCACGTGTGTATAAACTTTACTACCAAACACTTTTAGATGTTGTATTGGTGGTTTCCTCCTCTTATTCCATAATTCATGAGGCGTTCTTCTTTTACAGAGGATGTTGAGCACATATGCCATTGCACAAGCAGCTTCAGCCCAACATTTCTTTTCCAGCCCTTTGGTACTTGATAAGACAATCATAGTAGGGTTCTCATATCGTTCAACAGATTCATTTTGCTATGGTGCTTATCCAACCGTGGCCTCAGGCTTGATTCCATATTTTGCCATAATTTCTTTCACATCATTGTCCAGATCTTCAGTTCCTTGATCAGTTCTAAATATTGTGATTTTATGGCCTGTTTGCATCTTCAGGTACTGGATGAATTCTCTGATCTTTTTAATGACTTTATTCTTATGCTTCAATGTATAAACTACTCCATTGTGCGAATCATCATCCTTAAGTAGGTAATACACAGAATATAATTCCATCTATTGATGGATCAAATGGACCGCACACGAGTTCCGGGAAATTCACCGCAGGAGAATTCACCCTGGAAAATTTAACGCGGGAAATTTATCGAGGGGGAGAATCCATCTATAGGGTAATTATACAAGGGAAAATTATTCGCGTTTTTTCCCCTATGTGTTACCGCGGTATTTGAAAGTATACCTACAACACTCTCCGTCAGATACTTGATTTCCCAGCGTTACCTACAACTAATGGTTGCAATGTGTTTCCCGAGCGATTCAGGCAGCAGGCTCACAATATAGGTACAAGCAGGATGTAGAATTTGCGTTGTCAATGCGGTTACTACCTGCGATCGCGTTTGTACCACTAGGGGATGTTGTCAGTGTTTCTGAAACCCTCTGCGCAAATGACCCGTCGCTGAATATTTTGAGAAGACTTGAATCGGGAAGGAAACCTAGCGAAAACATTGAAGCAACTCTTCTTGATTCCCCCACAAAGGGGTAGAATGTTTTTGTATCCGCAAAGGCCAACTTACCTCTAAGAAATAACGATGTCGAGGCTTGGCATCGTGGCTTCGAGTCTCTCGCTGAAGCCCACCTCAGGAACTTTCAAAAAGAACAATCGTCAAACAAAGTGACGATTGTACAGTGTGGGGTAGTATCACATGTAGTGTACCTAGAATAAGATAGTGAAATTTTTCTGTTTTCAAAATAAATTTTTGCGGCGAATTCCGCGCTAAATTTGATCACATTTGGTGAACTTTCCTTTGATTGATTGCCCTCTTGATGAATTTGCCTTTGGTAAATTCTCCCTCTCGATGAATTTCGCGCGTGAAATTTTCTGCGGTAAATTTTCCTAGACATCCGCACATATCTGAATAGATAATTTCTCTAATATTTTTCGTTACAGTACCAGTTTGGCAACTGTGTTTGCTTAGCTTCAACCCAAGTTTCACAAGAGAAGTCTTACTTAATTCCAAAGTCTTTCAGGACTTCTTCAACTCTTTCTTTTTTCTGATACCCCATTCTTTCGTACCATTTCTTAAGTGACTGCGTCATTTTTCTTAATGATTTTTAATCTCAACTTCTCAATCCTCAAAAGTCCCCATTCAATCTTCCTTCTTGAATTTCCTCTCAATAACAGAACATTTGTCTTCATCCAGTAATATTTGTAATCCATTACTGGAGGATTGTCTTGGTAAAAACGAGCTCATCTCCAAATCTGCTGCATAAAGTAGGTACATTAGTCAGCTTCATTTTTACTTTTTGCCATTAATGGAGATCACAAGACAACATCACCAATCCCAGAAGCATCTAAGGCAGCTCCAACCAACTTTCTCTTTCATTTTAAAGTTGATATACCGACTGAAAGTTTCTATCATTTGTCAACTTCTATTGTTGTATGAAATTACAATGAATGCAAGAGAAAAAAAATATTACCAGAATGAGAGATGGTAGTTGCTGAGACCGAGGGCATTTGAAGGGACGACATTAATCGTGATGAGGTTAAATTACTTCCGCATCATCATGATCATACTTATAAGTAATAATTTAGGGATATCCTATAATGAACGAAAGTTGGCAATGAGCGAGGGCAATCCAGTGGTCAGATCTCAAAAACTATTGGTCCATTTGATACCAGATTGCTCGTTGCTCATTGCTCGTTCTCAACTTTTGTTCATTGAAGGAGAATCTGTAGGGAGAGACAGGAGAATTGTACGTACTTTGTATCATCAGCTGTAAGTAAAAACTCAGTTCGTCCTGTGCACGTTAAATGTTATCGTTGTCTGTTTTCTCGCTCATACCAGCCTACAAAATCATGTGATCATTTAAAGAAGAGTTTTTCAAATTTTAAGAAACGAAAATATCACTTCCATAAATACCAGTCTGAAAAATTTGTCTGTTTACCTTCATAAACGAAGGTATGATATTATTAGAACGTGGCATAATCGTGATTTTATTTATCTTTCCTTCTTTTTCTTTCACTCAACGACACTCAACAATCTAGGCCAATTGTGGTTTTTTGTGGTTTCCCATTAAAGCGTGTGCGTATCGCCAAGTTAACGTTCTGATAATAAATTAACGTCCGGCCTCTCGTTGAAATTTCTTCTTAATCAACTACTTATTGAATTCAATAAAACTCATTCGGCGTCGCGTCACCGTGTAGTATGAGTGCCGCGCACGTAGGTACCTAGCTAGGTACACGTGAAAAATATCAGTACAAGTTCAATTTCTTTTCTTAATTTTCAAAATCCAAGAATCTAGCTTCTATTCTTCGGACCTAATAGGCCTATCAACTTTAAAATATTTTATACAATTTACTTCTATTCGGACCTGAAAGAGCAATCGCGTGCTAGCATAGCTATACGTACACAACGTGTGTAGAGTGTTGTTCCTATAATTGCCAGGTTAGTAGTTGTGTGCCAGGAAGGCGAAGATACGATTTTGTTACATTAGGAGTTATCTGTCAAAACAAAGTGTACCTACCTTATCAATTCAATTCTTATGGAACGGATGCCCTTCGGACAGATAACTCTTCAATATTGGATGTCCAAAAAGAAGTCAAGAAAATCGCGAGTAACTTGAATCTTATAGGCTAAGTTCTAAGAAAGCTAATCCTTGTAGCTAAAAGTTATCAGGAGACATCTTAATGATTTTCGCTAAATTCTAAGTCTCTTATGAATTATAGAATTTCGTTTTGGCTGTAAGAAAGTACTATTGCGGTTCAATATCACGATCATCTTCTTGGGCCAAGCTTCCATTCATAGCCACCTGCAGCGGCTCTTCCGCTGTCAGGTCCAAATACGAATTAATTATACATATAGGTACCTAGGTCAATAGTGAAAATTTGAGCAAGTGATTATTTTCTGATCAGTTACAAAACGGCGTCGTATTTCTTTTCCATATACCTAGGTTTTGAAAATCATAAATTACCTAGGTATACAGTATACCAGTAATTCTAGTCTGAATACGAGATAATCTTCTATGTAGAATGACGTATGACGTAGGTATTGTGTAAAAAGAGAAAAGAAATATGTACACTCTCAGCGGTTGCTTATCGATTTTACGTCATTATAATCAGTACGTTCGTATGCAAGATGAAAATACATACGTAATTTGATTGTATGTCTTAATATTTTTTTTAATTCTTGAATCCCAAGAAACTTTGATAGAAAATGGGTACGACAACCTGTTTTCTGAGAGATTATTCGGCAAAAAAGTCCGTTATTCGCTTTTTCAGCAATGTGTATTTTCGAATGGGGTGAAGGCTCTGAATTTGAAACTTCAAGTTATTATATGTATTTTAGGAGGAGGACTGAGAGAAAATTTTTACCATTCAGCTGTGCTTGAGGGCTTGCGGGAGGGGGTGGCATTATCGCTTGGCTGTATTGTCCAATTCCTTTTAATTAATTCGTTATTTCTTCGTACTACAAATGTTCTTCAAAAACATATTGACTTTCGTTTCGTCTCAAAACGTCATGTATGAAGAAACGAATCTCCTTCCTTGCTCCATTATTTATTATCATTCTATAGCAGGATCAATATTTTCCAATTAAATTAAGTCATATTAACATGGTAAAATATCTCTCTCTCTCTCTCTCTCTCTCTCTCTGCGTAAAATACTCGTTATGATAGACTCAAGTCTCAAGTATTCGAATTATCCTCTCATAGAACGAAGTATAGGCTAAACTTACATTTACCAAAATAGAATGAAACGCAAGTGGAGAAACCTACTATAAATAATAAAACAGTTCAACATTACAACGCTGAGATATCCTAGAGTAAGATCGTGTAGTACAACCAGTAGCATGTTACAAAGTTCAAGGGCGCGTCATTATTCAATTTGTCATAATAACTGCGAGACGAAATATCATGATATACTGGTATACGTGAAAGAGATAAGTACCCACGTCATCAGAAGCTTAGCGATGCTGGCTGTTGAGCCATCGCGGTAAATTGCAGGCACGTATATAGGTATCCTACATTCAAATATTCTACTCCTCTTTGAATATTGCGTTAGAATGAACATTAGACATACTACGTCAGTGTATCATTGTAGACACAATTCAAACACGTGGACAGGTATTGGAAGAAGTTATGATTGCATCGGAAAACTAGAACGATAATTACCGGTAATTGAGTTATTCATTGAAAAATCTTTCCAGATACATCTACTTACATCTAAAACAGTCGTATGAACCTTACGTAGGTATTCAAAGAAGAGAACTTCTTCCTGATTGATGATTCGGATGGTAGATCTATCAACCTTGTACCTACGCGGTAAAGCTCTAGAGCACATCCTAGAAGAATATGGTTGGTGATTGAGTAGGTACAGTCATCTCCTGAGCAATTTTTAACAAGGAATTCAATGGTGACGGCAGTTTTTCTTAGATCTTTCTGGTTTTCAATATAATGGAGATACGTCAAAAATGATGATGATCTATCGCAAATTGACGTATCTCCATTATCTCAAAAACCAAAAAGATTTGAGAACTGCCATTACTATTGAACTCCTCGATGAAAATTACCTCGAAAACTTGCCGAGAAAAAAGAAAGTAGGTAATCTATTATAAAATCACCAATTGGCGGTGCCGCTGCAACAAGGGCACATGGGCTTATGTGTCTTTTTTGCGGCCAAAATTTTTCCCAATAATTTGATCCTTCAAGTACAATCTGGTTAAGTTTCAAAGCAATCAAGCTCGTACTCGCGAAGAAAACAAAGAATGATATCGGGTTTTTCTTTTTCATTATGAGGGCCTTAGTTAAAGTTTTTCATTTTTTCTGTCTTGTTTCCCATGGAAATGGTAAAAATCTGGAATTTCAGGGAGGTTTTGACCCCCTCTTCTGCTTTGCTCTTCAATCTAAAAACTTATTTGGGCAACCACGAACCCATATTGCTTGAAAGAAAGGAAGACGAAATAGAAAGAAAATAGAAGGTAAACAAACTCAGAACTTCGAACGCATTTTTCTCAGAACCAAGTTTTCTTGCCACGTGCCCTAGTAACATTCCTCTTCCCTGGTCGTTGTTTTGCCGATACGTCAATTTAACTTTGTAAGACACATTAGGAAAATTCACTGTATTTTGGTCGAAACGTTTGTTGAAATTTTCTATACTCAGTTGTCTTAGAAGATCTAAAGATGATGCAGATAATATTAACATGGGTAAAAATTTACTGAAACTAAAACAGGTAGTTCGTTTTTACAAAATATTCGATGCATGAATTTGGTTTAACTTATCCCGGTCTCGTCGCACTGGATCTACAACGGATATTTCTATCCTTTTCATTATTTTTATCTGGAATTCGAGGCATTGAAAAATGTTTGATCTTCGAACCCCTATAGTTGGAGACGAGGGCGGAGCTATTTTAGAAAGTATAAAAGGAAGCAAATTTGGACACATTTTAAGCTCTCCCTACAGGAGAGGAACTGAGAAAATTTTTGATCACTGAACTCCTATGTAGAGGAGGGAAATTTGTAAGAATAATGTGAATAGACTAAGAGTATACGAATGGGTGACACTCGGGTCAAATTTCGAGTTCTAAAACCCAGCGATGTACGACTTGGCTAAATGTGTTTTTGGAAAAAAAGACTTTCAAAACTCTCGAGTTTTGAACCCTTGTGAATACAAAACTGGAAAAATTTTACCATTACGCTAAATAGTAGGTAAGTTTTAGAGGTTGGAAGATGAGCCCAAGAAAACACTAAAAAAAGGGTTGTATTTATTGGCACGCGAAGAAAATGATGGAATCATGCAAAAAAAAACAGGAAAATCACGACCTTTTATCAGAAGTATAGCGAAAACAAAAAGTACACAATAAATGATAAGTAGTCACACGAAAAAGTTGTGCAAAACGAGATGGAAAAAAATACACAGGATCTAAGAGCACGCGAAATTTTACAGATGCCCGGTAATTGTAAAAATAGATTTTTTTTTTTATTATAAAGCTTTTTTGGTCAGCGCTGGTCTTTTTCTTTTTCGTTTGTGGCCAAGAGGCACCTGTTCAGCAGCTGAGGGCACCGCTCCGCGTTTTTGTCGAATTATTATTCCGAAAGAATGCTTTCAAATGGATTTTTTCATGAACACTGGGCATAATGCAGGTTGAGGAACCACCTCGGTTCAATGTAAGCATCCAAATGTTCGTCCTCCGTCGCTTGAAATCAGGGCCGTAGCTACGGGGAGGGTGGAGGCAAATGGGTCAGCGACCCCCTGACATTTTATTCTGACCCCCCCCCCTACAAAAGATGATGAAAATGTGCCGAAGTTTCGAAAATCGGTTTCCTTTCTCTCAAGAAATGACTACAGAAACAGAAACGGAATAAATATCAATCATTATAATTGATGATTCATGAAGGAATTAGCCCAATTGCATTTGTATATCAAGTTAATTTTTGGAAAAGAACTTTACTGCACTCACTCCTTTCTTTTTACTCAAAAAACTTCTGCTACCAATTTTATTTTTTTCTCCATCAAAGAACCCAATTTTGCGTGAAATCATATTAATGAGGTCGTGTGTGCATCATCGCGTGAATCAAGTATAAAAAGTTGTCAATTTCTATTTTTTTTACTGCGACAAATCTTCGCGTTCAAATATTTTGTTTTCGCGTGCCATTAGTACTACCTTTTTCTAAATACTTCAAAGTACCTACTGTTACACAAATTCGCGTAATTTATTTCGCGTTCATTTTTAAAAACAATCGCGTTTGTTTGATTTATTGTAACATCTTAAATTTTCGCGTGTCATCTCATTTCTTAGCGCGTGTTAGTGTAATTATAACCCAAAAGTCAACATCGCTATACTAAGGGCCCGTTTTACAATACAAAGTTATTTTATAACCCCGGGTTATTCCCCTAAAGCTCGGAGGGGTTATTGGTTAACCCGCGAGTTTATTCCGTCACGTGACGGTTGACTCCGCATTGTAAAACTAGTCCTAAAGGGTGTTGTTGGACTACAAGTTTGAAGGAGGAATAATTATTTTTTCAACGCCTATTTTCTTTTTCCTCAATGAAACAATTAATTTTGGTTTCGGAACTTTCTCTAATACCGGTATATGTATCATTATTTGTATGGTTACTTGTAAATAAGTACGTAAATCAAAAGTCAGAAATTTTTCAGGTCCTTTTTTCTCATAATTTCATCTGAGACGTTAGTAGAAAATCCCTAAGTTTTTTGATACCTACCAACGACGTAGCAGAAAAATTAAAAGGCGCACGCTTTTGATACATAATTTATTGGCATATTGTGCATAACTTTCAGGCAACAGAAGCACTTCACCAAATGGTATAGATGCACGCACGCAGACCAAAGAGAAAAATTCTCTTTGGAAAGATTTTCGTTCGTCGAAAAATATAATATAGGCACAGGTGTGTTTGATTCCAATCAGAAGAGACAATCGATGTTTAAATAAATTCTTCACATTATACTGGTAATAGGTCTCGTTGTTTTCTTCGAAAAATTTGATGATAAATTATTATTATAGCGAACTCATAGCCTGTTTCTCGTAGTTGGCGGTGACAGCAAAGATATAGTGTACCGTAGTCCGAACCTTGTGTATTCGAAAGCCACAACACGAATTCGCTGTAAAAGGTAAATATCGTATTACCAATCGTATACAGAGTATGCATGAGTATCAGGTTCCTTATACGCGAAGTCCCTTGTGAGTGAGCAAAAAGAATTACCGCACAATATAAAAAGTACCTTCACGTACTGTTCGATTATCTTGGAAAATCCGAAACGTCTGAAAACGATGTACCTATATGAGGAATTCAAAGTAGGAATTGATGACAAAGAAAAACAAGATTCCAAATGAGGGGATGGATAATAGAATAAAACAAAAAGTCAAGAAAGAAAAAAGATTAAAGTAAAAAAAAAAAAGAAAGAGAAAAAAAAAGATACTGCAGTAATTTACGATCAACGGTATATGACCTATTATATGCGTCGTACACATTATAGCTCTTCACTTGATTTATAATGAGAGACTTGAGCGAATAGACTCTCGCACTCTAGGTACCCAGAGAAGTTCTCCCATTCTTGCGGAAAAGAAGAAGACGAAGAAGAAGAAGAAGAAGAAGAAGAAGAAGAGGACGGAAAAAGATAATATTACAACAGCCAATGAGAAACAATGGCACAGATGGAGAATGAAGCAGCGAAAGAGACTTTATTAAGAAGTTGTAGGATAAAATATTAATCCAGGTATCGAATGCCTAGCTGCCTTTTATTTTAAAATACTAGAGAAACTTGTGAGACGCAGTGCATTTATTGTCCAGAGAGGATCGAGTCGTAGTCGTTGGTATGCAGATTGCAACTCCTATATCGCGGGTGCGATAACGTGAACTTTTCCAATACTTATTTTTTAGTACGATAGAGTGGATTCTGAAACAAAAACCAAAACTTATCTACGATGATCTTACCAATTACCTTATAACTTTTAGCGAAACCGGAACATTTTCAGCACGTTGTAAAAACTCTAAATTCAAATTAAATTCGCCTCCATTTTCGCACTTCATGCATCATACAGTAGCGTAGTTCATTTCTTATTATGACTGACGGGAAGAATTACCCTCGGTATGTTATGAAGTAGAAATGCTCATAATTAAGTTTTCTACACATGAAAAAAAAGAACTATACTACCCCCCTTCCCCCTCCTCTTCCCCCCAAAAAAGAAGAAATATTTTTTCTCGGTGAGACGGAAGGATTTCAATATTCCAAATCTTAGAACAAATTCTCGAGCACCTACACGGGGTGTAGGTGCTCTACTTCCAGGGGAGCGAAGGCGTGCTCAAGTGGTCTAGGATAGCTCATCTCATTTACACTGTAATGTCTCCACTGACTGCCTACGATTGTAACAGGGTTGTTGAATGAAAGTGTGGGCAAATGGTAGATTGAAGCTCCATGCGCATGCGCTGCCGTTTGAGAGATACCGCTGTTTGTACAATACCATATGTACATGGCTAGTTAGAACTTTTTCATTTTCTTATTTGAGCGATCGTATTAATACATCTAATCGTGTTTCTCCAACTCGTCTTTTTTCTTTTTCTTAATTCCCTCTTACTTGATTTTCCTTATACTATCTCGCTCGTTTTACAAACTCCTTTCCTTCTTGTTATCCTGCTGCCTCACGTGTCGTATACATGGAAAAGCGAGTTTGGAAATTTGTTTGAGGGCCTTTACTTACCATTTAGAAGGATACAGTTGCGTTCTCGTCTTAGATAAGTTGTCCTTGCTATAGTATATCGCTGGTTATAAGTGCGTATCTGATGAAAGCACCAGAGAGCCTCTCCCTTGTAGCGCATGAGTTTTCATCTACTTATAACCTCTCTGCAAAAGATAGTACCAATCAATTTTTCGAAGTTCTGCATTGGGTTAGCTCGTACCTACACAATGTTGCGTTGATTGTCGCGTGATTGTGCGTCTAGGTGCATAAAGAGTGAAAAGTTTCCGAGACAGCGGAATTCAGAAAAGGATAATTCTACATCAGATCTGGTATCATCCAAACCTGTAGTAGATGAGACCAAAAAACCAGCTCACAAGGCCGTGTTTCAAAGGAGTGATTTTGCAGTGATGTGGAGAATATCTCCCGCAATGATTGAAGGATTACCATCCGGTGATTGGGTAGAAACTACATACAACGAGGCTATGACTGGCAATCGTCTTCATTACATGATGAGCACAATTCAAGTATTTGTATATGTTACAGTAAATGATGTATTAACGTGATTGGCCGGGCAATAATGTTATTCACCACCAATAAGCTAGGAATGTATAATTTCACGTTAATTACCGGCAATTAACGTTAATTTATGAAAAGCTTGGTTATTCTTGTGAAGCACACCTAAATATGATTCAACATTAACCGGTGAACGGTGATTCTCGTCATACTCCAAAGTTTGAGGGAGATGGTTGACAAATTGAAAATGAATGTAATACACAGGTATAAAAATAAATAAAACAAAATGAAAATCTTTCTAAAATATTGCGGGAAATGAAAAAATGAACTGCAGCCTATTTGTTCTTACAAGAACTATTATGACATCTAGAATTGCACGATCTATTTAATGCACGGCATGTGCAACGTCCGCTGTCGCGTGGTTGCATCCTTTTGTACAGTTGCATTTCTTGTAACCCTGCTGGCCACCAGAATTTACAAAGTTACTACTGCAAAATAAATATCACAGAGTCGAAATTTTTTTCTATAACACAATATTACTTTTACCGAACGCAAAATATCATGACAGGTAACCACATTTGATTATTTGAATAATAGAAGATATTACCTATCATGAATTACTTTTCCAAACAAAACATGATGGAACGCGCGCAAGTTCCGAGCTATACCTAGGTTCTGTGTTGCAATCACACAGTTTAGATCATTTCTTATCTTACAGCCAATACGCGCGCAGTACCTATGTTATCTAAGCCTATTATACCTAACCCAGCTGATGTACTTATGCGTCCTACCATCAGGTTTGCCAATATAAACCTGCTGCCTAACTTTTGTACTGTCACGTGCTTTTGCTCTTAACCTTGGCCTACTTTATACAAGGCCCTAATGCGGCAATGTCACAACGCTAGTACGGTATGTAACGTGATTGGTAGATATTGTTTCAATAGTTTTATTGAAAAGTCAAAAGGTGACGCTAGTAGTCAGTATTTTTGACAATATGCACCACAAATGGTCGGAGGATAATTAGAACAGCCGAGAAAGATTATTTCACATTATTTGCCACCTCAATTTAGAAATCACTTGAGATTCCGGTCATTAACAATAATATTTTTGGCAAATAATAGTTATTTGCCAGTCAATAACGTTAATTTCCGGTTTCACGTCGTTTACCTAACATATACATAAAGCAAAAAGTTTGTCTGTTTGTTCATCATTTGTTCTTTTATAATTCAAGAACAACTTTACCTATCGACTTGAAATTTTCGCTATGTTTTCAAGCCATTCAGGAATAAAGATTAAGCTACAAAATGGAATTTAAGCTCTCATAGAAAGAAAGTTTTTATTGAAAATTGTGCGCTTGCAGTGCGCATGACGTGCAATGTTTTCTGATTGTAAGTGTAGTTGTAAGTATAGTATCTCAAAAACGTTGCCCGGCTGAATCTTGAGGAGCGCTTCATCTATAGTAAAACAGTTTCTTCCTCCTCCAAGCCTAGTCAAGAGTGCGTGAAGGTTGTAAATGAGATTTATTTTCTTGTAAAACTGGGTATCGAGTTTATTGTACTGGTGATCCTCATTATATGTGAGGTAAAACTATGCTACAGGTCTTATTTGTCTGAGATGTTTTTTTGTCCTGTTTTCTTGGCCTATTTTCCAGTTTTGGGTGCCTTGAACCGAAATTAGTGTCATTTTAGTGTGCAGATGTGTTGAACCTGCAGTCCTACAAACGTGACCAAGGATGAGACAAGGGACCTTCTTTGCTGCAAAGAAATTGTTCTGCTGATTCATTTTATGCCCACTGAGGTCCCTAATCTCATCCTTGGTCACAAATGTTATCGATTGAGTCTCAGCTCCACAGAGTGGTCCTTTGCCTCCCTCAGTCTTGTGCCGTTCAGATTAATGGATTTACCTCTAACGACCATTGACCCGTGAGTATTCTCTTACTTTCACTGCAGATGATCTAGTCACACCCCTGTACAGAAGATGAGATTAAGAAGGTGAATACTCTCTGTAACATTGTAGAGTAATTTGGATTTGTTAGGTAGCAAATGTCAAATCTATCCATCTTCATAGTTCTGAGTCAGGTCCTCTCTCTTGTATTGTACCGACCGGCGTTGTGGAGACCCCCAACCGCATGGCGAGGTACGTAAATGTATGTTGGGTGATATTCGAAAGTAATCGCGACTACTAAAGCACCAGTGACGGTGGTTACATGATGATGTGGGTACATCACAACACACACACAAGATACTACTACCTCTTTTGACACTTCATCGAGTCTACCCTGAAAATAACTGTCTCGCTCATTATTTGAAGAGAGTGTTGTTGCTGGACATCGCGTTCATGTTATAAAAGAAAGATTAAATTAAAATCAAAGAATGAAGATACATATTAGCAAGTATATTACTCATACAAAAACAGACATCTCATAAACACACTTTTACCCGTCCTTTTGTATGTACCGTATGTACCACAGTGATTGTACTCCCAGTGACAAAGACATTAACTATTCTTGAAGTCAATTTTGGTGGAAGACGCGAGTGAATCAAAAGATGATGAAAGAGATGAAAATCTGTCGCTACCGGACACCGGTACCTATATATAAAGAGACGTTTAGCTCACTGCATTAGGAAATTCATTAGTCACTCCCTATGGGATGTCATAAGAATCTCATTCAACGGGAACAGTCAAAATGTAATACTGCATATGGCCATCGCTATGTTCAACCATTTTTGATCATTATTAGAATCGTCGATGGTTCGATGAATCCATCCCAGTTGAACCTATGCATAGGTACAGAAACTGTAGAATTAAATTAGTCAATATTCATTGAAGTAAAAATGAACCAGCATTGCAATAGGCCTATGTGCAAACGTAACTGAAATTTAGCGTGATTATAATCGTAGCCTACGACAATTTATGTAGAAATTTAGTCTCACAGATCTCTACATTTTGCAATAGAAAAACTTGATTGCGTCATTCATTACACGTTGTCTCTAAAGAGAGTACCTACCACATAAACCTAGTGCTCGACGCAATGAATGAAAATATTTCATCAATATTACGCGCAACGACTATGCAGGTGTGATAGTTCCCATTATTTTTCATAGCGTTCGCCCGATCACCTAATATTCATCGAATATTACGTCACAATTTGAAGCGAATTCGAAGGTGTCGCTGTTCGTGTTTGACAAACACGAATTAGATACCCACGATTTGTAAACGTAGATATCAGCCATTGTTTGCGGTGCTAATTTTCCAATAATATTGAGTATTAGTACCTACTTAATTCAAAATTGATTACAATAATAAGTATAACTTAATGCGCTTTCGATGTAGGCTATACCTAATACGTTGTTAAAAATAATACATAATATGAACCATTGACGCAGAATATTTTTGACCCGAGAAAATGCTATAGGGCCTAGGTAGGCCTAAAATGGCCTAAAATGAACTATTTCCAGTGTCTGACTATTTCTGAACTTGTTTGAAATGTAGGCTGGGAAAGCGGAGAAATTAAGAAAAATTAACGATAAAAAAGTAAACTATACTTGATTGATGAGTTATTCGAATTGAAAACTCAAACTCTTCTCATTTTGAACCATGAATAGGAAGTCCCTCAGTCCGCCCTCCTTCTTCTCGATCTAGCCTTCCCCTAAAAAATATGAAATATTTTAAGAGTAAATTTGAGTTACAAAAATACCTAGGTACCGTAGAAAGAATAATAGGTACTGTATAATAATGGTTGTTGAACCGAAAGCGTTCGCGTATTATTTTATTCTCTTTGCCGTATTTGCTATTCGCAAGTTTACACTACCGTCTCAATTTAGTTTGAATAAAATACCTATGTTCTGTCGGCAATGTGCAGCTTCTTTGACCAACGATAGATCGATGAAAATTAAAGTTGACTGGAAAAATGATCGGCAAGTTTATAATATCTAAAAAGTTTAATCGAATTGCTGTGTAAGAGTGTTATAAAAACTCACGTGTTTATACTATACCTACGCTTTATTGTTCTATGCATGTTCAGCGTTTATTCTATTCCAAACACGTATTCATGGTTTAATGCATTATTTTATTATTATTATTATTTTTTCTTTTTATAAATGACGTACCCGAAGGAAAAGTATGACCTCGAAGTAATGAAAGAAAATCTCAATAATCTTGTATGACACACGCTGAAATGTACAATTGTTACGTTATTATTATTATAGCTAGTGCGCGCAACTGCTTTTAATTGACGATTACTTTTTAAAACAATAGGTTCCTTAGTACATGGTGATCTTTTTTTTTTCCTCAAACGAGAGACGGTAAGCAAGGGAGAGGGGGAAACGTTTGTGTTCTGCTGACTAGGAAAGAGAAGTTATGCCTGCAAAATCTGATCTTTGCGTCGCTGATTTATAATTTGAAAAAAATCATACCGTACCTCGCGCGAATTCCAAGAGCTTCTACAAATATTCTGAATTTTCAAAATTCAAAGTCTTAACGGATAGGTGGTCCGCAAAAATTTGACTTGGGAAGAGATTTTCTTTATTTTATAGATGGTCTCTAAACGTTCTCTCTAAGATGGAAGCCCAAAGGGATGAAAAATTAGTATATTTTTGGAGGAGCGGCAAAACTAAGGTTCTACACAGATAGTTCATTGCGTTGCAACAAGAGCGCAACAAATAGTGCAAATCAAACGAGTCACAAGAGACATTACGTTCGCGACTTATAACGCGCAGCAAACGTGAATTATCCGCAGTTAAAGAACAAAACGCACACAGCTAACGTGAACACTTCACTTTATTACAGTAAACACCTTTTCAGTCAACACTGTAATCACTAAAAACCATGACTGAACTCAACTGATCTAAAACTTAACGGCCAGGATGAGAAGTTTAAGCCGATAACCGCTCAAGTCGAAACTTGAGCTCATTATTGAACGGCTTTTAAGTGAATCAAAAAGTCAGTCATTCACTGTTCATTAGGCGCAAAGGTAGTCAGAAAGGAAGGGCTGAATCCGCTCAAAAAAAAGTGTTGAATGATAGAAAAAGCTAGAAAATAAAACTGAAATGAAGAAGAAACCTATTCTGCATTTTCTATTTTGGTATTGCGTGTCGGGTTGGGTATTGCCTTAGGCAGGGTATTCGCGTTTGCTTATTCGCTGATCGCTCTTCTCTCACGCTCAGTTTGCTGTTTGGTCTCCCAAGTCCAACATCTAGTCTAATCAAGTGCAATAATCTACCTGTGAATGGTGTATTTTTGTCTAGAGGATATAATTTGATTTGGAAGCTTTAAAAAAGGAAACTGATGTCATTTTTGATCTCTTTGGTCGATTTTATACGTAGAGTTGACTATAGTGTCGAAAAATTAGGCCAAGAGCCGAAGGCTGATAAGCTAATGATGAGCAAAAAAGGCCGTAGCTAAGCTGATGAAATTTTGGAAAAACTTTTAAGCTCAAGCGAAAGTTTAAGCGCTTTACAAACCGCTTCTCATCCCTCATTTGGGGGAGGGGCTATAGATGGCAACAACAAGGAAATTTCTTGAATTTCGATCAAAATTGTAAACGCAATGGTTGAAAATAGGACATACTACTACTATTATTGACTTCGTGTAACAACTCTCTTCTATCACGGTTTTTCCAATCAATAATGCGCACACAATGAGAAATAGAATATGTACTGGTGATACTCCTACTATTGTTGAAGTAACATATAACACCCTTCTCTGTCATGGTTTTTATGTTTTTTTTTTTTTTATCTGTCCGCTAAACGTTACTCCTTGACGAAAAGAAAAAACAAAGAACAACATTTAATAAGGGTCTAACCAACAAAAAAATATGTAAAAAGTAAGAAAGTAAAAATTTGTAGAGCAGGTATACCTCGCAATGACGCCACCAAGACTGAGTGAACTGAGTCCCACATTCCGTAATGCGCGATTCATAACGGGTGAGCGACTTTGTTGTACATTTTTCAATGTAGGATGGGGATCTAGCGAATAGATATTGGTTTTTGAAATGTCAGGGAAAAAGCTTTTTGTTAATCTTCCTCTCCCTCCAAACTTTGAGACAATTCATTTTTCCCAACCGTGACGAGGTAGTAGGCCTACTCGCTTTTTTTCCCAAAAAGTCAGTAAAATAAACCTAGACGACTCATTTGCTGTCTAGAAAAATTGACTTGTCAGGTACGCATACTAAAACAATAGAGTTCCATGCAAGTGAATTTCCCTTAGAACTTTTTCAAACGGATTGCATAGTGCCTCAAAATTTTGGTAAGAATCTAGGCACGCTCTGACCGTCTTTGCGAGTATGCTGTAAAACATTAAAATTCGGTTCGTAACTGCAGAAAGGAGACTGAAAGAAATTCGTGAAGACGAGATAAGTAGTAGTCGTTGCGATGAGCATGAAAATGTGAATGCGACCTTTGAGGACTCGATTGTGCGAGAGACAACGGCTGGATTAAACCATATTGTAGGCTATGCAGTGTCCCGTCGAATCGATCAAATATTTTTCCCGGAAATGTTTAGTTTGAAAATAAAATTCATTCGGCATTCTGCTTTTGATTCGCGAGATTGAAATTCTCTTGTTTTTTTTTTCCGACTGGAAGTTTATTTTTGCACTCTTTTCGTTGTATAGCGTACGCACTCTATCCAGTTCAGCGAATATGGGAATTCGATGCACAGAATTGCTCCACACTAGACAAATCAGTAGATGAGATAGAATTCAGTAGCTGCATGTTTATAAATGTGGCATTTCCTTTTCGAGCGAAAAAGCAGTTAGCAAGTAATTCCGCACAAATAATTTGGGAGATGAAATACTTAAAACTAAAAGGAAGAAAACGGAGTCGGGCTGATCTAACTTTATCTCCTTTGCTTTCGTCTTAGTCATTCGGTAATTTGTGAATACAGACTGAGTTATTCACCAATTCAATTTAGTTAGTAAAATACGTGATTGCATTACGAACCAGGTAAACTAAAACTGGCAAATGGACCCACTTACGTTCTCTGACCGGTGGAAGATGGAAACCCGCCGCGAGCGGAAAGATGGAGAGCAGTGAGAGGAAACCGGATTACGCATGCGAATAAAGTTTGAAAACTACTGTCGCGTCGTTTTTGTTCTCTTTGCCTCTTGATTTTTTGGTTGAAAATGTATTATTCATTTTTGTTCAATAAAAAAAATCGAAGGAAGACTCTCGGGCAACTTCTTTCCCTCTTGTATGCTCCACAATCGGTTTCATGGTATGTATTGAGTCTATAAGTAAAGTGTCTTAAATCATAGGCTTCTGTTTTATAAACTTTGTACCTGATAATTGTATTACAGGTCTGAAATAGAACACTGGTGTCTTTGTGACACCCATGTACTATGAACCAAACAAAGACTAAAAAGTTTCTTCAATTCACGCCGCTGATTGAATAATCTACCGATACATTGATAATTGAAGGACGTAGGAAACTACTCCTACAATAAGAATAATCGTATACTGGTCCTTCATAACAGCTTCATCGTATAATTCACCACGATTTTCGTTGATTATGTGCTTATTATAATCTTCTCTCGCTTTCATCGTTCATGCTCTTCTGATTGTCTATGCTGGTTTAGGAGAGGTACCATTGCACTAATTCTTTGTTGTATTCTCACCATTCATTTTTCTCATTTAGGAATAGAATACACGTACCGGTAAGTTTTGAAATTCCATAAAAAAATATTTTTCTCTTTAGAAAATAGTGATATATTCGTACCTATTAATAAAAGAGACTATTTTCGAAAAACGTTCCCTTTTTGCTTTGACCTCTCTGTCTAATTTGTATATTTGCAATGGAGACAAACGAACCGAGCGTATGAGCCCCTAAGAGTTAGTCAGCTTGACATACAATATACTATCGAAAAGAAATACTCAAAAGGGAGAGTAAAAAGATGCAAAAACTCACAGAAATAATTAGACGACGAGCGCTTTGGGTTTTATAGACCCTCATCAGGAACGAAGTGAAAACAAGTGACAAGACGAAGGAGTGAATGAGATCATAAAGATTAATCAAACGAGGAGTCGCAGTGTGAATCATGTACAAGTTCAAACAGGCCATCCTCCGGAATGTACGTGTTGAGTACAATAATGCCATCGGTACGTTTGCGGTAGGAATTCTTTTTATGGAGAAGCCTTCCGATCCCTCACGGAAACTGTGGCCAGCGTTGATTCAAGCTAGTTAGCCTAAAAGAAAAAGGGCAAACTAGTTAGCTCTACATTCAGTACATCCCTACAAATTAAGATTCCAATTATTTTTAAATAAATATCATTACAATTTGTAGGTGCACCCTGAGTATTATATTTAGAATAAATTATCAAACCAATACATGAAAATACTATTGACCCAAATATAGCATGAATAATAATACAACTAAATATAATTTAGTAAAAGTATAACCTGCAGGGAACTAACATACACTATGATTGACATGAAAGACGATCTTTATTTATTTGACTACGCCAAAAAATTTAGTTACATCCTTTCTCCTCTTTTAGAAAATATCAACTTATCATTTTTTCTTCTTCTTTTTTCAATACGCTTACTATTTTACCTATTTCTTTCAAGTGAATCTAAATTCATTTTCCTCTCCGTACATCTGCAATAATTACCTGCATGGTGACACAAAATTAATTCTTTATGTCATCCTTCTTCAATACGCAGATTAATGAAAAAAAAAATATTTCAATTCGACGATTACTCCGTAAGATCATTTTTGAAATTTTGCATTTGTTTTAGTAAAAACTCCATCAGAAATACATTGTGCGCAATTTAGTGTAGGGAACTATGAACTATCGATAGACTATCGATACTATTGATAGTTTTCGGAAAAAACTAGCGGGAAAAACGGGATTGCTCAAGTAATCAAGCAATCCACAAGAAAACATCACACGCACAACTTCATACATTACATACTATAATTTGACCAAGTTTGATGAAAATCCACTCATTTGCTTTGAAGGAGTAGAGCAGACAAGAAAACGCGTTATAAATAAATGTCATAAATGTGTGAATAAAATTATTATGTAGGGTGACATGAAATTTTTTTTGTTAGGCTCACAGTGATGTAGGACATCTAAGACACTGAGAATATATTCATTCCCGGGCTTATCCGCCAAAACTGTCTCGGCAGCAATACCTGATCAGGTATAGGTTACCAAATGAGTTTCACTTATGAATCATTTACCAACTTCATAAAATGATTTGTGAAGAAGCAAAAAAACTTATGCATTCCAATCTCTTATACAGTGTACCCCCTTTTTCTTTTATGTATGAAATCTGAAAAAATACCACAACAAATCTTCACGCTCAATGCTCAATCCGTCCCTCCCTCCAAAGAAATAGTATCTCGAAATTTTTGTCCAACGCTATTAGAGTCATAACTAAGGCATCAAGAAAACAATCTGTTGTGACACAGAGTGTAATGGAGGCAGATGTGTATGCAACGGTAATTGTTCTGCAGCGCAAGGAGCTGTATGGTTACAACGACTATTTATGGAATTGACGGGAGATAGAACCACTATACTTTTCTACATTGACAATACTAGTGCAAGAGGCTTCGTTGAAAATCCTGAAACCCATCAAAGAACCAAGCACGTAGATGTTGAATATTATTCCATCTGTGAGAAGCAACAGGATGGAATTAACTCTCACGACTGAAGCCATGGGGACTGCTGATCAGATAGCTGACCTCTTTACCAAATAAGGACTTTCTATAGACTGGTAGGTATCAGAAATTTTGTTCGCTGGTTTTGGAGTTTAGAACTATGCTCAATGTTCACGATTAATTTTTTGGTGGGGTTTTGGAAAAAGAAAACTTTATACTGATTAAAAATTAAGAATATTGACGTCAATGAGTGAAACTGAGTTAAGGATGTCTTGATAGAGCACTAACCAATTGTGTTAAACTGTAAGTTTTAAAATAATGAGGAAAAAACCTTTATACTTTATGGATACCCATATGAGAACACGCTAATACGTTCTGATGGAACGCGGTGTTGTAAAACCTACAGCTACGTAAAGAGCTCAGCTATCTACAGCTGTTAGTTCAGTTTACCGTTAGTTATACTTTTAGTTAGTTTAGTCAGTTTAATTTCAAAGTTCTATGTTTGTAGTGTAACGTGCAATAAAGTAGTGTTAAAGTTCTTCTTGGTGAACTGCTATATTACTGGATCGCTGAGCTGCGCATATTTCACCTGCTACAACAAGGATCTAAAGAACATGTGCACGATATTTCTAAGGAAAAAAAAAAAAAAAAAAACTTGAATGAAGAAAATAGAGTTTTCAACTAATTTGTGCGGACATAATTTTCTCGTGGGTATTGACTGAAGGTGATAAATGAATGCCAACCTCTTTCTTCTTGTATGCTAGCTTTGAGATGTGCGTAATAATTTACTCAGGGCACTTCTGAATGCAATATACTTACTTGAACCTAAGAACACAGTTTCATTGTCTCGTCACGCAACTCGATGTGAATTGCAAAAAGAGATCGACATCAGCGAATCGACGATCAGTTTTCCTTCTCTTGGATTCTCTCTTATCTTTTTTTATTTCAACTCCCTGTAGCGATACATAAGATAGAACACCGCCTTCTGCGTCAGTTTCGCATGAATGAGGTCAGTATAAGACAGTATACGATTGTTTTATACGAATAGGCTAATATAATCTTTACCTATTAGGGCTGTATAAGGAGAGAATAAATAAATAAATATAGAATTACGCAACAAGTAGCGTATCTAATTAATACCGATACTTTTCGAAATGATTCCTATTAGTATACGGAAGAGAGTTCTACATCAACTCTTTTCTCACAAGCTAGTCAGCTTACTTCCAAAAGATATTCATCGAATCCAAAAAAAACGAGAGATTTTCAAAGTAGAAAAATACAAAAATGGATCCGAGCAAAATTTTACCAAGTTGTTTATACCCTCTATAATGCGGAAAGTTTTCTTAAATCTTCCTAAAAAATTTCTTTGCAATACAAATTTTTTTTTCCTCCTTGTCCTTGTTGAATAGAAACAGAAGAAGAACGCGACGACAAAAAGCAATGAAACGTAGGCCTTACTCAGCCTACACCCGTTTCAAAGTTTCAAAGTATAAATTACAGAAAATAAAATTAGTCATCTATTTTGGGAAAACGTACGTCACAAGTATCAAAAGTGTTCAATTTCTTCCCGAATTGTGACGCGGTTTGAATAGAAAATGGAGAATCAAAATTCTCCGCGCCCTCTTATCATCTTCCCTGTGATACCTAGGTACTTATATAGATTCAGTCTTCGACCTCGTTTGGGACGCATGAAACATTACCACGGCGCATGCTATAATTAAGGTAGGTATCAGGAGTACGATTCTGAATAGAACAAATCTCATTGGAATCAAAATAAAATTTTCATCAAACCTTGTGTCCAATCAATTAGCTTCAAGATCATACTTTCAGTCCAAAAAAATAGAGTTGTAAAAATGAATGCCTTCATATATACATATTTTACATCAGTCGCAGTACACTGCTTAAACTCGTTTTGTAATTCAAGCTTCGTTGTATGTACATTGCATAATATAGACGCATGAACATAAAATACCACATTTCTTGCTTTTCTGCTCCCAATTGGATCTAATTTTATTCTGCAACGTCGGGTATATACATTGCTTCTCATTCTGTAACCTCCTTTGATTCTTTCTTTTTTCTCTCTTAATTTTTCCCCCCTTCTAGAAAATGCCGCATTTTTAAGCCAGAGTTAATTTATTCGGCAAAAATCTGTCAGATTTGGTGAAAGATTACTACGGCATCGAACTGGTTTTTCCGTAGTGGATTATGCGCGATTGGGTAAAATGGAAAAAAGAAAAGAAAAAAAAAAAAAAAGCTGGAAGAATTTAATGTAGGAACTAAATAATTATACCGTGAGCAGAAATATTTGTCCACTGAAACAATAAACTGACTATTCAAAGAAAAACAGGGTAAAACAATGCATTTATTGGGCCTAGTCATTTGTACAATATGTGACCTTTTGCGAGACCATAGCATAAGTCAGTATGGTAAAGGCTCGCCTTGTATAAAACGTGTCTTTGAATAATGCGTACTTTAGTGGTAAATATTTCATTTGCGCATCGGACTTCCGTCACTGACCTTCATGATCGCCTGTTCATAACGTGTAGATAAAAATAATCTTTGTAAGTATGATGTTGATATCCTATTATTCAAAGGCGCGTTTCACACAAAGAGCCTTTATCATTCCTACTTACGCTATAGTTTCGCAAAGTGTATCACACAGCGTTTTGAGTTTTAGAAGGAGAAAGTGATGAGTTTTTAAACTAAACTTGTACCTACATTGATTGTACAGGGCAGTGAACAATTTGTTCCATGAAAACCTTAATGCTATGGGACATGTTACCTCTATAGAAAATCTGGTACTTACTTTAACCCTAGTAGTCGATGTATTGAAGAAATCCATCAAAAAATGTTCTTACAAAGGCACTTTCTTCAGTTTTAAAATGGGAAATCCATTGGTTCAAAAAGAATAGGAATTCTAGGTGTCCTTATTACTTTTGCAAGAATAAGAATAGAGCCGGTCACGCTTCTAGAACTACTGCCAAGAAATACTACTATACCTACCTGTCTTCAAGAATGTTAAAGAGAGAAAATCATCACACGGGTATCTGAGGTCAGTAAAGTACCATGGTTTAGAGAATCTTCAAACAGACTGGCCGGAAGAAACAAATACCAAAATACCAGTAGCGATAAGTGGAACGTAGCCTATTTAGATCTGGATGTGCGACAAGTTGAAGATTCGTTCATTGTGATCTCCCCAAAATTGTAAATTGCACCTAGGAAAAGCCGGCTTGACCTGGTGGTGATAAGGCTCAAAGATGGCCGAGCTAATGAAAATGTAGATCGACGTTTGCGTCATTACAATGAAGAATGTATCCCACCAGAAAAATGCCTGTCAGCCATTTGGTTGCCATATGTAGCCAATGCTTTTAAATGGGTCATGGTAAGTTTCTGTCAGAACTCATTGACAGACAATATTGACAAGAAGTGCAACAAATGGCAATTGCATTAACCCGTATCTTATAAGATTGGCAGCCAATTGGCAAAATTCTGCCTCTCATATGGCAATAATTTTTCCCGGCGGGATTCCAACTCATCATAATTATAAGTATGAGAAAATTGGCCTGTTGATTCAAGTTATACTCAAGGAGTAAAGTAAAAAATACTGTTACAAGCATCACAATATTTTCAACAATCAAGCGTTTTCGGCTGAACAGCCGTTCTCAAGGTATAGAAAGCGACTGATCCCAACACCAACAAAAATACCTAGTTATATTGTTGAAGGAGATTATCTTGAATCAGCGAGTCATCAAAATGTGAATCATTCCTGTAGACTAATTCAATTAATCCATCCTCCAGGATGTACCTGTTCAAAACGGTGACGCCGCGCCGTCGTTATTCCAATATCGAAACTTTTCGATTTGTTTTTGGAGCGCTGATCGTTTGAAGTATGAATTTTCCCTGTGGAGATCTGCAGACCCTACCTCTTTAAGAGAGCGAAGGCTAAATTTCAGTCCTTTCTCCGTGAGGGGTAAAATTCATTACGGTTGAACTTTTTTTGATTATTAATGATACGCGGTCGGAATTGCTGAATAATAACATCGTTTGCACGAACCATCACTAATCTTAGAACTCAGGGGGGAGGTAAGTTGACAATTTTTCCTCTCCCGTAATTGGGATCTTTACTAATGCAGTGTGAGTTGACGAGATTGGTGAGCCTAAGGGAAATATTTTCAATTGACCAATAGATTGCCGCTTAGGCCTACATGAGGGCCGATTCCGATTAACCAAGGCACTGTTGTGATGTCACGTAGTGCGACCAACATCTGAATTTCAGGTAAAGTTCCAATTCGAACTCAAAGTCGCGACAATCATCATTTAATTAGCTCTCGAAGAAATCGAAATTTTTTGATATCGGAATAAAGACGGCGTCACCGTTTTGAACAGGTACATCCCGGAGGAAGGATCGATTAAATTAGTCTATGGGGCACCTTGGAAACTTTTAACAGAACTTTCTTTTTTCTTCATCTCTATAGTACCAAACAAATCTGAGAACTAGTAGTATCATTTGTAGTTGAAAAAAAAAATGAATTTATAATGGTGCGATAAAAAAGAAGCAAGCAACTTTGAGCAACGTTTTTCTCAACACACAATCATGTTAGTATCTTCATTCACTGATGTACCTATGTTCCAACTTTTCCTATTTTATAGACAGCCATTACCAAACACAGCAAATATCTTACGAGACTTTTCAGCCAACTACACCATGCTGTTTAACCGCGCTACATGGGTTCTAATCTTTTCTTTGGTATCTCCTACGCTGATCTACTATCGCATTCCACTATTTTCGTCAATCACATGTCCATCGTGCTGGTTCCTCTTCATCGCTTCTTCTGTTTTTTATTCTTCTTCCTCTTCTTCTCTCCTCTTGCCATACTCATAATACTCTAATCCCCTCAAGTAGTTTATCGCTCCTTACTATACTTTGTTCAGCAAGACTGCGAGGTAGGAGAAATCCTCGCTGTATTACTTGATGTTTTTTTAATTATTTCACATTCGTTTGTGAGCATTATTCAATCAATTGTGGGATCTTTTTGTTCCAGGTCATCGTCATGTCGGCTTCATACCTAATCAAAGACAATATTTTTGTTTTTCATGGTTGAAACATACCAACACGTGAAATATCGTCGTATTATGATGTGTTCATCGATTGCGTACAATCACCAATGTACATTTTGTGAAGTGCGGAAAAATTTTTTCAACGGCGTAGTTGGATTCTCTTCCTTTTCCTATTTTCTCTCGTTATTCTATTGAATTTATATAAATCCCAAATGATAAATCCTGCATGAGTTCTCTCTATCTCAGAGAAGTCCTTCTCATATTCATGTTAAGATTAATGCATGAAAGAAAAACGGACGGACCATAATGGAGAAAGTCGAAAAACTCTAATTTCAAAAAATATGTATTGGCACGTACCCGTTGAATACCTACTTGATGTTCCCATGCCAAAAACACCCGTATTAAATATGTCCCCATTATATACCTATGTAAAATATCCTAAAAATCCCCCTAAATGGCCTTAAAATATTCCCATGGGGAAATTTTGGGGAAATTTAGAGGGCGTTTCGGGAGAGTTTTTGCCATCAAATGTTCGACGGTTGGATGTTGACAGTCACCGAATCGGCCGAGTGTATATCGGCGGATTACGTGGTCTGCTACCGTATCCACTATTTCTTACTCGTTTCTCAAATCGTCAGCCACAAATTTCTATTGTCAATTAGTCACCATTCTATATTAAATTTCATTTCTCAATTTTTGTTGATAACCTTTTACTTATGACTTCGTTAGGTACCGTACTAAATTTTCTTGATTATAATTAGCTATAGAAATGAAAATATTTTCCTTCTTGTCTTTGTTTATTAAACTCTTTAATACCTACCGTCAGTACCTATTTTAAAATATGTATCTTTGTCAATTCATACTAAACTGTAGCAAGCAGAGCCAATAGGTCTTAATTCAAACGAATTTCTGTTATTTTTTTTTTCTAGAAGGACGGCGCTGATGTGTACCAGAATAATGAGAGAGTCAATTCTGAAATAATTACTGGTACCTAGGGTCATTTCCTTTACGTACCTACGTATATAAAGTCCGGAATTGTAGGGAATGGTACAGGCATTTTTGTAGCAATTGCAAACAGTACGTATTATACTAAGTTATTTGCAAAGTTTGTAATAAGTTGATGATTGATACAAACGTAGTGCAGAACGATAAGAAGCTGAAGATCTAACGTAACTTTTGAGAATTATATAATTAAGTTATAATTGTATTACACTCCATAAATGAGGGGAAATAGTATATTGGGGTACTTTGAAGATAAGTAGTTCAAAGTTAAAGCTCAAACTTGAGTTTAAATCAAACGAAAGTCCTAAAGCGAGTAGTCTATCCAGAACCCGGAAATCAGGCAAAAGTTGATTTTCTCCTTCAAAGATTTTTCTCGTGCAGCACGTTTTTCCGCATACACCCATACCTACGTATATTTACAGCAACTTTGTAAACATACGTAACACTTGACTAAATATTTTAATTATAGTTGAAGAGATGTACATAATTACCACCGAACGAATATGGAAAAATAAATGTTTCACCACCAATCGTTTTTTATGTTTTTATTATTTTCGTGTACCTATGTAAGTACGTATGTAATTTTTCTAACGAATGTAGAAAACGAATGTTAATTACAACACGATTGTTAGCATTCACGAATGAGACAAACCTACATAAACGCATTCGGTTAACACACTTTTTTCGCATAATACTTGTTATTCTGAAAACGGCCTCATTCTGAGCTATTACATTCATAGATAATGGCCAGTTCCGATCATGTGTGTTGTGTAGGCTAACGTTGTTTCACTAAAGAAGGAAAACACGTCAATCTCACTGTGCTCACTACTGTAATCTCTGTATTGTAGGTATAAGAGTCTATCTTATCAACATTTTAACGCATCCGCCTATCTACTTGTATGAATAAGTATGCTGTTTTTTAGGGTCGGTGTGCTTTCGCTAGCAGACCTTATTGCAATCACTTTTCGTCGCGTCGTCGTCGTCGTTTATTCCTCCTTCTTCAATTTTTAGGGTCGGCCCGCTCCACAAGGCCGAGCGTAATGCAATCACTTTCTTCTTTCTTTGGGTAAGTTAAGACGCTCACGTCACGTCATGGTAGTCCACAACGCAGAATGTTGTGGGTATTATTTCTCAATTCTCCCGTCTTTGCCTGTTTGTCATCGTTTTTTGAAGCAGTGATCTCCCTTATTAAATTTGTGCATTATTGTCGGTGTGGTGTTTATTTCTTCTTTTTTCTTTCTTCCTTTTTTAGGGTCGGCCCGTCCTATGAGGCCGACCGTATTGCAATCACTATTTTCTTCTTCTTCTTCAGATCAGTGAAGACGCTCACGTCATGTCATGGACGTCACGTACAGTAGTCCACAGCGCAGTAAGGTGTGGGTATCTCTGTGTTAGCTATGCTGGATAGCCTTGTGTCTTTGGCTCTTTGCCTGTTATCATTGCGTTTTGCCGTTCAAGCAAGTGCGATTCAATTGTGTGTTATTTTGTATTAGGATCGCCTGTTTGAAAATTAGTGTTATCGGCGTCGGCGTGTTTTTACGTGAATGCAAATGAAACAATTATTCAGGAATGAGGTGGGAACGCCACAATGTAAAAAGTGCCTGTCATCATGAGTAGCGTTTGTCTGTTCATAAATTTGATCGAATGTTCAAACTGTAAAGTTATTTTCTACGGATGAATAATACTGTTCATCAAGTTTTGGTATCTTCCTAGGTAGTTTGCTTTAACAGAATAGGAGAAAAGTTATGAGAGATGAATTCTTGACATTGGTCCAAACAATTTGAATGAAAGTTATGTTGAAGTGGTATAGCAGAATAAATGAATGATTGTTGTGTATCCTGATTGAAGCATATAATCGGTATTGAGCTACAATGAATCAATTTTGACCAAACTCAATATATATCCTCCATCCAGATGCCCAAAGAACATTCATAGGTTAGAGCCCCCTCCCCTCCCCAAGTGAGAAGTATGCATTTGGGGCACTGAATATGAAGCAATTTTGACCAAACTCATTATATGTGACTTGTCACAAGAAAAAACCATTAGTCGTCAAAAAACGGATCAGCTATTTGGCGATTGTATATGTGCAAGCCTGCAACTACGTCAAACCGTTTGTGCTGATCCGTTCCTTGACGACTAAGGGTTTTTTTTCTCGTGATAAGTCACATATATTCTCTATGCAGATGCCTAAACAACATTCATAGGTTGAAGCCTTCTCCTCCCTCCTGAAGTGGAGAGCGTGCATTTGATGGCGCCCTAAATATGAACCAATTTTGACCAATTTCAATAAATATCCTCTATGGAGATACCTAAACTACATTCACAGGTTAGAGCTCCCAGAGCTCTATCCCTCACCTCTAGGGGGGAGCGTGCATTTGAAGCTCTAAATATGAACCAATTTCATTGATCCGCAGGAAGGTATCTATGCTATGTATATACTTGATCCCTACGCTTAAACGTTGTTGTAGCTCAGTTCAAGTATGGAAGTCACTGAAAGCGTGATCCGAAGGAACTTCAGCATTTCAGCAAGCAGCGTTCTGCAATATTTTGCAATTTGATATTGTGACGTAATATGGAGGATCATTCCATCAAAATTCAAGAGAAAAGATTGGCCGACCCTGTTCCAGCCTGGTACTGGCTGCTTTTTTTTTTTTTTTTTTCTTTGTCTCAAATAGGACGATGATATCACAATCGAGCAAGCTGTATGCTGTGTACCCTTAAGTCTTTTAAGCTCTTTTCATATCATCATTTATTATTGCGTTTCGCATTCAAATATGAACCAATTTTGACCAAACACAATATATATCCTCAATGTGGATGCCAAAACAACAATCATTTGTTGGAGCCTCCTCGCTTCTCCACAAATAGGGAAGCGAGCATTTGAAGCCGTAAATATGAACCAATTGTGATAAAACTCAATATAATGTAAGAAATGCTTCTTCTTCCAGCGATTTGTATTTCTCGTTTTACCCTGCTTAGTTTATCGCGCCTGTTAACCGTCGTACCTAATTTACTCATTCTTCTTTTCGCTAGCTCGCATTTCGCTCGTATATTTTCTTGCGTACTTTGTATTGCTTTACGCGCTTTTCACTCCAAGCGACATAGTTTTGAATTGATAACGTAGACTACATCGTTCCAAACATCAAGGATAGTGCAGTATTTTTCTTATATTTTTTTAAATACATGAATTAAAACAATAGATAGCTTTCTGATTGACCGTAATTACCTATTGATTAAGAAAAAAATTATTACATAAGTACCGGTATATGTCTCGAACTCCTGAACCTGAAAACTCGAAAATTTGATCTTATATTGTCGTGTTACTGATTGAAATTCATAGTTGTACTCATTACACTCATCAAAATTGAAAATATTATCTCTAGCAGCATTTGTGATGATGTTTGGCAAGAAAATTTCCTTCACTTCGATCATGTAAGGTTTGCCAGCTTGAGATGATGTATACAAAAGCTATCTTCTTTAAGATCCATCATCAAGCAATTCTGGTCTTCTTCTGAAACGAATGGTATTCCTATAATATTATTCGCATTTTACATTGTTGAAAATTTAATATTTTCTTTATTCCACATCAATTGTTGCGTCATAATACAGAGCTTAACAAAAACTCAGTAGCCATGATAGTCAGGATGACTAGAGCACTAGAATACACAATAACCACCCCTCTGAAAAAGGAAAGAAAAGAAAATCAAAAAAGTAAAGAGAGGGAGAGGAAAAAGAGTCAGAGAAAGAAAGAGAGAAAAAACTACATACAGTAGTTGCACAAACTGAAGGAATCTTTTTGATGGGATGCGCAGATCTGCGAGGGTCAACCGGAGAGTTGGCAGCAGTACAAGTTATGATAACATCCGCTGCAGGCGCCCTGGAGACCAGCTGAGAAATTGAAACGGGTGGTGGATTAGCATTAAGCGGGGTAGCCGGTTAGACTGGCAAGGGAGCTGAAACCGATGGTAAAGCTGGATTTGATAGCTCAGCTCGAGGGCGCAGCTTTGTAGATTGAGCTGATTGGCATGGCGAATCTGAAGGGGACTGTCCGCATCGGGCACTTAGTAGGGAACATGGCCAAGGCGTTTTGTAACAATGCCTGATTCTCAGCAGTCAGGACAGCAGAGTCAAAAGAAGACGGAATCTTCGCCGGAGTATTCCCGGTCTTATAGTGCTCCGTGGAAACGCGCAGCGAGACTGGTGGAAGGAGTACGTCGAGCCGTGTGACTGAATTGCGCTTGAGCACGAGGACCGCTGACGATTAACGAGAAGTAGTGAGAGGTGTTTTGCGATAAGCCTGCAGATTTGGTTGCAAGTCCCCTTCAGAATGCTCAGATGTTAAAGCTTCTAAACCTTGTTTTACGGTTTGCACACAGTGTTTAACTTGGCCCTGGGATTGGGGGAAGTACGGCGTCGACGTCAAATGTTTAATACCATTATTATGCGAGAATTCACCCAACGGCTCACTCTTCCACGGAGAACCATTATCAGAGACAAACATAAGAGGTAAACCGAGTGAAAAAAATCGACCTCCATATTTTGACGGATTTCGATTCTGCGTAAAGAATTTGATCCAGATCCGTCAAAATATGGAGGTCGATTTTTTTTCACCTTATAAGCCCGATTTTCTCAGAAATCGTCACATATATAGGTAACACTGATTTACAATTTTGACGTCACCAGGAAATTTATCTGGAGCTTACAAAATTCACTCAAGCTATTCATATAGCCAAATATTTCACCCATTTCTTCTATATCCTAATGTAACATTGGAAAGACGAAACACCCTTCTTTGTGTCGCGTCGTATGATTATTGCAAATGGTATTCGTGCTTTCCACTCTGAGAGCCGTATATCATATTCTCTCTTGATTTCTAACCTTTGATTGATTCTTGGTGTTATACACGATCTTCATACTATCACTTTAAACAAGTAATCGCACAGGAAAACAAGTTTCTTTGTAAGAACCTATCTTAGTACGGATACGTTGTTTGTAGCGCGCCTTTGTGTTCGTCATAGATGTATATACTGTATAAATCCTTTTTTCTTGGCCTCTCTTCTTGCGAATCATCTCCTTTCGTTTCGCTCTTCGTTTTTCTCCTCTTTCGTTATAACTCCCATCCTTTTTCGATTCGCCAAAAACTAGATTATGTTGATTCGTATGTTGATAAAATTACGGTCGGCAGGTTCATGTATGGCCTCCGTACTTGTTTAATTTCCCTGAAAATCAGCTAATCTTTTAGGGAGTTACAGGTCTTCCTATAATCTAGCTCTGCTGAATACAGGTATTCTTACCTTTTTAATGAAGTATAGGTAATAGATTCAAGTTGACTTTTAATAAAGAAAACAATCATTAGTTCTCATTTAGATGTTTCAAATTGAACGAATACGCGCGTAGGTATATTCAAATGAACGTGTGCTCTACATTACCCTTCCAATTGGATTGGGTATTACATTAATTTCTTCTTACAGATAGTGATTCATTGTACGAGATATTTTTCTTTGAAGGTCAAAGTGAGGAAAACAAAAAAATGTTAGACATGAAAGATATTTTGTTAAAGGGTAGTAGAATTCTGGCAGTGAGCTAGAAAAATATTTTAGTATACCTATATGAAATAATCACTCATTATCGTCGAAACTGCATGCATGTCATCATCTTAGAGAAATTGTTTTCTCATGTTTCAACGGGTACTCAAGTTTATCCTTACAAGACTATCGCATGCGCTCGGATCTTCCACTGCCGGAACAACGAATTTCATCTGCAATAAAAACTTCAACAGGCGTTCAAAAAAATGGCGTGAATATCAGAAAAAAAAAAAAAAAGATCGTAAGCTTTTAGACCACAGAAAACGTAGGTACGAGAAATGCGAATCATTTAGGGTGCATCCAAAGGAGAGCGGATAATGGTCTCGCAACTGACGAATGCATTCATCTTACAATACTAGTGGGGGGTAGTGGTAGACTGTACAATATGTGTAACTTTTAGTGAAGCGCGTCAAAGAATGGTGTATATCTCTTCGGCGTAGGTATGGCATTGTAAAGGAAAAAACGAGGACGAAGATACATGTTGCTTCCTCCCTTTGCAGAAATCCCGACATTCCATTGAGGATTCTTGTCATCTTTGTGCTGATAGTAAAGAAAATCAAAAAAGTATATATATTATTAACAAATTTGATTGGAATATATAACTCCTATTCTTGACTAAATGTTTTCCCAATTTGAGTGTTACGACTCAATATTTTTCAGTTTTCTTAACAGAAATTTCGTAGCTGCAAACTGCTTGTGTTACACATCTGCGACGTAGAAGATAATTTTTCATCTACGGATGCGTTGGTAATTAATGAAAGGACGAGTGAGTGAGAAAGAAAGAAACGTTCCGACATCTCAGTATGGTGTCATCTAATAAAGTATTGTAAATCTGGATACCTCTACACAGCGGTGGGTTGTGCGGTGTTGCACATTCTCGGTATACCTACGTGTCCTACGCTGGGTTCTTAACCATCTTTCTAGCTGCAAAATTTTACAATAACTTGGACTCTCGTTTCTCTACTTAACTCTGCAATCCGAATGATGTCAACTTCTCGAATGCGCGAATGGAATGCAGACCTCAAACCTTGTTCAGTGTATTTGGTCGTCAAGATTTTTTCTGTTTTCTCCATCATGTGCACGAAAGTCGCAAGTAATTTTGTGCAGGTAAATACTTTTTTTGTGTGCACAGAGTTTGATTCATATCTCGGTGCACCATAAGGTTTCCGTAAAAACGATTGCGGCACATGGGCACGAATTGTTAGTCACAATCTACGAAGACATGAGATATTTGCTAAGTGGTTCAATATACTCGTAAACGATGTGCGCACTAGGGTAAAATGTTTACACAAAATGTAGATAGCATATTATACCTTTAAACGTACTGCATAAGGTTATTGTAGGAATATTTCGAGCATACAAACACAGTACAGTTTGTGTATACGAATGTGAGAGGACTTGAACTGTATTTACATAGCTGGTGGTCTCCGTATCCAATTTTCTAATCTCTGTTCTTAGCTAGATTCTAAAATTTGTCGTTTTATCAAACTTAGCTATAATTTCATTTATAACACAATTAGTGGAGTCTAATTCGCCTCCCTTCGAGTCAAATCGAATTTTCGCTCATAATAATATTCTATGTAACACGACTACCTATTTGAAAAATTTAAATTCTTTCCTATCTTTTCACAGCAAAATTATTATACACGAGATTTTATACTTGCCAAGCTACCGTCAAATAAGTTGAATACTTCCTAAAACTTCTCATTAGGAACCAAAAATTGACCAATTAGCATCTTCCTCTGAACTGTCTGCTTCACGGTAGTTTCAAAAATCCTCATTCGATTACCTACCTACGTGAATGGATTGAAGGTACAAATTCTGAAATATTGAATAGCAACAATTGTAATACTTGTTCGCAAATGTGTAGTTATAGCGGAACGATGAGTAATAACTGAGTAGGTAAATATGATTGGAAAATTATCACCATGTCTAAGTAGGTAAAAGAGTCAGCTATTAATTCGAAGATATATGTATCAGTAAATATGGAGTTGTATTATCTGCACTTATAATTAAATTTTCTGCCAGAGCCGGCGAACTATTCTCCAATGTGTCGTAGGCCAAAAATTTTTCGTTCGCTCCGCTCCCGATTTTCAAGTGGTCGATTTCCCATACCTATGTTTCAAACGCGATATATGCGTCAGGGGAAACGCCGGCTATGGTTTTTGCTATTCAAGCGAATGTTCATTTGTCTTCCGAGTTTATAAAATTTACAAAGTTCTGCAATAAGATTCATGTAGAAGAAAATTACAAGGGCTTCAAATTTGGTTCGCTTAATTTCTTTTCCAAACTCACCATTTCTTCTTCAACAGCTTTTCTAACGTTTCCTGTAGGATTTCTTCTTTGGACCAAGGGAATCATCACAACCCTGGCAGGCAGGTAATCGTCTTAGAGGAAAGAGCCTGTTCACTATGTAATAAACTTACCTGAAGTACATAATACATCGGGGCTACTCAACTGGTGGCCCGTGGGCCGGATAAGCTTGTCAAATATCCCGGGAAAATGAAATTCATTTCAATTTTAACCTGTAGGTACTTTTTTTTGCTGAGAAAAAAATTATTCTGGCCCACGTAAAATTTTTTGTCATCAGGGTTGTCTGCTATGAAAAACACTTGGATAGGTTTGCAATAAAGTGGCCGTTGGCTGTCTACAAAATTCAGATCAATAATCGTGTTGGGAAAGGATTGACTAATGCTTACTAGATGTTATGAAGAGACAAATATCACGTAGATGTGTTTTCACTTATTGTGACACACAGTGTGATTTGGTACCCTACATTGTTGAAACGTCAGATTCTGCAGCGTACTCAGAAAAGTTTTCCAAGATATCTTTATCTAAGAAACTCTGGTTGCAATGACGAGCCAATACCACTTGGGGAGTTGGCACAGGGGTACATTCGACTCCAGCTCCTGGCTCCTCGAAAATTGAAGAGCGGAGCCAAAAGAAAAAAAAGAGCTGGCTCCGAGCCAGCTTCGGCTCCAGCTCCTGGCTCCAGTTTCTTAAAGAGCCGAGCGGAGCCAAAGAGCTCCGGCTTCCCGGGCTTGCTTTTTTTTCACTTGGTGTGGCCTTTCATATGGGGTCTTCAATGGTTCTTCGCTTGCCGGTTCTTCTCTCTCTCTCTAGTCGGGTTGTCTTTACTTCAAGCTTCAAGCCTTAGGGTTTTGGATTTAGAAATTTGTCGAATTTTTCCTTTTTTCTTGTCATTTTGACTGAAGAGCAGCTCCTGAGCTCCGCGGAGCAGCTCCCAAGGAGCTGTGGAGATGACCAAAAGAGCGGAGTTTTCGGCTCTTTTCAAGGTCAAATTATGGCTCCAGCTCCTAGCTCCGGCTACTCAAAAATTTAGGGAACGAGCCGAAGCCAGAATTGGCTCCGACTTCGGCTCCCCAGGCTTGGTACAAAACCATAATGTTGGGGGTAAGAAGAGTTATGGCACTGGTGCTGTGTTTCTCGCAACCGTGAGAACAGGTTGAGTATATGGTTTTCTTCAGGTCCCGCGCTGTAGGACTCAGCATTCCGCCATATTGCTACTGAATGAGGGGATGGCCCTGTATAATAAAATATTGGAAATTGATCAAACTCTGGACAATTGAACCTGATTAAAAAAAAATATTCCTCCAGAAGATTGTGAGCGCCCCGTGGAAAATGTATGGATAATTTTGTTATGTTTTCTTTGCTGTAAAGCAAGGGGCTATAGGGAGGGGAAGGAAGAAAGGAGGGAAAAAACATTTCACAATCAAAAAGGAAAATTCATAAGTGAGTTTAGGAATCAGGTAGATCCGTTTTTATTTGTCTCTGTCGTAAGTAGACCCCTAGGCAGTGAAGCGGCTATATAATGAATGAAATAAATTTCACATTTACAATTCGATGGGTCTACTCCTATAAAAATTCATTTATTACAAGTCAGCCAGATTTCGAATAGAAAATGACTAGAAAAAAAACTGCTCTTTCCATCACCCAGTTCTCAAATTGTTCATTACCGTAACATCTCTCCATTTTACATTAAGAAAAGCCTGGTATCGATTATGTACAAATCCTTTTAAATACCTAAGAAATCAGATATAACCAGTCGCAGAGTCCTTGGATGTTGAAGAGAAATTTGATCTGTCGTCATCGTCATTAACGCTCATTCTAAGGTGAAAATGTGAGGAACGATTTATAAAAGAAAAGAAAGAATAGGGTTGCAGAACGCTGAAAAATGAATATTGTAAAATTAATTTCCGCAGCGGGTGTTTTGAAGCTTGATGTATATAAGTTGGCAGTCGGTGACTGGTTTTGAAAAGGAGTTTCTATGCCAATGTATAATGCGCTTTTTCATCATGTCTTGCATAAATATTTGCCTCGCATCGATTCTGCGCAGTATAGCACAATATGCACACGCTATTTCTCACAAACTCGTTCAAGTAAGCAAACTATACGATTTTGGTAGACTCGCTAGTAATTTTATTATTGAGCTGTAGTTGAATAGTTTAACGAGCGAGGTTAGTAGAAGAAAAATTGCGTGCTGCATCCACGATAGGATGCTAAAGCGAACTGGCTCGCGGCTTAACATATACTACCATATTCAGCATATTTCATATTTTCATTCGAGTCCAAGGTTAATATTATTAAATTATGCCGGAAACTTCTGAGTATACTTTTGTATACATCTCAGATACATTTAACAGAGAAGAAAATGAAAAGCTTATAACTTTCTCTTGTTGTCCTATACGAATGTAGCGCTGGCCTCCTTTCAAATCGAACATTTGTCGAACTTTTGATTACCTTTTTTGATTACCATTCAACATCTAGTTTTCGTCACTCATCAATGAATCAATCATGGCGTTGGCTTGACCAAGACCTAATTATGATAATACCAGTCTTCCTCTTTTTTTCCTCCTCTTTTTTACATCCATGGTAGGTATTCGAAAACAAAGCAGGTGACTTATATATTGGCGGTAGAAAAGTTCTCCAAGCTCGTCAAAGTAAGTCGGGACCGCCAATGATAGACCTGCTACGCGGTAAACAGGCGCTACAGGAAAATACAATGTATTAATCAGCAAAGTTTTGTCGATATTTCATATGTACACCTTGTCAACACAGCCTCTTCACATTGAACCCGTTGAAGGTTGATTCTCCCTAATGCATCGATCTCCTGAGAAGAAAAGTTGCCCGGTGCGTCTGGCGTTTATTACTTCGAATGAACCATGTACTACAATTTTTTTTTCTCGGTGACTTAGAATCTGGACGGGGACAGCTTTTCTTTTTTTTCAACTCATCTTCTAGATTGCGGTACGATATGATTATTCACATCAGAAAATTGCTAGATTCCCGTTTGTGCTTACCGCGTAGCAGGTCTCTCATTGGTGGTCCCGACTTACTTTGACGAGCTTGAAGAACTTTTTCTACCGCCAATATGTAAGTCACCTGCTTTGTTTTCAAAAACCTACCATGTTGGTCTGAGAAATTGCTTCTCTACCCCAAAATGTCATTCGTCGTGAACGAGCATTTTCGTCAACCGTCGTGGCAAGAAATTTTTGCTTGCCACGACGGTTGACGTAATATGACGCACCATGTAAAACGCATAATTCTATCATTCGTTGTGGATCATATTACATCAGTTCAGTCGTCGTGGAGAAAAGTTGCGCCCCCTTCCGGGTTTCCGGGTGTATTCCAAGTATTTGGAGTCTATTCTATTGAGCACCCAGAAAGAATTTACCAAAAAATTTTGAAAAAATCTGACATTTTCAAGTCCTTCAAAATGAAGCGTTAAATTTTCGTCCAATTGAAAGAAGGATCCTAAAAGATATTATGATTCGTACTCATCTGATTGAAGAAAATTTGAATCAGAGCTAAAACTTACGGTGATCGTTTCCAGAAATTAGGTAGGTAAATGTAGACGTTGGAGTGAGCAAAGACAAATTTCTGTTCTATATGATTAGTTGTCTAGTATAAGCTCACTTTAAAATATCTTGGGTAATTATTTTTTGGGGGGCTCACTCGCTCCGCTTGTTCGTCCCCTGCTTGGCCATGTACAAGTCTACAAACGAGTAATTACACGAGAAAAACGCACAACTGGTTTCAAATAGTTGCACCTAGTTCATCACTGAACGCAATTGTACAGACTGATCAAAAAATATCATGCAAGGAGGAGAGAAACAAGAGGCTAGAGCTTCAGGGTGGCACACTCGCTTGGTCTAAAATAAGTCTACTTTGGAATATTTTAGGCTAATGACTTTAGAGGGGCTTACTTGCGGCCGACGTAAAATTTTTTTGGAGCAAAAATTCCAATTTTTGTTTCTACACCGCCTCAATATGAACCTTTCTACGTAACATTTCTGAAGATCGGAAAAATTCGTCCAAAAATGGAGCTTTGAGAAAATTTTTGCCAAGTCTTGTGGAATCATTCCTCAAACGGACTACCCACGCACGCCTGACAAGCGTTGCATAGTGATCGCTGGTGCGCCAAAATCTTGCAGGGTATTTGGGGATGTATATGCAACTTATTGCACACCGTTTTAGAGTTCACCAACGAGCGAAGCACACCCTTAAATTTGTCCAGTCTTTAATCGATTGTTGCGTTGAATTGAAAGATGTAACAATCATTTCTCCATAGTCAGCCATAGTATCCAGTGGCATTTTATACCCTAATTTAGCTCACGATAGTGGTGTGTTCATGAATGAATAAATAAACGTAAACGGTGAATAATTTGAAACCTCTGTCCGGCATATTTCCTCCTTTCTCGATCTAGCATACAGTTATGCAAATTTATTCTGCATCTTTTCGTTAGGCTGGGGCCTTGACTTCATTAAACGCTGTGAAGTTCGATGCTACCTTCTACTACTATCCGGTTAAGATACTCTTAGTCCTTGTAAGGACCTTATGATGCTTGAGAATATTTCCTAAAATTCGTGACTGACAGCATGAATTTTTCTCTGTCGTTAGGAGCCAAATGGATATGTTGCTGAGTTGATCCAGTAATTCTTGAAAAAATGTTCCAGCATCATTTTACACTCTTTTTCAATGTTTTCAATTATTTATAATATTCGATGTATATTTTCCCTGCTCCGACTGACTAGCTTTATTGAAAACATCACTCCGAATTAAACCCTCTACCTCCCTCCTTGTGGGAATCTTTCTCACTCCCCTTGTGCAGAGGAGTTGATGAATATGAACTTGCTGAAATGAATTTATCGTTAATTAAATAATCTACATAATTTATTAATTTTCTATAACGTTTATTGAAGTCATAAAGGTATTCTATTTATTGATAAAAAGTATGGACATTATGAAACGTTGTCACAGTACCTCTCAGTCTTCTTCTTTGTACTCAAAGTCATAGTTCAAAGAAGCTTGCTTTAGAAAATTCGGTACAGAACGGCCATGATCCGCTCTCTTTTGTAAGAAGTGTGCGGTAATTTGTATTGTTTCCCGACCCCAACCATTTTAAGGTTAGTTTTTTAAACGAATGTACAAGGTTGTATAAAATTACTCAAGATGCCTTATGGTATAAAAACGAAGTCCTTGAAATCCTTAAAAACTGAGTGGATGATTACATTTCACCTTTGTTCGATGAATTTGCCCCTCGAGAACTGGACTGAGACTGCGTCCGACGAGTGATGAGAGATACCGAGGCTACCAACCGTGTAAAGCGTTCGTGTCCGTGTATGTGTACGTGAATCGGTATAACGTGCCGAAAGAATGCTTTGAAAAGTGGACGGATACAATAATGTCGCGCAATAGATTGTACACTTTTACATCCTATCCTGTATTATACAAACAGAGCGCGAAACCTGCCTCGAAAAACGAGATACGTAGGCAGGTACCTACCATAATACAAGTAAAATATAGGCCTGTACTAGTATACGCGCAGCACAAATTATTCCATAGTGCTACCAGTTTTGTTTAGCCACCAGAGCTTCTTGATTAATTCTCGGCTCGCTTCACTATTACACGTCGTAAAATGGTCAGCTATTTGAAAAAAGATACCTGAATGGTATCTCCTCTGCAAGACCTGCTGCGGCATTAATTCGAATTTCTTCAGAAAAACTAGAAATGTAGCCGGTCACAAGCGTCTAATCATTTATCTAACACGCGTGTGCTCGTACTAGAAGAAGAAAGAGAAATATCTACGATAAGCATTACACAGAACACTTTTTTTCTTTCAAGAGCAAATCTCTGTTGATTTTGGAACAATAAGATAAATTAATCACTGATCCTAAATTTATACATCAAGCCTTATATTACTCCAAAAAGTGAATCGTGCTGGATCATTTTCTCACAAAAGAGCAAAGAGCATTCACTTCGTTTTCCAGCGCGTATTTTAGTGCGACAATAAATAAAGTCATTTGGAAGGTTTTATAGCTTGCGCAAACAAAATGAAGAATAAAGAAAAAATCCAACAGACTTGAACAGGTATGACATACCTCCAGATAAATGTGTGTTGTTTGTAAAAACATACACATTATTGTAGTCAATAGTACAAACCGTCTCAAAATGTTATAAGGGGAAAAAACGAAAGAGTGGAAGTACCTATACCAAATAAAGTAGATAAATTTCTTTTTTGTTTCTTCCTTTGAGTCTAGAAAAAGATATCTACTCCCCCTTTCTACTCCACCCAACCAAAACCGAGACCACCCTAATTCAAAATAGATCTTCGATTAAGATGGAAAAAAAAAACCGGAGATGGTCGCATAATAATTTATAATATATACTTGCCTCACTTACGCAGATACCTAAGTAAATCATTGTGATTTCGGTCATTGAAGGAAATATCGCATTATTCACACATTACAGTATTTATTTCTCGCTTCATTCTACTTGCTCTCACTATAATCGTAGTTAGGATTAAAATGATACTGTACTTGTTAGGTATTTTTCGTACACTTATCTATCAATTTTCATAGATATTAATAATTTTCATAAATTCCCCTCCCGTCTCATACCCGATTGCCCGATACAATTTAGCTAAAACGTAGCCGAAACTCGATCTTACACGTAATTCTATCACTATATGAAGTGATTTCATTCCTCGCCGCTCCTCAAGCCCGATATGAGGGTATCAAAAACATAGCTAAAAATAATCGTATTTGAACAAATATAAATTACTTAGCAAATAGTAAAATCTATCTTCTATTATAATAAAAAGCGTTACCTTGTTCCTATCTCTTCGCCTACAAGTGCACTCCTTTGCGACTCATGCCCGTTGCCTGAATTTGTAAACAATAGCTAAAAAATTATCGAATTGCTAGGTAAAATACGCGACTCGTAATCTTTTTTTTCGCCGTTCTTCAACCTCGATACCCATCTCCTGAAAAAATAGCTTTTTCTTGACCAGAATCTTCTTTTCCCCTAAGAACTGTACCTTCGTAGGACTGCCCTACAAGACCGATAATATGCGTAAAAATCGCTAACGTCTCATCAGTTTTAAGAATGTTACCTTCACAAGTGACGTCAAAAAAATATAATCCATTGATTATCGTCTTATCATTTTTTTTTTGTTTGTTTTAATTGATAGTAGTGTTTTCCAGCCATCTATTTCTGAATATTATTATCATTTAATCGCGAAGAAAACCAAAAGTCATATTATTCACTTCCATACTCCATAGTCATATCTAATAATATCAATACAAAGAAGATTGAAAAATTAAGCAACATTGTGTAATTTCATGCGAAGAAACAAAGAAAACCAAGTTCAACTTCGAATAATAAATAGGTACGTCAAATTACAGAAGTTACATCTGTTGAAGATGAGCAAGTACTTTGTACTGTGCCTATCTTATCTCTATAACATGCCTCCTAACATTATTCATACATCAGATATTACTGGCCACTAAGTAATAACTAATAACACTACTAACCATAGTGTATAATATATGAAACCATCTACCGACAAGTATGATGGCGGATTTACTATAGTACAACAACATCAAATGAAATCATAGTACACCAAATGATTCTGTATTTTTTACTTCAGGATTTTTTTTGAAATTTATGATTTCAAAACGCGAAGACAAAAAATAAAAAACAAGCAATAATGAACCGTTAGACCTATATTAAGAATAGGCTACTTCCAAACATTCAGATTAAAAGTGACGTAAATCAAAAGGGAAACAAAGATCATCAATGTGAGGATAGGGAAGATAATTGGAAGGAGAGAAGGAGTCGAGTCAGGTGGTGGTATACAAATTTTAAGGCAGGAGAAAAAGCGCTTATGTGTACAAGTTGTATTTGAGTAACGCAGATAGTTGAAAAAGTGGAAAACTGTTTTGGAGTGATTATACATAAGGAAGAGGATTATGAATTAGATTACATTGCGCATTGTAGGAAGTATATTAATTCTGGAAACCAGGGCATGAAGAGAGGTAATATTTTCATATTATCTGCATAATACAATTGAGATGTACCCATACATGGCAAGTTAACTTATTAGAACCAAGATCCAGGTGAAAGTTTCTGATGCCTGAATAAACGGTCGAGTATAAGAATACACGTAGGTGCGTTTTGTGCAGGTGGGCGTAGAAAAGTAGTGTATAAGCTTGAAACTTGATGAGAATTTGAACTATAGACACATGATGTGAGAAAGTAAGAGGGATGTATTAAGAAAAAAAAAGTAGGGGGAGCAATTCTGCAGGGCGTAGACTGAATGAAGATTATGAGGCTCATAGTCATATTTCTATTGATTATTCAACCAAAAAAAGTTGAATTGAAGATTGTAAAGTTAAGCAGAGTTAACCTCTTCATGGTGGGAGTTTCTGTTTTAGGAGGACCAGGGATGAGTTTGTTTTTATAATGATTCCAAGTTTGGTGTAGGGCTGTCCTTTTCATGTGAGAGATATACCAAGAAGCTGAGATTGATAAATACTGATACTTTCCACAATAGTAATAAGTGGTCAAGAGGTGGAGCCGGGAATTGTAGGTTTGAGGGTGAAATTTTTCAGCATGTGATCAGTTCTATCATATTGAGGGTAGCTTAAGTAAACCGAGCTCCAAATGGAGTTTTTGATTTATAAATAAATGATTGTGTATTAGGAATGAATGTAAGTATAGGTACGTATTGTACAGAAGGGCGTAGTAAAGTATAAACTCAAAACTTGATGAGAATTTGGACTATAAACACATCATGGGAGAAATTAAGAGAGATGAATTCAGAAAAAATAAGGGTTGCAATTCTGCAGGGATGTGGCCTGAATGGAGTTTGTAATGAAGACTTTGGTCAGATTTCTATAATTCAACCAAAAAAAGTTGAATACAAAATTGTGAAAAACAATGGCTTTCTCCACAAAGTTGAACAAAGAATTCACAGATTCTTTTCAATGGGACAGATTGGTTTCAACATTAAGAATTGAATTCAAAATTGGAGTCACAAAAAATTTATTCATTTATTAAAAGATTTGGACTCAACATAATTTCAAAAATTGAGCTAACTATGACAGGACAGATTTGAAAGGTTTAGACTTTTGAGCTACCTATGTATGATGAGAGAAGGGCGTTAAAAATTTCTGACATCCAATGAGTCAGATTTGATAACATTTCAAATATTGGGAATTCAGCTATATGTATGACAGAAGACAAATATGGAAAAAGTTGAAGTATACAATGAACCATAAAGGGAAGAAAAATTCAAAAAAAATCATACAATGAGCCATACAAAATGACAAGAGGGCAAGTGGGGAAAATTTTAATTTTAAAGCTATACATGACAACTAAGACAAAATTTCAACTTTTGAAATACATATATATATTATATATGACAGGAGAAGAACTTGGAAAATCTCAACCATCATTCTGGGCAAATGGCGAGAGTTCCTCCACTCATAGAACAGGGTCCCTATAGAACCTTCATTTAAATTAGGTACTTGATAACAGTCATAACAAACTGAGGAAGGACCTAGCATCATCAGGATTCAATGGAATGAACCCCAATAGAATAGTGAAATACAGAAATCAGGACCCAGTGTCAAGAAGACAGTGCACTGCAAGAAGAACAGTTAGTTGATCAAAAAGAATATATTGAGGGCTTTGAAAAAGTTTGTTTCTACTGAGCTATGTGGAGGAAGAAATGAATTTTAATTTTTTTTCCCCTGCTCTATCCAGAGTAAAATTATCTAGATAGTCAGATATTTCAAAAAACGCAGAAGTAACATTGAGGAGACAGATTTTCAAACAGTCAGCGCTGGGCTAAGAGCATTGCAATTGCAAAACAAAGTGTAAAACAAATCAAAGTACTTACAAATGTGCAGGTTGTTTAAGAATTTCCAAGGGCTATACCAGTCTCTCCCGCGCAAACAAATAAGTACTGGAAGTTTTGTCCGTCTTGACTCTTTAATAATGAATTATTGGACTCATTGTGATGCGCACCAAATCATTTAACTTCGCAAAATATACCCTTTCTATGAGTTTGGAGAACATTTCCTGAACACTGAGAATCACTTACTAAAATATTCACAACGAACAGTGAAGAATGAGTTCAGGAACAAAAGATTTGCAAGAGATATTAAAGTGATGTTGGCAATTATGAAGGGTGGTGTGTGCGATCAAACAAATTGATTTGTTGTCCACCCATTTTGAAATAAATAGATGAGTAGAAGGAATTGTTGAATGAAATGAAATTTTGAAAGAAAATACCAACTTATGGGTCCCGCTACACAGACATAGGATACAATAACTAACGGAGCTTGTGGAAGGATTAGAAGAAGTGAAGATTCAATAGCCCAGTTTTCTATGACGTCAATCAGCAAATAAACGCTAGCAGGCTTTGAGCGTGCTTTGAGCTGTGATCCAGCTGACATGTTGACTCTCCTAAGAATAACATGGGGAGCGAAGATTAACGTGTTCCTAATTAAAAATAAGGAATTTCTTAAAAACTACAAGTTGATAAACAGACGCTGAGAACATTATAGATTCTAAATAATATATATCTCTGATTTCTTCTGTATTTCTAATTTTGAATTAAGTATTTATGTAATGATCTTTACTCCCAATGTTATTCATTCCAAACGTGACAAACTAAAGAACGAGACAAAAACGCCGTTTGTTTTTACATAGGAATGAACGGATAGCTATTTTGTTGGGCTGCTTTCTCAGTTTCTCCTATTCTTAAATCATTTTCATGATTTTCCTTCAAATCTTTGATGATCTACTTATATCCAATTATTCAGTAGTTTTCCCAAACTCAAATGAAAAATAGGCTATAGTTATCCTAACAATTAGAAATATGTTTGAAAATCAATGTCAACATCCCCGGACAGGGCGTGGTAACCTTGCTCCAATCCTCAGGGTGAACCTGCCTCAATATGGACAGGCCAAAACTCCCTTACACGATTGCCACCAAGCAAGGCGCAGTGCACTAATGCTACTAACTAACACGACCGGCTAGCTCGCGGTAGTAGAGCATGTCCAGTTCAGGGAAGTGAAATCACCACGAAGGACATGTGCAAAGAAAAATTTAGATAAGACAGGGTAACAGATTTCTCAGTAATCTTAGGTCGAAAAATCCGAATAAAATTCCGACACATTGACGAGAGGTATCAATTAGAGGCAAAGGAGATAAGAGATATATTTCCACACTCCCGACCAGAACACGAAGTGAAAACCTAATAAATAAAAAAAAAGTAAGTTCCCTTCCTCCCTTCCCTACATCTGAGTGAGTGTCAAGGCATCACGCTTCGAATAACGAAGACAGCATCCCGTCTATCGATTCATCTCATGTTCCCATTTCCCTCTTAAATAAAATCACACCATCATAATGACCTATCCAGATTTTATCCTTCAACAGCTCTCATCTTCGCTCCAGACACGTGCTCTTATGAAAAGAATCAGACTCCCGCTTCTTATGAGATAGATGTAAAGGACTGACCTGATCGAAAATTCTTATTATAATAAAGTTGTTGAATAAAAATACGCTCTGGAACTTTCCGACAATTATCTGTTTTCCGACGATGTAAATTCCGATGAGAGCCGAACGGTATGCGGGAACGATACGTATCACTCCGGATTGATGGAACTGTGTATTTCGAGATTAATGATTGGTACACGACTCCGGAATAGTTCCACAATTACCGGAAGAAACCAATGTGTATCTAGATATGACCACGTTGACGCGTAATTCGCCGAAGCGAATCTTTTTTAAAGATTTCGAATTATCAAAACTCGAATACAGAACTTTAACTCGAGTTTTTTCTTTCTGATTATTTTGCAAGAAGCAATTAATAAGAATTAAGAATGCGAAAAGAAAAATAACGCAAAAATTTACTGTAGAATTGACAACGAATACTCAAAGCAAGAAAACGTGCTGTCTATATGCTAACGATATATGAAGTGTCTATAAAGAAAAAAAAGATCGGCGTATCTTCTTATCGCCTATATAAAAATATTGGGAAAATCCCGCTAGGCAGTGTCAGCACCGATGGTATAGAACTGGCTTATCACACTGGGTAACATAAATTTGATTTGATCATTTTTCGAAAACCGGGCCAAATTTTGAAAAACGGACAACGGCATTGTGATCAGCGTCGAAAATACACCTACAATTGTATCACTTCGTTCATGTAGTTCACAATTTTTTTTTGTTGTGTAGTGTTATCAATTGTTATGATCTTGTTATTAGTTGCCAAGCATATTGTTGCATTGCAAGTGGCAAGATGTGTTGTACAAATGTACTTTTATTCCCTCTTGAGCTTTAATCAACAATACTGGTATTCGACTCCCAAATTTCAACACTTGAGAACTGAGAAGAAACAAAGAATGCTTTGTTTTGCCTCTTTGCAGCAACTAAACAAGATCATTACAAGAAAACGCACTGTCGCACCGTGTTATTGTAAAACAGAAAATGTTTCCAAATTCAGCGCTAAGGGTACCTTTAGTAACAACCTGTTTCATATCTCATTCCATCAATTTTCAAAAAATTTCAATTTTTGTGTTTTTAAGATGACCGCTATGACCAAAAGGGATAATTGAATTCTGACAGCAACCGCTATAACTGTATTGGCAGACCCATTCTTCTTGACTGTAACCATGATAACCACATAGGACAGAATTTGACTCATAACCATAACCGCTCTGACCAGGACTTCGACTGGAATGGTTGATTTGGTTACAAGCCCTAACTATTGAGGAGCACTCAATACTGCACCAGCAAAAATGAAAGTTGTCAACTATTGTTCTGGAAACGATTTATTCGCTTAATAGTAAAAGAAGAGGAAAGAGTGAGAGGAAGAATGAAAAGAAGGAAAAAGAACAAAAAATGTTATTATAAAAGAAGAAAAAAAGGAGAGTTATATAAATAGGTTCTGAAGGTTATAAAAATATTATCACCACTAATGAGTACAAAATACACAAAATAATATTATATTGTATATAAATTTAAGGTAAAATACAAAGAAACTCATAAGACGTTATGTGTACTAAAACAAGTATAATTATATAGTTTATGCGAGAGTTTATGGAATGATTCTTGCAATGGAAGATTTTTTCCAATCTAACATCAGACTAAGTTGAACATAGAAGAGCAATGAAACTTTTTTAAACAATCATAATTAACATAATGATTTAAAAAAGCACCTCGAGTAACGGAATGATTGATAAATGAAATAATAATACAATCATTAATGATAATAATAATAACAATTATCATAAGTTTCATCATCATTATCATTATGAAATCAATTTTCATCGGTATAATATGGAGTAAAATACCATAATTACTACGCTAAATATCACAAATTATTCATTTCAAGAATATAAAACTTAAAAATACAAAAGACTAAAAAAGTACATACAAAAAAAAAAGAAATTTGTGTAGCCGCCACTAGGGTTTACAAGTTCAAAGAGAAAGAGAAAGAAATGGGAAATAAATTGAACCCTTCGGCAGTAGGTTTGTAACATGATTGATCAAGTGTTCATCTTTTCTTTAGTAACGTTCAAAGTAATAACTTAGAAATTACTCTCAATTTAAAACATCGATATAAATACGAGAACACGTACAAGTTATTTCTAGAAATTTGGAATGAAAAATAATGGCGATTGTAGCCTGTACGCAAATAGAGTGGAAGAAAAATTTAAAAATAATGGATAAATAATTCCACCGATCAGAAAAACAGGAAAAAACAAAACATTTTAATCTCTTATCAAAGGAAATAAGGCACATGAACATATGTTTTTCTAACGTGTCATATAAATGAATTTCTCTTAATCACATAAACATGAATACAATAGGATAATAAATTTACACTATCAAATGACGCAAGCGTAAAACTTAGTGAAAGGGCAGAGTGTAAGTTTGTAATATGAACTTTGATATGTTTGTTTGTGAACACAATCAATTATTGTTACAGTTGTCTTTGTTGGATTGTATCAATTGAAGCTCCATGTTAAACAGTCTTTTTGTACAATAACTTTAAAAAAATTACTGTTCACTTCATCAAGAACATGAATGGTAAAAAATTGAGTTGAATAAAAAAAAAAAAAAAAAAAAAAAAGTTATGCGACTCATTCGAGGAAGACACTGGAGACAAACTAGAAGAAGAAAAAAAAAAAAAAGCAAACTTTTCACGAGCATATGAATCTGTCTCAAGTTTTCACATAGACTATTGAAGAGAACAATTTACTAAAATTGACCGGAGAGTAATCGCCTTCTAAGTCCTTTTACTTTACATATATATACATTCAAATGAGAAAAATTGAAATGCTATCAATCTTGAAAATCTGAATCGACAGTAGTCTTGAGTATTATTATAAATCTTACCAACTACTCACGTTTCAATTTCTGAAAATTGGGGGCATTATTTCCAACATCTCATACACTTGTTTGAGGGTACCACACAAATCTTTATTTCAGATATTTTCCCGCGTAAATTAGATGAAATGTTTTCCTGGTCTCAAAAATGATATCACGATCTTCAAAGACGTTTTTTTTTTTCAGGTTTTAGACTTTTTCGTCGTCCCATTCTATTAAATATAGACACATAAAAACACGTAATTGTTCCGATTCAGAATGTACTCACTACCCTGTGTATACACCCAAAGCAAACATCCTATTTCTCGCACACAAGTCAGAAAAAAACAGAGGACCACAAAAAAATGAAAGAAAGGGCAGTTGATACTATATCTTACTACATTGTAAACAGGTTAGGTTCGATAGGTATGACGTAGGTACTTGTACCAATAATCAAGCAACTATGTCTCAGTGAAACAATGACCAGATGACTACACTTATAGATGAGTAACTCGGAAAAAAAGTAGAAAAAAAAAAGAAAAAAAATCATAAATCTCGAAAGTAAACTAAGTAGTAACCATCGATAATATCGTTTGTTCACAGAATACAAAATAATTGTATTCGAATAATTTGTGTCAATCAGGTCAACTTGTACAGGTAATAAAATACTTTTTTAAATCAAAACTTCACACGCCAAGGGGTATGCACACATGTACGCATCCAGAAAATAGAGAGATAGCTCGAAACGAGTCCAATGAATACCACATTAATTACTTGGATTCCCGATACATCTTTTACAGTCTAAGATTTGCGAAAACGATTAGTTCAAAATATAATTATTAGGTACATTTGAAAACTCAAGATTCTATTCGATACGTTGAGACCCTAAAGTCACGGCGATTGACTTGAAAAGAGTTGTGGAAGGAGATATGAGAAAAATTATTATCGAAGACAAGTAATTCAAATTTTACATTCGGGTGCAAGAATTAGGATCGAAAAAATGACATGAAAGTTTTTCATATTTTGAGTGGAAAAAACAACAAAAACTCAACACTTGCAACGTGATTGACCTTCACAGTGATTTTACCACAGGGAGATAACACTAATGCCATAGTTTCATGAGCAGAATTAGATAAAGTATGTTGCTTATACTCTGCTGACAAGAAAAAGTTCATGACGGAAGACAAAAACTATTCAGCCTCAGATTTTTGGAGCACACCCTACAATTTAGCCTGATCAGCGCATTTTTTTTAAAAGATTGCATACATGGAAACAACGCAGAAAAGAACGAATAATTTATAGAAGATAAGTCAAGAAGTTGATACTTGATAAATACGCTTCGAGAAAAATACAAATATATATTATTTTTGTTTTCAATCTGTAAATAACATGGGATAAGTTGTTGGATAATTTCTGTTCACTTGCTGTAGCAAATACTCTAATCGATGATAATGGAAACTCTTGTCAAAATATTTGTACTAGCCGTGAAGAATGGAGCCAACGTCAGTTGTGAGACTGACCATGCATTTGTGCATGTTTCTTGCTTGTGGTTCTCTGTTTGACAAACCAAATAACCCGAGCTTTGCTCACCCCCACGTCCCAGGATGCGCTGCGTTCCGTGACCAGAAGCGCGTAATATATACAGATGGAAGTTCCCGGTACTATCGTTTAGAGTATTTGACTGCAGCTTCCTGAAAGAAAGCGCAATTTTTCGATATCCAATACTTCAGTTTTTGATAAGTTCTGCAATGATCCACGACGGGCAAACACAAATATTACAAAAAATTGTGCCATGATTAGAATGAACAGAAAATGGTAACGTATTCAGTATTAAAAATTCTTCAAAGAACGGCTCGTCAAGCTCATAATAGTAACAATCCTGTTTGTCATTTTCTCTCATTGCATGGAGTTGTCAAAAAGTGAAGTATCTAATTAACTGTATTTTTTTTAAAAAGCAAACAAAGGAACAATGGGTTTCAAATTTTTTACCACTTAAAGCAAACTGAAATATGAGGTGGAAGATATAATTTTGAACGAGTCAGTTCTCTTCAGTTCTCTCAGATGAAAACAGATAATGAGGACAGACATAGACGTCACACATACCGGTATGATGAACATTCATTAGGTAAACTCTCAAGCTGATGTCCGCGTTTGTATTTTGATTCTTGAAGGAAGCCTTCAAGAAAAGATAAACGATAGTAATGCGGCTAGCAGCAACTGGTTAACCCTATAAAAGTTGGAAAGGGGAAGAAGATGCCTCAATCAAGAAGTTGCAATCAACAGTAATTTTGACGTAGCAATGCTTCGTTTAAAAATCTCGAACATTCACCTAGAATTTGGCCAACCTCGAGACCCTAACGATTTCTACACCTTCAATACTTATTTACTACATAAAAATTCCAAACTAGATTGTTTTTCTACTCTGTTCCGACAGTAATTTTCTTCTCTCTCCTTCATTTGTACAATGCAATGGACGTCAAGTTGTCGAGTTCAATGGCTACTACTTTGTTTAACATACGAAAATTCAAGATTCAATTTACTAATCTATGATGGAAAGATTTGAATTTAGTTGTTTGATGACTCGTAGCGGTAACGGTATTGAAAGAAAAAAAAAAAAAAAACGGAGGAAGAGAAGAGATCGCGTTTATCACAACATTATATCCGAATTGTAAAAGCATTTATCCAAAGAGGTTTAGTAAACGAAGTGCGATCAAATGCTGCTTATTCCACTCAGTAAGAACAATACTGATAGAACAGAGAACTAACACTAAACGAACCAGACTAGTTGGTATTTTCAATTTCTAAGAGATCTTTAGCGACGCTTTAAATGTTGTAACGTTTATTGTTCAAGGGGAGGTCTTCGCGGCTCTTCGTTAAATCAGCTCAAGTCGCCCTGTACTAATTCTCCTCATTCAAGTACTTTACATTTCATGTTAACGCTATCTTCACAAAAATCCTCGATCGTCTCTCCTTCTCGCATCTTCAGACTACCTACATAGAATCTAGCATTTTCTGCTCACAATTGTACTACAGTTTTCGTCTAGAAACGAGAGAAATGTGATGTAAATATTATTAACAAAACTATGTAGATTGAGGTTTTATAGTAACTCGATCACATGTCACCCTAGTCACTCTATCGAGTCAATAATATATTTGTATTCAGAAGATGCGTTGGAACTGAAAATAAAAACGAAAATACGAATATGAACAGATAAAAAAATACCTGCTTTCTTATAGATAGTTCATTACAGCTAAAAATGTAAAAAAGAAGAGGAAAAAAAAAAAAAAAAAAAAAAAAAAGAGGGAAGGAAGAAAAAGAAACAGATTGTCGCTGATAGAACAGGGTATGTATGATCGATAGGGCAATCGTTATCAACAGAAATTAGGATCTTCAAAATGATTCCTTTAGGTATAAATGAAAGAAAATTAGGGAGGGGGAGATGATAAAAGTCGAATAACGAGTACGTGCGTAGTGATACAAAAGATGAAAGATGGAAAATAGTATTTCTCCATCTGGAGTTACCTCTGTTTAAACTGGCTCTTTCATATGTTGCAATTTATTAGCAAGTGCGCTAATCAAATCCTTATAGATAAGCGGGTCGATATTCTTACCCAATTGATAGAGAATAAACCAATCGCCTAATTGGAATTTGTCTGCGATCACCTGAATGTCTTTCTGCGAAGATAAACGAGATCGAGCACGCAACAAGTACAATCGCAGAGGTCCGCTCATAACAATAGCTGCTCGATAGACAATACACAAGCCGGTCAGTACGGTCAACAAAACAAACCAAAACCAAAGGAACACGTATATTTTTTCGTTGACTATGTTGAGTGGAAGCACACAAAGTCCGTCAAACTTCTGCACCGTGCCGGAAGGACCGTATTTGTGGAAAGTGCATTTGGTCACCTTCGGAAAAACGCGCGCCATTGGGTCGGCTCGTTCTTCCGGTTCCATTTCAGTGAAGCTGAGGACGTCCGTACCGTACGTGCTGAATTCGCCGTCCAGAAAATAATCAACGAAGTAGATTTGTGCGATCACATTCGCGAAGTTTAGCGCCTCGCAAATCATGAAGCGAATGGCATAAAAATTTTGGCAGTGTAGATTTGTATGGAAGTAGTCCACTAGCAAGCTGAGACGTTCCCGTTTGTTCTCGTCGCTGATGATTGGACAGGAAAGGTCGAGCGTGAGCATCTTGAGCCGTCCAGCCTCCCACGTTTTCCACAGGTAACGCGGAAGATAGAAAAACATAGCTTGGAAAAAGAGGACGAAGCACACCCATTGGTAGTATTTGTGGTATTTCTCTTCGTCGTCGTTTGATACATGACTACTGACGCCCGGCGATACCATATCCTGGCCAATACGTCCTGCGAGACGATTAGGTATCGTGAACGTAGAATAGATCCAACAATACGTATCCATGACAGTCAACGGTATCTCGTCCACGATGCAGTCGATGGGATCGCCAATATACTGGCGCGATGTAACGATCAGCGAAAAAGCCACCAATATGATCACCGTGGCTTTGTAGTGCAATCGGAATATATTATTGTCGATACATACAGAATCGATCTTCAGTAGACCTTTCACTGAGCCGAAAACGTCAAACATGGTGGCCGATGAGTCTTGAAACTTTGAAAAGTTTGTTATTACTGTAGGTGATTTTCAAGATAACCTTTTTCACCTTGATCGAACACTATTACCGAAGTTCTTCACTCACGGAAGATGGAAGAAAATAATACGGAAGTTTTTCTAAGAAAACGAATAACAAAAACAAGAAGAGATGGGAACAACGGTTTCTAGTACAATAAACACACAACGCAGAAAACACTCACGAACCGCCTTGCTCTGAAATATTCATCACAAAAATGTACAACAGTTTTCGTAATTCCGAACCGTTCTTTCTTTCGAAACTATTTCCAATTAATAATGAACACACGATACATGAAAAATATTGTTTCTTATATCAACACTCTTATTATAATAAGCGTATCAGAATCGATATCACTAATTCTCGCTTACACAGAACACGGCCCGCTTCAGTTTTACACAAAATAAATAAATACGAATGAGAGTTATGACAAACTTCACGCGGTATTCCCTTCTCAAAATGCGTTTCAATGGTCACAATACCGAGATGGAGAACAACCACCACTATTATTGAGTATTACGGCGACACACGTTCTCTTGCTTCGTCAACATGAACTCAACTAACGCATGCGCGAAAGGTAGGCAACTCTTCTTCACCCACTCTGCATGCAGCAGCAGCTGTGTAAGAAACTCAGTGCACCGCACCCGTGGACGTGGGACAGAGTGGCCCGGTAAACATACGTTGTCGGCAGTAGCTTGGAATGTTCTTCTCACACAGTCATAACCGGATGGACGATCGCAGTTCGTAGAGGGGAGGGGAAGAATGTGAATTGTAGAGCGAGAGCGTGAGACACAATATCTTATAATATATTATAGTGAAAAATAATGGAATGGATGGGGAAAAAAATATATTCCTTGTCCCTGTGTGTTGCGTGCGCTCATACAGTGCTGCCAACCGACATTATGAAGAAGTAAAATATAATTTTCCCAACAGAATTGTAATCGTGTGGTGTGGCGTGGCACTGGCAGCAGATCGGCTCTAACTTTAAATCCACGGTGTTTGTAAAACACTATATATAAATATTGTACTCATAGAATTGCATGAACGATCTGATAGCGCTTGCTGCTGCTACATACATGTGAATAATACATCAATACCACAGTAATAATTAGGTATCATGTAATTCAGTCTCGCGCTACGGAATCATAATTATTACTTATTTATGATTTTATGTGCACTATGCACACGTGAAGAATGATGGAATGAGCGAAGACAAGGTGCTCAAATGAAACTCTCTCCCAAAAAAATACTCTCTGGAGTTCCTGACAAAAGAGTACTCCCTCATTTCCTGATCTTAAAATTTTGCGCTCTTTTCTGGCTGAGATACTCTTTTGGTGGAACGACAAAGTCTTTTGTTTTTGTTTTTTAATTAAAAAGAGATAGAGCTTTCTCATTTTGCTTGTCAAAAGAATATTAATTTTGAAATTGAGGAGGTATCTATAAGTAGGCCTTGAGCAACTTTGTCATGTGGAGTGCAAACAGAAACCATTTTGTCGACAGATAGCACATTGTTCCATTGTGATGGAAAACTATAGTCCATTCCAAGTAAGATTGTCTTTAAATTAAATCAAAAGGCGGCCACAACGTTTGAGTTTTGGTGCGTCTTGTGTCACAGGCAATGGAAGACAAGAAGCGTTGTGCTGCTTGACGTTCTCAGTATGAATGTCACTCTTCCTTTCATACCACTGATACCGCATTGCCTTTGACTTAACGACAATCTTACTTGGAACGGGGACTATACATTGGTTCTCATTGTGAAAAATCACAACGGAACGCCTGCAAACCTATAGTGGTTCTAGCTTCTTTGAAACCATTTTTTTCGCACCTCTTGTCACGGCATGACCATGAGGACAAGGATTGAGCACGCCTCCAACTAAGCTATCTAAAAACATCAGCTGTTTGTTTGTTTTCCCTTTTAAATTTCTAACCACTTTTTTTATTGTACTTTACTAGAGCCCTAATGCTAATTTAATGTTCTTATTACCGACTACAACGTTTTAATTTCAAATAAAAAAGTTACCTCATTGATTTTATTTTCTTTGTTGACATCGCCAACACCTCTTTTACACAGAAGACGTTCAGCTTGACATACACATGACTTTGATTCAGTCTCACAGAAATGCCATAAAGAAAGACTCAAATGTCATGAAAATTGGTAGGTTTATATCATAGATTTAATCTCCAAAATTACTAGAGAATAGACAGCTACTGGAGTGTTTCTCAGCCACCGTTAGAGTGCGTCATAGTCTATAATAGTCTGGCCCTTCTGGCAATTATTGACTTTTTGTATGTTCTAGCTATAGACCGATTTCCTGTGATGTCAGAAATCAAACACGCTGCAATTTTTTCTGTCTTAATGAAAGCTTCTCCTTGCAAATAAGCCATCACCCATTGGCTAACCCAACCACAACTAATGTATTATAATCTAGTATAGGGCTCATTTCTCTTGAGAGCCACTGCTACTTTTCTAACTCCTCGGCCTCACATATACAGTATAATATCACGCTGAAGTACTCAATACTAAGCTGAGAATGGGAGTCCTGAGTGTCACTCAACCTACTTTCTAATAACTGTGCAGAATATCTGAGCCCTGAGAGTCACTTGACCTACTTTTTGAACAGCTCAGCCTAACATGTAATACCACACTGAACTAATACTAAGCTGAGAATGGGTTTATGTTGAGTGAACTAGCAGGCAAGCAAGCGTAGCCAATAAGTTCCGAGAGTATTTCAATGTACTTTTTCAATGACTCAGTCTGAAGTATAGTACTAAATTGAACTTCTATTGAGCGGAAAACGTGAGCTATGCAGCTCAATGTACACTATAGTACACTTATAGACTATTGCCTAGAATGGATTGAGAAGAAGTGAACAGAGCAAGTGAGCTGCTCAGCTAAAATATTGCATACAAGAATTATACAAGGGCAAATAGGGGAACAAACAAGTGGAGCAAAAGGCTCATACTAGATCAAGAAGAGGACAAACAAGCACAGCAAGTGAGCCCTTACAAGCTAGTTAGTTTACAATATAGTGTACTCGACTTTTACTAGACCAAGAAAGGGAGCTCATTTGTTAGTATAAGTAAGCTAACTAGGGAACACTCCTGTATTTACCATATTTACAGTAAGTTTTTGTGGTGGTTTCCGAGGTCATGTACCTTAAGTTTCAGAATATTGTAAATTTTATGCTCAGGCCTATGTTTCAACATCGTCCATCAGTTCCATGATGAAGTTCTTTCATAAGATAGGTACTTATCTACTTATTTGACTTAAGCCCTGTTTCTTTTTTTCCGGTGTTGCGCCACACCACCGGTATGTGTTTGACAGCGGGCCTTCCTTTTTTTTTTTTTTTCTATCCACTGGGTTGTACCCTCGTATCTCGCTCCCCCAAGCACCTAGAGTCTTGATTTTTTTTTCTTCGTTGGATTTGTCTTTGAACGTAGAGTGTCAAAGGCTGTTGAATGATAAAATTTGAAGCATATTTCGTCGAGAAATTTCACAAATTTGTCTGCGTATTCACCGGTACAAAGAAAATATCAGTGCACGTTGAGCAACGCGTCATTTGTTGTATTACATTGCTTACCACCACACTCCTGTAACTCCTCCCACTTTGCATTGCCGATTGAATGCTGCACTTCACACGCGGGAAGGTGTTACAAGGGATACAATCTTATATGTGTTCTCGTGTTTCTTTTTAGACTTCAATTAGAGGAAATACTTTTGAAAAAATAAATCTGGGTCGGTAAATATTCACAAATAGAAAATATTAGTTCACAATGAATCAACGCGCGCCGAAGGCGCGCACTACGGCGTCGCAAGTGTCGGCACGTTCTGAAAACATGAACGACCCCACCTGTATTTGTGAAGCACCACTTACCCCAGTTTACCGTATTTGTTCAAAACAAACTATTGATTCCCATAAGAAATGCATGGGAATACACTCTTATTTAAACGTAAGAAAAAAATAAGAAAAGAAGAGTTCTTATTCAGAATCTGGAACTTCTGAAGTATTCATAAGTGTATGTATCTGTAATTCTTTATTCATTGTTTGTTTTCAAATATCAATGAATGATCAAAACGTCCTGTGTATTTCTTATGGAGTTAATTTTTGTTCTGAACACAAACGGTAAACTGGGATAAGACTGTGTCAAGGTGGGGCTTCAAAAAAATACGGTCCATTGTCACCTAACTAAAAAATAATTCAAATAAAATATTTTAAAAAAAAAAAAAGATCCGGTGTTGCTGGGAAAAAGAATATTGAACTAAAAAGAATAAAACAAGATTTTCAATTGAAGAAATCTCTGTTGTAACCAAACAGGATTCTAATATACTATTTTATTTATATTTATGTAACTGACTGAAGCTGAAAAAAAAAAAAAATACATAATAGTGTCGGAATAATAAATAAATCAGCACAAATATTCAGTGTTAAAGGTTTATCCTTTTAATTAATTAACGAGCATGCAATTAGCAAGTAACTTCAGTACATTGTTAAAACACAAGTGGAACAGCTTAAGTAATGTTGTACAAAAAGGGAAGACACAATTACCGATCAGCATAAATGTAGTTAAGAGTAAATAAAGAAGTCAGCCTTAAGCCATTCAGCATAATGGACTAATATAGGTAACGCACATACAATTCTGACAAATAGTGAAATTAATTACACTGCAACACTGCTGTCATCCAGATTCTGATCTTTATTATACATAAGTAAAAATTTGTAACTCAGTAAATCTGTACATTAACAAATGAAGAAGAAACAGCCCCTTGATTAATTCATGATGGATACAGCAGTGTTGCAGTATAATTAATTTCACTATTATGTATTTTTTTTTCCAGCTTCAGTCAGTTACATAAATAAAATAGTATATTAGAATTCTGTTTGGTTGCAACAGAGATTTCTTCAATTTAAAATCCTGTTTTATTCTTTTTAGTTCAATATTCTTTTTCCCAGCAAAACGGGATCTTTTTTTTTAAAAAAATATTTTATTCATCTCTGATTCAAACTGCTAAACATTGAGGTCTCCTGCAATTATGAACAAAATTTGGTTATCCTGATATTTGAGCAACCCAAACGAAAAATTTTTTCTCCTGTTGTTAAAATTTCACAATCATTATCAATAATGTTGAGAAACTTTCAAATCACGTTGATAAAAAGTGGCAATCTGATCACTGAGCGACCCGTTGCTTATGGCATGTTATTAACTATTGTTCATTGTAGGAGAGCCCACGGATTCAAATTTCATTTCTAGCAAACCCTGAGATTGCAAGTGTTTTATCTGATGAGTGTAGTTACTCAATTTGTATACTGTCCTTGATGGGTAATAAAGTACATAGGCCTAAAGCAAAGTTAAGCGCAATGTTTATTAAATTTTGACCTCTTTGATTAAGAAACAGCTATACATGCCATTGTTGAAGGTTGTGGGTATGTACATTGTACTATCCTCTTGAATACACTTGATACCTAGGGCTTTTCAATTTTTACATTTTTAACAAGAAACCAGTTCTTGGGGGCTATTCTATAAAATTTTTCCGTGCGCCGTCCATCAAGTGGTGTCCGGCGCATGGTAAAGTTTGACATTCAAGCTATATACGATGGGAAAGGAACTTGGAGAAATTTCAACCTTGAGGCCAATTTGATCCTTAGAACAACTTCCTCTTGTTGTTTGTTTATTCATAGAACAGGTACCCTGCGTTCCTTGTTCAACTAAGACACTAAAGACGGGAGATATGCTGGGACTCCATATTGTATAGAATTACAACACACTACCACATAGGCTGCACACATTCACACCAACACAAGACGCAGAAGCCGCAGAAATCAAATGGAGTGCAGCCATCAGCTACAGACTTAATTCTATACAATATGGAGTCCCAGCATATCTCCCATCTTTAGTGTCTTAGTTCAACTTGATGAAGGAAGCTGTTGTTTTTTGTCAGTTTGGAGGACAAATATCTGTGAGAGCAAGAAAGACGGAATGAGAGTAACGTTACCTTTCTGTCTCTCTTGCTATCAAGGTATTTGTCCTGCAAACTGATAAAAAATGTAAACATTGTAAGAGCCATATAGAAATGTTATACTGAGATCCCCCTCCCACATGAGTCTAATAAATAAAAAAAAAAAGGAAGGAACAGAAGACAATAGGCTCTAAAAATTATCTAAAGAAATAATGCTCCAACATAAATCATCTTCAAAATATCAGTTTACAATTTGGTTTCATCCACTGAAGGGAATTAGGTTCAACCACTATCACTTCAATTTTCCAACTTAAATTACTTTCGTCATCTGTAATCGACAAATCTGACGAGTGTATTTGACACAAAAAAAAAAAGAAGAAAAAAACGTAAAAACAAAGAGAGTTTAGACATAGCCTAGGTATTATGTAGATCCGTTTAATATTCATGTTTACAGAATTCGTTTTGCCCTAGTGCTTCTTAAAGTTACATTTTTCTAATTCATTTAAACAGGTAGCCGATCTATGTTATTCTCGCACATAGAGAAGCTGCTCAAGTAGATGAATGAAAGATGGAGAGAGTAACACCAGTTACCTTCACAACGAGTATCACTCTTCATCCAAAATCAAGACTCGCCAACGGCCTAAAAATAATAGTTGAGACTTCAAGCAGATAGAGACGACATAGTTACACATTCAGGTAAGTTAAGAGGAAATTTATTGCGCGGCTCGTCAGCAACACTGGTCGGTGATTAACAAGAATGTTGGGTCGTGCTGTGCAGTTCAGAACGCATAAGACGAATAGTACAGGTAATGCGAGTATTATCGCATGAGCAACCAGTTTTCTAAATAGATGTCTGTAGACTGGAACGAGGTTGAAGTTGCTGGCTGTTGCAGCCCCCGTGTTACTCATTGACCCGAACGAAGACCGACCATTTCATGGCTGCGGAACAAGTTGTCCACCGATGAAAGAGAAGCAAGAGAGGTAACTCGAAGACGGGACATGTGCTTGTATTTGAGTTAGAACGTGAATAAAATACGAGAATGGAATAAATGAAAATGAACTCGCGGTCTACAAAGATTTTCACACTATTAAACGGACTCTTCTCACTTTTTCTTCAGTCATTTCATAGGTGGCTTAATGAAATTTCTGCAGTAGTTTTTTCGCGTCAATGTTGCATTGGCGCTTCAGAAAGAATCGCTCAAATCTTAGGAGTGGAACGTCTGAATAGACATGATGTCTTGCAGGTGCAGCTCATTTCGATGAATGATTAACCTACGGAAATTGGAGGAATGTAAAAAAAAAAAAAAGTTGAGAACGATTGTACTTCTAATTCATTAAAAGTATACCAGAAACTTGACATGCTTTTCAGACAGTTGAAGGGCTATCCCGAATAAGGGCAATTTCTGGGTACATTTTAAATGGGAGAATTGCACTTTTTCCGCGGATAGCCCTTCAATTATTACAGCCTTGGAATGTTGATATATTTCCTTAGGTACATCTTATTATTCCTTAATCGTTTGATACAAAAGATTCACTCGCGTTATCCTGCCCATTCTTTGGTATATAGGCCTTTCCTAAATATAATTAAATGAGAAGGCCATATTAGACGGTAATTCAATAATAAAAGGTTTATCTAGCTTGTTTTACTTACATTACTTTTTACGAACATACCTGAGAAAAGAAAAAAAAATAGCATATTACTTGACATGTGGGTAAAGTGAGCGTTTACTCTACATGGCAAAAATTGCGATCAGAGCCGGAGGCGTGTCAAGCCATTTGCCAAATTGGTGAATGTTCACAATACCCCAGGGCATTTTTTAAGTAAGAGTTGTGTGGCCAAAAGGCCACGTAGTGGCCTTATTTGGCCACCCAGTTTTAAAATTTATGCCACAAAATTCCATTCGTGAAATTTGAAGAAAACGCAAAAAAATTAATAAACATGCTATCTTTTGGTATATTTTCAGGCACTAACAGTAAATTATAATAATTATAGGTACCTACAATATTTTACGCACTGAAAATATACCAAAAGATTAGCATGTTTATTAATTTTTTTGCGTTTTCTTCAAATTTTACGAATGGAATTTTGTGGCCAAAATTTTAAAAATGGGTGGCCAAATAAATTAATTTGGCCACGTAGTTCAATTTCATTAAAAAATGCCCTGCAATACCCGCTTGTAAGATATTTTTCTCTTATTTTCCTCTATAAACTTATTCTTTCTTTCACACTGAAAAATTGAAGAGAACAAAATTGATTTGTCTTGTATTTTCTTATCCAATGAAGTCAACTTCAGATTTTTGCGTCAAAAAAAATGAAACTGGACGATTGACTATACACCTACCAGACAAATACCTACAAATTCGCAAATTACATCGAGTGATGCGCTATCTATTGGCGGGCTCTCTGATTGGTGAATTGAGACAAGAAGGTGATGGTGATGAAAAAAGTTCTGAAAAAAATTCCAAACGGGGTTATTCAGAAAGAAGATTTTGACAGCTATAATTTTTGCTCTCTGTACTTTTTGATAGAAATTCATATTAAACAAGTTAGAGCTGATTTTATGAGTGTATCTTCTTATGGCAAAAAATACACAATCACCTTCTCGTCCAGTTTCTATAAATCGCCACCTGCAGCGCCACCGCTCTGTATTTCGCGAATACTCGCATTGTTAAAAAAGTTGTCACTTTGAAGGATACTGACACCAGAGTGTGCTGCGTGTTGACCAGCAGAGTGAAAGAGACAGAACATATTTCCCTCTCTCTTACACCAACGAATTAACACGCAGCACACTATCGTGTCAGTATCCTTCAAAGTGATAACTTTTTTAACAATGCAAGTATTTGTCTGGTACGTGTATAGTCAATGAACTGGACTTACTGAATAAAAAATTATAAAAGGAAAAGAAAATGTTCTCTTCAATTTTTCTTTTGAGGCCTTCTCAAAATAATTGAAGAAAACGTGATACGCTCCATAAGGCATAATGTTGAACTTTCCTCCGACAAGTTCTCAAGGACACTTGTTCTGACGTTGTATACAAACCGCTCTATAGCGATTAGGTTTGAAATAGTTTTTGGGAAATGACTCTTTCCTCTTATTTATATTTTCACATAATCTGCGCCATGACAAAAAAATGACAAAATCATTTGCTCATGCGTCGGCCAAACGTTGGGTAGTTTCACTCACAGTGAATCGTTATATGACGTCACTATTGAATCATTCTATCCAGGGTTGCGATGTTTTAAACAGGCGGTGTTTAAAACATGTTTTAAACACGTTTAAAACACACGAAAAAAACAAAACATGGTTTTAAACGGGAATATGTTTAAAACGCTGTTTTTTTTGTTTAAAAACTGTTTTTTTTAATCCCATTTAAAACATTAAAAACTTTGTTTTTTTTCCCTATCTCTAAAAATATGGTTACTAAATTTTCAGGGTTGCGATGTTTCAAACAGGCGGTGTTTAAATCATGTTTTAAACACGTTTAAAACACACGAAAAAAACAAAACATTGTTTTAAACAATAGTAAATATGCATTCACAATTCTTCCAGGGTTGATCAAGTTGGAAAAAAAAATTTAAGCTTGTTTTAAAACACGTTTTAAACGATGTTGAAAACGTTTAAAATGTGTTTTAAACTGGAGAATAAAAACCATAATTCAAAACATGTTTTAAACGTAAAATCTGTTTTAAACAAAAAAAAACGTGTTTTTTGTTTTTTTTAAAAAAAAACCGTTTTTTTCGCAACCCTGATTCTATCTCACCGATGGCAATTCGCTATTTCTTTGATTATCAGGGCAGATCGGGCAATCTTTTGTTTAATGTTGATACGATTGCAGACAGGCTCAATTTTGTATTTTCAAGCGCATTTCAACAGAAAAATGTACTTTCTGTCGGCGCGGTTTGCATATACTCATATTTTTGCGTTTAATCGAGAAGATCTTATCAATCGCCGCACCATTTCCTATAGGTACTTTAAACATTTTAATACCTACGATTTTTAACGACAATAAGTAAGATGAAGAAATTTTCTTCGAAAAAAAAAAAAAAAAAAAACTCAAATCAATTTTTTGTAGCCATTTACCTGTACTTGGAAATATTCGAATCAAATAATCAAAAACTCATAGAGATATTTTCTTACAAATTGTCAAAAAACACAAATAAAAACTTCGAACGATCGCAAAAGTAATCAGAGAGGAAAACCTTCCTTGTAAGTTATAGGTAGATATAATTTGCAATCAAGATGCTACTTTCGAAAGGTCGTTAAAACCAGGAAATTAATGATATTTTTTCCTTCGCGTGGTGCTTATGTGACATACAATATGCTGAATATCGTTCTTCAGAGGCAATTTTCATTATGTAGGTACCTCCAATCCATCAGTCCTCATATATTTAGAGCAGATTTTTATTTAATTATTAGGAATAATCATTATAAGCATGTAGCTTCGGTAGACGATATTTAACAATATTTTTTTATTACAAACCTAAATTGAAGAGACTGACGCAATGTTTTGAGAACCACCTCGTTTCTCCTCTAAGTTATAGCTTATAAATTTATTTCGATACGAAAACGAACGAGTTGAACTAATCTGAATAATTATAGAACAAGATTTAAATTTCAATGAGACTAAAAAAAAAAATTATCTCAACGATGAAGCAGCGAGAACGATACGCAGATTGATTGAGCTTCATCCAATTACATTTATTTCCAAATAAACGCTGCACTCTGGACGTTCTCCATTTTATACCCATGACCTCCTTAATTCACTTGATTGAAAACAAACAAAAGATTTGGGCCCTTCCAAACAAGAACTCGATGTTTTGTTTAGTTATTTTTCTATGCTTGTATAAAATTTCACTTTATAAATATAAGTCTGATATACCTACTTTCATTTTGTCTGAGTGAATTCTTCAAATTTTGCATATTAGTCAACTCAAAAAACACAAAAAAGATTTAAGGATTATTATCTAAAATAATTTGCTACGATCAAGTAACTCAATGAGTCCATGTTCCATGTTAATCAAATTAATTTTCATCTGATACATATCACCAATATGGGCTAAGTATTTTGAACTTGTACAGGTGAGTTCCTGAAGGCAGAGTAATAATTTCATCAACCTTTGTGTTTTAGATAGGATTGTATTTCAGGAAAAAACTTTTGATTCTAAGTATCAAGTTTGCTCGTATAACTTACCAAGTCACTCCTTCATCCTTTTATTCCTGTCATTTTATTATCCTAATACTGGTTTGAAGAAAAATAGATATTACAATAGTCTCTGAAAGTAACTACGTAATCCATTTTAATTCAAAACTACGAAACTAATTTGTTGCTGGGTACCGAATCATCTGTTTCCAAAAAAAGAAGAAGAAGAAAAAAAGTAATGAAAAACTGTAAGAAGAAATGAAAAAAAGTTTAGATAAGGTAGATCGAAAAAGCCTTTTTAGTTGACGAAAATTTGAATAAAGTTTGAAGATCTGGTTCCTGACATGTTTTTCCAAGATATTGTAAGACCAAGAAGGATTTTGATCATGATGTTTCAAAATGCAGGTTTAATGGCAAACAAAATCTTGTCGCGTAGGTATCAATAAATTTTAAATAAAGTTTTACAGTAACCAAAATGTAAAGGATCTTCTTTCATTTTTTTGGCTTCGGATGAAGAACATTTAAAGTAAGAATGATTTCATGGCGAAAATTCCTCCAAAATATCCTCAAAGTTTCCTCAATGGAGACAATTTGGGAATATTTTATATAATAGGGACATAATGCGGCTGTTTTTGCCAGGGGACATCAAATGTTCAACGGGAAGTATTGTACTTATATTATTTTTCATAAAAAATTTTTTTGAAAAATCAGTAGACTGAAAATTTTAAATTTTTTTATTCATCCAATTTTGTATTGATGCCGAATTTTGAATTCTTTTTTTCAGTCAAACTTCAAAAAACAGCTTCATTGAATAGACCGGAGAAAAAAAAAATAAGGAAGCTGATGAATGAATTATACATTATTTTATTTACTTCGGTCCCAGCAATTTACGTTAAAGAGAAAGATGGGAGAAAAATTTAATACCTACATTTGTGTCAGAAATTGAATGGGCGAGTATAGTGGTAAATTGACAAATAAATGCCGGTCCTTGCTCATGATCAATAAAGTGATTCAATAAAATAATGAAAAGTCGAAAAGTCAAGCCGCATCATCTACTATTGCACACCAACAATTTGCAGATCAAAGCAACTTTTCCTCGTAATGCTTAGGTTCTTTTCTCTGCTTCCTCTCTTAATACTGTGCAGAATGTCACGAATATGAAATAAGGAAAGAATTAAATTACATTATGCCAACCCTGTAGTGGCAAATACGTTATATTTTAGTAGGTACTCCGTTGAATAAAAATGATGAAATTAATAGAAACTCTGATAGAGAATCCATTTGGTTATTTTAAAGTGAGAATTTCAAAACCGTCAACCATTGATCAATTAACGTGAATAAGAACAGCATTCGTCCCAGGCTCTTCTCACAACAGAACTTCATGGGCAACTCTGTAATGAAATAGAAAAATAATATCTACTGAGCTGAAAGATAAAAAATGGCAAGTGTTCCACAAAATAATTTGGAAATCTAATATTGAAAATATTTTATTTTAGAAATTCTATTGAGTATTGTGGCAGGATTCTCACCCACTATTCGTAACGATTTCCGAAAATTTTCGCCAGGGTGGATTGTAATTTCGCTGCGGCCTCCGATGCCTGGGTATCAATACCGTAAATCGTAGTTCGTATGATGCAATTAACTCTCGAAATTCCAACACGGCGTCAATATAATCCTTCATCATGAATAAAGTGTATTCTGAAAAACGTATACAAATCCTATTGAGAGCAATATTTTATTCAGAAACTGATAGCGAATCAGAAATTGAAACGATGAGTTATTCATTGTGTGGTATGGATTTCATATTTTACTGTTATACTTATAATGAAAATTTTCCCTAAATTTTAAGAAGACGAAGTCAAGTTTTAATCAAACTATTCCGAAAATGAAAAGCATTGTTCGATGAGGTACCTATTGAATACAACATAGATCCCTCATGAATCATTTGTGCACCAATTTCGAGGAAAAAGGGACGAAAAAGTCTACTATGGAAGTTCAAATCAATCAACACAGTCAAGAAAATTTAAATGAATTTCGTAATTTGAAGAATCCAATTATCTCACGATATTTCGTTGACAAAAGAGAAGAATATTCCATAGATAAATTTGTGACACGAGGAATATGAAATGGCTTTCGTATTCGAAATATTATGACTCAGGACTCGTACAAGAAGACACCATTTTCAGCTACAGACAATAAAGAAATAAAAATAAAAACCAAAAAGCGCAAATTTGAGTATGATAAACGAGTAGTTTTAACTATAATTATGATACCTACTGTACTAAATGGGTACGTAATGATATGGTTTTTCGTCTTATGTAAATACTTTTCTGGCTGAGTCAATCTAAGAGTTTAATTTTGTAAAATGATAGGCAAAATAATTGATGAGACAACCTGTTTGTCTTTTTTTTTTTGTTTTTTCTTTTCTTTTTAGTTTTTCCCAGTTTTTCTTTTTTCTCTCTTCTTTCCTCTCCTTTCTTCTTTTTGGCTGATTACCAAATTCTCCTTCTTCTTCTTCTCGGCCCTAAATTGCCCCTGAGGCTCTTCTTTCTTTTCTCTTTTCTCTTTTCTTTTTTTTCAATTTTTATTACATTATTAATTAAATACCTAAATAATAGGAATTCTCCCCCGCTCGCCCTACTAAGAGCACAGGAGGCAGTATCTGCGCGAAATGTACCATGAATACAATATTGTCAAGAAAATATGTAAATAAAGCGCTTTGAAATTGAAATTGAAAATAATGAATGAACCAAACACCAACTCGTCAGAAATTGAAGCTAATGAGGGAATAGAAAATGAATAAAGTTTTGTAAGGTTTTTTTTATTTATTAGGCCCACGTATATAATTTATTTCAATAGGTATAGGGGTCAAAATCATTTTGTGGGATATTTTAGATTTTCTACTTCTTAATTAACCATTCTAGATGAAACACTCAAGTGAGCAACAATCTTTGCAACAATCCATAGGACAAGCGTGCTCTGCTGGCACATATTAATTACTTATTAGTTTACAATATTTCTTCTTTTTATTTCCAGCTTAATGTTGAATTTTATCAGAAAATGGATCTGTTAAAGTTTCATAATTTGGTCTTGTTTTAACAGCAGGATTTAAATATGGTATAACATTTTTCAAAATCAAATTCATCTTTATCAACAAAAGAATTTTTACATACACTTCTATTTGTGTACAATAAATAGGTTTTATTCATTTTTTCCTAGATAAATATAGAATGTCTGATCATGAATCAAACTAAGAAAATAATGATCAACAACGAACAAAAAGATGAAATTATTAGAGGAATTCATCCGTGGTTTTACGAGTAGTTAATTAAGAATTAAAAAAGGCACAAGGCGCCTGTTTATTTTCGATAACATTGGTAAAAATTAACGCTTGGGCATCGAAACGTCATCTTTTTTCAATGTTATGGAAAGTTGATGCCTTGTGCCTTTTTTACTTCTTAATCAGTGAACAAGAAGATGTTTAAGCAAAAATATTTCAGAAAAAAATGATTGTAAATAAACATATAAAAAGAAAATATGAGCTGCTTGAAGAACTTAAGTCTCTTAAATGTGAAGATGGTAATTGAAGGAGTTTTTCGAAAAATGTTTTTGATTTAAAAAATACCGGTATTCAGAAACAGCTGGTCGAAAAATAGGTAGATAATTTTTGAATAGAGATAAAAAAAATTAGGTGTTCTTGTGCCTTCTAGACTAGTAATTATTATAATTTAGATCTTTTTAAGTTTCTAAAATGAATAAAATTAAAATAACAATATGAAATATCAAATACAAGCTGGGTAGCTCGCGAGTTTGCCGCTTCTATCATCATTAAATACTTTTTTTTTTAGCGTCGTTTTAGAAAATTAGATGGAATGCCCGAATGCGATTCAATTTTCTTCCGACATTGCTTATTTTCAATTTTTCTGCCTTAATTTTGTCATTGAATAATGCGAAATTCATTGTCCCTCTCACCTCCCTTTTTCCTCCCTTTTACCTGTAAAATTTTGTCAATAATTCTAAAAAGAAGAAAAATTTAAAAATTAGTAATGAGTGAATTTTTTGACCTCCCTAAAAATAAATTGCCAATTTTGACTTGTGAAAAAACTGGAAAAATTCATGTACGAATAACTTTCTACCGCTGTATCCTGAGTAGGGTCGTGTAGAGAATTATTGAATCCGTCGAGGCCCTTAATTAATTAATGATTGGCCTCGAGTCAAGAAAATGAGGATATTTTTCCCTAATTTCTCATCCATTCTCTTATTAAAATAATTCCCTTCCATTACTTAGTCACCGAATTTTCCACATTGTCCTACACAGGGGCTAATTGAAACCCAACCCGAGTATGGCGGAAGAAAGAAAAGGTCAAAGCCTAAGCTATGAGATACGGAACTTGATTTTCAATAACCGCACTGGCTCTGCGTGCGTTATTAAAATACGTCTGAGTTACAAAGTAATATAATAGTCAATGTTGCTTCTCTGCAGTTCCTTCACAGTTCTTGTTTGTATGGGATTTTGCAGACTTTGATAAATATTATACAAACCCTTTGAATGTTAAGCTTTTGCAATATTTCTAAAAAAAAACTAGAATGAACGATGACCATTTGCGTGGCAAAACATCTGGGTAAAATGAACAGCAGGGCATCTGGGCATATACTCTCATATTGTATAGATAATACCTACAAATATATCTAATACAGATACTTTTTTGCTGAACGAGATAATATAAATGATGACATTGACATCACAGGAAATCAGTCCATTCTGAATAATTGCTTCATAACTTCATTCGAATTCTTTTAATTCTCACGAAATATAACTCATATGAGAGAAAATTTTCGATATCACAAACATATCCTTGAAATTCTACTCATTTATGTACGATATTTCCGAGAAAAGAAAAATGAAGGTGTTCTTTGTAGTATTTTTGGTTTTCATCTTAATCATTGTCTTAATGTTAATTAGGACTGTAGAATCACATTTTGAAGGTCAAAACACGATTAGTTCAATGTTGCTCAAGGTAGGTATCGTTTTAAAGAAAATTTTACGCTCGTTCGATTTTGTTCTCTTCATTTTTTGCGTAAAATCTCTAGATTTGGAGCCGTGATTTGGAGTAATAGATTGATTCAGGCTGACGTCACAGGACAGTAGTCACAGCTTGCAGCACTCATAATATCGGGTGAAAGTACCCATTCTACTTGATCGGATCCATGATTAACATGGGAACATTCCGAATTCCGATCATTTGTTCACACCTGTTCACACTCAAAAATACAAATGAATTTATGAATGCCAAATGCATTTTTATTTTTTATGTACAGGAAACTTCCAAGATTGTGAATTTAAAGTTCATAGCCTTAACTTTTAGTTCATTTTGAAGTACTGATGAATGATCAAAACGTTCCTGTAGAATTCACTAGCGGATCATTACTGAAATTTTGAAATGCTCCCAAGCTGATAAGACAGTAAAAAGGGTGAGCGTGTGACTATTGCCCGTGACCATTGCTTTATCACCTTCAACGGATTCGTTCGTTCGTTTTATTCGTTTTAATTCTTCCTCTTATTAGGATTCATCAAACAACTCTCATTTGAAACATTTTAGTTTTGTCGTGAACATTTTTGTCGTCAACACCGCTATTAATGTAGTTTCAGTTTCCAGTTTCAATATTTTGGTTCCTACCTACTCTTTTTCTTTCGCGCCATTTCGTTTATTCCCTTTAGTTAGTTTAGTCTTTCCTTGTTTACTGTCCGGTCGCAACAAAGAATTCTCCATGATACTGCCAATTTAAAATCGTTTTTATATTCATTGCTACCTCAATTTCATTTCCTAAATGCCGATAATGTTGTGCGTGACAACAATTTATACATAATTGCTTCGACGCAGAAATCCCGCTCAAAAATTTCATTCCACAAGCTTTTCGGACCATCCAGCTGGCAGAAACCTGGTAATTATTCCTACAGATTTTTTTACATGCGCCAATCTCACTCGAGAATCCATCTCCAGGATCTTATTCAATCATTCAGCTCTCAAAAACCTGGTATGCGGAGTTTTCATTCAAAAATACGATTCTAGACGCTCCTCGAGTCCATTCAGCTGGCAGAAACCTGGTAATTATTCTTACATACTGCTTTCAACGACAATTCTTCTTATTACAGTGTTGCTAAATGCCGATTTCATACATAAATGCTTGGAAGCCAAAATCCTGCTCGAAAATTTCATTCTAGAAGCTTTTCGGACCATCCAGCTGGCAGAAACCTGGTAATTATTCCTACAGATGTTTTTACATGCGCCAATCTCACTCGAGAATCCATCTCCAGGATCTTATTCAATCATTCAGCTCTCAAAAACCTGGTATGCGAAGTTCTCATTCGAAAATACGATTCTAGACGCTCCTCGGATCCATTCAGCTCACAGCAACCTGGTAATTATTTTTTTTTATTTTTTTTTTTTTTAAAGTATTAGATTGTCTGGACGGAAATTATACAATGAGATGATTTTTTTATAACCGGCACTGCCGTCCGAAACTAAATCAATAAATAAATAAAATTTATTTATTGCACAAATTTGAAAAAATTTGAAAAAAACCCGACGTTTCGAGCGGTTACAACCGTCATTATCAAGGGTTGGACACAGAATGAATGAAAAAAAATATATATAAATACAGAATACGGATGATCGAAAACAAAGAGTTACTCATCATGATTAGGTGCATGTTTCATGACCGGTAAATACAGGGTGATGACACCATCGACGTCAGATTTAAAGTTAACAACATTATCATTTTTCAGGATCTCGACAGCTTCGCGTATTTTCCTTTTACTAACATTATCCTCAAAGCAGATTATAGAAGGATTATCGAAATTAAAATTATGGCCAGTTTCAATCGAATGTCGGCTTAATCATGATGAGTAACTCTTTGTTTTCGATCATCCGTATTCTGTATTTATATATATTTTTTTTCATTCATTCTGTATCCAACCCTTGATAATGACGGTTGTAACCGCTCGAAACGTCGGGTTTTTTTCAAATTTTTTCAAATTTGTGCAATAAATAAATTTTATTTATTTACTTATTGATCTAGTTTCGGACGGCAGTGCCGGTTATAAAAAAATCATCTCACTGGTAATTATTCTTACATACTGCTTTCAACGACAATTCTTTTTATTACAGTGTTCCTCAAGGCCAATAATGGTATGCATGAAAAGTAGAAATCTCACTCGAAAATTGGAATCATTCAGCTTCAGCTCTCAAAAACTTTGTATGCGGAATTCTGAACTACAATTCTTGAGACAACAGTGAGTTTACAATGATTTAGAATCGTTTTATATTCATTACTACCCAAATTTCCTCTCCTCATTGCCAAAATAGTACGCTACTCTGCAGATGTGGTAATTATTCTTACATAATTGTTTCAATGCAGGAATCTCACTTGAAAATCCGATTCAAGAAACTCCTTCAATTCATTCAGCTCACAGAAACCTGCAGGGGAACCTTCAAAACCACTCAGCTCACAGAAATCTGGTAGTTATTTGTTGATATTCGTTTTAATGCAGAAATCTCAACCAAAAATCTGATTTGAGAAGCTCTTATGACCATTTATTCGAAAATAGGATTCTGGTAGCTCCTCGGATCCATTCAGCTCACAGAACCCGGCTAATGGTAATTATTCATGCATCATTGTTTCAATGCAGAAATCTCACTCAAAATCCGATTCAAGAAGCTCCTTAAATCATTTAACAGACAAAAACGTTGAAAGTCTGATTGAAGAGGCTCCTTGAATCATTTGGCTGACAAAAATGTGGTAATTATTTGTACATATTTGTTTCAATGCAGAAATCTCACTCAAAAATCCGATTCAAGAAGCTCCCTATGACCATTTATTCAAAAATAGGAATTCTAGTAGCTCCTCGGATCCATTCAGCTCACAGAAACCTGCCTAATTATTTATACAGATTCTTCGGGTCCCTTCAGCTCATAGAAATCTGGTAATTATTTGTTCATATTCATTTTAATGCAGAAATCTCAATCAAAATTCCAATTCAAGTAGCTTCTCTGATACGTTGAAGGCATTCCATCGACTGCATTAAGAGAGATTTCGCTTTTAAAAGAGTATTATTTTCATAACTAGTCGGATAATCTTAATTCTTCCTTAATTATTTTTACCTGCTAAATTCATCTTTTCGTTGGCTATGTTGAAAATTTTATCTTGTTCAGTCCTAGAGACTGTAATAGTATAAAATACCATTTTCTCTCTGCAACTCGGATAATTCTTTCAACTTGGGTATTGTACATTTGATTGAGAGTTGTAGTCGTGCTGAAAATTTAATTTGGATTCTTGATATTTTATTTTATTTTTTTTTTTTCAATTGAATTCAAAAAGTTGAGATGATTCCGTTCGGAGATTCCTTTTAATTTAGATTGAAAATATCCGCTTTGGTCAGGTTCTTGACTTTTGTTACCTCTAAATAATTTAAGCTGAAAAGGTCATACTTCATCAAGAATTTGAAAACAAATTGTACGATGCAAGTTGGTTTTTGAAATTATTGCAGAAAGGTTCACTAGGATCATTGAAAGCCCCTGAGTTCCTTAATTTAGATTAGGAATTACTCGGATAGAATTGAGGTGATGATGATTCACTGCCGTGGACAAAGAGTATAGTTCACTGTCATGGATTGAGAAAATATTTTTTCAGAGACTACTGAGAGATGATTTTTTTTTAACGTATCTGGTTCCTCATTGCGGTATATGGTCCTGCAAATACGCCGCAAATTATTATTGTGATTTATTTTCAAAATATCTCTACTATTATATGTGTTTTGCTACAAATGTTGCAGTTTTGGAAGAAAGCCTTATTCGAAGGAGATTCAGAGATTGATCAAATTTTTCGCATTTTTAGAACTCTGGGTACACCGGAAGAAGAAGACTGGCCCGGAGTGACTAGCTTACCTGACTATAAACCTTTGTTCCCTCGTTGGGAACCTAAGTATAGGAGACCTATTGGTTGACAAAGATAAGGAAGCAATTCCTGTTCTCAAAGTAAGAATAAGCAACATCTTCAACGTAGAATTTGGTTGTACTTCCAAACTACATACATTTTTCTTCTTTTTTTTTAATAGAAAATGTTGATCTTATGATCCGAGTAAATGTATGTCGGCAAAAGATATTCTTGAAGATCCTTACTTGAACAACGTAAAAATTGTGAAGGCGACGCAGCTTCAGGAAGTAATCCTTAAAAAAGAAGAATATTTGAAGAAACGTCGTAGTAAATAATTTTTCTAATATTCACCTTCTTGTTTCCTCGTCCCTAGATTATTATATTCTATTTATTTATTTCGTTTTTTTTTCTCGATCCTACTCTGTTTTAACAATTTTTTGTGTGTGTGAATATAAGATAATTTATTCTCGTGAGTAATATAAATCTTAATTAGTATCATTCGTCATATTCCTGCAATGCGAACTTCTTTTTTTAAAAATTCGGTCTAATTTGGTGGTTACCTGGTTAATGAAAAGTTTTGTTGAAAAATTTCATGATTGTGAATTGATTCATTTATTAGTGAAAAATTTGTTGTGATGTAATAGTCAGAGTGTAGTGAATATAAATTTTGGTGTACTTATATAATTTTAGTTATAGCTATACTTCAGATCACTGATCACGCTCGAATACAAATTATTTTTGGAAATTCTAATGCCATATGTCTGTTTTCATTTTGAGAAGAAAATTCATCTTATTGCGAGAGGAACGTGTAAATCATACTGATAGAAACATTTCATATGCGGTTTTCAACAAAGAAATCACCGCGCAATTTTCGCGGTCACTTTTCCTCATTCTTGCTGAACTTTTTATTTTATCAAGACTTCCCGTAAAGTTAGTATCGACTTGGTTAAAGAAAAAGAATGTTTCTGTTGGACGATAATATTTGCAAGTTTGCTCATATGGACTTGATAATCGAGATGTATCTTTTATAAAAATTTGATATTATTATTAGTAGAACGTGGTAATCGAAGACAAAAAATTAGTCTTAGTTGGTGCGCTAGTTTGTGAATGGTCTGTTAGGTAAGATTAACATAAGTGTGCTTCAAGCTCATGATTGGCAAGAAATTTTTGAGCTATCGCTCATTATTCTATTCTCTTGATCACTGAAAAGTTGACTTTTGTTTCTAATCCATTAGTTGTGTTTGATGTAGGTAGTTTTCTTTCCATGAATCGACTGCTTGTCAGAAATGGATGTTGATGCTGCTGTGGAAGTGGGTAATGATTTAATTCCCAAATGAGGTGATCTGTCGTCTACTTTGACCTTTTGCGACGTTTTGGACGGCTCAATCTCGTTCTTGAATGTTGATTTTGGTAACTGCGTACTCTCTTTTGACTGTGGCGGTACAATTCCCAAACTTGATACTTCTTTTGTGGACAACTCTTCTGATTTTGATGTACGTTCATTTGTTTGTTTTGGACGCTCAGAAATATGTGGTGATAAAGTACCCGGACAGGCCTGTAGCCAGGGGGTGGCGAGGGGTGGCCGAGCCTTCCCAAGCGCCACGCTTTGCCACCCCTAACAAATTTCCAATTACACACAAAAAATAGGCCCTTTGAACGTTATATGCCACCCCTGAATGTGTTCAAATGCCACCCAAAGAAGAACCTTCTGGCTATGGGCCTGTACCCGGAGTAGGTAATTCTCTTGTTGTTGTAGATATTGTACTCAAATTTGACTTCTGTGTTTCAATCCCATCTGTTGAGATCATTGATTGTTGCAATACTTTTGTTTCTGATTTTATCGGGTTAGAATCCGTTGCTTCTGTTCTGTGCAGATTTTTCAGTGCATCTGGTACAGAAGTCGAATGCGGATTATTAGCTTGAAGTTTTGCTGTTGAAGAAAGCTCATTTTTTTCTTTACTCAGCTCTTTACAAGGAGATGAAGTTGAACTCTGATTGGAGGACTCAAATTTCTCCTCTGTCGTTAATTATGTTGAAGCGACGGGGATGGAATTTGATAGTACCGCACTCCTGCTCTACTTTTCCTAGGATTGATCCTTTGATTCTTTTTCTGGTATTGTGGTGCACTGATTAATTCTCGTGAATCAACGTTTGATTTTGTTTTGAGCTTATTGGACTTGCTAACTATGAAGGAATCAGCTGTTCCCTTCTTATTTTTCTCCGCAGGGTTTGATTAGGCATTTCAAATTTTTTTTTTTGGGTAATGATTTTGTTGTGAAATTTCTTGGTAAATTCTTTGCATCCGCACTTACACTACTCAAATCTAGAGGGAATGGTGAATTTTATAAATTATTAGTTGTGGCAATAAGCTCTATTGGGATGCTAGGCTGATCCTTATTATTAGATACTGCCATATTAGAATAGTGGGCCTCTAAAGTAAGGATCCCCAAATGACTCCCATTGAGTCAAACAGGAAGGTACTTGTCTGAGATATTATTATTGTTGTTTAATACAAGTTGACACAATTTCAGCAGCAAGGAAATGATAATTGAAAAATTTCCACTCATAAATCAAGTACAGTTTCTTCAGTTCCCATTCAATATGAATTACAAATCTTTGGTAGAGGTTGCAATTTTTTTTTTTAGGACCTCTTTTTATAATTTTATTAGACCAACCTTCATTTCTCACACCTCTACCTCTTCCTTATCAATTTTGACCTGATCCATTAATTACAGGCCAGATGCTGATCCTTATTATACTGCCTTATTAGAATAGTTGGCCTCTAAAGTAAGGATCCCTAAATGACTCCCATTGAGTCAAACAGGAAGATACTTGTCGGAGATATTATTATTGTTGTTTAATACAAGTTGACACAATTTCAGCAGCAAGGAATGATAATTGAAAAATTTTCACTCATAAATCAAGTACAGTACCTTCAATCCTCATTCAATATGCTTGAATTTTTGCCTCTGGAAAGTTCCTCCCCTTTGTTTGGTAGGATTGGACATAGTACCATAGACAGTTCTTTGGGATGTCGTTTACATTTTGTACTCAATTAGCTACAAATATTTCTCATCTACTTCCAGGTGCTGCAAGTGAACATAAAGTAGTTCCACCATTGCACCATAATCTGATCTTATCTATGAAAATCTTGACTATCTTTTCTGTACATTCTCCTGTACATTCTCCATTTACAGTGTCATCTCAATTGAGACCTTTCTGGTTCTCATCCTTCATGTTCCATATACACACGGTTTCCATTATTAACTTTGCTAGCATTGAGACTAGTCTAAGAAAAAAAAGAGGTCAAAATTTTGTGAAATGGCAGACAATATTTCCTCCAATTTACTCAAATGAGAAATTTGAATTTGTCCTCAGCAAAACCCAGAATACTGCCATCAGCGTTTGGAATACTAATAATTAAACTTCAGAATATTTTTTTTTTTTTTTTTTTTTTTTTTGTCCAAAGGAGGATAGCATATTTTTTTTTTTTTTTTTTTTTTTTTTCTAATTTATTTGAAAATTTAGTACAATAGTGCGGCGTTGCTTGCACATCATTACACAGTTTTTTGATGTATAGCAAGTAACCCCGCAAGGAAATATCTAATTAAATTAAAATTAAAATTATATGAATAAATAAAGCTGTAACGTAAGTTTTCAAACACATGGGATTCATATTGTAGCGTTCTAGAAACCTAATACAAATTAAGGTGTACTTCATTTTACTTCAAGCTGTTCTTCTCTTTCATTATCGCGTTCAGAAAATTCAAAATATTTTCATTTCTTTTTTCACATTCATGTCCAACAGTAAGATCGCTTTCACTATTAATTCCAAACCTCCTCCTCAACTCAACAAATTTTTCGCACTCCCACAAGGTGTGCCACACAGTTTCACTAATTCCTCCGCATATTTGACACTTTTCATGGTTAAAGATCTTTAATTTATTCAGGTAGAAAGCAAAATTTCCATGACCGGTTAGCGCCAGAGTTATGTAAAAATTCACCTTCCACTTTTTGTTTTTATAAATGTACTCAACTTTTGGAATGAGTTTGAAGGTATGCCTACCCACAGTGGCATTCTCATAATCGTCCTGCCATGTAGCTAAAGCACGACTCCAAAGCTCATGAATTTTTTGTTTAAGTTCTTTTGGGTCTGGTTCAGCTTTTTTATATTTTTTGATTTCGTTTTGGGTTTGAATTTTTATGTCTATGGGAAGCTCACCAGTTATGCAGTAAATGGCGGCATAACTGATAGTTCTGTAGCCCGACGCTATGTTTAAAAGTATTTTTTGTTGAAGAGATTTAATCTCATTTGTCCTAGTTTGAGTGAGTCTTGGGAAGTAAACTGTTGAACAGTAAGAAACTATTGAGATAAATATGGCTTGATATAAGACTTTTCTGTTCCTAAAGGACAATCCGAAGTTGTTACCATACAAGGCTTTGAAGAGGTTATAATATTTGAGAATATTTCGTTTTATATAGCATCTGGCCTGTAATTAATGGATCAGATCAAAATTGATAAGGAAGAGGTAGAGGTAGAGGTGTGAGAAATGAAGGTTGGTCTCATAAAATTATGTAAAGAAGTCCTAAAAAAAAATTGCAATCCCTACCAAAGATTTATCATAAATATTGAATGGGAACTGAAGAAACTGTACTTGATTTATGAGTGAGAATTTTTCAATTATCATTCCTTGCTGCTGAAATTGTGTCAACTTGTATTAAACAACAATAATAATATCTCAGACAAGTATCTTCCTGTTTGACTCAATGGGAGTCATTTGGGGATCCTTACTTTAGAGGCCAACTATTCTAATAAGGCAGTATAATAAGGATCAGCATCTGGCCTGTAATTAATGGATCAGGTCAAAATTGATAAGGAAGTAGTAGAAGGGTGAGAATAGGTGGTTGGTCCAATAAAATTATATAAAGAGGTCCTAAAAAAAAATTGCAATCTCTACCAAAGATCTATCATAAATATTGAATGGGAACTGAAGAAACTGTACATGATTTATGAGTGGAAATTTTTCAATTATCATTCCTTGCTGCTGAAATTGTGTCAACTTGTATTAAACAACAATAATAATATCTCAGACAAGTATCTTCCTGTTTGACTCAATGGGAGTCATTTGGGGATCCTTACTTTAGAGGCCAACTATTCTAATAAGGCAGTATAATAAGGATCAGCAACTGGCCTGTAATTAATGGATCAGGTCAAAATTGATAAGGAAGAGGTAGAGGTGTGAGAAATGAAGGTTGGTCTAATAAAATTATATAAAGAAGTCCTAAAAAAAATTGCAATCCCTACCAAAGATTTATCATAATGTAACGTTCTGCGGCAAAGCCGCAAGCAGCAAGCTTGCACGTACCCCGAAACTTTTAGTAAAGACGGACGCTACTAGAAAGCGCACCTGTAACTGCCGAAAATTCCTGAAAAGTCCAGAGCTCAAGCAATCAATTTTGCATAACTCATTTGCCGTTCTAGAAGATATCTCGAAGAATCCGGAAATAGGAGAAAGACTATAAATAGCCGGCAGTAACCTGCAAGGAGGATTCAGTTGGTTCAGTTGGTATACTGAAGCGATAAAGTTAACTTGCTCTCGTGTTCTTTAAGGTGATTGTATAGTGATTAACGGTGTATTTTGCAGTTAACGTGCTCTCGTGTTTTTCAACGCGAACACCTTGTGTTTAACTGTGTGTTTACAGTGATTAGACTGTGTAGTGTATTTGCGGTACCAGTAATAAAGTTCGGTTTTTATAATTGTTCTTTGTTATTGGCATTGGCGGAAACTTGGTGACTGGTAGAACGTCACAATTGGTGTCAGAAGTGGGATTCAAAGGCATCGCGCTTCAGAGTGATTTGGATTGGATTTGGATTGGATTTGAAGACATCGCGCTTCGAAGTGAATCGGATATTCTGATGTGAAGCGGAGATTGATTGTGGATTTGTATTGGTTGTGGATTGTGATATTCACACGTGAAGTCGAGATTGATTTTGGAATTGGATTTGATTGGTAACCGGTATTGAGTATTGGTGAATCAACAAATGTCCAGGATGATCCAAAAGAAGATGTGGGAGCTGACCAAGGTTGAACTTCAGAGGGAGCTGAAGAAGAGATTGTTACCGCACATTGGAACCAAAGATGAACTCGAAGATTATCTGGAAAACGCTCTACTAGCAGAAGGTGCAGATATCAATGAAGTTAATTTTTATGTGGAAGCTCCACCTATTGATATGACTGTAATGCTACAGGCGTTGACCAATGCAATGGCCAAAAATTCGGAAGACCTAAAGACTGGGTTTGCTACTATAATAGACCAGAAACTTGAACAGAACAAAGCAGATCTCAAAGCAGAAATTTTCAATGGATTAAGAGAAGCTGTGAGCGTTGAAGTCAAACACCAGTTTGAACCAATAGTTGAAAAATTCAAACAACGATGGAAAATGATGGACAAACGTCTTCAGAAACTAGAAGGGAATGCAACAGTAAACATGGCTGTAGATCCACCAAGCGTTGCCTTCTTCAGTTCTGGTCCTAATGAAGGAAATGTACCAGTTATAGAACCTCCAACCAAGAAGATAAAAGTAGCAGAAGAAAATGAAGATTTTGAGCAAAATGGTTCCATCACTGATCATGGGAAGCTGAAGTCAGCAACAGTGGGCCTGTCTTCAACTGGGGCTGAGGAGGAGCCCAGGAGCTACAATTTGAGAGGGAAGTGCTCCGACAGTCAATCAAAAGAGAGCGTAGAGCCTCCAACCAAGATGGTAATTGTGACAGAGGAAAATGAAGATGCTGTACACAATGGACCCGTCATTGAAGAATCTCCAACCAAGAAGATCAAGGCGATAGAAGAAAAAGATGTTGTGCAGAATGATTCTGTCATTGAGGAGTCTTTAGCCAAGAAGATGGAAATGATGGAGAAAAATGAAGATGATGTGCGGAATGGTCTTGTCATTGATTGTGAGAATGTGGACAAGCTTGAAAATAGTTGCTGGATGACTTCTGTAAAGTGGAACAGAAAGAAGAAAGTTCTGATTGGACCAAAACTCAGATCCCGATATAAAACGAGAAAAAGTAAGAAGTACCGCAGGATGAAGACAGCCATCAAACAGTTCCAGCATGAAAACCATTAAAACAGGCTTGAGTCAGCAGTGAAGCCAGATAAAGGATTCTTAGACAGCCATAGAGATGAAAGAAAGTGGTACAACCATGGTCAAGAAAACTGCTTCAGAACGCACTGTCCAAAGAAGAGAAGATGTGTTCACTCACTGGAAGAATTTATCGGGCAACCACATGCGAATGAATAACCTTTCCTTTGGCTGAGGATGCTAGACCTGACTCCATACAAAAATGGTTTTAAAACATGGCGGTTCAAGTTTCGGTATGTGATTTTCCTGATGGATGGTGAAGATAATTGGAACTGATCTCACCAATTACAGGAATTGGTGATGCCAAATTCATGGTTCTGTCAATGGGTACATCATTGCTTGCCTGGTTTTAAAGTTGGTGACTGGTAGAATGTCACAACTGGTTGGGTTAGTGGACATGGGTTGATATGTCCTGAAAGGAAGCAACTTTTGTGCAATTGGCGGATATCAATGGACTGGCAATATGTTCAGTGAAGGTTGTTTTTCCACCAGATGGAAGCAAATGGAGACTGAAGACCAGATGGAGATAAGAAGCTGATGAAGAAACGTGGTTAATGGTACATCGATTCGATTGGCCCTATGGAGTCTGGCGCTTGAACGGGACGTTCAAGAATGAGGAGGGGATAGTGTAACGTTCTGCGGCAAAGCCGCAAGCAGCAAGCTTGCACGTACCCCGAAACTTTTAGTAAAGACGGACGCTACTAGAAAGCGCACCTGTAACTGCCGAAAATTCCTGAAAAGTCCAGAGCTCAAGCAATCAATTTTGCATAACTCATTTGCCGTTCTAGAAGATATCTCGAAGAATCCGGAAATAGGAGAAAGACTATAAATAGCCGGCAGTAACCTGCAAGGAGGATTCAGTTGGTTCAGTTGGTATACTGAAGCGATAAAGTTAACTTGCTCTTGTGTTCTTTAACGCGATTGCATAGTGATTAACGGTGTATTTTGCAGTTAACGTGCTCTCGTGTTTTTCAACGCGAACACCTTGTGTTTAACTGTGTGTTTACAGTGATTAGACTGTGTAGTGTATTTGCGGTACCAATAATAAAGTTCGGTTTTTATAATTGTTCTTTGTTATTGGCATCGGCGGAAACTTGGTGACTGGTAGAACGTCACAATAAATATTGAATGGGAACTGAAGAAACTGTACTTGATTTATGAGTGGAAATTTTTCAATTATCATTCCTTGCTGCTGAAATTGTGTCAACTTGTATTAAACAACAATAATAATATCTCAGACAAGTATCTTCCTGTTTGACTCAATGGGAGTCATTTGGGGATCCTTACTTTAGAGGCCAACTATGGCTGTATAATAAGGATCAGCATCTGGCCTGTAATTAATGGATCAGGTCAAAATTGATAAGGAAGAGGTAGAGGTGTGAGAAATGAAGGTTGGTCCAATAAAATTATATAAAGAGGTCCTAAAAAAAAAGTGCAATCTCTACCAGAGATCTATCATAAATATTGAATGGGAACTGAAGAAACTGTACTTGATTTATGAGTGAGAATTTTTCAATTATCATTCCTTGCTGCTGAAATTGTGTCAACTTGTATTAAACAACAATAATAATATCTCAGACAAGTATCTTCCTGTTTGACTCAATGGGAGTCATTTGGGGATCCTTACTTTAGAGGCCAACTATGGCTGTATAATAAGGATCAGCATCTGGCCTGTAATTAATGGATCAGGTCAAAATTGATAAGGAAGAGGTAGAGGTGTGAGAAATGAAGGTTGGTCCAATAAAATTATATAAAGAGGTCCTAAAAAAAAAGTGCAATCTCTACCAGAGATCTATCATAAATATTGAATGGGAACTGAAGAAACTGTACTTGATTTATGAGTGAGAATTTTTCAATTATCATTCCTTGCTGCTGAAATTGTGTCAACTTGTATTAAACAACAATAATAATATCTCAGACAAGTATCTTCCTGTTTGACTCAATGGGAGTCATTTGGGGATCCTTACTTTAGAGGCCCACTATTCTAATAAGGCAGTATAATAAGGATCAGCATCTGGCCTGTAATCAATGGATAAGGTGAAAATTGATAAGGAAGAGGTAGAGGTGTGAGAAATGAAGGTTGGTCTAATAAAATTATATAAAGAAGTCCTAAAAAAAATTGCAATCCCTACCAAAGATTTATCATAAATATTGAATGGGAACTGAAAAAACTGTACTTGATTTATGAGTGAGAATTTTTCAATTATCATTCCTTGCTGCTGAAATTGTGTCAACTTGTATTAAACAACAATAATAATATCTCAGACAAGTATCTTCCTGTTTGACTCAATGGGAGTCATTTGGGGATCCTTACTTTAGAGGCCAACTATTCTAATAAGGCAGTATAATAAGGATCAGCATCTGGCCTGTAATTAATGGATCAGATCAAAATTGATAAGGAAGAGGTAGAGGTAGAGGTGTGAGAAATGAAGGTTGGTCCAATAAAATTATGTAAAGAAGTCCTAAAAAAAAATTGCAATCCCTACCAAAGATTTATCATAAATATTGAATGGGAACTGAAGAAACTGTACATGATTTATGAGTGGAAATTTTTCAATTATCATTCCTTGCTGCTGAAATTGTGTCAACTTGTATTAAACAACAATAATAATATCTCAGACAAGTATCTTCCTGTTTGACTCAATGGGAGTCATTTGGGGATCCTTACTTTAGAGGCCAACTATTCTAATAAGGCAGTATAATAAGGATCAGCAACTGGCCTGTAATTAATGGATCAGGTCAAAATTGATAAGGAAGTGATTGAAGGGTGAGGAATGGCAGTTGGTCTCATAAAATTATAGATAGAGGTCTTGAAAAAAATTGCAATCCCTACCAACAATCTATCATCCCCTATCAAAAAAATTGACTAAATCAGCTACTGAAAAGTAGTACCAAATTTGGCACTGTTTTTCAGCAGGTGATAAGTTACCGACGAACTGCTGATCAACTACTGAAACGCATATCAATAATTTAGGGGGGGGGGGAGGGAAATTAAATGATGTGCGTTTCAGTAGCTGAACAGTAGCTCTTCAGCTGATCAACAGCTGCTTGAGGTACTGAAAAGTGTGCCAAAATCAGTAGCTGTCCAGCTGCTGACATTTATGAAAATTTTTCAATAGGGTCCATATTGAATGAGAATTGAAGGTACAATACTTGGTTTATGAGTGGAAAATTTTCAACCACCATTGCTTGCCCCTGAAATTGTATCACCTTGTAGTGAACAAAAATATTTTGGACAAGTACCCTCCTCAGCGCTGTTGTAAAAACCACGAGGAAAATTTTGCAGCAATTAGTTAGAGCAAGAAACAACCAAGGTTGAATCAGACTATGCACTCTGTAACAAGTACAAGTACAAAGAGGAGCTTACAAAAGCCCTCAACTGTATAGAGCTCTCAGCTGTATTTTTTTGGGGGAAAATTTCACGTTGCTAACCGCTGTTCATGTATCTAGTTGCAGGTATAAAGTATCTACTTGCAGTTTAATGTTGTGGATATTTTGTATATTTTTTACTGCAGCAGGAAGCTAAAAATATAACGTAATCTGCGCCAAGCAGCTTCTTATCAGGGTATTTTCTGCGTTACTTCAGAATTGCATCAAAATTCTTCGAGTTGTGGCTCAATTAATAAAATTTTATTTGGCGGAGTTCATCAGTGTCAAAGAATACTGAATGTTGTGGCATAATTTACACAAAAACTTACGCCTACTCTGCATTGGTTTGAAATTGCTCTTGAGATTGTTTTGTTTTGCGGTATATTTCAATCATACAATTTTTAATACCGTTGTAGATGATTGAAATTTCTGTCTATCTTTTTCATAAATTTTTTTTGGAAGCAAAATTATTTTGAATGATCCCCATGAATGAATTACAATCAGATTTGAATGTTTTAGAAGAGACCATGAAAATTTTGAACATAATGTTTGATTGGGGAGAAATTTTATCATTCAACAGCCTATGACACTCTACGTTCAAAGACAAATCCAACAAAAAAAAAATCAAGACTCTAGGTGCTCTGGGGAGCGAGATACGAGGGTACAACCCGGTGGATAGAAAAAAGAAAAAAAAAAGGAAAAGAAAGGAAGGTCCGCTGTCAAACACATACCGGTGGTGTGGCGCAACACCGGAAAAATATGTGACCGTTTCTTTAAAAAGGGGTATCTCTGTCGGTTTGACGGTTTTCGAGTTATGCACACGGGGTGAAAGAGGAAAAAATTCCTGTTCAACGCGCCATTACCGAGCTTTGTAGCGTTCACCTTTGCCGAGATACAAGCCTTCTGAATTCAAATACGAAGCTTAGACCATGTTGTATGGTCTAAGATACGAAGATACCGATTATTTCTCCCACCAGACGCGCGGTGCAACTCTTACTTTCAACAGCTGTTTGTTTACGGACGCGCACTAAACAATAGCGTGAAGTACTACCAACAGAGTTGAAAATGTTGGTCGCAACATTTTAACTGGAACGACCAACATTTCAACAGGAAAACAGAAGAAGGTAAAACAAACGAATGAACGATTTGTGAAACTGATAAGACAACTATGATGAGAACACAAACCTCACAAGCTCACTTATTTCCTTTACAACCTCACCTTTTTTCTGTTTATTCTCACGTTTTTTCTGTTTACGTCACGCTGGGAGCATTTCAAAATTTCAGTAATGATCGCCTTGTGTAGAATTCTTATGGGAATCGATATGCCAATGGCAACAATATTCATGTGATCGATTGTTTTTCACAGATTTGACGTCACGCCTGAATCAGTCTATTTGTTAAAAACCAAGGCTTCGGAGCCGGAGCCGGAGCCAATTTTTTTTTGGTTGGAGCTGGCTCGACATCGAGCTCCGCGGCTCTGGAGCTCACAAAAGACAACAAAATGACAATGTTATCTAGCGTTTGCTTATTTTGCTTCTTGATTTAATTCAAATTTACTAAACGTTCTTGGTTCTCGGTCTTTTTTTCATTTAATTTTTTCATTTTCCTTCTTGAATATTAATATTATTAATTCGCGTGATACAACCAATGGCGTTGTCGTGGTCACGGTTGATAAGAAGAAAGCTGAAAGCCTCCATTAAACTAATAAGGCTGAGAAACAAAAACCAAAAAGCAAAAAGTCTTGATCTCTGTAGAACAAAACCGCAAAACGTGGTGATGAGAAAAACTCAAAAACAAAAACTAAACTATTAAAATAGGCAGCACTGAATTATCAGTGTGGCCCTATTGCGCGGCTGCATCCATGATGGTTTGGGGTGTACTTAAGAGTTAAGAAACACACACGTTCAAGGCAGTTTGAAGTTCGGAGCTCGGCTCCGGGGCTCCGGAGCCCTGGAGCCCAGAGCCTATTTTTTTTTGGTCGGAGCTGAACGGAACCAGCTCTAACTTTTTACCGGAGCCGGAGCCGGAGCCCGGAGCTGAATTTGGCTGGCTCCGAAGCCTTGTTAAAAACTGAAAATCTCCCATACAGCTCCCTGGCTGTCGATTGCTGTGTCTGTGTAGTAGTACACTTGTGGCATGTACGTGCATACCACACATACACAATTCCCCGGTTTCCTTATAAAAATGACCTTCAATTAATTCTGAATGTACAGACCAAATACTCAAATAGGAGATTTGCCAAACAAACCGCATCACAACACCAGCGTGCCATGGGTCTGCTAGGTCTGAATGGCCGTTCATGGATACCTTTGCTCATCACTCAGTCATCAATCTTTTCTCTCAATCCTACCTAGTGATGGGCAATAGTCGATAGTCTCAAGCTATTGATAGTCCCGATAGTTTTTCCTGAAACTTTCAATAGTTTGAATGGAGAACGTCAATCAGGAGAAAAGTACCTGTGCTGCTTGTAGGATAGATACTTTTCTCCTAATTGTTATTTTTCTGAAAAATCCTGTAAAAGAATGTATTCCAGTGTTACCAGATGAATGATGATGGACGCGACAACGAAATACCTCAAAAACGTGGCCCAACACCTACAGTTCATTTGAGTTAAGAAAGCGCCTAATTATCCGTAAGTAAGGGGGGAATCAGCCAATCAGGAAAACGCGTGATAGTAGGGTATGTTGATGCTTGATGAAGTTTTCCGCGCAATTCGTTGTAAGTGTGTTAGTAGAGGAGCCGTGTAATTATTAGTTATCACGCATCGGTGTTATCATCATCGAATTAAGGCGCTAGAGGTATTCTCGCTCAATGTAAACAAACATCGCGGGATGTTCCCATCCGAGAAACGAAAAAATGAAGTGGACTTTTTACGTGTAAATTCCACTTCATTTTTCGGATTTTTGGATGGGAACATCCCGCGCACCAACCCGCGCACTCCACCACGATGTTTGTTTTCATTGAGCGAGAATACCTCTAGCGCCTTATCGAATGGCCGAATGCATAATACGTCAATTTTTCTCATTGCGCCATGACTGTGATGTACCGTGTCTGAGAATCGAAAACTTGTTGAAGGAAGTTGTTACTAACTTACGCACGGAGCTTTTACAATGTTTACATTATGATTTTTATCAGTTTGCAGAACGAATATCATGAGAGCAAGAAAGATAGAGTATGGTAATACTCAGATAGATAGAATGAGTGTAACTCTATTCTATCGTTCTACATTCCGTGCTATCACGGTGTTCGTCCTACGAACTGATAAGAAAAGTGAACGTTGTAACTGTAAAAGCCCAACCTATAATGGATTCTAATTTGAAGACTGATCTTAGAAAACGACTATAGAGATCTGATTTCCTTCCGAACACAGTATTTGACTCGTTTTGATACTTTTCCATGATCATTGTTTTTGCTTACACATCAATTTAACCTCGTGAGACAGAAAGTACTGAATAATACGTGTTGTTTACGAAGTGAGTTCTTTCATGAAGCACCTTAAAGAGGCGCTCTGAATAAGTGGTGAAAGACGACCTCCATTTTGTGCGGGCCCTGTGGCGCAACGGATAACGCGTCTGACTACGGATCAGAAGATTCCAGGTTCGAATCCTGGCAGGGTCGGTAAATGTTTTTTTCATTGTTTTCTCATCAGTTCCTTTTTTAATCTGAGTGGAAGTATGTAGTTTCTTCAATTTACAGTATTTTTTATAAGCTTGAGTGCTTTCCGTTATCAATTTTTTGTTCATAAGTGAAAGAAATTAATTTTTGAAATTACAGGCAGGCACAAACTTATAATATTTATGGTTTGAAAAAGTTTACTTCTAAACTACTTGCGATGGAAATGAAATTTTAACGTGAATATTTATAAAAAGAGGCTCTTTAGAAATTTTCGAAGAAATCGGAATCGAGGAAAGAGGAACAGTCAAAGATTGAAACTACGTGGGTTAATATAATCATAGCAATATTTATTTGTGATTAAATTTGTCTACCAGTGCTGTTCCCTCATTAACCACGTGCAAAATAATTGAAAATCTTCGAATTTTTGGCGATCTGGGCCACCATGATAACACAAGGCAGAACGATACTTTGGAAGAAATGAGTATTATTTATCGATACATTAAAAAAGAATAATTTCACAATAACCTGCGAACATTGAAAGACCAAAATGAAACGGTAAAGAAGTTGAGAGAGCACAGTAACAGACAAACATTAGAAGAGCATAATGAAGCAGTAAACACAGTTTAATGAGCACAGTGACAGGTGAACATTGGAAAAGTATCGGGTGTATCATTTAAAACGCAACCCTGGGAACAAGCGCGCGTAGTGTCAACTGACCTACTATAAATACATGGTTACTTTTTTTTCTTTTTTTTTTTCCGACTCTAACGATGACAAAAAACATTGGTAGGCCGTGATTTGACAAGTGCAGGTGTCTTTTCTTGCGTGTTGTTTACCTAAAAGGCAGAAATGATTTTTGATCATAATGAGAAAATTCGTATACTCTTCATAGACTTCTGTCAGTGGTTACTAAACTTCTGTCGCAAAGATATCACCGTCTTCGATAATTTTTTTTTTCAGTGATGAACCGACGATTCCCACTTTTTTATAGCAGTTACATAGCTTTTTCTGCGTTTTCGCGCGACAGGGTTGCGTTTTAAATGATACACCCCGCCATTAATTCGCCATGCTTCTGCGCCTATTTTTTCGAACATATAACTTGTAAGCATTTATTATGATTAATGATCAGACTGAACCTCGGTACTGCCCCCGTCGAAGCGAAAAATATTCCTTTTAGGCGAAAGAGGAAGAGGAGATCTACCAAAGGCAAACAGCGTCACTTGTGCGAAAGATTCAACATTCATTTCATTTTTTTTTTTTTTTTCCTTTTTTTATACTTACTTCCTCAACCTTTATCATTCCCCTCCCTTTCTAAATTTTATGCTACTTCGAATTAATACGGTCCGAAACATTACGGTTACACATATTGTAAGATACTCAAAAGAGTAACGAAATAAAAATTTACAGATACCGCAGAATTGTTTTAATAATTATTCATATGTTGCTCGACATAATTATTTTGATAATGCTCGTCATTTTACTGTTGGTCTATTTCATACATTGTTCGACATATTTTAATAATGCTAAATAATATTTTAAATACTGACACGAATACGTTCCTCAATGGTACGGCACATATTCAAAGCAAGAAATATATCTACTATTTTCTATTAGAAATATAATGTTTTACAAACCGTAAGTGTTAAAAAAATATATAATAGCGAGCGCGCTTTCGACAAACATGTCATTATCAAGCTATTTTTAATCGAAAAAGATATAATATTTCTTGCTTTTCATATTAAATACTGCTATTTTATCGTTTTAATGTTTCTTTCTTTCTTTTATTGTGATCACATTCTAATTAAATGCTATGATATATATTCTCCGGAAGAATGCATTTTTGAATAATAAATAAACATATAAAAATAAAATTATAGCTAGGCTAATTGTATAAACACATTGGCTACTCAAAGTCTCGACGGAGGAAGCAATATAAAAAGAATTTATTAATACTATAGGCTATACACGAATTTTACCGACTTTTCTCGCCAGAAAAGTAAAATATTACACCCGTAGCAAGGCCAGTGATCAGATTGACTTTTTGACATCTTTCATGTCTTTACGCTGACCTGATCCCCTGACCACTATTGAAATTTTGCGAGTTTTTTTAACGCGAGTTGTCCCCCCCCCCCCCATTACCCCGTGGGTGATTCGAAAATTTGCGAGTTTTTTAACGCGAGTTCACCTTGCTTAGTTTATATTCGAGCATTCTACTAGCTTTATGGTGGCATAATACTAGCTTTATACTAAGATTTCTCAATTCGTCTGACTCTTAGCCAAACCCTCATTATACTAGACCTAATATACACTTTATGAAGGCTTTAAGTCTTTTGACTCCTAGAGAAGCTTCATAGTTCGCCTCATTATACGTACTAGCTTCATGGTGCCTTTATACTAGCTTTATGGTGGCTTTGTACTAGCTTTATACTAAGATTTCTGAAGTCGTTTGACTTTTAGCGAAACCCTCATTATACTAAACCTAATATACACTGACTCCTAGAGAAGCTTTATAGTTCGCCTTGCCTAGTTTACATGCTAGTTTAAACTAGCTTTATACTAGGAATAACACAGACTCATTCCAAACTAAGCTCCTTTATACCATAGGCTCATACAAAGGGGAAATTTGTATTACGTAGTCTCTACTAGCTAGGCTAGATCTCTCTTTGATGTGTGCAGTGAACTCACTGTGTTTGCGAGTACCACCTCGCCGTATGCAAACGACCTTGGGTCTCTGAAGCTTTCATTATACTAAGCCTGAATCAGTATGCTGTAGTAGGAAGAGCCTACATTATAAAGGCCTAATATACATATTTTAACTTGAAATGTAAACTAGATTTATACTAGATCAAGCCAGATTCCTATCCTGAATTTGAAATTTGCTTGCGTACATCCGTGCGTCGGAAGCTTTCATTATACTGGGCCTGAAGTAGAAGGAATACCCTTTATTGAAATACTAAAGTAGACTTGTACTAGACCAAGAAACGGGACGAACGAGCGGAGCGAGTGAGGCCCCCTAATCTCATCAACTTGAAATACTGAAATAGACTTATACTAGACCAAGAAGCGGGACGAACGAGCGGAGTGAGTGAGGCCCCCTGATCTCATCAGCCTGGAATGTACTTAGGTATAGACTTGTACTAGACCAAGATGGGGGCGAACGATCGGAGCATGCTACCTTAAGAAGACATGAAACATGATCTTTTTCTATTTGGCTCCGCCAGAAGATTTTTTTCTCTCTCTCTCACACACACATACATCTCCACACACATCTCTGCACCTACGTTCATCAGCTGTTGTAAGACGAAGGAAAAACAAACATTTTTCCCATAGGCATAGGTGTCTCCCTTCAAATATCAGATTGACCGTTGTGCGTTGCTCGTTCCCAATCTTTCTAGTTTTTCTTCTTTTAGTAATTACAAGTTTTAATTTTGTTGTTTGATATACCAATTACAGATGGCTCGCCACCGATTTGAACATCTGATGGCAAAAACTCCCCAAAATTTTCCTACGAGGATATTTTGGGGTCATGGATTTTGGGGATATTTTACATATATGTACATAATATGAACAGGATACGGGTGTTTTTGCTGTGGGGATATCAAATGTTCAACGGGTTTACCAGTATAAGTGGTGGGGAACGAGGTGAATCGTCAGGCAAAGTTAACTGACGGCGTAATTGTCCTATTCAATCAAAGAAAAAAGCCAATTAGACGTGGGCCTAGGTACTTTCTTTCACAGAGTTACGGCGTAGGTAAGTAACAGTAGCAAAGATCAGGGAGTCTTTAACAAGTAAATTATGATGATCGACTGATTGAGTCCTGATGGAGTTGAACTGTGATACGTTTCTTTGCTTTTCTTATCGCTCTCTTCCTCCTCCCAAAAACTGAAAATGAGAGGAAAAGAAGGAAATAATCAAAAAAATTATAAAACAATGAGGAAGTTCTTTTGTTTTTTGACATGTTTCATGTCTTTGCTCTGACCCTGCACTCATTTGGAAATTTGCGTGCGTGCGTGCATATTAGGTCTTTCTTTGATCAGTGCAGTAAACTACTGGTATACTAGGCTTATACTAGCATTATACTAGGTCTAGGAAAACTGTATACTGTATCCAGTCCGTTCCTCAAATTACCATAAACTTTTCCCAAGAGGTGGCTTGTATTAGCTCTGCTAGACACCATTATACTAAGTAAACTACTTGATACTAGACTTATGGTCTTGTACTAGGTTTATACTAGACTCTGTTTATGCTAATTAGGCCTATGTTAGATCTTTCTTGAATCTGTGCAGTAAACTACTGTCATACTGGACTAATTGCTCATACTAACTTTATACTAAGTCTAGGAATCCTTCATACTGTATCCAGAATCTTTCTTTGATCGTGTAGTAAACTACTGGTATACTAGGTTTATACTAGCATAAGCGGGACGAAAGAGCGAAGCGAGTGAGTCCCAAAAAAATTAGGCTTAGTATAATGAAAGCTTCAGAGACCCAAGGTCAATTGTACGGACGGACGCAAAATTTCAAAATCAGGGTATGATCAGGATTTTTTGAAATTCTTATAAGTCTTAAGGTCATTTGCACGGGCGGACGGATGGACGGACGCACGAACGCACGCAAATTTCAAAATCAGGGGTCAGAGAATTACAGTATGACGTGTTTCATGTCTTTTCTCTACCCCCTAAATCTAAAAAATGCGTCCGGGCGTGACCTTGAGACTTGAAAAATTTTCAACGTACAACCTCAGTCCTACCCCTGATTCCGGAATCTGCATCCAGGCGTCCGGGCATCTGTACAGTTCTTTAGTATTACAGTTCTTTGTAGTGAATTATTATTATACTATCATAAGGATGTATACAGCAAGGGTCGGCAACCTTTTTTCGTCGCGAGCTACTCCCTAATTTTTGAGAAGTACTGTGAGCTACTCAGAAAAAGTGCCAAGGATCTTTCATATATTTATTATATTAATTATTATGGGTATGCATTTATCGGCACATCAAAATAGGTCGTCAGAACATCAAAAAAGATAAAAAAAATAGTTAATAAATGTGAGTGACAATATCAAATGTATTTCTCGGTAAAAAAAAAAAATACAAACAGCAAATAAGTGTGTTGAACAACTGAAAATTGTGATAGACACCAAAAAAAGAAACACACAGTAAATTATATCGTCATTCAGCATCACAAATTTTTAAAAAATAGGTACTGAGACTCAAAAAATTCTAAAAAAAATTTACTGAACAATAAGTGCTTTTGGCCTTTGCCGGCCTACCTCGCTTCCTTCTCTGTCCCAGAGGTATATTTTTAGCTTCCTGTGGAACAGTGACCAACTTAAGTCTAATTTTCATCCCTAACTCATGCTTACATTTTCCATTTTTCAGGAAATGTACACATGTGCATGACGACTCCTCCAGTGCTTCAAAATTGATAGTGATGACCCATACACCAAACTGGCATCTTTTGAAGTCTTCAAATGTTGTCCATGAGCAGACGAGACATGTTCATGGAGTTCTGCTTCCCTTCCTGTTCATCTGTATTGTTACTTTCCGTACAATGATTCAATAAATATCACGTAATTGTCTTTCTATAAGATTAACGGTGAGTCAAGGTGAAAATTTGATTTGCTGTTCGTATTACACTTCTTGCGTATGTTAATTACATTTTTTTGCTGTTGGGGGATTTGATGTTTAACTACATTTTTTGCCTATGCCAATTACATTTTTTTGCTGTTGAAAATTTGATGTTCGAACAACATTTTTTGCTGATGCCAAATATTTCTTCCCATTATTATGTTAGAGTTACCTTTATAATTGGTCTATTTAAAAAAGAGAAGGAAATCCTAACAATAACAAGTGAAAGAGAAGTGATAAAGGAAAAAATATATTGCGCTGCTTGAACATATTCATAGTATTAACTATTCAATTGATTGATTTTATCAAATTTGGGTGAGTTTTCCTAAATTAGACTGCGAGCTACCGGTAGCTCGCGAGCCACGGGTTTCCGACCACTGGTATAGAGTATACTGGAGGTGAACTAAAGGAGGACCTCTTGTATTTTATTAGTTTTATACTAGGCCTTATGCTAGGATTACCCGTATACTAGTCTTGAACTAGACTTACACTAGACCAAGAAGGGGGCGAACGAGCAAAGTATGCTAACTTATGGAAGACATGAAACATGATCCTTATTAATTTGGCTACGCCAGAAAATCTTTTTTCATATTATTTTTATGGTTCATCTCATACATGAAAAAACTTTTCAAAAAAAAGGCAATGACAGTTCGTCTGGCCGTTCTACTGCGCCGATTTGCTTCATTTTTTTGACATGTTTCATGTCTTTTTTGACACCTGGTGCCCTATTGAAAATTTGCGAGTACCACCCACCCCCCCTATAATGGACTTAGAAAATTTTTGAGAATTACCTGGGAGGTTATCCAGTAATCAAAAAAAATTAAATAAAAATTAAATTAAATTAAATTAAATTAAACTAGTAGACCCGTGCTGCTCTGCAGCAATAATATTTGTTTAATCATATTAAAGGACATTAAGTTTTGTTCTTCACAAAGAAAACTTATCAAGTAATTTTATCAAAATTTATTAGAAATCATCAAACTAATCAGACGCATCTGTCCTCGGTATTAATTTATGCTTGATGACTTTGTTGTAACATACTTCTTTAAGGAGGGCACTGCCCCCCAACTCCTGACGACCTTACACATTAAGCTTCATTATTTTATGTAGCTCACAAAGTAAGCCTGCTAGCGTAACCCAGAAGACACCACGTGGAGGTCGGCTTACATCGTCTTCCATCGCATACACCCGCCATCATTTTATGTACACAAAGCATTATTTCATTTTTAAAAATTTCTGTTATTTTTTAAAATTGTTATATAGATTAAAATTTCATAAAATTTGAATATTAATAATTTATTAAAATCATGTTGAGCAGTTGTACTGCTTTGTCAACAAATCAGCCTTTATGCCAGTACCATTATAAAACTTCCTTCCAAACAATGTTAGCTGTGCGACAACTATATGGTTTTATCTGTACCTTTACATTTTCAAAAGACCTTGCTCTAGATAATGCGACGTACAGTTGGCCATGACTGAAAACAGGTTCGGGCAGGTAAATGCCAACTTTTTCTAATGTCTGGCCCTGTGCCTTGTTAATTGTCATGCAGAAGGCCAACTGTATGGGAAATTGTCTCCGTTCAAAACTGAAGGGTAACACTGTATCTGAGGGAGAGAGGTCTAGTCGAGGTAACAATACTTTCTGCCCTATGTTTTGTCCTGTTAGAATTTCTAAATGTAAAATGTTTTCATACATTTTGCATAACTTCAGTCTTGTGCCATTCAAGAGACCCTGTTTGGCATTTAGGTTGCGCAATAGCATTACAATGCACCCAACTTTTAGATGCAGCTCATGCGGTGGCAATCCACTAACCTCAAAACTGTTCAGAAATTCTGTTGGAAATTGAAGTAGCTCCCCTTCATCATCAGTTACTAACTGATTTACACTTGTATATATCCTACCTTCAGTCGGAATTCTAGCCAATACTTTTGTATTTACCTCTTTGCAATGGTCATTTTTTGGAGCAAGGATAGCCATTTTTGCTATATCGTAGTTTTGGAGCGCTGATATATCATTTCCATAAATTTCATCTACTATATCTCCCTTTGTAATCAGAGATTTTGGCAAATTTATTCTATCTAAATTGTCTTCATCTTCAGAATGATACTGGCCATTACCAATTTTTAATAAAAATTCGGCGAATTCACACTCCTCTGGTTTTGCTCGCATATTTCTTTTCAAAGTGAATTTTTTGAAAATTGGCTATTAAGGGGAGAATTTAATAGAATTCTGAATAGTTGTCGCTCGCGAAGCATGAGGCACAACTGGTAAAACTTGCCTGAAATCCCCTCCTAATATTACAATTTTCCCTCCAAAAGGCAGGTCATTATTCATTATATCTTTTAACAGACGATTCACACACATTAGTGCGTGTTTATTTGCCATAGGTGCCTCATCCCAAAAAATTACTTTGGCTGATCGAATGATGTGTGCCTCTTTACTGTTAACTTTGAGACCTGACACTGAATTTTCATGTGTTTTTCAACATCCTCAATGGGTGCTGCTTTACTTTCATTTAATGGGAATTGATTTTCAACATCAAAGGGAGCTACATCATCTGCATCCAAGGGGAACAAATTATCATATTTAACTTTTTTAGAAGCCCTAGTGTTTCTCTCACATCGACCACTTAAGGTCGCTTTTTTTCTACGCACACGTTTTTGAACATCCTCAATAGGAGCTGCATTACTTTCATTTAATGGAAATTGATTTTCAACATCAATGGGAGCTACATCATCTGCATCCAAAGGGAAGAGAACATCATATTTGACTTTTTTTGTCACTGTTCTACCTTCAGTTGAAACAGCCTTCCGTTTAGGTACACGTTTTTCAATATCCTCAATAGGAGCTACATTACCTTTATTTAGTGGCAATTTATTATCATTTTTAGAAGACCCTCTGTTCCGCTCACAACGACCAGTTAAAGTCGCTTTTTTTCGACGTTTCTTCGGTACTGGGGTTACATCTACACATTTTTCTTTCAATACAGAATAATGCCCTTCGTCTAAATTATTTCCAGAGAATAACAAATCATAGACTATATCGCCGGAACCGTAATCAACACACGAATCATTACTTTCACAAAATACTTTAAAGAGACATTGGGGAAATAAATGACTAATGCTAATGAGCTCAACATGTCCAGCATATTGACTATCAAGTTCCATAACACGTCGATAATCATTATGTGTGCTAATGTTATAAATTTGCCCATAGGACCGATCACCAATAATAAAATTTTCAAATACTCGAAATTTTTGTAAGATGCCATTTAGAAATAAAAGGAAGGGAATGCGAAAACCATGACTGAATGAATGAATGATCAAATGCGAAGTAAGAGCGAGAGTAGATAAAGAATACACCGAGCTGGATTTACCAGTTTCTAGATAAATAACCAGTCGATGCGTGTACCGGCAATCAAATGCGTCCTATCAACATAAAGATTTGCAGAATAGCATTACTTGGTGCCTCACTTCAGTTGTTCCACAATTTTACATGTGCGTTTTCACTTTCTACAAAACTTGAGACAGTTCGTCTGGCCGTACTACTGGACCGATTTGCTTCATTTTTTTTTATTCTCTTTGGAATGAGCTCTAGATTTGCAGAATAGCATTACTTAGTGCCTAATTTCACGGCCTGACGAAATTTTTGTCGGAAAGTTGAAAAATTGCATACAGGAAATACATTGTGTGAAAGCGCAAATGAAAATAATTGTTGAACAACTGAAGTGAGGCACTCTGCAAATCTAGAAGTCATTCCAAAGAGAATAAAAAAAAAAATGAAGCAAATCGGTCCAGTAGAAGGGCCAGACGAACTGTCATTAACTTTTGTAGAAAAGTTGAAAAATTCCCCATAAGAAATACATGGGGTGAAAACGCAAATGCAAATAATTGTGGAACAGCTGAAGTTAGGCACTAAGTAATGCTATTCTGCAAATCTAGAGCTCATTCCAAAGAGAATAAAAAAATATGAAGCCAATCGGTCCAGTAGAACGGCCAGACGAACTGTCATTGCTATTTTTGAAAAGTTTTTTAATATATAAGATTAAAATTAAATTAAATTAAATTAAAATTAAATTAAATTCAATTAAATTACAAATGCCGTGCGCGTGCAAATTTATACCTTGGACTGATTCAGAAATCTGCGAGTTCCACTTTTTGAGTAAAAATAAAAAAACAAAAAAAAAATTTAAAATAAATTAAATTAAAATTGAATTAAAATTAAATTAAAATTAAATTTAAATTAAATTTAAAATAAATTTAAATTAAATTTAAATTAAATTAAAATTAAATTAAAATTAAATTTAAATTAAATTTAAATTAAATTAAAATTAAATTAAAATTAAATTCAAATTTAATTTAAATTAAATTAAAATTAAATTAAAATTAAATTAAAATTAAATTAAATTAAATTGAATTAAATTAAATTAAATTAAATTAAATTGAATTAAAAATGCCGTGCGCGTGCAAATTTATACCCTGGACTGATTCAGAAATCTGCGAGTACCACTTTTTGAGTAAAAATGAAATAAAAAAATAGTTGGATAAAAATTAAATTAAATTAAATAAAAATTAAATTAACTTAAATTAAAATACTTTTCCCGTGCGCGTGCAAATTTATACCCTGGACTGATTCAGAAATCTGCGAGTACCACTTTTTGAGTAAAAAAAAAAAAAATAAAAATTAAATTAAATTAAAATAAAATAAAATAAAATAAAAATAAAATAAAAATAAAATTAAATAAAAAATACTTTTCCCGTGCGCGTGCCCGTGCAAATTTATACCCGCGACTGATTCAGAAATTTGCGCCGTGAGTGAGTCCCTTCCGCATCAGCTTGAAATATATTAAAGGAGACTTGTACCGGACCAAGAAGCGGGACGAACGAGCGGAGCGAGTGAGTCCCAGTATCCTCATCAGCTTGAAATATATTAAAGGGGACTTGTACTGGACCAAGAAGCGGGCCGAACAAGCGGATCGAGTGAGTCCCAGTAATCTCATCCAAAGTTGACTTATACTAGAACAAGAAGTTGGAAATTTTGGATATTTTTGAACGATGAAGAGCTTAAGACGACTGGCGAAAAGACATGAAACATGATCTTTATATTTTTGGCAACGCCAAGAAATCCTTCTCACTTTGACAAACATGTAGGTACTTACTATAGTATCGCACAATACACTCGTACAATTCATGTGCTTTTTTTTTTGTTTCAAAGAGCATCGAGCTCTTACTCTTCTGATAGTCGAGTTCTAATTTTTTGCTTTGCATAGAATTATTAATGAAATGACCATATTGGTGATTCATATCCATTCTGATCAATAGCCGCCATTTTTTTCGTTTCTTATCTTCATTATTCCTTCTGACTTTCTTCCGAACATAGATATAGTGGAACGGCCAAACTCGCGATAGTCTCAAGAGATTGAAAAACAAATACCTCAATAGTTGATTCGAAAAAAGAAAGAAAAAAGAAAGTCGAGAAGGTCAAAGATGAGGAATCGAATTGAAACCCCTTTGAGTTAGGCTAGAGTTGGATCAAAAAATAGATATAAGGATTGAAGTTATACATGAGGAAGAGTACAAGTAGAAACTGAAAATTTCCGGAACTTCATCTTCCCAAAGATGTTCGAATTATTATAAGGCCATCACACTGAAGGAGGGTCCCGGCAGAGAAGATGGAGATGGCCTATTTTAGGAAACTGTCGGTAAGAAAACTTTCGAGTTCAGTGGAAGTGGATTGACTTGGAATTCTATGGCAAGGTTGTAGACAGTTCGCTGACGACTTAAGACTTGACCTGATTAGAAATAAAATGCGATAAGGATAGTGACGTAGCCACGGACAAGGGTCGTTCTAATTTGGGTTTTCGATATTTTTTATATGTTTCATGTCTTTACTCTGGCCTTACCTTACCCCCTCATTCCGAAATTTGCGTCCGTACGTCCTTACATCCGTACGTCCGTACAACCATGACCTTGACACTTGAAAGAATTTCTGCTCCAGACCTTCCCCCCTGATCTCGTACCTTAATCCCAAAATTTGCGTCCGTACGTCCGTACATCCATCTGACCTCTGTTGTATACTAATATACAGTATACCAGGCTTATACTGTCAAGGCTGAATAAATGGTATACAATGTTACGTAATATACAGTATCCTAGGCTGAGCTTCATTATACTAAACCTGAAGTGGCTCTAGAAGGGGGGCGACCGATCTTTCTTTGACTCGTAAGACAGTTCTTACTAGTATGAAGCTAGTTTCCAAGTCCCCCTCCTATCAACTATTCAAAAGCTAGGAGTCCTAGCCTGGTTCGTCCAATATACTGTATGTTGGCTCCACCCTTTTGATGAGCCAGATATGCAACGCTTCAAACACCATGTGACTCAGAAAAGGCACTTCCTGAATACCTCATAAGACAGATTCCCTAGGATTTTACTAGTTAGACTTATACTAGAGGGAGAAGGGGGACAAACTAACTAGGTCTCTCTTTCATCTATGCAGTAAACTAACACACTACCTCCATACTAGGTCTAGGGATCCTGTATACTGTATCCTTTTTTAAGCGTCCTTTATACTAGGCTACAGCTAAGCTACTATAAACCTAGTATACAGTATATCAAGTCCGGTAAAATGAAAGCTTAGGAACAGACCAAGGAGTGGGCCCACCCCAGGCTGCTACAGTGAGTTTAGCTTTCATCATATACACTTAATGTACAATATACTGTACTAAACCTAGGAAAGTCACCTCAAAAACTTGTAAACAACACTCATACTAGACCATGAAGGCCGTAAGTGAGCCCCTAAAAGCTATTGACTTGAATTCTAATCAACACCCGACTTACTCGTGTAATAGACCAAGAAGGGGGGGGGTGAACTAGCAGGGCGAGTGAGCCCCCCTAAATCCATCAGCCTAAAATATTCTAAAGTAGACTTCTACCAGATCAAGAGGCGAACAAAACAAAATATTAGCCTAAAATATTCCAAAGTAGACGTATGCGAGTGAGCCCTCCTAAAGTCATTAGCCTAAAATATTTAAAGAAGACTTGCACTAAACCAAGAAGCGAACAAAACAAAAATGAAATGAAATAAAATAAAATTGTTGTAAAGTGCTTTTGCAGAGATGAACGTTAAGTAGGTACATGAAACATGATTTTCATTTATTTAGCTCTGGTAGAAAATTTTGTTTTATATTCTCTTCAGAATGACCTCTAGATTAACAGAAAAGCATTACTTAGTTTCTCATTCAGGTGTTCCCCGATTATTCGCATAATTGCGTTTTCTCCCCATGTATTTCTTAAGGGGAATCTTATATATTGAAAAACTTTTCTAAAAAGCGCAATGACAGTCCGTCAAGCCGTTCTACTCAACTGGGCTGATTTGCCAGCTATAAAAAATATAGCCTAATGCGGAAGGTCGTCAAGGGTTGGGGGCTGCTGTACCTTCTTCAAAAAAAATTGTTACAACTTCATCAACCAATCACCAACCATCAATTAGTACCAAGGCCAGACAGGTTTAATTAGGTTACGTTAGTATTTGTGAAAAACAAAACCCAATGTCCTCCAATATTATTAAAAATACAGCTCACATTTCATTATTGCTGCGGAGCAGCACAGGCCTACTAGTAGTGTTATTTGTATGAGATTGTACCTATTACGAACTCGTCATGATTGGGGTGAGGAGAAATCACTCCTTGTTTTTGAATATCTGAGTGCCTTATGTATTCTTATGAAGATCGGTATCATGATTGGCCCAATAATCGTAATATTGATTACAAATATGGGTACTTCGACTCACTGTCGTTCACTGTTATCAACACTGTGAAGTCGCCAGGGAATCAGTCTATAGCTTCAAGGAAGCTCTTTCGCTCCGCTCGTTCGTCCTCCTCCTAGGTCATGTAAAAGTTTTGTTGAGAATATTTCTCACGCTAATAACTTTTCGGGAGCTGGTTCGCCTTCCTCCTTGGTCTAGTATAAGTCTAGTTTGGAATATTTCAAGCGAATAGCTTCTGGGGCGGGTGGTGCGCGCGTGGTCTGGTACATATAACAAAAACTGACTAGATCTTTTTATGCGGTATACTAATGTATGCTAGGTTGATACTAGCTAAGCTGTAACTAAACTTGGTATAAACTGGGGGATGGGGGTGAACTTGCCGATTTTTGAATCACCCACGAAGTAACGAAAGTGAAGGGGGCACTTGCAAAATTTCAAATTAGGGATTGGAGCTCAGTAAAGACATGAAACATGTCAAAAGAGATTTAAAAAATTAGTAGGGAATAAGTAGGTATACTTTGAACACAAAAATCTGAAATCATTGGGAGAAACATACTATGGTAGTAGCTAAAATCTAGCTCATGTTTGAAGATGATGAAAGAATTCCTGATTTTCTTATGATTTTTAGAAGTGACCCTATTTTTACACGCACTCTTATGGACCATTCAAAAAAGTTGGCCTACTTGCACAACGTTACCGTTAGGTGCATAATTTGGCATTCCTTCGAGGTAGCCATGGAGGGGCGTTGACTGAAAATGTTATTCTTACTTAGAACAAACAATATTCCGCATTCTGCAATAATTGTGTTATTCGTGATGTGATTGGAAATTTTTCCAAGAACCAACGACCGAGGCGCGCTGTCGTGCTAGTTCTATATTATTAAAATCATGTATCACTACTTATCATTGGGATTTTTACCTGAAATTCAGATGTTGGTAGCACTGCGTGTCATTACGACAGTGCATTGGTCAATCAAACTCGTCCCCCATGTATAGCGGCAGTCTATTGGTCAATTGAAATTATCCCACTTACGTTCACCAATCACGTCAACTCACACTGCTGCTTTCTAGCTTTGGTAAAGATCCCAATAGGTTTTCGCCATGTGGGCTGTGCGTTGCACTAATTATGCCTCAAATATACGTGTAATTGTTTGCTGTACGCTTAAAGAATTCGAAATGCCGACTCCACCGGATGTTTTTTTTTACAAAATAATAATTTTCACATTTTTGACTGACTTTTGTCCTCGAAAGCCATATATTTTGTACGTGAATTTCTGTACTGATGCCGATTTGCTGATTGTTGCAAACGTTTTTGATGGTAACAGACGATTTCTTTGTCTCCTTCAGTCGTTCCTACTTATTCTATAATCGCTTAAACTTATGCCAGAGAGCGTTACGTGCAGGTACAAGGGGGATGAAATGAAAAGGTGATCACATACACTTTTAATGAGACAATCAGTACTTTTCATTACTGGAAAAATGGTCAGAGTATTGAGTTCTTTTGGTCTGAATTGAAGAATATCAATTTTTAGGGCTATTTTAAGAAATTTGGAGGGTATACTTTTATTCAACTCAACGTTCTAATTGATTAAGACCAAATTGAAGTTCGCTGTTGTGCGATGGTGAATACTGGGAGTTCCGCAAGTTTAAACGCCTAAAACAAAACGACAATAACGCAAAAATATCTGAGATGACGAACTCAGACAAACAGGCAAAAACACAAGAGTCATGACTCATGACTAAGCGGTTTACAACTCACTCGACCATGACGTCAGCGTCTCACCTGACCCTCCCGCCCTACTTAAAAAAAAAAAGACAAACTGATTGTAATACGGTAAGCTTTTGTAGCGCAGGCCGACTCTCAAGAAGATCCACAATTGATCACTACCTGGTGGTAAGCAACACGGAAAGAAAAGTGGTTTCTAATAATTTACAAGTTGAGTATGAACCGCTTGTGAGCAATTCAAGCCTAATACTGTTGATTTTTCTTCCATCCACATCTTCATTGCCAGGTCCTATTCAAAGAAAAAAGTAAGTTATCAACGTTTCAAACACAAAAGTTTTAATAATGAATGCTTTGGAAATCGTTTAGTTATAATAACAGACAAATAGTAATATATCTTAAGAGACTTGAGAGATGTAGAATTTAATATACAAAAATGACAAATACTAGTACCTGTATAGCGCAAAGGTTGTATGCGCGAGCACCGTTGTTTTGCAACATAATTACATAATAGGTACATTAGTCAATTACGAGGCGAGAGATTTAGGAGCCCTAAGCGATGACACAGGAAAGGATTCACAAGTTTTGGAGCCTTCAGTGATTGCTTGGGTCGATTTGCCCCTCAAGTTGCCAGTGGCATTTGAAATGAATATTCTTTTCTGCGAGTTCAAGATAGATAAAGAGGAAAATTAAAGTATAAGAATGCAGTGAGACATAAAAGCTGCACGTCGATCAATGTATTAGATACGTTAAGAAATTAATAAGAAGCTTTCCTCCAAGGTTGTTTAATTTAAAACGTTCTTGATTTCATGCAATTAGCGAATAAAGAGCACTGTAAAATTTTTAGTACCTATTACAATTGTCATGATAGGATACATAGAAGAAGGTAGGCAAAGCGTTAACTCTAGCTCGTCAACACACCGTGCATGATATAAAAAACCAAAGAAAAAACAGTCAGTGATTATGTCCGTCATATAATTTTGGTGGTATTGACAACGACAGAAGGCAGTTTATGAGAATTCTATGAATCAACAATCAAGATAGGTACTGATAAAAGTTTCATCATGTGGGGCAAAATTTCATTAAATATGAGCTGTTCATTCAAATACCTCGAATAAGTGGATTATGTTTTTTCAGAAATACAGAGGTACGATTAAAGTTGGGTAGGTACCTACCTAACTAAACTTACCATGTTACATTTCACAAATTTTACTGTAGATCATGAATGAAGTTTGTGAGTTCTTGGTAAATTTGATCCTTGCACTTCTATACCTAGCTGCCTATTTCGAGATGATTACAGAACAATTGCAATTAATTCCTAATACGCACCAACAGTTATCGTTATCGTACGTGTTAAAATGATTAGAAATTGAGGAGTTTACAAATTTTTAATCTGGACTTGGTGAGAATAATTAATGAAACATTGTTAGACTTGGTGAGTTATGAAACTAAATTTACGAACTCGCTATATTAAATTGTTGTAGCACCCTCGTTGAGAACTTTGTAAAAATATGTCTCTGGAATTGATGGGTTTTGCCTACCAAATAGCTGGACTTGATAAATTCTGCTAGTCGAGCAGTCTATTGAAGAATTTCGCCAGCCGAAGAGAATGAAATCCAAGAAAACGGAATTGGAAGTTTGTTATTTTTCTTCCGACAATCATGTTAGTACATAACAATAATTTTATGACTTGAAGAATACTCGTATCATTAGTACCCGACGATTTTAATACTGACTGTTTTCTTGCATGACGCGGCAGAACGTCTCCTGAGAAGAAAGCCCCTAAAATTATAAATTTTTACACCGATCGTACAAAATATGAATTGGTCTTATCTAAAAGATAATTAAAGGTAACAGAAGAAATTAAAGATCTAAAACTAAGCAATAAAAAAATATTTAAGAATATATCAGGTAGGTACCATACAATTATGCAGTGTAAAAGGGATGACGAAAAATTCAACAAGAAAGAAATTATTTATGTAAGACGACGGCCGTCGGTACTTCAACATTTTGAGATCTTTTGAGTTTAGTTTAGTTTTATAACAATATATTTACAATTGGCAACTGTGAACGTAAGTAGGCCTACCGGTAACGTTTCTGAAAATTGCTGCGGCGGTGTTGAAAAAATTTGTAGCGGCTACCGAAGCTGGTGTAGTTGGGAAAGGCGGGCAGCATACGTTGTCTGATTGTGGATTGGAAGATACCCGTTGCAAAAGTTCGTTTTCAACGTTAGTTTGCTGTCGAAGCTGTTCTAAACGCATTTGATTTTGTCTTTTCCACTTCGTTCTGCGATAAGAGATACAAATTTTACTATTTAGATGATGCCTGCTGTAACGCGAGGCAATGAGTAAAAGAGTCGTCAAGTGATACAAGGGTATTAAAAATTATGAGAGCTGCCCTCGAATTACCTGCGCTCTCTTGAACAACTTCGAAAGAGGGAAAGCTACTATGATGGTGTTGATAAAAAGATATTATCTCTTCAATCCTAAAATGTGCTTAGTTCTGAAGTGAGATCGAAACAAAGAATGGATAGTTAGAAGATACGAGAGTTTCCATTACTTGTTGTTGAGGGTCGAAAATGAGCATTAGTTTTTAGTTATTACTCAAATATGTCAGGTGCTCTAGCTAAAGGGGGCATATAATTGTACAACAAATTTAGATTTCAACACAATTACAGTACTGAAAATAAGGAGAATTGAAAAAAGGGGGTTAAAGTCCACAGAGTTTAAAAAAGAATTTCTTCTCCAATTCAAAATTCCCCAAAATCGTTTTTAGAGACGAATAAGAAAGGATATAAAAATGAATTGTCTATCAACTTTCATCATTCCTACATGACATCATCAGCTCGGCCCTCATGCGTCTTACAACTTCCAAATTCGTACCTGCTGTTCTCTTTGTTTTATTTCTAGTACCTAGTAAGAAAATTTCCGCGTGAAGGTCGATAAATCGAGATGAGCGAGTACATAGTGCACATCCCAAGCTCTCTACCTCCTTATCTATTGCTAATATTGTCTCTCATGCGAACATCTTTGCCTCTCTTGGTCTTCGCTCGCTGCAAAGGGCATACGCTTGATTCAATTTAAATATTGGCAGAACAAAAGTATTTCGCTGAGTGTTCTCATTTACCGTTTCCTATTCCTAATATGTTAGTATATTTACCTACGGTTTTGGTACCAAGTTTTCACTTGAGTTTCGGACAAGTTTAACGCATCGGCTACATCGCTCCTATCCGCCACAGACAGGTACTTTTGACAACGAAATTTTCGCTCTAGGTAGGCAAGCTGAGCATGGGTAAATGCTGTTCTTCTCCGGCGCGGTTTCCGGCCTCTCGTGGATGACACCATCGAGTTCATATCATCTTGTTTCTTAGTGGATAAATTGTGGTCTTTGGTCGTGTGCATAATGAAAAGCATATTTGATGTATTCGACGACGGCAGTGCTGAGGAGATACTTCCTTCGTAAGTTTCGTCTTCCGAATCATCATCATCCAGTTGATTTTCGTCGATTGACAGATTATCTACGCAAAATAATGCGACGATTTTATTATTATTTTTGTACGTTGAATAATCAGAAGCTCGTTTCCCTTAGCCGTGTCGTCGCTTACTAACGAGCTAAAAAAGTTTGACTAAACAATCCACTCGAGTTGAAGTGGCGCCCCAAGACGTAAGAAATAATATTGTGTTGGATCTTAATTGACGTAGTTGTCTTTAATCTGCGTAATCGATGGTAGATAGTCGAGTGTACTTGAAGTCGGTATTTTTCCGAACTTTTTTTGGAGCAAAAATGCAAAGGTCCTACCACTATCCCTCTCGCTAAACTATTTTTTAATACGTGTAGATTCTTATCGTTTTGTGTACGTTTCTCGACCATCAAAATAAATCGCTACGTGACGTCCCTAATTTATATTCGAAGTATTTTTTCTCTACAACCTTTTTCTTTTCTCCTTCTCCCATTCTCACGTTTCTTCCCTTTCAACCTCTTGAACACGTACCAACTCCCTTCTCGTCCTCATCAGCGCGAGAGAATATACGCGAATGAAAAAAGATATTATTTAGAAAAATAATAATTGTTTAACGAGTTGGTCTCGGAAAGCGTGTGCATGGTCGCGATAACACCCGCCGTTAGACGACTTGTCGCGTCGTTATAAAGGGATGAAAACAAATAAGAATATAGATCCATTTACGCGTAAGTGTGCGTACAAGAGCTTGACGTAGAAATTGAGGAAAATTTGCGAGAAACTAGAAAATTGAAAACAATCCGTTAATCGGCTTCCGAATTTCAACTTTTTCGCGGGTAGATTCGCAACTTCTATAGCCCTATCAAAATGTGAGAAATACACTCAATATCTCAATGTTTTGAATGTTAAGACGGTACTGCTGTTGTTATTTGCGATCGCCCCAAACAAGTTTTAACAGCTTGCTCACGTTTCGCCTTGGGAAATGTTAGTTTGGAACGTCCGTTTTGAGACAAATGTATATTTCTCAAAATATTTAACTCCTTCTCCCCTGCTTCGCGTTCAGTGAAACTGGCATAATATTACTCTATCTAGAAGCAAACTTACTCTAATGTCCCTAGTACGGTAATTAAAGTACTGTTCTGCCAGCGTGGCGATGGCGTAGGCGTGGCGTGAAATTGCCACTTTTTGAAGAAAATGCTGCCAGATCTGCAGGCAAGTCAGCAGCGTTTTCTTCAAAAAGTAATAACTTTACGCCCACGCGCCTCCGTCTCTTATCGTCCGACAGCTCTCATTAGTACATCCTAGTGGGACAATTCAAAAGTGCTTAACCCTTAACGAGTGATTATTCCTGTCTTTAGAATCAAATAACTACTTCATCTCCTTTCATACGATCCTCTCTATACTGCATTCTCGATTTGCAAGAAGTTTATCCTTGGTCTCGGAAGCACTTTCCGGTGCTGTAAACTTGAGGGTAAGGGACTAAGTTATACGTTAATCTACCAAACATGCTTTAAAACTTTCTAAACGATAGGATACTGTTAATAAGCTTAAAAAACAAACTTCATCCTCCTTGACCTTTCCCGCAAGGTCGAGTTTTCAATGCCCAACCCCCTATCGTTTGATGAATGACGAATCCTTTGACTCACGGATTCTGCAAATTGTAACTAATGGTTGCGTATGTTGTTTGAATAACTATTCTTACAGTACAAGCCGCAACGTGAGAAATATTGCAGCTCATTTGCAATGAGCTCCATTCGACGCTTTGCTTGCGATGCTATGGTCAAACTTATTGCAATAATTCTCACTTCTGCTGCTTCTAAAGTATTATACTCGTACTATTTTGTGCTCTCACAATTTTCATTCTTTGTCACAACTCTCGTAACAATAATTCCTGTAACTTGGTTCAGGCGACGTCTTGAAAGTAAAAGAATTTGACATTTGTCAATTCTATTGTTTATGGTTATTTATTAGAATATTGAATGATTTCACATAGCACTAGTTTAAAACTCACATCAATTTCCTTCTGTAGGAGTATATTTTTATGCACATACCTAAATTGAATTTCAATTTACCTGGCCAACATCTGGGTTATATCTAATTAGCTTTCTGTAAATTGTTACAAGGAACGCTGATGAAATACAATTATGTCTCCAAGTTATTCAGTTGATCATTGTGAAGCTGTGTCGTCTTTCTCTCGAAATATAATTACTGACGGTATCCGTGCGGGAAAGGTGTAAGTAAATTAGTTCACACTTTTTTTCGAGGAACCAACTTAACTTAATATTTCACTCTTCAAAAAAATTCCTACAAAGTTTTCATATCTTTACTCTGCCCTGACCCCTAATATGAAATTTTCCAAGCGCCCCCCCCCCTCCTTCACCCTCGCCTCTTTGTGGGTGACTTGAAAATTTGCGTGTTCACCCCGCGAGTTCACCTTGCCCAGTTTATATACTAGGTTTATACTAGCTTTATGATCGCTATATTCTAGCTTTGAGCCCTCATTAATAGTTGTTGAAACCAAATATAGGATCGATATTTCGATACAATCGAGATCAGTAATCAATATAATCGAGATTGAAATATCGATATTATCGAGGTTGATATAAGTGATCTTTACTTTGAATTTCCTTGCAAACGCCTGAAGACATAATACAGTAAAACCTCCACTAACGGACACTCCTAGTAGGCGGACACTCCCCTACAGCGGACAATTCTTTTGGTCCCGTTGAGTGTTATGGGAAAAATACATTGTAACCTCTGCATGACGGACGTTCTCTACAACGGACAGAAATTCAAGGCAGATAAGGAAAAAAAACACTATTTTCCATGAATAGAACATAAATCGGACAATTTTCAACAGGTTGAGTGAGTTTTCTATGTGGTTGCCCAAACCGTGAGTTTTTCAAGCATAGACCAGTAAGTGGGTGCTACTTTAATCTCGCCCTTCCTCCTGCGAATTTCAAATGATGATAGGGAAATTATGATAGAAAGAATAAAAATTCCATCTGATGAAGTCGTATGGTTAGTAGTTCTGTCGTCATCAAAGAGACTTTTGATTGATCGTAGAGTAGACGTTTTCTTCTTCCAATCTGAAGCCTTGAAAAAAATTCGAGTTCTGACCCAAAAGCTACACAATAAATATGTAAGAATCGCTATACCGTTCTCACGAACTTTCGTCTAGGTAGCGCCGCGTCAATACTCGCAGTCAAAGTTAGGACTTGCATATCTTATAAGATAAAGAATAGTAGAAGAAGATTATCAATTGATTTCACGTATTGTACGGGTGTGAAGATTTATTCTTACAAATCAATTGACCACACGCCCATTGGGAGTGTGATGTTGGAAAAAACGGAATGCCAGAAAGACTTAGAGCACCGGTAAACGATCAGCCCGACACTTCTTCCTGTGGTGGCCCGATAAGATAAACAATCACGTTTTGCACGTGTGTGAAGATTTATTCTTACATATGTAACTCCAACAAGTCGTTTCTTTGCTACTCGTAGGGAAAGTTAGCGGGCGTTATCATACAAAGGTATAGTAGACCGGTTCATGATATCATCATCCGAGCTACGACATGTCAATAGCACAATCGGAACTGTGAATTTTTTGTTGATTTAGTGTTCTCATACTGCAATCTCAGAAGTATTGTTGTATTTCGTGAACTGTACGACGTACGTATGACGCTACAGTCTTACATATATGAGGCTGTGCATGACCTCATCGACGAGGGCAGTCGTTTCTATAAATGTTGAAATTTTTCCTATACTATTTACGATAATAATAGCCTGAAGTTCGGCACTCCATGCCCAGGGAGACAGCATTGATAGAAAAAAATAAAACTAGATCAGAAGGTTGATTTAGAGCTAGAGGCCTTGATAAGTTGACTAACGTGGTCAACTTTCTCGACTCTATAGTTACCAAAAGTCATCACTTTAAAAAAACGAAGTGATTATATGTAGGTACGGTACCTACGGACGTTATTTGTTGGTACGGTATGTTTCAAAAGTATTTGGTGGTCGACGAGAGTACTCTGACAAGACAGAGGTCGGATTAACTGAATGATGGATGTTCAAGGAAGATACAAATGGTGCAGGGTTGAATATTTCACGTCTAATAATGTTGAAACTACGTAGTGTATATGATGGTACCTTTTTAAATGCAAGAGCTAGCTCATGTGTACCGCCCAATAAAGGCTTGCCAAGTGCGCAGGCTACCTCACAAAGCAGAGACACCAACGATGAAACATTATTTCGTCCCCAAAATCACAGCGAGGGTGTCACTGAGGAAGCACGTCAGTTGGTTTTCGAGAAGAAAGTGAAGGCTAGAAGTCACCTAAAACTTTCATCGAAGCAGTTGTCATTTGACAGGACCAGCGCGGATAGAACGACAAAACGCAAACGACCTTCTGTAGAGAATGCTATAGCGTACCAAAAAGGAGGAAATTTGTACGTCGGCAGATGACATGACAGTGAGGACAATGATGGTGATAACGATGGAAAGCCCACTTGCATTGTCTGTAAGGCGAGGAATGCAGGAGGGAATGAGTCGACTCTTACTTTTACCAAGTGCTGCTCTATGAAAGTTCACACTGCATGCCTACAAGAAGACGGTTGCCCTCGCTGTGATGGCTTTGGAGACGACTGAAGTAGATATTTAAGAATATGTATATGTTACCGTAAGTGTCTACGATTAGTAACTGCATACATTTACTAGGTATTGTATCCAATAGTTGACGGCATACTTCGTAACTCGAAGTGCCACAATAGTTCGACATTCTGTATCGCATTACACACGGTGTATGGTCGGCGCGTTTCAAAATCATCAATTTTGTATACTTTTACGGCGACCCACCCGCAAATATTTACAATTACTAAAACATGTATACAATCACTAGTTTATGTGATTAAAAATATTTCAATCGTACACCCTGCGCCTGTCTTCCTGAAAGGATACGTTCGTGTTTACATTTCTAGGAATTGTTCACATTTCCTGTATTGTAGACTTTTACGGTAACATATATATGTTACGCCGAATCCGTCAAATTGCCGATTTTAAATTTTGCCGAATTTATAAAATCGGCAGCGTAAAAGCTAATTCTGCAGATTTTATAACTCTTTTCCTTCGATGATGACAAAGATTAACTTTTTCCGACTTTTTTCAAATTGAATTTTCCCATTTGTTACATGTTATTGTAATTAATTGCTCTACAAAATTTATTTTATTTGTAAATATCATCATTTCACCCTGGCCAATTAGTTATTGTGATTAATTAACCAGGCAACTTATAACAAGCCGTTACGAGAGTCAGTTATTTGGCAGAGAAGATTTGGGGGGTCTGCCGGGCCTCTATCGACTTTTGGAATGGGAAGTAAAACGTTGTCTCCCTCCTTCAGTTCTGGTACTCTTTGCCGACTCGTTTCCGTCATTTTATCGGCCGCTATCGTTTAATTTGTCTTTTCGGTACACCACCTGCTGCGTTTTGTCGCTATATAACACTCATCGGTCAACGGACAGTTCATCTCCGAAAATTCATCCCCATACAATTCATCTCCCACAATTCGTCCTCCACAATTCATCCCTGCGTCAAATTCATCCCAAGAACAATTCATCTCGAGGACAATTCATCTCAAAAAATTTAATTTCTTTTTGTTAGTAAATCTAAAAACGAAGTTCAAAATTGGTATGACGTGGTTTAGGTTAGGTTAGGTCCCAGTTGACCTGTTGAATCATTGGTATTTTGGCTCTTTTCAATCGGTGCTGTGTTCTCCTTCGTCACAGCAGTCCGGATGGAGTCAGGGACATGGTTGTGCGATGTTGACTTCAATATATTCTCCTGATCGCGCGACACATGTATAGTCTGCCTTTACAGCGTTGTTTATACCACTGCGCCGACATTTCCAATTTGTTTTCTTGTCATCCTGCTTGTCACGAATGTATTTGTAACCACAATACATCAACAATTTCTTCTGCTTTTCGGTCGTAGCAAACTCCATCATCATTTGGAAAAAAACACGTACAACACGGAAGGTAAGTGGACAGCAACTGATCAAAAGTAACGCAGGAATCTCAGGTAGATGCATTAGGTAGGTACGCATGTTGCAGCGTGTCTTCACTCTCATTTTGATTCGACAATTTCGTACAATTTTCTTCGTTCTCTTTTCAGAAGCAAGTGCGCACATTCGTTGTGTGAAAGAGAATAAAATGTTTAGGCCTACATGTAAAACAATTCGGGGACTTGGTTTGAACTACGAATATTTTTTCAAGGATTTTTCAAAAGTGAGATGAATTTGAGATGAATTTCTTTTTCAGATGAATTTTACCGAGACGAATTTCACAGAGATGAATTTAACCGAGATGAATTTGACTGAGATAAATTGTGGGCGATGAATTGTGGGAGATGAATTGTCCGGGAATCACACTCATCAACCTTCGTATAGAATTCAATTCTACTAGAGCCCTAATTTTACTCGTCATAGCGAAAGAATCGGCAACTTCGAAGTTAAACACAATACTGATTCATTCATACTCTTCAATGTATTAAAATCTGCTGATCGTCTACTTCAACTGTCTATTGCGTGCCGTCAGAACATGAAATGCCTGCCACAAAGTAGTCAGATAACGAAATTACAATATCTGCCCAACAAGGGTTGGCATTACACGTAATGACTAGAAAATTTGGTCATATTTCACTTCACTATCTGGCTCCGTTTCACGTAATGCCTAGTCTTTTCGTAAAATGGCTAACTTCGCTATCTGACTGCGACATATATAAGGAAACCTACAATTTTTTTTATGACTTACCGCGACATTCTAGAACAAACCTTAACGTTATAACCGGACTAAAATTCACTTAAGGTACCTCGCGAGGTACCTTAAGTAGAAATCGGGACATCGTATTGGTCAAGAAGAATTTCCTAAGTAGATTTTCTGTTAAGGAATGAATGAGAATGTCGCGGTTAGTGATGATCTACAACCTATGAAACGTCGAGGAAATTCATTTCCCCCTCTTTCTGCCACAATTGTGATGGGTGTAATACTCGCCTTTCTGCGAAAAGTCGGTACAAGGCCAAAATTTTCGTGTATTTCGACAAACCGTGGTCTGAAGAGGAAAGAGAAGAGTAAAATCAAGAAATCATTTTATTGGATAAAGTATTCAAAACTTGCAATGTCGAGTTGAAATTCGTTGAGTAAAACAAGGAAAACTTGAAACTGAGAAGGAAAATGATTTCTGTGTACCCGAGCGTTTAGTCTAGAATGCTAATTGAATGAGAAATAGAAAAGAAATGTCGTAATTTTGTCGACAGACACTGCAATGTAAAACGGAATAAAAGGGAAAATTTAGGCGAGTAGAATCATTTCAGCAAATACATGGTACCTACCGTACTCCAAACTCGTGATTATAATATTCGTCGAGTGTTTTTTTCGTTCGAGAGAGTTTTTACCCTTGTTGCGTAGATTTGTCTTATTGATGAAGTCATTGAAGCAGTAGCGGGCCGAGTAGCGGTGGAGTCGCTCTATCTAACTTATGTAAAGGATCATCTTCCAACCAAACAACCGGGAATAGAATAATTACACAAACCTCAAAATGGATAAAGCGTACACTGATTTCTTTAACGATAAAAATAATACTTTATCACAAGCTTTATAGAAAGAACTACCGAGTACCGTATTACTGAAACTTTTAGCAGTCGTTAAAAAGAGATGTTTCATTACCTATCATTATTGATATCAGACGGGAAGAGGAATGATCTCGCCATAACTATCCAAAAAATATATAGGAAACTTTCTTATGCGGACCATTCATTATTCCACACCCTAAGAAAGGTGCACAATATACCCCAAGTAATCGAGTTCATTAAAGCGATTATAGGGCTTCTCTGAGTAACGACGATTTACTCGTGGTAGAAAAAATCGCCACGGTTCTTCTTGAAAAGAATGAATTTTATACTTTTCCCGCAATCCATAACAACCCAATCAATATCCCAACCAATAACGAAACAATTAATCAAACTCTGAGCGAATCGTGAGATTTTCCTTAATTTCACTAAATGTGCGACCATCTGCACATAATCTGTATAGCCTTGTAATTTGTCTAATAAACTGAACTCTCGCAACCGATTTTACAACCAGATACAATTACGACTTACAGCTTCAGCAAAAATAGGTACGTACTTACTCCATGTACAAATATCAGCTTGACATTGTGCTGGTGCATTGAAAAAACCTCATTGTACAAAACAAATATAAAAGAGGAGAGACCTTTGCAAACTAGAGATCTGGGTTATAATTTTTAATGCCAGCTTTCAAAGTTCACTTTTCATTCTCTGAATTAATAGCCGATGAGATCCGATTTATCAGTTTCGTTTCATAATTACAGTTCCAGGAAAAGGAAAATAGGTACGATAGGCCTATTCTGATGTTAATGAGGCGGTCAAAGAATTTTGGAGAACTTTTTATTTCGCTGATGGTATGTTACCCAGATGACACCAATATTTACTACGAAACCCTTTCCTTAAAAGTTTGAAGCCTAACTAGAAATGTAATACAAAATGAAAATACTTAAACACATGGAGCGAACCAGCAGACGTGTGTTATCTGACTTTTTTTCACACTTTCTTGATGAGATCTCAAATTTCAGCTAAATTGGTCGATTCTTGCTATAAATTTCTACAGAAATTTTTACACGTGCAACATTTCAGTTCATAATTATATCAATTTGGTTCTTCGTACCGGTACATAATTCCGGTTCGATTGCCTTTGACACATCCATGCGATCATTGAAGAGCAATTAGGTATGTAAAACTGTATGGTAGGAAAAAGTAAGGATTAAGGAAAAATATAAGAAAGAAAGAGCTACGTCCAAATTATCGAGTAGCCTACGATGTGGTTACGATCTGGAACAAATGAGTTCAATGTTCATGGCTGTAGTCAGAGCCACTAAAGCTGTAATTATTAGTTGCTCCTTCTCATCCAATAGGAAGCTCACCTATCGAGTATCTAATCATGGGATCGTTAGGAAGAAATTGAAAGGTCGATTATACACGGTTTTCTAACAATTAGATGCTCAAGGTATTTCCTCAAAGATTTTCCTAGCCGGGGCTTGCCTTTTTGCATTCCTTGTCATGGCTTTTGCACTTTGGCCACGTCAAAGAAAATATAGTCTCGACATAAAAATGTTCCATAAAAGCTATCAAGAGTTCAATGAATCTAAATCTTTATACGCAATTCAGACTAGGTACATGAAACTATTCTAAACAAAAACTTCGTTGCAGATTCCTGAAACACCGGTATTTTTATCGAATTATCGTCAAACGTTGAGCCTGAAAATCTTGAAAATTCATTGTTATACGGTTATTTTACAACTGTGACTTACACACAGGTACCTATCTAAGTAAAACATGCGATCAATTTATCCAGACAATGAATGTTGAATGAGAACAACACAACTCAGGCTTGTGTGTGGGAAAGTCGAAAAAAATAAGTTTTCCGAGGTAGGGAAGCCAGATAACAGATTCCTTTGTTCTTTTATATACATTCATAATATATCATTATTTGAGATACTTACTCCTGATGAATTGAGTACAAACGGTAGTTTTTTAAGACGCGAGTAGGCCTATACCTACTTTCCACAAAACAACTTTCTTTGTTTTAAATTACGTACACGTAAGAGCACTAAGCATCAGAATTGTAATAAGCTGACGAACCACTTCGGAGTAGTTTGATAGAAACCCAATTTCGTAGACTTTGTCCTCTTCAAATTGAAAAAATTTAAAATCAACAACAGATTTTCAATCTTCATTAAGTGAATGGAAAATAGCTATTCAATGAAATTAAGTAATACCTACATAAGTATTCGAATTAAAAAAATATGTCTTAATTTCTTGCTAGAATAAATCACAAATAATTGATTCGCCATCAGCGTTCATAAAATATTGCATATATTGATGTCCAGTACCTTCAAGTCAAACTGATGCGTTTTTATCTTAGTCGACGAAATTTCGTTTCACAATTTCATCAATTATCGATTTACAACCGTTATAGAATTAATCCTTTATTCTCGTCGATAATTTTCATTATAACCTACTTATCCTTTTTTGTGAACCACGCCATACTCGTAAGTACATTTTCTTCTCAACCGCAAGTCATACTTGTACGTATCTCTATTTTTGCTACATTTTTCCACGACGTGAATTAGTTGAAAGAGAAGACAAGTAGTTTTTGAATTTTCATAGGTACATTTTTGTAAATTTAGGATTATTATGACCTCTTCCAAGTCAATACAGAATTTAATAGGTACCTAAATCAGATCAAATAATTACCATATTTTTCGGACGAATCTTCTCCCAGTATATCACGTATGAGAAATGAAGTACGATTGTTCGAATTTTGCATCATCAAAATATGAATGCGCACACAATTACACCCGAGCACTAACTTCGACACTTTCAATAAATCGAAAATACTTGAATTCTTTACGGTACCTAGTTTTTTCTTTAGCAAAAAATGATAGATATAATTGTTATTTGAATTTGTCGTTAGAAAATACACTGCATACTTCATACAAATTTATCCGCGCATTTTAAATTTTCCGAGAAGAGGAAATGAAAGTATTCGGTCTCGCAAATATGTTCGCCATTTCACTATCCACCGCCTACACGCAAATGGGAAGTAAACGACGAAATGTTTCCTTTTCATTATTCCAACCCCTCGTTTTGCGCATTTAATAAGTACGATATCGTAAAAGGGGACGAGTTAGATGAAAGACTACATATCTCATTTACGATTGGTGAAGGTGGCCCGTTCTAAGAGTCGATTGGGTCGTCGAATAAATTGAATTTTTCCTTCTATTTTTGTATGTATTTTTATCAGGTCAACCTAATAGTCCTAATTATCATACATGAAGCGCATAATCACCCTCTTCATTCTTTCTGCTACGAATCAGTGGTGATGATTTAGTGCACGCGACTATAAGCAAAAACAGACTTGTTTTCTTCTATTGACGTAACGTCAACTTCTGAAAGTAAATTGCGGTATAAGAATTGATTTCACTTGAAATGAGTAAATGGTCTGTGTTCATAAATTTGTTGTCCTACTCGTTTTCAGAAGAACTTTTCTGCACTCAGTTTCATTTTTTTTTAGACTGTAATCTCTTTCTTACTAGGCTATAGGTAGTAAGTTGATGCGAGTGTAGAAAACACCAATTATATTCAAGGATGGATCTTCAATTAACTTTTTTCCATTTTCATCGTTACTTACATCTCTTTTCCCCTTCCCACTCTTTCCTGTGGACAAATTATGAAGGACAGATTGTTTTTTTTTTTTTTAGTTCATTTCTTAGCTTATTTTCTACAATTTTCCTCTTTACATTTCCCTAATTTTGAAACGCAGATGGCTCCCTAAAAAATTTCGAGTAGGCTACTGTATTTCGTTGGGTTCAGCTTGTATTTACTCAATAAAGTGAATGAGAAACTTTTAACGACTTTATATATCTTCCATTTTTGTGGGCTCTCGATTAGGTACCACGAGTCGTCCTTGTCTTTTTGATGAAATGTTTGTTCCATCTTACTGAATTTTCGATTAAAATTGAAGAAAAGAAGATAATATTTCTGCTAATCGAAACGAAAGAAAAAAATTTCTTCAAGTCCGTTAAAAGTTGCGGCGCGGCGTTCTTTTTTAAAATAATAAGAATAATTTCTAATATACCTATATCATTCCGTCATAAATTAAGAATAGGTACCCCTGCCATATCTATATACAGTCCATCATCGATTGATAGGTACTCGAAAGTTTTTAGGCCTCGTAGAACGAGATTTTGTATGCATCGAAATATCGTTAACAATTTTTTGGTAATACCATTATAACCTATAAAGTTCATTTGAGGAGATTTTTGCATTTTAGTAATCTATCGCAAAAAGGCGCTTCATATTTCTGTAAAATTATCGGCTTTGAACCCTAACCTAGGAAAAATTTTATTATGTTCAACTCTTAGAATAATGTTTAAATCTGACTCTGATGATATTCTATAACATAGGGCTCGAAGCTCGAACACTTCGGGTACAATAGTGAAGTTGGGATTTGAGAAAGAAAAAAACTTGAAGACTCTGTGCTCGTATGTACATATCGACATTTGTCATTAAATTTTGCATTACCAAATTATTAGGCCTATTAGAGTTATTGTAAATAGAGGCTTTGTGGAGAGGTGGTGATTAATTACGCCTCTGTAGGCCCTTTGACCTTAGTTATATCGTTGAATATCATTCGTTTTATTCTCAAGTGGATCAGTCACTGGTTAATAATATATGTATTGGATTGCAAAATAATATTGCAAACGGTCCTACGAAACCCATATTTTTTTTTATCAAATTATACGAAATTGTTCTTCAAAGAAACTGTCTACTTTTCCAGAATAGAAAATGTTATTTTTTGTGTACACACAATGAGGTCTATACATGACGATAAATCTCGTGGCGTTTTTTGCCGGACCACTGCTGATAACAGTTTTGCCTCATCTTACTGCTGGGTTCTAAATAAGAAGATTTCGCACATCATTTCCCATAAGAGAAAAGAGATACTCAAAGATTTCAAAAACAAAGAAAAATTGAAGATTTCGAAGTGTATATTCATGTACAAAGTCCTTTCTTTCTTACGAGCGTTTGCGATCAAAATTTGTTGAAGAGTTACCTTTGAGCCTCATATAAAAGATATCTTTCTACAGATCGTGTTTTCTTGGCTCAACTTGTATGGTGACGTGGGGTTGAAAAAATTTCAAGAACATAACGACAAAAAACACGCCTCATAATGCTGATAGACGGTTCAGGTATCTCTTAAGACAATACACAGATATATAACGCAGTCTACCCTATACTTGAACTCAATTATTATTTACAATAGTGACAACAGGGGTAACCCTCCAACAAGTTTTCTTTCTTTTTTTTATTCATCAAAGTACATCTCCAAAGGTTGATTGAACTGCGTTATGCAGAAGCTGTCCAAGCGTGCCCGTTCCCCTGATTAAAGAAATTGTCGCTTGGACGGCTTTTGCATAACGCAGTTCAATTTATCCCAGAGTGTTGCAGCTAAATGATACAGCTTAGGTTTTTGGCTTAAGCTGATGACCTTAAAAAATACGGCTTCGGTTTTCGGCCGCTCCAATTTTTTATAGATAAGGATAAGGCTGGCTTTTGGCTTTGGCTATATGGTCAAAAAATACGGCTGAATATGGCTTTTGGCTTTCGGCCTTTTGCTAACCATGCTATTATACGATGGTGAGGGGTGAGGAGAGCGGAAGAAATCAATCAGCTGAAAAAATATGGCAGTTTCTAGCTTTTGGCTTCTGAGAGTGAACATAAAGCTGGCTTATGGCTTTTGGCTGGATGAAACATTCTGATTCAGCCTCTTATTCAGTTCTAGCGGCCGCCTGTAACATACACGACGATACAAAAAAATATAATTTTGTTCTGGTATCTTAATTATGTAATTAGGTACCTATAAGCCTTTCACTTTATTGCGGATAGTATAGCATTTGCCTGATTCCTTATCTCGCTGAACGTAATAAACAAAAATTTATATCGATGTACGAAGTCTTCAAAAAATAGTTTCGAGGAATAATTCAATATTTACTTATTGTCATAATTTCTATATTTCAGTGAATTGAATGTGGAAATACCAAAATTCAGAAAGTTGAAGTTTTGTTTATTACGTTCGGCAAGATAAGGAATCATGAAAACGCTATACTATCCGCAATACTGTGAAAGTCTTACGAGGACAAGATTTTTTTTTTTCTCCAAGTTTGTACACTTTTAACATTTTTTTATGTTATTCTCTGATATATATTCACATTTGGTTGCTTGGAAACACTTGACCATGGAGATGAACCTGTTGCGGTTGTAATACTCTTACTGACATCCTCCTCTATCTGAGCTGAAATTGTAATCCTTGCTACGGTTGATTGTCACTTAGATTCTTCGACAAGATAGGTAATAGAATCGTCGATTATAATTTTCAAAACAACAAGGATAGTACACACTCTTTACTGATGCATATTGTTCTCTTTCTCTCTTTCCGCTTTTTCAACGATATTCCTCGCTCCCTCAAAATTAAACTTAGCCGTCTTCATTTCAAGCACAATGGACTCCCCGTTCACTTAAAACGTGTACATCTTTCTGAATCCGATGTATGTCCCCTCTCTCCAAACAATCCATTTAGAGGCGACATCAATCACTACCTTTTGACCAAATTCGCTAATTATCCCACGAGGTCAAGTCTACAGTAACTATCCTCTTTACAATCTTTTTTTTTTTTTTTCTTTCTTTTTTTTTCTTCTAATTTTCATTTACGTATCGATTTATTTAATTTTTAATTATTATTATCATCTTTTTCTACATGGGGGGGGGGGTCGCCCCGTAATATCATGAGAAACGTGCTATTACATAGCAATGGTTTCCCATGTTAGCAACTTATCATCGGCTCTTATCTTCCTGACTGACTATCGTAGTTATAGCTAATATTGCTGCCAATATTCATCGTGGACAAGTTTCTGTATTCCGTGAACGGTATTGACTGGAACTACTCCTGTGGTTGACATCTCAACGGGAATTACTTCAATGTATTTCATCTTCCATTGGATCCGCAGCGCCTTTTTCCGCTCGATATACTTCATGTATTTCTCCTCTAATTGTCTTCTGCTATGTCAATTAATGCTGCATATTTCTTTTTTTTATTCATTACCGTGATGTCTGGTTTATTGTGGAGTACGGTTCGATGGGTCAGTGGCGTTCTATTCCAATACAGTGTGAACTCCTCATTCTCCATCACCTTTCTTTGTTCATATTCAAAATACTTTCGGATTTCGTCCGTCAGGTGGTACTATTTTGCTAGGACATTATGCAGGATTTTTGCACCTCATCATGTCGGTCTTTATTTTCCAAGGGGGCAAGACTTTAGCAAACAGCAGAGGAGGGTTGTATCGTCTCCAGCTTCTACCCACATATGCGACACAGATCCTGCTCCATTTCCGCTTCTTTCAAGATATATTTCCGGTAATTTTTTGTTTTAATTACCTGGTCCTGAATTGCCATCAGGAATCCTTTAGTTTCTGGGTACAAGTAATCCTCGACTTTTATCCATAAAAGCGAGGCATTTTTATGAACCCATTCTTTCTGTATCTTAGCAGGGTATCTTCCAGCAAGCAATGACTTCTCCTTCCATTGCTCCATTCTGTTCTCTATCTGCCTTCCATTTGCTACAAGGTCAGTATCACTAGCAAGATTTGCCTGTGTCAGTGATTTGTCGGCGTTGACTATGGCTTCATACATTTTCGATTCTTCTTACTTCTTTTTGAAATACTGTCTTATTTTATTAACCTGCCATGTGTGGAGTTCGGACTTCTGCAAGGTAACCACCTTCAAGCCTTGGTATGGTCTGCCGTTCCACTGCAGCATTTGGATGTAACATTCTATTAGCAATCATCATAATCCGTATCATTCTTTCAAGATCATCTAGATCTGTTTGTGTTCATCGGACTATACCAAAGGTATACGTTAGGATTGGTATGGCAAAGGTATTAATCGCCTTTACCAAATTTCTGCTGTTTAATCTAGTCTTTAGTATACTCTTGATTCAACTTTTGAACTTTTCACGTACCTATTTCTTTTTTCACAGCGCTGTGCTCAATCTGTCTGGTTTGCTGTATTCCAAGCTATCTGTATAATATTATCATTATTATTATTTTATTATTATTATTTTTATTCATTTTTTTGTGATTTTTCTCTTCATAAGTTTTAAAGAGTCGATAATCTGAATTTATTTCCTATTGTTATCGAACTTGAAAGTCGGCAGCAATCCTCACACGGATTACTATATCGCAGTAATTATTTTCACTGAAAGGTTTGTCTAAAATTAATCAAAGTCTGCAAAATCCCGTACAATATAAGCAATACAGAGGAACAGTGGCGTCTCCAGGATTGTAACGTTCGAGGGAGGATATAGACAGAAATGTTGCTCGTAAGTACAAAGAATTTTTAATCTCGTCTCACCTCTTTCCTAAAAAATCGAGATGGGGGGGGGATCTATCCGCCCAACCCCCTCGTGGATACGCCACTGCAAAAGAACATCAGAGTAGCAGAAATTTCCATACATACGTAACCATTAAATCAGTCCACTACAATCAATCACGACGATTAAAACCTTTCAAAATTTTATTCTGACTTCTAAAATATTCATAAATACCTAATTGGAACAAATTTTACTCCTCAAATTTTTTGTCGTGATGAAAGTTAGAAAAATTAAGCAGAGTAAATTTTGTTTGATTATATAATGTTGAAGAAGATGCGTTTGCATCACAATGTCTCAAATCCGCGATAGTTTTCAAGAATACAAGTAAAATGTAGTAATTAACGCGAGTATAAAGAAAAGTGTGTAGAAGAATCTGCGGGGAAAAAATAATAAAAAAAAAAAAGGGAAAAAATGAGGGAGGAAAATAAAACATTAAAAAGCAAAGATGTGCCACGAATATATGAGCCAAACAGCCCTTCAGTCGCTAAAACCGAGCTTAACAAGTAATTAAAACAATATTTCAGCATTCGTTGGAGTATCGCCTGTGAAATATAATTGTTTTTCATAACTTTAAGAATAATATAGGGTGAAAAAAATCGTAACCAGAGTGTAGATTGTAGACAAATGTATGCAGTCTTTGTAGTAGCTACAAGGATTTTGTTTTACACTTTTGACGTCTTTTTTTATTCACATTTTTCCACCTACCTTTTTCTTTCAAATTTTACCATTAATTAAAACACCTTTTCTGGGAAGAGGACTGCATTTAAAAGTATGAATGAAGTACAAACGCAACGGATGAATATAGTCTAAATTCGATCTTTGATCTTGGTCAGTGATGAGGAATGAAGAGACGACTCGTTTGTATACTTAAAAAATTAGAGATAGCTATATATTTCTTTTCTTTCATTTTTGTTTTTCTCTCCGCGTTCAATTTTACGTCGATCCCGTATTGCAATTAATTTCGCATTTGTAAATTGTATTCTATCACATTGTGCTCATATTCGTAATTTGAAAGAAAAGAAAAAAAAAATTTCAATTCGTTGACGTCATTGAAATTTCTATTTCTCGCATAAATAGCTTTCTATGTATAAATAAGTTGTTTTCTCTGAAAAATTATTTGCTCTTTTCTTTACAATCGTGAAATGGGGAATGAATCCGAGACGCTCATTCCACAAAACCTTATTTACATAATAAGAAAATATCAAACAGTACGACGAAAATGTAAATTGGTGTCAAAATGAACAACCGCTTCTAATGTGCCGCATTTGTGGGTGAGAAGAATATCGCTTGTTGACGCTGTGAATTATACAAAGTATTTTACCAGCAATTTCGCACCCCTGTAGCTAATTCTGGTTGATACAGTGTTACTATTTAGAATTGTCTTATTCGTTACCCTCCTCTTTTTCATCCTCTTTTATAAATAGCGAATTTTAAAGGTGTAAGGGAGTTCTCCCTCTATTTATTATCGCTATTATTTTTCTCTTCATTCCTTGTTTGTTTTCTTTTGTTTCCGTTCACCTTCCGGCATCAAGCCTCTCTGTTAAGCTGATGATCGTTAAATAATCATGAATAAACAACCTTTTGAAGAGTAGCATTGCTGTTGTTACCACGCAAAAACAATTGTAACTTTTAAGTTAGGTATTCACAGTTGAGGTTTGTACGTGTTCAAGCGGCGCGCTTTAATATTCATCATTTTTTCCCTCTGTTTATGGCCACATCAAGGCATTCTAGTAAAACTGATCTTACATCAAATTTTATAATATGAAAAGACTGTACTCCGTTGCAATCTTAATCAAAATTTCATTTTTTATTACAAAGCAAATGTAAAAACAATTTGTCACCCTTAGAACGCATTATGACGCGCTCTCTTTTCAATATTTTAGAACATGGTAATATTATACGTAGGTATATCATGTGTTTCTTTCATTTCATGCCCATTTATACCTCATCTACAATATTAAAGATCCGTCGTGTGACAACTAGAAATTAAATTAAAATTTCTTTAATTTTAATGGAATATTTTCAATATACCTGATGATGGTTTTTAAATTTTGGACGCAACATACTTAGACGCATTGTGTTCACAGACTGCAGTGACTGACTGCTGACTGTTTCAATCTAATTATTTAGTACCGGTATTGAACGAGTAGATTCAATTTTTGCAAGGAAAATTTCACTCACATCCAATTTAAATCCCCAACACTTGATCTGAAGGAATCACACAAGTATACGTAAGTGTGAAGTGATTATAGATGATGGAGAGCAATCCAGCCTCTCCACCAATCTCGCCTAACTCTTTGAGTTTGAGCGCGCCCCTGAACCGAAAAGAATTGCTGTAACCAATTCCAGTTGCAGTACCTATCAGGCATTTCTTTTGTAGCAGTTATTAGTTGCACTTTCCTAGATTTCTTTCTTTCATTCGCAGCTACATTTAATGATCTACAATATTTGCAAAGTTTCTGTCATTTAGGACTGTTTTATAATCTATTGCGCGACGTTGATATAGTAATGGCTATGCTGAGCGTTTCAGTAATCCGTTGCACTATACTTTTACTCCAAAGTTATTGACTTGTTTTGTACGTCTATAAGATTACAACCTTGGCACTTGGAAAAATATTCGCTTTTGATGTACATACGCAGGTTTTGCGTCCGTACACAATAGACTACTATTATATAATAAGCAAAAAGAATTATGCTAGACTAAGAAATACTGTAGGAGGGAGTAAGCCAAGCTTTCTCGTACTCACAATATTGAGAACTTACAAGGTCTCTTCAAAACTACGTTCCAGCATAAGCAGTAAAGAGGAACCCAAAAACGTACCTAACGCATAAAAATTGTTTTCTCCATTTCAAAGTCAAAAATGTCTCAAAAAGGTTCAAATATCATTTTTGGCATCAAAGGAGGGAGGTACTTTTCATTTCACCTTTATTAATTCGATTTGAGCTTGTTTGAGAAATTTTTGACTTTGGATTTTTCATGTGTTACGTTCTTGTGTTCCCCATTCCTGCCTAGCTTAAACCAGTTCAATCAATTGTTTCTCTCCTCTTCTTCTGTTTATCAGTCTCACGATTTCTCATTCTGCCAATGTACAACCTAGTGTTTTATCAATCCACCAGTCTGACCACTATTCAGGATTAAGCTAACTCAAGAAGAGGATAGTTTATAAGAATTCATATTGGAGGGAGTTGGGGCTATGTGCCATCATCTCCTTTGCTATTAGGAGAAAGGCCTTGAGATAGGGCTACATCGAGCATGACCTACTTTCTGGATCTGGAAAAACCATACAGGTCCCCTTGGGGTAGGCCAGGCTACGTCTATAGGAGAGCGCGCTAGTTTCTTCAAATGCTTTCTTCTTCATCATCCTGAGGATAGAAATACATCTATACCGCGAAAACAGCCTTTCAGAATTAAGATAAATTATATCATAAGAAAAAAGAGTATATTACTATACATGTAGGTAAAGTGAGAGTTTACCCAACGAGGCAAAAATTGCGATCTGAGCCGGAGGCGCGTAAAGCAATTTGCCGAGTTGGTGAACGTTCACGATACCCACATGTATTGTAAGATATTTTTTTCTATAAATGGTGTCAAAACGAAATTCAATTAACAAACACGCGAACGTTATTAGCTGATTCATTTTTCTTTCACAATTATTTCATCTTTTCTTTCACATTAATCCTTGAACCTGATTGGCTAATTCCTTTTTCTTTCACGCTAATCTCGGTGTGGGTAAAACTGAAACTCTGACCGCACCTATAGATGCAATCAAAACGCTGTTTTAACATCATGTATAGAAAAAATACTTTTCTTCTAAATACTGTATATATTTTTTACCTTCACCAAAAAAAATTTTCTTTCAAAGATAAATTTGACGCCGTCCGCGTCTACATAATTTGAGAGACATAGAACATAATCTTTGTTTCACAGTCTTTTAACGTGTTTCATTTTTGTTTTTTCTGATGACCTTTCACAATAAATCTTCATTTCCGAAGTCAATTTTCAAATAAACTGAGTAAAGAAAATTGTAAGAACAACGACAGGATAAAACATTTTTTCAAAATCTTTTCAGAAAGACTAGTTTGGATGATGGAAATTGAAGTCGACTGCAGAAGTTCAAAAAAGAGGGGGGGGGGGAGGGGGTAGAAAACCATTCTAAAAAATTACCATTTCCTCATGAAAAAATCTCACACTTTTGTAGAACTACTAATCTTTCTTCTTCAAGATAGGTCTTTTACTTCCTTTCGTTATAGTTTAATTTTGTCTAAGGTATACTTCCAAATGGTGGGTCATCATTGCCAGTCTTAGCAAGAGAGAGAATGTAGAAGAAGCCAAAGAATAGACGGCACTTGAACGAGCGGCTTCAAACATGAAGGTTTCTATGATTACTCGGCATTACGACCTGCACAATATTGTAGTTATTTTTAAATTTGCGCAAACCTGTGTATCTCTTATGCGCACACCGGCTGTCGAATTTTCCGCATAGTCTACATGCTATTTTAACCTTGAATTTGCGCAAGCTTATACTCACGGCTGAAAAACATAGTTTTCATAATAGTACCTAGATAATAATTTCTTGTGCGTCTCAAAGCATGACGATTAGTTTGTCCTATATGAATGAGACTAAAGTTCATAATATTATAGATACACTTTCAATCATCAGTGTGAATGAAGTATACTTTCCGCTCGGAGAAAGTATTCAGAATCAACCGACTAACTTGTTTCAGAAACTCGCTATTCAACAGAAAGGAAGCGTGCAGATGGATACATTTCATGAAAACATTTCTTCCGAGTACCATTCTCTTACATCACTAAAGTGACTCCAAATAGTGGCGCACCTATGCAAAGTACGTACGGCATCGTTGTTTTCTTTTTATATAATAGCCTACATAATGATGAGGTCGGAAATAAGGGGGAAAAAAAACAACCGAAGAGGAAAATATGGAAACGTACAAATAGAAAAGAAAAGGTAAACGAGAAGAAAAAGTAGAAAAACGAAAAATCTCGAGTAAAAAATATTCTGGCGGAGTGGACTTGAACTAAACTAAACTCGGTAAATGGAAGCAAACGCTACCATTACCTAGAGAGCAAGATAAAATAAAAATCTGGGCCGTAGGTTTAAACTTATTTGATTTAAGAAAGAAAAGAGGAAATGACCGACTGATATTTTGAATAAATTCGAATTTGTATTCGAATTTGAAGGGGAATGTGAATGAAAGAAGAAAAGAATTAAAGAGAATAGTTTTTTCATCTATTTGTATAATAGCGCGAAACTTACGATCTATTGTAAGTGATCGAGATTAAACGTTACAGAATAATTACAAATTGTGACCGGTTTTATCAAATGATCATCCACAGACGATGAGAAAAAGAAATGATCGTTTGATCGAAATCGGCCACAATTTGCAAATACGAGTATCATGTACGCGTGTTTAGATTATTTATTCGTGAAAGCACAATTTAATAAAAATGAAATAAAAGAGGAGGCAAAAGCCGTCTTATTTCATTTTTTTTTTAGTATCATATACAATATTCTCTAATGTTTAATCATCCTTCATTGAAAAAGAATGGAACGTATAAAGAAATTCTCCAGAATTCCAAAAATTTTGAAACTGTAAAGTAATTTCTTGAATAGGTATTTTGATTTTTTATATCGCTGTAGTAAGTACCTTTTATGCGATTATAACGCACGTAATAAATAAATTATTCTACAGATTATAAAAAGCTGCATAAATAAACTTTTCACCACAGCTTTTACTTTCTAGTAGCACAAAATGTTCAGATCTAGTCACTCGAAACGTGGCATTGAAACTGATTAATTGTTAGTAGTTAATCTATAAATTGGACTTGTCCCTTAAACTGCCATACGAATAGGAGCATACCAGAAATCGGACTGCAACAAATAAGTTAAAACTTTGGGTGAAGTTGGGTTAGGTTAGGTTTAAGGACTTGTAAAAAATTATACCCGGTGGGTGATTTAAAAATCTGCGAGTACATTAGGTGAACCTATACTAGGTGTCTCTGCATGTTTCTAACTTATCTTAATACAATGAAAAGGCTTAGGCTAGATTTATGCTAGGCTAAGAAAACTTCAAGAGCCATTATGAAGCTATTAGCTTGTGCCGCCATAAGTTCGGTGACGTCATAAGTTCGGTGGCGTCATAAGTTTGGTGACGTCATAAGTTGGTAACGTCAGAAGTCGTCAATCCTGGTCCGCAAACAACATTAAGAGCAAACTTCTCCGAAGTCCGAGCCTCCCTTCCTCAGTAGTTCTAGCCTAGCTTAAGCGAGTGAGCCCCCCTGTCTCATCAGTCTGAAATATACTAAATTATCCGAAATAGGTACTCTGAAGTAGACTTATACTAGACCAAGAAGCGGGACGAACGAGCGGAGCGAGTGCGAGTCCCCGTAAGCAGTTAGCCTAAAATACTCCAAAGATTAAGAGTTTTAAACGACTGGCGAAAAGACATGAAACATAATCTTTATATTTTTGGCAACGCCAAGAAATCCTCATACTTTTTTTAAGGCTTCTGTTATAGCTTCTTTTTTTTTTAAAACCAAGAATATTTCACACGTTACCATCGAAAAGATAAGATGGGGCCGCGATGTAATGATTTTTTCGTCGCTTTTGACTTATATTCGTGATAATAAATTCAACACAAGAAGCGTCATTATTTTCTTTATCAAGGATAAAAAAAACGTGATTTTTCTTCAATATTGTCCATTTTGAGATTTAACATAATCCTACCCTCATCCATATGTTCCCTGCCTATTGCTTCTCTCTCTCTCTCTCTCTCTCTCTCTCTCTGCTAGTTCTGTACTCTCTAGACCGAGCTATGATACAATTGAAACTTATCTACGATTTCGTGAAGGAATACCAATGATATCAACATGTGTGAATACGTACTGTATGTACATTTGCTCTTCTAATAGCTGACAAAAGACCGCTAACACCCTTCTTAATTTTCATTTAGACACTGGGGCCGCGCATTATCGCGCGCTGTCATCATTATTGTGTATACATTCACGCTCACAATGGACTAAGCTCTCTCCTCACTTCTCACTCGTGGTGAAAAGCTTTTCGATACAATTTACGTTCGCCTCATTAGAAAATCTGTCTCTGCGTGAGAGCTAGCGACTCGATAATAAAAATTTGTATGAGTATGAAATCGAAACGATTATTGAACGCCGACCTCAAATTGTTGAGAGCGATTTGTACAGATCAATGCGGGACAGTAGTATACATTATACGTGTCGTGTAGATTAAAGGTCGAAGTTTGACTATTTGAAATAATATAAATCGAAAAGAAAATCTTATTACTGCCCCATCGAAACTGAAAGGGCGATTGCAACGTTGAGTTGAGAGAGATCCAGATTGTTGACGGGAGGTGTATTTCTTTCTCGACGTATGCTCCATAATATCATCGGGTAACTTTCAAGAAATGAGGTAGGTACCCAGTGTCACGGTTTCAACGAATAGGAAAAACTCGAAACAAGTGTAAAATTATCGAAAGGTGGCATTTCTCAAGCAATAATGAAATGCAGATGAATGAATTAGGTAGTAGACCTATATGCACTATAAGTAACAAAAATGACATTTTGCATAATTAGTACATGCGTTTGCGATTCGAGCCGGTAGGCGAGTATTATGTGCGAATTATGCAAGCCTCTTCGACACTTACAGTGTACAATGCTTTTTTCCACGTTTCAACTTTATTGTGAGTTTATTTTTCTTATCGTACTATGACAAAAATATTATAAACAGACAGTCTAGTCTGTCGTATAATAATTGTGAAAAAACCTATAGTCAATCAATAAAAAGTATCCGCCAACAAAGTCAGTTGACGTGAGTGGTGAAAATGTATTCGAATCTCTCTTTGATCTTTTTCCTCACGACTCTCCAATAATCGCACAGCTTTCAATGCCTGCAAACCTCAAAGAGTCAGCAATTGCAAAACATTGTTTGGATTCGCAACACGGGTTCGATAAGGTAGGTAATATGGGAAATCTAAATAGTAAATATTACATTCCTGCTCCAAAGGTTTACTAGGATAATGAATTATCTAGAAAAAGTGGAAACGATCGCCACGGCGAAAAACTCCTTAATGATTTAGCGGCCACCTCTGCTTCTCCGATTTCGCGCTTCCTTTACGAGTTCTCCTTAGACCTACCAGAAACGTCATGATTTGTTAGCTGACATCTCTCACTTGGTAATCCTTCTTCAGTAGCCTGATGATGGATAAGCATATCCCAAAACCGGTCGCTTCAGAATCGCGTTTTTAGTTTCAACCATTTTCCGGTTCATTTTTGATTTCAAATCTGCCAAATGGGTAATTTAACAGTTGAACATTTTTTCTTTTTTCCCTTCTGCTAATACCCCGTCCCCCCTAATCAAAACACTCAAAAATAATTCCGATACCATTACCTGCACCTTACAATAACTACTACTAACAAATTTTTACTTATATCTAACCATAAAACACAAGTGACAATATTTTTCAACTAAACCTTTACTGTTACCTTTATTTACTTATTTGAAAATAATTCTCCGCATTTCATAAGGCAATAGGCCTACTATAGCAAAGGATAATTTTGATGAGATTTTGAACCAGTTATAAGTATATTAATAGCCAAGGAGCGAAAACGTCGCTCGCTCCTTACCTTGGAAGATATTTTTCACTACACATGCATCGAAAACGCGTTTTCGCATAACAGTTTTCTGTGGCGAAACGAGCATTTATCGCGATTGTACTGATCAACACTGATATCGCGTAGGACAGAAGAAAAAGTGTTTCTACAGGACAGAAAAGTAAATTCGGAGGACAGAAAAGTGAATTGTGACGTTATAGTACAGAAACGGTTGCGTGAAACTCGTTTTTCTTAGCTTGCAGCAAACGCGCCTGCAAATCCTGAAAACGGCACAAAAAATGCGCACTTTTGCGATGTCAGTTTAAAAAAATTGTTTTAAAGGCTCTTGGGACAAATAATATACCTCTCGTTGAAGTAAAATGTTTGGTGTTAACGAACAGTAAACCTCTCGTCTCTCACAAGTACGTCCTGTACTCTGTTCACGGTAAGAAAGGGCTCGCAGTAGTACAACGAGAAAGGATAAAAGAAGGTAAATTTCTTATCACCACGTTTGAAACCTGTTCGAAACCTCGCCCATTTTTACGCAATAAATTATTGATACGGGTATTTAATCAGCAAAACACAATAAAGTTGTTTTAATTTCAAGATTTCAATAAGGTTGTGTGTTCCTGTTAGTTCTTCTTTGTTATTGTTATATTTTTTCCACGTTCAAAACATCGTGATAAAAAATTTACCTTCTGTTATCTTTTCTCAAGGGGCTACTTTTATACTTTCTCGGGCCCTTTCTTAACGTGAACAGAGTATAGCATTCGGGGGAAAAGATTTCCTGACCCCGACCTCAGTATAATATGTAAAAAGCATTCACTCATTTGTCCCTAAACTTAAGGAATAAAAAAAAATGTATTACTACTTGAAAACGCATGTTTTCATCCCGTATAGAAAGTATTTTGGATTCATTCTGTCGAGTCGATCGAGTGAATGAAAGTGTTCGTAGTTACAGTATTTTTAACTTTGCAAAACTGACGTTTCTAATATTTAGAAAACTGTTTTGGTTCCGTATTTTATGTAAACCACCAACTTTTTGTCACCAAAAGTAAATGAGTTGGCTTAGACTTATAAGAGAAAGATTTTCTTACCGTCTGTCAATCTGTATGAAGTCAGAAACTTTTAACTTATTAATGTTTGTTACAGTTTTTTCAAACTGAGAAGGTACCCATTCGCGTATAATCAGTATGAAAAAGTATCTATACGGAGTCATCTTTGCGAAAAATAGATTTTAAATTCCATCCATCCAATTAGGACCCTATCCCTCTTCAAGCGTAAGGTACCTAGCTATAAACCTCTTAACAAAAAACCAATCATCGTGAACGTAATTGATGTATATCGATGTACATGAGTATCGCCGTATACAACTGCTACGATCCATTCTATATAGAGACTAATTAGTTCATAATGTACGATATATTCATAAATTAATTCATCAAACAGTATGAGAATAAAATAAAAAAGAAAAAAAGACGAAGACGGTATACACCGCATAAATGCGAACGATAATTGTAACAGTAAAAAAGAGGGTTGAATTATAGAGAGGATAAAAAAATATATATATTATAATGATAAAATAAACGAACGAATACAAAATATAACGATAATACTCATGTTTGTTTTCTGATTAAAAACCCAACTTCAGTACAATTGACTTCATTAGGCGCAGTACGAGGATAAGCAGTGCACTCTTAAGTAGTAGTGTGTATGGATTTGAAAACGTAGAACAAGCAGAATACATTGCGTCAGAGATGAATACAAATAATAACTTACGATTCCAATTTTGTATAACCGAGTGTGTCGGGAATAAGAAGTGGGGGGGGGGGAGTTTTACAGAAGAGGGTTCTATACCGCAAACTTATTTAATACAAAAGAGTTAGTGGTTCGAGTAATTGGAGGATAGTTACAAGTATAACGTCCCTGTGCTCGTTTATGGTTTTGATAACGAATCCGCGGAAAATAAGCGAATTTGGTATGAAAGAGCATTTTGGTAATGGGCTTCTGAAAAGGAGCGGCTTCTTCCTCCCGTTTTCTCTCTCTCTCTCTCTCTCTCTCTCTTTATCTATTTCTGTCATTATTATAGGTACCTCTTTGTCGCGCTCGCTTAAATGTACTCTACATCGCGCACATGAACATAGAACGTACCTATGAGTTTTAAATTTACTTACTTGGTTAAGATTATTGATTATATGTATAATATTATATTAATTTGTTCTTATTCGGGTATTTATTTGTATTTTACGTTCCAAGTCGGACATCTTTATTTCAGTCTTTGGAAATACATAGTGGAGTGGTATAGTTTACGCTGCACTTATTAGACTAAAGAGTAAAGGTAAGTATAATATCAAATGCTACAAATTCTAACACAGAACATTTAGACATTCATTCTGTATCTGTTACCTACGCTTAATTCACGGAATTGCTCATTTCACAGAGTAAGCAGCTCAATTGCCTAATTCACGGAATACCGGTAGGCAGCCCAAATCAACGAATTCATGAATTGAGCAGATTTTTTGTTGATTTCCCGTACTTACTAAGCAAAAAAGTTTTGCCTATTTCACGTAATCAGCAGCTTTTTGCAGCTCAGTTCATGAAATGAACAGCCGACTTGACCAATCGCAATAAGGGATTCAACCGAATAAAAGATGTATCTTTACAATGGTCTACGTAGACTTTACAGGGAAGACCGTGTCAGTAAAGTTGCTTGACAAATTTATTACGGCGAGCTCAAAAAAGAGGAGTATAATGAAGAGCTCTTCCTGTATTCAACGGATTTCGACTGGTTCAGATTGAATAAAATTGCAAATGAATATTCTGTAAGACAGGCCTGACCAACCTGCGGCCTGTGAAGCTCTGTCGTGCGGCCCGCGAAAGAATTTCAGAAAACCCAAAAAGTAATAGAAAACTCATGATTTCATAATCAAAGTTCTACATACTATGAAATTGTTAATATAGGTACACGATTTGTGGCCCGCGGAAATTTCAGGAGAAACGGATGCGGCCCGTGAATCGTAAAAGGTTGGACAGGCCTGCAGTGCAAGAGGAGTGTTTGAGGAAGAAACAAAGACTTTCAAAAAACTGCAGGAGACGTACACCAACATTCCAAAGAGCGTGGTTGTCCGACCTCTGCTGTCTTCTAGTCTCAATGATAGGGGATAGGGAACGAGTCGATCTCATCCGAGTACCCTTAGTAATAATCATGAATAATTTTCTTTGCAAAACAATCACTTTTAAGGCCTTGCCAATTATCTGCATGGCAACAAGTGGACCACATAGTAGAAGGAATCACTGATCGAATGGTACGGACTGCAATAAGAGCAAGGAGCTTTTCAACACCAGAGGACTTGTATTGGGAAGGTATCCTACCCTTCTCACAAGGAGAAAGCACCCAACCAAATATTTCAGATTCAAGATGTAAGAGATGTAATAGATTTGGCCATTTAGCCCAATTCTGTCGAACATCACTGTACAACAATAGAGAACACATGGAGAATGAAGAAAGAACAACCCCTGAATGGGCAGAGTCAACAATCAAGGAGAAGTCAAGGAATATATCGCAGGAGAAAGAGTCACCAAAATGTGAAATCTGCAAAGCAACCAACCACAGAACGGAAAATTGTTAAAAGAAGAAAGATGGATCTTCAAAACCAGGACCAGTATATGAACTCTAGAGACCAGGAAGTGTATGTTTCAACTGCAAAGGAAAGGACCACTGAGCAGCACACTGCCCCAAAGATAAAATCCAATGCACCAAATGCCAATGGTTTGGACATAGAGCTGAAGAATGTAAGCGAGCCAATACCAGAATTCAACAGCAGTCAAAATTGATCTACTGAATGCCAAGTGAATGAAGTACTTGTGATTGTATATATATGTATGGATTATGGATACCTAATAGACCCACAAAAAGCAACACAGAAGTAGAGCCTCAGCTAGCCCTGTACAGATACAAAATGTTAACAATAAGATATAAGATGAAGATATTATTGTTGGGAAAGATATACTCTACTAAACAGATATGAATGCTTTCATAAAATCCGGCCAATGATGGTTTTTCAAGACTCCAACAGATGAAACAGTGGAAGCCAACAGCTATAAGAAAACACTACAGAGCACAGACCATGCACAAATTTCAGAAAGATCCTTGAAGATATGTAAAGTACAGGATGAAGCCAATGGTGTACCATTCTTAGAAGAAGGGAGGTGTGAACCAGACATGAATGTACCTCAATGCAATATGGTTGTATCCGCCAAGAGACTTGCCATGAAGATATCAGATAGACCAGTGACCAAAAAAAGAGCTCAAGGTGTAGAAGCATAGTTTGCCCCAGACATTGAAGAAAAATAGGATGAAAGACTCCAACCATTCAAGATGGAAGATCTAATGGAATAATAGATAAAAGAAGGAGTTGATCAACAAATTCCAATCCAGTAGGCTACCAACCATACTGCCTGAAGAAGACTTTATCAAATAATACCTCAAGGAGCCAAAGGAATATGGGCATCAACTATACTACAAGTGAAACAACAGGAGGAGTACCAAACCAACTCATCTTTGAACACTGACCTCTTATCAGATTACCATCCAATGCCTTCCTTGCGCAGGAAAGTGACAATGATCAAAGTCAAGAAACAGAAAAGAACCAGATAGAATGCGAAGAAGAATTTCAACAGAATTGTATGACAAGAAAAGAAGAAGCTCATGATCAGGAAAACAAAGCTCAAATTCAAAGGATCATACAAAAGAGCATGGGAAATACAACTCAGTGTATGCAGCTAAACATTTGAAGAAATTCACAGCAGTAAGAGAATCCAGCAGTTCTTCCGGGAATGAGCAGTAAACTGATTGGTCACGAAGCTAAGCAGACCATCAACCAACCAAGAAGGCTTGACAAACTTGCCACCAACTTATTTCTTAATAGTCATTGATCCTGCTGACCAACATTGTTCAGGGACAAACAAACCTCAGGATGGCCGAATGTTACGATCATATCTTCAATCATATTTTCATAGCACCTATAATCATCAGTCCTCAATACGGCACTACCATCCAAACTAGTCTATTCCAATTTGAGAGAGAGAATTCCACATCAACCACTTTTTGCGTTCATTGACCAATCAGAAGTGAGCTCGGTTACCTAATGCTTTTTGCAAAGATCATTGGCTAATGAGGCAAATCGCATTTTTCATCTATATCAGCCAATCAAGAACAAGCTCTAAACACCGCCGTTCTGCGCGATAATGATTGGTAGTTGAATACCAAGTCAATCTGTATATAAGTAGGATCGTTTTGCCTAAGTAATCAGTTCCAGTCCGGGAGTGGTCCGAAGAAGATGTTCAATACTGATGAAGAGCCTAGAAGAAGGTGAAGCTGTAGCAGATCTAGTTCAAGTGCAGGAGCAATCTGAAGAAGTCCGATACTGATGAAGAACCTAGAAGAAGGTGTAGCCTAGCAGATTCAGTTCAAGTGGAAGTTGATGAAGTTGGATTCACTATCTATCACTGACTACAAAGAACGTGGAAGACGTTGGGAGAAGTTTACGAGATTCTACTTCAAGTTGAGGAAGCTGTCGATGCCGAGAAGATATTATTTGAGATTGTTCAGTTTCCAACTATTGTACATTGATATTTCTGAATAAATATTATTACTCATAATAAATTTTATAATTACTCTTCGTTTTAACAGGGAACCTGTTTTATTGGAGGAGGGGGTAGATCGAGGAAAAATGATGGGCGCTAGACACCGTCCGGCAGACTTGGGACTCAGAAAAAGACACTGCACTGTCAGACTAAAAGAAGGACTTGAAACAAATTACGACTTTCGAGCTATAGGTGATAGAAGGGGGACTTGGAAAAATTCTAGGAAGACTTGGAAAGATTTCGACCATGAGCTATAGGTGTTAGGAGGGGAACTCGGGAAAATTTCGAATCCGATTAACATGGGAACATTCCGATCATTTGTTCACACTCGAAAATACAAATGAATTTATGAATGCCAAATGCATTTTTATGTACAGGAAACTTCCAAGATTGTGAATTCAAAGTTCATAATTATCCTTAACTTTTGGTTCATTTTGAATGTACAGATGAATGATCGAAACGTTCCTGTAGAATTCTTATGGAAATCGATATACCAATGGCAACAATATTCATGTGATCGATTGTTTTTTACAGACTTGACATCACGCCTGAATCAGTCTACTTACTACAAAATTTGCAAAATTTTTCCTCATTAGTACATTCTGCATCTAATATTTAGGCTATTCTTTCCATTCGGATTGGTTAAAATCACGTGGTTAAAATCCATTGCGCAATTCATGAAAAAAACAATCCTCAAAGCTTTTTCTGCTTCATTTATGAATTCGGCAATTTGACTGCTTATTCCGTAAAATGGGCAATTCCGTCAGTGAAGTACTGTTTGAAGAAAAAGCTATGGCTCATTGTGAAAATGTACTTAGTTTGTAAAAGGTATGAAGTGCATGACAACTGAAGGGAATAAGGTCTCCTCTTGTAGTAATTTACAAAAACATTTAGAGCGGAAAATTATAGCAGAATCATGATTGGATAAATTATTATTCAATAACATAAAATAGGAAAAAAGAATTTCTTGGCGTCGCCAAAAATATAAAGATCATGTTTCATGTCTTTTCGCCAGTTGTCTAAAACCGGTGTTGGCAGATTGCGGCCCTTGTGTCGAGTTGAGACATCCTTTTTGCGGCCCATGTGTCGAGTCGAGACATTCTCTTTGTGGCCGAAAATGACAATGAGTTGATGAGTTGCAACCCCTGCAAAAGTATAATTTACTTATCCTCTGGCATGTACGTCATTCTTTTCTCAGGATGATTGATCGTATATACGTCTTCATTGTGTTTGACTTTGTCATATTTAACTAATTGCATCTTTTCATGTTTGACCTTGCATTTTCAGATGAGCGAAAGAAAGATTGAATGAATGAACGAATGTAGTCACATTTCAGTAGAACGATAGGGTGTAAAGCATACATGAAATTGATGGTCGATCGTACATTGGAATCGGACCTGCAACTTGACCATTCTCGTGATGATAATTTGATGCGTCAGGCAACATCCAACTTGTGCAAGCGGAGGGCGACTGAGGATTTGTTCAAAAGACCGAGTAAAATTTTGTGTAAAGAGATGACGGGAACTGCGCTTGAGGTACTGAATGAGCATGACCAAACTCAAATTCGCAAGGCCATCCACAGCGCGGGGGCGAAGCTGCGATCACCCTTACCAACAAATCGAGGGAAAGGTGCACGACAATTTGCAATAAAATTGGCCGCAATCTGGTTGTTTTTAATTTTCAACTGGGCCACAATCTGGTTGGTTTTGTTTTTTCAGTTGGCCGCAATCTGGTTGGTTTTGTTTTTCCAGTTGGCCGCAATGTGGTCGTGTTTCGTTTCTCAGTTGGCGGCAATATGATCATCTTCAGGCCGCAAAGTGGACGTTTCTTGCACGTTGGGCCGCAATCTGGATTCAGCCGTCTGAAACTCTTACATCCAAATTTCCTCGCTCCGCTCGTTCGTTTCGCTTCTTGGTCTAAAATAAGTCTACTTCAGAGTATTTTAGGCTAATTTAGTGTATTTCAGACTGATGAAACAGGGGAGCTCACTCGCTCAAGCTAGGCTAGAACTACTGTGGAGGGAGGCTCTGACTTTGGAGAAGTTTGCTCCTAATGTTGTAAGCGGACCAGGATTGACGACTTCTGACGTTACCAACTTATGACGTCACCGACTTATGACGTCACCGAACTTATGACGGCACAAGCTAATAGCTTTATAATGGCTCTCGGAGTTTTCTTAGCCTAGCATAAATCTAGCCTAAGCCTTTCCATTATAACTTAGTAAGATAAGCTAGAAACTACAGAGACACTTAGTATAGGTACACCTAATGTGCTACAAAGAGACAGAGTAAGGGGGTGTGGTACTCGCAAATTTTTAAATCACTCACTCGGTGTAAACATTTTTTACAAGTCCTTAAGCCTAACCTAACCTCACCCAAAATTTTTCAAAGTTCATTATAAATAATAGATCAAAGAGAGTATAAGTCTACTTCAAGACTAGTATAGTCCTAGTATAAAGCTAGTAATTTATTATACTAGAGAATTGTACAGACGCCCGGACGCCCGAACGCAAATTCCGGAATCAGGGATAGGGCTGAGATTCGACGTTGAAAATTTTATAAGTCCCAAGGTCACGGCCGGACGTCCAGACGCCCGGACACATTTTCGAAATTTAGGGGGTAGAGAAAAGACATGAAACATGTCAACTAGGAAAATTTGATTTTTGTGTGCTAGGACTCGCTACTTTTATTATTACGGTTTTCGTTTTGTTCCCCTCACTTTATACGGATGAAGATCGTCATGAGATCAAAACGTATGAGTGTACAAATAGATAATTGTGCGGGCAAAGCCTAGTTCATTAGATTTGATAGAAGAATTTGGTGTTGAAGTGAAAAAGATGATAAAATATGTAGACGATAGTTTTGTATACCTACGAAACTAATTCTTTCATTTACACAAATCAACTTTCAATGACCTGCTTACATTCATGAACAAATTTAATAACCAGACCGCCTCAAATTCACCTTGCGAGAAAGAAAATGATTATCGGATTAATTTTTGACATGTTCGTGTCTTTTCTCTAACCCCTAAATCTCGAAAATGCGCCCGGGCGTCTGTACAATTCTCTAGTATAATAAATAGTATTATGCAGTTCGTGAATGGTATTATACTATCATAAAGACTGGAGCTCAACTAGATGAGGACCCCTCGTATTGTACTAGTTTTATACTAGCTTTAAACTAGGATTATACTAGTTTCGAACTAGACATGCTTTATACTAGGTTTAGGAATCTTGTATACTGTATCAAAACAATTAGGCTCCCTTCTTGGTCTAGTACAAGTCTAATTTAGAATAGAATCCGAAGAAATTGGTTTATAGCAGCTTTATGATAATTACTCTGCCCTTGAACTAGAAATAATAGACATAAAAGACCCTCCCCCTCTCTTTCCCAGTTTATATACTAGATTTATACTAGCTTTATGTTGGCTCCGCCCCTTCAATGAGCTACATATGCAACGCTTCAATTCTCTAGTATAATAAATAGTATTATACAGTTTGTGACCTATTCTAGGAATACAGTATACTAGTCTTGAACTAAACTCACACTAGACCAAGAAGGGGGCGAAAATACCCTAAAGTAGACTTATACTAGACCATGAAGAGGGCGAACGAGTGGAGCGAGTGAGTCCCCGAAAGCAAGCCCAAAGTACCCTAAAGTAGAAATATACTAGACCAAAAAAGGAATTGACCAAAAGCTATCAGCCTAGAGCAGACTTATACAGTGAGCCCTCCAAAAGCCATTAGCCAAAAATATTCCAAAGTAGGCTTATACTAGACCACGAAGGGGCGAATGAGCGGAGCATGCTACCATGTAGAAGACATGAAACATGACCTTTATTAATTTGGCTACGCCAGAAAATCTTTCATGCTGCAATAATAAGAAAATGGACATTCAACAACTTTTTAGATATTTTCATTGACAAAGAGGAAGACGCGATGCTCGGTTTCGAAAACCATAAGAAACTTGCTGCCAGCTACCTGAAATGTGGTTCACCAGGAATAAATTTGAGCATTAAAATTTCAGTAATCCAATATTGTCAGTGAAGGAAGAGTTTTCACCACCGAATTAAGAGTTGTACAATTGTGAAAATTATTCTATTGTGTGCCAGAGTTTGCCTGGAGCAATGGTTGTATCCTTAGAATCTGGTGCACCAGAAATGAATTGTTCAAACATTTTTTGAACAAATGAGTAAGAAGAAAGAGTGTGAAATAACCAATATGTGCTTAAAAAATTGCTAATAGGTATTAGGAGTTGAAAATGCAAGATTTTTGGTGATTCTTTTGAGAGTTGAAAAATGAGCCTGGTGAATAGAAAAAACGTTGTGGGTGAATGGGCGGCGAGAGTTGAAAAATGGGGCAGGGGCATCATGGCGTTGAAGCTCGGCGTAAGCAAAAATTGGTTTGACACACAGGAAAAACGACGTGGCGCATGAGTGGCGCAGAATAAATATCTTTACTCTACTTTTACTCTCTCTTGAAGAAGTAAAATTTATTGAAGAATTATATTAAAAATTATAATCACTATCAAATATATAGGGATAACTTGGTACCTATCTAATAGTTATTAAACATGATATATTCTGGACATCGGTAATACGAGTTATTATTATTAATCTCACTTTACATCTACTGAGAATTTATCATGAAAAAAGGGTAAATTTCACAATAATGGCACTACAATATAAAACAATTACCCTGGGAAACACAAAATACAGGAACAATGAATTAAAGGGATACTTGAACTTGGTCACTTTATCAAACATAAACATTATTATGACTAAAATTGATCACGAATGCTTTATGAATTCATCACTAAAATTGCTTAGTTCTATTAAAAATGAAAGAAAAAAAGAAGAAACTAATAATAACAACAAATAAATAAGAGTAACTTGATATCAATAAAAATGACTTCTCTTTCTTCCACAAGACTAAAAAAAAGTTTGATAGGAGAGAGGGAAAGAGAGAAAAAAAAGCAAAGAAATACAAAATTACAAATGGAAAGAAAAAAGACCACATGAAAGTATGAGGGGTACTGTAGGAGAAAGGATATTTGTATCAGTACAAAAATTAAAATAAAATACCGGTACACAAAATAATTCTCAGCTATTTTGTAATGCACAAAACTATTCGAATTCTCCGTTTGAATAAGGCGCAAAATAATAAATCTTATTTTGTACACGAGAAATAATCAATAGATCGCAGTAAATACTACAAGGTGAGAAATAATTTAAAGTAATAACAAGAACAATACTTAATAATGGAAATGAAAAGATTATTAATCACGTTTCAGTCTCCTATATAATGACTATTGATCAGACTTATTCAATTTTTTCTACTTCTTCTTTGTCACATTTTCTTTTAACATGTATTTAAGTCTATGTGACATATAATACGGTTTATTCTGTGATCCGTCATTCATTTCTCCATCTTTTACTGTGAACACGGAAAAAATAATCATAGAATTATAAATCCTCAATTCCTTGAAAAAAGAAAAAAAAAGGAAGGAAACGAAAATTAATAAAGAGACTTCAACTATTTTAGAAGAGAGCACAAAATAAAAAAAGTCAAATACCTAGATCTTACAATGAAATTTGAAAATAAATACTCACAAAAAGATAGGAACAGAGTATCCACTGCAATTGAATACACTCCAAAAAAGGATGAACTGATTACCCAAGTGAAAACGCCTACAAAAATAGTTGGTATCCAAGGATAATTAAGTCCCATTGATTCCGATGCAAACGAGAAATAAGCGATCGCGGTTAAAACAAAAGTGACCGCGAATTTGCCAATGAACATCAAGAAATCCATAACCTGGAATTATATAGAGCAAGACATTCACGACGAATTTTTAAGTAAAAAAAAAAAAAAAAAAAAGAAAGAAAGGACAAGAACATGAGTTTCTTTGTAAGTAATTTAGAATGAGAAGAACTCTCTCATTTTCTGGGACACAACTAATTCCATTTACCCGTATGTTTACTTCTCGACATGTTGAATTGTTTAGATCAGATTAGCCAAGTTCACCAGATTGATTAGCCTCTTAGTTCGAAGACAAGAGGTTAATGTTTGGAGAATATTGAATGGTACAAAAAAAAAAAAAAAAAAAAATGCGTTAGAACGAAAAATAGCGCACGAAAAAATGGCCCGGTTAACGAAATAAGTAGTAATAACGAAAAGTACATTAGCACGAAATTCCGAGTCTTCGTCAGATGATTTTGGCCATAAGACGAGGAATCGAATTAACATTTCTACCGTACTTGAAATTCACAGGCGCCCTTTACCGTTTGTTTCGAAGGTATTTCTATCCCATCTAATTCCCAGCCCCCAAGATTTGCAGAAGACTCGCATGTTTCATCCTATAAACTTCATCTCTTGCTTACCTACCGAAAAAAAGATAGGTACATTTTTATCTCTTTTTCCTTCAAGATTTCAAGCAAGGAACTTATCATCATATTATTTACCTTATCCAGCACGATAACTCGTAAGACGTTCCTCGTCAACAAACCAAGCGCCTCCGATGCCGAACTAAAGAAACCTTTTCCAGTAATAGTACACATGATGTAAGCATTACCACTGATAAATATAAGGAATTTTTGTAACATCCAGAAGCAGCAACGCAGACTCCACATTGAACATTCTGCTATCAAACTGTCTTTATTTTTCACTAATTTTTGCACTCGTTCCAACAAGGCACGAATGAAGCCACATGTAGCAATCAGGAATGAACCCATTGCAACGGTACCTAAATGGTACCTGGAAAAACCATTACAGCTATTACAATTTTGTTTGTTACCAGAAGCGGCGCTAGGATTCTCGAGCTTTTTGATAGGTGTTTTGAAGTGTTTTGTTTTTAAAACGGCCTCTCGCAAATAGGTACATTTTTATAAGTTAGCAAAGCTAAGCTGGAAGGGCTTGAAGTATTCAAGTATTTTGGTCCACAAATAGTATCGTAACGTAGGTAGGTACCTACTCATTCATACATTGTTGGTATACCAAGCTCAACCGGTACATACCTTTAAAATATCGAAAAGAGTAAAAGTACTTCTTACTCACATTGTCTCAAAGAACTATAAGTAAAGAGAATTTTACCTGATGGTAACGAAAATAGAGTAAGTCAACGTAAAGAATGGTACATCATTTTTATTGAATGTCCAGTACCAAGAGGCAAAACAGTACGATAATATCATTCGATTGAAGCCTGCCACAAAGAAAACGCCCCACAGAAGTCCGAAGAAATTAAAAAGCTGGAAGTACAGTTCCATGTGAGGAGAACGCTCTTCTATCGGTACACATTCAGCTTGAGCGCATAAACCTCCTCTTGATCGGCTGACGCAGTGAGCCTTAAATTGATCGGGTAGACACCAATCATCCTCCTGAAAAAAGAGCGTAATGCTATAACCTGAGTAGTTGGACGCTCAATTTCAAAAGAATTATATTTACCTTGAAATCTCGACATCGACAGTCTTGGTCAATACTCAGTCCTCGGACTTTGTACACAGTGCTTTCCATGGATTTTACGTACAAAAATATGAGCAAATACCAAGTAAGAATGATGAACTGTAGGATACGTGAGATGAGCGGGAAGCAAAGAGACGATTTGATCGCATTAATTGCTCTGAAAATAGGAAAGTGGAGAATTTTAAGATTTCCTTACATTAATTACCATTAAATAATTATCATTTTTAAAATTAATACATTGAAAGAATTTTCAAGCTCTTTTTCCATAAGGTTTGAGACTCAATTTCTCGTTGTGTCCTAAAATAAATGCTTAGAACTTCTCACCTATACATCTTTCTACGAGTAAATAAATTTTTCATCTATGATCTACCTAAATTTTTTCGAAAGATAGGACTTTTTTCGTAAAAAACAAAATCTTTAAACAAAATAAAGCTCAGCATTTGCCTCCATAAGAACGAAATATCTTTATTAGGACGGTTTGGTACATGTTGGCACCATCATCATCATACTTGAAGAAGAAAAACAACGGACTGAAAGTGAAACCGCCGCGACAGCAAGAAAAAACTAGCTAAAGATTATCGGTCATGAATCTCTTACTAAGGTGGTTGTTATCAGTTTCAAAATTAACATATTTTGATTTGAAAATATCAACAATCTGTAGAATTTTTCTGTTACCGACTTTTAGAGGGATTGCAGTCTTAGGCGCGGGAGATTCTTTGGTGTGGGGTATGTTTTCTCGGCGTTTCAGAAGGTGTGGATCAGGATTTTAGCATTGGCTCAAATTCAAGTATCTTTTTTTTTTTTTTTTTTTTTTTCGTATGATACGTAACTTTTGTACGTATGTGGTGAAAACTTTTGTGCATGAAAGTTCGCTTTTGTCGCATGTGCGGCACCGCGCCCTTCCTCCATAATGCTCCATAATGGAGTGGATACGGGTTGCGTATGCATTTGATTTTGTTTTCTCCAACACCGGAAGCGACCGTCTTGGGTATAACTTCAGAGTGTGCGGGAATGTTGGTTCAATTTATAAGAAATTGAGAATTACTGAAGTTATATTATGAATCATAATATGAATTATAATTTACAAAAATTTGGAGCGCGTCAAGTTGCATATCAGTTTGTTGAACAACCCGCCTTGAAAAGAATGAACGTTGCTATGGAGAATGATGGTTATTTCTTTCCATTCAGTCTAAGTAACAGTCCTTTGTGTTCGATGATTGGAAATTAATTGATCTTCCTGAGTTTGCTACTTTGCTGAGGGATACTCCATTTATTGAAGCGTTAGGGGGAGGGTGTATTTGGGCGTAGATTACTAATCCAGAAAAGTGAATACCGAAAAGTGAAACGTGTATGGGTATTAGTAATCTTCTGATCAGATTTTTATACGCCTCAACTTTTCAACCTAAATAACGACAACCATGTTTTTAATCGACCATTCCAGTTGCCCTTCTTTCATGCCCTTGATCATCTTCAATAATAATAATAATAATAATTCCTCCATAGATGAGTATTACTGGATACATATAAATGTACCATGAACGATTGGAATAATAATAATAATAATAATAATAATAATAATAATAATAATAATAATAATAATAATAATAATAATAATAATAATAATAATAATAATAATAAAAAGAAAGTAATCTTACTTGCTGCCTTCACCAATGAGCATAATAGCAACACCAATTCGTGAGCGTAAGAACAATATGAGCAAACCAAAGATTACAAATAAACCACTTGTAATACAGAAAATTGCCAGCCATGTCCCTTTTTTCTGGAATGTCTGACGTAATGTATCGTACACTGTGCCGTAGGGAAAATTACTTCTAATCGCGGTGCTGTTGGTTCCAATTCCATAGGTAAACGGCGTCGATGACATAGAGGTGTACTGTAGATATGTTATCACAGAACCTATAGGAATACGATCATAATGATAACAGACGTGATACGAGTATGTATTCCAAACAAATACAATGAAATTAACAGCAATAGTAAATGAGTGCTAGCAAAAATTCGTGGCAATAGGTAGCAATAATAATAAGGGTGAAAAGATGAAACGATTTTTCCGTGGTAGGTGAAACAATAATTGAAATGAACTTTGGCTTTAACGGGGCCGGTAGCGGGAGACCCGAGGATCAATAGCACCCCCGTTCAGAGGGAATCCACAACAATTTGCGAAGGCTCAAGCCCAAACTGCAGCCTTTACGCGGCGGTCCTGCCAAGCAAAGCAGCATAGTTGGTGCGGCAACAGATGCAGATGGACGTAGGAGAAAGAAAACTCCGAGAATAAACCGGGCCCAAACCGGGCCCAAACCGTCATCGAGGCAACTTCATCCCAAGAATCCGAACGGTAAACTGCGAAGAAGCTATCCGAACAATGTTGGGGTTAAGTCCTGCGCCCTAATAGTGAGGGATAAGGAAAGAGATGGGAAACTTGATTGAAAACCGGGTCTGAGCCGTAAAAGATGCCTTCTGCAGAAGAGGAGCAAGATTGCCAGCAAGAAATAACACGATAGATTGGAGCAATCACGTGATTAACGCCTTCACTTCCAGGAGTCATTTAACTCTCAAATTAAGTTCTGCTTACTTGTCCTATTAAATGCAGGATATTTGACGGTAAATATGAAACGTATTGAGCATTTAATATTATTAACTAGAAGCAAGAACAACATTGATATTGCTAATAATATACAAACAGTAGCACAATAACAAGAAAGCAGAAAAGAAATTACGTAATTTTTATACGGCATTCAGACTACCAGAGGGCATAATTATGATAGCGTCTCTCATTAATGACTTGTACAAATATTGGAAATAATTATATAAAATAGACAGAAAAATTTCGCGATGGATAAACAGCAAACAATCCTGGTACTAAATAGACCCGATACAAGTAGACCTACCTATTTGAATAAACAATCTCAAAATGAATAGAGGAATATTCCAAGAAGACGCACTTAGCCCCTCCTGGTTTTGCCTGTCGTTGAATCCATTATCCAACGTGTTGAATGATAAGAGAACCGGCAGCCTATTATATATGGATGATATTCTCCAAGGATATCAAAATGTCGTTTGATATTAGGATGAGTAAAGAGCAGCAATCACTGAGAGAGGCTAAAATAATGAAGAACCAGTGGGAATAGAAACTGATGAAAACCAGGGAATGACGATTGAGGCATTAAAGCACAATGAATTGTACATAAAAATCAAGGAATGGAACAAAGCAAAACTAAAGTAAGCCAGTGAAATAAAGGAAAAGCTCGAACTATACCTAGTATAGAAATCAAGGCTATCGGAAGAAACGTAATCGAATACAATGGTACCTACACATGTTGGGAATCATCCTGTAGAGCGACACACCGAGATAAATGAAATACAGACAAAAACCAGAACAACCTAAACAACGTACAAATACCACCACCCAAAAGAAGCTGTAGAAAGAACTATGTTACTTAGACAGAAGGGAGGAACAGGCTTGCTGGACTTAGCTGAGCTAAAGGAAAAACAAATAATCGACATATGAGAATATTCCCGGAAGAGGCAAAAGGCAGTCACCTAATTAAGGCGGTAGTACGCAGATAAAACGTTTACACTATTGAAGCTAAATGAGGCAGAATATGACCTCGAGTGGATGATCAAAAAACGCTTTCAAGCAAAGGAAAATACATGGCAAGAGAAGGCACTAAAGGGACGATGTTTTTAATGAGCTACTCAGCTGAGTAAGTTATAGTAGATAAGTAGGCCTTGTGCATTTGGTGGTGGAGGTAGGCTCAAATTACCCCGGAAATAGAAGATTTTGCTCTCACAATCCAAGATCAGTTTGTTGGATTTGGACGAGTTTCATATATCCATTAATTCGATTTGTATATCTGCGAATGTAACTTACAGGACTACTAGAATATAAATAGGTTGTCTCTTCAATGTAGATCAGCGGCGGCCAACCAGTGTTTTGCGGGCCACTAGTAGGCCGTGAGCTGCTTCTAAGTGGCCCTCGAAAGTTTGTTCAAAATGTAGTACAAAAATACGTAAAATATTAGAAAAATAGAATATACAACTTTATTCATTTTTATCAGCGCTGATTCATACTGAACTATGAATTTCTACTGTACATCTATCGTCATGTCCAGCATGGGTCGCGGACCTAGCTTATTATACTAAAATTACTGAACATATGAATGCGTTGAATGTTCGACTACAGGGGAAGCACAATTTGATCCATAATTTATTTGATCACGTTTTAACAGCGTTTGAAAGAAAACTTGAGCTTTGGAACCCGCAGCTTAGGGAGCAACTTTGCACACTTCCCAAGTTTGCAACAATGCGCCCCTGTAAATACTGATAAGTACTATGCAGCATTGAGTACTCTTCAATCTTCGTTCAATAAACAATTTCAAGACAAGACTTTTGGTACAGCTCAAATATGATAAGAGTATTTTCTGCGCCTTTTGCAACAGAAATTGCGACAGCCCCAAGCGAGGCAGGTACAAATGGAATGAATTGCTTTACAGTTTAAAAATTTTCCTTCATTGAGAAATCACGCATTGAGAATGGCATCGCACATACTTGTGTAAGCAGTTTTTCTCAACGATGAACCTCAGAAAATCAAAAATGAGGACTCGACTCACAGATCAACACTTGGAGAATTCGCTTCGAGTTACTACGTCAGAAATTAAGCCATATATTGAAAATTTGGTCAAGAATGTACGGAGTCAGAAATCCCATTTATTTTTCCCTGCATGATTGTAACCTGAAATTTCCGATTTTTAACCTTTGAATTTCAAAATAAAAAAAAATTATTCTTTACTTCTTACTGAATTTTTCTTTCAAATCCAGGAAAGTGGCCCGCAAACCTCATCCCAAAACTCATTTTGGCCCGCAGGTATGAAAAGGTTTGCTATCGCTGATGTAGATGTACTAAATCCGTACACATGTGAGAGATCAAACGTGTTCTACTTATTCTCGATACTAAACAAATCGTGTTCTTATAGGTTAGCCGTAGAAAGGTAAGAAGTAGGCCTACTCACTGTAGAACAAAATAAAAAGTAATAACCACAATATAGCCCACACGAAGCATTTTGTCACGAGGCCCATTACGATTATAGTGAACAGCGATGAGACAATGGCCGTAACAATGAATAATACGATAAGATGCCAAGATTTTGATACATCTTTCTTTACGGCTGAAACGATCTGAAATTAATAAACAGATAATTAAGGGTGCAGGTTCATACGGTCACTAGAAATGACATTTAAAAACTCGAAATGTTTTTGAACTATTATTGACTTTCGGTGCGCACGGTCACGTTTATTGACAAAGCACTCAATAATGATCATTTTCATTGATCCTATAAACCGCCCTCTAGGTATTTCAATTTTATTGAAAAATCAAGCTTACAATGATGACTTGATGTGAGTCGGGAAACCATTTTATACTGAAACAGACCAATTAAGTAATTGAATCTTTTCCAGTTCCAGCGAGAACGCTTCAACGCAAGGCGGAAATTTGTTTTTTTAATAACTTGCTTTTCTATTTGTAATACTTTTTCATTTTAGTCAATTTTCACTCTTAATTTTCCAATTCTCGTCAATAGGGAGCGTGAGATAGAATAGACGTATAAACAATTAAATCTCTCCAACGTATTTGTGCAGCCCCCTACTTTTTAATCTGATTACATCTAAAAAACGAGAACCTCCATATAAGTACTAAATCAAATGCAAAGATACCTTCAGATTTCTATTACCCGCAGTCTATTAGAAGAATAGTGAATTCTGATTCCTTCTCTCGTCATCAAAATATTTTCAAATGTGCATTTTTTATTATTCAGCAGAAATTGAGTTCGCTGATATTCTTACGTCGTATAATGAACTAAAGTAAATCTGGGCATCTTGAGTCTGCACTTTATGGGTATACTCCTGAGTGTCATCAATTCGAGCGCCCCTGCTCAATGGATTCGGTATACACAAATTCAAAACCGCTAGAAAAATAAAATAAAATAAAATATTACTCTATCGAACTATATTATAATGTAGCATTAACGTAAATATTTTAATTCGTGATTCCTAAATAATTAATTTGATCAAATTAGAATGAAAGAAAGATGTGCTTGGAAAAACTTTTCGAGAGGATTTCCTCGCTCTTTATGAGAACTCTTGAAAAATGTTTATTCACAAATCCTTGAAAAGTTTTCTGCTGAAGGGTACGGATTCCGTTTTTTTCGGGAGAGGCAGCAAATGCAGGCCTTGAAAACAAAAACTTTTCCGGAGATCAAGTTATTCCTGATTTAGGCCTATAATCAATTTGATTGGATTGTACGAAAATCACAATTGAATATCATAATATGAATATGGGATTGATTTTTGAGAAGCCTTCTCAACATTTCACTGACGAACATGACTACCTTCGAAACAATACAGGCATGGTAAGTATTTGACTCTCGATGCAGCTCAAGCAAATCAAAACGTCATCAAAATATTCATACATGAAGTTATTTCTAGATTAGGATTGTCAAATTCAAACTGTATATGAAATATCAAGGGTACATACATACGCAACAATTGATTTTTCGACGCAGGTACCTACAATGAATGGAGAACGTATTTGTAGAAAAGTCAATAATTGCTGTGTCGAAAAATATACACTAACAGGCGATTCAGTTTCAACAGAAAGACAACCTTTTCATTCGATGAAGCTTTTTCAGTAGTACTCTTAACCCCACAAAGAATAAAGAAGATATGATTCCTCTCCTTGAGCTACACACGCTTCTTTTTATAAAATCAATCGGTCCGCAACGTTATTCATGTCCACGTGTACAACAAATTCCCTGGCTTGACAATGAGATGGTTGTGAAAGTTTCTATAAATATTATTCTTACCCGAAGTGCTTTTCACGTAATACGGAGCGCATCTTTCCTCCTCAATCACCCTTTGTAATGTTTCATAAGAATTCACTGATTTTGCGACGAAGGCGTTATCGCAAATTAGTTGTCGTTGTATTTGTTTCCAGTCAGTCTGAAAACCTTGTTTTATCTTCTCCAGTACATCACGGCTGAACCAATTCTCTTCCGGACACGTTTTTACACAAATCTAGAAATTTGAGGATGTTTCACTCTTCACATACGTACTTTTAGCTTTTACGAATTGAAGTTGGAAAAAAGCCATTGGGTTCAACGACTTATATAAGAATTGTGTTCTGCCGCAGAGGAGAACATATTTTTTTCGCGCAAATACAGATCGCAAAATACGAGAATGAAGGTTCGAAAAATTTGTTCATTCTAAGAAAAATTTCCTTTTGGGAGAGGGTTGGCCGTGAGAAAAATATTTCTATTTTGTTTCATTAGAGTAAAACTCGCCTGTTTTGTAGGACAACCAAACAAGAATACTGATGATGAAACACACGTTGTGACATCGAAGAAAAATAAATATTTCGCATCTTTCACATCTTCGTCGAGACCACAAACTCGTCCATAAGAATCTTTAGGAGCCGAAAGTCTGGATATATCACCATTCCAATAAGCTGTGATCGAGAGAATATGAATTATTATAGTTTGAGGTTGCAATGAAAATATTCAAGGGTTTGTATTAATCATACCAGTGAAAGCGTAATATATTTGAGTTTTATTTTTTTGATTGAGAGAAAACTATGACATGGGTAATATTTGAGGTTATGAAAAAAGTGATGACACTATAACCTCCAACATTCGTGACGTCGTCACCGCATGACATTATCATACCGAACTCCCAAGATTATACACTTAGACTAAGGTTAATCAGTCTATATCACAACTACTTTCTGAAAGCTTCCAGTCAAGATGAAATAGACGGAGCTCACATATCCGAAGTATAGTGATTCCACTCGTACCGGACTAACAGAGGCGATTGCATAACGGGGGGGAAGGACGTCTCCCTTCAGTTTTATTTTACAGTCAAGAAATTTTACTTTAGCCCAGAACTAAGCAGAAAATTTACCTTCAATAAAAGATAAAATACTTACGCGGCTGCGTACGCAACACCTGTCTGCAATTGAGCATTGCGCCTCAATCCTATCTTCAGAACTCAAATTTAATCTGTGAATCGTTTCCTCAATAAAACCCCACATATTCTCATCATCTCTCACCTCTCTATTTCGGGAAAATATTTCTATTGATGTTTGAAGTGCACTGATTATAATTTCTGAATAGTTCAATCATTTTTTCCCCCCAAGTCTTGTAATAGACGAATCTAAAATTTTTTAACGAAGAACGAGAATAAGTAAAAAGCAAAAAAACAGATGTTCAGCTTTGGTAGTTTTTGGTTCTGCTTACTGGTCAATGATACAGGGAGGAAGAGGGGACAAAGAGAAGGGCCGGTAGGGGGAAAGTAAGAAGTATAGGGTGGGTGATTACCAACTATTATTAGGTTGGAGTCTGACCAGTGACGAGGAGAGGGTAGTCACTGCATGTTGAATTGAAACTTACCGTAGTAGCCGACAGTCAGCCAGCAAGAGATGAAAATTATAAATATGAGAAGACACGGGAGATCGGTACAGGATCGTTTACGTGTAATCGTCTTATAATGATCTTCACTTCCGTAACTATCTGTTGACGAATACCGCGCTCCCCATCCATTAACTAGAAAAGAAATCATCAAAGCCGTGTGTATAATTCAATGGTGATCAAAAAGTATTAGGCACATCGCGTAACCGCGTACCGTATTCTTATATATATATTCACCTTCTGAACTAACGGAAATATTATCGTTCGTCTTCATTGTATCTGTTCCAAAGAGAGGACACAATCGAGGACGATATCAGTTTGCACTAATAGAATAAAAGTGAAGTAGGAAAGACCTCGAATAGACGCGCTGTTGTTCACATGGTAAATCTTTTAGAGGTGCGATGCGGCCTCAGTAGCGGTGACCGAAGTCACATTCAGGCTGTGATGCAACTTCCAAATTTCGGGTTTATTTTCTGCAAACAGATAACAGCAATTTTTATTGAATATTCAGACAGTGTGAAAGGCTCAAATCGTACAACCTATATGCCAACGCAAAGTACTCGACAGAAAATTGATGTCATTCAACTTTCTGTTCAATAATGTACGAGTACCGGAAATGAGTAAGTATATGTATACCACGCAAGCGATATAGATAATATTATGATACCGTAAAATATAAATTAGGCTAGATGATTTACGGTGGGTAAGTATTTCGTGACTAAGATAATCTACACGGATAAATTTATTTTTAAAATAAGTTTTCAGAATAATGGTCATTCATTTATTAGACTAACAAAAAATTGAAAACTCTAAAGCGAATAAAATATCATCGAGGATTGAACGATCAAATACGTCTGGCAGATGTCAACGTGTGCACGTTGGAAACAATTCCGAGAATATTGGTGTACCTACATAATGAGAAAATTTCGTCACCATACAGTACTTATACATAAGTTGATATAGATTACTTATTGGTAAAGGTACTATGGTGCAGAATCGTGACAGAAAATACGACCATATCGCGATTGTTTTGCCCATAATTACTCTTTTTTCTTTCGATACGGTCAAGTTGAATTAGTTTCAGAAACAAACAACACGAATAAAGTGTATGGTAGCAGCAGCACAGATAATAACAATAATAACGACAATAACTACTGCAGAAAAAATTATTAGCACGGAAAAACATAGCCGTAAAAAGTATTTTTCATCGTTTCAAAATACATACGATGATTGGGGGCGGACAACGCGTGCTATAAGCTCCCACAAAGAAGAAGGAAAAAATTCTGAAAGTGAGGGAAAAAGACGCAGGTCTACTTGAACGTTCCTCAAACGCGTCCGTTCAAGTTTTATTTCTCAAAGGTTTCTATTCTGTTTTCTGTAATTACTGGATACTCGATGACACGTGACCGATATATCGATAAAAATTGTGTATGTAGGTCAGAAAAGAAAAGTAAAGAATAAAAAATAACAAGCTATCGTACTTCATCGTATGTGCTGGGGTACCCTACTGTAATCCAATTTTCGATTATTCCGTACTCCTTCTAATATAGTAGTCTTGTGTGACGGAAATACTCGTTTGAGAAACAAGAGTTGTACAAGTGCGAATCCATATTACAGTACGCTACACACATAACTACATGACATACAGGTAATATGCCCCGTGTGTACACAATCAACCAAGTATTTGTGCATGATAAGGGGTCGAATGTACATAGCGAACGAAGTTTGGCATCGCATAGATGAGATAAAAAAGAGAGACGAAGAGGGAGAGAGGAGAGAAAAGGAAAGAAATTTGGTAGACACTTCAAAGTTGATTACCTATAATAAGCTTACAGTTTAGGTATACCGTAGGAACTTACTTCGTAGTAGTCTACCTCTAATTCTATTCGGAATTCTGTCTATTAAAAAGAGGATTACTTTTAAAACGAAAAGGAAAAAAAGAGAAACCAGAAACTACCGAGACCCTCGGGCACGTCCATAAATTACGTCAAGCATTTGAGGGAGAGAAAATATAGCTGAATCTCACGGAATGTGATGTGGGTGGGGGGAAATCTCAGCACAGATTACTCAATTTTTTTCCCCACACGAGAATACAGTCTGAAATATTGAAAAACTAAATTTTTATCGAACATCCTCCGATCATTCAAAATAGAAAAAACAGGTAGGTACCAAACGAAAATTGGGCAACCAAACGAGTCATCTTTTTTCGTTATCAAAGCTATACACAATGTCTTTGCTTTTTAAAATAAATACTCCTGATACGCCTCATGGCAAAACATTATATATATCACAATAAGTCGGAAGAATATCACATTTGGGCAAACAATTGATAAACCGTCTGATGAGTTTAATTCGTATACTTATTATTTACGTTAAGGCACATTCCATCGCGAACGAAAAAATGAAGAAACTTTACTTGAACGTGTACTCATCTTTATGGAATTACGAGCGCTTTCGGTCATCGACCATCTACTGGTGATTCAAACTCACCTCACCTGTAGATGGTCGATAACCGAAAGCGCTTGTAATTAAATAAAGATATATACGGTTAGGCCTAAGTGAAGTTTCTTCATTTTTTCGTTTGTGAATGTGAGTGAAAGACCAATTTATTGTTCTTCACTCACCAAAAATCGATGAATTTTGTGGTTCCTCTAGGTATTCCGTTTACGCTTTGTTTTTCTCCTCTTGGCTCTTCACTAGGTACCTACCTCTTAAATTTGAGAAATAAAATTTTCTTCGTAGAAAAGTTTGAGTACGGTACCTACAACATGCTTGTCCCCTAATCAGAGCGATTCGCTGCTGTTGATTAACGCAATTGATGCAGTTAAACAATCACACTACCGCTATTAGGTATACCTACACGATACGACGACCACACGGCCTCTTTAAATATAGGTAAGTCGCGATATTCGGGTGCGGTACACCTTTGCTATTCCTCGCTTTACAATAATATTAAATACGATTCGTTGTAGCTGTGTAGTTGATTCATTAGCTGAAGGTCAACTTTTAGAAAAATTTACCCATTCTTCATTCAAAAATTTTGCGATCGCTCAATACAGAAGAAGAAGTGAAAGTAACAATAAAGAAATTCTGAACTCAATTACCATAAGTATAACGGAACAAATTAGTAGGTAGGTACCGGTAACTCACTGTATATATTCGATATGAGGTACCTATCTTGGAATTTCCGTGTACCTACTATCATAAAGTTTTTAGAAAGAATATTTCCATTCGTAAGAGCTGTAAACTTAACAGTAATGTTGCTGATCTTTTCAAAACCAATAATGATCCCAGCTGTTTTATGAAGCTGGTGCTGATACAAACACAACATGATAAATTTCTCTCTCTCTCTCAATCGTGCAAATTATTTTCCGGACTAAGAATTCATGTAGCGCGAAGCAATTTTTTGATAATGCATGCGAGTATTTTGAATGCTAAGAACGATGCCGTCCACCGTTTTTTGCTGCGTCTTTCCTCTCTTTCGCAATATTGTGTTCCAATAATCGCCTAAAACTATAATATGTCATCTGAGCACTAACATCCTCCTGGGACAAACTTTACAGACAGGTACCGACATTGATGTAAAAATTTTGCTCAAACCTGCCGCCATTACGCTCAAATTTCAAATTAATTCGTATGGATTACTCCTAAAGAAATAAATACTCGTAGCCTACTTCATTGAAGTATGATGAGCAAATAATTCTACTCAAACATCATTTCTCGTTCAAAATGCCTTAGAAATTATACAATTAAATATTTTGAACAGCTCGATCATGATTAAAAAGTTGTTATGCCGGCTTTGCCGGGGAATAAAGGTGTAAATTTCAAGACGTTTTTCCTCATTCAAACCTGTTTTAAAAGTAGAAAGACTGATTGTGACATCACGAGAACGGTGATCAAGGTCCTTTTTGCTAAAAATAATTTCATTAGCTTCTCTTGAACTGTTAATTTAGATTTTCGACTTATAATGTCTCTTAGAGGACAGAGTGAAGCAAGAATTTGATTGGGCGAGATTTTCAATTGAACCCGAAATTTTTTACCCCCCTGATAACGTCACAGGGGCGTAACCTCAATCTACTTTTTAAGTACTTGAAAGAATTAGCCTACAGTTCTGAGCTTTGAGAACCCATCTGCAAACTTCAGACACAGTTTAAAAACGATGCACTTTTGACGTACTTTGACGCGATTGTGACCAAAAATTCAAATAATTAGAAGCAAGAATTAATGGAAAGCGCAGTTATGACGCAATGGTGACTGCGCTTCAAAAGCAGTCCTTGCAGATCGGGTATGAATAGTAATGGAGAGCCAGAAATAGTATTGCTCTGGAAGGCGTAACAGAGCGCATTTGAGGGGAGGTGAAACGGTGTCATTTACGTTGCGTGTTACTTCCTCTACTATAATTGAAACAGTGCGCTCTGTTACGCCTGCCACGGAACCTTCCAAAACGACGATTTCTGCCTCTCCATCACTAATCATACTCAAAGGTTCTAAGCCAACAAATGTATGATCTAGTGTACCACACTGAGGATATAGAGAACACTAGTTTGGTGGAAGGTTACTGCCACCAAACGTGACCAGAGGTAACTCCAAGAGGGGCAAGGGGCCATGGCTTCCCGTTAAGAAAAAAGGAGAACATAAAAATAAGATGGAAAACAAGAAGTGAGAGAAAAATAATAGAAAAAAGGGGAAAATGGAAAAATATTCTATGTGAAATAACTTGCGTAAGACAAACTTAAAACTTGTTCCAAGGGGATCTAGATAGATTTTCAAATCTCTCAGGCCATTGAACGCAAACATGAACAATAAAATAGTTGTAGTGCAACTTGCATAATATTCTCTATTAAATTCTCAAACAGGTACAGCTTTTCAATATTTTATCAACTACTTGGGTGTTCAATGACTGGAGAAGTTTAGCTGTTATGAGGTGATCACACCTACATGGATTATTTTACTGTATTTTGTTGTTTTCTTGTATTATTCTGGGCTACAAGCAATCTTTAGGAAAGTAATATATACAGTACGTCTATAACGTACCATTACAAACAATTCTTCTAACATTCCCCTTAAAATTTAACTGTGAACCCAAGATATTTTTTGTCACCTGTTGCTCTATGTTACATTTCTCCGCTCGCCAAGGTTTAATCTTTTTTGTTAATGCCCCCGCTTATTTATGTGCATAATAATTGAGGGTACATAAGATTTCTTTCTGCCCTTACACCTGAAACTTATTCAGTAATAAGTACAAGCAAAAAAAAGTGAACCTCCATTGTCTCTCTCTGATTTGAAACAAAGAAAAAGCATTAATCAATAATGTAGTGGCAATTATTGTTCATATATTATAGGTATTTATGTACATAACACTACTGAACAAAATAAAAATTTTGTTTGCATTACCTACTGATTTGAATATGTGATTCTAAAGTACTTTTCAATGCTGAATTAGATGCCGTTTGCCGTTTTCTCATAGCACGTTTAGATTTTTCATAATGTTGAGATTAGATTTATTTGCCTCAATTTGCGGCGGAACGTCGCGTAACGCAGTGATAGTTGAGCAGTATTCCAGCTCAAACATACGTTAAATAGTACATCGGGCAAATGGACGCAAACAAACAACAACATTATGAAAAATCTGGGTGTGGTATCAGAAAACGGCAAACGGCATTGAAATCAGCGTTTAAAAATACTTCAGAATCGCGTTTTCAAATCAGTAATGCAAATATTTTGTTCAGCAGTGTAATAAATGACTCCTTCCGAGTTTACTAATCTAAAGCTTCCACTCTTCTACTGCGCATTTCATTCTCCCTGACTACCCAACTATGAATATGATTAATTAGGTCAGTAATTATATCATTGATATATGGTCATTTTTCATAATTAATAGATCAAATAATGATTATCAATTGTGACTATGAATATTTAATATGATATTTATAATTTTACTCAACTTATACAATGAAATTATTTCACAGCTGGTGCAGTGGATTGATGTTCTGTTCAATTTATAAAGATTCATTTGTATCACAGAGTTCAAGGTTTAAAAGACATTCTAGCTACAACAACTGCTCGCACTGCCACAACAAACCAGTTGGAGGTACAAAGAATTCATGGTCAAAGCTTTTTGAGAGGACACTACGCAAGAACATGTTTGCAAGAACATATTTTAACAATTGGTACCTCGTCCAGACAATTAAGTATCTAGTGGTACAGAGCGATTTCAGCCACATTTTTACTATTAATGATTACCCGGTAAACATTCATCTTGTCTGAAACACCTGTTGAAGCACTGATCAGGGCTTCATAAGGGTAGTAATTCCCATTGAATCCCTCATGATGCCCTGATTAGGACTTCAAAAGGGTTTCAACTGGGCCTCTCAGTGCTTCAAGCAAGCTACAAGAGGGCTTCAACTGGGCTTCTCAGTGCTTCAAGCGGGCTTTGAAAGGGAAAAACAGGGGTATTAATTCCCAAGTGCTTCAGATTGTTTACCGGGTAGCCTAAAAATTTTTGCGCACTTCATGAAACACCAAGATATTTTACAAACCGCTCAAGTGCTTCCTGTAATGAATTTAATTTTACCAAAAATCATTTGATGTCGAGTATTTTATGGAATAGGTGCTCAGTACACCTAGGTTTTAAAGGACAAAGGAGGGAAGGGAAGAAACTGAGGAGATAATGCGTCATCCGACAAATTTCTGAAATTGTTGTCACAGCTAGTTTCAGACTCAAAACCTGACCTTTATTTTTGTACTCTGCAGAAAGTCATCATAAATTCAGTTGACTCTTGAGCTGCTGATGAGAGAGGGAACTTGGAAAAATTTGATTTTTTTTCACTATACAATAGGTATACACAGTCGCGTAGATACGATTTTCTCATGGGGGGGGGGGATTTTTTTTTCCATAAGGGGGGAGGGCGCACTTCCTAAAATTTCCTCTAATTTACGCAAAAAGTAGACAAAATTACTGTATTGAACGGAAAACATACACTGAGAAAATTGTAATGGGGGGGGGGGATGTATCCCTCAAATCCCCCCCTTATCTACGCCACTGGGTATAAATAATACTCGTAGAAGAGGAACTTGGAAAAATTTTGAGTCTTGAGCTATACAGTATACAATGGTGGAACGAGCCCAACTTTTGTAATGTAATCATTTTGTAATATCACAGGCCAATTTCTTGAGAAAACTCGAGATTTAATATAGGACGTATTGGAAATAAGTTTACTTAATATATTTTTTGTGAAGCTGAGAAAAAAATTGATTAACATTCACGTCAAAAAATTAGTCGAAGAGCAAAATGGGTTGTGTGACAAAAATTGTGCGTCTTTGTGAAGAATATTGTACCGTAGGTAGGTGCCTACCTACTTATCTATTTTATTCAACAAATACAATCTCATTTCATATCATCTTGAAAAATTGATTGTATTTTACTGTAGTAATTTTCCTTTTTTTCAAAATCATGTAATCGACTTGAATCGCCGAACAAGAAAATTCAATTTCTGGAGAGAAGTAAAATTGGATGAAACGATAAATTTTATTAACTTTAATTAATGCAATCGTTTTGAAGTAAACTACTGCGTTTCTTCTATGGCTCAACGTTGCGTGTATAAAATATTATAATCTCGGAATGCTTACTCGTATTACATGAGCAATACTTACAGTTTCAAGATTCTTTTTTCAGGTATTTAAACATTTACGACCGTTCAGAAATTTCTAATCTATGTGGGACGGATATAGTGGCTGAACTGTTAACTCAAAGTGCGCTTCTCAAATATATGCGTTAATCCCTCGCTAGGCAACTGTAAATGCTTATTATATCTGCGAGTAGTGAGATTATAGAAACAGAGCCAGTTATTAGGAAGCGGTGCATTAGGCTCCCGTTTTTGGGGAAGTTTCCTTCTCAATTAGGTCGTATCCTCCGCCCCTACGGGTTCCGCCCAGTGTATTATAATCTTAACACTGGAAAAAGTCTATTATTATTAAGCTGGAGGACCCTATCCAATTGAATGAAAGAAGCGGGTTTTACAAGGTAGAGTGTAATGATTGTAATGGAGTTTATGTAGGTGAGACCAGCCGTCAGCTCAAAATTCGTATAGACGAGCATAAGAAAAAGTGGGAACAGAAGAAAATGGTGTTTCAGCATTTGTGGACTATCTTTTGACCAGTGGCCACAGCTATAAAGAGGGATCTGAGACCCTCCTCCACAGAGAGACCTCGGTTTTCAAACGTAAAGCGCTCAAACACATTGAAATTATTCGCCATCTGAATAACGACAACCTAAATGTGCTCAACAGGTACATACCTGCGTAGAGGAACTTTGGACCGCGCGGTGCAGACAATGTATTATTTAAACATAGACAAGTATCGACGACAGTACCGAGAATGTGAAGGTCGGAAACTGTGTCGGAAACTGTATCGTATTGGAATGAAAGGGAAAACTTACGTAGGTACGAAAAAAGGGAAATTAATATAAGAGTTAAAAAGGTACATTAAATACTTAGTTGCTTAGGTGGATACATAACATGGTACAGCTCAAAATAGTAGCAGTGGAGTATCCATTTCCTTTCATTCCTTACATAGTCCTACCACTTATGAAACAAAAGCTTTAATCGGCTTAGAATGAATCATAATTCTAGGTATAATTTTTATGTCGGTTCCGTCTATTGTTTAAATTTCTCGAAGAATAAATCAATATTTTGTAACAAACTGTAAGTGGAAGTCTTTAGCTTTTGCAGGAACCAAAAACCAATAGGACCTTTCAAAATTTCCTTGAACTTTTTCAGCTGAATCTCATTAATTAAATCCTATATTAAATAAAACCGGAATAGGTAGGAGTCTCTAAAATGGTTCCAAGAGGGGGCCATGAAATTTTTTTTTTTTTTTTTTACCATGAGGAATACAAGTTTTAGGGGGTCATCAATGAACCAAGGGAATTACAACACCCTTGTCAAAAGTGCATTTGAAAGGCTGTATTTGGATTTGGATGTATCAAATTATTTGCCTCGTGAAATTTTTCGAGCATCTTTTTGTATCAAGCATCCGAAATCTGTGAGAAAAATCATTCAATAAATGAACCTGGAACAAATCTCCAGCAAAGATTTTTTGTGCATACATGTTGGAAATAATCTCCTCAAGAATTTGAGGGTGTGATGCTTTTTCTCTTTGGGTGCAAAACGACTGACGAAAATCAGTTTTTTCAAATTTTCTCACAGATTAATTTTAGAACAAAAATAATCCTCATCAAATTTACAATAAAAATGTATAGTGCATTTGTTTGATTAACGCAAGGCAAATTGAGTAAACACGCTTTCAAAATGACTCCCTCAAAATAGCTATATGAGTGAAAACGCCGAGAAACGAATGTTTTCCAATGCATTGTATGGAAATAATACCTCAGTACAAACATGATCTACGTGAAATTTGCAAGGGGGTGCCCTCTTGACAATTTTTAAATGGCTCAATATGATGGAGAAAATGCGCGCTGAATTCGACGTAAGTTGAGTAGAGTGGGTACGGCCATGTACAGTTTCGCGTAGCACCCCATACTGGAGTCAGGAGTGTCAACTCGCGATGCCGCGTTTTCCGTGTGCTCTTGCACTGTGTCGCGAACTACCACACGTGCAAGAATGTCAAAACCACCAAATGGGTATCGCGAATGAAGAGTGCTTTCATTCTTGCAGTTTCATTTATGCCGTCTAATAATGAAGATAGGTTGATTGCCTGAAGACATTTGTAATAAATTCATCATCTAAAAATATTTTGTTGAGAAAATGTTCTTTCCGTATACGGCATGAAAACATATCCACTTTTTACTATCACAAAGTAAAAATTGAATAGTGAGTGGTCTTGCAAATAATTCATAAGAAGAACATCTTGGTAACAGCAAAATGTACATTACCTACAAGATTGGGGGAAATTATGTGAGGTAAGCTCTTTTGAATTCAACAAATTGGAAATCCTGAAGTTCTAGATCAATGAGATTGAGATGGGAATGTTCAGGAAAATCACAATAGTGTGGTCCATTGTCAAGTGTGGGCAAGAAGTTCCGGTCAAACCAAAAATGAACTGGATAAGTGTTCTCAGCTGGGAAATTTCGATTCATTCTATAAATGATCAATTTTTAAAGGTCTTGATGTTCATTAATACGCTTGACAATTACAACCAAGTCTTGATGAAGAACTAGCTTTGGTAATTCTTTCTACCGGGGTTGGCCTGCCAGTAAAGTAGTATCTGGGAAATATTTAGCGGCCCTTGCGCGGAAGTGCAAGTGCAGTCCTTAGGTTCTGCTTATTTATTCTTTGCCAGCCAATTAATCCAAAATACTTACCGTCCACCAGGCATTACTCTGCTCCAAACACTAGTGTACAGCACCTACCTCACTACAACCACATTTCTTTGTGCAACCTCACTTGCAGTAATAAAATGTTTTTTCAAGTAATTCCATTGGAGTGGGTTCTTCTGTTGTTGTTACCAGCTGCAATTTTACTCCTTCTTTTTGTCATCCCCACATTTCAATATTTTCCTCTGTCCTATCAAAGTTTGTACTTGATGGTAAAATGTCCCCATAGATGTACATATTGTAAGAACAACTATCTCATCTCATTGACCTGTAACTTCACAATTTTCAATTGTTGAATTCAGAAGAGCTTACCTCACAAAATTTTCCATAAACTACTTTCTATTTCCAATCTTGTAGGTAATGTACAGTTTGCTGTTACCAAGATGTTCTTCTTATGAATTATTTGCAAGACCACTCACTATTCAATTTTTACTTTGTGATAGTAAAAAGTGGATATGTTTTCATGCATACGGAAAAAACATTTTCTCAACAAAATATTTTTAGATGATGAATTTATTACAAATGTCTTCAGGCAATCAACCTATCTTCATTATTAGACGGCATAAATGAAACTGCAAGAATGAAAGCACTCTTCATTCGCGATACCCATTTGGTGGTTTTGACATTCTTGCACGTGTGGTAGTTCGCGACACAGTGCAAGAGCACATGGAAAACGCGGCATCGCGAGTTGACACTCCTGACTCCAGTATGGGGTGCTACGCGAAACTGTACATGACCGTACCCACTCTACTCAACTTACGTCGAATTCAGCGCGCATTTTCTCCATCATATTGAGCCATTTAAAAATTGCCAAGAGGGCACCCCCTTGCAAATTTCACGTAGATCATGTTTGTACTGAGGTATTATTTCCATACAATGCATTGGAAAACATTCGTTTCTCGGCGTTTTCACTCATATAGCTATTTTGAGGGAGTCATTTTGAAAGCGTGTTTACTCAATTTGCCTTGCGTTAATTAAAAAATTACAGAATACATTTTTATTGTAGAATTGGTGAGGATAAACTTGTTCAGTAATATTTTCATTGTAGATTGCACAATCTGCGAGAAAATGTGAAAAAAACTGATTTTCGTCAGTCGTTTTATCCCTAAGGAGAGAAAAGCACACTCTTTCAGATGGAAAACTCTGTGAAATTATTAAAGAGAATATTTCCGTCTTATAAGTATGCACAAGAAAATCTTTGCTAGAGATTTGTACCAGGTTCTTTTTTTTAATGTCTATTTTGACTGGACTAATCTATTAATGCGTCAACATGAGTTGCAGCGATAAGATACATGCGAATTATTGCACTTCAAATGAATCCAGTACAGAAGATACGATGACGCGAGCGAGTAACTGCCCATCGAAATATTCTAACAAGCCCAGTTGTTGGTGACAGTCAACTTTCTTTTTTCCTTTCTTCTCTCTCAGGTGACAACTAAGTAATGTTTACCTTGCCAACTCGCAAATTATTTTCATAGCGGTAACCTACGTATAAGTATTATTAGAAGATTTTTGTAACAAGGTTCTCAAAATTCTTGCACAGTGCATCTTACCTCCGCACAAGGTGATGTATAGGTAGGTACCACCGATTATTTATCAAACAATCCGCTTTTTCAGATGAAAATTGTCTGCGCTTGGTTCCGCTCTTCTCGTCTCTAATGTTTTGAGAACACTTTTTTCTTCTTCTGCTTCGGATGAAAATACGCACAATAAAAACGTATTTCTGAAAAATGCGTCGTCGAGTCAACTTATCGTATGTTGCGCGAAAAATAAATACGAGTATTATAAAGAATTTGTAAAGAAAAATATGCAATTGGTGCGACACAACACGATACACATTTAAGCTTGTAGATATTATGACAAAAGTAAACTATCCGATTGCGAGGGTTCTAAAAATTTTGTACTCTACTACACGTAGTAGACACGTTTTAGAAACACGAGCTCCGAATTATAATGATGTACCGATCTGCGACACCTATAACTTAGTAGGTAGACTGTGTACATGGTGATATTCAGCTGTACGCGGTATGAAGACTAAGGCTCGAGTCACGGTACGTTCGAACTAAATTGCTCCATCGCATTCATTCAGTTAGGCACAATACGCACTCTCTCGCTTATCATGACTAATCACCGCCCTCCCATGCTGCCGATTTAGAACCGATGGCTATTGTGGAAAAAATGCATTCTTCTCGCGTTGCGAATAGATTTGTTCTACCGTACCTCTTTCTGTTTGATTTTTGTCGTCAAGATATCGTCTTTTCCAAATTTCATGATTTACTGATTTGCCACTTCTCACATGAAGAAGAGGGCAGAAAGAAGGTGTATTCTTGTATCTTGGTGAAATCGTTGAAATTCCTGAGAGAAATGGTTCAAAATCATTTTTCTTAAGGAGGTTTTCTTTCACGGAGGTCTTTAAATAATGGTTTCTCAATGAAAAGAATGAATTCAGCAGTGGTCCTGACGGTGCAGTGCCTTTTCAGGGGGGAGGGGGAGCAAATACCGCCCTATCCGTTTTATCACCTTTCTCTCTAACGTATGTGTACCTCATGAAATTAGGTTTTTCAGAAAAAATCTTTGTAGAAGCTAATTAAAAAAAAAATTATCAAAAGTAGACACTACCACCACAAGTTCATATTCCTTTTTTATCGGTCATTTCAAGCTATTCTTTATCAGAAAACGATATTTTTTTTTTTTTTTTTAATAAAAGTCAGTCGTCGAGACCACTTTTTGCAGAGAAGAAAAAAAAAGAAACTTGCTCATATGTTTTTCTCGGGAGTGCCCTCTCATGACAAAGACTTCAAAATCGTTGCGGTGAGTGACCAGAATCCAATTGATAAAATATTGGTATTATCAAAGTTTGAAATTCTTGACGGAATTTACGGGTGACGAAATTCAATGCTCGCCTAAATCTAAAAGAAAATATGGTGATACCATGATAAACATCGTGACTCCTTTGAGTGACTTGTCAAGATCATTCAGAGAGGATATCAAATTTATGGATGGGTACTGCACAGACTTGAGAAGGGACGATAACCTCTTTACTTCAATAAGCAAAAAACGGAAGCAATCAGTGCAGTAGCGTCCAGAATTATAAATTTGCTGTATTCTTCTTACTTCAGTACCAGATGTTGACCGTTCAAAAATGTGACTTGTCACGAGAAGAAACCCTTATAGTCGTCAAGGAACGGATCAGCAGGAACGGTTTAACGTATAGTTGCAGGCTTGCACGTATACACACGCTAAACTGCTGATCCGGTCCTTGACGACTAAGGGTTTTGACACGTTTCATGTCTTTTCTGACACCTTATACACTATCGAAAAATCGCGAGTACACCCCCTCCCCCCTCCCTCTAATAATGAACTTGTAAAATTTCCGAGAAATACCTGGGAGGTGATTGAGAAATCTGCGAGTACCATCGCTTCTTATACTATCTGTAGTATATTTATAATGGACTTGGAAAAATTTTGGGTGAGGTTAGGTTAGGTTAAGTTTAAGGACTTTTGTAAAAAATTTTTATACCTGGTGGGTGATTTAAAAATCTGCGAGCACCACCCCCTTACTCTTTTTCTTTATACTAGGTTTCTATATAATATATTACGTGTATACTACAAAGTAGCCCTTCATATATTTTCATGTTAGTTTAACTATACTGGGTATAGGTCAGATAGCAGGTGAGGTGATGGAGAAATCTGCGAGTACACTCTCCCCCCCCCCCCCTCCGAGTCCGAGAGGGCCAACCTCCTCTCTAGTTTCTGGCTTATCTTAAGGGTGTGCTTTACTTGTTGGCGAACTCCGAATTCGTGTAGAATAGGTTGCCTATCAAATCCCTAATACCCTACAACGTTCAATCTACCACCGGTCACTACGCAACGCTTGTCGGGTGTGTGTTGGTATACGTGCGCAATCCATGTCAGGAATGACTTTCAAAAATTAATTCTCAAAGCTCGAATTTCCGATCAACATTCATCATTTTGTAGAATTTTGTACAGAAAGGTTCGATGGAGAGCGCTATAGAAACAGAATTTTGAAATTTGACTCTAAAAAATTTTTACAACATTGGAAAAAAGATCAATTTTAGCCAACTTCGACAGCTTATGAAGGAGATACGGAGGAAAAAAATCAAGTTCTACTTCTATAGCGCTCTTAATTAAACATTTCTGAACAACATTTCAAAAGATCAGAAAAATCCGTTCAAAATTGAAGCCGTGAGAATTAATTTTCGGTACCATGTTTTACGCTCGCGTTTTCACGTGTAAAGCACACCCTTAATATAATGAAAAGGCGTAGACTAGATTTATGCTAGGCTAAGAAAACTCCGAGAACCATTATGAAGCTATTAGCTTGTGCCGTCATAAGTTCGGTGACATCATAAGTCGGTGACGTCATAGGTCGAATGTGAATGCAATATTCTTTGTTTGTGGTGTATATTTAATGGTGTGGACAGACTGAGAATGGTTGACGAATCAACCGGGCGAATCTTCTACAACATAATTTTTTACCGACTCTTTTATTGAGAAAACCGACTTTAAAATTATAAGCATCTTTTAAATCTCATCCCAATGAGGTGCCAGCTTAAAAATTTTATACAATGCGCACCGTGCGCTCAAAGTCAACTCCCCTCCCCCTTCCTGTTTCAAAATTCTGCGAGTACATCTGCACACCACCCTTTCTACAAAATTGAAGAGCGAATACTAGACTTACCTATATTACACAAACGTGAGTAAGCCCCCAAAAGCTTTTATTTTGAAACATTCTAAACTAGACCTGTACCACACCGAGAAGGTGGCAAACGAGGGGAGCGAGGTAGCCCCCTCAAAAGTTATTGACTTGAAATATTCAAAACTACACTTGTACTAGAACAAGAAGGAAGTGAACGAGAGGAGCAAGGGAGCAAGAGCTATTAGCTTGAAATATCTCAACTATTCAGCCTAACTTTAGCCTATATTAGATTTAGGATTCGAAAGCTAGTTATGCTTATACTAGACCTGTACGTTTACAGTATACTGGACATAGAGTAGCCTAGAAAGAGAGGCAAACTCGTCAGCTTAATGTGCAGTATACTGTATACTAGACTTATACTAGGCAATCCGTAGAGAAAATCTTCAATGAAATTTTACTTGCAAGAATGAGCCACTTAGAGTCAGTTAGGTTAGGTATCTACAGTATACATACCCAATGCTATTCAGCTTAGCTTACAGTAGCCTGTTATTAGATTCATATTTATGCAAAACAGGATGCAAGAAAGCTAGTTAGCTTGATATATAGTGGACTCGAATAGTAATAAAGATAATTAGCAAAGAACTAACATCAAAATAAAGATGATCTTTATTTGTTTGGCTCCGCCAAAATATTTTGTTTCTTTGTTTCCTGGGAAATGATTACTAACCTCTTAAAATATTTATTTTTCTTTGTAACTTTTTACTTTTCTTTTTGTGCAGAAAAAACATGCCTATATTTTTGCGCTGTCTTCACCCCATTCTTTCTTATATTTTCCCAGCTTCTACTTTGTACTTCCTTTTTCATAGTAAAACTTTGACAAAATATTATTCTCTCGATAGTTTCTTTGTGGGGCAAGAATAAAAAGTTGAGTAAATAATTCTGAGATTTTTCTGAAAGCTACAATTCTAGAAATTTAATCCATAGTAGGTACCAATACTCACATCGTGAATTTTTTAATAAAAAACAGAAGCTCATATACATACCTATTGAAAATCTTAAAAATCATTTTCTATTTCCTAGGTAGACTAGTTTTAAACTTACTTAAGAATAGCGTTTACAACCCTATTGCATCTTAAAACGAAACAATGCTTACAGGAAATTCTTGTCAATATCTATTTACAATCGGTCAATGTATTATTTAATTCGACGAGGACAATGTATCGTTGAAAAAATAAAAATATAAAATGAGCTAGACATTATACAATTGTGATTTTCAGGTGTCATGGAGGATTCTGAGGAATCATAAATTATAAATAAACATATAAAATTATATTTTCATAAATTAGTTTGGTTCTTGATTAATTTCCTCTTTGGTGATGGGGAAAACATCAATTTGAGCAAACGCACTGTGGGAGCTTCAAATAGTAATGATACACCAAACGATGAAACGAAAGAAGCTAAAATATTCCCGAAGTATAAAATGACCTATTGATAATCAAAAATTAAAAAGAAATAAATATTTTGCTGATTGTGTAGGTATGCAGAAAATTTTCTAAATTTCACTTGTACGTACCACAATTGAATCTTGTAAATGTAATGGAGCATTCATTTGAAAATTCGTTGTCGTCATAATAATAGGATGAACTAGATACGCGCAGTAGCTTAGTCTGCTCAACGGGTGGAGAAGTTTGTACGATAGAAATGAGTCAATAAACCCTGCAAGTGTTATCGAAATTTATGAATATTGTTGAATTTGTTTCGAAAATATTGTCCAAGATATCCTCACCTCCATGTCCAGAACAGCAAGCAATAACAATCCACGCTAAGGCAACTCCCCATGCTGAATGTCCTATAGATACATACAAAGAGGATCCTATCGCTCCCAGTGGGCATAAATGCAACCCGTAAACTAAAAATAATAATGTGAAGATGGACAGAATCCAACAGGATAAAACAGTGAGCTGAAAAAGAAAAAAAAAAAAAAGAGTGAAACGCTTATCACATAAAGTAGGTAAGTACCGTAAACTAAATTTTTAATGTCTTTATTGTTTCGTTTACAAGACCAATAAACCTATTATGTGTATTTTTTCAACTTCTTTTTTAATTTTTTTTTTTTTTTTTTTTTTTCTTCAAACCTTCAAACTGTAATTTACTCTCGATTGAGTGCTTAGAGACAGCAAAGTTGCCTGGAGGATGTTTTTAAGAATTAATAAAGAAAAATTAAAAGGAAGAGAACGACACAATGAATCTCAAATTCTATTAATACGAGTAGAACCTGGGAAAATTGTTCTGAAATCACCAGTTTAAAATTGAGACGTTGAGACTGATTTCTTAAATTGTTGGTAGGTACTTTTGAAGTAGTGAAGTCAAAGAACGATCATAATCATAGCAATGTAAACCTATAATCCCAATTTCTGAGTTTATTTTCTAATTGTAAATGCTGTTGACTAACTTTTGAGAAACTGAGTTGGCATTTAGTCTTGAAAATGTACCATCCAGCACACATTCCAATGAGGAAAGGACCCAAACGTGTCCACGGTTTATCATAAAGTTCATCAAAACGTAAAAATGGATCATCTATCCTGAAATAAAAATTAATATGTGGGTAAGTAGAATGAATAGAAATATTTCCATATTTTAAGATACATTTATTTTATATATTACAAAAACTAATCAACCACCAACCTGGCTCTATAATCAACCATCAATGATATAGCTATTGTGATAGCCCATGAAGTGAATAAGAAGAAGAATAGCATGATCACTGAGAACTTGAAGTATCTAAACAACAAAAATTTAAAGAACACAGACAATTATTAATTCAATCATCAAGTCATTTATTTTACCACATCAAACTGAAAAGTATGATCATTTCCAAATTTCTTTTGTCTATTAATAGGTGTAGGTACCGGCTGATATTCAATTTATATAAAGGAGATGAAATTTTATCCGTGGTACCTAATTAATTACGAAAAAGTATAGAAAATGGCTTTTACTATCACAAGATGAGAAATTTTTAATCGACGCTTTCCTGATGATGACACCGAGGTAGTGTCGAAACGTCGATTAAAAATTTTTCATCTTGTGATAGTAAAAGCCATTTTCTATACTTTTTCGTTTTTCAATTTATATGTTTGCTTTTTCGACGAACAACTGCGAACTTCGTTTTCGACATTTTAGACACTAAGATGAAAATAACTTTTTTGTACGCGAACCGGCATCTGAAAATTGCGAGCGAGAGTCAAGTAGGTTGATAGACCTAAAGCATTAGTTGTTTATTTTCTTATTGGAACATTCGAGTCGTTTACAATTGTAAACACGCAGATGTGACTAGGAAAATTCTAACTAAATGTAAGACTTAATCTTCCTCACTTGTTCTAGATTTGGTCCTAACTTGTATCTAAGAAAATCGTCGTCCTCTTGTTCGTCGGTTGCCTAGGACGTGAGAGCAATCAAATACGTACGCCTCTCGTAAGTTGCCTGTACTAGAAGGCACAGTTTCACTTTTAGCTTGAATTCATAATCTGATACGTCTAGTTATCGATGTTAAATTTTCTAATTCTTTTAATGTACCTAAGCACCATCACTTGATAACGTTCTTACATTTAAGGGTAGGTATGAGGTAATTAGTCAAGCTATTTTGTTTGGGATCTTCTTCCTTATCAATTAATTAATTTTTTTCGAAAATTTCATTTCATTTCTATTTTTTTTTAATTCTATTGAAGCTTTAGAAGTTGAGCAGCACCTAAACTGACACAGTAGACTACGGTACAAGCATACCATGGAAAAGAGATTTGAAAAGTTGCTTGTGCTCTCAAAACCGATCACCCATCTTTGTCATCGCAAAAAGCTAACGGAACAAGCTGCTCCAGTTGAACACAAATAGATTATTAGTATACTTATGAGATGCTTTCATACTTGAACAGATCATTTTGTGTACTCACCTCAATGAAAAAATAAGGATTATTATTCCTAGAACGTAAAATTGAGTATCATTGGAAACATACCAACTCCATAACATACACTAGAAAAATATTTTTATATTTATTTCATCAATGATAAACGAAAACAATGCATTTTATAAATAAGTACAATATACTAGGCATAAAAATCTTGCGTAAAAAAAAAAAAAAAAAAAAGGGTTACAGAGCTGAAACTCTAGTACACGTACCATCCCCCTCCCGTCTTTCGTGCGAGTTCATTAACAGAGTTAGGTAATGAAGAAATGTAGGGAACCTGTGCTCACAATACGTACGCATTAGAAATTAGATCTCATCTTTTCATTTCGAACTATCAATAATGAATCGTTTGAAATGAATTCCTTCTTGGAAGTCGAAAAAGGCGATTATATAAAACTGCGACCTGAAAATTATAACTTTCAGAGTTTCAGAGATGCAGTGGAAAAAAAATCCAAGAATTTTTCAAAATCGTATCTATATTGACAGCAGCGCTTGCATCAAACAAAGGGAATCCGTGTGTTAAGGGTCTTCGACTATTCATAGTACCAAGTTCCAATTCTGCTAAAATTTTCACTTCTCAACAAGGAACCCGTTTTATCGAGGGTTTTTTTGGAAGAAACGTCCGCCTTCCGGCACGCCGTCAAAGCTCGGAGGTCGAAAATTTTCGAAGTTTCCCACCTACCATACGTAGCTCGAAGATCGATATAGCCCCTTTGAGTAACTAGATGAGATAGGTATGCAATACTTCATACACCAATTGGCTTGATTTTTTCAATGAGTCAGATATGCAACGCTTCAAACACCATATGACTCAGAACCAACCTTCTTCTATGGTCTGTTCACGTTAAGAAAGGGCCAAAAGAAAGGAGGAAGTTATAGGTTACTCGTAGTCCCTAGTTACTCGAGAAAGGGTTCGAGTTTGTACTATCTTATCTAAATGATGATACGAAGTGGTGCGAACTCGAATCCTTTCTCGAGTAGCCCTTTCTAACGTAAACAGATGATAAGATTCTCCATGAAACTGGTTCCCTGATGCTTCTCCGTGTTCAACTTCGTTAAAGAACTCGTGAATTTTCATCTTCTTCTACGCTTAAACTATGCATGTACAAAAAAAGGAAAAGAAATTTACTAGCACGTACTGCTTGTAAATTTCTTTTATTTCCTACAAATGGTTCCTAAATTTGAGGACAATATTATTCATTTCGAGATATAGATACCTACATACAATAATGAATGAAGGTGGATTAAAAGCGCATTGGTGTGTTATCCTCAGCGCAAGAACTATACCACCTCCAAAAAATAGAAAAAAAAAAAACTAAGGAAATAAATAAACTGAAAAAATACATTAATCTGTTGTTTCACTGAAAAATGTTTTCGTCATTCAAATCAGTCCAATTCTACTTCAATACACAGGTGTTTTATCCTCTTGAAGATTGACCTACTTAGTTTGATCGAAATCGGAACGTTTTATTATAAATTCTGTACCTCTATTTTCATTTTGTGTTCTGGATATACGTGTTCATAAATCTATCTTCAGTTAGCTTTGATATGAAAAACTTTTGATTTACCATATCTTTCATTGGGTAAAGACTGTTGATGTACAAAATGTTTCTCCACCAATATTTGTCGCAAGAGATATGGTTTTGGCTTTGAGGCTCAAACACAGAAGTATTGTGGATCCAACGCATAGAAATTTCGGCGATCAACAACACGAACATGTATGCCGGAGTCAACCTGCATCATATCAAATTTGTGTCAGAAATAAAAAAAGGGTTATCAGCATTTGAGAGTAACGGTGTGCGAGAGTATACATGAAGATGAAGCGCACTGTTTTACTCAGGTTTATAAAAGGATCTTCGCCATCATAAGAAATTTGTTCAAAATTATGTTCTCAAGATGTACGAAGAATTCGATTGCGAAAATTCGAACCTCATCCGAATTTCTCATCCCAGACAACAGAGTCTCACTTCAGTTTTTTTTTGTTCTACAGAAATGTTTTATTTCTGCGCACATGAATGTAACGTCATTTTTTTTACTGGATTTATACTACCTAATACTAAAATGACATTAAAAGAAGGCACCGTATGATGCTCAAAAGAGTAATTCGAAACTTTTGAAATGCGAGCGCTAATTTGGTTCAGCAACCATCAGCGTTCGCATATTATCTTGCGATTATTTCTGCGGTATTTATAAAGATTTCGGATTACTTTTACGAGTATACCTCCTTCAATACGTCAGGTTAATTCACCAAAATGACATTTTTTTCACTGCTACAAACTTCACTAGCAAAGGCAGCGACAAAAAAAGGATTTTTTTTACCTCTGTAAGACAATAAGGAAAAGTGAAGTGTTTGGAGGAGAAATTTATGATCAGTGTACCCAATGCATACAGGCACGGATCCGCGCTCTCCCTTTAAACTCAAGAAAAATGGCAAAAAAAGATCGTACCGTCTCATTCTTTTTGCAATTCTCCCTCCCATAAAAAGAAGAGAAAAAAATTGAAAAGTTTACTTTCAAAAAAATCAAATGGATGTACCTATTCCCTCCTAAAATGCTCGTCTGGATCCACCTCTTTGCGTAAGAAAAGTTAAACACGTATTTACAATATCTTAACACAATACTAGCCGGGAAAAAAATCAAAGTGACTGCAAAATATTTTTGAAATTTAAAAATTTTGTTGTAGGAAATCTCTGTACATCGTTATATGGGCAATATTGTAACGTTGTATTATTTCTGTTAATATTGGTACATATTCCTATTTTTATTGTAGAAGCGATCAAAGTCCCTCTGTGGTATGTAATATAGAGATGTTTTTTCTTAAGCTCTTGTATGTTCTAAGACTCGTTGAATAAATAAATGGAATAATGTTTTTCTCAATATTTAAAGAAATAATTTCAAACTCGAGCAAAAAATAGCCAACTATACAGTACACATTTTTTGGGAGAGTTACAACTTTCATTTTTACATCTTTTTATACGTTTTCTCGTCCTTTTTCTTCAACATGCAACTCTTCATGTGCAAATTCTCTTCAATAAGCTTTTAAGTTGACATGATCTGAGTTGGGCTTGATCGCCTTTTCACAAACTTTTTTGCACATATAAACAGATAGGTCAACTACCTCTAGAAAGTCCAAAGGAAAAAAATGTTCTAAAACGAAAATCATGACGTCATGGTTAAAAGCGCGGGTCATATTTACCGTAAAAATCTGTAACCGACCAACTTGAAGAATTTTTGGAAATTTGTTGAGCAACTCACGTTGCTGTTTCGTTTTCCTTTCTCGTTATCTTTCTGAGCCGATTTAAAATATAAATACGTCACTAATAAGCCACTGAAACAAATAAACATAGTTATTAAAAATCACGTCGAATTTTCGCTTATGCCTTCATGCGTGTGTACCCTCCAAGAGTAGGTACTGTAATTTGTTTTATTTATTCATTATATCAAATCCGTAAACGCAATTTGATTGTTGAGATGAACTTTTCATGGCGTTACTCTTAATGTTTACTAGACGAATTTTACGTTTAAAGCGACATCTAAGTAGAGGTACTCTTCGAACATTTTTATTAATATGATTTTGAGGCCGATTATCGGTAATCATAAATAGGAGAGGCGCATTTCAGCCTGTCACCAATGACAAGATGAGGGTACATCTCTTGACACATGACCTGTGAGCAATGAAAAATTTGCAGAATCTCACAAGTAGGCTAATAAAAAAAAATTATACCTAATGAAGAAAAATGTATCCACGGAGAATGTTGCATTGCTGACGGTTTGAAACATAAAATTTCTTTCAGCCAAGGTTCTTAAATCTTTGTTTTCTGTAAAATCACATAAAACTTACATTAAACTTTCACTGAAAATAATGTAAAGTTGGCTAGGAGTAATTTTGAAAATTCTATCGTAAGTACATTATACTACCTATACATCAATAAATATAATACTTCATACGCTATAGCCTAATATAAAAATAGAATATGCGTTTAAGTGATGATAGGCCTACACCCAGTTGAGTAAAGTTTCACGATTAAAGAAGTAAAACCGTGTCGACTTCCTGTATTTTCGAGATACAAAAGCGGGGGACAAAGTATTAGCTTACCTAGTTCACACTCGCGACAGGTAATTAATTGATAATACGTAACCGTTTATTAAGATACTGTGTATGTTAGATGCAAAGAAAATATTGACACGGTAGGAAGCTGGTCTCAGAATTCATAATAAGTTATATAGGCTACGTAATGAAGTTGATAAAATCTACTCTAGCGCCGTCGAAAGATAAAGTGAACAGTGAAAAATATCGAGATGATTTATCAACCTAAGGAAGGTGAAACCGATTTTGAAAAATAGAAAAATCGTACCTCAAATTCTATCGCTTGAAATCGTCAATAATAGTTTCCAAATTCCTTCACCTCACCCGAAAAAACTTATTTTGGCGAAAATTTGTACTTGAAAATTAGTTTTTTCTCATTTTTCTCGTGAAAAAATTTACGAAAATGACCTCAGTGATTGTAAAAATTGTTGAGACAAGCTACCTACAACATGCATGGGTTTCTCTCCTTTTTCAGCTCGCATGCAAAGAAATGTCAATAGGGCTATACGTACGACCGAACGTGATTACCATGTCAATGTTTAAACCCTGGAATCAACGAGCTCAATTCAACTAGAGGAAGAATGCATTAAAAATGAATTCAGTTGGAAGTACTCGAACCCATTGTATAACGCCAACTCGAGCGCCAATAAAAATTGTAAACACATCCAAGTGTTGTTGAGTACCCGACGAGCCATTACATCAAGATCAATACGTGAAAGTAAAATATATTCCAAACCTTTTTCTTCAATTATTAATTTTTGTCATTGCTGTATGATATCCTGGAAGACAGTTTGCTAAACCCGAGACCTGTGGTTGTAGTTTGTAAACCTTACGGGACTCAGACATGCATTGTTCTAAGCAGTGGCGTAAATACGATTTTCTCATGGGGGGGGGGGAGGGAGGGAATATTTCCTTAAATTTTTCGTAGTTTACGCAAAAAGTGGACAAAATTACTGTATTGAACGGAAAAAAGATACTAAAAAAATTGCGATGGGGGAATGTATCCCCAAATCCCCCCCCCTTACCTACGCCACTGGTTCTAAGATGTTGATGAAGAAATAGATGAGAAACCAAGATGACTAGCAATCTATGTTGACTACTACTACAAATTTTGGACTGACAAATGCTCAAAATGGTGACAAACCTTCCATAGAAATTTGAATCTTTCGGCACACTCAAAAATGAAAAAATAAATTCGTAGTCAGCATGACCAAAAGGTGTTCTTCAATAACAAGGACGTTATTGTGCAATATTTGACTGAAAATGGGTATCTACTGGAAAGCTCTACTCAATTTGAATATTTTAATAATGACGCAAGAATGTTGGATCATCTAAATTCTTTAAATTATAAAGAATATTTTCTTCGAAGACCCCGTTGGGACACTTCTCTTTCCGAAATTGTGGAATTCATCTATTTTTGCATATCGCTCAGTTCCCTTGTGACGAACGTGAGGATTTCCAATAACCTTTTCCTCTCTCCTTCCTACACACTAATGTAAGTGACTCGGGCGCCGTAACCGCTATTAAACAACAAACTCACGTTTCCGTAGATATCTCGGAGAATCATTACAGCTTATGTAGGCACTTCATAGAATGCAAACTGAAATGGCACGCAATCAAAATGAAGCAGTTTTTTCATCTTCATAATAATTTTTAGTAGGTTACCGTACATCTTCAGAAATTACTTTGGTATATCTGAATGAATCAGAAAGACATCGTAAATCCTAAATGGGACTCGTTTCTGATGTCTTTCTTCCGTATCTTTTCTCATTTATCGAGATACGTATATTAGTATTAGTGAGACGAAGTAATTATATTTATTCCCTATACTACACTCTTATTATTATTGCCCTGATAATGCATCTAACTACTAATAAATTTCACGCCGACGAAAACTCATCATTATTTCCACTTACGTAGGTATGATGAAAGACGTATAATTCACAAACCTGCTATGGTGAACACCTGTAAGTACGTGTGTACCATAATAACCCAAAGTAAACTGAGAAACCGCAGACCATGGACACATGTCAGAGATTCTTCGGGTGCCGGTCCGACGTGTAAAATTTTCCTTGAATTCGATATAGCTGAGAACGATAAGATTAGTTGACTCAAAATACTTTCTCCTGCCATCATGAAAAAAGAGAGAAAAAATACATGATAGATGATTCGTAGAATCACACGCGTCCTGAGTCATCTTACGAAATATCATTTAAATTATTGTCTTGTCTAAGTACCGCAACCTTACGAAAATTAGCAAGTAAGTATTTAGACATGCGAATAAATTCTAATACTTACCTCCATCGTATTTTTGTTGATCCAGATGAACGTCGATACTGCTGCGATATCCGCTATTCAATTTCTTCTCCGACGTGGACAGTTTTTCAAGGGGTGTAATGATTTTCATATCGCCTTCATTATTATTACTCATTATTGAGGTATGGTGTTTCTTGTACCAACGATGTTGTCGACGTTCGAGTGATATTTCGTAAAATGTGCCGATAATGGTTAGCACGACTACTGCTGCTAATATAGTGCTGCAAAATAATTATTTTAATGAAGAAATGTATTGTAACAAAAGGTACCTAAGTATGCGAAAGTGTACAGCTAGATGAGAAGGGTCAGGGTCCGGGTCCGCTTCCGCTGTCCGAGACCTCACTCCATAATCCACTGTGAAAGTGTATATCTTAGGTTGAAATGAAAAATTGTAGACTAAAATCATATCATCTTAAACGAATTTAATATTTGCAGCGACGTTGCAAAACGCTGCCACCCTTCTCGTTCGAAAAGCTTAGGCCTACATAATAAGTAATAGCGGTACGAATATCATTTCTGTCTTCGAGCTCCTAGTCGAGCCATCTTATGCTCTACAACTAGCGAACGTACCGCCGGTACCCAAGCATCCGAACGTTCAGCCCAGACTCACATGGCGATTCGGACTGTACAATAAGGTTTTGAAGGTCAGTATAATTATCAATATACTGTATTATTCTTCTAGGAGAGCGAAATGGGGGCGGTAACACAGGTCTATATGAGAGTTCTTCTCTTCCCAAATTACTCAGAATGTGGAAATTTTACAAGGAAAGTGAAAAGAACGAAATCGAACGAGCATAAAATTTCATTTAAAATTATACGCATTTTTAGCAAAATTGGAGTAACTTTGTTTTGACTTTCACAACGTGATTGTACCGTCCAAATAGTACTGGCAGCCAAAAGGGACTGGAGTTTCCTCTTTACTCGCGAATAACATTTCCGCTCGAGTATCGCAGTTCTTCCTTTATCAACTCGTTTCCTCATTTTATATAGACTCGCTTTGTTATCCAAGCACGCAACCGTATTTAACCTTTTATTGTATCTTCTAGCTAACACTAACATTCAGTAACCTTTCCTCGATACGTCGCATCCAACTATCGCTCAGCTATCTCAGAGATGGACATTTGTAGCGATCCTGCAAAACGTTGCAACTCTTCTCGCAGGTTCCCTATTTTACAAATAGCAATACAAATATCATATTTGTACTCGAGCTCCCAGTAGAGCCACCTGATGCACTTCCTATTCATTATTGTTAAATTTTGAAGCAATACGTCGAGACTCATTAGGACGTACATTCTGATCATCTGTCCACAAGTTTTCCACTAATATTTTGCGTGCCGTTGCTGACAACTGTCGATCACACACAGGGGGCTGTGTTTTTTTCTAATCAACCAAAATTCAATGTTTTAGCGGGGAACCCGCTATCCCTCTTGTTGGGGGTACTCCCAGGAATTTTTTCCGAGCGCGAGCGCGTCCGCGAAGGTTGATGACGTCACAGAGAAGTTAGGTTAGGGGACTTGGAAAAATTCTTACCTCTGAGCTATATATGATAGAAGGGGGACTTAGAAGAATTCCGAATCTCGAGTTCTCCCCTTGATAATGGACTTAGAAAGTTTTCAACAAAAATTTTTTCATACCTTTGTGGTGATTGAGAAATCTGCTGGTCTAATGGACTCAGGACAGCGGGTTCCCCGCTGCCATTGCATACTGCAATAGCACCTAATTTTTCCAATGCAGTTCAGCTATTCAGTCGTTCAGCATAGAACCCTGTAGTGCAGTCATCCAACGGAAATGAACAAAAACCAAGGGTGCGGAGCCGGTAAAATAAGCCGGAGCCAAAAGAGTCAAAGTAAAGAGCAAAGTCGGGCTATACAGTACATGGGATCCATTGGCTCTCTTGTTTTTTTTTGGATTTCTTGATGAAATAGAGCTTTCTATTAAATTTTTTTTCAAAATTCATCTAATCTTGACGTTCTATGCTCGTTCTTTGTTCATTGAGTGAATCATTCAAGGTCAAGGAATCACAATCAATATTTTTGATATTAGTGAAAATAGTCTAATGGAATGGAGATCCAGATTGGAAATTAGAAAATGGTGGAAATTTTGTTCGAAAATAAATATCATTACCTACCTTAAACAATACCAAGAAAGTGGAGGGGGCTGTTATTCATTGACGATTGACGAAGAAGATTTATTCATTTCATCTCATTTATTTATTTTTTTTTAACTTTATTTTTTTGATTCAGGGCAATAAGTTCGAAAACAAATTGGTCGAAACCGAAAAGTTCGAAACTAATAGGTCGAAAACACAAAGTTCGAACATACAATATGATCGAATGGCAGAAAGTTCGAAATTTTAAAAAGTTAGAATAAGAAGTAGGCCTACGTTGAAAATTCGAATCGCATATTGAGTGCAAACTCAATATGCGATTCTTATCAGCATTGGCATTTGTCCCTCCCGAGGACGTGACGCACACTTTTGAATACTTGACTGAAACCATCAACCATTTTCCTGCTGACGTAAGTTCAATTGTAGATTACTTCGAAGATACTTGGTCAGCCGCGAAGAAGAACCCGAGCTGTACCCTGTCAAGTTGTCGAATCGGTATGATCCGACCCTTGAAGACTTGCCCCGTGCCAACAATTTGGTTGAGGGGTGGCATCGAGGATTCGATGTGCTGACGACGAGGTACCATCACCCTTTATGGGAGGCGTTAGAAAATTTTCGAAGGGAGCAAAGTTTAACTGAATTAATGGTTGAACAAAACAATGCGCTGGAGGCACGCTACCAGGAAAACGGAGACGCGTCATTACCGCTCAGGATAACCTCGCATCAGTAGTACTTAAATGTGAGGAGAAAGTTGACCATAATGATGTGGAGGGATATTTACGTGGCATTGCACACAATCTAAAATATTAAAACAAATTTTAATTCGTAATTTATTTTTCCTCAAGTGTGATCATAATTTTTTGTTAGTACTTGTCTTGAATTTTCGACGTAGGCCTACTTCTTAATCGAACTTTTGAAAATGTCGAACTTTCTGCCATTCGATCATATTGTATGTTCGAACTTCGTGTTTTCGACCTATTAGCTTCGAACTTTTCGGTTTCAAACAATTTGTTTTCGAACCTATTGCCGGAAGCCATTTTTTTGTGGGTACAATGGCTGGCAAATTTGCCAAAATTCATTTCAGTTTATATATTTTTTGTCCCCATTATGGCCAACAACCTGAAAGGACAAATAAAATAGGTAGGTAACCTGAAACATTAGAAGCCTGACGTAAAATAGTAGAGCATCGCATCTTGCGACATACGTGGAGATAGACGTAATGTAAGCAGATGAATATCGTGTACAGTGCAAGTGACCCAGAATTACTTGCCTACCGGTATTTAGCGCAATGATTTTCTTCAAAAAAAGAAAAATCCTTGTCTATGTATATACGATCATAAAAATGAATAGTTGATCGCACGAATTATACGTCGCTTACGAAGGGCATAAAAGAACGATACCTAAATTAAAAGCAGAATGATCATGTTTCTGCAGGCAACAAAAATCAATAGTAAGTTATAATAATTTCAAGAAATCACAATTCCGATATTTCTATGAAGTCGCGAGGCACATTTTTATACGGCGTTGGAGGCTTATTAAAAGCACATCGAATTTGAATAATCCTCGAAATAATGAATAAGAGTATAGGCTAATGCTAAACATGATGATGAAAAAGCAAAAGTGAGTTCGTCGTTTTAGGCTCTTGATTTGGAATCAAGTTTTTAAAATTTTTTTTTCTTGGTGAATCATGAACTGCGATAATTATGGTTACTGATAATTATAAATCTGTAAATGCACGCGGCACTATCGTAGGTGATAGCCGTGACACCAAATCTTTGATTTCTATTCGTATTCTCCAGCTAGGTATATAAAGTTCATAATTTGATCGGCCCTTCAGTTGAACACGATATTCAAGAGGAGCAGAAGGTGATACCCGATAGGCTACGGTTTTATTGCCATAAGTGTCTTGAAGGGTGCCGAGAAAATTATTTAAAATTACACTCGAGTTTATAAATATTCTTTGTAGAACCTAATGTCAAATTAAAATGGCACGATAGAATGAATTTTTTTACTTTCAAAATTGCAATAGGTGCTCGTCTTTTACCGACGTTCAGTCTGAAAAGTCAGGTATCGCTTTCGACAAAGTTGTGGAGGATATAAGCCCTGGAATAAATTTTCTCGTCGTTATAGATGTCCTATACCACCGAGAAACTCATAAAACAAATTCAGGTTTTCTTATAGGTGTGTATATATTACCGGCAAATTATAAAAGTCTGTCATTTCATGAAATGACTACTCATTTTATAGAATGATCATCATTTTTAGGCAAATTGCGAAAACGCAATATAAAATACATAATTCGCCTAGGCATTTTATAAAATGCTAACTGACCAATAGGCACATTGTGAAATAAGGAAAGTTCATTTTTAATGGAACTGAAAATGTATGAAATTGCGGATAAATTATAACCGGGGAAGGGAGGGAGATCGTTACATCAAAATTAGATATTGTAACATCATAATATTGAGTAAATAAAATCTTATGGATAGTTATTAGTTTTGATAAAAGGGGTCAAAAATTTAACGCCATGAATAATTTCTCCAGTAAAATCAGTTATTTGGGTATCAAAAAAGGACGCGTCAATGAAAAATGAAACATTAGTATAACAATAGTATAATATGGGGGGGGGGAGGACGACAACTAATTTGTTTGCGCAAGAAGTGATGCTGTGACGCTTGCTCTTACGAAGTAGAGCTTTCCGTCGGCAAGCGCAGCGATTTGTATCACAGCCCTTTGTACAGTTGCAACGAACAAAGCCTTGCCCATGGCGTCCCTTTTCTTTGGATAATTTTGTGGAGGCGGAACGCAAAGAAATCATGTTGTCGGCCTCATCCGTTTCCCGAGCAAATTGTCCATGACATACGTAAAACTCAGAGCGAGCGTACAGCCGTTGCAATCGTCCTTTCGTGGTGCCTAGTCCGTATAAATCATTTTCTGTACTTCGCAGAACTCGCGCTAACACAGCTCGGTCACTCACCTTTCCGCAATCAACATGGGGAATAGGAATACATGTGTACAGTTACACCCACTTCGGGAGTCAGACATTGCGCGCCGCAGTCATGTTTCATTTTTTTAGCCTGATGAACTGAGCCTTGTCTTGCAGCAAGTCTTTGTTGATGAATTTCCTCTGCCCTGACTTCAAGCATTGAAGAGGAGGTGGTATCATCAACGTTTCTCTCTTCGTCACCGTTACTGCTCTCTTCCTCGTTGTCGCTTGGCGTATACATTTCCGTGGGGGCATCTTGCAGTTTATCCCCTTTCTGCAGTGAATAGCATAGGTCACTAGGTAATCCGGTCCTTTCAAGCCCCGCGCGCGCAGGCATTCCAAACATTGCCCCATACGGGCTCCTTCGAATGCCAGCGTGCAGTGCCCTATTTTTCATAAATTGAACGAATCGAAGCCCCTGACTCCATGTTTTAGTTCCGTTCTCCGGTGACCCCTACGCGTTCAACATATACTCAACATTGCGATGCAATGTTCCTCATCGTCTTTACTTCCTACTTTATGTTCCTTATTTCATTGTTCGGAAAACCATGAGTCATATGTATATAATCTGCCTAATTCGCTCTTATCATTTTATAATGAGCAATTTTGGGATGAACCCCTGTTAATTCCCTCTTCTGATGATGAACTTCAAATGGGGAGAATATGGGTAGTTTTTCCCAAGGCTTCAATTAAAGCTGCAACTAGGAACAATATTTATCGGGAACTAAATTCATAAATTAGCGTAACATCGAGCACGATTTTTTACAATACAATAAAACTAATCTAAAATGAGTTCAACGACGGAAAAATACACCACCCTCCTTTTTCCTTGTTTTCTTTTTCTTTTCCTGGCTACTAACAGTAGGTGTTGATTTTGACCACGCGTATTTATTTGATGCTGAAATATTCTGAAAATACAAATTTTCTATAATGCAGGAATGACGTTCAGAAAATTAAGCTGGATGGTAAAAAAAAAGATCAATTCGTTGACGAACTCGGCTAGGAAGGTCGGTAATGAATTCCATCTCATGCACCACACAACGAAGTGGCTTTTCAAAGTGACGGGGAACAGGGGGTGAGGGCTTGGGGTGGGGGTCAACTAAAAGACAGCTGTGCACCACATGGGAAGAACAAAAGATGCCGGCCCTGAACAAAGATGAGGATCTTTCATTTTCCAGATCTCTGCGTCAAAAAGAATCTAGATTTCTTGAGCTTTACATTTTGGTAGGAAAAAAAGTTCCTGATCTTTTGAGGAAAATGAGTACAAATTTCCGTTATGTAACAATCGATATTGAGAGCAAAAAACTAAGAGACCCAGATACTGAGGCGCATGGCGACTCAGTCTTGTTGAGTGGGCCTACTTTTTCTTCATTGTTCATTCCTACACTTTTTTTCATCGGGTGATTATATGGCATTGATTTTTATACGTGTATATGTGCGATGCATAGCATTAATTTTACTGGCTTGCAGAATTCCCCATGAAAAACCGTACATAGGATAGAAAAGTTACAAGTTTTGAAATACACGTTCAAATCGATTGGTGGATCTAAAACATAGGAAACCACGAAGGCTACCGATATTTCACCGACTCCTCGACGAGGTAGAGCTTTTCTTGGTTTTATAGTTGAGAGTACATTAGATGTCCAGCAATTAGGGGCAACGCTCTCGGACGATTATGTGATGAAATTATATGATTTTGTAAAGGAAGTTAATTGCTCACGAATACTCAGTATTTGGCTCTAACGATGAAAATTCTTCAACGATGTATCTCGTAAAAAAATACAGTATTATCTTTCCTACTGCTGCGTGTGTGTCGCAATCTTCATTCCCGTTGATGTTGCCATCACATCGTTATTAAAGTTCCTCTTTACTGAAAAAATTCGATTCTTTTCGCCTCACGTACTTATGACTAGGGGTGACCCTGCGAAATTGCCAACACTCTTCCTTCTGATTTCCTCTTCCGGCGAGTTGTTTAAAATTTTAGAAGTGAGAAATACAAAATGAGGAATTATGCATTCTAAGCATGATGTAAGTTGTCAACAGAATAGCAAGATACGCCTTGTCGTAATAATGATAATAAAAAAACTGGCAGTAGACGTTTCGATCATCGGTGAAATTATTGTTTTAGACACGCTATACATAAGGACGAGACGTATACCCAACAAAAAGAGATGGAAGAATTCTGAATTTTCTTCACGCAAATTAATTGTAAACCTCTCACCAACGTTTTTCACGTCCCCCCCATAAATCGCAACAATTTCAATGGTCTAAGTCGAGAAAACACGCAATCTCACGATATTGATACTCAGCGGAATGAAAATCAAATTCAAAAATGTCATAATTACCGTACACATAGGTACACTCGAACTTTCAATCAACAAAACTTGAAATTTCTTTTGGTCCCTCAAAATTTGCATAAGAGATTTTGTTAATGTGTACATGACAGAAGAAAATTTCTATTTAAATTTTTAAGATGTGTGTGCATTATAACTAATATGAACCATAAGTTTTAATGTCATCAGATTTTGCTACTTTTTTGTATGCTACATGAATCATGAAGATATAAATTATGTATACTCTTACTAGAATAACTAATTTTTTTCTGTGGCAGAGCCTAGCCTATAAAATTACATTTTTTTCCGGAGGATACATTGCACAAAGGTGAAAAAAAAGAGAATGAAAAAAGAATTTATAGTAGACAAGCTATTTGTTTTGTCTTCCTGAAACTTTCTTACGTGGAAGTTCTATAATTATATAGAGCCTTTCAATCAATTCTATCCCAATAGAAATCGAGCAGAAGCGCTGTTCACTCGCCTGTAACCCGCATTTTCTTTCTAGATTGTGGAACTCATTTCAAAAACAGTGGAAAAAAGTGGAAAAATATGAAATAAAAAAAGTCTACTTACAATAAGAGATGCAATTTCTTATCTTCTAGCAATGAATACGGCCCAGGAACTTGTCTAACGGTTAGAACTTTCAAGGTACGTTCTGGTTCTTTTGTATTAATGAGTTTAGCGTCCGCTTCCATAGTAAGCTTCATATCTTCGTGAGAACATTTTGAAGGCACACACATGCCAATAGATATGATACGAGTCTGTTGAAAAAATAAAAAAGAGAATTTATAAAATTAAATCAATAATAATTATCGCAAGTAGTGTATTCTAAAAGAGTTTAAATTACGCAAGAATACCATTCAACTCCTGATAGCAGGATGAGAGAGGTTTGCGCCAACAGATAAAGATAGACATGACAAAATATCGGAAAGGTTGGGCTAAAAGCGCAGGGTGGCCTACAATTGAAGAAGCTGAACTGGACTAAAGGCGCAGCTCAAGTAACTGTCGAAAACGTTGAACAAGGCTGGTCCTGTAATACTGTTCTTGACAACTAACTGACGCGAGGTGGTTAAGACGGATAGCCGTGATACAAGAGGTGTGGGTTATATATTATTATGTTGAACTAGGCTAATTACTTGGCCCAATGTTTGGTTTAGAAATATAGTGGGAGTTGTATTTGACATATTGGTGGTTTGGTTCACCGATTTACTTCAGAAATGCGGCTCCTTGTCACAGAGATATGTTTCAAGTTCGGGCTTCATTGAAGTTGAGGATGATGACGAAACGGGGGAGATTGGGATTTAAACTTAGAGTTTCAAAGGTTGGCACCCTGCGTGTTATCGATTACTGAGTGAGTGATCATGATGATTTCACCGTTGGACTACGGCAAAATTTAAACATTTTTCTACGAATTAGAACTTCATTTTAAAGGAAAACTTATCCTACATTTTATTGCACTGTCGTTGAAAAATTGAATCATAATCAATTTAACTACGCAAAACAATTTTCCATTATTTTTTACCCTCCTGAAGTTGACAGTATTTCCGTTTAAAACTATCCGCGATCACTCACTCAGTTTCACCCGCGCAGGTAATTTTGCAGCGCCATCTAGTGCAGGTTTAAACCCCAATGATGTCACAAAAGATCAAATGATTAAAAGTAGTGTATAAATATTACTCGTAATTAGCAAGATAGACATTGAAAAATACATACCCATAATATGAATAGTGAATGCCAGAGCAAAAAGCAAGTGAGACAATTTTTTTTTTTTTTTTTTTTTCTATGATTTCATATAATTATTTTATATGAGCTTTTGTTATAACATTTACATATGATTAAGGCAGTTAAAAATAGTCTGGAGTATAATTATGGGTAAACAATATGTGACCTGGTCTACGGAAACCCGCATTAAGCGTTATCAATTACATATGAAAAAACACTCACGCAGTCGCGTGAGTAGTACACGACTTTTCCTTTGACTAATGAAAATTCACTGAGAGGATCACTGCTAGTAAGGACTCATAAACTCTAATTATTCTCGCGTCACCTTCCTTTTTTTTTTTCAAAAAAAAGTCGGCAAATGTTCAGAAATTCTAAAATCTAATCACTGAACAAATTGTCCATCATTTCAATCAGAAAACCATAGATGAATTACTCTCAATTAAGCTCATTTGATTCTCGAACAATATGTAGGCACACAAGAAAACACTAAAAAGCAAATAATATAATCAAAGAAAAGAAATAAGAGCAACGTCAGCAACATCTAAATTGTAACGAGAAAAAAAAAATTGCGGAATGAAAAAAATAACAAAACTGAGTCGCTCTGCGCCTCAGTATCCGGGTCTCTTGGTTTTTTTTTTTTTTTTTTTTGTTTCTTTCTATTCCCTGACCGTAAGTTACTCTTCTTTCTCTCAAATTATTATTGGAATATAGAAAATTGTGACTCAAACGTTCTGGAGTTTCTTCTTTACTAATGAGATAAGGAGTTTGAGAGATCCAGAAGTTCTGAGACCCAAAGATATTTGTAACTTCTTGTCTTACTCAGACCTGAAAACGGAGAGAGACTGTTCAAAGAATATACGCAGTATTTTTATGATTGTTGAGGTACCAAGAAAAATAACCTTTGTACTACACTTTTGCCGAAGACTGTACCGAAAAAAAAAAATGCTATGCAAAAATAAAACTTGTAGAGATTGCACAGATTGACGTACGTCTACGATAATGAAAAACTTCCGAAATTTGTAAATTGCTATGCAAAAGTAAAATAAGAAAATGTCTCGTACTCTCGTATATAACTTGAGTGACGTCACAACACATTTTTTCGGGTGAGAATCTTTTTTCCTAACCTAACCTAACCTAAAGAAGCCCTCACTGTGTAAAATCATTCTTCTAAACTAATTTAATGAACCCTTTGTCAAGAATGAACCTGTCGAATGAAAGGTTCTTCATAACAATAGACGCACTGATAACAAAAGGATAGGGGTTTGCTTCAGGTAATGTGAGCGACTATACTCCTAATGAGTGAGAAATTAATTAAAAAATTGCAAATTTCTCAAGAACTACTCGTCCGATTCTCAAAAAAATTGCGGGTGCACATCTTCAGATATACTACTACAATATGGCCAAGTTTCAAGAAAATCCGTCGGGTAGTTTCGGAGGAGTTCGACGGAAATGAAAATCTTATAATAAATAATAATAATAATAATAATAAATAATAAATAATAATAATAATAATAAATAATAAATAATAAATAAATATATAAGGAAACCTGAACGGGCGGGTGTAATACCTCACTTTTCCACAAGGAAAAGTCGGTAAAACATGCGTTACTGATAAGCTATAGCGGAATTCCGTAGACCAGGTCACATTTATTGGCTACAATACAAATATTTGAATAACACGTAATTGTGAGATAAATATTAAGATGCGTGCATCAAGAGGTGCAAATGACATTAATTATCAGCGGGAGCCTTTGTTTGAGGCGAGGGTCTATTAGTAGCGTCAGAGCCTCCATATTTGGGTGGTTATGGAGTCGTGTGATGTATTAATTTGGTCGTTTCCCGCGTGGCCACATTTTCATGACTGTTTCCAAAGCCATGTCTTGATGGATCTGTTGATTTTTGAGATACCAGGGTGCTCAATCAATCAGTGATTTTGCTGAGAAGGGTTTTCTGAAACCGCTGAAGAATTTGAATATTACTATTTGTTGTTGAGCTCCAGAGTGGAATGCCAAACATTCAAATGGAATGAAGAATTGCAACATAAAGCAATCTTTCATTTGCAAGTGGTAGGCAAATTTTGGCTCTAAGCAGCCAAAACAATGTAGGAAATCGAATTTTGAGTTCCTCTCTGTTCTTCATAATGTGTGTCTTCCAGTTTAGTTTACTATCTACATATGAGCCCAGATATCGTGTGCTCTCACCCCGTTGGACAGGTTCATTGTTGATGAATGTTGGCTTGTACCCATGCGCTCGGCGAGCGAAGTCAACTTGGATTGTCTTGTCCACATTTATTTAGGTATTCCATTTGTTTGCCCAATCATTAATTTCAGTATCTGCTGTCTGTAGTTCTGTGACTGCATGTGGATAGTCTTCATGACTAATTGTTAGTACTACAGTGTTGTCTGCAAATGTAGCCATTGTGGCATTGTCTCAGGTTGGAATGTCAGCAGTGTAAAGTAAGTACAATAGGGGCCAAGAACGCAATAGGTTTCTCCTCCTTAGTGAAAGTGAACATAGAAGCTCCTATCGCTGAGATAAAAGGACAAAATAAGAGCAAAACATATCCATGATGTTATGTTTCTCAAAAATTCCTTTCTCCTATTTGCTTCATTTCCAGCAAATTATCCCCCCCCCCCCCAAAAAAAAAGGACCTTTGAACATAAGTATAAATTTTTTGAATAATATCAGCATCCAGTTACAAATCTAAAAAACTAATATCGCCGAAACTTTCATCCACTTAGATACGTTTCAACTCCTGGAATACCTACATTGTTTCACAACTGAATAATTTGTCCTTCAGCGTAAGGAAATATTTCATTATCATTTCTTGGAACGTTACAGGATGCTCTTTAGTCGGAAATAAATGAGAATAACTTCAAATAAATTGATTGTGGTTTTGACGTCAAAACGTCATCATCAGACGGTCAAATTTCTTGAAGTAATTTAAAGAGTGAAAAATGAGACAGAGAAGAAAGAAAGAGAGCAAGATTAAACGAGGAAGGATGACTTGAAGAAAATTGTGAACATGTACACGAGAATCTTCAATTGTTTTAAACATGTCAATTATTCTCGGGGGCAGTCATACGCAAATTCTACGGAGTGGATGAGGCTGACGACATTAGAGTTATTTTTGGGGCTCTTGCCACCTTCGGCAAGGCGAGAGCCCACATGCAATCGTGAAAAAAAAATAAAAAAGATTCTCACCCGAAAAAATGTGTTGTGACGTCACTCAAGTTATACGAGACATTCTCTTATTTTACTTTTGCATAGCAATTTTTAAATTTTGGAAGTTTTTCATCATCGTAGACGTACGTCAATCTGTGCAGTCTCTACAAAATCAATTTTTGCATAGCATTTTTTTTTTCGGTACAGTCTTTGGCAAAAGTGTAGTACAAAAGTTCTTTTTCTTGGTACCTCAACAATCATAAAAAATACTGCCTATATTCTTTGACCAGTCTCTCTCAGTTTTCAGGTCTGAGTAAGACAAGAAGTTACAAATATCTTTGGGTCTCAGGACTTCTGGATCTCTCAAACTCCTTACCTCATTAGTAAAAAAGACTTTTACTGCACACATGGCTGTAAAGTACGTGTTTACATTCATGGTGTTAAACTTTACAGCCCTTTGTACAGTAAAATATGTTACAAATCAAGGACATGAAGTGAGAATTTTGCTACTCGTGCGTTTACTCAACTCGTCTTCGACTCGTTTCGCAAAATTTCGCACTCGTTATATCAAAATTCACACTTCATAGTCCTTGGTATGTAATATACTATTGAATCACAATTTTCTTAGTTCCAATAATAATTTGAGTAACTTACAGTCAGGGAATAAAGTGAAAAAAAAAAAAAAACCAAGAGACCCGGATACTGAGGCGCTGAGCGACTCAGTCTTGTTTTAAAAAGGATTCTGTACCGTTCTACGAGTATAACAATTAAGAATTGTTTCACGACATCTCAAAAAGTTGACGCTCCAGAGAGCAAAATTTTTCTCGTGATTATTTTTTCAAGATATCATACGTTCAAAAATTTGCGCGTCATTTCGTGTGTAAAAAAAGTCAAAAGCATAGAGGAAATTCAAACTTTTTGCGCATAAAAATGCAGATTACAGATTACGTTTCATGTTTTCGTAACTAAAAAGTTACAACAGTCGAAAATGTCAAACTAGTTTGGGGAAGGAGCCAGCCCCTCCTTTCTCGCTTTTCGCCACTTTCGATCTCTTATAACGTAACGTGTCCAATAATTAACCAGCCTGTGACGTCATCAGGGTAGTCCCTGTATAATCTAAATCAGGTTCTTGACGTCATCAGGAGGTATGACTGCTATTTTTATATTTGGATGACCGCGTTTGTTACCCAGAGCAAAAGAAGAAGGTAATGGAGATCCTGGAAAAGAGCGGGCAGAGAAGCGAATGAGCTGGACTTTGAGAGAGGAAAGGAAAGAATAAATGATCAAATGTAAATTCTTAGATAAAGGGTTCTGTTGGTGGCCGTCTTCGTTTAAAACACAATAACTTCGAACAGGCAGGACCCTCAGTTTATTCTGTTCTACAAAAAAAAAAAAAAAAAAAAAAAAACGAATATGATAGTACGACTAACCTTATTGTGCATCTTCAATAAGAATTTAGAAACGAAAAAATGAAGCGGAAAAGGTGGGACATGAGCATTGTACGCCTTATTCTTCAACTCCATGCACATGGTCTTAGAGCCAAGCCAAAAATCGTTTCCAAAGAAAAACTGCGTCGTGTATCTGCCGGTCGCATCGCTCACTGAAACAAGTGTAAACAATTCTGTTTATCAAGTATGTAGGTACCTAGACAGAAAGGAAGAAATGAGAATTTCTGAACGCTAATAAGGTATAAACTATTACATAAAAAGTTTATACTTAAATAGGTAAGCATAATACGGAGGAATAACATTCGATTTCACGAATAATTCAAGCGGTAATAAACTCGTTTCTTCTTGTAACTACCTGCATGTACGAGTAAAAAGTGGTATTATCACATATTCAGTAACATTCGAAGGAAACTGGACGATCAACTATTTTGTTAATATTTAGGAAGTCGTAAGTTATATCCGGTGTTCGGCTGATACACTGGTGAACTGGCAGAAATGTCTGCTGCTCATCATCTAATTCTTCAAATTTCTCAGCTTAAAAACATTACATTCTTCGAACAAAAAGCGTATATCGAGCACAACCGTACTTGGAATAATATGTGGGTTCATCCGGGTGTTGAGATTAAATAATGAATGTGTAATGTGAATTGATTTTGACAAGTGTGAGAAATATTATTATTTTTCATATCAAATGCTTGATTTCTCACCTCTATGTAATCTCGTCAGAAATAATCAAGATCACCGAATCACAGTCCAAACCTTCTTTTTCTTGAACAAAAATTTCTCGAAATAGGATAATTCTTGTTTCATCAGGCAATAAGTGGCGTATTTACGGGGGAGGGGGTGGGACCCCCCCCCAGAGCGATACATTGGGACATACATTTGCCAAGTCTGAAATTAATAAATTACAATAAACTTTTTCCTTAGAGGTACTTATTCTTTGAAAATTTTCAGATCCCTTCCAAATAAATTTTCTAAATACGCTACTGGTTGATATACGCTGTCAATATCATCAAGTACCTCTCCCACACCCGGACAGGATGTAACCGCAAACTCCCTCTCCAACGCTCCCAGTTCGATTACGGTGCTACAACCTACAGCCAATGTAGTAAGTCCAAAATCAAACTCCTCGATACTATTCAAGCATTCACCCTGGGCATGGCTCTCGGAGTTTTTCGAACTTACCCCCCTTCAAGCCTTTGTGCAGAAGCAGCAGAACCACCACTACATTTTCGCATTCTCATACTGAGTGCGAACTTCCTCACTTTGTCTTCTCAAATTCCTGACCTTTCCATTATACATCTATCCTTTCTCCTAGTAACTTCCTCCTCACCTTTTTAAAATCCCATCTTCAATACCTCTATAAACTCTCGCCTTTCCTTCCTATCAAGCCATCGACGTCTCCGTGGGTATTATGCCCCCCCCCCACCCCGCTCCATCAGTCTCGACCTCGCAAATACTACCCCGAAATTGGACAATTATTCCTATCGAAGACTAATCTCGGAAATTATCGCAGAATCTGCTACACTGATGGCTCTAAATCTCAATCTAAAACCGCTTACGCATTCTCTCTCCTGGACTCCATTACCGCTAAACGACTTCGTATTTCAGCTTCAGTATTTCCTGCTGAACTTAGCGCCATACATTTCTGCCTTTCGCAACTAACGCATCGACCCCCCACGACATAATTACATCTCACTAACTGATTCTCTTTCTTCTCTTTAAACAATACAAGACATCCAGTCAACAAACCCTATATCTCAACGTATCTACGTCATTCTTAAAACTCTCGCTTCCATCAAATCAATTTAAACTTTCATCTGAACCCCTCCTCCTACCGCACAACAAGCTCCGATCTATAAAAACCTCACCTACCACTTGGTCCCCTTCAAACAGAAATTCCCGTCATGAAGAAATCATTCTCTTCAGCCTCAGAATTGGCCACACCCGACTAACTCATTCTCACCTCCTACTAAATCTCTTCCAAACATGTTGCAACTACTGTCAAACGGATAACTCAACAGTACATCACCTATTCTCATGTCCAGCCCAAAAAATCAATGACTAACTTTCAACGTCTCTCCTCCTTATCCTCCACCTTATGCAACAACTCAGAAACAGTTACTCACTCTCTTCAATAGTTACGCTCTACCTACTACTTCCCACTCTTCTAACAGCCTACAATATTTCTTCGCGAGCTGATGACCCAAAGAGTAGTCGAATAGCTCGAAAATAAATGAATAAAAAAATAAATGAAAAAAAAAAAAAAAGATTGATATCAATACAAAAACTTAGTATTTAAAATTTGTCCATAGCTCTCTCATCATTAAGGACGAAAGAGGTACGGTAACCAAGGAACGTAACTTCCTAGTGAGCTTCCATACTTTCAAATAGATCCATTGGCTTTTTATGGATTCGTGTGAAAGGAAGGTCGGTATATAGAATCAACATGAAAATTTTGTTCCTTCGTTATTTGACTTGGTAGTTATCCCGCAAGTATGGTACACGACCCGATGGCTGACGGCACATTTTTATGGTCGCATACGCGTAATACTTTCTCTAACCCTACAAGTGTCAAACTCCCTATTCAGTAAATACCGCACATACACACAAACGCCTGCGTTGAAAGAGTAAACCTCGTTCATTTCTTAGGCTAACCATAATATTCAGACCTAGATGTGGATCTTCTGACGGAAGGGCCACGAGCTTCTTATGGTCTCGTTGTAATTTGTCTACATATTGTCGTGTCAATAAACTCGACGTGAAAGGTACGAGACCTACCGTTCAATGAGGAGAAGTGCGAGCACCGAAAAGGACAACAATATGCAACTTATACACGTAATAAGTAGATCCTCGTTATTTCACGCTTCACTCGTTGCGGACATAAGTTATTCATACACAAGTATGTTTACCTACAAGCATGTTTACCTACACTTTCGCTGACCAGCGACTGGTCTTCGCATTTTTCCCTCATGTTTGCGACCTTGGCGGTTCGTTCTAGATCGAAAGTTATGTACAACGATTAATCGAAGACTTTCATAACTTCTTCGGCTGGAGCGTGACGTCAACATCGTTCTTGTTGACTGACTGAAGAGAACCTTGCGCATCAATAATTTACAAATCACTGGTAGGTAACCGAAAATTTACAAAAAAATCAACATTGGATTCAACCACCAGCAACTTCTCAAAACTTCATGATATTCCCTTCTGCATTGATAAATGAAAAAACGACGACTTCCTCAATGCGTAAGGAACCTGTTTTGTGGGTGAAATTGCTTTTGATGTTGAGAATTGAATTCAAAAATGGAGTTTGAAGGAATCCAAATTTTTCTGAATTCCGTCCTACTATACGTATACATACTCGTAGGTCAAAACTCGGAATTTTTTAGAGTTTCTTTTCCATCATATACACTGCAGAAGTCGATATTTTTCCAAATCCAACTCCTTTAATATACGTTAGGTTAGTTTTTGTCAGACGGGAGACAGAAGAAGTCGCACGGCTTACTGTTATACGACCGAATGTAGACTGTCTGAACAATTTTAGAAGAAGAGAAATAACACATCGATTTAACACGTATACATTATACTCGTATTAATTGAAGACTTAATTTGAGAGTAGCTGATTCTGAAGAAGACTGAATTTGTACGTGATATCTTGGTAGTTTCTAGGCTCTCATAAAATAATATGGGCGTGGTGTACTGAAGTACGAAAAAGAGTTCATAGATCATAGCATACAATATAGAGGCCTATCAGAGTAGGGGATAAGATTTCTGCAGAATTAGTGGTCTAAATAACAAAGTAAATTTAGGTACATCATAGATGCACCGTGAAGTATGTATAGATCAAAAAGTATAAAAAGATGATTAAGATATTATTACAAATTTCAAAGTTTATGTGTAAGTTAGAGGTGGCGATGGTCAGTAACAGTATGATGAGACTATAAACTTTTCAAAAAGACTCCCCTATCAGAATCGATCTCAGATGTCAGAGTTAAGAGAGGTAGTACAATAGGATCAGATCACCATCTGATATTATAGCCAAAGATCGACTTTCTCCTCGCTGGACAATAAGCAAAAGAAAAGGTCCAATGCTTGAAGACAATCAACGCTTGAAAATCAACCACCTCAATGATGATTTGATTAGATGGCTGTATATGATCAGAGCTGATCAGAAATTGGAGAGAGAGAAACGTCTATAAGGAAATGAAGATCTAGAAGAACACTGCGGCGGAAACTAGAAGAAGTCCATTAAGAAGCAGCACATGGGAGCCCAGCCATCATCAGAAGAGGTAGAAGAACAAGAAAGGGACTAGAGTAGAAGTAATGATTTTCAAGAGATGCGACAAGGACGACTGTAATAATTATAAAGGAATAAATTTACTTTGTACAACAAACAAGATCCTCGCCAAGATTATGGTAAAAAAATAAACGATGTGCTGGAAGGAAAGTTGAGCATCAAAACAGATTTAAAAAGGGGTAAAGTTGTATAGATGCAGTTTTTACCACCAAGCGTTGATAGACAAAAAAGAAGGGTACAGAATCTGGAAACGCACATAGCACTCATAGACCACAAAAAAACCTACGATACAGTCATCCATAGTATGCATCCTTGAAATCCCCCCAGAACCCAATGTAGCGAATCAATTACTGAAAGCCATGAAAGTAAGGCAATGTGTAAAAACAACAAATTCCAGATTAAAATGAAAACACGCACCACAAATTTCAGAAACTTCAACAACAGCCTAAGACAAGTGTGCCCAATATCCTGCATTTTATTCAATGTATACGAGGACAAGATAGTGAAACTCTGGATAGACAGATATAACCCGACAGGAATGAGGTTGGCAGGAGAAACGAAGATCGAGATGCTGTTTTCCGCAAACGACCAGGCTGTGTTTGCAGATAGAGAAGACAGTACCACCTGGACTCCGTAGCAAAGGAATATAATATGAGACTTATCGAGCAAGAAAACCAAAGCAATGGTGTTCATTGGAAGGCATCCAAGAAGATCGAGGATGCGATCATTAGTAAATAAAGTATCAAACAAGTAAAGAGTTTTATCTACCCATTGTAAATTATTATACAAGGAAGAAGCTGGCACAAAAAAACAAGCTAGGTAAATTTCAGAAAACAGTGGGATTAATAACTAAACCTGGTCAGCAGAATCATCCGCGCCGCGTCTATAGAGTAATGGCGGTGCCACAACTGGTATACGGATTAGAGACTTGGTCAACCAAAAAATCGGAGCTAAATCGCTTTGAATCAACTGAGATGAAATTTTTACGACGCACGGCATGGCAGGGTATACACTCCACAACAGAAAAAGAAACAGAGACATCAGAGAGGAACTGCTGATAAGACCAATCATGCAGAGAATAGCCGAATGTCGATCAAAATGGGAAAGCCATGTGAAGAGAGATGAGGAGTCGCGCCTCCCCAACGAAGTTGCTGCTGTATTGCTATATTCGCCGATGGAAAAGAGCAATCGCGGACGCCCGATGGAGAGATGGTCGGATGGAATGGGCTGGACCGAAGCAGTCCACTAGGCCTAAAAATCCGAACGTTTGATGATGATGACTTCCCTCGCATAGAACAGGTTACCTGTTAAAATTGAGGACACTTGACCAATATTAGTGGGTAGTAGAGAGTCTCATCTCTGTTCAGCCGTTCCAGTTTAAAGACTAATACGCTCTTAAGATCTGCATTCTTCGTATCGAAGATTCAATTTTATTGATAATTTTGAGATGATTTTTATTTGGTGCTTTCCAGAATGATCGAGTAATATTTTTGTATTTCCTCACCGAAATTGCCATTTTTGTGCTCATGAGTTGGGTATCCTGTCTCTGGATTAAGTTTAAAAGGTTCATATCGAAAAACATTTAAAAATCGAGAAGGTGAGAAGGTTTGTCGAGACGCGCAGCAGTCAGAAAGCGGAAAATGACGAGACGAGTGATACAAATTCATAGGTAGGTATATTTATAATTATGTCTATAATCCGTGTACACACGAATGCAATTTGTCAATTCCCGGCATGGCTATGGTTTTATATTTAATGTAAATAATGACACTAGTGATGAGGTTGCTGTTTCAGTTGGAGAAATTGTTGAATGTATTACTTTTTCTCGCTTGCTTGGTGTGAACGAGAATAAGAATAATGAGCACACAAAATGATGGGTGCCTATATGATTAATGTCCGAATGAATTACGTAATGACGGTGTAGTACCCAAACAAGTAGTAAAAAAAAAAAAAATGGCCAAAAGTAATTTGAAGTTTCCTCAATACCTAAATTTCAGAGTATGTAGGCACCGCTTACGGCGCGGGCGGCGTACGGTCGTGCATACGTTGTACAAGAAAGAGATAATCGTAACCTATTCTGTAGATTTAGATAATTGCTCGTACTTACTTTCTATAATATACAGTGTATAAGAATGTAGTAGGTAGTCCTTCTTCTCAGATGAAAGTAAGTCTTCCTCATGGCCGTAAAAACATTCTTCTGTGATCAATGCACTAAATTACGTCACAAGTGATAAATTCAGTGATGAACATATAACTTGAAAAGAATCTTGAAATTCTTCAATGTTCAGCACCCGGGCAAGCAAAATAGTTTATACTAAAACTCCATCACAATTGTGTGACCATGTAATATAAATGACAGACACTCAATATAAGTTATTGCACTTCGAACCCAACTGATCCTTTATTGGTGCTGAGGTCGGAATAAAATACATTAGTTTCTACCTTAAACCCTATTTTATTTTTGGATTTGCGTCTACGCATCCGGATATGACCGACTCTAATGAAGGCAGAATAAACCAATGTGAAAACATTGCAATTCAATAAAAAGTTGGCCGGAGCGTTATTACGCTCTCATGGAAAAAGTTCCAAAACACGTAAATTGTTGATTTGGGAATAGTATTTGATTTCTTTAGAAAAAAGTGAATGAATATCATGGAAACTGATGTAAACGATTTTCGACTTCTTAAGCTCGGTCTTGTTACAGTCGTAAAAACAAATTTTGAACATTTGAAGGGGGAAAAAAAAACAATAAATAAAGATCATATTTCATGTCTTTCCTTTCCCAAGGTACAAGTATTTTGTTGTTAAGTGTCAGTATGACCGTGTAAATGGGAATATTCCGCGCTATTAGCTTTTGGGGAGCTTATTTGCTCCGCACGTTCGCCCCCTCCTTAGTCTAGTATGAGTCCACTTTGAACTATTTCAAGCTAATGCTGTTATAGCTCAAAATACCTTGACTGCAACTAATGGCTGTTGGGTTGCTCACTCGCTCCGCTCCTCGGTGTAATATAATTTCAGGTGAATACCTTTCGGAGAGCTCACTCCTTGGTACAGAATAAGTCCAGTTTAGAATAATTTAAGCTAATAGCTTTTGGGTAGCTCCCCACGTTCACCTCCTCCTCAGTCTAGTAAGAGTTCACTTTGAACTATGTATTTCAAGCTATTAGCTTTTAGAGAGCGTTCCTTGGTGTATAGTTCCTTCCAGATAGATTATTTTGAGCTAATAGTTTTTCGGTAGCTCACTCTGAGGTTCGTATGTGCCTATTTTGGGATACTTAAGCCAATAGCTTTAGAGGAGCGAGTCCTTGCTTTACTATGGGTCCAGTTTAGAATATTCTCAATCAATGGCTATAAAACGAAAATTTTTGCCGTTATTTGGTCCCAAAAATCGTTGCTAGCTTTTCAGAAAACAGATGAATTGGTGGTGCTATCAGCTCTCAAATGTCCTCTTAAGGTTTTCTGACGAATATAGCATGCTTGGAACAGACCTTGAAGAACGTATGAATCATCCGTTTTCATAGATGTAGGAGGTTATTTCCGTAATCTGCTACAAGGTAGGCAGATTACGGAAATATGCCTCCTACCAAGGCTAAACCTTAGTATAAGCCTAGTATGATACCTATGGGAAAGGAAGGGCCTACTAGGTTTATATCTTTACCTAGTATAAGCCTGGTATAATAGTATATCGATACCGTAGAATGAATACCACGTAAGCCACAAAAAAAATCGAGATAACTGCTATTTTACACGTTTTTCATACTCCACAATCCGAAAATCACAGAAAAAAAAAGTCAATTTTTTGTGGCTTACGAGGTTTGTTCTACGATATTGATATGAAAGAGCTAAATCTTAGTACATGCCTAGTATAACATAAATGGAAAGGGGGTACTCGCAAATTTCTCAAACACCTGCCAGGGATGTGTTTCTGCTTAAACCTTGTGTAAGCTTAGGATAATAGTATATCTCCTGGTACACGCCTATTATACCTGTGCGGAAGGAAGGGGGTGTACTCGAAGATTTCTAGATCACCTTCGTGATATAAAAATTTTCTCGAAAAAGTTTCCGAGTCCATTATTCGGTGGAGGGAGGAGGGGAATGTGTATTTGCAGACTTTCCAATTGCGGTACGGTGAGATAAAAGACATGAAACATGTCAAAAGCGTTAGCTAGAAAGGGGACAAAGCGTGGTATTGCACAACCATTTGCCCTCTGTCTGACTCGACCTTTTTCCAAACGTTCATCGCTCGCTCCTTAGTTGATCAATCTCTACGAGACAAGGCTAAAATAAAAACAGGAATCGTTCACTCTTTCAATGGGTACAATTACTTTCTTCGCAATATAGATTACTATTCACTAGTTTACAATCAACGTGGGTCTTTCAAGCATTTTCTCCATAATAGTGTATGTTATGCGTCGTCCTATACACGCAGCGTTGCTAATTCTCAAATTATTTGGCCCTCATCAGAGTTGGCTGCCCGGTCCGGGCAACGAGGCATTTGAAATATTTAAAAACGTGACTGTATGACCTCGTTTACGGTATTAGTATATTGGAGAAGAAGGGGAGAAGAAACCCCGGCCGGCTTTTCCCACACAAGAACGAGCCAATGGCGAGCCGTAAAGTCTTGTTCATCCGTACAAAGAAGATTTCTTTCGCCTTAGCCAACCACCTAATTTACTCGCAGATTTTGTCATTCAATTCCTTTTTTTTTTTTTTAATACGTGTGTAGGTAGCGAAATGAAGTTCAGAAGTTTCCATCTAGTCAACGGCAAAAAAACTCGAATTATTTTATAGGAGTTTTTTTCGCTGCGTTGGATGTGTATTTGAGTCTAAGACTTTTCTTTCAGTTTAGGCTATATGAACTACTTATAGAGTACAATTTTATGAAAATTTGATAGACAATGCTGCTAAGTCTCAAGTATGGAGATCCACAAATCGCATAATTTTTATGGTAAATTCTAGGAACGTGAGCATGCACACGATGCGTCGGTTATTTATTTCTTTCCCCTCCCCTTCCTCTCTTTTGATGGTTGAGGTACACATTTGCTTTCTCTTTTCACGTCGAACTGCTCGAACATTCTTGTTGACTAGTGCTATATTTCGAGAGTATGAAGTACACCTTACTCGTGACTGCATGATCGAACTAGAGGGCTAATTGAATTTTTAGATAAAAGTAAAATAGGCTGAATAATCATAATTTATAACGAAAGGAGAGTACCTATCCAGAAATTAAGAATCAGCCGTTCGAGTGCTGAAAAAAATTGCCCCGGCCTTGCAATTCAACTAAATGGGTCATAAATAGTGACCGTAATTATTTCAACAAAACTACAGAAGTATAGTAGGTACGTACCTATGTATGTATGAAAAAAATATAAAAAGCAAACACAACAGACTGATATAAAATCCAGGTACCGGTATTCGTTTTGATGAAGGTATACGTATGGTTAAGAACGAAATTCAAGCACCGATCGAAGTAGGTAGGCCTATACGTCATAAATAAATTCGACAATTTACGTAAGCATGGGTATAGGTTCTTATAGTTGTTGTAATTACCCACTAACTATGACAAAAATCATGTAGGCACTTTAATTTGCACATTGATACAATAATAATATAGAAAGTTAGGCTAATTGGGTATGCTGTATTTTACATTCAATGATTCGTCTTTATTAATAATAGGAACTTGTCTACATGCAAACTTGAAAATCTTGATACGTGACATTTTCTTCGCAATTTCAATTATGTTTTGGAAAACTGTGCCTACGTTCTCACTGATAAATTAAAACCTTCGGATAAGCAGAATTTCATTTCGCGTCAAATTTACGAGAAAATTACTTGGTTGGACCTCCATGAACTAAATGCATCATTCGCATCGTTACAAGTGTAGATTTTTCTTGCTATTATTCATCGTCTCAGACCCTCACAAGGAGACCTCTCATCAGTAACAAACTTCTTGAATCCCTTGTCTTCTTGTTTGGTTGTTCTCTTATATTATGCAGACTCGGACCGGGAGTACATTGCTCCTCCGTCCCGTCCCCGTCCATGTCCGCATACTTGTAAAAGAGTTATCTAAGAAAGTTTTTTCCCAGACAAAGCGGTCGACTCGACTGGTCCTGTGTGCGAAACTATTTGCATTACATTCCGTCTTGGCTTTTTCATCGTTTTTTATTTATTTTTTTATTTTTCCTATAAATCTGTTATTTGTTAATAAAGTGGCGTAATAATACAACCGCAAAGAGGCAAAAAAAAAAAATCAAGTTTGTCGAGATGAGTTTGCCTGCATAGTGTATCTTCCGCAGTAGGTCCTCTCTAGTTCGATAAGTCGGTTTGGCCTCATTATAACCCCCCCCCCTCCCCCTCCGGCGGAGAGCGCTACGCTATGTCTCGGTAAGTATACCCACAGAGTTTAGTAGTGTAAGAAGACCGTTCATTCATTGAAGATACAAATAAAAGAAGGAACGAAATATCGTCTCTTTCGACCATAAGTTGAAAACAGCATCTGCAGTCGATAACTAGTGTGTCTCGATCATTAAGGACGTCAAGTTTGAGTTGTACCTAGCTTGAAATCTAAAATTATTCATTTAACGCGAACGTATACCAAGGCAATAATGATCTTAATATTCCGCAACAGATGATATAAATAAAAACTTTCGAATTGATGCACATCAAATTCAAGTTCGCGAGTAGTTACGTATTCAGAACGCTACCTTCAGTCCACACTGCCCTTTTAGGACGGATGTAGATGAGGAGAGAAGGAAAGAAAGAAAGAAAGAAAAAAACATTGAACGTATTTCAGAGAAAGTGAAAATATCCAAATCTACGGACTACCAATATTTTATACTATAAAAGTATACCGGTAGGTACTGTTATCATTTTGTTTTTTTTTTTTATTCCGCTAATTCTACGATGCAGAAAGAGAGGAACTACGAATATACAAAATGAATTTTGCGTTACAGAGTAATTCGATGAAATATTTGTGACCAACCGTATCATTTCTACGCACTATCTCGCATTGAAACCGAAAGTAAGAAGAAGAATCAACGTAAACCCAGCTGTACTGCATTACATATATCGCCATCATAGATCAACTATCTACTTACTGCACGCGTATATGTACATGTAAGAGTGTCTCGCTCGAACGTAATGGTTACTCGAGCGTCATCATAAATTTACGTAATTTTAAATTCTCGAGCATAACTGTATCACATCTAGACACTGCACTGAGATCTACTAGCGCACCCGTATATGATACACAGCTGTTGATCTTACAAACAAGTCTGCATCGGCTTCGTTCGAAACGACTTAAATTAAATCGTTAACCCAATTTCTGTCTGTCGATTAATGACAAGTCGACGAGGAGAAAAATTCTTTTCAGAGAGCTGGGAGCATCGAAAATAGTCACCTCTCGAAGGTTTTTAGTGAATTGGAAAATGAAGAAAAATTTGGCAAAATGGATTAGCTTCTTCACTATAGAAGAATCAGTATTTTGACATTCCTCAACTGTTTCTCTCTCGTAAACAGAGGTCTCGCATCAGGGAAGGTAACTATACAAATAGGTACCGTATTTTAAAAATATTAAACCAAAAAATTGTTATCGATTTGAAGCTCGATACTATTATTATCAAAGATTAATACTCTCCAATAATCAGGCGCTAATTTTTCCCTCCCCTCCTGGATGTGAAAGCTACTCTACTTGAACAAAACCATCATAAAGCTAGTAAATAGGGTATTTCAGTCTAATTGCTTTTGCGGGGCTCACTCGCTCGGCTCATTCGCCCTCTTCATGGTCTAGTATAAGTCTAGTGCAAGACTAGTATAATCCTAGTATAGGGCTGATATAAAACTAGTACAATACAAGGGATCCTCCTTTAGTTAAATCCAAGTATAAAGCTAGTATATAAACCTGGCAAGGTGAACTCGCTGGACAAACTCACAATTTTTTGAATCACCCACGGAGTAGCCAGGGTGAAGGGGGAGGGTGTAGGAGGGGCACTCACAAAATTGGGTCAAACTCGCAAAATTTCAAATTAGGGGTCAGGTCGGATCAGGTCAGAGTAAATATATGAAACATGTAAATATTTCATCAATATTGGAAACCATTCATGAAGGTTGCCAGGTTTGGCACTTCTCAGGTCCTGGTCACTATTTTGGGCACTTCCAAAAGTTGTAGTATTTTTTCAATTTTGACAGAAAAAACATGCTTTGTCTTGAGAAAAACAACAAAAAACGTTTCTTCTCAACTGAAAAAGTATGTTTGCAAAAAAAAAGTTTTCCTGGAAAAAAATATTAGAAAAATATTTTTAACAAGGAATCTCTTTTATGGGTGTGGGGAGTAAATCAAAGAAAGATGACGGGCACCGAGAGACTCGATACTCAAGAAAAGGCGCTGTCTGGCAGAAAGTGGGAGTTGGAAAAATTTTGAATGGGTGTGGAACAAAGTTTAAACTTTATCAGATAAAATTAACAAGGTTAACCCTGCATGCTCAGAACTCCCATAAAAAAAGGTTGTCTCTTTGCGTTAATTAACAACGTTAATGAAGGACCCCAAGCAGCTCAGTTGGTGGGCTGCGAGTTTTTTTTTTCTTAGTTAAAATGGAAAAGTGCCACCTGTTCAAGATTCAAAATTTCACCTGGCAACACTGCTCATGACTCATGAGGATAGATGATCGATAGTGAATGTTGCATACTGGACAGTGTAAATAAGAATTCAAAGATTGATTGGAAATTATTATATTGGTATAAAAAGAAAACACTGAAGGAGAAAGGTGCACGGCGTCGGACTGATTTGTTTTGTAAGAATATTATTTTCAAGTGCTGATTAATGTCTATGCATTATAATATAAAGTAAGGGTTGGTTGGTAAGGATTGAGTTGCGTGTGTAGAAATTCCATAAAATAAATTTGGCGTCACAAAAAATCAACCTATTGAAGCAGTAATGTAGTAGTACAAAAACGTCGGAGGATTGGGATGTATGGAACGTTCACGCCTTATAAACATCGGAAAAAATATTAATTTGATTTTGAAAGATTTTTGTTGAAGATATATTTTTTTGTTCTGTATTTCTTCGCGTATAAGACGCACTTTATTAATGAGTCACGAAAGAAAACAAATGAGTGCAGGAACGTAGGAACATTAGGACGTCAACACCTGAAAATTGTCCACTCACCATACTTGATATCAAAGAAATATAAAAGGGGAAGAGGGGTAAATTTCGTATTGGAATCATTTTTGTTTTGAAGTCACTTCTCATAACGTAGTTGAATTTTCAAGTATACACATAACAATACATGGAGTGAGCAACGAAGTTGCGGATCATCGGCTTGTCTAATTATTACATTATTATAATAAAGACGGAGACCGATTTTAGGCGACCGATGTTCTCAGCTCCTGTCACCCCGACTTAAATCAAACTCTAGAAATAGCTTCATATATGAAGTGAAGTGGGTAGGTTAACAACTTTTTTCCCCTCGGAAAAACCTCACAGGGTATGAAAGGTGGGCACATTTTGTTCGTATAATCGTAAAGTTGTGTGTGGGTGTGTGTGCATTCGCTAAAGTCTTTGATGTTTTAGAGTTAAAAAGGCCAATCGAGTTTGCAATGGTAGCTTTAATGTGCCGTGAACTGTACCAAAAATTGATATTTTAATTAGCGCTGGAGAATTCCACAAAGCGTTGAAAAATCAGCCGCATGGGTCTGTACTGTTATTTTGTATGCGTTGTGTTATCTTCGATCTCATAATTGTTTCGAGTTCATAGATCTTATTTCGTAATTTGATGGAGATGTGTATAATATTAGGTATTGAGCGATCATCGAGGAAGAGTTTTCAACAGAAAAAAAATCATGCGTCGGTTCTTCAATTTTGCCAAAGTATGATTCATTTGTTTTTAATTTTAAGGTAGGGGATGATCTGGTATGATCATTGGGAAGAAGACGGGAGTTGATCCGTGGAAGTTTTAAGACACTTCTGGCGGCTAAATCGACTTTTTCTTTACCTACCCTGTTTTATTGTATAGCTGGAGACTCAAATGAAAATTATGTCGTAATAAATGATTGACAAGGTTGTGAGAAGAGAATGGATGCGTGAGACAAATGAGTATGCAGAGTATAAGTATATTGTGAATTGCCGTTAAAGCAGGTAAGGATTCAGTAGCGGTTTGGTGGGAAAGATAGGGAGGTTTACCGACTTGGTTTTCGATTTTTGATCCATGTGTGAAACAGTGGGTAGTGTTGGAAAACGAGTCAAGTATGTCTAGAAAAAGAGAGAGGTAAATTGCGAGGTTGGTGGATAGTCGGTATAGTTCATACTTGTACATATTATTTCAAGTGCCCAAGTCAATAAGCTGGAAAATACGGTGACCAAGCAATGAGAATGAATTTTTTTTTAAGAGAATGGGTGAGAAAGTAGGAGAAAACATCCTTATTCTCTTGACTACAGGCCATTCATTAATTAAATAAGGGCCTCGGAGAGTTCGAAAAATCTCTACATGACCTTACTTAGGAGACAGCAAATATAGAAAGCTATCCATACATACATTTTTTCATGTTTTCTCACGAGTCAAAATTGGCAAAATTTTTCAGGGTAAGCAGAAAAAAATCGCTCGTTACTAATTTGAAGCATCTTTCTTTTCTTTAGAATTTTCGACAATATTTTACAGGAAGGTGGAAAGGAGAGGTCTCAAGTCTCAAGTATTCGTCTCCGGGAGAGATAAGAGGAAAAATTAATCCCCCCCCCCCCGCCCAAAAAACAAAAATAATAATAATAATAATAATAATAATAATAATAATAATAATAATAATAATAATAATAATAATAATAATAATAATAATAATAAATAAATAAATAAATAAATAAATAAATAAATAAATGAAACAATTGTAAAAAAGTACTAGACTATTCGTTAATATTCTCTTTTCCTTTACCGGCACTTATTTCAATAAATTTTCGGCTCGATTGTACGAATAATTCTAAAAGATTTCTAAAGATTGGTATTCTAAAATAATGATTAACTTATTTCCATATTATTTTTAAAATGTACCTTTGGTGGCCCACATACTGCCGTTATGTAATGCGCGTAGGTACTGATGAAACTGTGAGCTACAACCTGAAGACACTTCTTCACTGCCTGGAATTTTTTGTGGATCCCACAAAATAGGATTAAAAGCCCTGGACAGCCAACTAATATCCGAGGCGGTGACATTTTGTGTCAGCATTAGTGCTTCCAAATTAGTCATCATGTTTATCGCGGGATTGATCTTTTTTGCTACACGTTGAATATTTTTTGATTCATTAACAGCGGTTATTTTATTCTGCAGCATCCCTCTGGTAAAATCAATGTTTTTTAAAGAATCTTCCAGCGTTATGGAGGTACCATCGTCGGCGGGATTCTTATTGATGTTACTTGGTCGTAGATCTAGACTTCGTTCGATGACATCTGTCGAAAGTTTGTCGGCAGATGACTCGGTCGTACTTTGACCTATATCGTCACCCCAAACGACCGACTCCTCCAGAGCGTCCGTCTCGCTCTGAACGACATTCACCAACACCAAAGCACTGAACACCGCGAACTTCAAGAAATACAAACACCGCATATTAATTTTTTTATTTCTTAAACATTTCTTCCAAAAATAAAAATATAAAAATCTGGAAAGAAAACAGAAATGAAAATGAGCATGCGACAAGTTTGAGATGTTTTTTTGTCTTCGCGAAAGAATAATTCGCACACGATTCAAAACACGCACGTTACTCGAAGACGTAAAAATTTATCAGCGGATGATCGAAATCGCAGTCGTACCCAACGAATTGGTTTTCGAAACGTCTGCTCAATTCATTTTGACAAGCCTGAATGGCAGCGGAGACAGCTTTGGGTATATACCTACGATTATTATTATTATTATTATTATTATTATTATTATTATTATTATTATTATTATTATTATTATTATTATTATTATTATTATTATTATTGATTTATTTATTTTATTTTTGCGAACACCCCCTAGAAAAAAACTGACGACAAAAAGTTACATACATAGCAGCACCTTTCACATGACTAACACTAGAACCGCCACCGCGCTACACGACCATCGCGAGAGGCTCCTACTCGCGTACGCTGTCCGCGGTTAGACCTCGGAATTGCAGATCAGATCCAGTCCAGTTTGTTAAAGCGAAGCGGAAAATGCAATGTGCAAGCGCAAGTAATACAACGAACGCATTCAGGTTTGGTACTTATTATATATTGAAAGCGAAATCTTATATATGCACGCAATCGCTCACTACCTTCAAACATATAAGTACCGGATTTCTAGCTCGTCCGACTATCTCAAGTCTTTTGATAACGCGCCGTTTCAATTGACAGCGAGAAAAATTTGTGTAAATCGTAATTCATCCAATCGAACCGTCCTAGTGAAGGCATAGATCTGCTTGTTGGCATTTAGTTAAAAGAGGGAGGTCTTCGCGTTTACTCCATCGAAGGAATAGAGACAGAAATCAAACATTGTACACGGGACTATATTTTTGTCATTTATCCGATAGTATTCAAAGGTTTCTCGGTGGATTCATTCAATTTTTGCGCAAGAATCCATTCATACAGCGCAAGAACAAGGCAAGTACAATCACAAATTTTATAGAGATGGGTTCGTCAAACTATGAACGCATTTTCCTTCGCCTTTCCCCTCCCGAAGTACTGTTACAGTAATAGCAACGCTCCAGAAGTTCTTAGAAATAGGAAATACTGATGAGTTTGCGTAAATGCTATCCCGGAGAAGCAAGCCCTAACAGATTGTGTTCATAAGGTACGTTTTAAACGGTCGATAGACAAAACGTGACAAAAGAGGCTCATGAAAATGCTCAAAGATTTTTTAAAGGGCTTTTCCTATAAATCGCATACTTTATTCTCCTACGTGTTATCAAGTAGGAATGTTTTTAACATTAACCTTATAGGTGTTGCTGGATTGCATACTCATTTTTATTCTGAAGCAGTTCACCATAAGGGCAATGTTAGAAACACTAACAATTTTATAACTCGTAGGAGAATAAAGTATGCAATTTGAAATACAGGAAAAGCCCTATACTGCGACCGGTGCATTAGTCCAGCCCGAACTGCAATTTTAGTATCGATGTTGTTTAGTTATAACAATCAAATGATCGTCCTACAAATTTTTACCTCTAAATGTTGAACAGTTCTTTTAGTGTACAATATTGTTCGTCCAGTAGCGGATCCAAGAAGGGGAGGAGAGGAAGATGAAACTAATAAAAATAGGAAGAAGGGGGGGGGAGAAAAAAAACAGGAAACGAGAAGAGAAAGAAAGAAAAAGCAAAGGAGGGTATACCTACTCTTCGATGAAATTTTTTTTTATTCTCATTCTGTTTACATCAAATGTTAGTACTTGTCTAACTATGGTTTGGTGCAAAAATGTAAAATTTAAGAGGTAAGGAACAAATTCTCTGTTTCGATCCCAGGATGGAGTTTATATGTTGTGTCTAACCCGAGGAATGGACTAAAATGTACTTTGAGAACCTTGACGAATAAGAAGACGTTTTGGAGACATCTTGGGCCGTTACTCGATTTAGAAACAACGTAGAGACTTCGCTTCGGGCGCAAACTGAAGATAAAATTGAGATACAATTTTTTCATGTTTGGAAATGTGTGTTTATCCGATGTTCTGCGTCTTTGCGCTAGATTAGTCGCTAGGTAATATCTTTTGGCCTCACCTGGTAATTACCGGATAAACAGATTGCGTAATGTACGACTTTTATTATTATTTTTTGTCCTTTTGAGCAAGTCCGTCTGAAACAGTTGTATCGATTTAAATCATCAGAGTTGTCATCCATGTACCTCATTACCGGTACTGTTAAAACATTTGATACCGGGTCGACAAACTGTCAAGAGTTTTATGCCTACTCAAGTCTGCAATAACCAGTTTTTTTTTCGATACACTCGATTTACACGCAATTATGTGTATTTCACCCTTTTGTCGTAAGGTGAGAAGTTTAATTTGAAACTGGTGAAAGTGTTCAAAAATAAATGATGTACCAAATCACGCTGAGACAGATGATTATGATATTTTGAAGCAATTTTGACGAAAACGATCATTCACGACCTGTATGCTTATAGTAATTTTAATTGTTGCGCAGACACATTTAATATTGCAATTATAAAATCGTTCACCGGTTTAAAATTATGATTTCTCTCTCTTTTTCTCAACCGTATTTGTCTCCACTTGACAACGATGGGAGAGAAGCCCTCGTAATTATTACATATCCACCCGATACAAACGAGTGCGTACATAAAATCGAAGCCACTCTCATTTTTTTTTTTTTTTTTTTCATCTTTCCTTTTTCAGAGTACTTGGGTAGTAGTGTACCTACCGTCACATCCCATTTCATGTGTGTTACCAAAGAACGATTATAATTTTACTTGTGCACGCGCAAGCTTGTTATTTTAATGTTGTATAACTATTTATATGACGAGCTGATGCCGATGATGTACCGGGCTTACGATACACGCCATTTTCACTTCTAGACCGTGTAGCACGTACGTACGTGAATTATAAATACAAATTACGAAGTGCAGTTTGGTTTCCTACGACTAGTCCGCTATTTACAGTAGAATCCATGACGACGATTACGTGGTTGTTCTTATCGTTTCCTCCAATGCAGTAGTCGTCGCCGTTGATCGGTATTTCAAAATGCAAAATTAAGAGATCTATCTGTCCCATCTGAGCTATAAATCAATCTGACGGTCTACCGGTTATAGGTTTCGGTACGGTGATGCAGACTATACACAATATAAATAAGGCTTGTACGTGAATTTAACCTATAGAATTCGGCAAAAAGAGGTGAAACGAGAGTAACGTGCAGTAAACTCTAGGATTACCTACTGGTATCTATCCTAAATCATGAAAATTCAATAAAAATAATATCGACTGTATATTATAATGCTACCTATCGTTTTGTAAAATTTTCTTCTCTTCGAAGTCCGTTATGAGTTAAACAAAGAACTTATCTCGTCTTCTAAATTTTTATCGCGCCTCGCACGCGAATACCAGGACAAGATTTATACTTCATTTTACTTTCTATTCAATGATGGCACACATAAGTAGGCACTTAGCCCAGCTAGTATGTACATACAGTAATACATTAATAGGTGATGCTATTTGAAACTGAGTCCGCTCAGCTATGAAGAAATGAATCTACCGGACAACAAAATTCATTATTCACGGGAATATTATTGAACGTTTCGCTGACACAGTCAAAATTCGCCCGCTTCAAGCTTCATAGGATTATTCAGGTTTTCTTTTCAGAATGAGCGTTAAATTTCACTTTCAATTAAAGTGAAATATAAAAAATTGAATTGAACAATTTTTAATTTTTTGAGAATTCTGTCAAATTAGTCAATCTTTGGCATATTTTGGTCTATAACTTGGCTCAGAAAAGAAGTAGAAACTTCGTACCTAATAGGCGCAAATAAAAGTTGAAATGGAGGTACAAATTTTGGGGGAAAATATAATTGCAAGCTAAGGAAAATAGTTCTACAGCTAAGAAAGGAAGGTGAGCGCGCTAAATACAAAACACCTAATCAATAGGCTGAGACGTCAAAACTGATCGAAACTCACGTTAATTGATGCACGTTATTTCAGTCTTTGCGAACGCTAATATGGAAGAAAAGACAGATATCTCTTCATTTCACGTTATTAGTTTATTCTTTTTTGTTTATGATTCACGATACACGTTTTTATTAAATTTTCAATAATGGGTCAGCTTCCTTTCAGTTGAAATTAATGAAGAAAGTGTAGTGTTTGACAATTGAAGTTTAGCGATAGTGTTTCTACGTAATTTTTTGATATGTCAACATGGAAAAGGTATTTATGTATTTATTTTATTTCAGTTATTTTACGTCTCCCTCGACAGCTTGTAGCCATTTATGGAGGAGGATGGTTTACAATAATTAACATAATCAATAATAAAAAAACAAAAAAAAAACAAAAAAACGAACATTATCGTTTGTAATGAAGGAAAAGAAAAAAAGAAAAAAATAAATAAATAAATAAACGATGCTGGTGCTGCGGAACGAGAGGTATCTTTCATTCTTAATTTCTATGAGTCTAACACAGATGATGAAGACGTGCGCGAACATCCCTTGAAAAGAAGGGGTTCTATCTGTTTGTGGTAATTCAAAAAAGAGTTTGAATCGCCGAGTAACGCGGAAATAAGTTGTTGCTTCCAAAAAAATTTGGAGTAAAGCGTCGACACAAAAAGTTTCGTGTCATGCCTCTAGGGATTCGATCTGTAAACACTCCTCATATATGAAAATAAGATTACATCTGGTTGACGTTTCATCAGAGGAGGCGAAGATCCGTTCGACTCGGGTAGAAACGCAAGAGAGGAAGACCGGCCAAAGCCAGAAGAGCTCTCTCTGCAATAATGAGGAACATAGAACTAATTTCAATTTTTTTCTTATGGTTCAAAAATATTGAGTATTTTTAAACTGGGATACCAACTTTTTTAGGGTTAATCAATTATTCAAACGCGATAAAATTTTTTTAACGTCAATTTCGATCATCTTAGTGTAGTTCCAATTATTTAATGTGAATTATTTCATTAAACGTGTAAACTAGGTATTCATTTAACGAGATTGATAATCATTTAGCGTTCTTTCCTACTTATTGTAGCGGGCAATAAATTCCATCCCCAAATCTTGTACATTTGAACCATGCATTTAACGTTTTGCGTTTTTACAAAGCTAGGTAGGTACTACAAATTCAGTCTGAATCTCTCAACTTCCAACATCTTTTTGGACTTTAGTACACCCTATAATAATTATAGATATTGGGCACTATTGCGCGCTCTATGAAGTACAGACCTACCTAATCAAAGTTTGTAGGTAAACCCAGGGATAGAAAGCTTAAGCCATTAATGGATTATGTTAAGTTTCAAGTCAATGTTTTGCCGTTTTTTGTTCAGCCAAAAGTCAGTCAATCGTTTTTTCCGTCATTAGCTTAAAGCCAAATATCAGCCAAAAGCCAATTTCATTGGCTTAAAATAAATGCGCTTAAGCCTGCACACAACAAGAAAAAAAGTTGAAGCAGCTGGCAACCAGTAGCTGGCCATCCTTATCTTAATTCTTGAAGCATTAAGCTGGAACTCACATCAAATTTTGAAATTATAAGAAAAGGTGGCAAAGTTTTTCATAGGCTTAAGTTTGGCCAATCTATTGGTCCAATCAAGTGAATACATTGGCTCAAATTGGACCAATGGACTGGCTTAATTGCAGGCAAAAGCCAAATGTCAGAAACCCATCCATGGCGCAAAATGATCACTCATACTTTAAGCCATTATCCGCAAAGCTAAAAGCCAGTCTTAAGCCAATGACTCTTATATTCCAAGCCTTGGTTTTGTAAAAATCTTGATACAATTCCAACCAGGCAACGTTACCATTGCATTGCAACAAGGAGATATAGCCCCATTCACGGTCGACGTCACGTTGTATCGATATTTGCTTGACGTGGATCTATCCAGTAGAAATATTGTTGAAAAATATCTAAGAATGAGATCGATATTTCCATCACAAATGTAAACAATTTTTTTTACACGTTATTCCTTATGGGAACAAACTTGGTTCTAGAATTTGTGAAATATAGCGAGAACGGAAAATTTCTTAGGAAGAAGTATTGTATGATGGCAATCGGAGAACTTCTTCGTAATAAAAAATTAAGTTTTGGTTCCTTACAATCAATTTCTTTTCAAAGTATTCAACAATTTCTGGAACACTATTTTTTTCTTATGGGAAAGTACCTGCAAAAAAAATTGTTTACATTTGTGATGGAAATATCGAACACTAGAAGATCGATAGTTCCATTATTATCAGTGATGTGACGTCAGCGTGAAAGGCCCTATTGTATAAGAAATCAAAACTGTGGCCACATACGGGTCGAAAATTAAAAAATTAAAAGCAAATAACACTAAAGTAAAGCAGATTAATGGCTTCTTGACATTCTATGGAAGTTGTCTACAAATAACACACGTTCTACAAATTGGATGAGATGACAGAACGTTCAATTCTACTTCATTCAAGAGATAACGCCAATTTTATTCTACCACACACTGATTCAACAGAGCCATCAAATTTGCGCTAATGAGACCTAAATAAATAAGGTTGTGGGCTGCTGATGTCTGCCTTTCTATTGTAAACAAACGTTTTGTGTGAAATAAAATCTGTAGGACTCGGTCAAAATAGGCGACGCAGTTGTTTGTGGAGGGAGGAGAAGCTGTTACTCCTCCAGGCACTCACCCCCACTCGCCCACACTGCCTACATTGGAGTCCTCCGCACGCTATTTATATTTTCAGGCTTGGCTAACATTGCAATACAAGGACAAAGCTCAGTCCATGTACAAAGTAATAAGTACTGTACAGGGTCTGCCAAAAAGATGTTGACAGTTAAATGGCAATTTGGACTGAATTTATTGAAACTCAAAAATGCAAAATACAGACTTTTCTTAGCCAATGTCAAATCAAACAGACTACTCTTTTAAACAACGTAAAGGCTGATGTACACAAGCGTGTAAAACGCTGCAAATAGGGACAATTGGGACTTTATTTGCTAGTGAGTGATATACACGCGCAAGTAAAGTTGAACAAGTTCAACTTCACTCAGCAAGCAATTCACAGCGTTTTAACGCCCTATATACACAAGCTTTAAGCTTAGAACAACAATTATAGTATTCAACAATGGTCTTGTCAGACTATTATAATTCAACCAACGACCTTCTATACCAACACAAATTATTTCAACCAACAAAAATCTGAACCACAAACATTTGGATCAACAACAATTTTAACCAACACAAATTTCAACCAGCAACAATCAGACCTACAACAGAACCATGGTGGCGCTCTCTACAAACAAGTGCACTCATGTATTTTTGTAGGGGCCTATAGCGTTTGTAACAATGACATCCGGGGTAATAGACCGTTTTTTTGTGACGTCACAAACTCCACATCTGTTTACTCCAACATACCCTACAGCCCGTCAAAATTGTCAATCTTACCCTAAATTACCAACTTGGTTTGTAAACAAAAAAAAACTCCATAAGAAATACACAGGAGCGTTTCGATCTTACGTTCAGATTTGAAAAGCAGAAATAAATAAAGGACCGCAGGTATATTTTCAAATTCTTGAGAACTTCCTACTTCTGAATATAAACACGTAATTGCTTATTTATTCCTAATTTTTCAATTTGAACTTATGATCAAAACGTTCCAGTGTATTTCTTATGAGAATTGATATCGTGATAGAACCAAGAACGATACAATCGATCACACCCAAGGGTTTTTGAAGTGTGTTTGCAAGTGTTCGCGCATTGTTGGTAGGGAGTTGGCAATGAGTGACGTCACAAAAAAACGGTCCATTATTTCTCATTGGTTTTGCACGCCAAGAAAGAGCGCCTGTTTCTCCAAAGTGCTATTCTGCACGTTTGTCATACTTTTGTTGTACAACAGCACCGTCACGTTGTCACTTGCCAGTCTAAGGCGCTAGAGGTATTCTCGCTCAATGTAAACAAACATCGCAGTGGAGTGCGCGGGTTGGTGCGCGGGATGTTCCCATCCCAAAATCCGAAAAATGAAGTGGAATTTACATGTAAAAAGTCCACTTCATTTTTTCGTTTCTCGGATGGGAACATCCCGCGATGTTTGTTTACATTGAGCGAGAATACCTCTAGCGCCTTAGCCAGTCAAGATTGACTAGACGTTAAAGGGTAAAGAAATGTAGCTGCGGAGGTGACGGAACTTAGAATTTTTTGTTGTTTGTTGTCTTCACGCTCACTTTTCTATAACAGCGCGTACACTTTGTGGCTGCGGATCATATTTTTTGGACTTGGAATATTTTTTCAAGATGTTTTTATCCTAAAAACAACCAAGTAAGTATGGAAATATTTTCGGACTTAGAATATTTTTCAAGATGTCTTGATTGGAAAAACGACTAAGTTTGGAATATTTTTGTTGATGAAAACATCTTTAAAAATATTCTAAGTCCGAAAATATTCCAAACGTAGTCGTTTTTCCAATCAAGACATCTTGAAAAATATTCTAAGTCCAAAAATATTTCCATACTTACTTGGTTGTTTTTAGGATAAAAACATCTTGAAAAAATATTCCAAGTCCAAAAAATATGATCCGCAGCCACAAAGTGTACGCGCTGTTATAGAAAAGTGAGCGTGAAGACAACAAACAACAAAAAATTCTAAGTTCCGTCACCTCCGCAGCTACATTTCTTTACCCTTTAACGTCTAGTGTCAAGATTGTTGTTGGTTCAAATTTGTGTTGGTTTATAAGGCTTTTGGCTAAATTGTAAGGGTCTACCAAGGTCATTGTTAGATACCTACAATAATTTTTGGTCAAAACTTAGTTTGATTAGTTGTTGGTTAAAAATAAGGTTATCAACTTTGCTTTTGGTTCATCTTTTGTCAGTTGTATAACTAGATCCTAGTATAAATTCATTGTTGGTTACAATTACATAGCATGTTGGTCAAGTTACCTGCAATGCGCTTTACAGTTTAAAGCAGGCTGTACATGGTCAATAGAATGAACGATCATAAAATGAATCAATAAAACTGTCCAAAATGATTCAATGAGCATAATGAAATTGATCGCGTGTACATGTTTAATGAAATTAACAAAGTGCACAAAAATGATCCATTTTATTGACTTTGTACAGCCCTCTTAATGGGCAGTTTTACTAACTCAGTTAAACATTCTTTTAGCCAAGATCACGGATTAACCCAGATTTATCATGCTCTAATTGCCCAAAATAAGGTGCATATTGGTTTAATCTCTGCTTAAACCGCGTCACCCTTGATACATTTTGTTGGTAAAACTAGAGAGTGAGGACATGGGCCGCCATATTCAGTCGTTAGGTCATCATTAACTTTGAACTCCTCTATACCAGTTACTGATAACAATTCATCACAATTTGAAAATTGTAAAAGAACTACTTGACTAATGGGCCAAACTAAAAATCAAATGCAAAATCACTAATTGCACAAAATTCTCAGCTATACATTATAGGGAACTTTAAGAATATGACATAATGAATAATGGTGGCCCATGTACTCACTTGTTTATGAAAACTGGCCTGAAAAATTGGGAGTATTTGCTTGGAAGAGTCGCGCTCTACAATTTTAAATTTTAGTGGTGGTGAAAATGTTGAAGTACTGTAATTGTGCACTTTTTAAAAAAATTTCTCAGATTGAAATAAAAATTTTCTCATTTAAAAGATAATTTCTCAATAGATAAACTTCATTCTCTTCAATTTTTTGATAAAAGCTTTTGTTCCAAAGATATTTCAAATTTTGAAATGAACTCGATCACAATTATTGCTAGTGGCAGACCACCACAAAGAACAGCCATGATTATCAGTGACTACGTCTTTAAACCTGAGCATCTAGAATACCTGAGTAGATTGACACGCGCCACTTTGGCTCCTAGAAAGAACTCTCATTGCAAATACTCTAAACAATAATACTGGAAACTCTCCTCAGTTTTGTGGTTGCAAGCGACTAGCGCATTGACTATACACCTACCAGACAAATACTTGCATTGTTAAAAAAGTTGTCACTTTGAAGGATACTGACACCAGAGCGTGCTGCGTGTTAATATGTTGGTGTAAGAGAGAGGAAAAGATGTTCTGTCTCTTTCACTCTGCTGGTTAACACGCAGCACACTCTGGTGTCAGTATCCTTCAAAGTGACAACTTTTTTAACAATGCAAGTATAGCAGTAGTGGATAGAACTAATATGAGAGTTGTGACTATGAATTTGTGTATGTTTTTTGCATGTAGTAGTTACGTTCATTGTTTGACAGCCCAAGATTTGCACACCCCACGCAGCTGGATGCGCTGCGGTGCGTGGCCAAAAGCGCTCAATGTATTTAGATAGGAGTTTCCAGTATTATTGTTTAGAGTATTTGCTCATTGTCTCATGAGAGCCACAGCACGGCACACTCTATACAACTACAAGGCCGTAATGCAGCAATGTCACAACGTTGCACTCAAAAAGAAGTGGATGCAGATTTACATTGTAGGCTTATATGGGAGCTAAAAAAATTTTTTGTTTTGTACGCAAATAAAACGGTGTTTTGGAAAAGATAAAGAGAAAATATAACTTGATGAGCAAACAATTTTCTATTTTTTGAGCCCCTTCACGGCCTACTTTATACGAGGCCATAATGCAGCAATGTCACAACGTTGCACTTGAAAAGAAGTGGATACAGATTTACACATAATTATGCTTATGAGAGAAAATAAGAATTTCAATTTATACGCAAATAAAACGGTGTTTTTGGAAAAAATGAAGAGAATATAACTTGAAGAGCAAACAATTTTCTATTTTTTAAGCCCCACTTTAGTAAAAATAATGCAGTACAAGAGAAGTTATCATTGTTTTAAGAATGTAACAAAAGGCTTGTGGGTGCTGCGTCCCAATGCAAGACTTGTCCAAACATTCTACATAACAGGCCGGCAGAAGGGGCCCTTACGGTATACATTCTTGGCAAGGGCTTGTGCCCTTCATAACAATTTAGAGAAGGTACACAGAGGGAAAGAATTGGACATCCTGTCTCAGAAGAAGCATGATTTTCAAATTTCAATCAACATGCAAGGGCATTCTGCAGGCCAGTGACTTGTTGTCAGGCTCTTGACCATCATTGCTTGCATAGAGTCTTTGAGGCAACTGTGTGTGCTTGCGTGCGGTTTTTCTTTTTTTTTCTTTCATTATTATTTTCATGATTTTTTTTCATTTCATTTTTTTTTCTATTTATTATTATTTATTTTTCTATTTTTATGTTTCATTTTATTTTATTAGTTTTTTTTTCAAGTTGTATTCATTTATACATATTATCTTGTTGGGGTGGTGTCGGTGGTAATTGGCCTACAGGCTGTTATTGGCACCACCCAAAAAAATAAACAAGGGGAAAACAAAAACAAAATAACAAAATACAAGATTTAGAAATGTAACAAAAATATATAACATTACAAAAAATTCATTTTGTTTACATTCCCTGAGTGCAGTACTGGTACAGTTTCACTGTGGAGTCTTATGCCATGCGCGTGATTGCGCAGAAAAAAATAATGAGTTCTATACTTCTATTCATCAATTTATTGATGACAGACTCATGAAATGAGCTTCAACAAGTAAAAAAGAAGAAGACATGATCTATTCTGCATAAAATTTCCCTTCTAACGAAGGTAATTTCAAAAAAGTTCAAGCCGTTCTCAAGTAATCCTCTTTTAAAAATCACAAATTTAACCAGGGCTCTTATGGGGCTACGGAACGGGAGTGAGTTCTTTCCAGGAGTCAAAATGGCGCATGTTAATACTCAGATGTTCCACGGCTTACTACATCCAACAGGCCGGAATACTAAACTTTGCAACGCTGCGCAAATGGCCGATGTTTGATGTTTACATACGCTTATATGGGAGAAACACTTGAAAAACACGTCAATAGCCCAGTTTTCTGTGAGGTCAATCAGCGAATAAACGCTAGCAGGCTTTGAGTTGCTTAAGAGCTTTGCTCCAGCTGGCATGTTGACTCTCATAAGAATAACACAGTGAGCTAAGATCAACGTGTTCCTAATTAAAAGTAAGGAATTTCTTAAATACTACAAGTTGATGAACAGACGCTGAGAACATAATAGATTTTAAATATTATATATCTCTGATTTCTTATTTATTTCTAATTTTGAATTATTTATGTAATGATCTTTGCTCCCAATGTTATTCATATGGGAGTCAACAAGTCAGTTGGAGCAACGTTGCGTAGTTTTGCTACAGTTATTCAATGGAAACCTAATCGGTTTGCGATATTCATTTCGCGATACTATCGAATGAGTATTGATATGTGATGTCATAGGAAAACAGTCCTATCGTTAATCTTGAGATAGTATATGAATAATATTGAAAGAGTAAACAATTCTCGATTTTTTGAGCTCAGTCTCGTCGATAGATTGAATCACTACAAAGCGAGTTATTAACGTTTGAAAAAAAAAAAAAAAAAAAAACTACAACAGGGGACAAAGCGCAGTACATATTATCACTGTTTGTCCCCTGTTGTAGTTTTTTCTTTTCAAATGTTAATAACTCGCTTTGTAGTGATTCAATCTCGACAAGACTGAGCTCAAAAAATCGAGAATTGTTTACTCTTCCGAAATATTCATTCACGTTTCCTCCACAGAATCCATCATTATTTGAAAATTAACGATTAACATGTTTTTCAAATGTTCTTCCATATAGCGTACGTAAACATCGGCCTCTCGCGCAGCGTTGCCATTGACCAAAGTGGCATGGCGTTGCCAATCTTCAGTATTCCGGCCTGTTAGATGTAGTAGGCCGTGGGTGTTCTCGTCTTTGACTATAGAATAAAATCTATTAGGGAATTCAACATGACGTTACACGGCATGTTCTATTGTCTTGTCTCACTTGTTGGCGATGTTACATTGCCTGTTTATGGGACGCGTTTGGTTTTTCTCAATTATCTTTGGAAAGAAGGCCTAAAATGGAAAAATGATGAGAATGAGATTTATTGCCCTTATAATTTCCTACATTATGGTACAAGAAAAAATTACAAAATTTTAAAGGTAGGTCCAATCGATAGGAAATTACAAGGGGAACAAACTTTGTTCTCTTCATTTTTTCGCATAAAAGCTTATTTTCTGAGAAAACTGGGAAAAACAGGATACGCAGACGCTCCATAAGCCGCAATGTATTACTGCCAAGTGCCAACGAGTGAGATCTCGTGAGTCACGATTGTGACGTCAGTGTAATTGCCTAATAGTCAAAGGTTCTCGGTGCCTCAACTAAACGTGAGAGAGTGTTGGTGCACATTGTACAAAAATCCCGTCACGTGAGGGCCTAGTCAGTAGTCACGTATGATCATTATTGTGTAGTGGGTGACCGCCTATGTATGATAATTAATATGACTGGTGTAAGGAAAGGCTGATACTAATAATAAATACTTTTATTACAAGCCCATCGGTCTGATGGAATATCTTTGAAAATTTGACTTTTAAATGTTCTGAATCGATTTCATAACTTGGCGATTTGTCCAGTTTCACGATTGTCGTCGAAAACTATAATAATGACTAACTTAGATGGTGAGGGTGAATCTTCAAGCCCGGTGACTAGAGATGATAAATCGAACGAGAAAGAAAAATCAAAGGAAGAAACTCCGATCATTGAACCTGTGATCAACTTATTACAACAACTCGAGGATTATACTCCTACGGTAAGTCATGAAGTTATTGAACGCTCGAACTCGTTCGTTAACGTTCATTCTCGTGCTACGGTACACAATAATAGAAAATTTTTGAATAAATTCAAAATTGGAGTAAAGTACTAAGCCACAAAAGGAAAATCGAGATAACTGCCATTTTACATGTTTCTCTTACTCCGCAATCCGAAAATTATCGAATCGAAAAAATGTCAATTTTTTGTGGCTTATGAGGTTTCTGTTCTACGATATCGATGTTCATCTTCTTCACGATCGATTTCTGAAAAGAATTGTATTACTTTCAGATTCCAGACGCTGTCATGGCCACCTACCTTCAACAGGCAGGATTTGAATCCAACGATCCTAGAATGTGAGTTAAAGCGTTTGAACGATATCAAATATGTAAATAATTTCATCAGGTAATCGTGAAATCCCCCTTTTTTCAGAACTCGTATTGTCGCATTAGCCGCTCAAAAATTCATCTCAGATATAGCGAATGACGCTCTTCAGCAATGTAAAATTCGTACCTCTAATCAAACAAGTAAGGGTAAAACGAAAGACCGTCGTTATCATCTGACTTCGGAAGATCTCATTCCAGCCCTGACTGAGTACGGAATAGTCGTTCGGAAGCCACCATACTTCGTTTAATACGTTCTTCTGTTTTCGTTCAACGTTACACTCCCTCCTCAAACAGCATTGAAAAAATATCAAGAGTTTTGACAGAAAAATGTGTATTGTACGAAGAATTTTAAAAATAGATCACAATTTTTACCTTTTAAATTATCATGTTATAAAAAGAGATGAAAATGAAAAATCATCAATCGTCCAGGTGTTTATATTTCACTCGCATTTTCTCATGTTTATTACGCTTCTCTTTATGATTTTTCCAATGTTTAGGAGGTTTTGTGGTATCATTTTTATCCGTATGCCTGAGAAAAAGAATGAGAATCCGTTAGATTATCGTTCTCAACGAAGCAAGTTTTCAAGGAGTAATTCGTTACTTACATCTGTATTCTAAGCATGGTATTCTGATCATATTTCACGATTCCTTTCGCGTGCGCTTTTGAAGAGGACTGTTCTTTAAACATATTGTACCGAAGATCGCGATCAGCTACTTTAAATGGCTGAAATTAATAGTGTTTAGGTCAGAAATGACAACGTAAAGGAACGAGATTCGCATGCTCCGAACAACGTACTGATAATGTGTTAATTTATGTGTCAGCAATTATACCGTACCTTAATAATTCTTAGAATTTGACTTGGTATACAATCTTCAGTTGTTTCTGGTACATCTTCAAATATATGGAACTCTTCTTGCGGTATAGTTGGAGGTGCGTAACAATACAAAAGTTTACCATTGAGGAAGTCCTTCAAGACGTAACGAGCTGCTCTAGCATTGTCTGGCTCGCCATTAGCAGTCATGAAACCTCTATTATCTGACAATGGTATTTACATTTTAGAGGAATAGCTTTAGACCGAATTTATGTCATTATTTATGTCAACACGTACAAGCATAAGCATTTAACAATTCTTCTGAAAAAGGAGGTCTGCTCGGATCTTCTCCTTCTTCGGGTTTCGGAATCATAATACTGTACTTGGCCTCGAGCACTCGTCGCGGTATGAGACTACAGATCAAATTAACAGGCGCAACATGATCACGCATTTGATCAATGGGCAAAATTCCGTTGAGGATCATATCAGCTTTCGTACACACAAAACTGGGCATTACCAGACCCGGACAATCGCACAACACCAAGTCTCGATCTAAGTAAACGGTCTAAAGCAAGAAAAATATTGTACGACTCTCGATAATTTGTACAGATAGTAATGAGAGGGAATGCAAATTACTTCGTAATGTCAAAATTGTTGATAAAAAATTATTGAATACAATTTTTAGTCAGCCACAGATACAGAAAGGAATACTTTCTAAATCTTTGAATGATGAGCTGTCATTACATTTGTATGGAATTTCATAATATTTTACGCAATTCTGTCATCTTCCTGAATTTCACTGACTAGGAAGAATTGTCAGCAAGTTCCGATAAATTTAGAGTGGAAAAAATATTGAAAAGTCTACAGTCGAAGGATGTATTTGTAACGAATTAGCAGAAGCCTGTCTTATCATCTTATATTCTCCTTAGTAATGACACATTGAAAATTGTAAAATCTATATAAAAGATGTGAACACAAATTGACTTTCAGACCGCTAACCATGTACAGCGCCTTCAAAGGAGAATGAGGAAGAAAAAATGAATAAGACAGAATTGTATTTGTGAGTTTAACTAGAAACGTACGGAATTTTCCGATCTGGAACGGTACCTATTCAATACATTTTAAAAGAGGTAGGTGGATATAGAAATATCTGTCAGCAATTCAGCTATATTATGCGATAGTATCATTAATATCCTAGGAACGTACTTGAAAGTGTTTCGTTTTGCCTGGCGTCGCGGATACGGATAGCTTCTTGTAGCTTAGTAATGTATTGATAGTAGAACTTTTACCTACATTCGGGTAACCAACCAATCCAATGGTGAGAACTTTCTTATCTACGAGAGAAGCTTGTTGGCGAGGGAACGTGCGAAAGAAATCAATCAATTCTTTACGGTTCAGTAGTTTAGGAGAATTCTTGAATCGGTGATAGATAGCTGAAAAATTAGATGATTATTTATTGCTTCATTGAAACAAGAAAATTATATGTTTGAAGGATTTAATGAACCCACTCTCGTCTTCTACTTGCTCTCCAATCACTTCTTCTTCTTCATCTGTTTCAAAATCATCGTCATCACAATCTGATGATTTTACATCCGCTTCTTCTTCAGAACTTATTACCTAAAATAAAATTAAGCACTATTAGTTTCTTGATTGGTTGGGCGATTATTAATCCAAATTAATATCTGCAACACCTTAATTGACGTAAATTCAAAAGAGCGATCAAGCAAACTAGTAATCTCAACGGTCAGCGCAAGAGTGTGAATTATAACGGCAAAAAAATGATATCTTGATGATGAAGAGTACAAGTAAGAGCCAAGATTTGATGAAGTGAGCTCTTTTGTTAAGGCACAATTGAAAGAAATTCCTTATACGCTTCATTTTTTCCAATAAATATAATATGTGAAAATGCAGAAATTGAATGAAAAGAAAAACCAACATTTCGCTTCATTTCTTCTAATAAATATATGTGAAAATACAGAAATTTAAAAAGAGGAAAACCTAGGTTTATTTCATAAAACAAATCTTCAAATCATTGGAGCGAACAGAAACTGAATTTCTCGATCGTTCATTTGTTTACGTCAATTTACCTACATACAACAGACCCTTACTTCGTTAGTCTCGCTTTCCGTAACGTCTCCCGATTGTAAAGCGCTGAAGAACACGATAGAAACACCGACTGAATCGAAGTACCTAGCCCAAGCACATCGTTGTTCGTACTTGAGAAAATCGCCTTTATTACAGAGAATCACGCTCAGTTTGTTCTTGTCTACCTCTTTGACGTAACGTTCTAAATCTTCGCATCGAAATATCAAGGGATTTCGCGCATCCACAATTTGTACCAATACGTCGCTATAAAATTCATAGGCATACAATTATCTGGTAAAAATTAAGAGTGGAGATCAATATAAACGATCGGTACAACATTATTACCATCGTTCTACAACTCGCCATAGCTGACGCCAGAAATCCAAATTTTTTTCATAAGGTGTGAGTAGGAGGTCTGTCTCTTCCTGAAACAGAGCGAGTTTCCTTCTCCATTCGAGGAATTCCTCTCTTTCTTTTTGTTGTAATTGTTCAGCTGTGGTAGTAGTATCCCACTTGGGTCTAAATAAAATATTAACGGATGAAAAAATGAATGGTCATTGGTCAAGTATTCGATTTACATAACAACAGACAATTTTTTAACCTTCGAGGAATCTTCAATAAATCCTTAAACTCTTCTTGAGATTTCAATACTTTCTTCTTCTCATCGATTGTCAGTAGCCCCACATTGCTTTTTGGATTTACAAATGTTACGTTTAGCTTTTCCGCCTGGACATTGAATAAATCAGATGAAACTTGATAGCGTAATACTAAAATATATTCATTATATTATTTCTTTTCATACTTATAAAATAATATGACGAATGTAAAATATTTGTGAAACTATCGTCGAGAAGTTTTGAATCGCACTATCAACGTAAGTCTTGAAGAATATGTCCACCCGACCGTACAAACGAGACCCCAACCATACATGTCGTTCGAAGGAATCAGGTCTTGACTCCGTTCAAAGAGTTCTCGAACTTTAGAGAATCAGAATTTGTAGAGAATTGTGACGATCGATCTTGTCGATCGCCACAATTAGCTCAAATTGAGTGAAATCGTATATTCTCGGAACCGCCAGCTCAAAGCTGCAATTTAGAATGAATGATGGTAATTCACTTCCCAAATCTACGATATGTCGTGGATATTTAGTTTAAGAATATAATATCATTTTTCTTCCTTTACGAAAACTTGCACACAATCATTTATAACAATACGCACCTATTAGTTTATACTCTATGTATTTTCCCCATCGTACTGCACCGTATATATCGACATTGTTTTAATTACGTATGTCATTGTCGCACACTCATTGTACTGGACAGTTAGCCGAGGGAATAAAAAGTATTACCACGCAATTTCGTCCGCGTTCATCAATATCTGACGCGATTTAGATCATAGGATATCGCGCGCGATTATTTAGAAAAGGCAATCGTCGTCCTCGTTCCATCGTCACAAGAATGATGAGCATAGGAAGAAAATATAATGCACAGAATGATACCTGATCTTGAACTCAATTTATTGAAATTCAAAATTGATAAAACGCTTCATCGCGCATGCTTTCACTGGGCCTGGGGTATGGTTGCTTTGAGTTCAACCAGTGGAAGTTGAAATAATATTGACTAGTAACTGTATTTCTACAATGGGACTAACTAAACGAGACTCCCTAGCATGCCCTGACAGAACTCATCAACACTTTACCATAAACTGTACTCAGAGAATAGAATGTATCGAGGAGAGAGAAAAAGAACATACCATATTCCCATTCTTCAAGTAAATTCTCATTCTGAATATATATCCTCTTACTGTTCTACTTCGTTTGCATAGCTGATATCGAGGAAACCGCAGGGTAGAATTGACTTGAAAAGATTTACTTGAATTAGATACAATAGCGAACGAGCTCGATCATCGTGACGTTATTATCGGTGTGGCAGTGAATCGGCCTCGCCAAAACAGGAGACAGCAGGTAAGATTCAGTGAATGTGACGCGCAATGAAGGAGTACAGCATTTTCAAGAGAACGATGATGAATATTTACTTTTTTGTGACATATTCGACAATTAATTCATGATATACATACTGTGAACTCAGTGCCAGCCAATTCGGCAGTTGATAGAAACTCGTTCAAAGAATCTTCTTCGGTCACTGATTTCAGATTGAATTTGTTCCATTCGTACCCATCTTTCAATTCGGCCGTGTGTAACTGAAAACACGAAATTATGCCAAAATATTTACTATTCCCAGTAAATCAAGCTTAGGTGAAAATACTTACAAGTGAATCGTTATTCAGTTGTCGCTCCCTACGACTGAATCTATCTTTGATTAACGTTCGTCCCAAAGAACCTTTGTTATTTTTCCCCATATTCACAGAAAATCGACTGATGGCATTGAACTTTTGAAATATTTCTCCAAAAGATAGAGACGAGTTCAACTTTCGAGACTCTACTGAAGATAATAGGTCTTCGATGGTTTTTGCATGCGATCACTACAACGGAAATCTAGGAGAGAAACGATATTGATGCTAGGTTATATTTTTCAGTACTAGCCGACGCAATTATCACTTTTTATTGACCATTCACCTCATAGGTTATGGCATGCATTTGCATTACAATCCGTTGCCTATAGCAATCGCACGCAGACACCGATAAGGTGCCATAGGGATAGTACTAGAGACTAGATAGTACCTCTACGTGCTCGATACTCGATAGAGGTATTTAACTTGCCTATTTGGACCGGGCATATTGTAGATTCGCTAGCGTCGCCTGTGTGAAATGCACAGTAAATACTGATAAGCACCATATGGTCTGAATACACCAATCAAAAAGCCGCATTCTATTAGACCACTAGAGGGCGACTCTTTAGCGGCCGGATGCGAATTTGTCTGGTATAGTCTGTCCGCAAATAGAATGGTACGATGTAAACAGACCCGCAACCCGCTTTCATCTATGAAAATTGATTAGAATAGAAGGAAGCGGTTCGGGGGTTTGTTTACAACGTACCATTCTATTTGCGGACAGACTATAGCCTATGTCAGTCAATGATAAGGGCTCTTCTACCTGTGCATGCTCCATAACAATTCCCCTGATTCTTATTGTAATTTGGAGTGCAAGCGCAAAAGAGTCGCACTCTACAATTTCAATGGTGTGAAAAAAAAGAACTGCTCATTTTCCAAAAGTATTTGGACCAAAATGAGAATGGTCTCATTTGAAAGATAATTTAAACACCAATAAAATTCATTCTTTTCAATTTTTCATATAAAGCTTTTGTTCCAAAGATATTTTGAGATTAGTTAACACGTAGTTAAATTGGAAATTGCCCATGATCATGTCAATAGAGATGTCGACAGTAGCGTACCATCGCTACCAACACCCCAAATGGCAGTGAAAATAACATTGCTCTTATGTGTAGAGTTGATTGCATACATCAAAACCATAGAGGTGTTACGTTACATAAGAGCAATGTTCTTAGACCATATAGTACATAGACTGCTAATAATGATAAGAAGCTTGTCGGAACATAGGAGACTCTGTAAGTCGGTAAGGTCTCACGGCGTTAATGGGAGTGGGCGTGGCATCGTTCACATCTCCTTACGTCGCATGCACCGAACCATCCATACCAAACCTTTCCGACTTAGAGCCAACCTCCTATGTTCCAACGACTGATAACGTCAATTACATAGGCTATCGGCAGTCTATGTACTATATGGTCTAAGGCAATGTTATTTTCACTGCCATTCCAATAAGAATCAGGGGAATTGTGATGCAGCATGCATTGGTGCGGAAGAGCCCTATAGCACGGCCAACTCTATAGAAGGCCGAACAAGCTAATGTGGCAACGTGTCATTTGACAAAATAGTAGTGCGGTCATTTCTAGGGTTCTGCAAATAACAGTTATTTTTTTGGTCACTGCCCGTTACGGAATGAAAAATATTGATTTTGCCCGTTGCCTGATACCTGTTACTGTAAAATGATCGATTGCCCGTTACCCGTTATGCCCGGAAAAAATTTTGGGCAAACGGGCAATAACTGGTACCCACCTGTCAAGATAAGTGGCATAGCTGGCGCTGCGCGCTGGTCTGAGGTGAGGCTGATTGGCTGACAATTGAAGTATTTGAAGTTGAGCGGGGAAAAAAATATATGTGACCCTGTCTACAGAAACCCACCTTAACAAAATTAAACTTTGATCAGGAGAAAGGTATCTATGACTCTCATGATAAAGATACTTTTCTCCTGATCAAAGTTTTTTTCTTAAGGTGGGTTTCTGTAGACAGGGTCACATATCATTCTCCTTTTTTTGGCAAGTGGACCTTTTTACCTGACTGACTCATGAATTTTGTACATAAAAATGGTCCCATTGTAGTTTTGTTTGTTGATCGGGAAGTGATAACATTAGGTGTGTTCGCGCGTTAACAGTCTCAGCAGATTCTGTTAAAAGTTGTCTGTATTAGTGCGTGATTACACACCACTACCAGCAACTTTGAACAGAACCTGTTGAAACTGTCAACGCGCAAACACAACTATTAACAAACTATTCATTGCAATTTGCTGGGTATTTTAGCTCTAAATTTCTATGTTCATGATTCACAATGCAAACAATGAAGAAATGGGTAAGAGATTGCAAGGTCCGCGGTAAAAATGATCAAATGATAGTTTTTGGAATTGGAAGTGAAGTTTTCACTTGTGTGCCACTGTTTGGCTGGTCAATAAGTTTGAAACATTTTCAGGAATTATTGATGCTTGGTCTCAATACACAGAATAATGATGAGATACCAAGTAGTGATAACTTCCAAGTTTCAACAACGCCAATATGATAACGTTGAAGATGACTTCCATTTATTAATTATTATTAATAGAACTGTACCTTCACAAGGCTGCGGGTGTAGTAAATAATAATTATTAAATAAATAATTGTATGGGTAATTGATTATATCGAGTCGAGCACATCTTACTCAAAAAAAAAAGTTATTGCCCAAATTGCCCAAAAAAAGTTCTTGCCCAAATTGCCCGAAAAAATGCTCCTATTGACATAACAGGCATACCTCGTATCCTGTTATGACCGTTTGAGATTTTACCATTGCCCAAAACTAAGACACTAAAGACAGGAGATATGCTGGGACTCCATATTGTATAGAATTAAGTCTGTAGCTAATGGCTGCACTCCATTTGATTTCTGCAGCTTCTGCGTCTTGTATTGGTGTGAGTGTGTGCAACCTCTGTGGTAGTGTGTTGTAATTCTATACAATATGGAGTCCCAGCATATCTCCCGTTTTTAGTGTCTTACCAAAACCAGTTATGCCCGTTTGACTCTGGGGAAACTTCTGCCCAATTGCCCAAAACCCAAAAAAATTATTTTGGTCAAGAACCCTAGTCATTTCTACACGCTCCTATGGAAAAATACTCGTAAAACATGTTAATTGTTGATTTGCAAAATATAGTATTCAGCTCTTTGGTCAAAAAGTAAACGGATATAATCACGGCCTACTTTATATAAGGCCGTAATGCAGCAATGTCACAAAGTCGCACTTGAAAAGTAGTGGATACAGATTTACACGTAGGCTTATGGGAAAAAGTGAGAAAAAACCAAAGTTTTGATTTGTACGCAAATAAAACGCTGTTTTTGAAAAAAATGAAGAGAATATAACTTGAAGAGCAAACAATTTTCTATTTTTAGAGCCCTATTTCAGTAAAATTGGTGCAGTACAAGAGAAGTTATCATCGTTTTAAAATTAAAAATCGGATAGGGGACGAAGTGCGGTACAGTTTCATCATTGTTACACGGCACGGATGAACGTGAACCGCCCCAAAACGTAACTGATAACAATCCACTGCCGCGCTGTTGTCATTTTCTACATTACGGCCTTATATAAAGTAGGCCGTGATATAATGAAAGAGTAAACAATTCTCCATTTTATGTACCGCGCTTTGCCCTCTCTCTGACTTTTTATTTAAAACGCCAAGAACTCGCTTTGTAGTTGATCAATCTTAATTCTTAACGATACCTAGCTCAAAAAATCAAGAATTGTTTACTCTTTCAATGTGCAAATTCATTTTTTACTTCGGAATTAAATAATATAGCCAGATTAGCGATTAACGTGTCTTTCACAAGTTTTTAGGTTCGTGCTCGTTCTCGAGCCACGAACCACTTGCAATCGCTTTTTTAGGTTCGTGCTCGTGTTCGAGCCACGAACCCTCTTGCAATCGCTTTTTTTTTTTTTTTTTTTTTTCTTCTCAGATCGATATTGTTCTCCGACCTTTCGATTTCGATGTTTGATGCACAATGTTCTCGATTGTCTTACCGCACGGAGAAAAGTACTTTTTGCGTTCGTATGTAATGAGTTCGCGGTTGTGTTCTCGTTTTTGATTTCCAACGCGATATTGATATACCGTTGGGGTGGTGGTATCGACGGGGTTGCGATGTTGTGACGTAAATGTTTCGAACGTGTGTTTTTTAATTTTTAAACATGCGATGTAGTGACGTAAATGTTCCAATCGTGTGTTTGAAACATGGCTAAAACAGCTGCGTATTTCCAACTCACGAATCTTCGCCTGTTTGTTATCACTATCCATGATCCATCTTCAGAAAATTGGTTGAAACGTTCTGCTGAAAAGCTGCAAAGCTGACCGAAATAAAGTAGACGAAACAGTAACCGTAGAACCACACGTATATTCTCATAACGTACACATACAACCTACGACTATCCTTCGTATAGCACAACATACAACATACACAGTAATTCTATAAAACAGCGTATATAAGATGTTTGTGGGAGTTCGGTCGAGATGTTGGTAGCAGTGAGTAGATAGAGTGCAGCACCTCGCGGAGTACCGAGTGAATCTATTTTCCAACGCTCCCTTCTCGTCGATGGCGTGACATATGAAACGGCGACGACGATTATTTTGACGTTGGTACGAAGCGTGATGAAAGCGAAAGCAGAACCAGTCCTCCATCCTTTGACCCACTGAACTCGGCTAGTGCGCTGACCTTGGCATTGACATCTTTTTGAACAACCATCTCGAAACAACCATCTCGTTTGATCCTAGAACCTGTAAACCCTAAATATTCATCCTAGTCTTTTTCTTTCTTTTCTTTTCTTCTCGAAGTTACTTCATTACTTATGTGCACCGTATAATATTTCATCTTACCATTCCTAATATTTTAAATCTTTTCATTTTATTTTATTTTATTTTATTTATTTATTTATTTATTTTTTTTTTAAACGTAATGCTTTCTTTTTGATAATAATCCTTATTGGCGCATTAGACACCGTACGACAAAATTACTTATTCACAACCTTATTTCCTATTATTTTCTTCACCTTACTTTACTTTACATCCTAACTTTTGAAACGTGTGGCTGCATTCATCCAAATATTTGTTCATCTGTAAATAAAAATTTTCATATTCACAAGTTAATACTGCATAGAAGTTTCTTCTGAAAATCTTGGAATTTTGCTGTCCCTAAAGCTTTTGTGAAGCCATCTGCTAATTGCTCGTTCGTAGGAACCCATTTTATAATAACATTCCCTTTCGACACTTCCAATCTTACATAATGGTAGCATAGTTTGACGATGTGCTTTAATGTTTGGGATTCGTCTGATGTTGCTATTTTAATGGCTGCGGTATTGTCTTCGTATAAAATTGGGATAGTATTTATTTTTAATAGTCGAGAGCACATTTCTCGTAAGCATACTAATTCTTTGCAAGCCAGAGACATCGCTAAATATTCGCTTTCCGCAGTGGAAAGCGCCACGTGAATTTGTTTTTTCGTTCTCCAATAAATAATATCGTCAAAAAGTTTAATAATAAAACCACTCGTTGATTTTCCACCTTCATCGTTCGTTCCTAATGAAGCATCTGCGTAGCATTCTAAATTGTCACCTTTACCAGTGTATCTCAGGCTTAAATTTTTAGTTCCGTTCAAATACCTCAGCACCTTTTTTACTTTTTGCCAATCTTCTTCCGTATAATTGTTTTGTTTCCTACTTAACGTATTGACAACGTAACTCAAGTCAGGCCTTGTGCCTGATGCTAGATACAGCAAACTACCTATTGCTTCCCTATAAGGAACGTGTTTTTCATTTAATGACGAAATTTTAGAATCTCTTGTATTTTGACTCTTCTTTTCTGCCTCTGCAGTAATTATTGGCGTTTTAACGGGTCGACTCTCTTCCATGCCAAATCTTTTTAGAATTTTTTCAATCAACTTAGTCTGGTGTAAATACATCGTATTGTTTTTCATGTCTCGTAGTATTTCGATACCTATGAATTTTGTTGGCTCACCAAAATCTTTCATCTTAAATTCTTTCGATAATTTATCTTTTACTTCCTTTAACTTATTTTTATGATTACCTAACAGAAGGCAGTCGTCTACGTATAATAGCAAAATGACAAAATGTTGTCCTTTTCGCCACTTGAAAATGCAAGCTTGAAACGGATATACTTCAAAATTTAATTTCACCATAGCATCCCTAAATCGTTCAAACCATTTCCGAGCACTGCACTTTAGTCCATATAGAGCTCTCCTAATTTCGCATACGTGAGTTTCGGCTTTTTCTACATCGCTATGTCCTTCAGGGATCTCCATATATACTTTTCGGTCTAGACGGCCGTTTAAGAATGCAGTTGAAACATCCATAGAGGATAATGAGAGACCAAATTTGTTCGCTACAGCTAGCATAAAACGTATATCAGTTAGCCTCGCAACCGGGGCATAAATTTCCATCCTACTATACTTGTTTGTGTCTGCGTATCCTCGAATTACTAATCTGGCCTTAAAAATTCGAACTGCGTTTTGATTTACTTTTCTTTTGAATAACCATCGTGAGGATAGTACGGGCTGATCAGCGGGCACGGTGTTTCTTCCTACTATTGCCCATGTGTTGTTTTCTTCGTGTGCATCGAATTCTTGTTTTATTGCTCCTAACCACCCTTCGCGATCTACATCTTTCATAGCCTCCGTATAACTTTGTGGTTCGTCGTTGCTCATCGTAGCAGTCACGTATGCTTCTATTTCATTCATTTCGTCGATCACATTTTTTGTGGATTTCTCACACAATGCACTGAATGTTTCTCTCGCTTCGAACATCGTATTTTCTTGTTGGGTATCTACTTGTGTGTCTCGAACATTTTTGCCTTCATCAATGAGAAACCAGTCATGACCTTCATCTTTTACCGAAATAGGGGGATCTTTTAGAACTGTTAAATTCCTCTTAGTACCATACACGTCACCATATGTTTTTGATTCTATTGCGTCTACATGTTTTGTTCGATATATTTTTCCTGTAGAAGGCTCTATGATTCGATAGCACGTTTCATCACACCCTACGAGAAAACCTGCCATACCTCTTTCTTCCCATTTTCCACGTGCCGATAAATTTAGAACGAAGGAGAGACAACCAAATCTTTTCATATATTTTACTGCACACGGACGTTCGTGAAATAATTCGTAAGGAATTTTCATGTTTATTGACTTATGAGGCGTTCGATTGTATACATATACTGCAAATTGCAACGCATAGGCCCACATTTGAAGTGGGAATCCTGAACTGAAAAGTAAACATCGTATTTTCTGTTGTAATTCCAAATTGAACCTCTCTGCAGAAGTCAAATTGGGTGTTTTTGGGGGAGCTACTTCTCGTTCTATTTTCTCCTCTTCTATCGTTTGTTTAAAACTTTCACTTAGGTATTCTGTCCCACCGTCCAATCTTAAGATGGAGACAGATGCACCCTTACCTCGTATTTTTCTAGCGTCTTCTAACATTTTTCGAAATGCGATATTCACCATAGTTTTATCTACCATGGGGTAAGCCCAGGCATAACGAGTTGCATCATCTATAAAAGTTATTATGTACCTAGCTCCAAATTTATAAGTTCCAGGCGAAATAGGTCCCATGACGTCCGTACTTAGTAATTGTAATGGCACCTTATACCTATATCGCACTGTTTTCGAAGGAACTCGTCTCATTTTTGCCATCTTACATACTTCGCAGTCTGTTATTGATATGTCGAATTTTACTCCCTTCAATTCTGGTATAATTTTTGCTGCTGCTTCTAAATACCCTTTCGAAGCGTGCGCCAGGCGATAATGCCATATAAGACCTATATTTTCTTTCAATGACGGCACCTTATTTTCGTCTAATTCTCTTAGGTCGTCCAACTTCATATCACACACCGTATTTATATATTTTTCCAATGTATCAGCGTTGGTAATCTTTTCGTATGTTATAATATTTTCGCCACCAACCTTTTCTTTCCTTGCACTATAAGAGTGTTCGTCTAGGAAACTTTTCTCCATTTCTCTCCCTTCCTGCGAGGACATCGTAGAAATAGCCGCGCTACTCCCTTCGTTGTTACGAATTATATTTTTCTGGCGTTCGTCACTCATCTTTTCGCCTATTGCTTCTGTCTTATTCGTCACCGTATACGCGGCTTTTTCCCTCGCTCTGTTATTCTCCTTCATATTATTGTTTCCTACCAAGTCAAAATTTAACCACCAAAATCTTCCATCGTACGTACCTCTTTTTAATATTTCTTTTGTTCTTTTATTCGATATTTGTATACCGGTGTCGTCTAATAAAACTTGTGCACCCTCATTGACTAACTTGCGAATGGAAAGTAAATTGCGAGCTACGTTTTTCGAACATGACACCCTATTCAGTTTTAATATTCTTCCTCGGTCCCCACGCATTTTCATACTTCCTACATACTCAATATTTAAATCTGCTGTGGAATTTTTGTTCGCACTTCTTATTTTTCTTCCTACAACTTTCTTACAATTAAACAGATACTGGGGTTTATCAACTAGAGTTTCTGTGGCTGCGCAATCTGCGATAAAATCTATGGAGGTAAAGCTCTTATTACCTTTTTCTGCACCGACCGTATTGATTTCGTCATCGTAATCGACCATCATGCTTTCTCCTTTCCTATCGACAGCTACAAACGCGTACTTATCGGAATCCACCTTGTTGTCATTGGTCAGTTTGATCTTTTTGTACAGCGGTTCTTCATTTTTATATGCTGGGTTGTACCAAGTCTTGTTTCCATTGAAATGGTTGAGTCTATTTCCGGCACCGCGACTCCTACCTCTTCCGCGACCTCCGAAACCTCCGCGCATGGGTTCATACTGCTGCCTATTTTTGCTCATCCAACGTTCTGAGGGAGAACCTCGTGCTCGCGAAATATTTTGACCTCGGCGAATTGGGAAATTCGCCCCGTAAACTTTCGAGCGCGTACATGTGTCCCCTATGTGTTCGGGATTAGTTGTCAGCTCTTTACAATTATAACATATGTGAGCTTTGCTCCTACATTCTGCCGACACATGATTGGCTTTGCCACACCAATGACAAGTTACTCCACGTCTTTTTCCTCCATAACTACGTCGAATTTTGTATGGTCTACCTCCGACTCTTCCCCGAACTTTCTTTACGTTCACTACGTGCGCTTCACCCTCTCCGGCACGGTCTTTCGCTTCACGTTCAGTGGCCTCTTCGTTCAAGAGTAGAGTTTTTAATTCGTCGATGGACAAAGTCCCATTGGCCGCGTCGTATTTTCTCACTAACTCCGGATAGGGTTTTTGCGTGGCGATTAAGAAATTTTCCTTTACGTCGGCCTCGGTCATAGCTTCTCCAAAACTTTCTACTTTCCTGGTCTGTTCTTCAAATCGAGTTATGAACTCCTCCGCACTCTCTGTTTGTTTCGAAAAAGTGAGGGAACTCCACGCCCTTTTCACTGCAAAACGCGTGCTCGGCATTTTTGGCCTAATTATTCTTTCGATCCGATTCAACATCTCGAGGGGGTTGTCTATGGCGCATACCAGTTTCTGATAATCCTCATGAAGGCGGCTCATAATATGGGTGAATACCTGGCTTCTCCTTCTTTCATTTTCCTCGAGAGTTATTTGCGGCTTCGCTATATTACTATCAATGAGGTCCTCGCATTTCATGACCCGAATCTCGCTTTGAATAACCCGCTTCCATACTTCATAGTTGCTATTTTTCGATAGTATAAGAGGAGGGCTCGAGGATATCTTGATGGGCTCACTAGTTGAGGCCTTTGTTGCCTTCAGAGTATTTAGCTCTGCTCTCAACAAACTTATTTGAGTCTCTAATTCGGCTTTTACGTCTGAAAACTTTTTCGCCATATTAAAAAATTCGAACGCACACTTCTTTCGCAAGTAAGAAACGTCGGCTACAAACACGAACTCGCGTATCACACAATAATTATTACGCACGAAAACGAGAAATCCCGAAATCTACAGTTTAGTAATTCTCACAATACTTTCAATACTGATTTAATTCGATCGCTTGACACTACCATCCGAAAGAAATATTTTCGAGTGACTATTTTTCTTCTCTCCTTTCCTAATCCTAAACAGGCATTTCTTTGGACTTGGGACACTTGTTGTTGCTGCAATCGTATATTCTCCGTCTTTTCAATTCATTCTTTTTCTTTTCTCATATGTAAATTTTTACAAAACCCTTATTTTTTTTTTCTCTGCCTAAAATATATTCTAATACGGCACGTACAGCCAAGTGACGCGTATCTTACCAGCACCGACCGCTTCGTTCACCGTAGCCTTGCGGTGATGTGCATCTGGATGTTATGTAGATGCCTAACTTTCAACATCTATTCAAAATATTGACTGATTTTCTTTCGACAATCTGTTCGACAAACTCTCCGTTTTGGATTGACGTTTGTACTCTTTATAGTGAGTTGATCATCTGTAAATAGTTTGGGCCCATTCACCTTGCATCTTATGTTCGTCGTATGTACTTCCAGAACTTCATAGTCTATTTCCTACAATTATTAAAACATACGACAGCACCGTAACAAACATATATCTGCGGGGTTCACCATAACACCTTTTGATTCAAACCTAACTTTTTATTGTCCCCGACAGCACTGGTTTTTCGGGAGTTTTGATTATCATCATAGTACACCATAGAACGCATAATCCAGAATACTTAATTATTGAGATCCGAAGTCGTTAGTTCTTTCGGAGATCGTTGACTTTGCCTTTGGCCTTCCCGAAAACTGTTTCATTCGTATTCACCGTATTTCTCACTATAAAGCATCGTACACCCTCTACGTTCCTTTTTCAGTTATACAAGTCATTAATTTTCGACTTCAGTCGCTTTTATATATTTTTTTAATAATTATTGTGATTTTTCATTTCTTGCATATTGACTCAATTAACGTATCGTAAAGTTAAGTTCTAATCTAGTGCACTATTTAATGTTATTAATTGCTAGCTAAATTTAAATTTAATCCTAGGACGTCCAGTTCTACTTTAAAGGCCTTTACTAGGTATACCTCTTTTTACCTTTATTTGCGTAATTATTATCCGGCTAGATTCGATACCCGGCGCCTCCACCACTTCAGAAAATTGGTTGAAACGTTCTGCTGAAAAGCTGCAAAGCTGACCGAAATAAAGTAGACGAAACAGTAACCGTAGAACCACACGTATATTCTCATAACGTACACATACAACCTACGACTATCCTTCGTATAGCACAACATACAACATACACAGTAATTCTATAAAACAGCGTATATAAGATGTTTGTGGGAGTTCGGTCGAGATGTTGGTAGCAGTGAGTAGATAGAGTGCAGCACCTCGCGGAGTACCGAGTGAATCTATTTTCCAACGTCCATGAACGTTAACATTTATCAAAATAATTTTCAAATTGATGAGTTCACTCGTTCATATTGCGTATTTTATCCATCTATAGGTATTCGTTTATTTGTAAAGATCGACTTACTTGGACTATATATTAATAAATCGAATGTTTATTCAAAATGTGAATGTATTCAAGTTTCTAATTAAGTATGTAAACTACGATTAACTAATCGGCCAAAATCGGACGATTGATATTTTAAACCCCGATTTTCGTTCAAAAACTAGGATCACGGGAATTGGTAACACAGAATTGTGGTAGCCTAATCTGAGTTTAATTGAGAATAATATGTAAAGTTCGAGTATTTGGTAGAACCGGCTCTTAATCATCAGTTTTGCGACTCGTCGAACATTGAACAAAGGAACACACAATCGGCACATGACATCTTATCCCAGCGAAAGATAGGATGTCTTATTTGGGGTATTGATTTACTTCAGGTTTTGTGGTACAAAGCTTTGTTACTTACAATCATATTGTTGTGTATGGAGACGGTATTACGTCTCTCTATTCGACATTCGTTGCTTGGATTATGGCTGTTCGGTATTACGTCTTTTTATTTGACATTTGTCGTATGGCTGTTCGTCCTTATCAAATAGAATAAAAGTGATCAGAGATGAATTATTTAAATTTGTCCGATTAATATTAATACATTAATACAATTCGCCAAGAGTATTGAAACGATGGAGAACAGTGAAGATGAACGATCATTGATTATCTTCATCATGAAATCGATATCAAGCTATGATGATAGTATTCAGCTCAGTGTACCTGTAACGTATCTTGTGTTTCCATTTGGCTCCCAATAGGAGTTCTTCTATTCGATAGAATATGATTATGAAAGTATTAGCTTCGAGGAAAAAGATAGTTCTTATGCTATGAGTGTAGATGTTGATGATTTATCAATTGGCGAGCGTAATCGAAAGCAAATGCGACGGTCTTACGATAGGGATAGTTGAAAAGAAGAACAAGTGAGTGTTATAAAAATTAAGAACGAATAATGAGTCACTGAGTGAGATATCAGGCAATAATTGTCAATATTATTAGGTACTGGAACTGAATCTACGTATTCGCAAAGATGGACGTATTTATTGGTAAATTCGATTGAATGTTTAAAATGGTGAATGAAATTGAGAAGAAAGTTCTAAGAATAAAGTTATAGGTATCAGGTATATCATGGTTTCATGGTTATTGGATGTTCTTTTCACTTTATTGATTATCCTAGACCAACTTAGCAGTATAGGCACTAGGCAATGATCAGTAGACGCATCAAGAATGGGAATCTCTTTTTCTCTAGTAAGACTTACTTAGAGTAAACTTTCTGAGGAGGAAGATGAGTACAGGAGTACTATCAGAAGAATGAGAATCTTTTTTTCTCTTGTAAGACTTGGAGTAAACTTTCTCAGGAGGAAGATGAGTACAGGAGTACTATCAGAATAGGTTTGCAAACAAACTTTGGGTAAGGAGACAAGGAGTATTCATTAAGCAGAATTGAAAAGCTATATAGCTGAAAGCTGAATGTCAGAAGCCAAATTCAATAAGTTTGCGAACAAACTTCAGAGAGGAGTGTAAGGAGTATTAAAGCAGATTCGAAAAGCTATATAGCTGAAAGCTGAACGTCAGAAGCCAAAGTCGGATACAAGCTGAAAGTTGAAACTTGTTCATCAACATTCATACAAATAAATTTTATATAACACATAACAGCACGAACCTCTTGCTGCCTGCTACGGGCTGTTTGTTTAGGTTCGTGCTCGTTCTCGAGCCACGAACCTCTTGCAATCGCTTTTTTTTCAGGTTCAGACTCACGTTTCATATTTTGTTCAGTGTCACGTTTCTTTTACCGCGACAGGAAAAGGAGAAAAGTTGTGTTTGCCTTCAAATGTATACGAGTCGGTGATCGCTTTCTCTTCCTCTTTCAAGTTTTCCGGTTGATTTCTGTCTCATGTGTCTTCGACTTAGACCGTACGGTCTAGTCTAAGGTCTTCGCCTATTCGTCATCTCATCACGAACATTCAATCAAACCTATTGATAAGTACGTCTATTTTTCAGAATACGTAGGAATGCGTAATGCGTCTCAACTTATCAATCACAATTTGGATTAATTATTTAGGTATTTAGTTTGCCATTTGAGTGGCAGTTTGTTTGTTTTTGATTTGTAACGCGATATTGATATACCGTTGGGGTGGTGGTATGGAGGGGGTTGCGATGTTGTGACGTACATGTTTCAAACGTGTGTTTTAAACGTATGATGTTGTGATAAAACTGTTTTGAACGTGTGTTTTAAACATGGCTAAAACAGCTGCGTATTCCGGACTCACGTATATCGCATGTTTGTTATCTATGATTCTATCACGGCCGTGTTTCTAAGGACAATATTATCAAAATATTTTCGATTGATGAGTTCATAACTAGTTCATATCGCGTAATTTATCCATCTGTACGTATTCGTTTATTTGTAAAGATCGACGTACTTAGACTATTATAATTATTAATATATTCAATGTTCATTCAAAATGATGATGAATGTATTTTATTTTCTTATGACGAAAACTACGATTAACTAATCGGCCAAAATTGGGCGATTGATTTAAACTCCGATTTTCGTTTGTAAACTAGGATTATGGGAATTGGTCACACAGAATTGTGGTAGTTTGAGTTAAATTGAGAACATGTAAAATTCGAGTATTTGGTAGAACCAGCTCTCAATCATCAGTTTTGCGACTCGTTGAACATTGAACAAAGGAACACACGATCGGCACATGTCATGATATCACAGCGAAAGATAGGATGTGTTATTTGGGGTATTGATTTACTTCAGGTTTTGTGGTACAAAGCTTCGTTACTTACAATCATCATATTGTTATGTATGGAGACGGTATTACGTCTCTCTATTCGACATTCGTTGCTTGGATTATGGCTGTTCGTCCTTATCGAATAGAATAAAAGTGATCAGAGATAAATTCTTTACATTTGTCCGATCAATATTAATACAATTAGCATAGAGTATTGAAACGGTGGAGAACAGTATGAACAATCGTTGATTATCTTTCTCATGAAATCAATATCAAGCTATGATGATTGTATTCAGCCACCAGCTCAGTGTAGGTACCTGTAGCGTACCTCATGTTTCCATTTGGCTCCTAATTTGAGTTCTTCTATTCGATAGAACGTGAATATGAAAGTATTAGCTTCGAGGAAAAAGATAGTTCTGAGGCCGTTAGTCCAGATGTTGATGATTCTTCAATTGGCGAGCGTAATTGAAAGCGAATGCGACAAAATATTATTACAATAAGGATAGTTAAAAAAAAGATTGTAGAAAGTGTTACAGAAATTAAGAACGAATAATGAGTCACTGAGGAAGATATCAGGCGTATTGGATTAATTAATTAGGTTTAGGTACACAGATTCATAATGAACATGATCGTCAATTATGGTTGGAATTGAATCTACGTATTTGCAAAGATCGACGTACCTATTTAATATTTATTGATAAATTTGATTGAATTGTCGAAATGGTGAATGAAATTGAAAAGAAAGTTTTGATAATGAAGTTAGGTATCAGGTTATTGGATGTTCGTCTCACTTTATTGATTATCCTAGACCTACTTAGCAGTATGAAACTAGGCAGTGATGAGTAGACGCTTCAAGAATGAGAATATTCTTTTCTTCTCTAGTAAAACTTGGAGTAAACTTTCTGAGGAGGAAGATGAGTACACAAGAGTACTATCATAATAAGTTAAGGAACAAATTTCGGAAATGTATGAATAAGCTGAACGTCAGAAGCCAAAGTCGGATACAATACAAGCTGAAAGTTGAAAGCTTGAAACTTGTTCATCAACGTTCATTAAAATAAAATATAACACACGACAGCACGAACCTCTTGTTGCCTGCTACGGGCTGCTTGTTTCCATAAGAGTGTGTAGAAACAGCCGCACTACACGCGGCGTTGTCAAACATCTAGTTGTTCGGCCTTCTATAGAGTTGGCCTTGCCTATAGTCAAAGGTCATCACCTTTTGGTGTTACTTCCTCATGTCGCCATATGCAGCGCCCAGAATCGGTCTGTGATCGCCTTAGACCATTATTTATAACGCTCGAACAAATCTTTGCCAACACTGCCAACACCAACAGTAGATGGGGCGGTGTTATCAAAAAACTCGCCCCCACCCTGCATCGTTCTCAGTTGATACCGATTTTTTAAGTACCCCGAGTGATCGAATCATCTTTTGTTACAGGGTCGAGAATTGCACTCTTGGTGTCTCTAAATTTGTTAGAAGAGTATTTTCATTCAGGATTTAAGCGACCTAGTACAGCTGTCTAGCTTCTGTTTGAGTACCTTTCACTCAATTCCAACGATTTCCTCAGCGTTCTGATCGTGTCTTCATCAAATCACATGATAGTGGAGCACCATTTCTTTGATTTGTAAAACGAATGTATGATATTAACTATTTCTGAAAATTTCCAATTTTTCGAATTTTAATGTTATTATTTGTTTGAAAAAATCAGACTGCGTTTCACTTGTGATAAATTCTCCTATTTTTGTTACAGTTTCTTGGCAGAAGAACTCTGAGAGATACGAACAATATGCCAGAAAATAAACTCAAAATTGCTATTGCTTGTTCGAGTAATATGAATAGGAGTATGGAAGCGCATTCCGTGTTGAGGTGAGTGGTATTATTGTTTAAGACTAGCTAATTTTCTTACGGATCATTTCCTATTATTTGTTGATTCGCTTCGAAAAGTTTTTTGATTGTTCCTAGTTGAATTATGATTTCAATTCTACCAAATTTCTCTTCAAAAATTCTGGTGCAGAATTTAAAGAAGAATGTGTACGTAATTTTGAAGCAATTCATGTCCGTATACTACGCCTTTATAACATTTCTTGGAGATACGTCTATTCGACTTGATGAATACTCAGAATAAATTATTTTGTTCTCGTTTTGGGAAGATTCTGATTGCGTTGCTGCTTCTCTATTAATGAAAATACAACTTTGTAAAAAAATGTTCGTAAATGAATGCAACATGAGAATCCACCCAAATGAATCAATTCACTCGAAGAAGAATTTCTCTTCTTAACACAATCTTTTTAATTTTCTTGGCTAAACTATAAAGTTACAGTTCACTTAAACACGGTGAAATATTAGAGTCACATTATTCAGAGGATGATAAGTATTATTGTGAAGCCTTCTCCGAAGTGAAGGCTGATGAATTATTAATATAAAATGAGAAAATAATCGAATGACGTTTCGTTGCAGCAAAAAAGGTTATTTGGTACGCTCATTCGGCACCGGAGATAAAGTTAAGCTACCTGGAACTGCGATAGACAAACCTAATGTCTACGATTTCAGCTGTACCTACGATGAAATCTATAACGATTTAGCCAAAAAAGATAGAGCTTTGTACGTTATTCATTCTCTGTTAATTTTAACGCTTAGTTTAGCAACGTGAATTTTTCAAGGTGTTTTTCTTCCAGTTACACACAAAATGGTCTCCTACACATGTTAGATCGTAACCGAAGAATCAAATTGAAACCAGAAAAATTTCAGCATAGTCACGAACAATTCGATTTGATCATTACTTGCGAAGAACGCGTATATGACCAAGTGATAGACTGTAACGACGTTCCCTTCATACATGAGATCTTCAAAGCTCCCTTTATTTTGTTCATCAATTTCAATTTTTTCTTCTTCTGTTTTTTGTTGCAGATTTTAACTCCAAATCTCCACTCAATAATACTCCCGTACATATTATTAATGTAGATATTCAAGATAATCAAGAAGAGGCGACGATAGGAGCATTTTTCATATGGGAGCTAGTTCAATTGGTAGGCATACGAGACTTGTACAAACTTGAGAAACAGTCTTGCGTTCTTAGGGGTAAAACTGAAGAACAATCTCTACAAGCAGGAGTAAACCAGCAGGAGAAATCGTGGGAGGGTTATTAAACTATTTCAGCCGTAGAAAGTTTAATTGGCGTATGTACATAACAACCATCATGGAATAGTATCAAAACGAATGAAAAAAAGGAGGTTCGACGAAAACCGCATCACTATATTGGTAGTGATTCCTTTCAACAAATTCTCGATTCTCAGATACGGCACGTCACGATGCATGTACGGCGAAAGAATTCTGTAATATATATTCGACTGTGATAGTAGAGGTGCGTGATCTCGAAGCTTCATTACTAAACCCCCAACGAATTGCGCGGAAGACCTCGTCTCGATGATGATTTTTTTTTGTTTTGCATATTATACGTCAATTAATTTTCGTAGGGCTCACATTGAGAAGAAGCTCGATGAGGGGCCAGTAAAATTTAGGTGTGTGGAAAAGCTCTTTCTCAAACATTTATTCATTCCTTTCCTAACGTCACTGTCTTTCTTGCCCGACCATTCTCTTCTGCTCTCTTTTATGAAAATAAAAAGAATATACACTTCGTTCATTTCATTAGAGCTTGACCCCAATTTTTTTTCATGAGAAAGTTAATAGAGTCCTTCCTTCCATTGTTGTTTTGAATGATAGTGAGCACTTTTCATCGCTCGAGCTCGCTAAAAACTCGCGTGGGTGGCGAAAGTACGACAAACATTTCAAAATGTGACGAGCCTACAGAACCTGAAAAATTCTATGTTTGTAACGAAAACGCAGTTAAGAGAAATTCAAAAATGAATCTTCACGTGTAGTACCTATAGTAATCAACTCAGACGAGAAAACGTTCATGTTGGAGATTCTTTGAATTTGAAAAGAGGAAACTGAAAAATGCATTTTATTGTGGTCAGAAGTATAAGTTTCATATCTTGTTGTGCTAGGTGTCTCGAATCAATAATCAATAAAGAGTTGAAGTTATCATGTAATAGTGGAAATATACTTATAAGCTAAATTTTATTCGAAAAACTGAAGGAAAATGAAACGCATTACACTTGAGAATTTTCAATCACAATATTGAAAAGGAGGAAGAAGGAAGTGGCAAAAAAATCAAAAGTTGTTCAACTGTGACATGAAGGCAAGTTATCTGGAAAATGTTGAATGAGCATTATTTTCCAAATCGTCGAAGATCGAACATAGAAGACTTGATCGTAGTAGTGACAGCGTATTCTTTGAGAAATTTTAGATCGTGTATGAAAAAGAAAAAAAAAAACAATGCATTTTTAGCCATTTTAGGTTGAAAATACGTGAAGGAATTTTGAATCAATAGAATTGAGGCTATCTATTCTTATCATTCGGGAGGGAAGGAGGCGAAATTGTACACTCCGTGACTAGCGATTTGTGGTATTCCTTAGAAGTATTCCTCGGATCAGTTTGTCATGAATATTTTTGAGGGCACCTAAGGGGGTGGAAATAATATTTTTAGTTTAATTCATAACCCCAATTCGAGGAGAAGATGAGACGAAAAATCGTGCGATAGTTTGAGGGGTAGTCAATTATCATACTGAGATCGTTTCTAATGTATGTAGATGGAACTCATCTCGAAGACAGTAATTTGAACGTGGAATTTGGAGGAAGTGGATCTGGCAAGTGAAATGGAATAATGAGAGAATCTTTTTATTTTACGGCACTACCGTCAGAATTAAATTTAAAAACACAAAGGGCTCTTTTGTCTTTTTAAATTTAATTCTGACGGTGGTGCCGTAAAATGAAAATTTCTAATTGTTGATTTCCGTCAAGAAAAATTACATTTTATTTTGTAATGAGAGAATCGATCCGCTGTGGTGAAAAATAGAATCGTGAGACAGCTTTAGAGTTCTGTTATAATTACTGACAACTTACTCATGAGCACGTTGATATGAGATGCTGAAGTATCTACTCATCCTGAGAAGGTTTTCATTAGAAATGCACGATTTTGTCACTATTCGTTTTGTTGGACCAGAATGTTCAATGTACGGACCATGCATACTTCATTACATGTTAAGCAACAGTGGGATATTCAAAAACACGAAAGATGTAACGTCATAAGTCCATTTTTTAATTGACACCAGAGACCTGAGTTATTTGTACTAGAATGTATCACCTTGTGATAACTCTACGCATCACTGAATCCTGGAGATGAGAATAGAAAAGCATAAGAGTTTTTGCTTCTCAAATTTCAGGTGGTCCGTCCGTTCTTTTCACATTATTCAAGTAACGCATAATAGACTGTAGACGCGTGCCGAAATTTCAATTTTTAAAAATATCTTGGAATTAAACCTAAGGAAATTTAATTATAATTACATTTAAGTGTGGAGCGTTCGTGGATTTTTGATTCTGGAAGACATTAGCGTGCATTTGTAATTAATTTGAATGATCTTTGTATGCTCTCCCTCTCTCAGTTGAAAGCAAGAATAGAATCAGAAATGAAAGAAATTGGAATTTATGCACCCTCAAGTTATGAAGTGGTGGTGTGACAGTCTTACTCGCGAGTGGTCGCAGGGTTGAATTTAATTGGAAGAGGACATAAATTTACGAATTTCTCGTGGCCTTATACTCAACGTTCACCTTGTTTTGATTCATTTTATTTCTAGGCTCTTGTATTTCCGGTGTGACGTACTGAATCATCGTTTCTGAAGTCTGGTTGCATATTTTGTCACACGTTCAGAGAATAAAGACCATAAGTTTATGACATCATAATTTCAAATTTTGTGAACAGGTGTCTTTGGAATTATGATCATGCTGTGAGCATAACACTGTTATTACTGTTTAGTTGGGCGAGGCAAGGAATAAGAATAAATTGCTAAAAATCAAATAGGAAATCCGTGTGATGACCCTTTGAACGCTTAAGTGAAAGTTCTTCTCCTTTGTGAATCACAGCGGGGCATAGTACACTAAGATCATTATATTCATAGTTCGGATTCTATTATCGCTCATATGTTTCATTTTTATTAATTTCAGGTATCAAAATGTGACGATTTAGATAATGACCTCGTTCGAATTCTTCCTGAATACGAAAAAAAATGCAATAGATCTCTCTTGCATTGCATGCTGTTCTACTGATGCCTTCAATTACTAAGCTCGACGCACTGGAAGAATGAGGACTCACAGGAGAATTTGTCTCCTAATGATTATGCTGGAAAACTCGAGAAGTGATAACGTTTTTCGTTTTGTATTTGTCGCGAATATGATTAAAAATAATTTTTACTTTTCTGATATTGATACTTGTAAAAGAAAAATCGTTATTTAAAAATAAAACTTTTTATATTGGTTTATTTTCCATGAAAAGGAGTAGATGATATGATTTCTATTTGGTAAACAAGTTCAAAGAGAATAGTTAATTTTGTAGTAAATGAATCTTTCCAACTCAAGGAGGTGTAAAGAGAGCGGATTGATTTTTTTTTTGTTTCGACAGAGTACTGTAACACGTGCGTCAAGAGAACGTTCGGATATTTCTCTCTAGTTTCGACATCATTTTCCTGGAGAACTTATTTCTCGCTCTTCGAAGATATGAAATACATCCTCTTACAAGTCACGCATGAATCTAAAATAATCGAAAACCACAAAATTTGTACGTAACTTTTATTTCATTAATTTTTCTCTGAACAAAATATTGGCAACTGATGAACACAAGAATTGAAGGTGAGAGATACAAAAGAAAATAACAAAACTCGAAGACGTAATTTATCTTACTCTTGGTAAGTGTATCTGAATTGGAATCATTCTAAGATCTCAACAATCATGTTCATTAAATTTTTCTTCATCTCCTCATAATTCTTGTTTTCAATCTTCCAATATCTCAGATACTATGAATGTTGTTACGTTCAGACTAGTACTTGGTTGTACATCGTAGGAATTAAATGTTCTTGGTGTTCTCTATGGAAAAATGCTACATCATTTTTCTAACAATGGTGTCGATAACAAGAGCTCGGTAGATCTACAAAAAACAAAAAAGACTTTTCAAAATACACACGAATTTAGAATGATGTATGCGGCTAATGGTCAAAATCGTGAGTATAACTTGTATGCCTAGACAAATAGAATTACACTAGAATACAAGTTTTCTCAAAATTAATGTACTCATAGCAAAATATCGGTTGATGATAGCAACAATTACAACTCACATAATATTGAGAAAGTTTTTGAGATAAAATCCAAGTACATATTTCGATTTATAAAAGCAAGAAAATTTTCTATAATTTGACCAGCATTACTCTTTTTTTTTTTGTATTCTTTTGCTAGTGCAGAAATCGTGAGCCTTCTTTCCAACAAGAATTCACCCCTGTTTTGAAATCAAGTATTATCACACTAGCCTTCAACGTAAAATAAGATTTTACGGGTCAAGCCTTCTCGAGACTTTCTCTGAAGTAGGAATGAATAGAAAATCGAGGTACAAGAAGTATTTAGGACCGAATATAGTGCAGGCAGATATCATAGTTTTTTTTTCACAATATAAATGGGTTTCTACTGTTTCTTGTTTCCACATTCAAAATTATTCACGAACCAGAGCAACATGAATTATACGAAATGAATTTTTTACTGAACGAATATTACGCTATGAGTACAGATAGAATTTTCTCGATTTGACAGGCAATCTTGTAGACAAACAAGCAAAATTTACATCCGAAAAAGAACATTCGGGCCGTACACACGTCAGAGCGTGCCCTATCATGCAACAGCGAGCGATAGGAAGCAAAAGGTGAACCTGTATTTCCCCACCAACCAACGGATATTTTGAAAAATAATACTTTCACGAAGAAACTCAAGAAAATAAAACTTGTAGGAAATGTACTGTCCTGTCCATTGCGGCTATTTTTGTTCCTGAATTTCAAAATTTTGTTCCATTCGTCAGAATGTTCACCTTTCGCTCGCTGATATGGGTAGTCGACGCTGGTGCAACATGGTAAAATGAGCACATTATTCTCATTTTTGATAAGTTATAACGTCCTACTAACATATAAATAATATTGTTCAAAATGTTTTTCAATTTACAATCTCAACCTATCTAAGATTTCTCATTTTCGGTCGTTTGGGGCGATTGAATAGCAATATTATAACGACATCAACGCACTTTATCTAATGCTCTGCAGGCTAACTCTGGGAGTCGTCAACACTATCTTTGTTAGGAATGAACGAAATAGACTTGGACTCTTTTCGTTCTTGTTCACTTTGCCACTCCACCTAGAACACAGAAATAGAAATAATTGTAAAGAATACAACAATCTACGAAAAAAAAAAATATATATACATATATATAAACAAAATTTTTTAATTTTTCCGAGGATTGCCATGAGTTTTAACTTCTATCTATGACCTTCCGAGAGAAACATTTCGTTTAAATTTTTGAGAAAAGGAAATTTTATACGCTTTTATACCAGTTAGACTCCAAGTGAATATATAAAACATTCTCTATTGTCATGACGGATGAAAAATCTTTATGATATCCTTTCACCAATTCACAAACAAGCTAGTAAAATTATAAGTGAATGTTCTGGAAGCAAAAACTTTTGCGACTTTTTCATTAAATTTTACGACTGCAGTAAATTCACGGAATATGTGTTTCTACGCGTGTATTCGTGACGTCTAAATAATCTACGTTTTATAATGACGAAATTCATCTACACCCATCTCTTCTGGCATGTTTATCCAAAACTCACTTTCTGTCTATGCTGTTTAACAGCATCCAGACAACGATCCATCACCATTTTTTCAGTAAGTACCCCGTCTTCGGACGCATAGGCGGCTGCTTGCCAAGCAACTCCCAGTTTCGCGATCTCTCGACCAGACATACCCTCAGTTAATTTGGCCATTTTAGTGCACAGATCTCCGTAATCAAATTGGGCCACCTTTAGTCGCCTAGAGAAATTAAATTACACATCCTGTACCATTTTCAAAATATTACGAAAATCAGTAAATAGTACGGACTGTTTTCCGGTGGTAGCTGGTTCTAGAACGAATTTATCGAAATACAACCGAACTAAACGTTCGCGTTCTTCGACACCTGGTAACATAAACTCGACCATCTCATCGAGACGATCGTTCACTGCCCAATCAAACTGCTCGGGAGTGTTACTGGCCAACACCAACATAAATCTGAAAAGAAAGAATATTTTTGTCTCAAACCAAAAAACGACCGTAAAACAATGAAAATCCGTATTGATTGTTACTTGTCGGATTGTTCGCCAGTTCTATATAAGAAAGCATTCAGCGTAGCACGCAGATTCTCGCTTATATACTCGGAGCTTCGTTTACGTAGAAAGGCGTCTGCTTCATCGATGAATAACAGCAATCCTTTACGTGAACTGGAAGCCCAGTCAAAAACTTTGTGAACAGCGGTCACACCTTCCCGACCCATCGGTGCTACGTCACCTCCTGTCAGTATAGCAAAATCCATACCGGAATGTGTCGCCAATTTCTACAAACCAAAATACTACTTTCAGAACTAGGTTCCAGAACAATTAGAATAAGTGGAAAATCATTACCTTTGCAAACATAGTTTTACCCGTACCGGGAGGTCCGTGCATGAGAATATTTCTGTACATACCGCGATTACGTTTCGTATTTTTGGTAGCGATAGCAATATCTCTACAAAATAAATCACGCAAAACCTTAAAACAGGTGCCGTAATCAAGGAGAGTAAAATTAGAAGAAGAGCAAAGTAGAGCTCGAAGATTCCAATCATAGTCTCTTTCCTCTTTCAGTAACCTACATGATAGAAATTCGTTTGAATTGAACCATAAAACCGCTGAATTTTCGAATAGACTCACACAGAAATAATGTCAGAAATAAGAGTAACTAGCAGCTGGAATCGTTGTATAAAGAAGTCGAACAAAGAAGAATAGATCTTCGTATCGTCAAAAGCAAGGCAAGTTATTCCACACAAAGGTTCTCATTTCTTTGTTTTCGTTTTTTTTTTTTTTTCATTGTCTCTCAGATTCTTGAACTATTGCCTACGATTTCGATAGTGAGGATTTCAAATAGCACTCGTTTATATTTTTTAAATAATTCGGATTTACTTTCATTGTTTTTAGCAAGATTCAGCCATCTTTTTCTTATATGATAAAAGTAGATAATATCTCCTTTACCAAACCCAACTTGGTTCCAAGTTCAATGTTAGGATAGAAATTTGCGATGAAATTTCGTAAATTGAAACAGTCGCTAATAATGGGCCTTCCCCTCTATCCAATAGCAGCACCAAATTTCTATCCCACATTCCAAAGTAAAGTATTTTTATTCCAGGTTGCACATTATATTTACCTTAAACGTTCCTCAAGAGTAGGGGCTAGCACTACGCCAGATAGAGTATCGCCTGATCGAAACATCAATTTTCTGAACGTTAAAATTGGATGCTTTAGCGTTTCGACAAACGAAAATCGGGACGTTTCTCGTACTAGTGACGGCTTTCCTACAGAAAATATCATTAGTATGGACCGAAGAGCGAGGAAAAATTTCATTTATTGAAAAAATACGGCGTAGGTACCTAATCTGGCTTCGATATATCGAGCTGTTACAGATGTAGATGATTTCGCCGTATACACTCCGAGTGCTACCAAAGATAATCCTCCTGCTGCTTTCAATATTGTATCCCAGTCTCGTATCAGAGCTTGAGTACCGGCGCCTATCACCGAACCTGCTGTCCTAGAGCAGGAATATTAGTAAAGCAATAAAACGCTGTACGCAAATCCATTTATGCGCAGTCACTCTTCAGGAAACAAGCCACTAACGTGATTGATTCTAAAACAGTTTTTCTATTTTCAGCTGCTTTCACTCGTATCTGCTCCATGATTACATCATGATTTTCTCTTTCGAATTCCGCTCTCGCCTTCATTTTAGCTTTAACTTTTTCTTGTTCTGCCTTCGAGCGTAGTTGCATCTCGTACTCAATGGTCGCTGAAAACAGATACGAAATGTTTTATTTTGATCAATGCGATGAATACCTGAAATCAAACCTGAGTCGACTTACATTTTCTCAAAGCTTCTTGCTTAGCCACCGATTCTTCTTGTTTCCGAAGGTTTTCTTCGTTAATTTTTGTTTGCTGTAGTAGTTGATCGTCGTATCTAGGAACAAATCATTGATTCACAATCAAATATAACGAATGGGACACTAGAAAAAACTCTTATAATTTCCGTCGAATTATGCTTCACCGTTTACGTGCTAATTGATCTTGGTATAAGGCCCGTTGTTGATGTTGTTTCGTTTCTTCCTGAAGAGTTTTTCGTCTTTCATCACCGTCAATTCGCTTCTGTTCGATTCTACTCTGTTCTATGTGAGCTTCATACTCTTTAAGCTTAGTCTGGTATTCCATCTGCTTCGTGACTTCCTGAGTTTTTGATAGTTCGAAAGCTTCTCTGGCGTATCCTGTAAGAAATGTTAAGTTCATCTCTGCACAATTCTACCAGAAGATAATAGCATAACATTTTACTCGATTTTTCCAATTCTTTCGCGGCAGCAGCACCCCTTTCTAACGCAGCAGAATCGAATATACCAGAAGTGCCGGCCGTCTTTTTCTTATCATCGTTCGAACCTCCTGCGCTACCCGCAGAACCAGAAGTGTCAGGAGCAACAGGCATCTGAAAGGCATCAGGAGGAGATACCGGCGAATCTTTGCGTATACCAAAAATCCACGACATCGTCAACGATTAAATCAGGGTTCAACGGACAAAATTTACTTCAAGATTGGTTTTATTCTACATTCCTTCAGAATAAGGAAGAAAATAACACAATTAGAATTGCATCGACACTTCTATCATCCGGTTCACTCGACTTAAACGTCCGGTATTGCATTGGCGATATTGGAAATTGCATAAGATAGCACATGCCATTAATGCCATGTGAATGTGTTCTCAGCTCCAGCAGACATGACAATGGGGAAAAGTTTACTTGCAAAAGTTCGTTCGCGAACGAATACGTCAAACAAACGAACGAGCGGATCGTTATTTAACGTCATTCAGAAATCCCTGCCGGCTGCCGTAGCGGTAGCCTGTGACAGGAGTGGGCGCGAATCGTCAGAAAATGAATCGAATCACCAATCAGTTACTTTTTTAATGTATTCGAATCACGAATCACAAATCGTTTAGAACGAAATGATTCTAAATCAATCACCATGAAAATGATTCGAATCAATTTCGAATCCAATCCGAATCACCTGGGAAAATGATTGGGATTGTGATTCGAAAAAGATTCGATTGAAATCCATGTCGAATCATTCCAAAAGATAATTAGTGATTCGAAAAGGATTTTAATTGAATCTTTTTCGAATCACATTGAATAATTAGTTTGCAATTTCAGAGTGCAATGAGGTCACACTTGATGAAGTCAATGTGACGTCATGTATTCTTATCATTTTCTGTGTGATTCGCGAAAGATTCGAAAAGGATTCGAGAAGTATTCGACTGATCAGAAAATGATTCGAATCACAAATCACAAATCATTTTCCACTTTTGTAAATGATTCGAATACAAATCACGAATCATCAAAAAAGGATTTTAAATCTGTAGCAGTAAGATGACAAAGAGACGTATCCGCCATTCCTTTCAACAATTAATTAGTCGAATAAAGAGAATAGTCGAGAAGTCTCATTAGTCTATATTATGTTCTTGGTGGCCATATGTTTCTAGGTCTAGGTTTGGCGGAGGCGTGTAGAGAGTGGAGATACTGTACGTAGTACATACCTCAACAAAATCATGATTCGATTCGATAATGAATGATTCGCGCCCACTCGCCCTGCCTGTGGCGGTAGCCCACAGCGGTAGCGGCGTAGCCCGTAATAGGGCTTTTCCAGTGCTCCATATTGCATACTCATTTGCCTGCCCTGTTATCAAGTTGGTAGTGTTTGATAACAATTTAACATTGGTCTTATGGGTGTTGCTGGATTCGCGAATGGACACTCCGCATGGAGCGCTGAGGTGTTGCACTAGAAGGTGATCACATGAAAATTTACATAAGAGCGTATGTTAATTCAACTCGCTGTATCTCTGTTAATACTGAAAAAAAAGTACCACTTGTAATGACATTTTCTGTCTCTCTTGACTAGTAGAATAATATGAAACTCATGAAAATAAAAATTTCATCAATTATTTGGAACATCACCTTCTAGTGCAGCTTCCACAAATAGCCGCTATAGTAAATATAGAGGGCGACTCTTTAGCGTCCATTCGCGAATTGCATACTCATTTTCATTCCAGAGCGTTTTGCCATAAGAGCAATGTTAAATCGTTATCAAACACTACTAAGGCTACTATAAACCGTCATCTAGTAGCCCTAACACTACCAACTTGATAACAGGGCAGGCAAATGAGTATACAATATGGAGTACTGGAAAAGCCCTAACAAAGCTGTTGAATCTTGAATGTTGATTATATGATGGACTGAATTTTTGTGACGTCTCAAGCTCCACATACATTCAGATTTCAGATTCAGAAATAAATAAAGAACCGCAGTTATATTTTCAAATTCTTGAGAAGTTGAGAACTTCCTATTTTTGAATATAAATGTTGATAAGAAATTGAAACAAAAAACAACGGCTTTTCCCGCACAGATTTTATTGTTTATACGACGTTTTGTCGAAGCTAGTCCATAGATGACGAACTAAGAACGGCTTTTAACACAGGTCTTATGGGAGAACTGAACGAATATCCGTTCAATCCTATGTAAAATCAAACGGCGTTTTTGCCTCGTTCTTTAGTTCGTCACGTTTGAGCTAGTCGACTTCATTGGGTTTTGTTTTGTTTCTGTACCCGATGAAGTTGACTAGCTTTGACAAAACGTCGTATAAACAGTAAAATCTGTGCGGGAAAAGCCGTTGTTTTTTGTTTCAATTTCTTACTAGTTCTCTCCTTGCACGTAAAAAATGATTATTTTTAATCTAATATAAATGTTAAGCCAAATCTGTCAAATTGCCGATTTTAATATAAAATCAGCAACAAATTTTGCCAAATTGATAAAATCGGCAGAATTTGTTGCCCATTTTATAAAATAGGCAAAATTTCTACTTGATTGTACCTAGATGATAAATGTTGAGAATATTTGCAAACAAATTCATGTGAGCACATCTGAGGCAAATTAAGGTCTATTGACCCGATAACATTTTATTAGTTGGCTAGGGTGAAATGATGATATCTACAATTCAAATGAAATAAATTGTGTAGAGCAAATAATCATAATAACATGTAACAAATGGGAAAATTCAATTTGAAAAAAGTCAGAAAAAGTTGATCTTTGTCATTTTTGAAGAATTTGTAAAATATAAAAAGAGTCAGAAAAAGTTGATTGTCGTCATTATTGAAATCACAAAAAAAAAACAATCACCCCTCGAGATTCTGAAATGTACGCCCTGAATGGCAGGCCGCATTGCACCCCCTCCCTCAAAGATCGTGATTGAATGCAATCAAGAAGAAAAAAAAAAACAATTGGAGAACAAGAGAAAGAAATATCTCATATAATTGCGATGATTCAGTTTCCTTTCATAACCATGTTGGGAAGAACACGGGTAAAAAACTTTGGAAGAGAAAAAAAATATTATCCATAGATTAACATACAACCACAATATTTCAGTTGCTGATTTTATAAAATTGGCAGAATTTTTTACCGATTTTATAAAATCAGCAAAATTAGCGTTTAAGCTGCCAATTTTATAAATTTGGCAAAATTTCTGCCAATTTTATAAAATCGGCAATTTGACGGATTTGGCTTAACATAAACACGTAATTGCTTATATATTTCTGATTTTTCAATATGAACATAAGATCAAAACCACGGTAGAAGATAAAGAGGTATTGACACTTCACAAAAATCGTGTCGCCCCATATGTAATAGTACACCGCTTAACGCGCGTAGGTATCGCTGGCGTCGCGTTTTCGCGTTCGACGGCATTTAACATGGAGTCTTATGGGGAATTTTGAGATTTGTCCTATTTGTCTCTTCAATTTTATAAATATCTCGTCAACAAACTCCTTATACAAAAAAATGAAGAGAACTAAATTTGTTCTACGTGAAATTTTCTATCAGTTGGTATTAATTTTGGAATTTTAAATCTCGTCAATCGTTATTGTTCACAGGTTTTTGTTTGACCTGATTTCTTCTCTTATTTTAGGCAACAAATTGAATACCTTGTAATGATAATTATGATTCTTTTTGTTTGAATTTTTGTTGAATTTCATCAATTTTGAAATTTTAAAATTTGAGAGACTCACACTAAAACTGCACATAGAAATTTAAAACTAGAAATTAGTCCACCTTATTTTCAGGATAAAACTTCATAAAAATTATGCAAAAGAGATAAAAATGATCGATTCACAGATGAAAGGAAGGGAAAAAAATCATAAAAATAAAACATTCTTAAAATGATGGATTTACAGAAGAAAGGAAGGGGGAAAAACCATAAAAATAAAACATGCTTAAAATCTTAAAATAAATTCAAATTGGTGGGTCAAAATATTGGAATGGGCTAGGTACATTATGTCGAACTTAATTTTGACTGTTTCTTTTTACTACTTGATATCTTTCTCGCGGATCGGTTCTATGTGTAGTTTTAGTGTGAATCTCTCAAATTCTACAACTTCAGCTATAGAGAAGATTGATGAATTTCAACAAATATCCTCATTATTACTCAGGTTATTTCATCTCTTGTCTTACCAGTAATTGTTTGTGTTCTATTTTTAACTCACCATTCGTTTCAAATGTTTTGACCACCGTGGTTTTGACCTTTCAAACATATTGCACCAATGTGCATTTAATAAATTCATACAAATTAAATTGAAATTCAAAAACCAAACTTACAGGCTCTTGCTTACAGAGCAAGAGTTGCGAGTTGCGGGAGACCCGCGACTCATGGTTTAGGGTTGAAGATTGTAAGAGTAAGGAAACATGTGAAAGGGATATTTATTCAATTTGAAATAAATAGAGATAGCAATGGAGGAACAAAAAATTTGTCCAAATTCTATAAAAAAGCTCAAAATTTTTTTAAGTCACTGTACTAGCCAATAGAAGGATATAGAAGAGCCCGGAATTCTCCAAGCCCCTCTATACTAGCTCATAGAGGGGTATAAGATGGGTATAGAAGAGCTCAAAATTTTTTCAAGTCTCTATAATAGCCCATAGAAGAGCCCGGAATTTTTTCTAGTCCCTATACTAGCCCATAGAAGAGCTCAAAATTTTTCTAAGTCACTATACTAGCCAATAGAGGAATATAGAAGAGCCTCGAATTCTCTAAGTTCGTCTATACTAGCTCATAGAGAGGTATAAGATGGGTATAGAAAAGCTTAAAATTTTCCAAGTCCCTATACTAGCCAATAGAAGGATATAGAAGAGCCCGGAATCCTCCAAGCCCCTCTATACTAGCTCATAGAGGGGTATAAGATGGGTATAGAAGAGCTCAAAATTTTTTCAAGTCTCTATAATAGCCCATAGAAGAGCCCGGAATTTTTTCTAGTCCCTACACTAGCCCATAGAAGAGCTCACAAATTTTTCTAAGTCACTATACTAGCCAATAGTGGAATATAGAAGAGCTTCAAATTCTCTAAGTCCGTCTATACTAGCTCATAGAGAGGTATAAGATGGGTATAGAAAAGCTTAAAATTTTTCAAGTCCCTATTACTGGCCAATAAAGGGTATAGAAGGGCTCTATACTGATGTATAAAAGAGCTCGAAATTTTTCTAAGTCTCTATACTAGCACATAGAAGACCTTGTAATTTTTTCAAGTCCCTATAATAGCCCATAGAAAGTTTTCTAAGTCACTAATTGCAATAGCCGCAGGTGGAATATAATAAGCTGAGGCCTAGCTTTTCATTGAAAACTCATCATGAAAGAGACATTAGTTGTGTTTTTATGTCGCTCCTAACAGAAAGAATCATAATTATCAATTTGTTGCCTAAAATAAGAGAAGAATCAGGTCAAACAAAAACCTGTGAACAATAACGATTGACGAGATTTAAAATTCCAAAATTAATACCAACAGATAGAAAATTTCACATAGAACAAATTTAGTTCTCTTCATTTTTTTGTATAAGGACTTTGTTGACGAGATATTTATAAAATTGAAGAGACGAATAGGACAAATCTCAAAATTCCCCATGAGACTCCATGTTAAATGCCGTTGAACGCAAAAACGCGACGCCAGCGATACCTACGCGCGTTAAGCGGTGCAATATTACAAATGTGGCGACAACTTCTTGTACAGTAGGTATACGCGAGTGTCAATACCTCTATATCTTCTACCGTGATCAAAACGTTCCTATCACCTATATGTACTTCTTATGAGAATTGATATGTGACCTGTTCCAAGATAAGGGCTATTAGCATCAATTACCTGTTCCAGGAAAAGGGTAGCAGTGCGTCCTCCTTATTCATCATTGTTGTAAGACCTGAAAACGGATTTCGACGGATTTCGACTGATTTATCAATACCGATCAGGAGAAAGGTATCTCTCATTGAGGTAACTGAGGTACTTTTTCCCTTGATCGACTCGACTTTTATGGAAGACTTATATCAGCTCATAACGACCAGGAGAAAAGTATCTCTCATATAGGTGTCTAAGGTACTTTTCCCTTGAGCGCAAGAAATTTGTATTTTACGCAAAATCCTTACTTCTGAATTTTGATGACAAAAAATCAATAGATCTGGCAGCACTGAAGGGTAGCAATAAAACTCCGTTTTCGCTCTCCTGGGAGATTTACGTTTTGCTGCTTGTTGCCCTTATCTTGGAGCAGGTCACATATGGTGAATGGTGATAGAACCAAGCAGGGATGGCATAACGTAATGGGAACCGGTTACGTAACTGTTAGATTTTGATTATTTAGATCACGGTACATTTATAGTGGTATTGACCCTCGCATATCTTCAACATATAAACAACTGTCTGTTGGCTCTTAGGAAGGAAATACAAAAAAAGCTATTTTCTGGAAAAAATATTGTATTTTGAAAGAAAATGTAGAGGAACAAAGTTATAGCCCGTGTAATTTCCTATCAAATGGCACCTATATCACAATTTTTTTTTTTTTTTTGCATAACACTGTGTAAATCTGATCAATTCTGTAGACAAAATCACGGCAAACCATAGGCAACCGCTTCAGAGGGAAAAGTCTTATAACGTTTTAACCAATAGTACTATACCATCAAATGACGCAATTCTGAATGGACTGATTTCCTGATATTTGCAAAATACATCGAGTGATGCGCTATCTATTGGCGGGCTCTCTGATTGGTGAATTGAGACAAGAAGGTGATGGTGATGAAGAAAGTTCTGAAAAAAAATTCCAAATGGGGTTATTCAGAAAGAAGATTTTGACAGCTATAATTTTTGCTCTCTCTGTACTTTTTGATAGACATTCATATTAAACGAGTTAGAGCTGATTTTATGAGTGTATCTTCTTATGGCAAAAAATACACAATCACCTTCTCATCCAGTTTCTGTAAATCGCCACATGCAGCGCTACCGCTCTGTATTTCGCGAATATCATCATTATTTTATATCTTGTTCAGCTAAAGGTATATCTATTAGATATATCTGTTTAGGTACTATTCATACAATATTTGAGAGTACATGCCCTGATGTTCATTTTACCCAGATGTTTTTCCAAGCAAATGTTTATCGTTCATTCTATTTAGTTTGTTTGAAAATATTGCAAAAGTTAACATTTAAGGGGTTTGTATAGTATTTATCAAAGTCTGTAAAATCCACAGAGTAAAGTGGTAAAATCCTGTACAAACAAGCACAATGAAGGAACTGCAGAGTAGCAGCTTGCAAATATAAATTTTCCATTATACGTCACTGGGTAATCAGTTCATTACATGTAGATTCAATTTTACACAAAATCCTCTAAGCACGGAGATAAGGAGCTCGAGAGCGAGCTCCCTAACGGAGAAGCATTGGATTGCCCATTTGACGGTACCATGGCCATGACGGTACCCATTCTTAATCATAATAATATTCTGACACGCACGTTATTCAGACCAAACAGATGTGAGGATATTTCTCTAACCCTCCTTCAAGCAAAGACATGGAGTACACACACATCTATAGAAAGGTTACCATCCTATCTATCCGCTAGGTATTTTCTCCCTCTGCAAATATTCGGACTTGACCGAGCAAACGCGCGCTAGCATCGCGGCATACTCTTTTACCGCACCTTGTAATGTAGTGTAGGGTACAATTCTCGCCCCATACATTTTTAAATGGGAATTTTTTTGATGAGCTTTCACTCATTTATAATTCAATCTATTGAAAAAGTGTTTCCTAGATATTAATACAATACTGTAGTTTGAAATCGCGTATTTTTGTTTTCATTGGCCTTGTACATGAAGTTCTGGCAAAATGGTGACAAACTGAAAATGTTTCTTCCGTTAACATGTGTGTATTTTATCCTACATTTGATAAGGTACCTCCAGTGCGTGTATTTGTATGATGTATGTTTTGTGTGTTATCAGAAATGCCCGCTAGATATCAGCCACTCTGTTGTCAAGTCCAAATGACGCGAGTTTCCAGTACTCTTCTTATTGTAGGGTATTTGACTATTTGCTATCTCTTGAATGATGCGGAATTGATCCGTATGTCATCACATCTAATAGGTAGAACGAGCGTTGTTTGTGGACATCTTCCATGGGATGTTGAGGAGCAAATCTGCTTCATTCTTGTGTTACAAAGGGTGTATTTGAATTTCATCATTTTTCCTTCATACACGGTCATAGTTTTAATACCTCATACAATGGGGCATGTTTTTTTTTTTTTTTTATTTTTCTGAATTCCTGCTGATAACAGCATAACCCCAACATACAGCTAGGTTCTAAACAAAAAAGTTAGACGTGTTATTTCTCAATTTCTCAAAAGAGAAAAAAGATTTTGGAATATTTCAGAAAAAAAAGAAAAAAGAAAGAAAGAAAGAAAGAAGAAGAAATAAGGACTCCTATGTTCATATAAACTAGAAATTTCTCCATTGTCTTTTGAGCATTTGTTATCGAGAATTGTTGAAAAGTTGATTAAGTAAATACTGCTAGAATCTCTGTGTCCTGTATAAAAGATATCTATCTAAAGATTGTTTCTTACTTCAGCTTGTATGATAACTGGTAACAAATACACTAAACGACTATAGATACCTAGAAGAGACAAGATAGCCAACTCATCCACCATATTGGATTTCATCTTCATGTTCACAAAATGCTCACAACGTTATTTTATACGAGAAATGGCGCTGCAAACACTTCATGGCGGATTTAACATTGCAGCTTATAGAGTTTACTCGTTTTTTGTAAATATCTCACAAACCAAGATTCTAATCGCAAAAAGAATAAGAACAAAAATCATTTCCCTTGTAATTTCCAATATAGAATGGTTCTACAAACAAAATTTTCTGAGAACATTTGTGAAAAAAATTTCAAATTGGTTTAAGAAAATAGGAAATCACAAAAGAAATAGATTTCATTCTCATTGATTTTTCATTTTAGGCATTATTTTTCTAGAAAATACAAAAAAAAAAAGTGTCAACCCTGTAAGACATAATGCTATAAAATTAGCAGTGTGCTGAGCTGTGTACGTATGGCTGTACACACAATGAAAATCCAGTGCACCAGTTTTCAACGTTAGGTATGGTGAGTCAGCCATCTTGTCTCTTTTAAGTATCTATTTAAACAACCAATACTGGCAACTCCATACAAAATATATTGAGCGCTGCTGCTTGTCACTGTTTCCTATTTACCGCAATGTTAATGCCAAAGTACTAATCGCATCCCCAGCGCCACATGCGATTCAAATAACATTGTGAGCTAGGGGCAATCCATGCCGCTAGAGCATAAAAATCCAGCGGAGTTTCCGCCTTCCGGTATTGGTCGTTTAGTGTAAATGCCGGTAAGGTTAGTAAGGTGGAGTATGACGAAATTTTCAGGATATGACGTCAAAAAAACGTGCCCCATTTCTCCAGCGACAACGCAATGCTAGCGCTGTCCGGTTCAAATACGGGTATCATCCGACTTTGTAGTTTATTTGGACTTGTCAAGAGAAAACTATCAACACTAGGACAATTTCAAGTGTTGCTATTGGTTGTTCTTTTCAACGTTAGGATAAATATCGAAGATTAAATATAATTTTCCATTGCGACGCCAGCGTGCCATCGCCCTAACGAGTCCGAATTAGGTTTGCCAAACGCGTTGGGTGTGCGTAACGCACTGCAAATAGCTTTACACTACGCAAATTGTTGAAGTGTAAATTACACAATCCAATGGACATGTTGCTTTTTGAAACAAAAAAAAATGGCACTTATTGCGTTTTGCGGAAAAAGTCCTCTGTTGCAGATTCACCGCTCGTTCAACTGCGTTGGGCGAACCAAACTACAAATTTGGATAATGCCCGTATCTTGAGCTCTCTTGGATGCCCTCTGTTCACTCTGTGCGGTATTTGCACTTAAAAAACTGAGAAGTTTTGCCCAAATGAGCTTGAAGACAACCCAAACATGACTATAATACTGTCGACAACACTGGATGTTTTTTTTTTTGGGAGTAGGGTCTTTTGTTTTTGAAAAAAATTTTGTTTGGCCGGTGTTGTTTTCTCCAAATGAGATAACTAGTCGAATTGATACAACAATCTAAATTACGGCTGCTCACAATTAAAAAGAGGAATTGAGTAACCAATTGCAAAAAACCCCAGAAAAGAAATTTAAACGAAGCGGTTTTGACTAAATAGCCGCAGAAGCGCTTACATTTTTTCATTTTTATTTTTCTACGGTTTCTTGGAATTAGTTACTCGTTGAGTACCTATATCTCCCCTTTTAATTAGAGATAACTAGCTCAGAGTCCGATTTTTGGAGAAACCTCTTAATCGCCAAACTGCTCGGACCTACCGGCATTATGAAAGGAATAGATCAAAAACGTTGACCATGACCAACTAGCCCTCGTTTTGCCCTCTAGATTCACCCTCCTTCCGTTCTGCCCATTCGATAATATCTTTAAAGTGACCGTTCATTTCAACGTCTTTAGAATACCTATTAGAATGTTTTAATTTTATCAAGTATCATCTGTTGGTAATTGATTCAAAGTTAGTTGTGCATTATCGCGTGAATTTTTTCTTTCAAATTTTCCAACGAATAAAAATATCATTAACTGCAGATCAACGATTGCTAATGCTACCGGTAGCTTTTATCTTCAACTCTGTCCTTCTATCATAACCTGAATTCCAGCGTGCAACACTTCTTTCCACGCTTTGTCAGTCTGTTCTGTAGCTTGGCTTCCAAAACTTTCCATTAAATACTCGTGTATTAACGGCTCGGAATTCTGTAAAATTGAAAAAAAGAGAAAAAATTTACTATAATTAAATGTACGTGCAACTAAGAAGGTCCCACTGGTGAGGTATTGAGTTAGGCTCAGATTGGGAAACTAAATAAAATTTCTGATCCAGCGCGCCAAAAAGCTAACCCCCAAGTCGAAAATTCATCAAGATGTGCATTTTTGAACTAGAAACTTGAAGAAACCTGTTTTTTTAGAAAAACGCATTTAAAGTTTTGCAACCCTGTGAATTAAGAGGGGAAAATACGATTCACTCATGTTCATGACAACACGTGGTTAGTCTCGAGAACTACAATGAACGGTGAACGGCATTCGAAAGAGCAGTGTTCCTTTTTAAAAAATGATGAAAATCTCAAAATTGCTAATTTCTTCCATTTTTAAGTATTTTTGCTGTAGCGCGCGAAAACTAATATACCTCACATGTGGGACCTTCTTAGATGCACGTTCACTTATTAATTATCGACGATAATTCTTCGCGGGGAATAGTTCTTTAAATTACAGATAATAATTATGCAAAACTTGTACCAATTCAACGATTTAATTCTTCCGCTTTCGCGCTTCTCATAATCTTATTTAGTTGTTGATATTTATTGTATAAAACATGGTGGGTCTACCTAGGCGGTTAGAACCGGAAATTATGAAATTATGTTTCAAAGACAAAACATTATTTACTCTTAAATACAAGACTTTGAGAAGATCGTCTTGACTTCTCTGTATACTCGCACGTGACACGACCGCAGCTGTATGATTTAAAGTGTTTCTTTCCAGTATTGTTTTAGTACGCTCAGAGTACGCTTATGATGTTTGAAGAATAAAGACTCGTACTCCGCCCTTACGCGCGTAGCTCTCTTTTTTTAAAACAATGAATTGAAGGATACGCATAACTTAGGGATGGTCGTAAGATGTGACCGAAACCGTGCTCGGTAAAATGAAATTGATGCGCTCCTATACTTTTCTAACTAGTCAGCCATGTTGATATTTCTTTCTTTGGAAAAAATGATGTGGTTTTATCTCAAGAATTGGGTCATAACTTCTTTCATCTTGATATAGTTCTCAATGATCGTGATATGAATAGCGTACTTTGCTGACTTCTTATAGTGTATCCATATCGTTATTTTGTATCATTCATAAAAACCTCGACTGATTCCTTTCAATCCTCGATTTCATCTGCCCCCCCCCCTTCCCCACCTCATTAAATTTTAAACTTATATTATAATAACTCGACTGATTATAACTTCATTTGTTTGCATGTTAGATCTGTATGGTAGAACTTCAGACCCTGAAATTTAGTAAGATTTTCAGCTCAACAAATCAAAGCATCTTTGGAAAGTGTGTTCGCTACAGGTGTGAATCTTTCAATTTCAGACGTGAAAAATAATGAGTTAGTTGCTACAAAACTGAACTGAATTAGGACAACTCAGGTTCGGATAGCTGGAGCTGTCTATAGATTCGACCGTACTCTCTCGTACGTGTATGACCGCCGCAAATTCTTTTGCTCTTACAATTTCTTGTCGGAGAGCCTACCGAATCATCTATCCTACACGACGAAGAAAAACTGTGAAAGAGAGCTCAACTATGAATCTCGCGAAGAAGTTCGGACAAAAATACTTTCAAGAACACAAATTTAGTAGAAAAATGATGAGAACGGACGTACATGTTCTAGGTCTAATCTTCAGCAGGAACTTAGTAGGTACTTACGAGTAAGTGCTCGGCCTGAATATAGTAGGCAGCGTGTCTCTTTCCCAGGTCTTTTAAAATTGGTACCAACGTGTCAGGTTTGTCTAAATTTTTGACTACTGATCGTAATCCAGCTCCCACTCTCCCGGCATGTTTCAAGAAGTCCTTGTTGTTTTTCAGTTCAGTCATAGGAACATCTTTAAACTTCTTAAATTTCTGCAAATATGTCGGGTATTTGGAAAAGATTCTGGAATTATAAAACTAGAATCAATGATGATTTTCGTTATCGGTTGGTACTCACGGCATATAAAATTGAAAAAATTCATTTTTAGAATGCCAGTATTTTGTTTTTTGCGTACCTATTTCATATTATATTTAGGTAGGCATTTAAATATCCAAATAAGAGATGAAATTGGCAAATCACTGTATGTGTTGATGCCCAGCGCAGATCCCCGTATAGTTGAAGCATATATGTAATTTATATCTAAGATTTTTGAAATGATTGTATAGTCTGTTCACGTTAAAAAAGGGCTACTCGAGGAAGGGTATACGTTTGTACCTTTCGTACTAACTTTTTAAATAACATAGTACGAACTACTTGAGAAGTTTGTACCAGCTAGTGCGAATTTTTCAAGTAACATAATTTTCTATTTTCTTTTGGCCCTTTCTCAACGTGAACAGACTGTAGTGATTTTTTTTTCAATGCTCAGGGCAAGTTTAATTCATGATTGCTGTACGTAAGTATTGTTAGTACCTATGATTACTTTTTCTCAAAAGCTTCTCAAATTATTCAATACCTATCGAATTTCTTTTCAAAGAAAACCCTCATCTTTAAAATTTCTCAGGTATCGGAACGTATCTAGACTCAGAAAACTTGTAAGACAAAATCTAGTAAAATTTCATGCTCGTTTCTTAAATGTCAAAAATCTTCAGTTGACGTATCCCGAATATTTTAATAAATTATAAATTAATAACCTACTTCATAAGAATTCCGTGACCAATTTCTTCCATATCTGTATTTAACCATGACCACGATTGTCGGATAAGATCTATAGTTGAATCTGAGAAAAGTTTATCAGCTGGCGTGTCCATCTACCCATAAGATTGGAAAGATTTTAATAAAATGTGGAAATAGGATTAGAATTCAAATATTGAGTATGTAGTGACTGAAATTATAGGTAAACAAAAGAGTAGTTAATTTTTTGTAGGTGTGCCGTTACGATCATTATCGCGCAGCAATGATCAGAAGGTAAAGAAGAGATAAGAAATCTAATTAAATTTTATTCTTCAATTAACTACGAATGTTCATTGGTGAGGAACGTGCTTTAGCCTTTATTAGAATGAGATTGTCATCTTGCTTAAACAGACAGATGGGATTTGTTCAGCGAGGAGGATGATATGGACCCAGCAAGAGAGAAAAAAGTAGTGTGTTCTCTTTTTTTTCCTTTAACTCGCGCCTCATTCTTACGTTTCCAATTAAATAGGCTACTCGAATTTGAAAATATTTATCTAAAAATTTTGAGACGTAGATTCTGATCAACAACTCTGAACGTGTCTAATTTGTATTAGATTTTCCTCAGTGGATCTTTTCTTTCAAATAAAATACTTGTATCACCCACAATGCATTATTTCTTTTTCCTTCTTTTTTTTTTTTTGTACAAATCTTTCATCAGCGATTCCCGAGTAAGTACATGGTATGAATAATAAGTATACTTTAACGCACCGAATTTGAATTCCATAAAACATTATTGGACGTCAAAAAAATATTGTAAATTAGCCCGGCTAAGCTTATCGCTGGGTTCATTTCTACGGACCAAAGACACTGTAAAAAAATTAGGTAGGTAGGAATTAGAAATCGTCAAAGAAAACCGCGAACTACTGATTGGAAATGTACACACGCACATAAACAATAGCGAAAGTGGGCTGTAATTGAAGAATTGAGATGAATGAGACGTAATCGTGAAGCTCTCACAAGAGTCAATAATTGCCATCACGGTGACTTAGATTATAACTTATGATGAAAGAGAAAGAGGTAGGGTCATGTACTTATACCCAACTGAAACCTTCTTCGCGCATTTGCATGAGGAACAGTTTCGGTGATGCAGTTAAAAAACCGTACCTACATTTCACGATCGAAAGTTTATTGCCTTAAACCGTATTTGTATTTGATATGTTCGATATAAATTTTGACTTTCATACAAGGTCACTAACTCATTAATAATGTGTGTTGACATTGATGCAGCAACATACAAAAACTTTTTCATTGTGCAAGTCTACCGCTCAAACTAGAGGTTACTGGTCAGATGTGATTAGAAAATTACATTCTTTAAATACCAAATTTTTTTCTTTTCCATGTGGTGTAGAAATATAGTAGGCCTATTATTTCTGGGAAGTTGCAAATTATACACGATTAATTAATTGAAACCCAAAACTAACTTCGGTGGATTTTTCATTTGATCAGTTAAATAATACAAAGAACAAATACCTTCTAACTAGCTAGGGATGAAATTGCATTACCGGAATTTTCGCGTTGATAGTCACCAAGAAAGTGATCCTATTTTTACAAGACACTCAATAGCCTAGTTCCTCGACCCTAGCTCCTGTCATTATTGATGGGTGCCATTAATCGTCAGATAAAATGGAGTGTATGAACGATGAAGAAGAAGGATTCAACACTTTGAAAAATTAGTTCTGTGTACGTATTACATTTTTTGATCTTGAAAGCGAGAAAAAAGGAAGGTGATGTACTCTTCTATCGTCAAACTCATTTTAAATCAGCGTTATTTTTTGTAAAAAAATTGTACTAAATGTAACGATAATTTATAAGTCTTCTGACGTTCAGACTTTAGATTTTATCGTTTTGCTGTTTCATTTCAACGTGCAATTTCTCCATTATTAATTAATATTGGTCAAAAGTTTTACGAAAGTTAGGTATCTAATCGCTCATCTTTTACCACAACACACTTTTAAAATTTCATTTTCTTAATTTTAAGGAGTAAAATGGCTCATAGGAGCCTATAGGTAGGTTTTTTTTTGTTTTTTTGCTCGCATTCACCGATGAAAACGACTCAGGATTTTGTACATGAATTTTTAGTCTTTCAAAGTTTGGGTAGGAGAATGAGTAGGCCTTCCGATTTTAGAAGGCTAAAATCTATGCGTAGAATAACAACATTTCATAATTTATTCTTTTTATTATTGGAATAATTGAAACAAAGAACGAACGTATTGGTAATTAATGATGTATGAGTCGCATTACTTATGGTCAATTATATCAAATGATTTATAGGTCTTGACCGTTCGTTCTTTAAGTGAGCTCATAGTACTGGCGACGTCATTCTGTGTTGTCAAAATGACATCGCGTTTCTTGTATCATCTTGGCCTGAAAAGAAATAAAGACGAAAAATAATCTTACAACTCAAATTCCTACAATTATGTAAACATATTACATGGGCTAGTAGCGACATACCTACGAAAAACACCACGAAACGTGTTCGTGCGTAGTCGCAGCGCTCCAAGCGGAGACGAAGTAGAAACTACCTCTGCCTTGAAATATTAATAGAAAATTCATGATTTTTATTCGATCTTAACGGTAATAAATTAACCTAAAAAAGCCGAAATTTGTGAAAATATTCTTTACGGATGGTAAGTGTGAATTATCGAATCAATTCGACTCCAAACGCGTGTGTAATATTTTCAGTAGGCTTCATAATTATAAGCAGAGGAAGGACTCCGTACTCGCGAAAACATTTTTTTCTTTATTACAATGATCGCGTATTATTTTTAAATCTTGAGCAAAAATGAGGACGTCTTTTTTCTACATTTTCTCTTAGTCAGGGTACCTGTCTTAGTTTTTGTTCGAAGCTTGGAAATCTGCAGTTTTAGTCGTCGAATTGTTGCATTTTTTTTTTTTTCGAAATTTCAACCTCATAATTTTTAATTTCTTCACTAAGAAGTACTGGAACTTTTTCAACTGAAATAGAGAAGACATAAGGCCGAGGAACATACAAATGAATAAAAATAAAATAAGAGAAATTAAAGTAAGTGGGGGAAAATTGGGACATTGAATATCTCGGGGAATCGTTGTCATCGCTTTTGTTCTCTTCCTGCTGTCGATATATTCTTATGCAATTTTACGCTGGATACAATGTACTGTAGTATGGTTGATTTCATTATTGAGTTATGTTTCTTTTGATAGAAAAAAGAAACAAAACGAAACAGAAAAATTAGCCCGAGTTAAGTCCATTATCAAGGGGAGAACTCGAGATTCGATATTCTTCCAAGTCCCCCTTCTAATATACTAAAAGCTCGGAAGTAGGAATTTTTTCAAGTCCCCTTCCTATCATACATGGCTAAAGGGTTGAAATTTTTCTAAGTTCCTCTCCGTGACGTCATCACCTCGCTCGCGCTCGCGGATGAAAAATCCCTGGGAGTACCCCCAACAAAAGGGATAGCGAGTTCCCCGCTAAAATAAAATCAGGTGTCACATACTGGACCGCGGGGGACACGACGGGAGTAAGTATGAAGGGGTGTGTATGTGACCGATGTAATCTTTAAGGGAAGGTGGAATGAAGAAATAATATTTAAAATTTTGCTTTTGCTCCTAAGCGCACACGTCCGTTTCGCCCTCAAATGAACATCTGCCAAGAATAGAAGATTTCAGAAGAGAGAGAGGATCTATACTTCAAATCTCCCCTCTTCGGGAAACCTTTTCATGAAACGCCAAGTGGTCACAATTTTACGTCGATCACTGTGAGGGCTGAGTTCGTTCGTTAGATAAATTTGTCCGAATTATTTAGAATCATCAGGACGATGATCTTACCTCGCAAGTGACGATTTACACCCTCACAGCTAGGAAATTGTCTCCAAATTTTTCAAAATAAGTCCGATACAAGTAAAGCAGCTGTTGTTCTCACAGACAAGAAAAATGTTCATCAGACGGGTAGGATGGGTTGTGACCGAATGTATAAAATTGAGCAGTATTCTTAAAATAGTCTTAGACCATTTCTACTCAACGTGAGCCTGAATGATCTCTTACAAGATAAGGGAATATGAGAGACCCGCTCAATAAATTCGAAAAATAAATCTCTCAATCGGAGAAATTTTGATGTTCGACTTTCTGTTTTTTCGATTCTTCAGCAAGAGGCCTACAAGCTCGAGCAATATGTAATGGATTTTCCCTTACTATGTCCACGACCGGAGGAGGATTTGGAACGTCTAATATAGAAGGGATTGCGATTTTAATCAAACAATTCTTCTTAACATTCAAGAATTGCGAATCGAAGAAATTTTTAGAGCATAAAACACAATTTTGTCGCAGATATTCAACAGGTTTCTTCAATAAGTCTTCACGTCGGCTATTCTGAATCCAGCATTCACATCTATCACCATTATTATAAAATTAAGGTTGTTTTTAAAATATTTTTACTGATAGACAAAGGCAGTAAGAAGCTGAAATTTGATAAATTCTATTCCTCACCTTTCCTTCTCTTTAGGGAACGGGAAAAAAGTGATCTTCCGATTTTTCTTATTCTTATTCAAACAGTTTTGTGCCAAACATGCGCGTCCTTTCAAAATTCGCATGGTTATAATTTAAAAAACTTTATTTTCCAGTGCTTTTATGATAGTGTCACGGTCGCGTTTCCTAGAGATGAGAAGTGCTTGAGTTTTATCCCCATTAAAATTAAGACCAATACCAAACAGAGCTTTTTCAATTTCTGAAATAGGAGCATTAACCTGTACAATATCAAGTATTTGATTCAGACCAACGATAAGTGCGACATCATCAGCGTAACTAATAATTTCAGTATTGTAGTGAAAACCAAGCTTTTGGAGAACTAATCTATGCACACCAGTCATAGCAATATTGAAAAGAGTAGGTCCAAGTACAGAGCCCTGAGGGACTTCGGCAAAGAGCTTATGTATGACGGTATCAGTATCACCATAGTACCCAACAGTTCTATTGGTCAGAAAGTTTTTAATTAGGACGATTAAATATTTGCTGATGTTATATCTGTGTAGTGAATTAATAATAGAAGACCACTTAACCCTGTTAAAGGCACTAGAGACATCGAAACTCAAGAAAAGAACATGACGATTTCTTGCTTTTTGACATTCAATCGATTTGGTAAGCTTATAAACAGCGTGCTCTGTAGAGTGCCCCTTACAAAAGGCAAATTGATTTTGATGGAGGACTTCTTTTTGGTAAAGTTCAGAATTCAGTTTCACAAGTATTAATTTTTCATAGATTTTACCCAGTGTTGGAATAAGTGTTAGCGGTCTATATGAATTGACTTGGCTTTTGTCCTTGCCAGGTTTATTGAGAAGGCATAATTTACCACATTTCCAAGCACTAGGGAAGAGGAGCATGCGAAAGCATTTGCTGTAGAGAAGAGGAAGTAGGTTTACATTATTTTTGTGAAGAATTTTGATCACTGTATTCGAGATTTTATCGACTCCACTAGCCTTTTTAGTTTTTAGTTTTTTAATGATGTGTTCGAGATCCACAGGACAGATAGAAGGGGCCTCCAGACAGTCTTCGTCAGTTCCAATTTCAGGGTTATCTACGTCATCAATTTTTGTTACTGTTTCCGGTAGACACATTATAATTGGGAAAAAAATTAAATACCTGGGGGTCATCTTTGATGACAACCTTAACTTTATTGCTCACGTTGATTATATCTACTCAAAGATAGTCAAGTATTATAACATTTTTTCGGCTCTTTATGGTAGAACCTATGGTCTTAATTTTAAAAGCAGAACTATCCTTCATAATGCCATATTTGAGACAATAGTCGACTACTGCTCGCTCATATATACTAAATACATCAGTCAAGGACAAATGAATAGGATTATTAAATTACAGAGATTTCTGTTATTAGGGGTGATCAGTGCCTATCATACTGTCTCTTATTTAGCCACAAATGTAATTGCAGGAATCATGCCGATTGATATCAAGCTTGAAGCAAGGACTGAGATTAAGAAAGAGAGAGTATGGTCTAGTGTCCAAATAAACACGTCTCAAAAAACCACGACCAGAACTAAAGCAATTTATGAAAAATGCATGACCAAATGGCAAACTAGGTATGATAATGGTGACACAGGACGCTTCACACACTCCCTTCTGCCTAACATCAATGAGAGAATTAAAATGAGGTACTTCACAACTGATTTCTACTTCACTCAATTTCTTACAGCGCACGGTGCATTTGCAGATTACCTCCTGAGATTCAATAAGGTCAATACTGATACTTGTGTAGACTGCTCCCGTGAGAAAGATGGTGTATTACATAAGATCTTTAAGTGTGATAGTTTTTGCGAAATAAGAAATGAGAATATGCTAAAACTTAATAAGGAAATACCTATAATTACAGCTTTAAATGAGAATGAGCTTGATGATCTAAGGAAATTAGTAAGTATCCATAATTTTGAAAAATAAAACTGTAATTACTAATGTAAGCTTGTAAATTATATAATGTAGATGCACTATGTAACTCTTTTTGCAGACTGAGGTGGGCTGATAAACCACTAAGTACGGTCCCTCCTTAGTCTGTTATATATTCTGTATCTATTTATTGAAATATATAATTGAAAAAAAAAAAAAAAAAAAAATTAAAAAAAATTGATTTTCTAAAAATTGTCTACATCAATAAAAATTGGATGTACCTGTAATGGACAAAACTGGTCATTTATAGTCGATTTTTCCCAACGAACGAGCAAATGAATGTAGGTCTAAGTATATTTTGATAGAAGAGAATTTTGTGTCTCAGAGATGAGTAGTTTTGTACAGGCTTTAACAGTTTAACAAGATGTGAAATTGATAATAAGCTCACAGTACCATTGTATTTGATTACAGTCATATGTTTCCGTCTTAAATTTAGTTCAGTTCATGTCTCGCACTATTGGATAAAAATATTTATTGAATTATTACTCAAGAGTCACCCGTTTTGTCATGTGCTATTCGAACCGCGGTTATTAATTCTACTTCCTCTCCGTTTGGAGCGCTGCTACGACGGGCGAACACGTTAACTTTGTAGTATGTCGCTACTGTATTAATCTATATACTGTGCTACTAGGCAATAGTTCTCTTACAACTCACAGAAAGTTAGGTACTCGTTGAATGAGGCCTCGAATATCTGCTCGGAAGTAGCACAACAAAGTGAAACAGGCTCTGTACATTCTACTATCGTAATCTCGTTCAATTACTATCATTGGGATGACTTGTATGAATATATATCAACAGAAATAATATTCAAATATTAAATAATGATTTAGGTAGTCACTTCTCAGTCAAGGTATTGGCGTGCAAACAATTGCAGCACTATTGCTCAAAAGCGTTTGAGTAGGTATGAACAAAAATGGAGAACTTGTCTCTTGAAGGTTCTGTGCACGGTATAAGAAAAGAGGTATTGACACGCGCCTATTACCACTATACAAAGTGTTGTCGCCAATGTTGTGCCAGTTCCGTTACGCGTCGATAGAGGGCGTTGACAATCAGCGCCCGCTTCTATTCAGTAATGCATGGAGTCTTATGGCCAAAATAAACGTAATAAAAAATTCAGGAACGGATATTTGAAGCGTTTAGAATAATTCAATTATCAAATGTTATAAAGAATTCCCTCAGACAAATCTTTTAAGAACATATGTAATTATAAATAATTAATTTCAGTTTTTCATTTGAGTTGGACAAAATTTAGGAACACGTATTTTGCCCATCATAGCGGCAGCGCATTATAATTCATCCTTGGATATTATTTTAGATTGTAAGATGAAAAATTGATTAATTTTGCTCCAGCATTTCCATTTCCTGTTAATGGTACTTATCATCAGAAACAGTTTTCACAAAAGATTCTCAAAATTCCTCATTTTGCGAAGAGCTGTAGCCGCATCAAATTATCTGCGATGTAAATAAGGCATCCCCAAACTGTACAAAGAATTCCTTATTTGGAAGGAAGGCAATGTTTAATTACAATTCTGAAAAGAAATTTTCTAGTTACCAGTGGCGGTATTACAGGAAGCTTCCTAGTCAATTCAACATATATCCGCAATAGTTGAAATACTTTCAAGCAAGGTCATTCTAATATTGAAAAGAAAGAAAAAATAAAATCGAGCAAATCGAACAGTAAATTTTTGTGGAAAGTTGAAGTGAAAAACTTATTTCAAAATTTAAGTAAAAATTTATTCCGTTTCCACTTTTGCGTCTTTCTTCTTCTTATCTGGGATAGTTTCTTAGTTGATCAATTTTGGGTGCGTTTGTATTACCTCATACGCATGAGGATGTAATAATGAATAGCTGCAGTAATAATGTCACTCTTATGAGTTTGATACGGAAACAAAAGACAATGATTTTCAAAAATATTATCATCAAGTATTCAATCATAACAGTCACTAAATTTGGAGTTTTTTGCAAAAAAATCCTCAGTTCTTCAAAGTACAGTCGAATCTGTCTAAGTTGAAAATCAAGGGAAACACTTTTCCTTTTCAATTCGAGTTAGGTATAATTAGAGATTTTCGAGAAGATGATTTCGAGCTGATAGCAAGATTTATTCAAAAAAATTTCGACTTACCTAGTCTATTTTTTGATGATTTCAGATCATACATAATTATGTACGTCAAATGTCATCGCTTACGAAAGAAAAACAATTGGTAATTGTTTTAAGTTAGCGCGGATGTGCTTGTCCGAATTATTCTCTACATTCACAGTAGCATCGAATACAGTTTCCTCTGATTCTTCACAGCTTTCAAAAAAACGCTGTACCGTTTGCAAATGGCTTGAAGAACGTCGACAGATTAGATTTTCCTTACCAGCGTCTATCATCGAGAATGATTGTCACCGCTTCAGTACAGTTTATTGTTTTGAAATTTTGAATGAGCCCTAAATCTAATGGTTGGAGAACTGACGCCACGTTTGGAGGGAAAAATTCGACGGTAACTGCTTGCAATGGAGGAACATTAAGATGAGGTGTAGCGTTATCTGCAAAGAGAAGAACTTGCCTTTTTCTTTACGCATTTTCCGGTCAATTTTTGAGAGCCATGACAAAAAAATACGAAAAATTTCTTCCAGTTGTAGGAACATCATTTCTAACGTGATTCGAGATATAGGCCTACAGACTAATTTGTATTGAGTGTTATGGATATTTCAAGGGAAACGAATTTTCTTTCGAGTTATGTACTGTACCTATGTGGTTTTGATATAGACAGATTTGACTGTAGATGATACAAATATGTAGGTTGCAATACGACAAAAATCCTTTTGTTTTACGATTCACCAACACAGCAACATCTACTTCTGAGGTATCTAATTTTGTAAACAATGCTGCACAACAGATGTCACATTTTGATAAACGATTGGGGAAATAGAAATGGGCTATTATCTAGCATAGATGACGAACTAAGAACGGCTTTTAACACAGGTCTTATGGGAGAACTGAACGAATATCCGTTCAATCCTATGTAAAATCAAACGGCGTTTTTGCCTCGTTCTTTAGTTTTTCACGTTTGTTATCTAGTGATTAAACTACATCATTCAGTTTCCAATTTCAACAACAAATAAGAGACATCATTCTTCTCCAATAACATGTAACAAAAAACTGACAGAAAAATTTAGAAAACCTAAAGAAATGAGAATCCGAGAAAATAATTGATCCTCCTCCATTACTATGGCATGATAACGCCGGGCACTGTCTTTTAGCGCTGCCTTGCGTTCAAAATATGAACTATCACAAAACCGGCGACACGTTTTTCGTTTTGTGTCAATACCTCTTTTCTTATACCGTGGTTCTGTGGCAGGCGTAAAATGAGAGCCCGTTGTTTCAGTGCACTGCGCGTTAAATTTTTTAGTACCGATTGGAACAGCGCCATCTATCACGCCTGCCAGAGAACAACGACCACATGTGATAAGAGTTCTGGCAGAGGGGTGTCCGTCTGAGCGGACGCCCTTCTGCCAGATACATACTCATTTATGTAATAATCACTAATCAATGTTCAAAACCAAAGGCGATTAATTTCCCAATTTTTGAAGTAGAAACAGATGTGAGACAAAAGCGGTGGCAAAATGAAGGTGCAGCAACTATGGCGCCAAGATGACTTGGCTCCGATAGCGTTAGGAAAAGTCTTTGTGGTACGACTGCAGTACCCCAAGGGCTAAAAGAAGTATAAAACTATAAAAGTAGCACCTTGAAGAAGGATGACAGAAGGTAAATACTGAATATTACTATTGTAAAGATTTTTCCGTGCAACGACAGTACTAAATTATGAAAAAGTCCGTATTCTCTTACATGAAAAGAACACAGAAAAACGTAAAATTAAGGAAATTATCGAAATTATAAAATCAGACACTGTTAATTATAAGCGTGACAGTAGTAACATTAAGATGCTGTATGGAGGTCTCTTTGTTAAGAATAATTGATACTATTTTTCCTGTACGTTCTTGTTTAATTAGCTTGTACGAGTCATCTTCGATTTTTACGATTTTTCATTTCTGTTCTCTCATGTCCAAACTCCCTCTGTTTAGTTCGTATTTATCTTCGCTTAATAAAGAACTCGAGTAGTCCGAAACGTCGCGGAAAAATAAAAAATTTCTCGACCTATTTGTGTGGTTATTGATGTGCGGGAAGAGCCTGTTTTTTCGTTTTTCATAATAATAAAGTAAATACTGAATTTCTTATCAGGGTGTTTTAAAAGCGTGGAATAAACATAACACAAACAAAGAATCACCAACAGGAATGGAGTATCTTATTGAAATCTTGAATTTGAAATAACTTTTTTGTGTTTTGCTAATTAAATACCAGTATTTCAATGTATTCCGTAGAAATGGGCGAGGTTTTGAAGGGGGTGATGAGAAATTTACTTTCTGCTATCCTTTCTCGCTGTACAACTTCAAGCCCTTTCTTAACGTGAACAGACTATAGTAGAAAGTGAAATAAGCCCTATCAAAAAAATTGACTAAATCTGTAAATCAGCTACTGAAAAGTGGTACCTAATTTGGCACAGTTTTTCAGCAGCTGATAAGCTGCCGAAGAACCGCGCTGATCAACTACTGAAACGCATATCATTAATTAAGAGGGGAGGGGGGGAATACATGAAGTGAGTTTCAGTAGCTGAACAGTAGCTCTTAAGCAGCCCATCAGCTGCTTGAGGTACTGAAAAGTGTGCCAAAATAAGTAGCTTTCCAGCTGCTGAAATTTATGAAAATTTTTTCGATAAGGAGCTCAACTGTTGAAATTACGGTACACTTCTTCTTTACCTTGGCACTAAAGTTAATAATTTACTAACATTTCTAAATAAGCATCGCTCTTTCTTATCATTCATTTTGCCTGCATTTATTTTGGAAAAACAAATTTTGTATTTTTATACAATATATATCCCCACATCAAATTAATTAATAAGCTTATAACAGTACGTGGGTACTTACTTTGCCTTTGAACGAATCATTGGTGATTACTTGATAATTGTTTGTGTTGAGATACCAATGCATTGTTGAAAATAAAATAAATAATGGTAATAGAGGATTTTGATAGGGAAGGGGGTGCGGTATACTAGGTTTTCTTTATACTAGCCTCAATATTGTAGCATGAAAATAGTATACTAAAGAGAGAGAGCCTAGCATATAGAAAAGTTTATTAAAGCTCTGACAGAATAAACCTAGTATAAAATAGACCAAGACGTATTATTCGCATGAGGATGCAAATGTAGGTAGCACCAAGGCCTACTTTATACAAGGCCGTAATATAGAGAAGTCACAACGTCGCACTCGAAAAGAAGTGGATGCAGACGCTTATGGGTGGAAACAAAAATTTTGATTCGTACGCAAATTGAACGTTGTTTTTGGAAAAAATGAAAAAAATATAATTTGAAGAGCAAACGATTTTCTATTTTTTAAGCCCCACTTTAGTAAAATTGGTGCAGTATAAGAGAAGTTATCATCGTTAGGGGACGAATTGCGGTACGGTTTCACTGTGGTTACACCGCACCGATGAACGTGAACCGCCCCAAAACGTAACTGATAAGAATCCACTGCGCGCTGTCGTCATTTTCTACATTACGGCCTGGTAGCACCTTAGACCATTCAAAGAGACTCTTAATGGTCTAAGGGTAGCACTCGAGTCGTGCCTGGAAAGGTGATGTGGTAAAAATGCCATAAACATGTATGAAACTAAAATTGACTGTATCTTCGTCAATATTGAAAAATACAGATAAGTGGTAAGAGCATTTTATTATCATTTCTATACATAGAATAACCTAAGAGAAGAAAAAATTAAGACTTCAACAATATTTTTTGAAACATTACCTATTCAGGCAACTTCCAAAAATTGCCTCCACAGTTTTTATAGAGAGCGCCTACTTTGCATCCTCATGCGGAATCACGGACTTTTCGGCGCGGCTATTTGGGCGCCGCCATTTTAAGCGCGGGTGACTTTCGGCGCGAAGGTTCAAAAATTTTGTAAGTTTGTTATTCAAAACATTAGTTGTCTCCTCCCTTCTCGTTAATTTCGGCGGCGAATGTAGTTGTCCTCTACGTGATCCCACACTGGTCGCAAAGATTCGTCAACGTAATCTTCGAGCTGCTTGAGACCAACAACAACGTCACATTTTGGCACAAGGGCTAATGCGACTATCATCCGGACATGTAAATTGATTGTGGGATTTCTTTCGTATTCCTTCTGCAATCCACATTCTCGCTTTCGCTTGTGTATGTTTTGCCACAGGTGAAATAGGTAGCCTCCCAAGGAGATTGACGGAAAAGCGCGCTGAATTTCTTTTATGATGGCCATTTTAAAATCACAATTGAATAATTTTGGAGTAAGATTCCCACTTGGGTCCAGACTCTTAACGCCTTCAACAGAGCGCGATATGTTTTCAAGGTTTTATTTGGCAGCAAGGCATACAACAATGGAAGAGCAGATCTGAATGAATGGCCATGAATGACAAACAGCTGGTAGAAGAGTGGAGGTGTTACACGCATCGCAGGCGTTATCTAGGTACTCTGAAGTACCGACCTTCATTTCACTCTAAAAATTCGAAAAAATACGCCGTCGCGCCGAAATGGCCGCGCCTAAATGGTCGCGCCGAAAAGTCCGGACACCCTCATGCGAATAGAATACTGTACAACAATAGGTATAGTTTATCTTTATAGCATACAGCCAAGGGAGGTCTAGGTCTATTTAGGATTAGGTATAGGGTTGAGCTAAGTCATAAAATATGTCAAAAAATGATGAATTTTGATCACAAATCTCTCAGACAGCAAATTAAACGCGAGAATGTAATTGATTTGGTTTTACAAATGAAACATAATTTATGAAGAAAAAATAGTACAATAATATTGATAACAATGATAACAATAAAATCTTTGGCTCGATATTCCGTCATCGCGATAGAAAAATAAGCATCGTTGGAAAGGTACGGTACATTAGAATAGATAGGTATGCGAATATCAATAATAACGAAAATAACAATTCATTTGTAAAATTAATATGTGGGGGCTTACAACTTACACATTATCCTACATAATTCGGTGAAACGATGAAAGAGTACAAAAAAGAAAAGGGTACAGATATGAATGCACAAATTTTGTAATTCTTTCGAACTTTTGATGGAAACTATAATTTAAGAAATCATTTATTACAAAACTTGATAGCACTACATAGACGTACTTTGAGGGATAATTGCTGAGCACGTAGTTTCTGTATTCTTTTGATTTTTCAATAAAAATACTCCAAATCACAGTAATTACACCCGTTGAACTTTCACATGAATAATACCAGGCCGTCCAAAAAGAGAGCTCAAAGGGTTCATCTTGGATTCATCAAGTATCGGTTTTGGTCCTGGCTGTGGTGGAAACGCTACTCCTGGTTCTTAATCAACCAATTTCTTCAACATAGGTGGCCGGAAATATGCCAACCACGCCGTTCAGTTCGCCTAACCACCATCCATCAGGTTGTTTATCGTGGATATTGATCACATCTCCTAATTACAGACGTGAAGAAAAAATATGGGGTGATACCTAGATACAAAGGTCGGTGAAATATTTATGTTTCTTTTGCTTACCAGGTTGTAAATTTAATTCGTCATATAAATTAGCTGTATAATGGTATAAGGCTCTGCATTTGCCTCCAGAGGAAGGCGTACTGGGCATACTTGCGGCTGATTCTGGTAACACGCTATAAACGTTGTTTTCAAAGTCTTTTTCACTACTCCCTTGACTGGAAAATTCGTCTGCAGAATCAAAAATAGGTATAGACTATTGGTTTTTATGAAACCATAGTGGTTGGATACATAAATCTGATAGCGATGTACAGATCACGACAAACTTGGCACGATGAATTAAGCTCAATTTGAGGGCTATAATATGTGTAAAGAGGAGGGGAGAGGGATCGACGGTTACGGCCTAATACGACTCTAAATTAATTATTTCGTAGTGTGATAATTAAGAAATTAATACTCTTCATTAGGAAAGGAACATCCAGTATTCAAACTCTTTCATATTATTTACCAAAATCGCTGTCGGGCTGTACAGAATTACCATCAGCCGTACCACGATCAGTCCAGCTAGGTGATTCGATTTGTTCCGCTGGCTCAATATTGATGGTCTCTTTTTGTATCCAGGGTGGCACCTTTGAAATAAGTAATGAATTGGCTGTTTAGACATAATCTACAAGGGCGAGGAATTATCTAAATATTATTCAGTTCTGTTATACTTTGAGTATACTCTGTTGAAAACCCTGCCTGTCACGTATCACATGTACATGACCGGCGAGTGGATGACTAGGTTTAGGTTTACCATCAAGTTCACTCAGCGCACACGAAATTTTAAATCTAGTCGCCTCCAAATATGTCAGCATGAATCTCATCTGAAAAATATTTCGTTTTTTTTCATTAATTTATTAGAGTGAACGTCTATCTTTATTCAACTTTGATTGCAAACTTACGTGATACAACTTTTCTGAAACATTTTGCTGCGAATCGTCATTTCCAAAATTCGGACTCTGTTTGAAAGCTCTGGCTAGATTCTCAACGCCATTTTTCGCCCTGCGTTCACGTTCTAGATCTTGTACGATTAATTGTAATACTTTGACTAGGGCCTGGAAATATACATACACTGGGTAGGTAGAATATTATTTTCCCACAAACTTTTCATAAAAGGGAAAGAATGCACTTACTTGTCTTCTGCGTTCTCTATTCATAGCTAGGGCCGTGTGTTCGGCGTAAAAATCTGGTAGCAATTGTTCAGATACTGGCTGATCAATACCTTTAGTACTCGCTATGGTTTTAATATCGTCATCCACATCACAATTTTCTATGGGATCCTTCAGTCGAACTGCACTCTATTGAAAATGAAATGGAGATTGTCTTCATCAAAAACAAGACCATTGTTTCATTATAATTAGGTATAGCCTATTTTAACAGGGAACCTGTTTTATCGGGGGGTAAACTGAAGAAAAATGACGGGCGCCGGGCGCCGTCCGGCAAGAAAAAGGGACTTAGAAAAATTTTGATGAAGTGATAGGAGGGGGACTTATCCTCTCTGCTTCATGCAGTATATTATACAAGGTTTATACTACGTATTATACTAGGCGTATACTAGGTCCAATCCTCCTTTATACTAGGTGTAGGCATCCTTTATACCATAAGCTTACAAGATCTTTATAATAGCTTATAGTAGCAGTTTGTCCTAGCTCTGTACTAGGTCTTAGGCTTCCTTTATACTACTGTATTAGTGGTTTTACTAGCTCTGTGACGTCATCAGATAGTGATAACACGATGATAGTGACGTCACAGATCCCCATCGTGACGTCACCAGATCGTAACGTCGTGTGACGTCATCAGATTATGACGTCATCAAATCGTGACGTCATCAGATCTCCGAACTGATAACAGGATAGGCCTACCGGGGGTACCACACAGGCTGTAAAAATAAATAGCAGGAAACCTGTTGCATGGGGGCAAGCTGTAACATTTAGTAAATTATGATTGGAGAATTTTAAGCTATAAAAGGGGGAATTTTAAAAAATTTGTATATCAAGCTACACCTCCCCTGTTTGCCTCAATTGCCACAGGCAATGAAGGCAATTCCGAGCAGCTAAGTGTGTGGGCTGCGAGTTTTTCATCATTGTGGAAATTTTGAGCTGTGATTGAATGTGCAATGAAAATTCTATCATTTTTAATTCTTTTTTTTTTTTAAATGAGCAGAGCAATGCGGGAAAAAATTCCTTGGAGTCATTTCCAGGAACTTGACGCGGAAATTTTTTAAGGAGGATTCTGGTGCTTAAATGAGAAGTGTGTTTTCCTTTTCTCGAAGTTAAGAAAGATGATCATTTTTGATCGGTAGGTAATCAGAATCTTGAAAAAATTATTCATTCACGGCGGATTCTCGGATGTAAACTTGAGAAAAATTTAGTCGTTGGACCGTTTTTCTGCTATTGAGGGGTATCCGGAAAGAGGGCAATTTTCAGGAAATTGCCCTTTTTCCAGAGATTGCGTTTTTAGATTCTATGACTTCGATACTATCAGTCCTGAAACTATTGAGGACAGAACCGCTCGTTAGAGTGAGCTAGAGGTGCAAATAGGACGCTCGATCATGGTTTTCTCTTCCTTGTTCCAAGATAGCAACTTAATATTCAGAGTATGTACAGTCAATGCAGATACGTAGTAATGCGCAGATATTCCTGCGTGTACGCAAATCACAAATGTCACATTTCTACACCGTTTGAAGACGTTCCCAGTTCTCAAAGACACTTCTGGTGCCGTCCGTAGTTTTTCTACGGAAAAAGGGCATTTTGATGGTCGTTTAGATCGCGTACTATCTCTGCTTACATTACATTTTTTCGCCAAGTTTTTTTTTGACAAAAATGTAGTTGAAGAACCACTCTACAAATTCTATATCATTTTTGGCATGTACAATATCATTTTCTATATTTTCTATCGTTGGCAAACTTCAAATCGCATTTTGGGAAACCTTGATACATTGAAAATTGCCCTTCTTCCGGATATCCCCTCAATTCTTGATTCGCAGGCTACTTAACAAAACCAAGTCCACGAGCCATCGAGCACAATGAATGTTCCGGATGAAGATGGAAAACAAGCAACGTACAATGCAAATCATTTCAAAAATTATTACAAAAATACTTCGAGTGCAGACATTCACAATTATTTATAGACGGAGCTGGCTCAAGTTCCGACCCTACCGGACTCAAATCGACTTCGTCAATGAATAATTGAGTAGGTACACCTGCTGTGTATTTTTCATATACTTCAAAAATCAAAGCACACATTGTCACAACCTGAAGTCAGATGACTACAAGTACATTCAATGAAATTCTTGTAGTTTATACATGTCATTGAAGAATACTGCATAACAAATTCAACAAAATATGAGCACCAATAATTTCATAAAATAGGTATCATTAAATTTAAAGGGTGATTAAATCGAAGTTCGTAGTCAATCAACCTAAATTTGAATTACAGTTTTTAAGAAAAAACTTCGGAAAAATTACTAGGCTAGTTTTTCGTTTTCTATTATACCTGTGTTAACTTCGGTCCTACATCTCTGCAGTGTTGCCAGTATATGAAGACTAAATGCTTGAGTTGCTGTAGCCTTTCTTCTTCCAATGCTTGAAAACATTTACTACCGCGCACCACAGCTGTTTCCCATTCTAATCTACAAAATTGAAAGAAATATCGACATCAAAAATAAAAACCTTCGGTAAAAAGAGGTGAAAAATAGCCCAACATTCTACACAAAGGAGGAAGGAAAGCGTTCAGCGTTCTTCATCAGCTTTTGTTGCATGTATTAGAAGAAGAAAAGAATTTGCGGCGCAATTAGTGTTAAAGCGTGCGGTTCTTCCAGGAGAGGTAAGTAGTCGACATCAAATGAGATCAATAATTATCAGAGATTTTCTCATAAGAGCGCATTTTTAAAACTCGGCCCCGTATTTGCCCCGTATTTTTCATCACCGCGACGTTGCCAGCTTTAATATTCCGGCCTGTGACAGGAGATGGCCACGCGTGATCACGCATACGTTTTCAGCCGCGTACTTATGTAATTTGGCAATGCCCTCTAGTGAAGGTTTAAACCCCAATGCGTCACCATTTAACGAGGGTCGCCAATGTAAATAAGAAAGTGGTTTTGCGGTTCGCTGGTAAAAGAAGGGGTTCAGCGGTGACAAACCGGAAACATAGTAGGAAGAAGGGAAAAAGAAATGATTGGTAACTTTGTAGGCTCAAATAACGTTAAAACGTCTCGTCATTCGCAATCAACTAATTCATTTCAAAGATATATACAAGTACTAGCGGTTGGCGGCGCGCCTCCGGCGCACCTGACCGCCAGCCGTGTGTTGAATAGATATCTGTGTTTTGTAGCTATTTGGATTTTGAAGGTATCTTGCGGCTCAAGGAGCCGCTTTGCTAGCTCTCTACATCTTTCAAAAATTCAGCACTTTTGACACTACTTTATTTTTATCAATAATATTCAATGGGTAAGTTGAGAACAAAAGAGACTGTGGATTCACTTGAATTTTTTCTTCTCCCCCCCCCCTCCGTCTCTCTCTCTCTCTCTCTCTCTCACGCGTTTGAACATTTAGAACACCGCGTGCAGTAAGTAGCAGTTTTACTACGTTGATAATCCTTGTTTTTTTCCAATTTTTTCACCCATTTCTCCATCCTGAGGGAGCCGAACTGTCGAAATTCATTTAAATGCTTTACTCAAATAGTGAAAAATTTTTCAAAACCAATTCCATCTTGGTAGGTGAATGCGTTCAAAAGTTATGGGAGTATTATCCTGATGTACAAACATATATGTGACTTGTTCCAAAATAAGGGCTATTACCATCAAGTACCTGTTCCAGGAAAAGGGTAGCAGTGCCTGCAGATATTTTCAAAAATCCGTATCCATCATTTTTTGTAAGACCTGAAAATAGGTTTTGACGGATTTTGACCAATTTATCAATACTGATCAGGAGAAAGGTATCTCTCATAGAGGTGACTGAGGTACTTTTCCCTTGATCGACTCGATTTTTACGGAAGACTGCAGTATCAGCTCATAACGACCAGGAGAAAAGCATCTTTCATGTAAGTGTCTAAGGTACTTTTCCCTTGAGCTCAAGAAATTTGTATTTTACGCAAAATCCTTACTTTTGATGGCAAAAAATCCATAGATCTGGCAGAACTGCGAATGGTAACAATAAGACTTGGTTTTCACCCTCCTTGGAGATTTGCGTTTTGCTGCTAGTTGTCCTTATCTTGGAACAGGTCACATATGTAAGAATCGCAGAATGCGCTTCTACGAATAACACGTACGAAAACGGTTTCACCTTTTATCTAAATACTCTGTCCTGTTCCGGCTTGTTGCGTGAGAGTCAGGTGTACGCCGTCGATTACGATTATTCTAAATATAGGCTAAGGGTAATCATGTAATTTTGTGAATCATCTTGTCCTATGTAGTCAGATCGATTTCTCATTTCATACACGTCGCATGTGGAATTCTGTGTCTTTTATGTAGAACGTTGTTCTGTACTTTATTGTTTATACTTTGTATTTTGTTTTATTTATTCTTTTTACGTCCGGTATGAACTTTTGTTTTCGATTTTATTTCAAATAAATCTTACGAGTACAATCGTCAACAATCATTTCGATTTGTTACTACTTAAATCAAAAACTTACATATATACACACGTCACAGTATAGGTGTAGAGATCCATATAATAAATAAAGACAGAAAAATATTTTACTTATATTATTCAAGATTTCCGTACTTCCATTAACATTAAGAAAATAGAAAGGATCACCTCTAACGTGTTACAATTGAACAGGCTGCGTCCCAGTCCGGTTCTTGTGAACACAGGATGTCAGCGTAGGAGAGAAATACACTCGACAGTTGCGTGCAGGTAATTGAATCGCATCGCGTCAAGTGTCAAGTGATGCGTACAGCGAGGACACAATTTTTAATAAGAACTTTTTTTGTATGGGAGCTAAAATTCTCATTTATGGCTTAAATTTTATTCCTGAATGACTTGAATACGTGGCGAAAATTTCAAGTCGATAGGTAAAGCGGTTCTCGAGTTATAAAAGAACAGACAGACAAACTTTCGGTTTTATATATTTAGATTAGAGAACCTAAGAGAACCTAAATATCGGACTCGGCGAAAAATCTGCGAGCATTGGAAACGCGCGGGAGCGGTGCAGGACACTTTTCGTTCAACACGCGTCTTATGAGAGCTGTATAATTTAGTTTTACAAAATCTCTTGATAAGTACTCTTTGTTTTCATCTTAGAACGTTACCAAGAAATTTACCTAAAAATTTTAATATTTTTATTCTCTTCTTCAAGTTCGAAGTTGTACAGTTTCTTATGGGAATTTCATTTTTTTGCCAACTCTTTGCCAACTTTGATAAGCTCGCTCACAAAAATTTAACACGCGTTCAATTATTAGATGGCGAGAACGATATCTTAGGATATTCATTTAGGCCTACACACTCAGATAACCAGCGGTACTGATAATAAGGCAAGTTTACAGGGTTGAAAGATTTTTTTAACAGTTTTCTTTGAACTTTGGTTGGGGTAATACGACTATATGAGATCAAGGCTAAAGTTTTCAGAGTGTTTCAAAATCAGGATGATTGCTAGCCTTTATCATAAAGAATAAGACGTACTTTGAAATACACTCTATAAGAGGATCAAGGAAAGATTCAAGGTGTACGTTTTTGAAACTAAAATCGCTTAGAAGAGGCAGATTTTATGGAGCGATAGATAGGATGACGATGATCGAGGGAAAATTGAAAGGCCTCGGTAAACGAGTTATAAAATATAGGAATTCATCTCATTGTTGCATACCTTGCTCGTTCGGCTCGAACACAGTACGTATAATATTCAACGTCCGATTTCTTGACCATCTCCTCGGCTTTTTTTCTTTTGGTTTCCAACTGAAATGCGAAGACATAAAAAAATAGCATTATTTCCGGATAGGCGAATTGTGAGCAAAATTCAATTCTTCCTAGCAATAAAGTTATTAAATGAGTATGATTTTTGGCGAAAATTAGTACTCGTATGTTCAGTTTTTGTTTTTTCCGTGCTCAATACGATTACTTTAATGTAAAATAAGTAGAATAAAATAGCTAGGCTATATAAAAAATTCTGTCAGGTAAACTTATACTGGTGCGGGCTCGCATTTCGAGTAGGATACAAAATTCAAAATGAGATCGCTCGATATTTTGGAGGACGACTGGATCTTCAACACACGACCAGAAACAATAATAAGTACAAAATCTGCGTACTAATAGTCGTCAAGTTTTTCTCATTATATTTCGGTACTCGACTTGGTAGGTAGTCGCTTGCTGCGCATCAGTCATTCTACCAACACACGAAGAGAAGAATGTGCGAATAGTCTTCTCGTCATTTAATTACAAGTTTATACCTTGATACATTTCACTATAGCCATAACGACCTCTTATGTAGGAATCTACTCAATATGTAAAATGAGGCGAGCGTAGGCTTTAGAGCTTGTAAATACTTACACAGCAGTGTTGTGATGCATTGTACATTTTACTGTCGGTCTTTACGTAAATAATGTAAGACTATTTCTACACAACCGTAGCGGTATTCTTACTTTTGAGTTCTGAAAGAATCAAGTGCCCATCAAATTTGGGTACAGAGTGAGAAAATTGAATCTAAATTTTGACCACAAACCACAAATTTTTCCTTTTTGGTAACGTAAATATTGTAAATAAATGTGAGATAATTTCAGGGGCGGATTTACGGGGGGGGGCAAGGGGAGCGTTCCTTCCCATGCTAAAATAACGCAAATAGACCATATTATTTTCCGAGGGAAGCGAGGAAACAAATTTTCAGCCACCCCAAAATGTGTGGCTAAATCCGCCCCTGATACTTTGTATTCGTTTCCAACTCTAAATGTTCGGCGAGAAATAATTTTACGACCTATGTATTTGAATAACGACAACACTTCGTCTATCCTTACTGATACTTAATGGAAAGAAGTATACAGTGGCCAACGGAAAACGGCACATCTGTAGCTGCTACAATTTTAAGTTCGTCACAATGACGTGTGGAGGACTCGGATAATTAGGTCTCAAAAATGATGCACCGAATAAATTGTAGGTTGGGTTCATCACGTACAATATTCGGCTAAGAAGCCAAACTTTATGCGCGATGGAGGACCTAAGAATGTAGCGATAAACGTCGAAAACTGACTACTTCAAGCTCTTCCTTCGAGTGTACTTCGCTTTATCGGAACAGTATTCAATTCTGCGTCTAGCAGTGAACGTATTTTTTCCTTTTCAACGGGTAAGAATAAGTGAATTAACATTATAAGCGCATTATCAGAGCGCTCATTAATGAGTGCTGAGTGGATTCGTGTAAGGCGGTGGTGAGTAATCACCGAGTTCTTCCCTCAAGATAGTGACTAGAATTCAATTGATGGTCTGACAAGAGTCTATTAGGTGACTACGAAGTTGAAGTAAAGTAAAGCATTGGTTATTTTAGTTTACAAAATCAGTGCACGATTAAGAGATAGTCTAAACTGGTTGAGCGTAAAGTACGCACAGGTTCATTTAGGATTATTGACATGGATCGAGGAGGTTGACATGATGAAGCGTAGCAGCACACCAGTGGATCGAGTTTGAAAGGAGAATGAGACTTGTGTAAGAAGTGGGGCAGGTCATGGAACGCGGTTGGCAACTCGTGGACCGAATAAGTGACGGTATTGGTTTATAGTCTATCCACTGGTGAGACGATGGAGAAGACTCATTGAAAAAGTATCAATTAATGAGCGAGTGCCCGGGCTGATGAGTGTTGTAGCACTAATCAGAATGTAGATTCTCAGCTTACAGGTGAAATGCCGGTTGAGCTAGGGCCGGGGACTGAAAACGCAGATCCGAAGCTGAGGCTGGCCAACTTTGATTAGGTTAAGCGCTTTTGGGTTTCTCCTTGGTGAGACACTACAGTTTCTGGGACGCCACTGTAGCCTGTAGTAGAGACTTACCACGGATCTAATGAATAGCTTAGTAGTTTCTTTATGGTGAGCCGTCCCGCTAAAGGGACTGACGACTGCATTTTGGCAGTGAGGGTACCTGTGCACTGGAATATTTAATTATAACATCGGTCACGTCGCTGGGGAACTGAACCATGTCTTTTACAGTCGTAGACGGTTGAAGGAAGGTGTTCAAAAGTCGGTTTCACCACCAGAAGCAGGCAGTTCGGGCATTTCGACAGGTAAACCGGTAAGATTCTTTAGCTCGATGGGGTCTTAGGGTCTTACAGTTTGAAAACATTAAGAAAGACGATATCCGTAAGAATAATATTCATGCATTACTTTCGATATATCTTTGTCATTGATCTGCCTTTGATGTAAATGCAGCGAACTAGCCGTTAGCTTGTTGGGTCCGTTAAGGCCTCCACTCAGTCTTACGTCCAGCGTCACATCTTGCAACTTCTCATTTTCTCTAGCGCTTATGAAGCTTTGTTTTTTACTCTTACTTTCGGCCGCTCTCCATTCACTTAAACTTTTACCTGTGAATGAGAAAAATTAAAAAATAAAATAATAACCTACAAATACAATCGTACAGTATTTAAAAAAAAAAAAAAAAAAAAAAAAAAAACACCAGCTGATATAATTTTTAGCTTCTCCGACACAAGAACACTTTTTTTCTAGCGGAAAATACGCTATATTTTTGATGAAGGTATGTAGGCAACATATTATTTAGGAAACTGCCCGCTCTTAGCTGTATCGTACCCGGCGCGGGTAAATGACCGATCCTAACGCAGTTTAGAGACTTGAAAACAATTTTTAAGGTACGAGCGAGATGGTCTTTGAAAGTCTGTTGGAAAAATTCATGTAATTTTCTGGATTTTGCATTCAAATGGTGATTCCAAAAAGGAAGAACGGGCTGCGTCCTTCTTACAAATTTGAATGGCTATTTACAGTACATGTTTTGTAGGTGAGTCTTTACACAACAAGTACATACGTTTGCGAAACGAGCGCAGCGAGTGAAGTAATGTATGTACGAGTTGTGTAAAGACACCTACAAAACCAGTACTGTACAATGCTTTTCAACACAAATGAAAAAAAGAACAAAAAAAAACACTCACGCAGTCGCGTGAGTAATACACGACTTTTCCTTTGACTAACCAAATGTCATTAGGACCAATAAGTAACTTATAAGTTTTACAAGCCAAAGCCACCACAGAGCCAGAGCCACCATGAGCCAGGACCATCAGGGTGTAAAACGTAAACTAATTTAATGAACTTTAATGAAACTAACGCTCTACACTTTCTATGGCCCGCAAGAACTATTCAGAGGAAGCTGCCGTATTTTCTCAGCTCCTTTCTATTTCCCTTGTGTATTCATAATTTTCGCAAATCTACAGCAAAGGTCATATGATTTCTGTGTTTTTTTTGACAATCCGGAAGAAGTTGATATTTTGAGAAAAGTCGAGGAAATAACTAAACCTAACCTAACCTAAAGAAGCCCTCACTGTGTAAATAATTCTTGTAAACTAATTTAATGAACCCTTTGTCAAGAATGAACCTGTCGAATGAAAGGTTCTTCATCACAATAGACGTTCTGATAACAAAAGAATAGAATTTCCTTCTCGTAATGTGAGCAACTACTTGTGATAGTGAGAAATTTCTCAAAAAAAATTTCAAATTTCTCAAGAACTACTCATCCTATTCTCAAAAGAAATTGCAGGTGCACATTTCTAACCTAACCTAACCTAAAGAAGCCCTCACTGCACTGTGTAAATTAATTCAATGAACCCTTTATCAAATGAACCTGTCAAATAAAAGGTTCTTCATCACAACACAATAGACGCACTGATAACAAAAGGATAGGAATTCACTTCAGGTAATGTGAGCGACTACTTGTAATAGTGAGAAAAATGCAAATTTCTCAAGAAATACTCATCGGATTTTCTGAAAAAATTGAAAGCTTCTCGAGAACTACTCGTCCAATTCTCGAAAAAATTGCGGGTGCACATCTTCAAATATATTACTACAATATGGCCAAGTTACAAAGAAATCCACCGGATAGTTCCGGAGGAGTTCCACGAACAAACATATACTCAAAATACTGAAAAATTTCTCAAAAAATTGAAAATTTCTCGAGAACTACTCATCCGATTCTCACAAAAATTGCGGGTGCACATATTCAGATATAATACTACAATATGGCCAAGTTACAAAAAAATCCACCGGATAGTTTCGGAGGAGTTCCACGAACAAAAAAATCTTATACATACATACATATATATATATATATATATATATAAGGAAACCTGAAATTTTTTTTATGCTAGTTGTGATCTATGACCTCTAAAACGTCGAGAAAATTCACTGCCCCCTCCCCCCATTCACCTTGCTACGGGTGTAATACCTCACTTTTCCAATTGGAAAAGTCGGTAAAACCAAAGTATAAGTTCTTGGGCATGCGTGAGTTCAAACCGTGTTGTAAAGACTAAAAACCGTTGTGTAAAGACCCTCGCTTTGCTTTTTTGCAACGGTTTGTAGTGTCGCTGAAAAGCGCCACCTACGCCACAGAAATTTGTTTTGTAAAGACCTACTTACGACGCATGCGTGTTGAAGAGAAATTTCGAATCGGTCACTCATTTTCGGATCTGAGCTGCTTCAATGGAGTGCTTTGAGTTTTTTATGCGAGGATTAACTCCGGTAATCGCAAGTTTACAGCTATCTCCTGACAGCAAGAAAATTTCTTAAAAACTGAATCACAATAAAGATATGCGTATACCGGTCTCTATTCATGCATCGTAGCTTCAATAAGAGTTCCTTTGGGAGCTATTGAGAATGTTTTTGCCTACACATAGGTCATCCCCCAACTTCAATCTGATTTTCTTTATGAATCGTATTTGGCCTGTTGTGTGTGCAGTTCTAATATTTATGCGACACTACTCCGGCCCTTTTGAAGTCAATTGGTACAGCATGATTTTTGTCATTTTTTTATTGAGAATCGTTTTAGCATCGCACGTGCAACAATTCATTATCTTCTCAAAATAGAAGAAGCTAGGGCAATGGCCGCGACGTGCCGTTTTTTCATTTTGACATATTGTTTCTACATGCGATTTCAATATTTTGTACATCAAGCTGGATGGTCTCTTTGTAAGTAAGAGATATTTTTCAGATTAAGAAAGAAAAATTGCAATTACGGACGCGATGAGTATGCTGCTAAGTAGGTATAAGAAACGTGTTTTGGAGTAAAAAATTTCCAGTGAATTTTTTTCGTTACGTGGTTGTGATTTTTCCTCTTTACACTGATAGCCTAGAATGAAGAGGATCGACTAAGAAAACTTCATTTCCCTGTTGATCTTTTTCAAGAGAATATTGCTACGTTTTGTAGATTGTAAAATGTTCTTGTTGTTTTGCAGTAATTTACGGGGCGCGAATCACAGCGAAACGCGATGCATGTTTCCGAACTCGGAAAGAGGTCGGGTACTGCTACCGGCAAAAAATTTTTGCGAATAAACCATAACATTTTACGATTTGCATCCTCGAGTAGGTATTGATCGCACTTACCGGTTTTATCGACAGCATTCTCAACTGATTTTCGTATCCTATGCTGTGACTCAAGCAATTGTTTCAGAGGTTTAACCACATCTTCGCATAAAGCTGTCGCAAAAGTCCTGTACAAAAAATCGTATTTTTACAATAACTCATCAAGTCAAACGTCAAAAATTTCCGTTTTTTTGTAAAGAAAATGAGACTCAATTTGAGCTGTGCATTGTTTTATTGAAGAATACAACGAATAGATATCGCTGACCATAATGCGCATCCGTTCGCATATGCAATTTCTAAGAACATATTTTACGGTCTCACGTCTACTAAAGAAGAGGGATATAGAATAGTAGCTACTATTGACAATAATCCTTAATGAACGTGTATTATGAATGATGAAAGCTTCTATACTTGACCCATCCCTATACTGCTCCAATACATAAATTTGTCTCATAGATGCGTTCCATCTTCAGAGTGAAAAATTTTGTAGTCAAACACGTTTACGTCCGATAAATTAAATTGTAATCAAACTACAGAGGTAGAAGGTATAGCTGATATATCCAAAATTTACTTGTGCACTTCACTAGTCGCCTCCAATTCAATACCGGCCTTATGCCAAGCCTGGCCTACAGAACCAACTGCCTCTTTTGATGTTTTTATCAGTTTACTCGATAACTTGGATAGGGTTTTCGCGTACTGAATTTCAGCCTCAGACCTGAAAAATGATAATTCAAAATAATGAATAATAATTGAGCGCATTCATTGAATATAATATGTACCTATTTAAAAGAAAATCAATTTAAATTACATAATAACGTTTGAAATATTATTTAAACTTTCAAGTTTACATCTATCTTGAGGTGGGTATAGAAGTCCTTCGATGAATAATTTTAATATATTGAACCATATGACTACAGGAATCCACGAATTCAGACACTTAAAACTATCACAGTGCGTGAACTTGGAAGAGTTTTAAAAATTGTAAGGTTGTTAGGAGGGGAAAATGGTGCGGAATATTTTAGCCGCGGATCTGTATCTCACGGCTGAGGTATTGGGAGAATTGTTCAAATATGAACCCTAAGCTTGAACAGGGCCATACTTCGAACTTAAGAGCGAAGATATTTTTAAATTTTGAAACTTAAGGACTCTCTGCAAGTTACAAAAAATAATTGTAAAGAGCCAATGCCGGTACCAAAAACTTCTCAAAGCTTCCTATACACTCTATTCGAATGTTTAGAAACAACCCTAATGCTATTTCACCTAGGTACTTACAAGTTTTGATTAAGAAAACCTCTCTTCGTCTAGTAGCAGTTTAATGAAAGATAGGAATCAATTCTTGCACCCCTCAAAATACATATTAAAAATTTGAATCGATTCGACTTTCAAGGTTACGCTTGTACATAATTGAAGCTCCCTCGTTCAAAGATTTCTTGGAGTAGCTTCGCTACCCACTATTTCAAATGATTTGTAATGGCCGGTGTACAAGTCCATCTAATTTTTGACCTGCTTTCAAATCGTCTCTATCGTAAAACAAAATCATACTTAATTCTGGAAGAAGAAAATGAATTTCTTTTCAGCAGATTCTATTTTGCAAAAACTTAATCAGCAGATTCTATACTGTGCAGAAAATGAGTAACGAGAAGCCTCGTATTTTTTAATCTGAAGTAGATAAACCTTTTAAGATGGTTCTAATGAAGTTGACTTCCCTGATGGACCGCTCTATGATGTCGGAAAAGGAACGAAGTCAGCTCATGAGATAGATGGTGACTTTTTATTCCACAAAATTACACGGGAGCGAGGAGAAACGTATAAAATAATGCGTGGAAAATGCGGGGGATGGAAAATAAGTTCCAAGAGTTTTTTTTTTCAACATTTCGCTCGTCACAGATGGAAAGATGTACGCACCTCTTCAGACTGTTATGCTATACCATGTACTGATAGGATGAAATACAAGGTTCGAAATAGTATTTACTCTTACTATCGCAGTTATTCAGATAACCGGTTAAAAAATTTCATTCATTTTTCATCTCACAGAAATTAAGATCATCAAGCACCTATTGTTTTATATTCCAATAGTGTCCGGATATTTATCTGATATGGTAGCTCTTGAATCGTTATTACAAAATATAAAACAATACTTTTCCGCTTGTTGACCGCAATTATTTAGATATAGTCTGGGCAGAGGTAACCAACCGAAGACGGAAAGCCCGTATTGGGAATCGGATTTCTCTCGATTTATACCGGATACAAATCCGAAGCCACTGAAATTACGTGACATTAACTTCGTAATGTCCGGTTTCTAAATAGAAACAATAAACACACCTGCAGACAATAATTAATATAAACGACTTACCTTTCTTGCAGAATGGCGCTCAATTCTTTACAAAAGTCACCTCCCTGCTTGATGTACCGTCTCAGTTCTTCGAAGCCATCTTGTCCCTAGAGTACAGAAAAAATTTAAAGAGTAAAGATTAGAAGCTTGTCTAAGGAGAAATAATACAATTAAAAAATGAGAGGAGCTAATTTGTACGGATATTGGTACAATAATCTCTTGTCACGTTACTCGTAAAAGTGATCGTACGAGAGAAGCGATTAAAATGTTGGAGAAGATCGCGTCAATTCCGTCGAATATGACGGTCGATTCACTTGATCAAATCCACTGTATAAGGATAAATTTTGTACGCGGGTACAAATCGTCATCGTCATTATTTATGATCTACAGTAAAGGTCTGTAAAGTTGTAACTGTTGTGACTGTACAATTTTGTTCAATCTCGGTTTGGTCATTTTATTTTTTTATGAGATCCCGTATCATTATTTTATTCGCCTCTCTGATAATGATGGCTCGATCGGTAACATTTTACTAGATGATAGAAACACCATACCTATACCTGAGAAGAGGAAAAAGCGTGCGCGGTTGCGTAAGCAATACCGACCATACAGTTTTCAGATATGTATATCACTTCCACAAGTCAAGCGGGCGGTACACGGTCAATAAAAATGAAGGACCAAAAAAAGCCGAGCGTCAATAAAAATTCAAAACCATTTGAATTATTAAAGACGCTTCGTCATTTTTTTGGTTCGTTCTTCTATATTATTGATCAAGTACTCAAATAATGATCGCGTTTAGCCCGCTTCATACACCTTAGTCATACATTCGAAAAAAAGAAAAATTGGAAGCGAAAAAAAAAACACAAGACTGAGTCGCCACACGCCTCAGTATTCAGGGCTCTTGCCTCCTTCGGCAAGGCGAGAGTCCTTATGCAACCGCGAGAAAAAAAAAAAAAAAAAAAGGTCTCACCGAAAAAATGTGTTGTGACGTGATTCAAATTAAACATACATGTACATTCTTATTTTATTTTGCACAGCACTTTGAAGATTTCGGAACTTCTTCATTTTGGTAGACCTACGTCGGGAATCAAGGAGCGAAAAAAAAAAACTTATTGACTGTTACGTGACGGAATTTCATTTCTTAAATTTTTTCAAAATATTTAGATCTTTTTTTCCGACCAAGATGTACAGCTAAAGAGATCTAGATTTTCTCTATTGCATGATCGGGAAACCAAGAAATTCGCATTTTTGTTCCATTCAGACCTGGAATCTAAGAGATTTGTTTGTTTGTTTTTTTTAAATACTTGTTCAGCGCCAAAACAAAAAAAGTTACCGCAAATAATCTTATTATGTATAGGTATTCCCAGCCAAAATAATGATAGACAACTGACAAAATGTATACATTCTTCATGGTCATAGAATATTCTTACGGGAGGCAGGATTCTTACCATTATTGAAGTATCGAGGAAAAAAAACTTTTTCGAAGACAGTCTGTACATTTGAAAAGTGCCACACACAAATAAAACTCGCCAGAATAGCACAGAAATTGTAAAAATTATACGCAAATAAGTGGGATCGGGACAAAAATCCGGATCTCATGTACCGAAGGAATCAATGGGTATTGTCATCTCGAGCAGGCGTAGAAAGACAATGACTTTAAGGGGTATTGGATTTCTTGGCGCAGCCAAAAAGATAAAGATCAATACATATTTCATGTCTTTTCAAAATTTTGCTCAATCAGATATGTTGTGGATAATGCGAGACAAAAATATTTGAGACTTCTAGGCTAAGGCTTTAGAGCGGCACACTCGCTTGATGTAGTATAAGTCTACTTCAGAATATTTCAGGCTGATGAGATTAGGGGGCCTCACTCACTTCGCTCGTTCGCCCCGCTCCTTGGCCTTGTGTAAGTCTAGTATGTTTCAGATGTTTTACATGGACCAGGATTGACGACTTATGACGTCACCAACCTATGACGTCACAAGCTAATAGCTTCATAATGGCTCTCAGCGTTTTCTTAGCCTAGTATTAATCTAGCCTACGCCTTTTCATTATAATTATTAGGATAAGCTAGAAACTACAGGGGGGGGGGGCTTGGACTCGCAGATTTTAGAATCACTCCTGAGAAAACCTAGTATAAATCCAGCACACGCCTTGTATATTATCCTATTATTTTTGGCGGGGGACCCACCATCCGTTTAGTTATTGGAGGCCCTCAGAGGAATAATTTCCGCGTATGCATAACGCTGTGGGGCGTAACGCTTGGACTTGGAAAAATTTGTGACCTTCTATGGGCTAACTTAGGGACTTTGAGAGATGTTGAGCTCTTCTATACCCTCTATTAGCTAGTAAAGGGACTTAGAAAAATTTTGAGCTCTTCTATGGGCTAGTATAGGGACTTGAAGAAATTCCCGACTCTTCTTTAGTTCTCTATGGGACTTGGAAAAATTTGTGACCCTCTTGACCCTGTATGCTGGGACTTGAATAAATTCCTGGCTCCTCTATAGCCGCCTATGGGGCTTGGAAATATTCGTGATCCCCTTAACCCTTAAGACTGGGACTTGGACTTAGAGAAAAGGAAAAGGGAAGCTAAACACGTAGAACCCAGTATATTTTTCTGTATTTACTACCAAGAAAGGATAAATTGTAACCTACTTTGAAAATAAATTATAGGCTTACATTCTACGTAAACTAATAATCTTCGCCATGAATCGCGGATCTCCCGTATCTCTCGCTCCCTGAGCAAGAGCCTGTAAATTTTTCTTATAATATTAGGTTAAGCTAAACTACCGAGGGGGGCCTCGGACACGGAGTCGTAGATTTCAGAATCACTTCTGAGTAAATCTTCTCGAAATTTTTCCAAGTGCCTTTCGAGAGGACGAGGGGGAAGGCCCCCTCGAACTCGCAGACTCAGACTCGCAGATTTGAGAATCACTATGCCACAGTGAAAATTCCCATAAGGATGAGACGAGAGCAAAGACATGAAACATGTCAAAATAGAATCTATGGTGACAATGAATATGAGGAGTTATCAGTGAGAAGGGCACCCGTTCCACAAGTATTGAAGTGACAGATAATTCCTAATTATGATGTATCTCGAGTCGCGACGTCACAACGTACCGTTCGTTGCTCAGCCCTGCAACCTCTTATTGTAGTGACTTATTTAGTAAATTTAAATGTTTCTTATTGGCTAAAAATTGTTACAATAGAGAAGTTTTGTGAGAGTTTTGTGATTTAAAACATTTAAAAACTCTTTTAATAACGATACTTAGTCAGATTGAATGTCCATCCTGATTTCAGAATTTCTTTTGGAAATTTCAATACCTACTTTGAAAAGCCAAAAGATTTTCTCATGCTTGAAAAATAGAACACCACTGTAGGAAAACTTTGGAGTGTTCTATTAGATACCTTATTCCGATTGCTCTGGTGTTTATGTCGGAGTAAAGGAGCAATACCTACAGAAGAGGCTTGATTCTCATAAATATGATGTTCAACACGCCGGAGAGAGATAGGAGAATAGATAATCGGTGGTAAATGTAGCGTACTTGACATTCAAGACGGGGAGGGGATCCAAATTGGTGAAAAATGTTAATTATAGCATCCGACTAAAACAAATGCGCAAAGACGAAGTTTTGGTTAATGATGAGGATTTCTGATTGATTGAAATAGGGTATCTAGAAAGAACTTACGAGAATAGAAAATTGATTGAAATTTTTCGATATGATGTATACTGACGGGAGAAGGGACTCGAGTGCATGGGAATATGTAACACGGATTATTACAATTTATTCATGCAGTCGGGCTGATTTGTTTTCTATGTATTTTCATGAAAACAAGAAGTCTCCTTGCGCGCCTATATGTCAGGATGGAAACTGAGTCGACAAATTCCTTCTTAAGTGATCTGTTCAATAATGCCAAACTGGAATACACCAATACCTACATTCATTAGCGTAACTAAAAAGTTTCTTTGGGGGGAGGGGGGGGGAAGAAGCTACAAATGAAAAAAATATATATATTTAATGAGTCTTGAAAATTACAAAAAACTCATTAATTTTGGAAGCTCCGGAGAGGGGGAGGAGGGTTGACCCCCCCCCCGTAGTTACGCCACTGCCTACATTCTTGATGCTTTCAGATAAGAGAGCCTAATGGGGATGAAATTATGTATTATTTACTCAGCTTTTGAAGAATAAAGATTATCTATTTAACTAATTTAATAAAGCTTTTATCAGAGTTGACTCCAGGAAATCATCACGTATATTCACGTAACCCATACGTAGCTTTGTGGTACATTTGCGCAACCATCGCAAATACGTACTTGCGCTATTGCGTATGGGTGCGCAAGTGTGGTATCTTAGCACTTATGTGCTCTGCGCACCCGCGCAGACTTCAATACTTACGTGATTACTAGCTTCTACCAATAATTCTTCATTAATCAAAACATTTTTTCACGAAAATTTCCTCCTGATAAAATTTATACACAAATGTACGTCATACAAAAATATTTGGGACATTGTATACTCGTCGTGAGGTGTCCGACAAAGCAATTCTTCAAGTTTGAACAATAGTAAGCCAAAATATTTTAAAGACAAGATTTTTGGAAAGGTATACTGTCTGACTTATCTTCACGTACATACGTTTTACAATATTTTCATGAGGCCAACTGCAACCAAAAGTTTATCGAAAGTAAATACCGACATTGTAGTTTTCAAATTGATGCCAAGGTTACTAACAGAAGAATACATATTACAGTATTCACAATAATGCATCGGGTAAGCAATGTATATTTCTTGTTGGGTACAAGTTTTATTAGCTCATTACGACGGAGTCCATCCGCGAACAGAAAGTATTTAACAAATATCGCAGTCATACCACTGGAAGCAACCATAATTTTAAAATCGCATGATTACGTATTTCCGACAGCCTGGTCAAGGAAAAAGAAAATCAACAATTGCAAAAATTTCTTCACGAAAAACAAAGCACTTCTCAACGCGATGTTCGTAATTTTGACTCAACTTCTTCTGTGTTTCAAGGAAAACTTGAAAAAAAAAAAAATATATATATATATGCCATCACACGAACGCGTTCGTTGACGTTCATTTTCCTTTCCGTGTTACGGTACACAATAATATAAAAACTTTTTGAATAAATTCAAAAACGAAGTGAAATAAGAGAAATTAAAAAAATTCTTTATTTCAAATTACATTGACCGCATAACTTGACAATTTTTCGCGACGAGCGCTTTCGGGTTAGTACCCATTATCGAGTCACAATTAGAACTAATCTGGTACCTACACAGAAATACATGAAAAGAAGCTGTGGAATAGAAGAGATTGGAAACCAGAAGTAACGTGACTCATTCAACGAACAAGAAAAATCTAGGTATTACAAAGAAATGTTAGTAGGCCTGTGGAAGGTAATACATTATTTACAACATTATATGCATCTGACTCCAGATGTTTGTTAATTTCTAGCTCCTCTAAAGCTCGGCGTTTCTTTTTCCGATGCTCACTATGAAGTAAGGAAACCTTGACCTTTTCTACGGAATGCTTAGATTCTATGAGATGTACGGCAAAGGCAGATTTTTCTTTATTGCTATTCTGATAAGCTTTAATATGCTCAAGCAATCTAACATGAAGCTGACGACCTGTTTCTCCTATGTACGTGGCGTTACAATCACCGCAGGAAATACGGTATACACCACTTTTCTCTGATTGAGGAATAGGATCTTTTAGATGGGAGAAAATTTTCCTCGACGTGGTGAGGGGGTAGAAGGCAGGCGAATACTTAAGGGGGCGAAGAATGTGTGACAACTGAGAAGAAAGGTTGCCAAGATAAGGTAAACGGAGCCATTTTTCTCTGTCACGGGGGCGATCACGTAGGAGAGAGGTAGTAGAATCTAAGGCTTTAGTGATACGTTTTTTACGAATTATGCTATTTATGTTTAGTTTGATGCCGTTAGTCTCTGCCAGGTATTTTATGACATTCAACTCCTCGTTGAAAGCACGAATAGAAAGAGGAATAGATACAAGTCTATTTATCATGGAATAGTAAGCAGCAAACTTATGCGCTGGAGGACAATACGAAGAATTATGAATGGTCAGATCAGTACTTGTAGGTTTCCTAAAAATCTTGAATTCATGATGATTGTTTTGTAGGATTATAGAGAGATCAAGAAAATTGATGCTGTTCCCACCAATTTCAATGGTGAATTTTATAGACGGTTGTTGAGCGTTGAGAACATTGTGAAAATCATGAAGAAGGGGGAGAGGACCAGTCCACAGGCAGAGAATGTCATCAACATATCTATACCAATATGTGATGTACTGAGTGAAGTGAGGATAGTTTCGAAACAAATTCTGCTCCAAGTGGTTCATAAATACTTCTGAGATGATAGGTGCGACAGGTGAACCAATAGGAACACCAATATCCTCAGGTAATGTGAAAATGTTACCATTGAATTTACAAAAATTTGGACAGATACAAAGTTTGAGTAAAGAAACAAATTCATTGACGTACTCAACAGGTATTTGGGCCGATAACAGGATATCTTCCATACATTTTAAGCTAACGGAAGGAGGAATGTTGGGGTACAGACCAACTACATCAAACGACACCAAGATAGCATTAGGAGGAAGAGCTACATTAGAGATTTTTTGGGTAAGCTCAATGGAATTTTTAATAGCAAACTGCGCTTGAAAATCGGTGTTATTTCGGAACCAAGTGTCCAGATATTTTGAGAGTAGATAAGTTGGAGAGGATATGAATGAAACTACTGGCCGCATAGGAATGTTTTGCTTATGAACTTTTGCCAGACCATATAAAGTGGGAGGGACTGGATTCGGAACTAATAAGGAGCGTTTGTATCTAGTATCATTAATTACAAATTTACTCTTATTTACATTATCACTAACTTTGGTAATAAACGTTTCAAAATTGAATTCACCATCTAACCGTGAAAAGAATTTTTTTAATTTCTCTTATTTCACTTCGTTTTTGAATTTATTCAAAAAGTTTTTATATATATATATGCCATCCATTCCCCCCCCCCCCTCCGAATAATAGATTGTAGTTCCCAAGACAAAAACAACTCCAGACTACTTTAGGCGAAAAACAAAAAAGACTTAACAGAATGGAACACGTATCTTATAGGCTACACAAGATTGCAGCATCGCGGAGATAATCATCACCGCATCTGTAGTGTTGTAGGTATGGGCCATGAAGTCGAAGTTGGTCTCAAGGATGATATGATTTGCTCCACGTTCTTCTACAAGTAATATTTGCTAATTTAAGCAAGACGTTAGTTCATCAACCTTTGTATTGCGATTGAATATTTGAGAAAATGAGCTGTGAAGCAGGAGAATTTTGAACTATTTGTATTTCTCAGAAGGATATACATACACGTTTCTTGACACGAGTCAGTTTGGTTCGGGTAGTCCGTTGGATGTATGTAATACCATAGTCCGCGCATTCGAAACTGTAAACATTGTTTCTCTCCCATTTCCAAGGGGGTGGAATCCTTCACGTTGAAGAAAGAGCTTAAATTCGATGATGAGTAAAGATTGACTCAATTCAACTTTAATGGTAGCAATTTAGAGCTTCTCCAAGGAAAGGTAGACGGACGAAATTCATTTTGGAAGAATTTGAAAAGTTAAAATTGAGGTCTGGGTAGTGATTCTTTGGAATATACGTCACCCTTCGATCTTATCAATGTTAACACCATGAGAATGCTGGTTACCCATAAATAAAGAGGGAAAAAACACTACGCACCGCTAATTTATTCAGAAAAATATACAAAGATAACGTTTCGACGCCCAAACGTCATCCTGATAAAGTACGGAGGTAGTACTAAGAGAACGAGATAGTAAACACTTCCAACGTATTGCCACGCACCTCCGACGCAAAATGTGTAGAACGCGAAAGATCATAATTGGTGGGTTTACATAGGAAGTATATCTATATATTTCCGTGTACATAGATATACTTCCTATATGATGTCAGTCGTTGATGTTTGTTTACATTCGAGCAAACTCATCTTTCGCGTTCTACACATCTTGCCTCCGACGGATATGCAGAGTTCTACAATAGAAAATGGTCCCTCCAACCAGAAACACCCGGCTGTCCAACTTACAGGCCACAAAACGTTTCCTGGAACAGAACCTTTAGCTATTAGTTTTGAATGCCGACAAAGGTAACGCGTCAGTACTGATGAAGAAAATCGAAAACAGAAACAAAATCCTACACCTTCGAGAAGACTAAACGATATACAAAAAAATAAGCCGAGGATCCCACATTTCCCTGACAAACTGAGAGTAACCAAGACCTATACCAAGGCCGCGTTTGAAAAAAAGTATATGAAGATACCTAACTAGCTACATTGGCGTCGCGCTAAAATTCACTGAACTACCCAAGATACACAAATCCGAGATACGCCCACGACCCTTCATTCCATTTATCTTTACTACTACTATCCGAGTTCTTGAGCAATATACTCCAGAATATCCTAGACGACAATATAAAACGTTCGATCATCCTTGGGATTTAAACCAGTACCTGCAACTTCATTTTGACCAGTAGCTGTTAAATGTTGAAAAATTCACGGGTTCTTTAACGGAGTTAAATGAGGGGAGGTAAGGCATGCGTCTTATGACTTATGAGGTATTATAGAATTATCTTTTCTGAGTCCCATCGTGTTCGAAGCGTTGCATATCTGGCTCATTGAAAAGGTGGAGCCACATTTGTATATTGGACTTGAACTAGACTAGAACTCCTCCTTGAAGTGCACTGGCTTTATACTAGTATTATATAATAGGAGGGGACTAGGAAAATTGTCAGGCGGACGGGGGACGTTTTTTCCAAGAGACACCCCGATGAAACAGGTTCCCTGTCAGAAAATATTTTGGTTAGAAGCCCTAGAATTTTCGGTTGGCGTTGTTAAAAGCCTTAGAATTTTTGATCAAGTATTTGTTGTGACAGAAGGTCAATCGGTCACGATCAATATCTTCTTAACCAACGAATAACTGTTATTGTGCGAGCCTTAATTGAAACAGTTGGTCACTGACTCTCACTTAGATCCAAGTCACAGACTGTTGTCCTTTGATGCCATTCCTCTCTTTACTGCCATTCCTGTATTACTGGTCATGCAGATAATAAGAAGACGTTGGTCGGACTCGATAGACTTTGGACAAGCCTGGAAAAAACCTTATCTTTCGATATCTTGAACTTTTGCCGAATAAAAGGATACCGCCAGTTCGAGGGAGTTCTTTACATCCATAGCAAAGGCATAGCGATAAGAAGTACTCTTTCACCCATCATAGCTGACCCAGTCTTGCAGGCGCGCACCGAAGGGGGGGGGAGGGCTAGGGGGGCTGAAGCCCCCCCCCCTTAGACTCGAAAAATAAATTTATTTTCACAGCACTAGAACGTGAGTTGAGGACATTTTTTTAAAACAGTCTTATTGCTAAACGTAAAGTGTCTCTTTTATTGAAAAAAAGTGAGAAATGGATATTTGAAATTTTTTTCCGGCTATGAGAGTGAATCTGAAACTACTGAACGTTCTGATCAGAAAAACGATTTTTCCACTTCGAATACAAATACATCAGGTAGGCTCAAATTTTACAGGGTTGCCAGTTTTTTTCAAGAATCATTTTCCATGACTTTTCCAGGATTTCCAGGTCAATTTTCCCTGACTTTTTCTTAATCTAAACCAGAAATTTTACTACATCATTCCCAAAATTTTCAATTCAACAAGCAAAAAGAAAAAAAAAAAAAAAAAAAAGTTTCTTATATCTTGAAAAAAATTTTCCTAAATTCTTGTAAGAAATAGTTTCTTGCTTAAGAAATCAATTCCATGATTTGGACGGAAATTCCATGACTTTTCCAGGTTTTTCAAATTTTCCAGAAACTGGCAACCCTGTTTTATCATCCCAACACGGAAGTTGAAGCTATTGAAGGGGGAGCATCACCTACTTCAATTTTTTGGACGTCGCATTGTTCAAAAAGTTGGTGAAGAATACCGAAGAAAAATTGATTGCTTTGAAAAATGTAACCTAACCTAACCTAAGAATAGCCCCCCCCCCCCCAAAAAAAAGAAATTTCTGTGTGCGCGCCTAAGTCTTAGACGAAATTCTGGACCTCGACTTATGAAACATAATAACCTTTCAATGACGAAATATCTGGATGAAAGTTTTTCATTACATATTAAGGACCACATTATTGACCGAGTTTTTCGTTTTATTAATCAATTTTACAAACGCACATATTTTACCTTTCAAAAAAAAGACGACAACGATTCTGTACATTCTTCAGACCTCACTTCTCCTAAACACCACGATAAACTGGATTGTGAAAATTTTCAGAAACCTACCCGCACGGATAGAATTATTTACTTTAAGTCTAATCAACCGCTCGGCTGCAAAATCAACACTTGTATAATCCTATCCAATCCCTGATCTCATAATAAAGTTCTCAAAAATTTCCGCGACTTTTCAAACAAAAATGGTGATCCCTGAAAATTTATCGAACGTCTTATTAATTTTAAACGAAATGATATAAAAACCGAAAGTCAGCCTAAAAATTTCATTTTGACCCCGTACTCTGACAAAAAAAAAAAAAAAACAGTGGTATTAAGAGTAAGTTTATAGTCTCAATTGTAAGAATTGTGTATTGTTCGGTCTGCACAACACCAATAGTGAAAAAGATTTTTCAAAAATCAAAGACAGAACCCTCTCTTCTCAATTAAGTAACGTCACTCCCTTAACGAAGGCTGACGGACTAACGCAACGTCTTGCTTAAATTATTATAGAAATATTGCGAATAATATCACCCATGAGGCTAACTTTGACCTCGTGACACGTATAACTACAAGTAGACTCTGTATTTTTCCTTGAAATTTTACTATTCCTCCTTTTTTTTTTCCTTTCTGTTTTCTTTATGCTGTACAACTGGAGACGCGGTCATGTTCATCTTTGCGATACTTCAATCTTGTGTATGATATAATGTACATGTGGCCTGACTTGCAGAGTTTTTTTTCCTTCAGTTGCGACTTGTAATGTCAGGAATATCAATTAAGAAGCGTACTTTCAGAGTAACCTAAGTGCAAAATTTCATATCCTTGTTTCAAAGCTGGACGAGGAAGGTTTGGAAAATTTCTTGGTGGGAGGAGGGAAGTTTTCCAAACAAATTTTTAATCCTTTATCCACAATTGGTACATATTTGGACTGAATAGAAGCGCTACTCACTACTTAGTGTGACAACTCAAGCATAAAATTACCTCATTCAACCAAAAAATCTATAATACCATGTCTTAGGTACTTTACCAAAAAACACTGGCTCGGAAAAATAGAGTCGGTAACTCCTATTAATATCTATTTATCATCCATCGGTAGAACTCGTAAAAGTAGGTAATAATGAGCAACCGTGATCAGAATTATTTCGGTACAATGCGAAGTCGGAATTTAAACACAACGTGTGTACAACTTCCTGATATGGGTAATGGAACTGTTAATTTTTTTGATTTACGAATGTATGAGCATTTTTAGCCGTACAATAGCCAATAATCTGCACAGTGAGTGCACACGGGAAAATTTCACGATTTTTACCTTCTGAGGCAACAGTTTGAGCAGGCTTCGACCCAAAGTCTGCAATCCACTAGTACTCACGGCACCGCCACTACTCTTGTCCAACGAATTATGCGATGACGATGAATGAGAAGAATAGATTGATTCATTGGAACCGACTTGACGGTCAATATCACTAATATTATCCATAATTGCAATAGATAAACTAGAAGAAACCTTTCACTCTCACCGCTTCAATGGAACCCGACGCGCACTATTGTCATGATTAGTGTCCACAGCATGCTTTCAAAAAGAAAAAAGGTATTAGGAGGGCTTACTATTTATATAAATAATATTATTTCTCGAGCATCATTGGCACACACGTTCGAATGTCATCGCTCACAGTTTCGTCAAACATAACTTTCATAGAACGCACGTAAAGTGAAAACGACGTCGAGTATCCGACTAATTGAAAACGCATAAACTACAGTCCATTGAGTAAACAAAGAAAAAAGAAAGAAAAAAAAAAAAAAACTCTGTCAGAAAAAACGATTTGCCGAGCGCAACAATCTTCCACGGCGCTCTTCATCTTTTACAGAGTATCCATATTCATAAACACGTTTAGCCTGATACAATTTGTACTTTTATTCTATAGCTACTGTTCATCATTTTAGAGCTGAAAGTTCGAATCCTCGGGTATTCTACATACGTAGGTATGTTGTACAATTACGGCGTAACGACGTCGTGTAATTACTTTTCATAAATAACTGCGGCACTACCATGTACGGTACTTATTTTTCGATATTCTCTAGGGCCGGATACCACTTAGATAGAAGGAAATGATAAACAGAGGTTAATGTAGTCAACGAAGAGGTCTTCCTAATGAAGCTGAATACGTTTTCCTCTCTTTGGTGACACATTTACGCAATGACTGTAGGTGGAGAGATGAGAAAAAAACGAGCGAATTACAAAAATGGAAAATTACTGCCAAATTTGATGGTTCACCATTATTATTGTTAATCGTGAGATATCATTATTACTATCACACATGTATATTTTTTTATTTCCTTTTTCTCAAGATCGTAGAGTGGATGAATTGACTGTTTATTTTAAAATAAATGAGCATACGTGTGCGCCGACAGACTTCCACTAAACTACATCATTTTCTAAGCAAAAGAAAAGGAGGAGCTGAATTCAGAAAATATTTGGAACATCTTGGGCGAAAATTTGTGAAGTATACAGGGTGCGGCAAAATGATACGAAATTGTCGCGGAGTCCTCCCGGAGTTTTTCGTTCAATTGCTCACATCACGTGGGTCACATCATTTTGCCAGACCCTGTATGTTCACGTGCGTGATAAAAAAATCATTCACAATAAGTCAATAACGAAGTACGGTCAGGATGTTGTATATAATAATTTATAGCAACAGAGTTTTCACATTTCTACCGAAATTGTAATGCATGTGGTTTGAAAACCAACGATAAGCTAGAACATGGTTTTCCTTGTCTGGCCCAAGGAGGTTATAGACGTCTTGTGTGGCTGGACTGGCTGATAAGAGGTTGAGGACGCTCGAGCTCAAGAGAGCATCTTAACTGGAGACAATGTGTTGACTTTGAGCCAGTAGCGTACATAAAAAGTTTCTTTGGGGGCGGGGGGGGGGAGGGTTAAAAAAAAAGAAGCTACAAAAGAAAAAAATATATAATGAGTCTTGAAAATGACAAAAAACTGATAAATTTCGGAAGCTCTGAGGGGGGGTTGAACCGGAACCCCCCACCATAGTTACGCCACTGCTATGAAGGATTAAGAATCGTTCGCTCGGGCGTACTTTTTCCTGGTGTTACGAAGGGAGAGCTCCACTCTATCCATACAAAATCGTCAAGTCACTTATTATGACCATTAGATAAATTCATTTCTCATGAAATCGAAAACTTCGTCAAATCTCCTCGTTGTGATATCATCACCCACAATGGTCAGATGCGAATCCATATTTTTGAGATTTAAACCCGTGTGCCAAACCAATATCGTATCACAAGCTTCCGATAAAAATATATTGCAGAAAGTACGAGTATACTGTAAACGTTGACAATAATTGTGAAGATAGCCGTTATATGGTACATTGAAATGTATACAAAATTCTACTCATCGAGTACCTACTCTAAAACATCACGTATACGATCCAATTAGTTTAACAAAGATATCGCGTAATCTAAAATACAGTAAGTTGTTTTATTTTTTCCTCTATTCTTCTTTCTTTCATCGCATATCTTTCTTTTTATGCAAAGTTATGATTTTGTTTTAGGTAATGCATTGGCGAGGTAAATTTTGTGTCTTTCTTTTTTTCTGGAACGTTATCTTCATTTTTGTAACGCTTGAATTGCCAATGTCCTACTGTTGACCACTCGTGCACTATGTTATGAACAAGAATGAACGATAACCGACTTTTTGTAGAAAAGCGAGTACCACATCCGTTACAATTGTGGCGGATGGGGGGGGGGCAAATGAATTTTCTCGACGTTTTAGAAGTTGTAGATTATCGCTACGCCATAAAAAAATCAAGTTTCATTACATACCGGGAAACCTGAAATTGAGCTGACTAGTTCGCCCTTAATTTCGGTCTAGTCTAAGCAGATTTGAGACTCAGAAAAAGGCACTGTCTGGCAGGTAGTGACACTTGAAAAAATGTCGACCTCCGAGCTATAGAAGATAGGAGGGGGACTTGGAAAATTTTTGAAGGGTGTTGGGGAACAAAGTTCAAGCTTCATTAAATAAAATGAACAAGGTTAACCATGCACGCTCATGACTCCCATCAATCAACAGCGTCAATGTTTGAATCGAAGTAAGGTGAGACTAAAGACGTGAAACAAATCGAAAAAAAAAGTAACGAAACACACGTTGATTATGGAATGAGCTGATGCATGACCGTCTCTGATATCAGGCTGGAATACATAAAAACAGACCGTCGGCCTAATTCCAAACCATTGTAACTCCATTCAACCTTGTCTGGAGAACCAGCTGTTTAAAAATTCTAAAATTTCCACGGAGCAAAAATTAAAGAATGACACTTCTACACAACTACCAGCCCTATTCCCAAACAAACGGAGTAATTTTAAGTTTACTCAACAAACCGGAAAGCACACCTTAAGGGTTGATTTTGGGACTTCTGGTACTCTTTGAGTGGATATAAAATTATATTGTTTGTTTGGGAATACGTCTATACGCCACTGAAGCTGGAGGTCTATACCAGCTTTGCTTTCAACTATGAATAACGCAATCTCTTCCCAACTTTTTGCTCTGTAGAATTTTTTAAAATTTTTTCAACAGCTGATTCTCCAGACAAGGTCAAATGGAGTTACAATGGTTTGGAAGTAGGTCGACGAAGCAACGTTGTTTTAATTGTTATACGCTCTAATGAAAAAAAAAAAAAAAAAAAAAAATCAAAATGCGCGTTAATCGTTGATTTGCGAATAGTATACGATTCCGTGGGGTTAAAGTAAATCTGTACATCGAAAGAGTAAACGATTCTCGATTTTTTGAACTCGGTTTCATTTCTATTGATTGACTACAAAGCAAGTCAGACAAGAGAAAAAACGTGGTAATGTACTGTGCAGTGCCCTCTGTCTGATTTCCTTTTAAAAAACGTTCATAACTCGCTTTGTAACTCGATCAATTTTGTACAGACCAAGCTCAAAAAGTGAGATTAGTTTACTCTTTCTAGATATATTCAGTGACTTTTCTCCCATGGAATGAATTACTATTCGCAAATGCACGATCAACGAGGGTTGCTCGAAGGTTTTTCCATTTTCTCCATGAGAGCGTACATAAAACTCAGCCCCGTATTTTTCCTCACCGCGTCGTTTCCAACTTTAATAATCAGGCCTTATGCTAGCGACGGCCATGGTCGGTATTTTAGAAAGAATGTAGGACAGCCACTCGGGAGTCGGCAGTAAGTGGTAGTGAAAGAGGATAAGAAAAAATTACCTACTGATCGGGCAATACATAATGAACATACTTTTTTCGAGCTCTTGTTTCGGCTAGCCAAAAGCCCTTATGCAGCGCTGTCGTGATTCCCTTGGCTGAATGAAGAAACGCCCCTCAAATTTCAATTTCTCATAGCTAAAGAAAAAAAAAAGAAGAGAGAAAAAATTTGTATGGCCGGGGTAAAGGAATACGAAGAATCGTCTTCATGAAAATAGCCTCACGACACCCCTGCCTTATGCAACCGCGAAAAAAAAAATTAAAAAAAGTTTCTCGCCAAAAGGTACCTTATGACGTCACAACTCGAGAAACATTATTCTGATGCAGCATTTTTAGAATTTTTGTTTAGTCCCGGTAAGTTTGACATGGAATTTTTCAAATTTCCGAAGACAGTTTAAAAAAGTTTCTTTATCTCGATACTTCAATGATGCGTATCACATGTTTACATATTCTACAACCGTGAAGACTCGACTGTTATACTTTTGGATCAAATGTATCTCAATTTCTCCAGTTGTCTATAATTATTTTGGCTGGGAACACTTATGCTACGGTTATTTGCGAGAATATTTTTGCATTCCGGATCTTGGCGAGAAAAATGGAACCCAATCCATCAAGTCCCAGATCTGAGTGGAACAAAGATGCGAATAGTTCACTTCACGAAAACGATATTAACTAACAATGAAATACTGAAGGTAGAAACGTTGCACTCGAACTTGAAATAAGGCACCCGAAAAATTCCTATAGGGCGTTAACGCCCAATAGATATATATTTTAACAGCCATACGCGACGCTATCACAACTAAACTAAAGTGAAGTCGCAGAACTCGAAAAACTTTCCCATATGTTTACAAAAGAATGTTCATCTTATCTCACAACAACTGACATACACACGTACATAATATTTCCACTATACGTCTATTTCATTAATACATTCGGGCGGACGTCTGCATGAGCATAATACGACACAATTCGAACTCGTCGATCTTCGTGAGAGGAGATAGGTACTCATATGTAACTTATACCTACGTGTACAATAATACATAACTACGACACATATTTCTTAATATAAAATTACGTGTAGCAAACAAGTAGGCTATAAATGCGAATAGATGCTTTTATTTCAGATAAATTTTTTGCTTAGAACAAACTATAAAACTATAGTTCTCCGATTTTCTTAGTTCCGGATTAGAAATACGAGTAATTTCTAGAAAATTGATTTCGGGAAATACCTTTGAAACGACTCCATCATCAGTACCTACATTGACAAACTTTTCTCTATGGAGATATTAATTGCAACGACTTCAAAAATAGACTATGCATTGCTCAAGGGATTCCCTGTGAATAACGCTTGAACGGAAAATGTTGAAAAAGAGAATTGTTTTTCTGTAGCGGGACTCGTAATAAAAGTTTATAGGCATGCAGGAAAACGACAACGATACTAATTCATTGAGAGAATCGTTTATTAGATAGGTAGTATGGGCCTACATGCATTACGCAGTAGAATTTCACCTCAACCTGCAGTATTCTATCACACTAGGTAGCTCTCAACTTCTTTAAAATCACTCCTACGCTTTTGAGAGTCGAGTCGAGTAAGAAACAGCTACACAACAACTTACTTCAAAAAATACAAAATTTTACTTTATTTCTCTCCACCACCAAGATTGGCTCAAGAATTGAGCGGCCACAACAAGCTATAAGATGAAGCAAAGCAAAAAATCACAATTCACACAGCTGATAAGTGGCTGAACTCCTCACAAAATGACTTATTGAGAGGGCCACACCTCCTCGCAAAACAATTACAACTCCAATTGCAATAACTTTGACAAATAAAACGTATTTTAAGAAAAATTGCCTATATGAATTACTAGTCAGAGAATCAGTGCGTAATATCATAATTTTTGAATGTTGACCATCAAACTGTTATGACGCGTTCAGAACTATAAACTGTACTGTACACCTGCAATGTTCCCTGCAATTGATTACACGAGGGTGCAGCAATTTATACTCCAGTATTTATCACAAATTATATGGATCACCTACAAGTGGGGTAAGTTGGGGTGGAACCACCCTGCTACAGCGTTTAATATTGGAAAACAGGATTGTAAAATTTTGTTCAATATCTTGAACGTGAGAGAATTGCTAACGAAGACAATAACGATAAAGACACCTATTGAGGGTCAGGCAAATTCAGAGATGTACCTACCTAGTTGGGTCATTTTTGTTATTTTTTAGCATGTGGATAATTCAGAAAAGGAAAGAAGAAGAAACAGAGAATACAAATAGCAAGATGAGATTCGTAAGACACAAAAATACCGTTTTATAAACAATTTATCATTCCTTTTGCAGAAAGTATTGATTCATTCGATATACAAGATGGGTCAACATACTTCAAAGTAGACGGTAGTAGACCATAGGCCACTACAAGGGCCAGTTTTATCAAAGTGTTATTTTTGTCAATTTAGTGCTAATCTTAGCTTACGTCGCCAAAATTGAACGCTTTATTGGCTGAATTGCAGCTTAACGTGTCACGCGACTTCGAGCGTAGTAGGTAAAACTAAACTCAACCATGGCCGTGACTCAACTCAACCGTACTTACGTTCCAAACTATACTTGAACAGTGATGACAACCAGGGCGATCTCATCTTCGATAAATTCCTTTTGTTAATTAAAAATGATGAGATGTACCAAATAACCAGTGAGGATTTGTCACTGTACTTGAAGCGATTGGCAAAACTCCTCTGTGTTCTACTTTATGAAGAGACTCTACATACTAACATGTGGATCTGGCTTATCAACTATAACATTGCCGCTCATAGCTGATCTGAAGCAGATACATTAAGAGCAATTGAAAATATTTGGGATGAATGTTGAACTCCATTAAATTCTTCAGAAATTAAGTCTTCAAGTGTGAGAATGGATAGTCAGTAGCAAACCTTAAAATTCACGCCCTCATCAAGTATTTGTTCATATTTTGTCGAAACGCTACATCACATCGTAGCATGTTAAGAAACTACTACTCTACGGATGCTTCTCCCTGAAAGTCGTTAAAACTGAATTATACCTCAAGTATAAATGTGCAGTACGCTTTCTGCGACATCACCTGCACCTGCATCCATACGGTACATTTATTGAGTGCACAAAAATCAAATCATTGACGTCGACAATGATGATGACAACGGTAATTGACGTCGCGAACAAATAATCTTCGGAATAATAAAACTGAGCACGCGTGAATTCTAACGGTAAATACCAGGTGTCACGAATGGTCATCGAATGACTGGAACATTCATCCTCTGCAACGAAGCTCGACAGGTTAGTATATAGGATGCAGCAAAGTAAACACAGATTTACGTGATTCAATTATAATTTGTAAGCGTCATTCTCTCGTAAATTATACTGCGTACATTTATCTAGCCTACTTCCCTCGAGACAAACAGTTCTCTGTTCTGAGCGACTGCAGAAGATACATCAGACTATACTTTTTGAACATAATGACTGTCTGGAGCCATGTAGCTATCATATAACGTGTTCATGACACACGAATGCAGAGCTGCCGATAATGACCTTGAGATAAGTTGAGTAGTAAAACATACAAATTAATAAAGAATGAAAAAATCCCTCGACAAGAAGCTCTTATACGTCCCAAAAGAATGAAATAGCGGACTTTTAAAAGTTCCCTTCAAGACACCTGAATTTTGATGGAGAAAAAGAAATAAATAAAAACACAAAAAAATTAGATGCCATTCCCGCTGTCCCGAGTCCATTATACCAGCAGATTTCTCAATCACCGCCAAAGAATAAAAATTTTTCTCAAAAATTTTCCAAGTCCATTATCAAGGGGAGAACTCGAGATTCGAAATTCTTCCAAGTCTCCCTTCTATCATATAGCTTAGAAGTAGGAATTTTTTCTAGCCCCCTTCCTATCATATATGGCTAAAGGGTTGAAATTTTTCAAAGTCCCCTCCTATCATATATGGCTCGAGAGTCGAGATTTTTCGAAGTCCCCCTTCTATCATTTACAGCTCAGAGGTAAGAATTTTTCCAAGTCCTTCTCCGTGACGTCATCAATCTCTCTCGTGCTCGGGAGTACCCCCAACAAAAGGGATAGCGGATTCCCCGCTAAAACTGTAACGATATCGAAAAGAGTTACAAAGGTCCAATTCTTCACACCATGCAGGCATGGGTGAAAGAAGCAGAAAACATAGACCACAATTTTTCCTTTCACAATATTCAAAACTTAGGTACTAAGTGACTCACTCACACTCTTTAAATTAATTACCAATCACCTATCGATCAAGCCCAGATAGATATTAAAGCACGGTTTATGACGTGTATCACACTGATAACAGAGTAAACGTACCTATAATCTGATAAGGAAACATGAATCTCTATTTCATTTCAAGCAAAAAGTGATCTGCACCCTACAAGAGGTCTCAAAAAATTCATTGCTCCCTCCCCTCGTCCACTTGGCTACGAAACTATAACAGTTGTTTCTGCGGTGTTTACAAATTTATACTTTGATCAATTCTCCGAATATTCTTAACTAACCGTAACCTACAGATCCATATCAAGTCGAATGGAAATAATATCGATGACTTGCCATCAATAAGCTCATCTAATTTTCGAACAAATTGTAGGTGGACATGAGACTATAAATCACCTGAGCACCGAAAAAATCCATCCAGTTTTGGACAAGATCTACGGACAAAAAAATCTTATAAGCCGAAATAGGGCTCTTCCACCGATGCATGCTGCATATCAATTCCCCTGATTCTTATCGTAATGGCAGTGAAAATAACATTGCTCTTATGTAACGTAACACCTCTATGGTTTTGATGTATGCAATCAACTCTACACATAAGAGCAATGTTATTTTCACTGCCATTACGATAAGAATCAGGGGAATTGATATGCAGCATGCATCGGTGGAAGAGCCCTATAGGGCGATGTATGTACGCGGAAAGGAAACCTGAGATCGTTGGCTAAACGTGATCTAAGACTGCCGAAACGTTGACAAAGTTCACTGCTCCTTCTCCCTGTCAATCTTACTACAGATGTAGTACCTCACTTTTCGAGCTAGAAAGGTCGGTAAAAGAAATAGCTTCACAATTACTCTTTCCTATAATTATGTTATTCTTATAGCTTAGTATTGTTCTAGTATACTACATATTAAGCTGACGGCATCACTTAATGCTACCTCCAGCCGCTCTTCTTTTCATCCATCTATAAATTGTATTTACCATCTTCTATTCGATATTCATCCCAAGATTCTCCATCTGTGAATCCAGCTACAAGGGCGACCCGGGAAACAAAAAAACTAATATCGAAGCCACACAAGCAACCAGTCACCCATCAGTCATTCGCAGTCATTCTCTCCTTGCTTCCCTCGCGCTCCGACCACTCCAAACACGCATCAACAAACGAATGCATGACCCGAGCCTAGTTCGTTCACAAGTCTAACCTCAAATCTCACTCAAAAAAGCTAGTCCAAACTGAAAATAATCCCGATCTGCAAAATTTGAGACGCTATCTGAAAATTACGCACTTTGAAATGAAATGAAATGAAATGAAATGAAGTTTATTACCCATCACTAAGCAAGACGCTTGTGTTGATAGGCCGTGAAAATCATAAATACAGCTTCTTATTTTGTATAGGTAGATTATTTACAAAATTTTACTTAATCGGCTATATACAATTATTCGTTCTTAACCTGTGCGCTCTGTTTTTCGTTTTTCTTCGACTAAAGTTCGTATCGTTTTTTTGTATTGCAGTAGTTTTGCGTCAATGATTTTTTGTTTGGACTCTGTGTCTAGTTTATTGAAATTTTGCAGGCCGCGATAAATGCAGTTTGTTTTACCTAGATTCGTCTTTATTTTTGGAAGAGGGATAGTATTCTGATTGTACCTCGTTTTTCTTTCTTTACTTTCTATATTTCGGAGGTAGCCTTGTATTTTAATATATTTCAGTGTACTTATCTCATGCAATTCTTCTATTGTGGGGACCCCCGTTTCTTGAAATAATTGTTTCGTACTATATTTTTTTGGTTTCCCATATAGAATTTTCAAAAATTTTTTCTGACTCCTCACTAGTGGTTCTAAATCTTTGACGCACTTTTTCGCAATCGTGACCGAGAATTCCACCAATCAGAAGAAAGAACAAACGGAAAGCGCAATTTTTTTTCTCGGTTGCATATTGTGGAAGATGATCCAAGAGTGACGGTTTTGAAAATTGAAGCCAAAAACTTTCGTTATGTTGACTAGCGTGATGGCGTGGTTAGCAATTGTGAGAGGGGGTTTTTTGATGATTTGGAAGACAATGAGTTTTGTTTTGGGATAGGAAACGCTGAATCCTCGGAGGGAAAGTCAAATGTGTATTTTATTGATTGTTTCTTAAAGCAGACGGCGCAGAGTGGAACGTAAATGGATCCTCAGGTCATTACCGAAAAGTGTGGTTTGGATTGGAAATTGTCAGATTTTTTTAATGTTGTTGATGGTGATAAGGAAGAGGGTGCCACTAGGTGGGAATCTGCGGGGATACCATTTTCTTGGGGGGTGAGCTGAGGAGTACTGATTGCTTACGCGGACTCTGAATGATCGATTTTTTATATAATCCTGAAGTGGGGGAGGGAACGTCCGCGAATTCTGAGACATGCGGTGTATCCACACTCGCACTCTCGGGAAGGCGTTCTCCGTGTCGAAAAATATTGAGTCAAGGTTTGATCCGTGTGCATGGGCATCATAGATTTGGGAAATGAGGTCAGCAAGGATCATTTGAGCTGATCGACCTTTGCGGCCCCCATATGGCATGTTAGTATGTCGTTGGAATCAAGAAACCATCAGGAGAGTCTATCACTGATAATTTTTTCCAGTACTTTGCTAAGTGTGTTACGCAAACAAGAGTGTTTAGTAGTGGTATGAGTCGGTAAGATAGTGGGTGTGAAGGATCTTTGAGATATTTAAGGATTAGGATAATCAGGACTGTTTCCCAGTTATTGGGGAAAGAGGTGAAGAAAAAAAAAATCGGTTTAGGAGTGAGGTGAGATGTGAGATAGCATTATGATGAAGTTTGGGCAGTATAGTGTTAGTAATTTGCTCGAGACCGGGAGCTAATTTTTAGAGCAGCGGGAGATGGTAAGGATGACTTTGTATTCGGTGATTGGTTTGTTGCAGGGGAATAAACGAGTTTGTAAGAGATTAAGGGAGAAGTCTATGGGGGTATTTTGAGCTTGTTGTTATTTTTGCCTAACATGGTAATAAATACTGCGTGTATGGGCACTCTCTTTTGGCTTCAACCTACACGATGAATGTTGCAGGAAGAAATGCATTATTGTCAACAGTACTGAATTTTTGAAAAATGTAGACAGCTATAGCAGAGCGACTCCTTGAGACGCAAGATATCTTTGAAATTCAAATATCTACAAAACACATACGGCGCACTGTCAACCGCTAGTAAATATATACAAGGAAACCTGAATGGACGGCTGTAATACGACTTTTTTTTTAGAGAGAAAAGTCGATAAAAGAAGATGACACACATATGGTACATCTGTATACCATCATTGAGGACCCATACTTGGTCGTTGAAGTTCGATATGAATCATCCAAATGTTTACTTCAAGCGATTCTTGACGCGGACAATTTCAATCATAAAGATTTGCGTCCCATCTGATGCATATCGGATGTCGTTGTGCTGCTTTACTGGATCGATAAACAAACTCATGTACAAAACAGCGGAAATTAACGCCATCTAAAGAAATGAATACGTAATCCAAGCAGCACATACTTAATGCTTACGCATAGGAGAAAAAAGTGAGGAGAATAGGTACATCGCAACTTGTAAAGATACTTGTAAATGCTTTCAAAATTACTATTTTATAGTCTTTTCTGAGTACGAAAATTCAACATTGATTAGGTAGGTACCGAAAGAAGCAGTGAGTTTATTTAGAATAGCTAAACCACGTGGCACACTCCCAATAACACATTGATCGGTATTCATTCTGCACAATTATACGTGGTCACTCTGTACAGTTAACACGCAAGACTACGTGAGATGCTTAATGAGTCTTTATGTGGCTGCTATGACGGAGTAATAAATTGGTAATGGTAGGTAGCATTAATAAACCGGCCAAACGAACGAACACAGGCAATTTTTCTTGAAGATTCAGAGAACTGGCATAGTTGCACGATTAAATAAATGTTATTCAAAGACTGTACGCATATCTTTATGAAAAACAATGAGTGAGTATTGTGGTCGTTCTAATTAAATACGAGTGAGTTAGGATTAGCTGAAGACTTTGATTTTAAGAAATTCAATTGACTCGACAAAGTAAATATATGACTAATATTGTACGTATTGAAACTATTAATTGATTGACGTACATATTCGTTTTTTAAATTATTATCTGCATTTGATCCCGGTATCACTTTCTAGTTCAATAAATTTCTAATGATGGTGACATCGGAAGAATCACAAAGGAGAAAAAAGGATTTTATTTTAAAACGACCGGAAAATTGTGTCATTCCTCCCTATGCATGGATTGGAAAATGGTGTTTTAATGTGAGAGTGCGGAAAGCAAAAAATCCCAGTTGTACCTTGCTGTATGTAAGGAAACGCCCATTTTCCGGTCGTTTTAAGATAAAATAGTATACTCGACAGGTTTGTAAAATAACCAAATCCCTCGTACGATTGCGTCACTCGCTGCGCTCGCTCCGCAAACTTCGTACTCGGGAATTGGTTATTTTCCGCGCCTGTCGAGTAATCTACCATTTCTGCAAAGAGAAAATTCAGTTACAGAGATAAAGCCATTGAGGAGAGTAAAGAATCTGTTTCATGAGATTCAGGTTTGGGGAAGATGAATGAACTAGATAGGTGGAACATCAGCAGTATATCGAGATTTTACCTAGAGAGCAGAAAGGAGTTCTTCTAAATTCTCTTCATCATAATATGAGAGTCGTTGGTTCAAAGTCATGATGTTCTTTTCCTCATGTGCAGCTTTAAAGTCGAAATGTCTCAAAATTCTAATCTTCCTCCAGATACAGAGTTGAAATTTTTTGATTTTGACCTCTGGATGTGACGTAGTTTGAAAAGCAAATTTTTGTTTTCGACCATCCAACTAAAATTTCGACCATCGATTCATAAGAGTTTTTCTTCTGAGGCGATTGCCTACCATTTGCCATAATTTGTCTACCAAATTGATAAAATTTACACACAGCATCAAACTGGCACCATAAGGAGGGGTTAAGGGGCTGAAGCGCTCCTCCTTTGAGCTCAAAAATTTAATATATCTGATTGACAAAAAGAGAGAGGATAATTAAATTTCTCTATTTAGTTTGAATATCGACCCTTGCCTCCGGCTCACGTCGCCAACTTCACACTCGTTGAAAAATCGTTCGTTTTCCTCCCTTGTTAGTACAAATACGAGTAACTATTTCTTGCATGGGGAATGAAGGGAGTCTCATGGTACGGTCACCTTTGAAGTCGAGTGTGAAAATTATTCACTCGAAAGGTGAAATTCCCTCGAATAGTTCGAATAAAAACGCGCACTTATGAAAGTAGGAGAAACTTTTCACCCCTCCCAAAATCAGCGGATTGTTCTCAAGTTCAAATTGATAATAAGATTTACGCGTGGTAGGTACTTGGATACCGGTTTTGATACTTACATTGACGACTGTGCGGGTTTACATTAGTCTTTTTTCTTAATTGCTGTGACGTAATTCAACGAATTTTAGCGCATTAAAAATATTGTTTTTACTTTTTACTTCGTTTAAAAACAAAATATTAAACGGTGATTTGGACAAAAAAGTGAATCACCTACAAACGGCATTAAATGCGCTCATACACGATACAATCAAAGGTCTTTATAATATAAGTACAACTATACCCATACCACGATTTCAGGTGTGAATATCTCAGATTACGGATGTCTACGTAAGTTGCAAAACATATTCACGATTATAAATTCGAGCAAAAACTGACTAATATTCAGTGCACAGTCGTTTTACCAACTTCATTCGAGAAAAATATCCGAATCAGGTCGCAAAAGCAATCTTTGGATACCAACAGTTGTTTAACGTGACTTCAATAACGATCGAAAGCCGTCAAGGAAATTGACGGTAGAAAGAAAAAATATATAATATAATTATACATATTTCAACATAACTACGAAACAAATTTTTCGGTAAATCTCCCGAAGCTGCCGAAAGATCTTACAGTGAGAACTTGGACAGGACCATCAATGAATCGAAGAAATACTTGAAACGAAATAAACTACTAGATACTTATACCGCTTCAAACTACAAGTCACTAGGGTACCGAAAGGATAAAGAGTTTTCAGTTAGTACTTCTTTTTCGAAACATTACTTCGGAATAATGCTAGCAAAAATGATTGAACTTGGGAGAGAGAATAGAGCTTCTCTTGGTCTTCTCTTCCTTAAACAAATCTAGTCATGTATGTTGTAGGATTCACGGCAAAAGAAACTGGTAAGACTTGAGGTACAATTCGGCTCCTGTGCACTGATTTATTATATTCAAATGAAGTCATGAAAAGAATTGAAATGAACTTTTTTTCCTCGTATTGTTTTAGAGTGAGACAAATTTCAGAATTTACGATTTTGATTCAAAAAACAAGAAATAATATTTCTTCAGAAAATGTTTGAGCACCTCCTTTACGACTTTTACCTCCAAGGCTAATCAAGAAAATCAAAAAAATCTAATTTCACCTCCCCCTAATACATTTTGATGGTTTTCTGAACTTCACAGAATATCCAAGAACCTTAATTTGATGTCATTTACATTTGTATCCAGCTCCGTCCTTTAATCTGGAAAATTTAGACTCTTTCTATACTTAGATTTATGCATACACTAGGACAATGAAAATTGAATGCTACGATATGAACAATTTGTCTCAATTGTTTTGCAAAGAATAGAAAACGTTTATTATAGCAAATTTTTGCATATTATTCTCTTTTGATTTTTCAAAATACACATGTCGTTGTACTTATAAAACACAGAGAAAGGAAGACAGCTCAGTCAAACAATGAAAGAAAAAGTAAATAAAGAATAAGTAGGTACACATGAAGTTTTAAAAACTCGCGATCAGTTGCCTATGAAATTCTTTATAATTATTTTACGTGTCGTTTGTTTATAGCACTATGGCTAGGATTTTGTTAGAACTTCCCAATCGTGCTTTCTCCCATCAGTAATGTGTAGCTCTCTCTCAGTTGTAATTTCTTTTGCGTAAATAAGCACTCGTGACCTCGCATCTAACCTACACAGCATGGAAATTAAGTGAGTACAGTAAATTGCGTATATTTTCAGAGAAGTTGCACATTTTTGGTTAACTTTTACTAAAATTTTTTGGCTATAATGACAAAAAAATGTACAGGAATGTAAACGAATTTTTAGGTCGAATCACTTGAGAGGAAGTTGTGAAAAACTTTCGGTCCCTAGAGAATTATAGAAGAAATTATTAAATAAGAATTAGAAATTGTGTCGTAATAGGCATATTTTTCCATTTTCCGTGCAAAATTTGTGGCTCTGTCTCAAAAATTGATTTATAATATACCTTATAATTACGTTTTTAAAGATTAAACAAACTTTTTACTAAATCAATTATTTATAACAATTTGCAAAATCACTGCTTTAGGCTAATGAAGCAGAGCCATATTGAATATTTACCCGCCTTCGAGTTGGAGAAGGTCATTAAGACCAACATTGTCAACCAGAAGTGGAAGAAGACACAATTTCACCGATATCAACGTTTATTCAAAAGCCTTCCCTATCTACTTATTTTTATAACAACTGTAACCGGTATTCTTATTATGATTAGCGGATATTTGCATACAAAAACGATAAGAAGTAAAGAAGTGAGTAAAAATTTTTCTCATTCATTTCTAAGTATAACTTGAAAATTGAGTATTCTTCAATGATACTGTTGAAATTCACGTACATGTAAAAGTATCAAAAAAAAAAAAGAGAGCCCAAGATATATTTTTTGGTTGTGAAAAACACCTCTTAGTAAATTTGCTTGTCTAAAGCGTACGTCGACGAATGAAAAAATAATCAAGGATAAATCTAAGAAAAGAAACGAAAATTCAATAACCCGTAATTTTTTTCTTAGGAACAAACCGAGACTTCACAAACAGAAACTGAAAAACTTTTTCGAAAATTAATTATAATACTGAATGTGATCAAAAACTCAAATAAGGTAAGTTTTTTCAATTTTATTCTCTCTTACGTATACTATACTCGTAGTTGAAGAAAAGATGAAAACACAAATCAAAGTGGGCGTGTAACTTTAAACAAATATTGTAATTCTGACAATTCTGGTAAAATTTAGTTAAGGGTTGAAACAAAGATTGAGAGGGACCAGTTATATCAGAATTTTAAAACGCCAATATTATTCCTGACATCTGGTTCAGTTTCATCCTCCTGGGAACAGGGAACAATTTTTCCTCAAATGGCAATGATAAAAAAGTGTAGGTTCAGAGGTTGCCTTTCAAATTTTTGTTAATTACTTCTAAGAATCCCTCTGGAAAAAAGTTGTTGGACTTTGTCGCTAATAGGATTCTTTCGTCTATTTTTCAGATATTTAACCTCATGAAAGAACAAATGAATATTTTAGTTGAAGAAATTTTTAATATTGATGCAAATTTTCCTCACAAGAACGAATACTTGAAGGAGAATTTTCAGAAAATCCGAAAAATCATTCAACATCAAAACCGTCAGATACTTGAAGAGATGAAAATATTAAATGGATCTAATTCACCTTCAATTGCATTTGTCGAAGATGTAAAACAGGAAATATTATTCAATATTGAACGAAAAATCAACATGGAAATTAAAGTAAATAAGTTGTACACAGTCAATTTCGGATTCAAAATTTTTTCAAAAAAGAGATAAAATCTGTTTTTTTTTTTTCTGTTTTTCAAAAAATGAACAGTACTTGAATAAATAAATTGATTGGGACACTGCACTGCACTGGGTACATGCAGTACCTTTTTTTCTGTGATTAAAAACTTGATGAAAATATCTACCTACTTATCAGTAAATTGAAAATATTGTAATAAGATCACTTTAAAATAGACATACGATACGTTAAAATGATTTCATTTTTTCGTAGATGACTGAACTTCAGAATGATATCTTCAAGCAGAACGTTCTATCAGCATTAACAGCAAATATACAGGAAGTTCGAGGAAATTGCGCAGTGATGAAGAAATGGATCGAAGAAACCAACCGGCTAGTCATTCGATTTGATATATTTTTTAAAGAGCAGATCGATTATGGAGAAAATGAACAACTGACCGACCACACAGTCATAAAGAACTTGAAAGCTAAGGTATTCATGATTACAAACAAAAATATTCGCTTAACGTAAGTGTAAAATGACATTTTCAACGTACTCGTACGGCGTCAAAAATTTGTCGTTTTATTTGTTTTCTCCAAGAGCTCGCACGCTAGGAGACATCTCACTATCCTTTTCTCGCCGTACACAAACCCCAGCAGTAGTCAGGAAAGTTGGGTATCAAATTTATAATTTCGTACATCATAACCAGAGCCCGGTTTTTTCAGCATTAACAATTGACATTTTCGGTATCATTCAGCATTTTTATAGAAAAAAATAATGGAAAAACACAGACTTCTAGGCGTTTTTACTAGTACCTATTTCACTAATTATGTTCAATTTCTAATTAAAATTACGCGGTTTTTGGCCAAAATAAACTAATTTTAAAGATCAAATTTAGCGAAACAAAATCCTACCAATTTTGGACAGGCGGCTATTTCAAGCTTGAAAAAAGAAAGCACAGACCGTACGAAATGCGCTGAAAAGATGTATTACCATTCGGTAATAATTACTACAATAGGTTCATTTCTGAGCCTAGGGGGAGGGGGTGAAGCTTTAGTTCCTCTAGCCCTCCTTCTTCAGGGCGTGTCTGATTTCGGATCAAAATTCATGTATTATATAATCTCCTCCTCAAAAACTACATTCGATTATAGACCAAATTTGGTATACCAATGTCACTTAATTTTAATTCTATATAATGAGGACGTATGAAAGCGCTTTTCAGCGTTCCTTTATCATTACTCACCTTGGATCTCTTTTCGATTACATACTAGTGGACCAGTGCTGCTCCGCAGCAATAATTTTAATCATATTACAGGACATTGAGTTTTGTTTTTCACGAAATCAATACTCAAGTACAGGTGTAAATAGTTATTATTTTTAGTAAAACTTATGACAATTAATCAAAAACCTCACCTCACCTCACGTCACCTAATCAAACCTGTCTGGATTGGTTGATGAAGTTGTAACATACTTTTTCAAGGAGGGCACGGCTTCCGACTACCTTCCGCATTGGGCTACATTTTTTCTAGCTGAAAGAGTAAGCCTGCTAGCGTAACCCAGAAGACACCACGTGGAGGTCGGCTTACATCGACGTCCATCCTATACGCCCGCCATCATCTCATGTATACACAGAGCATTCAAGAATTCCATTCAATTATTATTGAGCAATTTTCAAGTTACCTACTGAATAGCAACGCTTCTCGCATTCAATCTACCAAATTTATGATGTATGGTGATTTCTTATGGGCATATATCGACAGTTTTTCCAGACGTTCTACAGAATCGATTTGCTTCATTAATCGGTTGAGTAGAACAGCCCGACGTAGTGTCATTGCATCTATGAAAAATTCCCCGTAAGAAATGCGTGGGGAGAAAACATATATATGTGGGTAATTGGGGAACACCTGAAGTGAGGCACTAAGTAATGCTTGGTGGCTGATCTAGAGGTCTTTCTGGGGACATTAAAAAAATGAGGCAAATCGGCCCAGTAGAACGGCCTGAAGGGCAGTCATTGCATTTTTTTGAAAAGTTTTTCAATATATAAGATTACACTTATGTACTTCGATACGACAGTCAGGTCGGCTACATGTACACTGAGAAAAACCTTTATGAAAAACTACTGTCAACTGGAGTAAACAAATCCTCTGCAATAATTTTTACTATTAGGCCTAAAACGAAAGAATTTAGAGGAATTCAGCAAAAACTGCCGTACGACTAGAATAGATGATAATCAGTGTGACGTCGTTCATGGAAGAAAATCGCAATCGTCCTATGAAATGCACAGTGCAGGGATCAGTGATGTCAGCCGGATTGATTTTTACACACAATTTCCATAAGAGAATTCCGGGAGACTTTTGTTGTTGACTACATCGAAAATCATATCTTGGGACTAGAAATATTATTAACGATCAAATAGAGATTTCAACCTCTCTTTTGAGCCATGATACAATAATCTTCTTGCATGATTTTCAATATGATATTCGTCAACCAAAGTCAACCGGAATTTTCTCATGGAAAATCGTGCGTAAAAATCAGCCTGATCTCTGCTGTCTTCATTTCATAAGGCGATTGCGATTTCCTTCCATGAATGACGTCAGCTGATCATCATCCATAAAAGTAACCATAGATTCACTCGTCACCTTTTCACTACAGTTTACAGTAGTTTTTCCTGAAGTTTTTTGTCAGTGTAGGAAGGGAATGAACGAGTCATAGTAACTGTAAAAAATTAGTTTTATCTGAACGCGAAGGGTCGAAACGTCGTGATAAAATAATGTGTAGTGGAGAAAATACATCATATTTGTGTATTGTTTTTTTTTTTTTTTGCAGTTGAATGATCTCCAAAAAGAAATTATGCATTTGAAAAACCTACCAATTTTGAATTCTCCTGCATTTGGATAAATACGGGAAACCATTTCAAATATTATTCGTTTCATGGTGAGATTAAGCGTACTTTTGTAAGAACCTACTTTATTTAGCAAAATCAAGAACTGCTGGTGCGTTAGCTTCCAATTAGCAGAAGGTTATTTTGATACCCATATTGTTCCAAAAATTTGGGGAGAGGGCAAATTTGGGGGAAGGGACCAAAAAAATTTTTTCGCGCAAGCGCGCGCCTTCAGATCCTCCCTCTTGTTCGCATCCTGGATACGCCACTGTCCCAAACTTTACTTTCAATGTAGACTCCTTATTTTACTACTTGTACCAAAGTGAGGGATTCTTCATCTCAGTTTGAAAGATAACGTGAAACCGGTCACCGCATTCATCACGAAAAATTTCAAGAGAAATTTATAACACAGTAACCATACGCGCACCTAGTCAATCACTATTGTAACATTTTTCTCGAGATTAGATATTATTAGGCCTTTCGGTATTTTGTTTTCTTACATTTTTTTACTTTATATTTTTCTCGTGTCATTAAATAGCCTTATTCCACTTATAGGCTGGATTTTTTTTCACATAATTATAAGTAGTATTTTTCTCAGTATTAAAGCCAGCTACCACGTTTGATGATAAAATTATTCAAGACAACAAAAACAGATGGGTATCCGGCTGAATATTTTCGAAATCCAAGAATTTCTTCCTCTCGTGATCATCACGCTGTACAACATTCGAACAAAAATCTACCTAGGTACTCAAAATGGTTACAGTTCAGTGATGGGTACTCAGAGATGTTACGTTTACGTAATAGCCCGCGTAAATGTGAAAATCAATACGGGATATATTTTTTCGATAGTTTGACGAAGCTCGCCAAAAAATCGTCAACCTACTGTATCCCGGAAATGAATGGAAGACAAGCGATGTTCACATAATACTAGCCGAGAAAACAGGTTAAATGCAAGTGAGTTGATAATGTGAGTATTCATCAACACGTATGATACAAAGTTCCTGTATTTAAATAGCAACTCGTTTTTTGAACGAAAGTTAAAGGCGAGATACCCTTTATTCGTGAATAATTTGGTGCCTACGCGCTATTACGGTAAATTCCAGCGGGCAAGTTTTTACAGTTATAATCATAATGCGGTGTTCTAGGTTCACAAGAGCACAGAAGCGCTAACAATCGTTTAGGTATTTGACACTCTACTATCTACCAACAGTCAAGAAGTTACATAATTCGAGACACGATCAAAAGAACACCTGTATTCAGAAAACTTCCCGATTGACAGCAAAAAAATCATAATAGTCAGTTTTTACCGACTTTTCCAATTGGAAAAGTGAGGTATTACACCCGTAGCAAGGTGAATGGGGGGAGGGGGCAATGAATTTTCTCGACGTTTTAGAGGTCATAGATCACAACTAGCATAAAAAAAAATTTCAGGTTTCCTTATATATATAGCCATCCCATATAGCCATATGTATAAGATTTTTTTGTCCGAGGAACTCCTCCGAAACTATCCGGTGGATTTTTTTGTAACTTGGCCATATTGTAGTAATATTATTTGAAGATGTGCACCCGCAATTTTTTTGAAAATTGGATGAGTAGTTCTCGAGAAGCTTTCAATTTTTTGAGGAAATCCAATGAGTAGTTCTTGAGAAATTTGCATTTTTCTCACTATTGCAAGTAGTCGCTCACATTACCTGAAGCAAATTCCTATCTTTTTGTTATCAGTGCGTCTATTGTGTTGTGATGAAGAACCTTTTATTTTTTATTTGACAGGTTCATTTGATAAAGGATTCATTAAATTAATTTACAAGAATGATTTACACACTGCAGTGAGGGCTTCTTTAGGTTAGGTTAGGTTAGAAATGTGCACCTGCAATTTCTTTTGAGAATAGGATGAGTAGTTCTTGAGAAATTTGAAATTTTTTTTTGAGAAATTTCTCACTATCACAAGTAGTTGCTCACATTACGAGAAGGAAATTCTATTCTTTTGTTATCAGAACGTCTATTGTGATAGAGAACCTTTTATTCGACAGGTTCATTCTTGACAAAGGGCTCATTAAATTAGTTTACAAGAATTATTTACACAGTGAGGGCTTCTTTCGGTTAGGTTAGGTTTAGTTATTTCCTCGACTTTTCTGAAAATATCAACTTCTTCCGGATTGTCTTTTTTATTTTTAAATAGGGATAGTGACGAGAGAATAAATAAAATTTATAAGTTATTAGTAGGAGTGATTCTTTTAATGAAATTTAATTAGTCGAAGGAAAAGTCGTGTATTACTCACGCGACTGCGTGAGTGTTTTTTTCCTGAAATCGTTAGGTATTTTTCATAAAAAATTAAAGTACGTAATTCTTCCAGAATTGTTTTCGACTAATATTTTTCACCTTATAATAATTTATAGCTGTTTTTCGATTTTCTTTTGGAGTGCGATTCTGATGAATCATTTCAATATATTTCGAATGGTTCTGAAATACCCTACTTTCGCCTTAACAGCTAAAGAAGCTAATAATAATTATCAAAAAAAGTCTTCATCCAATATTCTTTTCAAGACATAGAACGTATTATAATTTTTTTAAGGAAATTATATGCATTTGAAAAACGTCTCATCCCTCAGAAGAAACATAGCAAAAATTTTGTTAAAACTCGATACTAAATTCAACACAATATATATATGATACATTTTATTACTGAGGTATTACACCCGCTTGTTCAGGTTTCCTTTTAATATTTATTTATTTATTATTATTATTTATAAGATTTTTTTGTCCGTCAAACTCCTCCGAAACTACCCGACGGATTTTCTTGAAACTTGGCCATATTGTAGTAGTATATCTGAAGATGTGCATCCGCAATTTTTTTGAGAATCGGAGGAGTCGTTCTTGAGAAATTTGCAATTTTTTAATTAATTTCTCATAATTACAAGTACATAGTCGCTCACATTACCTGAAGCAAACCCCTATCCTTTTGTTATCAGTGCGTCTATTACCGACTTTTCCAATTGGAAAAGTGAGGTATTACACCCGTAGCAAGGTGAATGGGGGGAGGGGGCAATGAATTTTCTCGACGTTTTAGAGGTCATAGATCACAACTAGCATAAAAAAAAATTTCAGGTTTCCTTATATATATATATATATATAGATATATAGATATATATATGTATGTATAAGATTTTTTTGTCCGTGGAACTCCTCCGAAACTATCCGGTGGATTTTTTTGTAACTTGGCCATATTGTAGTATTATATCTGAATATGTGCACCCGCAATTTTTGTGAGAATCGGATGAGTAGTTCTCGAGAAATTTTCAATTTTTTGAGAAATTTTTCAGTATTTTGAGTATGTGTTTGTCCGTGGAACTCCTCCAAAACTATCCGGAAGATTTTCCGGTAACTTGGCCATATTGTAGTAATATATTTGAAGATGTGCACCCGCAATTTTTTCGAGAATCGGACGAGTAGTTCTCGAGAAGCTTTCAATTTTTTCAGAAAATCCGATGAGTATTTCTTGAGAAATTTGCATTTTTCTCACTATTACAAGTAGTCGCTCACATTACCTGAAGTGAATTCCTATCCTTTTGTTATCAGTGCGTCTATTGTGTTGTGATGAAGAACCTTTTATTTGACAGGTTCATTTGATAAAGGGTTCATTGAATTAATTTACACAGTGCAGTGAGGGCTTCTTTAGGTTAGGTTAGGTTAGAAATGTGCACCTGCAATTTCTTTTGAGAATAGGATGAGTAGTTCTTGAGAAATTTGAAATTTTTTTTGAGAAATTTCTCACTATCACAAGTAGTTGCTCTCATTACGAGAAGGAAATTCTATTCTTTTGTTATCAGAACGTCTATTGTGATGAAGAACCTTTTATTCGACAGGTTCATTCTTGACAAAGGGTTCATTAAATTAGTTTACAAGAATTATTTACACAGTAAGGGCTTCTTTAGGTTAGGTTAGGTTAGGTTTGAAACATTTGCCGACTTTTTTTCTTTAGATACAGATGATGACGAGAGAATAAATAAAATTTATAAGTTATTAGGAGGAGTGATTCTCTTAATGAAATTTGATTGGTCAAAGGAAAAGTCGTGTATTACTCACGCGACCGCGTGAGTGTTTTGTGATGAAGAACCTTTTATTCGACAGGTTCATTCTTGACAAAGGGTTCATTAAATTAGTTTAGAAGAATGATTCTACATAGTTAGGGCTTCTTTAGGTTAGGTTAGGTTCCAAGTCTGCGACCTCTACCGCAACGAGACTCAGCGCCGCAGACTGGCCGCTGCAATCTCCCTGGATATCAAAGGTGCCTTCAACCACATCGAATGGAACGGTATCCTGGAGCAGCTAGACATGGCCAATGTACCACACTACCTGGTGAAGACCATTTCCTCCTACCTCAGTGACCGCACAGTCCACTGCGAAGGCCAGAACACCATCTTAGAGCGGAGTTGCCCCCAAGGATCGGTGCTCGCCCCCACCCTCTGGAACATACTGTACAATGTTCTCATCAACAAAGTGGAACAGGAGTAACCTAACATCTGCGTGTACGCCGACGACACCATTGTCATCACGTCTGCAGACACCAGACAGGAACTGGAAACCAAAGTGACAGACTGCATCACCAAAGTCTCAGACGCACTAAACGTTTCCGGCCTACTCCTGAACGTTGGCAAGACTGAAATCTTGCTAAAAAACCAACTACCACTTTACCAAAGAGGAAATGGTCAAGAGATGCTCACCATCAACGTGCTTAATCACGCTATGAAAACGTCCAAAGCAATCAAGTACCTAGGCGTCATGATAGATAACAAGCTGCTGTTCATGGTACACTTTGAGTATATTATGGAGGAGAAAATGATGACCTGCATCCCTCTTCTCCAGAAACTAGCCCGCAACCTGTACGGATACAGCTTCAAGGCGCGGAAAACCATGCTCCAGGAACTGATTTTCTCGATTGCTAAGTACTGCTCATCCATATGGTATCACAGACTCCAGCTGAATAGACTTACCGTCAGCATTTCATCAAAGTCCAACGCCGTTGCGATATCATAAGTAGCAGGAGCTACAAGGACGTTAGCAGCCAGGTTGCTTGCGTACTTGCAGCCAGCCCACCACTCCATCTTCAAGTAATCGAGAGATCAGTCAAGTGGCTCCTTTCAAAAAGTATGCCTGTCATGAAGGCGGCCTAATGCTACAAGGTGAACCTGCCTCCCTTGCCGAAGTAACCAAGGCCTTCAAGAAAGCCACTACGGAAGAATGGAACAAAGATTGGGAAAATATTACGCCAAAGAAGTGGCCCCAACAATTGTTCCCTTCCGTCTACGATCGACTAAGAATCAAGGATCCTCCAACATTCTGGTCGTCCCAAGCAATTGTGAAGCTCTTATTCATTTTTATTGACCTTCTTTAGCTCAAAAGATGAGATACGCTATCCATGGCAAAATTGACAGGGGGGTGGTAGTGAATTTCCTCGATATTTTTGAGGTCCTAGAACACTTCAGCATTTTTCTTGATTGAATATTTTTTCTGTTTTACCGACTTTCCTATTTCATTCTATGCTTTTTCTATTTCAAAGGTACCTAGTGGCTTTCGATTTAATATCTTATTTCTGTATTGTGATGTTTGTCGCGTTGTTTTTTTCTTCTTGAAATTGTATCGCAAGGAACACATGTAAGAAGGGCGTTCGACATGCTCAAAAAGGCATTTTGAAAAGTTACAGAAAAATCCTAAAAACAACAGAACGTCTTCAAGAAAATTTTCTGGCATGGCCAAATGAATAAAGATCATGTTTCATGTATTACAAGGGGAATTGGCCATGCCATTGGAGGTGGCCTCGAAAAAATTAGAAAATTTTCTTGGTGTTTTAAATGGGGTTGAAGGGGGAAGGGGGGGTGTAGCCATGAGAAGATTCACCATGGGGTCTAGTATGAGTCTAGTTTAGAATATTTAAAGCTAATAGCTTTCGGGGGCTCACTCACTCCGCTCGTTCGCCCCCTTTTTTGCTCTAGTATAAGTCTCGTTTAGAATATTTCAGGCTAATAGCTTTCGGGAACTCACACTTTTTTTTTTTTTTGCTCTAGTATAAGCCTAGTTTAGAATACAAGCTTCCTCTTGGAATAAGCCTATGGTATAAAGGAGGGATACAGTTTACAGGATTTCTAGACCTAGTATAAAGCTAGTATAAGCCTAGTATAGTAGTTTGCTGCACTGATGAAAGATAGACCAAGCACGCACGCACATTTTCAACAAAATTAAGGTATGGCTCGGAGAAAAACAATCTGCACGCACGCAAGCAAATTTTCAAATGAGGGTAGGATCTCTAACCAATGGCCACCATGGAGGTGTAATGGAGGGAGTAAATCTTCGAGGAAATGGAAATAAAGAAGGGAACCCACGATAGCGCGGTGAGGAGGTTCTCCAGATCAATACAATACATAGGAAAGTACACATACAAAATGATAAAGGCGTTCAATGGCTAGGATGTAAATAATGTACATATCCATAATAGGAAAACTTTTTCAATACTAGTGCTCTACTGATACCTCTCTCACTCAATATGAGTTTCAATTTCATAATTCATCTTCATCGTTTTCGAGCAAAATAAGTAGCGTTACGTACGTCATTATTCATTTGGACGACAGTAAAGTCTCTCCGTCTTAAATCGATGACTCATAGTCGAAAATCTTCGAGTTCTCTTACATGACCCTCATCAACGGAAGATTTTATTTGATTTACGGGAGAAGAAGATTAAGAAACAAAAAGAAAAAAAAAAAAAAAAAACGTACAATTGCTGCTTCCTTCATTCTCATGTGAAACTTTTCGCGCATGTGGCGGTTGCAAGAACATTCCATCTTCAAGACAAGCAATAAAAGTTTCAACGAATATCTTTTTCTCAAGTCGTGATCCTTTCTACACTTGATTAGCATTGTGTCCGCATCCAATTTAGCCTGATTTTACGATTACGCAATTTTTGCCGAAAAAGCTACAACGAAAATAGTTTTTCCACTCACTTGCGATACAAAATATCTGCTGGTCCAAGAAGCGTTGGTGCTACCTTTCATAGGCTGTGCGAATGGTAATTTTTTTCGAAGAGTGCTCAAGTCCGACATACATGACCGCCGACGACTCCTTTTTATATCTGTCAAATCTGGCGACACGACACTATCACTTCTCAAGTCCAGGCTGCAATAACCATCTTCGTCGATAAACAATTCTGAAGGATTGCTCTCTTCGATCACGTTTAATTGACCCATCGATTCGTAAAACGATTTTTCGGTAATACTGCTCGCGTTGTCCGCTTCCGCGTCCTCCTCCCCAACGTAACTCTTGGGACGTAGATGCCTGAGAAAAGAATTGTCGTCTTGCCACCATCCTCTAATCGATTTCCAAGCGCTACTCAGTCGCGAATTTACCCTCTTAAATGTCGGCTGGGATTTGCGCTTACGGCGTAGGCTTATCTTGCGCAAACGAGTTTTCATTTGTACTCGCCGGGTGCAATATTCCAAGTTGGTCATCGTAGTAATAGTGGTGATTTCCGAGTTGATACTTCGCGAGCGTCGATACTCTCCAAGCTCTGCATATTCCAGATCGTTTGACACTTCTCCAGCATCCTTGTCATTTTTTTCTATCACAGAATACAACGGAGACTCATCTTCGGCAGCGTTCGGTTGAACGCCTGTTTCACGTGTTAAAGGCTCCATATTTCGCGCTGGACTGAGTAAAATAGTGAGCTTGGTAATATGTCGCTCTTTTACAACAGACTGATCAGTTTTCATAGGAGCCTCAGGTGAGTCCGACCGCACAGTTGTTGTCTCAGTTTCGCAATATTCTTTACGATTATCGTCAGTGGGTTCACTGACATTACTGTACAAACGTTCGACATTGTCATCGTCGTTCTTTTCTTTGCCACCGACGCGTTCGTCATGATTTTCGTTTAAGAATGAAAAAGATATTTGGCCGGCAGCGCTGGTTACCTCGTAAATCGTCTCCTTGATCGCTTTCTCGTTATCCGAGTCCGAGGCTTTACGACAAGAAGAGTACTTCGTACTATCGCTGTTGCTCTTTGTTGACAAACTACAACTGTGACGTCGCCTCGATAAGGATCGTGCGAAACGTCGATCTTCGGCGCGAGGCGTTTCTTGTGAAAAGTTATTGTCTCTTACTAGATGGGATACTACGGACGGCACCGTTTCGGCAGAATACCCGATTCGCGCAATGCGTTGCTTCTCAAGGAACTCTTCAATATCTTCGTCGTCCGAGCTGAGTTTTCTCGGCGACGCAGACGCCGCTTTCGACGGATCAGTATGTATGATCGAATTCTGCCACAGCGAAAACGCAAATACTTTCGGTAAACTCCACCAACGACGATCTGACATATTCGAAATCGGCTTTCAAAGCACTGTAAACCTACATTTTTGAGTACTAAATGTGCGAGCCTGCGGGCACACGATACGGCGGAGTTACGGACGCACGAGAGAAGTTTTCTCTTCTAAACTATTTTTAAAGTTTTTTATAAACGCACGTCGTGGCACAACAAAACTAAGTATTCGTCGTCATCTTCATCTCCATCTTGCACTCGCTCGTCATCACAAACGTGTGCGGTCCCTGCTAAAATTAAAATTATCGAGGAGAACAGTAATGAAAGGAGGGGAAAGAAGGAAACTAAATGTTCGCATTCTTCGTATTACCCATGTACACTGGTACGCTGAGTACGTTGCACATGTCGCCTGCAAACCAAACTTCTTATTTTTCATTTTAATAATTCACGTCGTGAAAAACAGAAGTTTTTACTTCATTTTCTTTTACTTATGATAATATTTGAAAAAGGCTCCCTAAATTCCACAGTCTCGTTCAGATATAAGACTTTGCTTTGAGGAAGGGGAGAGGGACGGCAATGATGAAGAAATTAATTCGGTAACTAATTATGATGTCTACATTGCAATTAATTGTTCAAATTTTCATCAAGTTCAATGCCTTTAATGAGGGGAGACCAATTCCTTCTTGCAGAACATTTGTCCTTCCCCTGTTCTCTAAATTTATAACTATGTCTGGGTCAGATCCCTTTTTTTTCCAATATCTTTTAGTTACAAAAAGTGAAAGAAAAAAAAAAAAAAACTAAAAACAAGATCATACGGAGTAGGTCAGAAGAAACTTTGTCAACCAATACAAGTTGAAATAGATATCTTATTTTACGGCCCGAGGGTTGAGAGGCCTGGTATAAATTCATTCAATGAAGTGCAACATAATCGAATACGTGCCTGCCCATGTACTGTTGAACCACTCACCCAACTCTACTAAATCATGTTGTGATACAAGACAATTGGTTGAACCGTTTCCGAAAAACTGCTATATGCCTAATTAAATCCAAGAGAAAATTGAGCACTATTCACTTATCCGATCCTAGAGAAGAATGTACGCGCACATCTTCAATAACACTACTGAACAAGGAAAAAAAAAATGTTTGTATTACTAATTTGAATACGTGATTCTGAAGTACTTTTCAACGCTGAATTCAATGCCGTTTTCCGTTTTTCTCTATCACGTCTAGATTTTCCATAATGTCGATGTTTATTTGCGTCCTTTTGCCGCAGCCTCACGCGATACGTAACGAACGTTCGAGCTTGAATACTGCTCAACTATCGCACTGCGTTCCGCAACGTTCTGCGGCAAATTGACATCAACATTATGAAAAATCTAGACGTGATCGAGAAAAACGGAAAACGGCATTGAATTCAGCGTTGAAAAGTACTTCAAAAATACGTATTCAAATCAGTAATACAAACAATTTTTTTTTTTTTGTTCAGTAGTGTAATATGTCACAATAATTTGCAAAAATTTGTGTTCCCAGTCGAGTTGCGCACGGATAAAGGAAGCGTTATAAAGATGTATGAGAGACTAGCAATTTATTTTTCATTAGTCCAGGAGTAATCTAGGCCCGTTAAACATTGGATAGTAAAAGCTCCCCAAAATGTCCTTTACACACCTACTTAATAGGGATATGATACGGGTGTTTTTGCCATGGGGATATCAATTGTTCAACGGGGGGTAGCCATCAACCGCCGCAACTCTGTCAGAAGTGACACCTCGTCCTTTTTTTTTTTCTAATAAGTCAATTTAGACTACGGAAACAAAGGACACGCAATTAGCTGGTACCGATTTTTTGAAATTAAGAAGAACAACCCTGGAAGTCATTCTTGGTGAAAGGAAATCGTCTTTACGGATCATGATATAAATAATTGATGAGAAATTTCTAGAAACGTAGTAGGTACTTAATTAATTTTACTGTGACCGGTTTCGCGAACAATGTAGAACAGAACGCATCATCAGCCATATGTAGAAGCAAATGACATTTGGCTTACCATATCGGTAAATTTTTATGCCTGGTTAAAGGTATAAGGGTGGGACATGAGTAAAATTGCAGGTTGTTGAATAATTCGAGACGCGCGTCATGACTGTGTGTACACATTTCGACTTCTTCAAGTTTCCTATGTTCGACCCTTATGTTCATGATGTAATAGTTTGACATTACGATTGCGAAAAAATCTGGATGGTCGGCGAAAAACACTCTTCCCCTTTAAAGAATCTTCGTTACATTCTTTCTTTACTTATAGAGTCCTGTTTGTCCAGAGGGGTGTGTGGGTGTGAGCAAGTGTGAATATGTTTTGGGTCAACAAGTTGGAATAAACTGTGATTAATTTCGAAACCAGTCAATTTTTTTCATAGGTAATTTTTTCTTTTGTCAAAGATTGAGAAAATAATAGTCAAGTGATAGAGAAAATTCGGCTTCTTTTCCCAACAAAAAATCTTTTCATATATGCAGCAAAAATTTGTTTGAAGTCATTTATAAAAAGTTATACAAATTGAATTTTTTATTCAGGTAGACAACCTGATGCTAACTGCGAAACTACAACAATAAGAAAAGGGGGGCGCCCATGGTAACTTCGATGAATAAATTCATACCTACCATAGCTTTTTTTTTTTCATTGGTTCGAACTTCAGAAGTATTCACTGATAATTTATACCTACTTCTTACTTACTAACAATTTAGGAAAATGAAAAATTGGCCAACATCTACACTTTGTATGTATTATTGAAGTATAGTATTGCAACCTGACAAATTGAGCACAGGAGGCGCATCAATCATTTCTAGTATGGAGTTTGAATTTATGGACGGCGGTTAATAACTCGTAACGATCAAAACTAATTATTAGGCCTATTACTTTTCCAACAGCTAATCTAATTTTCAGTAAATAGCCACGCCAAATCAAAGCGTCGATCATCATAAAAAAAAAAACGAATTCTAGTCAGTATAACAGAAGCGATCATTCGATTAATGCTAAACCTTATCACAAAACAGGAATCGGAAGATCTAGAAGAAATTGACAACACAATTTGTACTCCTGATACGATTGTTGTACCAGCTTCTGTCCTGTACTTATGTGATCTCACTGTCGGACCTTATCGATTAAATCGTTTTCTTACGTATGCATTTTTCTTGTCCGCACTCATCATTCTAATTGAAGAAACTGGACCTATAAATTAACTTATCATGGGGTAAATTTGCAACAAATTGAGATGAGAAGGTGTGACGATGTTCATTTTGCGACATGCGCAAAAACGACTGCTTCTTCTTTGCTTCACTGTGAATTAATTCGCTCTTCATACAGAGGTTAATGGCACGCATTTTTGAATGAATTACTCACGAACGAGTGCGTCTACATGCGAAATATCATTACACTCACGCAATTCTATTATTCTCGGTTACCTTGTACGTAGGTATCAACAAAATGTAGGTAACAATTTATATGCATGCTTGTTTTTATTCAGACCTGATACATAGGTGATATTGATGTTCTGTATGGGAGTGGGCTTTGGTATCTTTTTTATCAACTACCGTCACTCACGCACACGTGAATGTAGCAGGCATTCGTACAGGTTCACATTGATACAAAATTTCCGAGACCTTCTTCGCTGGACTTTCTTTTATTGATTTGGTATGATCTTCTTTCAACACAAAGCAAATCTAAACAATACCAGCCGATTAAGAGGCTCTCAGACGCGAATAAACGAGTGAAATGGAAAATGGTACGATTATAGAGAAGAAATTAGAGGTGAGAAACACAACGAAATCACTCGTAAATCGAAGAGGTCGAGAGAGAGGACTGCGAAAGTCAGATGTATGAACTTTTGAAAATTCTCTCACCCTCCCCCGTCAACTGCATTCTTCTGTTTTCATTTTGCCCGATCCGTCCGTTCCTATATGCACACTTTTTGTGCCCATTCAAACACATAGGTACAGAATACATCAAGTGAGTGTAAGTCTTTCTCGAGGGTAAATTCTCTGACTTTCAAACTGATTCAAGTATGACAGAATCTTTCTTTTTTTTTCTCTCTCTAACGGAGAACACATGTTGTATGTCATCAGCTCCTTCTCCTCATCCCAATTTGAAAATCTGCGAGTGAAACCTCTCCCCCTTGACCCAAATAAACGGACTTTTATAATAAGAAGTTTGTATGCAAACTTAACAGGGTCTCATACGGATTAGTCATAACTCTAATTTGTTGGTTTTGTAAATTTGATTCATATTTACACTCAATCAATTTTGAATCCTCTCCGTGTGAGCCTTGAGTTTACTGTGGAAGAAACCCTGAATGCCCCGATTCATTTGTTTAACTGGTGGTGTACGTAGATAATATAATTTTGACAAGGTGACATGGACACTGTTCGAAAACTAAAATAAATATCAGTCGCTTTACGACGAACGTGAACCATGTCGAATCGTCCTGTCTCTCTCCTTTGCTTACTTCTCTCTCACATTATTAGTGAAACTACTTTTATACTGAATATTGTGACAAGATCTGGTTTCACCATCGAAAGGAGTATTGAATAGTATGGAGACAGCAGGACATAGTAAAAAATAGTAAAATAGAACTGTAGCGAATACGACTCGTCGTCCAGTCCGTCGCAGTCCAAATTCTCCGTGACGAACTAGGGGAGAAAGGATATATACACAATTCGAATCCACCTGTTTTATATATTATCTTATGTATTGTACTAGATATATCGAAGAGTTGGTTATACGAATCAGTCGAGAATAAAGTGGCGTTCTCGCCAGTTGTGTTTTTATTTATTTAAAACGAATACTACGAACATCCGAAACAGACACGATCCAAATTTTCTTACAACTCTCAAATTGTTTAGATGTAGAAATACTGGGTTTCCCAAACGCTTTGTTGGAGTAGAGATTGAAAGACTTTATGATGGGTCTGTATTTTTACAACAAGAAAAATATATGAGTGAAGTTTTGGCCCAGTCAATGCAAAATGCTCATCGAAAAAACACCCATTATCCCAGTTTATAATCATCAAGTTTTACCAAATGATGGTGAAACAATTTAGTAGGCTACAATGCCTAGCTAATTACACGTGTTTAGATATTGCCTTTGCAGTGGGTTTTCTCACTTGTTATCAGTCTGAAGAGTTAAAAAAAGTGTACAATATTTACAGGTTAATTGAAAACTTGCCACAAAAAGTTATTATAAGAATCCAGTAATGTTTGGTGCCTAATCTGATGCAAATCATGGGGCTGAAAGGTTAAGATGCGGTGCTTTTATAGTTAGAATGTATGAATGTCTTATTGCTTGGTGTTTGCGTTTACATCGCAGCATTGCTGAAAGTACTACTAAAGCTAAATAAGAATCTATGGATGAAATCGCTCATAAACTTTAATTCATTCTGTATCGTACCCAACTACAATGTATGACGATGATATTGGTGCTGCCTTCAGGCAATGCAAGACACCCACTATTAATAGATCTAAAATCCAACATGCTGAAATACAGTTCAACAAAGTTAGAGGATATGTTAAATCTAATTGCTTAAAGATTGTACAGGTCCCAACTACTGCATAATTGGCCAACATATTAGTTAAGCCTTTCCTTGAAGAGCCCTCTTCAAGACGGTGTGGTGAATTACTAATAACAACAATACGCCTTGATGAATTTGTGATTAAGTGCCGTTTTTCTCTTCAACGTACTATGGCCAGAAAAAGTTTCAAGAGTTCATATAGCATCACAATTTGGATGGACATAGTAGAATAACACTCAGTGTATCTACAAATATGAGCGAGTACCTATACTCACGCGCCTTCATTATGGGGGCATGAGTACTATCTTTCTATCTTCATCAACAGGGCGCCAATCCAAATCAGATCGCGTCCAGTAAAAACGATTTATATTCGACATGAACAAAAGAAATGGTCATTCATAAGTGTTGATTGCGTACGCCTTTAGTTTTCAAGTTCGTTCAAAACTACAAAAAAATTATCCTCCAATAAGTGTTCATTCCGTTACAAAATAGAAACCCTCAAAGTTTAAGCAACCGGGTTCAAACCTAAAACTTAAATATTAAAATTTATAGACAGAAATAATTTTTGAATGAATACAGACTGTTATTGAATGTGGAAAATATAACCACAGTCTATTATTACGTTAATATTTTCTGCAGTTATTTGATAAAATGAACAACGCAAATTTCGAGCTCAAGAATAATGGAAATTTATGATGGGTCACGTTCACCCTTCGGGGTTCAATTCATTTCAGCCTACACAATTATACGTTAAAAAAAAAAAACTTTTCCTGCGACGGGCTTGAGATAAACATTTTGGTGAACAGTTTATGTTTCTTCTGAAACTCTCAGAAAAACTACCTTTTACTTTTCTCATGTAAAGTCCAATTGGAAATCCTATCTGAATACCTCGTTCTTGCATACTGGAAACCCCTGTCTGAAAGAAAGGGAATCAACAAGGCTTCATGGGGGGTCCTGTTGACTTTCTAGGACTGACGGGTGTAGCCCTAGCTGGATAAAACTCTATTGATTCCCTCTTCTAATGATGGGTTTCAGAGTGAAGTCCCGAATGAAGCCCTGCTGATTCCCTCTTCTTATAAAAGCTTCAGAGTAAGGCCCCATAGGAATTGCCCTGGGGATTTCTTCTTCTGATGATGGGCTTCAAACGGGGCTTCGAATGAGGAAAATATGGGTAGTTTTCCCCAGGGCTTTAACTAGGAACAATGTACACCGAGATTTAATGCACCATCCATATGAAATTTCAGTCAAAATATTTCATCTTGCTACATATGTAAATATATTATGTAAAGCAGAAAGTTTGTCTGTTTGTCTGTCTGTCCTTTTATAACTCAAGAACTGCTTTACCTATCGAGTTGAAATTTTCGCCACATAAGTATTCATGTCATTCAGGAATGAAATTGAAGCCATAAATGAGAATTTTAGCTCCTATACAAAGAAAGTTCTTATTCATTACTGATCCTTCAAATAACGGGCGTCGGCTTCCGGGTAACGTTCGGCAGAATGTGGAATTTGGAAAATCGAGACTTTCAAGCAACATGTGATGAGAGAGGGACCTGGAAAAAATTTGAATATGGAGCTGTGGAAAACTATGGACTTTCAAGCTTAACTCCTAAGGTGATGCGAAAATCTTCATTTAGAAAAAGCATAAACAAAGAAACCACCATAAGACAGGTTCCCTCTTTGCCTCGATTAGCATATTCAACAAAGTGAGCTGCGAGTTTCTTACCTGTACTTTCCAATCCACTTTGTTAATCATTGCGACTGGTGAAATATCGATGAATTAGTCCATTTTTAGCTGCAATACAACCTTTATACGTCAAGTTATCGCTCATGTGAATTGGTATACTTACAGCGCAAATTTGTTTCTAATCATTATAATTGATTTTATAATGATTGGTTTTTATTCTTTGCGTATAATTTTGAGATTTATATTGAACGCATCCACAATCTCTTTTGCCTTTAAATTACACATTAAACTAAATTTTTGAAAAATTTAGAGAGCTAGTAAAGTGCTCGACCCCTTAAGAAGTAAGACACCTCTAAAAGCGCCGGAGGCGCGCTGCCAACTGTTAGTTCTTTTTATAATTCGGGCCGGACAGCGTTAGTATCGCGAACTAACATTGATAGGCCGTGCGGGTGACGACTGACGGGCGAAAGATTTTCAAAAATCGTTTTAAATTAATTTTGTATTCAGGAAGATGATTTGTAGGAAATTTTACGCTTTACAAATTCTGTCCTCTTCATCTTTCTCCTATTAGGTGGAGGAAAGCACATTCCAGAAACCAAACTATATATCAGGGTCAGCGTTTGTTCAATGCATTGCCTAGGGAAGTGAGAGATGAGATAAAATTATCCAAATGGAAGAATAGTTATTTATTATACAAGGTCGTAAACAGAGTGTTTTAGTCACGAGTCCGAATTTTTACAAAACGAGCTGAAAGCGAGTGATGTAAAACGGACGAGTGACTAAAACATAACGAGGTTTCAGACCGCGTATAATACAATATTTTTTTTCATACTTAAAAGCTCGTGGAAGACGGAATTGGATTAGCTATAGAAGGTGTAACGGCATTTGATTGTAGTCAACTGGCAACCCTGGAGTAGGTAAACGGCTGTTTTACCTACTCCTGTGACTAAAACGATGAGTTAAGACCCGCGACCACCCCGCGACTAAAATAGATAGTTTATCTACTGAAAACGATCGATTAATTGCCTGATTTACCACTAAGTATGGAAAAATCGTAATTTTTTTCATGTTTTAGAACATAAACAGCCTCGGTCGGCTGAATTGTGTCGATACATGAACGTAAAAATGTGTATCACTTCGGATCGTAATAGATGTAACTCACTAGTAATGAAAGAACTAGGGCGACAGTTCTGCTCCAGGGTTGACCGACTCTCCAATTTCCGCCGGCGTAAACTGTAATTTTATCCCGTGCGGAAGTGAGTACTGAGTAGGTAGGTAGTGAATAGCATATACTTCAGGTGACTTATTGGTAACGGACTTGAAAGTAGGTACTCGTATAAAAGTCGGAAGACTATCTTGTACAAATACTTATTTTTATATAGGTAATCATTATGAGTAAGTTGAATTGAAATTAGAAAAAAAAATTAATTGTAGACAATATAATTACTGTACTTCAAAATTAATTTACGCAAAACTTTTTCTTTCTCTTGCACTCGTAACCTTAGTAGATCGCCGCGGGAATCCGAAGTATTTTCTTTTCAATAGATGATAATCAGCTGACGTCATTCATTGAAGGAAATCGCAATCGCCCTATGAAATGCAGACCGCAGAGATCACTGATTTCAGCTGGGTTGATTTTTACATGCGATTTCCCATAAGAGAATTCCGGTTGTCTTTCGTTGACAAATAAATATCAAAAATTATGCAAGAAGATTATTGGATTATGGCTCATAAGAAAGGTTGAAATCTCTATTTTATCATTAATAATGTTTTATTTCTAAGATATTCATGATTTTCGATATATTCCTCAACAAAAGTGTACTAGAATTCTCTAATGGGGAATTGCATGTAAAAATCAGCCTGGCTGAAATCACTGATCTCTGCGGTCTGCATTTCATAGGGCGATTGCGATTTTCTTCCATGAATGACGTCACGCTGATTATCATCTATTAAATATACTCTCAAGAATATTAGAAAACTTTTTAATAAAAATCACTTACTCGTATCAGGTATCACAACGTCAAATGAGAAATGATTGATATTAAAAGTTTTTTAACCTCAAAATGTACTAACTGTATCAAAACGTTTTCAAAAAATACCGTCATTATCAACGCCTGTCATTTCCTACTTGTATTAGTTTATACTCCTCAATACTACGATACGGTTGCTGGTAATCCTCTGCGTGGTTGCAATTTGAGCGGAAATAAAATTTTTGAGTTTCAGACTGTGAGATTAACAACTTCATTAGTGTCTGAAAATCATTTTCCTAATAATATTTAGGCCTATGTTTAATGTCCATGTTTAGAAAAAATTTGTGACACGTTCATTTTGGAAACTATTCAAGCATTCTACTCCGTGTACTGCAGCCAGCCGAAAGCCGAAAGCTGAAAGCCAAATTCAGCCAAATTTTTACTGATAAGACAGAAGCTAAAAGCCAGCCAAATTTTTTTTGAACAAGCACAAGCCAAAGCCGAAGCTATATTATTCAAGGTCAAAAGTTTAAGCCGAAAGCTAAAGCTGAATCTTTCAGCTGCAGCACACTGATTCTACTATAGCCAATATTTTTGCATTAGTTTTAAGTCAGCTAATGATTTTCCCGTCATTGGCTTTTCAGTCAAAAGCCAATCACAAGTCAATATTTCATTAGCTTAAACTCAAAATTGATGTTATATAATCTACTACTTTCGACTATATATTATTTGGACTGTGCTGAACGGTAAAGAATACGGCTCAACTCACTAATGTTACGCTTACAGAGTTGTGTTTTTGTCAAGTATTCCTCATACACCTTATCATATCTATGGATGCTTTTTTTGGTCGTTTTATACACGCTAGCGCAGTCCACATAATATACAGTCAAAGGCAACTACTGAGAAACAGAAAAAAACTAGAAAACCCGCGCGTTTTGTTTTTAGGTTTGTGCTTGTTCTGCAAGTCACAAACCTCTTGCAATTGCCATTTTTCCCTTTTTTTTAGTTCCAGGGCCGTCTGCGCACGGCGTTAAATGTTAACATGGGAATGAGTCTAGTTTACAGACTATACAGACTTATGGCTCCGTAATACTTGTTGTGAAACAAAACCCGGCCAAGATCTTTTTCGCCAGTTCCCAGTTGGCCCATGGCCGTCTCTAGTTTCAGGCCAAAAAATTCAAAACTCAACAACATTGGGTGGGGCTGAAGTTAGTGCATTCTCTTATGGAAGAACGTCAAAAAACACTTTCGACACAAATACAATGAGGTTTTTGAAAAAAATGAAGAGAACGTGATTTGAAGAACCAACAGTTCTCAATTTTTTGAGCTAGGTCTTGTCAAAATTGATCAACTACAAAGCGAGTTATTCACGTTTTTGAAAAAAAGTTGGACAGAAGGCAAAGCGCAGTACAAAAATTGAGAATTGTTCACTCTTTTGATACAGGCTGATTTCCCAGCAACGTCACCGACTATCAATAGCCATTGATAATCGCAAAATAATTGGAAATCTTGTTAGCTGCGGGTCCTTCATTCTGTGTTTATATTTTTTTTTACATGTAATTTCCCATAAGCAAAAATAACTTTTCAGAGACTGATTGATTATTCAGAACTAGAGCATAAATAAGGAATTGTGGTTTGTAAAATCAAAAGTGCTAACCCTCTAGATTATCAAACAAGAACTCTCATACCTTATTTGTGCTCTAGTTCTGAATAATCAATCAGTCTCTGAAACGTTATTTTTGCTTATGGAAAATTACATGTAAAAAAAAATCTAAACACAGAATGAAGGACCCGCAGCTAGCAAGATTTCCAATTATTTTGCAATTTTGATCACAAGTGATGTAGTGGGAAATTGGTCTATATTCATAAACTTTTTTTCCCTTCCAAATAGACTGATTCAGGCGTGACGTCAAATCTGTGAAAAACAATCAATCACATGAATATTGTTGCCATTGGCATATCAATTCCTATAAGAATTCTACAGGAATGTTTTGATCATTCATCAGTACTTTAAAATAGGGATACGGAACGAAAAAATTTTTTTGGTTTTTGGTTATCGGTCCTTGTCAGGAAATTATTTCACTCAATTGTTCCGCTCCTTATGACCGATTCAAAATTTTTTCGCTCCGCAGTTTCGCTCCTTGGAACGAAAAACATTTCAATTGGTTTTTGGTTTTTGTTCCGGTTATTGCTCCTCTTCCATTTTCTGCGAGGTGTTGCAGATGCAGGGCAAGTATTCTTGAACACTTACTGAGTTACTCGGATTGACAAACCGACTGAGAGGCCGTCAGGAACTTTTGACATAGTCATTTCCTCATTGGAGGAAAAAAAAGAAAAAAAAAAAAAAAGAACAAGCTTTTTCAGAATTCAGAAAAAATGAAACATATTTATTCAATAATTGTTTAAATTGGGTGAAAAGTGGAGTGAAAACCGAATGAAATTTTTCAGTTTTTGCTCCGGTTTTTGGTTGAACAAATTTTTTATATCACTCCAGCAATCGCTCCTTTGGAGCGTTATTTAAAATATTTATCTGTTGAGGTATGTACTATGTACAGTATCTCCACTCTCTACACGCCTCCGCCAAACCTAGACCTAGAAACATATGGCCACCAAGAACATAATATAGACTAATGAGACTTCTCGACTATTCTCTTTATTCGACTAATTAATTGTTGAAAGGAATGGCGGATACGTCTCTTTGTCATCTTACTGCTACAGGGTTATGGGCACGTTTTGTCTTTCTTAATTAAGTTGATTATTTATTTTTCTTCTATCCTTATTGATCTTTAATTTGGTGATCCTTTTTCCGTTTTCCTCTTCTAACCGATCTTGCAATATGGATCCAGAAAACGTTCCTTCTCCATCCAACAACAACCAGAATGAAGAAAACAGAGTTGAAGAGGAAGAATTCTCTGATGACGATATATTTGACGGTGACGATGCAACCGCGTCAATGGTAACCATGTCGCGAGACGAATTAAATAGTAAAATTGATACGGCGGTTTTTAGCGCACTAAGCGGTGTTGCAGGCCTAAAGGGGTTAACACAACTATTGTCATCTCTTGCCGGTACTGCTGGGACATCTGATTCGAGTCGCTTCAATACACCAAAATTTTCCTTTCCTAAGTATGCTAAAGAGGATAGGCTTACAGGAACCAAAAATTTCGTCGTATGGCGTCAAAGGTTTGAACTTGACCTTCGGACTAATTGTTTGTCTTCTTACATAACTCATGAATTTGGGAATGAAAATTTGGCGATGGACGAAAAACAACAACTTGACGCGTCTGTTCTGAGGCATTTACGATCAACTGTTTCGCACGATATAGCTAATTTGTTACTTCGGTTTAAGAGTGCTTATGCGGCATTCAAGCACATTGAAGTTTACTATGGAGGCAAAAAGTTGCATGAATTAATCATACTTGAATCTAGGGCGAAACGTTTACACTTTGCAGACCATTACAACTCAATTCGGTTCGTCACAGATTTTGAAAATATAATTGAGGAGTACAAGGAACTCGGAACTACGTTTGATGAGGAGAATTTGGTTGCAAAATTTCTATCGTCCATTGACAGCAAAGATGTGCACGGTCATGTTTACTGCATCTTTTACAACACCATACAAGCTTTACCAGCCGAACAACGAACGTTTGAGTATGTTAAGAGAAGCTTTTTGGACATCAATAATTCTTCTTTTCGTAAGTCGAAACCTAAATTAATGAATTCATTTTTGGAATCTAATATTCTTACTAAAAACTCTTCCTTAGCTAAATCGAATGGATGTAATGATCTTTCAAATGAATTAGATGTTAAGATGTGTTACACAGAATCTGTTACAGGTAAAGTTTACGCAGAAAAACGACGTTTGGAGGTCTCCGAAAATGATAATATGAAACGTCCACGATGGGGTGAAACACCCAGATTCTCGAAAGAACGCACCCAATCGGGTGAAAGACCAAGATTCTCGAAAGAACGAACTCGTACACTCTCCATTAACGAACTCTTATCGAAGAAATCTCAAATTCAATTGACAGACCTATACAATGAGAAACAGATAGAACGATTAAAATTGCTGTCCAAAGATGAAAAGACAGATTGGCAATGCGGTACCTGCGGGACGTACTTTCATAAAATTGAGAATTGTCCTTTTAAGATCCCGTTCTGTTACAACTGTTTTCGATTTGGACATTCTTCCAGATTCTGTAAGGAAGGTAAGGACTACAGCATAAATTCCGTAAATTTTGAAAAGACTTTGACAAAGAAAACAAAAACTAGATTACCTCTTGATGCAACCAACCTAGATGTAGACACTATCAGAAAACTTTTTCATATAGATACAACGTTTCTCGTAGATTCTGGGGCAACGCATCATGCCGTTCCCAATAAATCGTTATTACATGATTTTCAAAGCTATAAGAATCATATAAAAATTAGATTAGCAGTGAAATCCGCACCTTTAGTTGCTGTATCCATTGGATACGGAAATATGTATACCATGATTGAATTTGGAAAATCAAAACTCATCTTGAAACTTTCGAATGTTCAGCTAGTTCTTGATTTGCATGAAAGCATTCTGAGTGTTAGAAAATTCAACTTGCAATTTCACACTTCATTCAATTTAAATGTTAATAATGGATCAATTTTTTCTAGAAAGACGCGATTGAAGATCGGCTTGATAAGAGTGTCGAATGAACTCTACCAAATACCTTTGAAGATTTGCCGTAACCTTGACCTACTGAACTCGATTTTCACTAATACACATACTGATAAGCACAACACTACTGATAGTAGTGGTAGATTGAATATTTCGAATGTATCAACTGATAAGATGGATCTTGATATTGATAATAATCCGAATACTTTTCCTTCTATAAGTGAGGCTTCCTCTAATGTTATTCCTTTAAATAATCCAAATATACCTCTCATTTCCGATATTTCCTATAATGTAATTTCTTCATCCAGTAGAACTCGTAGAAAAAGTAGACAAACTTTCGCCGGAAAAGCGAAAATTACTTGAATTGGAGGGGGACATCCTCCATGCTAGATTTGGACATATAAGTCCGCCATATTTGAATCGTTTACGAAAAGCCGCTACCGGACTAAAAGACTTTATTTTTACAAAAACTATTGAAAAATGTGAGATTTGTGTAAAAGCTAAAATGACCAGAAAACCTTTTACCAAAGATCGAGAAAATGCTAGACATCCTTGCGAGATTATTCATGCAGATTTAATTTCCTATTTCTCCCGTACTCATTCTTCTGTAGATAAATACCTCCTCACTGTTTGTGATAATTATACGAGATATGTTCAAGTTTTTCCACTTAAATCAAAATCTGACGTTTCTGGTAATCTTGATAAGGCACTTGTAAATTTGAAGACTATGTTTCATCCCCAATATCACTTTAGATACCTAAGATGCGATAACGGAACTGAATTTGTGAACTCAGACGTTGAAACCATTTTGAGAAATTTTGAAATGCAATATGATCATTCTGAACCTTACAAACATGAACATAATGGACTGATAGAAAGAGTAAATAGAACTATTGAAGAAAGAATTCGATCTCTTTTAGGTACTTCAGGATTTCCTTTTTCATATTGGATACACGCTGCTGAATGCGCTGCCTATCTATATAATCGCACACCTCACTCGGCTCTTGATTTTATTATTCCCTTTGAGAAAGTTTATTCAAAAGTACCAAATATTGAAAACATTCGAATTTTTGGCTCACGTACTTATGTGTTTGATCATCTTATTCCTCAAGGAAATAAATCTCTGGATAGGGCAAACGTTCAATATCTTGTTGGCTTTACCAATACAGGCTATTTGACAATAGACCCTGAAACTAGAAAAACCCATCCTGTTTGCTCAGTCAAAATTGATGATTCGATACAATATAAATATGATTTCTCAAACTCAGAAGATAAGGATTTTGTAACAGAAAGAGCCACTTCTAAATCTGAAACTGCAGACATTACTCCCATGGATGATATTAGGCCTTCTTCTGAAACTAATTTTGATGAAGAGGGTGATCATGAATCCTCTAATTCTGATTATGAACTTTATGAGACTGAAATTGAAGAAGAAATAGATCTAGACACTGACTGGGACACAAATGATGAAAATCCTATCTCTATAAGAAACTGCTCAGTTGCATCTATATACGAAGCAGGATTCAAATTTGAACATGATATGTTGTACTTGAGTAATACTCCAATTACGTATAAAGAAGCCACAACAGGGCCTGATAGACTGAAATGGATGCCGGCAATTGAGAAAGAACTGAACTCTTTGGCTAAACATAATGTTTGGACTTTAGTCAAACGTGAAAAAGATATGCCGATTGTACCTGTTAAATGGATTTTTGATATTAAAAGTGACGGAACACAAAAAGCTCGTATGATTGCTGTAGGTTGTCGAGATCCTGAGAAATATTCTCCCGCTGATAAAGCTTCACCAACTCCAAGTTCAGATACCGTTAGGTGGCTATTTGCTCATGCTTCTTATTCAAAGATATATCTAAACCAGATTGACATAACTACTGCTTTCCTACACGCTAAAATTGACCGTTTGAAATACATTCAAATACCTCCTGGTGTTTCTGGTAACCAAAAAACTGAGATCTGCAGACTAAATCGGGCATTATATGGTTTAACTACCTCACCTAAATGTTGGTATCAAACTTTCGATGCCAAAATTCAATCGTAAGGTTTTGAAAGAAGTATAAGAGAATCTTGTTTATACACTAAGAAAGAAAATTCTTCAGTAATTATTGTCTTGGTACATGTTGATGATATCTTGATAGCCTGCGAGAATGAAACTCTAATCACTAGAACTATAGAACAGATCCGTAAAGATTTTGAAGTCAAAAATCTTGGCTATCCTACACGTTTTCTTGGTATTGACGTTTCGATAGACTCCAATAAAATCATTTCACTCTCACAAGAACGATTTCTAGAGAAAGTCCTACAAGAATTTAAGATGGATGGATCACATCCTGTGAAAAATCCAATGTTGAGAAATAACGATTATTCCAAATTAACTCGTAATCAGACACATTTTCCGTACAAAAACGTACTCGGAAATCTCATGTGGCTTGCCAATTACACTAGACCTGATATTGCTTACTCGGTAAATTTTCTTGCACGTTTTCAAGCTAATCCTGCAGAAGAACACTGGATTATGCTCAAAAGAATTATGAGATATTTGAGCGGAACTAGAAATACAGGGCTAACCTTTAATGAACGATCAGAAACAATTCTTGACACATTCGTAGATTCTTCCTTTATGGACGATCCTAATACAAAGAAATCAACAACTGGTTATATTATCAGATATCATGGTAATGTCATAGCCTGGAAATCTAAAATACAGAGTACTTTGGCAACATCAACTACTCATGCTGAATATATTGCTATTTGTGATGCTTCACCTAGTATATTATTTATGGCCAACTTGATTGACGAAACATTGAATCTACCACAGATTTTTCCTATTCCTCTCTATGAGGATAATTCTTCTTGCATTACTATTTGTGAGAAAGCAAAACTACGTACTCGCCTTAACTATCTAGATAAACCATATCTTATTGTCAGAACTTATTTTGAACAAGAGAAGATGAAAGCAATAAAAATAGCGAGTAAAGAACAGTTAGCAGACTTACTGACGAAACCCTTAACTGGCGAACAATTCCAACACTTAGCATCAAAACTTGTTGGACCAGTATTGAAACCTCAGTAGAAATTTGATTATTGTAGACTGGACCAGAGGAGACTCTGTCTCGCTTGCGGTCCAATACTGAAAGAAAAACTCTGGAATTAGATTATACTATTCTTGATTTAGACCGGAGGAGACTATGTCTTACGTGGCGTCTAACTCTGAAGACATGCAGCTTAGGATATTTACTCAATGATTACTCTTGACTTAGGCCGGAGGAGACTCTGTCTCGCGTGGCGTCTAATTGAATTGCACATGATTTTCTTTTCTATTTTATTCTTATGATTACGAGTACCTTTATTTTTCGTGTTATTGAATTATAGTATTTATTAAGTCTATTATCTCTATTATAGCCTAGTTATTGATACCTATTGTTATTATTATTACTAGTTTCTTTTTCTTCTTCTGAGTTTACTATCTACTTTATAACTGAGCTCATGACGGAATAAAAAGTGAAACAAAAACGGACTTCGCGTCTATCACTCTTGAATGAAAAGACTTATTGAATTGCTGCACTAGATTGGATTACATAGATTTTGAGGACAAAATATAAATAAGCTTCGCGTTTATCTGTCCACTGTCCAGAAATATATTTTATATTCGATAATAATAATGAAGACGAAAATACTTCCAGATGTGAAATACTTTAGTTTGAGATTGATCTACTGATAAATATGATAACTTGATAAGAAACTTCGGCGTTGGAAGGGGTGTTGAGGTATGTACTACGTACAGTATCTCCACTCTCTACACGCCTCCGCCAAACCTAGACCTAGAAACATATGGCCACCAAGAACATAATATAGACTAATGAGACTTCTCGACTATTCTCTTTATTCGACTAATTAATTGTTGAAAGGAATGGCGGATACATCTCTTTGTCATCTTACTGCTACAATATCACTCCTTTTTTTCGCTCCCCCGGAGTTTTTCAATCGCTCACGGTTATTGCTCCAAAATATCGGACCGTTCCATATCCCTACTTTAAAATGAACCAAAAGTTAAGGATATAAACTTTAAATTCACAATCTTGGAAGTTTCCTGTACATAAAAATGCATTTGGCGTTCATAAAGTCATTTGTATCTTCAAGTGTGAACAAATGATTGGAATGTTCCCATGTTAATCATGGATCTGATCAAGTAGAATGGGTACTTTCACCTGATATTATGAGTGCTGCAAGCTGTGACTACTGCACTGTGACGTCAGCCTGAATCAGTCTATTGAAAACTATTTGCAAATCAACAATTAATGGGTGTTTTGAAAATTTTCCCATAATAAGAGCGTGTATAAAACTAGGTCTGGATTTTTTGTCACGGCGACGTTGCCAGCTTTAATATTCCGGCCGACGGCCATGGTTGGACGCTTTACATTACAGTTACCTTCAATCAGTGTTACCACAATGACTCAGAAATCCTACTTTTGTAAATCTAAATTTGATAACATTGAAAAGTTTACATGCGCTTAAACCTACAAAACGTCCAACTGGCGAAAAAGATCTCGCCGGGGTACCGAGTGCTGTTGTTAGAAGCAAATACTCTAAACAATAATACTGGAAACTCATATCTAAAGACATTGAGCGCTTTTGGTTATGCAACGCAGCACATTCAGCGGCGTGGGGTGTGCAAATCTCGGACTGTTGGGGCTGTCAAACAATGAACGTCACTACTACACGCAAAAAACATACACAAATTCATAGTCACAACTCTCACAACCGATGTTAGTTCCATCCATTACCGCTAGTTGCTTGCAATCACAAAATTGAGGAGAGTTTCCAGTATTATTGTTTAGAGTATTTGTTAGAAGTCTGTATAGTTTGTGGTCTAGTTATGTGATAAATATTTTCTAGGTGTTGGATAGTACTTTGTATGGACCAATATAACAAGGCGTCTGCAGGTGGGTAAAATGTAGACAATACTTGCGGCAAAGAAGTAAAGGGAATCCGTGGCTAAAAGTGTTGCGGGTTGCGTTGTTCAAGCGTCTTATAGAACAAACACTTATTATGCACGCTGTAACACTTTTGGCCCAGACTTTCCCCTCTTGCCGCACAATGTCGGCTTTGTGGAATGCGTTTGTTGAACCAGTCCATACAACGTACTATATAGTCAAAGCTTAGTCAAAGGACAATGGAATGAAATTCCATCTGGTGTCCATTTAATTGGGAGTTCTCAATAATTCTGATATTATTAGTTAGGTACATATGTTCAAATTGTAAGACGTATATAATGCAGAATACAATTCCTCCACTATTGTTAGCTCATGAAGAATTACATTTTCCTGAAATACCGCCTGAGTAAGCCAACTTGAAAATGATTGAAGAGCGGTTTCTAACGCCTTGTATTAGCTTTATTCAGATTCTTGAATCTTTTGTTGATGCTAAAACAAAAATTGTAAGGTTGAATAGTCAATGTTTCTACAAATGTTGAATTGAGTTTACAAATGTTACCAAGGCGTGCTTTCCTTTTTATAAAAACAATTATTATTCTCTTTTCTGTTACCACTGAGGATGCGCAAGAATATTCGCAAGGATATCCATTGGCAGGAAGCCAAAAGTTCTTCTTCTTTTTAAGAGATTCAAAATGAAAATCAATGCACCCGCCAACTCTCCTAACACCTCTCCCAAGGTTTTTCTGGTTTTGTTACGTTTTTCCAGTTGTTATGTTTCTTCAAAAACGTTTTGATAACGTTTCAATAACGTTATTGTTTTGTTACATTTACATTCCCTACCTGTAGTCATGTAACAAGAAACCTTGAAATCTTTCTCAAGTAGCCTTTTCTTAATGTAAGAGACTATAACTGCCGTGCAAAAAAAGAATGACAAATGTTCATACTGGCGATTTGGAGAAACAGGCGCTTGTCTTCTGAACGGGAGATATTTTTCTCCAAATGGCTATTGTGTACACTTGTCATTATTTTTATGCACGCAGATAATTCAATATTGCATCAAATCAAGGCTGGGCACAGATGGCAAAAATTTTATTCAGATTGCAAATCATTGTTCTCAAGGCAAATCAACGTATTTTGTAGAACTATGTATTTACAAAGCACAAACCTCTTCCAGCCTGTTGTATAGGGTGCTTGTTGGTAAAAAATAAGGGGCAACATAAAAAAAGAGTTCCTTCTCAAAGACGCAATCCATGAATTACGCCCCGCCATCTGATACAAGTTTACAATACTTTTCTGTAGACTCTACTTCCAATATTATACCTTCTCTCCTGATTTATACTTCCATGCAGCCTATTCTACATTTCATCTACACCTACATTCTGTATTCTACACAGTGTATTCTGCGGTGTATTCTGCGCGTAAAATGCCGGCCATCCAAGTATTTACATGCGCCAACGCTGACACTTCCAGATGTGGCTCATTTTTAGGTCGACGCACTCATGTGTGGCTCAATAGGACTGTTTTCCTATGACATCACATATCGATACTCATTCGATAGTATCGCGATAGTATCGCGAAATATCGCAAACAGATTAGGTTTCTATCGAATAACTGTAGCAAAACTACCCAACGTTGCTCCAACTGACTTGTTGACTCCCATATGAATAACATTGGGAGCAAAGATCATTACATAAATAATTCAAAATTAGAAATAAATAAGAAATCAGAGATATATATTTAAAATCTATTATGTTCTCAGCGTCTGTTCATCAACTTGTAGTATCTAAGAAATTCCTTATTTTTAATTAGGAACACATTGATCTTAGCTCACTGTGTTATTCTTATGAGAGTCAACATGCCAGCTGGAGCAAAGCTCTTAAGCAACTCAAAGCCTGCTAGCGTTTATCCGCTGATTGACGTCATAGAAAACTGGGCTATTGAAATTTGTGACTCATTGTGATTTGTGGCTCAATGTGGGCAAAATTGAAGGTCTTCAACCAGTGTGGCAATAATAGGATGAAAAACCCAAAAAACCCGTTTTAAGAGCTCCCTGTGGAAAGCCGGACAGAATCAGGGAAAAGGGTACTTCTTGCTGTAATTAAAAAGTACCATTTCCCTGATCGGTTTGTGTAGCAATGCACATATTCCGTCGTTCCAAAGCTGCTTCCGAATCCTTTTTTTTTTTTTTTTTGCGGCAGGAGTTTTAACTGTGCTCTGGAGGTACCTAATCAATTTTCAGGCAACTTCCAGATGGTGGCTCAAGTGGCTCATTCATTATTCAAGAAATGACACATTTTAGAGATATCCATCTGGCAACACTGACCGCAAGGTAAGTAAAACCAAGGTAATACCCCGTAATTGTTGCACAACAATTTAAAATGCGAGGTATCTTTATAATGGTTTCATTTTTGGAACTTGATGGTACCATTTTCAAACCCTACGACGTGTATTGTAGACCTAATTGACAGGTCACAAGGAATTAAGCCAAAAGTCAATCGTAATTAAGCTCATCTGGAGGGGAAAACAACGGCTTTAAGCTTAACAGGAAAATTGTAAATTGACTGAAAGCCTTAAGCCTAAAGTTTAAGCCAATGACCATTGACTTTCCATTCCTGGTCACTCGTGGTTAAGTCGTGGTTAGCTGCTCAGCTCTCGACATCAATGATTGAGCGCGCAAGTCTACACAAGACAGCTCGATCGGCGTATTATGAGCAGTAAATAGAAAAATTCTCTAAACTCACGATTCCATGTAGACCTCTCTTCTGTGATTATGTTGATTTGTAGAAGAAGAATGATCAAATTGTAGGTATATAATATACATCCATCATTCAGCCAATGTAGAGAACTTGAAGAAAATATACAAAAGAAGAAGTTTTCGTTGCGCAACGGCAACGCAACGCTGATCTCCCTTTCCTATCTTTTATAGGTGCTTATTTTTTCCGTTTTATTCACGAATGGCTATACGTCGTATGACTTGATCGTTTTCGTTTTCAATAGCAAAAGAATTTTGTTTTCCAAAACGAGCGTATTTTAGGAGCATGCTAAACATTATTTTTATTTACTCTTCTATATTAGTAATCTGTTCCTGAATACCCCTCCTCCTAATGCTACTATGAATGAAACATCCGTCAAAATTTTTCAATTAGGTAGGGAACATGAAAGAACGGTTAATCACACTCGACAAAAGAAAAACTCTTCATTTACTATGGCAAAATTCATTCTTTTCAACACGGGATGCTTAACAAACTGATAAGCTCGACTTACTTACTAACGCGCTCCAAATTTTCATAACCAAAATAGAAAAATTACAATAACCCTATCAATCCAATTTTCATGAAATGACCCTTCGTTCAAGTACACAAATAAAATTTTAATACTTCACAAAACTCATGCATTACAAATCAATCAAACCAGAGAACGACAACGACAAAGAACATTCGTACCCGAAGATATTTACCATACTAAACTTATGAACTTCCGCTGTTAAAATCGTGATGCGCACCCTAAAATACAAAAAATTATTACCCATACCATTCCCATATCTACCCCATACCAAGAATTCAACCACTCGGGAGAATGCAATACCTCCTAAAATCGATGAAAATAGCCGAAAATGGGAATAAATTGATAGGGCCCTTCCTTTAGGAAGATTCTCAACATAGAATGACAGCAACGGTTGATGAACTTATATGAACAGGTGAATCTTAGATCATGAGGGAGATCATAATCGGTTAGACCTATACTTTTTTAGCGGTCAATCCACATAATTATGGCTATTTCTTTATTATAGGCTAGGCCTACCTATTCGTATTCTCAAATGTTTCTCATTTTGTAAGGAATTTACTAAACAGTACCAAGGGTCAATCAAAATTTCCTGGAGGTAGGTAGGTACCTCTGACCGACGAACCAACCTAAAAAATTGCTCGCATTAGAGAAAGACGTCTTAAAATACAAATTGAACTGTATGCTGATCATCATTGAGAGCTATCAAAGCCAATCTTTCTTCGGGATGAAGTTCTGCGGCAACCTGCATGAAAACTTGATTAGGTACACAGAAAAGATGGAGGATCCTAACTCACGGGAATGTGAGTGTGAGAAGAAACTAATCGCTCGGGTACCTATGCTCTTTCCGGTGAATTTATTTATATAATAAGTTAAATAAACCGAGTATTCACGAAGGATGTCATCTCTGCCTGAAAACTCTCAATCTCACGTTAAACGAAATGTGTACTTACGTAAAACGCTTCGCTAAAAAGCGTTGGCATTCTGCTCCAACACGGTTGTATTGATAGTTTTGATAGAGTAATTGGTAATCCACAAGACGCGGACTTTTAAAATTCTCTTCTCGGATCACATCTGGGATTGACAACTAGGTAGGTACCTTTCTAAAGATCACAAATCACCAAGTATCACACACCAAAAATCGACTAATGTTCACGGGTAGGTAACATTCTTGTGCTCACGATCACATTAACTACCTATGATTTACTCTGTCGAAGTTGTGTACCTCAAGTTATAGGAAAGAGAGGAAACCGATACGTAGTAGCGTTCGTCCATACTCACGAGTACACAAAATAATTTCTCCGAACACAATTAATAAAATTCAAATAATAAAACGAAAATAGCCTATGTTTCACTACTCATATATCATTTGAAAAAGAGAGAGTACTCACATACGAATCTGTGGTGAGAGACTTGAACACGCGGCGTCAGAGTCGAACCATAACAGCCGAGTAATGAAAAATAGTTTAAAGAACCGGTGGCTCGTACCTGTTGATTGTCGGCTTGTTTTTACGTCGCTCTCGCACGCTTCCAATATGCCCTTGTTTGATGTAGGTTAAGAAGTGGGGCAAAGGTTGAGGATAGCAATCGTATCATTAAATCCTCCAATAATGGAGTTGGATTCGATGTATCATGCTCTGAGTAGTTTCATCCCACACCTTGGTTTCATCCAGTATTTTTCAATTTCAAGTTTTAGTCGACAAGTTTAAAAAGATGAGCAAATTATTAGACGCGCGATACGACCTGTAGTATTAGTAGTATTACCCTGAGTATCACCTTCTCACCCATTGATTCATGTATCGTTTGTTATTTTTCATTTTTTCGTCACTTATGGTTCATGGGAAACTCAACTAAGCCACAGGCCTACACATGGTATCTTACCGATTTCTTCAAATTAGAAAAAGATGTTTACGTAAAAATACTTAGGTACCATGTGAGTACAATTTATACGCAGTAGTACTATCTCTGTCTCAAATAGTCAACCAGAATGAGAAGTTCGTCGTATGAAAGTTGTTTTTCTGATCAGGAATACAAAACAAAGAACCCGATAACCGCACCATTAGATTTAGTATGAGAGTTTGTAGGAGATTCGTCATCGACTGCAGACTCCTGCGTCCTCGATTTCTGTATTTAAATAATTCTGACAGGTACTTGGAGAAAGTTTAGTATAAATTCAAAGTAACACGAGCGCCTCTTTCTGAAATAAATAATTTTTTAGTACGCATAACGAGGAGACTCACTGGCTCCGATTGCGCTTTTCCGTTTTTGTACCCGACTCGAAACACAGATAAGTACGACATTTTCAAAAATTGAAATAATGATTTTTGCCAGAGAATCGGTTACTCAATTACTATGTCATTACTTACACATTAAGTTACTTCGGTCCTTAAACTCGCTTTCTTACCTTTTTTTGTACTTAGGCTATTTACCTTGCATTCAAGTGTTATTTTTCAATTAGTCACCGTTCACGGTGAAGCAATACAACCAGCATCCAAATCTATTCTTTGAGTAATGTAAGAATAGAATATGCATGTACGCAAACAATACCCCCCCTTATTTCGAATTTCCTCACTCACAGTCGACAGGATACGTAAAGTGCGGTAAAATGATGCGGATGTTAGTTTTCATAGACGATCATTTTGAAAAGCTTGGAATATCCGAAAAACCATCAAGAAGGTCCTTCTGAAGTCGAATTAGGCGATGAAATGAATTTAAGTATCAAATGAGTACTGAGAGAAAAAACAAAAAAAAAGTGTCACTATTTGCGATCATCTTCTCGAGACTCGGCATTTTTATAATGTGCGGAAAAGAGACAAATCAATCGACGGCCGCGGTACTTGATCAAAATCTTTAGCCTGGTATATATCAAGAAATGGAATCGAGATTTTTTTATTCTTCGTTCGTCAAATACCGGTACCTACCTTCATAGTTTCTCAGCATTTGATTTATCTGGTACTCTAACTCAACTTATTCACCTATTTTACACTTTTTATTCATTTTTGTTCTTCAGAAAAAAACACTACCGGTACTGGTGAAAATGAATACCAAATGAATATAATGAGTCTCATTTCGCATTCTTTAATTTCGTGAGAAAGTCTTGATTACGAGGAAAAGTAGTTAGAAATACTTATAAGATAAGTTCACGGGGGAAAACAACGAAAATGAATGGGTAACGAGTACTGATGAGCGATCAAATCCAGGTAGAAGATATGAAAACTCGTTTCTGGAAAACTCGCCAATTCTAAACATGAAACAAATGAAAGATTCATTGGAAAAAATCGAAAGTCAAGCGCAAATTCACGCAACTAGATAGGAGATTTCATTAGCGTATACATCTGTGGATTTCATCAACCCGAAGGAGGAAGTAAACTTGGAAGTTATTAAATATGGTGCCTATACTTGATATACCTTCACTTCTTTGCGTAACGAGCAGCAACATATGTTGCCAACCTTCACCCACTATAGATGAAACAGTGGGATTTTCTTCAGTTCTTGCCGAAAATTGATCTCTCAATTTATAAGAAAGACAATCTACGCGAACCATAAGAAAATCTAAAGGATTCTAAAAGAGTCGTACTTGTCGAAGAAGAAAAAAGGATTATGAAACATTAAAATGAAATCCCCAGAAGGAATACTTAGGGAGGAAAAATAGAATGTGATGTCTACGTAGGTACATGGAAAGATCTGCGAAGAATAAGGAATCGCTCAAAAATTATAGGTGTAAAATCAAAACTAGATATGTGAAAGTATGATTTAGCAGTGATCAATGAAAATCCAATGATGGCAATCCTGAAGAGGAGTAATTTATCAAAACTCCTATTGTTATGCCGCGACTGAGTACATTATACTACAGACGATACTATCGGAATACATTGGGAAGATTTGCGATTTTTAGTGCGGTAAATGAACTTCATTATCAACGTACATAGAAATATTTTGATGTCTTGTGATAATTCAAATTCGGATAACCAAATGGAGATGGAAATTGGAGTTTTTATCCGCAATACATCATGAATTCTACAGTAAAAACTAAAAAGAAATGGAAAGTTCTGTGCAAAGAGGAATAAGAATTGCTCCAATCACGAGTCTTAAATTTCGAAATATACAATTACTTGCGAATTGAACATCATTTTTGTGGATGACGAGAACAACATCACATTTCTATGGATGTAATTCAAGCATGTAAATCCCAGTATTTAATTCCGAGCTCGTGTAAAACCCCCCACAAGAGTAATCGTAAAAATCAGAGAAAGATAAAAGCCCTAGTTGAAAAAAAAAAAAAATACGAATTTCTTGAATTCCTCCTGAATAAAATAATTTTTTGGGAGTACTACTAAGAAATCTAACTTGAAATTATTGATGAGTTATCTAATTTCACGAATCAATTTGCAGGGAAAAAATTGTGTAAGATATACTGCGCCAAAATTTATTGAAAATTCAATTTACATCAGTTCGATGCTCATAATTAGTTCACAGTAACGATTCTTGATATGGGATGCAATGTTTTATCATAATTTGTGTTTGAGTTTAGCGAGAATTCTAGGAGAAATGCGTATAATTACCATAAAATGAGGCTACATTGATTCGCCCTATAATGAAATAACATCATAAGAAAATATCGTTCGAACGTTCACAATTCTCGATCAACACATTACAACGACTGAATTCAAACCTAAATAAATTCATAAATTTCTAGATACCTAATCGATATTGGATTTGGGTGCCACGAACGGTGAATGCTATGGAGCTCCGCAAATGATCGGCGGTTGTTGCCAAAACGTTCACGAGCCTTAGTTCTGACGTCGAACTTTTGCCGTACCATTTCATACAAATTACGAAAATGGTAGATGATTTTCTCTTCACATTGTTATTTACAAGGTTTGAAACAAACTATTATACAGCATTTTCGGGAAAAAAATTATCAACGTAATAAAGATTTGAAAGTGAAAAAAAAAAAAAAAAGAAAAAAAAAGAAAAGAGAATGGTGTGAATTGACATTGTTTTACACAAATGACATAATTATCAGAGCCTAATTTTTAGAGCAAAAACTTTCACAGAATTTACTTCAACAGCTCCAATCGAAAATTGGTTTAAAAAAACTCTGTAGGTTTGAATAACAAATCATCGCAAGAGATTTCACGTGAAAAGAAAGGAACCACATTCCTCACTCAACAGAACACAATATAGACCAGTAAGATTGCACGATGACCAGACGTACATCCAGAGGTGACACACAGTTATTGAGACAAGTGAAAAACGAAGAACGCCATCATGAAGAACTGTCTTTGAATTACAGCACGTTTAGCGAAGCGAGACTTCGATTCTTAAGAATTGTTGTCTTGTTGACTTCCACTAAAAGTGGTTTGATCATAAAAGAAAAGAAAACCATAGAACTAAAGCAGTTGGTGCCAAAAACGGGAAACGTGATAATGAAAAATAACTTCTCGATTCAAAAAAAAAAGAGGAAAGAGAAAACATGAGTCGAAATCAAAATGTTCACGTATAACAGTTTGTTCCGATTAAATTTATCATTTTGATCCTCTTTCAACCGTTAGTACCGCATTACTCATTCCTAACACGAATCGAAAATACAAAACCACTTCACCCACATTACAAGTAGATTTTCTGTCATTCAGGCAAAAACATGAGCCTCGTATCAATTATAACTCGATAATTCTACCTTTCCTCATCACATAGCCAAAACGGTTTGCGAATGAATATATAGAATTACCAAAAATTTCAATCACAAATTTTCCGAGGAATCTAATCGAACTATACAAGAAATAATCATCAATAACGAAATTGGAACTTCGATTAATCATTATTACCGAAAGTTGGTTTACTGTTCTAAGAAAAAGAAGATAAAACACAGGAAACGAAAGAAAAAAAATACAGATTTCACGGAACAAGAAAACAATGAACTCCTTCATATAATAAAGGAGGTAAAGTATTTTAAATAATTTACGTAAATGTGTAATTATAAAAGATCTCTTATTATATCTCAAGATACGAAGAGGTGTTCATCTCTATAGAATTGATTCCAATTTATTCATCGAGTACACATTTCATATCTTGGGGGAGAGGAAAGATATTACTCCAGCGGTGGCGGAACGTCATCTCCATCTTTATCTTCGTCGTCGGAATCAGAATCGTCGTTTTCGAAATTCGGCCGTTCCGAAGTGCCCATATCACCCATTGAGCGCATCATCTGCAAATATGAACAGCAGACACATTTGACACATCGATATTTCACTGTGTATTATGTTATTTTACACAAAAACACGTACGTCTTCAAAATTATCTTCGTTATCCGCGTCAATATCACTGTCGTCTTCTTCTTTCCACTTGTTAAAGTTGATCTTCAACCAATGATATCTTTCTTTTTTCTTAGTTAAGTGTGGCCAGTAAGGACCTGGTTCCTTTTTCTGCAGTATCATTTCAATGGTTCTGCCAGTTTGAAGTTTTTTTGATTGCTATTCATAAAACAAGAATATAGCTATAATGCAGATCTCCGAGGAACGAACCTGAACCATACTACTAAGGTCGGGTGAGAATGACACTGGGATATGTTACTCTCATAAATGGACGTCATGAAGAGAAACAAAGGCGAGTCAAATTATAAATGATTTTAACAGACCATTGAGTTACCAATAAGGTACGAATTCTAACATTTCAAACGTCAAGCGTGTGTATGAAGCACCGCGAGATAATGCTTTTTGATTAATTTCAAGATCATGTTCTCTAATTAGTGAACATACTTACCTCTGGAATAATTTCTTTGTAAAATTCAATATTAACTTCGTGTTCTTTTCTGTCGGCAATGCCACCAACACTGCGAAAATAAATATTCGTCGGATTGATGGCCAGCGTAGGATTTTCACAATCTTCCAAACAAATTGTGAGATATATAACATTATTCCGTTGAGCCCATAGAACGGGTGGCGGGGGAAGGCTAGTAACAAACAATACAAAACGTTTTCATCACCAAGCCATTCAAAGGAATTGCTCTTGGTCAAAAAAGCTTGCTAGGAAGTATTTTCCAACAATCCAAACATGCTTAACAGACTTCTCAAACGACGTTAACAGAGAGAGAGTTCTACCACGAATCAGAGAAATTCTCCATCATCGAATTTTCAGGAACGATAGGATTTCGTTCACATCAAGAAGTTCATAGCGTGAATTAACGAGCAATAATGCAAGAAATAAAAGATGGCCAACAATGGCCGCATATGATTTCAATACCGCTACCAGAATCGAGCACGCATTATACTTCCAACATTTTGCAGCCGATACTTACACAGCGTCCCCGGACATGTTAATCGCAATACTCAAGTTCAATTCAAATGGATTTACACCGCGATGGTGAAGTAAAACGAAAGCAAATATAAAACACTACTTCTTGAATTTTAATAACTTCTCAGAATTAAAATTTCGATCGTCTATTGAAGTATACAGCCACAATTCAACGACCACGAGAAAAGCCGAACTCAAACTACCTAGTAGTGGTACCTATAACACACAATTAATTTAATACAAGGTACATCTTCGTACATACCACCGCGGTTCCCAAAAAGCGAGGGCTAGCTTTTTAGGCCTAGTGCATGAGCTTGATCCGGCCGGCATCATGGCATGGTGTTCGTTTGCGAACGACGAACGAAGATTTTAGTCATCACTCATCAGAGTAACTCACTAGAACGACAAGTAGTAAGTCCAGTGCTCGTCGGGCACTTGCTTTGTAAAAAATGTGGCTGGGTCCAACATAACTAAGCTTGCAATTTAGAGCGCAGTGAGCGCTGCAATCGACAAACGTCCGACTTGACAATGCTCTGAGATGTGTTGAGATTTTGAGAATGTTGAGAACTTACACGAGTATAAGTGAAATTGATAAAGAAATTATTATACCTCATTGTTGTTTTTGTACTTTTGTTACAAATTGTAACAGAGGATACGACGAGGAGATGAAATTCTGCAGAGATAACGGTTTAAAGTCAAAATTGCTCTTCAAAGCACCTTTGGTGAGTGAAATGTATACAGAATCCCAAACTACTGAGGAAATGGCAACTCGCCGTTCCTAGATTAGATAGAACGTTGGCTTTGTCAAACACTCAAACTACAGGTGTGAAAAACACTTTAGTGATGGTTTTATGTTATCAAACGTTTCTATCCCACAAAACTGAAGGATGGCTCAGAGCATCTCATACCAAGAGAGCGAAGTGTTCTATTGCCCAGGGCAGTGCCCACAAAATTTCCGGGTTGTCCAAAATATCTTTCAAAAACGTCTCCACGTAAGAGGAAGCAAACTTGTGTATTATTACAGGGATTGGCCGGGTTGCAACCAAAATAATTTGAAACGGCTAACGGTTATTGGTCCAGTCAGCTTCAAAATTTAAAACGGTCAAAGGTTATTGGTCACATAGATTATTTTTCAAAACGGTCAAACGGTCATGACCATTATTGAAAAATGAATCGGTCATAACATAATGGTTAAAATGAGGAAAAACATTTTTGGGAGAAAAAACAAGTCTTTTCAGTAAGAAATACATGTTTTGAAAAGATGACTATCACCATAACTGTTATGAGTGACCAATTCTGTTTGTTCACGGCTACGTCATCAACTGATAACAGTAGCAATATATCGCAAAAATTTCATGCGATGGTGCTTAGCTCACTATTGACTCCCATAAGAATATACAGGGAACAATTCGATCATTTGTTAAAATACAGAAATAAGAAATAAATAAGAAATCAAACGTTGATAATGAGGATGTGGAAGACTTCTACAACCTCATTATCAACGTTTGATTTCTTATTTACAGGGTGGCGCAAAAGTCGGTATACCAAATTTACAAAAAAAAAAAAAAAAGTGGTTGCCAAAATGCACACGACGAAAATTCATTCTTTATTTTCAGAAAAAGACCGATACAAAATTATTATTATATTTTTTTCACAAAAGATGTTCAAAATGACTACCTTCGACCTCGATCAGTAATTTGCACCGCATCCGCCACCACGTTTTGATGTTTGTAAGCACAGTATATTATAGAGGTATTGACACAAGGCAAAATTTCTGTCGCCCGAGTTGTGCTAATTCATACAGAATTCCGCTACGCTCGCGGCGATCGTTCAAATACCTTCCACACCCCACCTGTGACGGAAGCTTACCGGAGGTACCCTAATGTTGCCAAAATTTCCGAGGGTTGTAGAAGATGAAGACATTCAGATAGGAAGATTTTTTTTCCTTAAATATGAAGAGCATAGTAAATAGTCCATTTGTACCAAGTTTCAGATTTTTAGGTCAATACCTGACTCTTGTACAAATTTTTGAAAATTGGTGAATTTGCACTACGTAGTATTTGTGTAGTTCTCCTGTTTAGTTTTACCTTGCAACAATCCTAGCGTAGATTGTATCAACTGACACAACTCAGGCGACAGTAGCAAACACGGCTGCTCACAGATATATAACTTAGACTACCTAGATATCAGACTCGCCATTTAACGCGTGTTAAATTTTTGTGATAGGCGGTTGCATAGCGAGCTCCGTGAGTGTGGGCAGAAACGCGCAACGCGTACGTTTTCATATAGAGTTTGGAAGTTTTCTCCTTCGTTATTTCTGGAAATTTTTAGACATTGGAAATTTTTTATTGGTCCTCCCCGAAGTAAAAATGACCGTAGAATCCAAATCTGATGGTAGTTTTTACTAAAATTGCTTTCTTGAGCAGTAATAATGATTGATTATGATGACATTTAAATTCCAATTCCTAAACTTTCATCCGTATTTTAATGAGGTTATCCTTTAATATAGGTGAATTCTATTTCTCATGATTTTAAATAGAAATTCTAAAAAAGATAAAACAGCCTTAGATGACCTTTTCACGTACCTATAATAATTTAAAAATTCTTTTTACAGTGTTGAAAATCTGAACTTATCTCCTTCTTTAAAATTGACCAAAATATCTAGAAAACTCGAACATTACTGTGTTCCTTCAATTTAAATTCTAGGTACTGAAATTGATATATTGAAGACATTTCAAAAAAATCGTAGGTAATTTTCGATTTTCCATCGCATTTTCAAGGAAAATTTGACTCAGAGAATCTCTATAGGTAATTATATCTACTTAATAAAAACTGGTCATTTGAAGTTGAAAATGCAATACGATTTTTCCTATCAATGATTTCTTCCTTGCAGTTGCCTTATTCTTAATCAGCGCAGATATTTCATTTAGATCGAATAATCTTCCTATTTTCTCACGTATTGAACACTAACACGCGTGAATACGAAAATATTGGTTCCGAGGCAACTTATTACTGTCCACAAAATAAACCAATTGTCATAAAATCGTTTAAAGTGTTGGATTCAAACTTATTCGAGCGCCGTTAACGAGAGTTCTTGATAACATTACACGATCTGAATTAATTTTACACCTGTATCCTGTGCCTGTATCAAACACGCATCTAACTTTTAGAAAGATTTCATGACAATTGGTTCATTCTGTGGTTAGTAATAAGTGGCCTCGGAAATTACATTTTCGTATATTCTCGTGTATTCTTTCTGTGAAAAGCATACCCTTAATAGCTACCCACATAGGAATTAATCTACACAAATGAAAGAAAGATAGAGAGGTAAATTATAACATTTATTCAGCAATATTCATCATTGTTAACCATAACAATCTCACTTAGCCAAATTATTCTCGACTTTGAATTTTACAAATTTCTCAGTGAGCGAACTCCCAATGAGTACTAATCATTGTTGAATAAAATAGTCTTACTTAAATGTTTTCGACTGGAAATTTTTTTCGAATTTTTCCAAGTAGTTAGCGAATAAATTCTTATTTTTAAATAGATACTACAAATATGTTTTATCAACGCCAATTTATGATTTTCAAATACTTCATCACTATGACAATTCAAATCCTTAAATACCAAATTACAATCGAGCATTTTTTGTTGAACCTGTAGAATTATTTTCGAATACTTTAAAGATTTCAAATCACGTAAATGTAATATCGCTAAATTTTCACATTCTTTAACTACCAAGAGAACATCGCGGGAGGCATAAACGAGACCACCACGGTTTTTAAACTGAACAAAGCGATCATGCAAGGAACTTATACAGTAATTATGGTCATTCAAACTTTTCAAGAGCGCCCCCTTACAAGTTACACATTTTAAAATATTCTTCGTTAATTTTCGCACAATAAAACCTGATATGTAATAAACAATAAAATCTCTGAGAACACCTTTGGGATCAACTTCTTCTATTTCTAGCAAGGAATTCAAGAGTTCTTCTTCCTCGTTATCCTGCTGAGTATTCTTCTGATTGTCTTCTGCAATTGTTTCGACATTCTTCTTCTTAGATGTAGCATTCAAAAAATTACCATAAGTGTAGGAATTCTCTTCTCTGGCAGCAAGTAAAAGACAATTTCCAAGAGCTGAAGGAGTTATGTCGTTCTTTAATAATATTGTCTTCATCGCGAAGTAAAATTGGTATGCGGTCGGGTTGTTGTTACAACCGAACCTTAACCTAATAATTCCGAAGAACAATTCTAACAAGTCTTGCGAAAATTTGTAAGTTAGAATATAAGAATAATATTGAGATTGGAAAAGATTCTCAGCTACTGCCAAAACAGATTTGATGGATGTCGTATACGCAATGATGAATGTCCTGCGAGGACTTGTGTATAATGGTTCATCGGACATGGTTTTCAACTTCAAAAAATAGCTGATCCATTTTGAGGATTCTTTTTTAAAAAATTCCAAGTTTTCTTTTTTGATTGGAGCTTTATAACCTTTCCCAAAGGGGTGACGCGAGTTCAAAAAGTCGAACACTCGATCAATGACACGGATGAATTCTACAGTAGCTTCAGATCCCCGAAAGTCAGGTAAACCAATGGAACGTGAAAAGTCAATAGCGTCGGCAACCGAGGAACTCAACACTTGAGCGGCGTATTTAACTTTCATAATACTGTTACGAAAACGGATGTGCGTCGACGTCAGTTTATTTGCAAACTTGAAATGTATAATTTCTTGTAATTCATGTAAACGTTCGATAAAATCCCAACTGATCACTTTTTCACCGATTTTGAAGTTTTTATAAAATGCTACAGGACAAAGAAAAGAATACAAAGAGGAGTGAAAGAAAGTAAGGAAAAACTTTTTGAAACACAATAAGAAAATAATGAACGAATGGAAGAAAACGAATAATTAAGAAAGAACAAACATAGTTACCAAGAGCATTCCTGGCAAGTTTGTGAGCATGGCACGCATCGGGTGTGAAAAATACTGTCTTTTCAGCACCATTAGAAGTATACTTTAGTTCGAATTGGATTTCATCAGGATCGAATTTATTCCGATACCCGAACGTCTTAAGGCTAGACCAATTGGTATTCGTACCATCGCAGGTAAACGAGCGAGTTCTCAGATGAGCTTTATCACTTAAAATAAGCGCTGTTTTTATCAACTCCCCTAAGAGAATCGCGTTACATTTATCCTGGAAGAAGTAGCCGATTGGTAGTTTCCATGATCCGTTGAGACAGGCAGACATAAAGACGAGGACTTCCGTTGCCTCCTGCTCTGAAGTTTCAACTTCGATTTGACCGAAATCGCAGTAACCCCAAACTTTGTCACGCTTCTTATCCCATGGAAGAAGATTTTTTATCGACATCGCGTCGCAAATCAAGTTTACATCCCGATCTTTGTCAGGAAATTTCGAGATGGCTTGGAAAACTTCTTCCATAAAACCTGGATTAGCTTCTACAGTGGAAATCCAAGCGCTGATGGTTCCTGGGTGTGGCAAAGCTAGGAACTTCCTATTTGAAAGAAAACAAAAACACAATGGTTTTACAAATTGCATTTTCTCTTTCGAAAACTAGCACCAACAATTCCCAGAACCAATACTTGATGGTAACTACAGAAATGAAACTACAGCATTACAAAATGTAAAATGTAAGGATGAATGATTGATGTAAGGATCATGAGGTTATGATGATGAACACACTTTAGATAGATAAGATTACATACGGTGTTAGTAACGACGTTATTACAGCAAGAGGTTAGTAAGAATCTACTTGGAAAGAGGGAGCATGGAAAATACCTGCAAAAATTGTACGCTTTAGGTGAGTTATAATGCAGAGTTAAAGCAAACCGTTTCAAACCTTCGGAGTACCGACGACCACTTTTATTATTTTTCTCATCACCGTTTTTCAACTCGTTGATGAAAAGAGTAGCACTTACATCTAAGTTAATTTGTTATAAAATTTGTTATAAATAAAACACAAATTGATTACCAAAAAGAAAATAATGTCATATTCTCCAATCACAGACGAGTAAAAACGTACAAAATATCTTCTCACCTTTAAAATGTGAAGTGATGAATGATGTGTAATCCTCTTCAATTAAATTCTTCTTACGTAAAGTGTGTAGTAAATCTTTTAGTGACTTTATTGAAATGGATTGACGTTTCACTCGTTGTTTAAGAACTCGATTTTCTTCTTTCAATTGTCTTACAATACATGGTAGAACTGTATCTTCTGTCTGAATAGATCTTTCAGCGAATTCTTTCAAATCTGTCTGGGACGAAACGGTCACAAATTTTTCATTTCTTGAAAGGTTATCGTCAGCACCAAGAATTGCCTATTTGACAACAGAAAAACTCAAAAATTATGATTGTAGGGATAATCCTTAGAACACTATGAATTTACTGACATCAATATTCTCGCAAGCACCATGAATAACGTCATTTTTTTGGAGAACATCACTAGATTCGGATTCATTACACGAGGGATTGATAAACTCGGAAATCTACAACGGAACAGTTGAAAGAATAAATACTTTATCAAATTGTTGACACTAAAATCAAAAAAGAAAAAAGTTGCATACTCGGTGAGTCTGTCGTTCTTTCCTCCGTTTTGGTTTTACATGTTCCGGGAAGTCAAAAATTGAGGGAACAGCATCTGGATTTAGTTTCTTCAGATTCTTCAGAAGTGACACTGGCACGTCTTTAAGAAAATCAGTATCACGAAAATGATTGCTACAAATAACACTATGTTTTGTAGGATGAAAATTTTTCCGACGAACGGCATGGATCCACGATTTCAGTAGACCTTTTTTCTTCAGAGGAAAACTACGTTTTTCAATTCAAAACCACAATGTAAACAAAATCAATTCAACATAATTTGAATATTTATTGTCGAGAATTTTAATAACCGAATTGAATTCATTACCGGTAGAAATGAATCTCTGTTCCCGGGTGATGTCGGTTTGTGCAGCCATAGGCAGAACACGATGCTGGCATTTTAACGTCAAGAATTCACATGGAGTTTGGTATGATTCAACTTAAATGACTGATTGAAAAGTCGCCGAGCTTTTAAAAATAAAAATACGACGAAAATTGTCCAAATTATCCATGAATATCAATGATTGTGACACATTTTCCCACATTTTCCTATGATTCCATGCAAAATCGAAGTGTTTTGCCCACACTACCCGAAACACTGATAACCACCTGCTCACAGAAAAAAACGCGAGTCTGATATCTAGGTAGTCTAAGAGTTATATATCTGTGCGGCTGCTATACGTTTGTGTCAATACCTCTATTGGGGTTTAAACCTGCACTAGATGGCGCTGCAAAATTACCTGCGCGGGTGAAACTAAGTGAGTGATTGCGGATAGTTTTAAACGGAAATACTGTCAACTTCAGGAGGGAAAAAAATAATGGAAAATTGTTTTGCGTAGTTAAATTGATTATGATTCAATTTCTTAACAACAGTGCAGTAAAATGTAGGATAAGTTTTCCTTTAAAATGAAGTTCTAATTCGTAAAAAAATGTTTAAATTTTGCCGTAGTCCAACGGTGAAATCATCATGATCACTCACTCAGTAATTGATAACACGCAGGGTGCCAACCTTTGAAACTCTAAGTTTAAATCCCAATAATGTACCATGTTTGTAAGCCACGAGAATGTCGACGTACCGCGGAAAAACACAAAAACAAGTTTGGTATACCAACTTATGGCGCAACGTAATCTGGTATATCGACTTTTGCGCCACCCTGTATTTCCTATTTCCGCATTTTAACAAATGATCGAATTGTTCCCTGTATATTCTTATGGGAGTTGATAGTGAACTAAGCACCATCGCATGAAACTATCGCAAAATTTTTGCGATATATTGCCACTGTTATCAGTGAATGACCTCACGTGAACAAACCGAATTGACCAAAACGTTCAAACGGTCAAACGGTTATGGTCAGTCCCACATTTTACTTGAAACGGATATTGGTCAATTGGTCAGACATTCTCATTTTGTTTTGGTTAACAGTCATAACTGTTATAATTATAACAGTTATTCCGCAATCCCTTATATTATGAGAGTAACAGTGAGGGTGAAGTGAACAGAAAAAAAAACATGTTCTTTTGCATTGAATTGACAAACAAAACAACAAATATTATTAAAATGTGACCAGTTCTAAGATAAGGGCAACTAGCAGCAAACCACAAATCTCCCAGGAGAGCGAAAGCGAAGTTCAATTACTACCTTTCAATGCTGCCAGAGCTATGGATTTTCGGTTCTTGAAAGTAAGGATTCAGTAAAACACGAATTTCTTGCGCTCAAGAGAAAAGTACCTTTCAGACACTTATAAGAGAGATGCTTTTCTCCTGGTCGTTATAGACTGATTCTGCAATCTTCCATAAACATTGAGTCGATCAAGGGAAAATTACTTCAGTTACCTGTATGAGAGATACCTTTCTCTTGATCGATATTGATAAATTGGTCAAAGTCCCTTGAAATCTGTTTTCAAATTGAAAACTGACGGATACGGATTTCTGAAAAGATCTGGCGGCACTGCTACCCTTTCTCTGGAACAGGTACTTGATGCTAAGAACCCTTATCTTGGAACAGGTCACAAATATTAATAAAATAAACTAGGCAAGATGACGCGCCTTCGGCGCCCCCCCGAACCACTTGCAATAGACCATTTTTGTATGACCTCATAATTTTCATCTTGTTGACTGTTTAGGAAAGAGGTATCTATATTGTATATATGACTGCAGATACTATTTGAATGAATTCAAATGTACAAGCCCTGCTGTTCATCTAATCCAGATGTGTTTCATACAAAAATGTTTGTCCTCAATTCTACTTTTGTTAAAAATAGCTCAAGAGCTTGACATTGAAAGGTTTTTCTAATATCCATCAAGTCTGCAAAAGCAAAATCCCATACAAATGAGCAGTAAGTATGAACGTCAACAGAGTAGCAGCGTGCAAATTTAAATTTTCCATCTATACATCATCACAAAAATGGTCTACCCTCGAGATTATTCTCCAACCTATCAATTTCAATTTTCTTACCGCAACATGGAAATAAGAACAGTTGTTTTTGCAACAAATTGGCGGTTGTTTTTTCTTCCTCCTTCAAGTTTTGCAATTAGCCAATTATTATCCGTCTCCTGTATCTTTGCGTGTTTGTCATCTCATCTCACATTATTTTTCTTAAACAGAATATTATCAAATATTTTTGAATGATAAGTTGATAGCGGTATCCATGGTATCCATCTAATTTGTGTATTATTTGCAAAGCCGACGTACTAATCCATGAATTGAATTGAATGTTCAAAATGGTAAATTTATTCAATTTTCCAACTACAAATGAAACAGAATGTTGTACAATGGGATATTGTGACTTACTGGTAATTAATCATCATTTTGCAACTCGTTGAACACTGAATTGAAGGAACACACAATCAGCACATGATGTGATATGATATTACAGCAAAGGATGTACCTGTATTATTTGGGGGTATTGATTTATTTGGAGGTTTTGGGGTACAAAGCTTAGGTACTTACAATCATATTGTTATGTATGAAGATGGTATGTATAGACCTTGAATCAGTCTGAAGTCACAGTGTAGTAGTCACAGCTTGCAGCACTCATAATTGGGATGTTGACCAAAGTTGCGTAAAGGCTGGTACACACGATGCTAGTCATGCAAGCGAGGTACAAAGCGTTGACCAATCAGAGACTACTAGCATGGAAAAAGTTGAAAATTTTCTTTTTGCTTGCGTTAATCATGCTAGTAGCTTCTGATTGGTCAACGCAAGGCCAACGCTTTGCATACTAGCATTGTGTGTACCAGCCTTAAGTTGGTAGCTGTGTTCAAGCATGAGGGGGATAATTTTAACGTACCACGCTTCATGATGCTGAACTCGCAATTTTCAAAAATGATTTAAACGTTTATAACTCATTTATCGAAAAATTATATCCTATAAATTGTAGAAACACTTCAAGAGCATCAATAACTGGAAGAAGTAATACTAAAAATAAAGTATTGAGTCATCTACAACTAATTGAAAATCTTGATTCTTATGGGCAATTACATTGAACGTAAACTTGGCACCCAGAAATTCTAGCAAGTGCCGTGAGAGCGGAAGGCAATTCTAGCGCTGCCAAACATAGGTTAACATCTCAATATCAAGTGAAAGTACCCATCCTACTTGATCAGATCCATGATTGAGATTAACATGGAGACATTCCGATCATTTGTTCACACTTGAAAATACATATGAATTTATGAATGCCATTGCCAAATGCATTTTTATTCACAGGAAACTTCCAAGATTGTGAATTTAAAGTTTATATCCTTAACTTTTGGTTCATTTTAAAGTACTGATGAACGATCAAAACGTTCCTGTAGGATAGCCCAGTTTTCTGTGACGTCAATCAGCGGATAAACGCTAGCAGGCTTTGAGTTGCTTAAGAGCTTTGCTCCAGCTGGCATGTTGACTCTCGTAAGAATAACACAGTGAGCTAAGATCAACGTGTTCCTAATTAAAAATAAGGAATTTCTTAGATACTACAAGTTGATGAACAGACGCTGAGAACATAATAGATTTTAAATATATATCTCTGATTTCTTATTTATTTCTAATTTTGAATTATTTAAGTAATGATCTTTGCTCCCAATGTTATTCATATGGGAGTCAACAAGTCAGTTGGAGCACCGTTGGGTAGTTTTGCTACAGTTATTCGATAGAAACCTAATCAGTTTGCGATATTTCGCGATACTATCGCGATACTATCGAATGAGTATCAATATGTGATGTCATAGGAAAACAGTCCTATTCTTATGAGAAATTGGGAATTGATATGCCAATGGCAACAATATTCATGTGATTGATTGTTTTTCACGGATTTGACGTCACGCCTGAATCAGTCTATTATATCTTTCTATCTGACATTTGTCTATCTATTAGACATTTGCTGATTGAGTTATGGCTGTTGTCTTCCTCAAATAGAATAAAAGTGACCAGAGATGAATTCTTTAAATTTGTCTAATCAATTTTAATTTGCATAAGAGTCGCTACTATACGCAAGTTTTTGGAAGCTCCACAAAAACATGATATGTAGAATTCAGAAGATATGACGCATTAATTCATTTCTTGTTTTCCTAAAAAAAATCAAATGTAAGGCGTGGTCAAGGAGTCTTTGAAATAGATGAAGGGATCTACATTGCATCCTTTGTATATCTCATTTTTTTTTTTTTTAAATAATGAAAAAGCAACAAAAACGAGTTGTTTGAAAATGAGCCCTGTGTTATTTCAAATGGACCAAAAATATATATTATGTCATTGTTCATTCTTTTCCATGTGGAAACAACCGCTCCTACTGGATGTCACTGATGCAAAGTTGGAGTATTGAAATGGTAGAGAGCAGTGAAAATGAGCAATCGTTGATTATCCTAATCATGCAATCAATATCAAGCTATGATGATTGTATGCAGCTGAGTTTATCTATAGGGTATCTTAGGTTTCCATTTGGCTCTCAATATGAGTTCTTTTAGTTAGGGCTTATGACCAAAATGATTTTTAATAGGCAGCGGGAATCTCTGGCAATGCTCAGTCTTGTTATAACTGGCAGTGGGCATTTCTGGCAACAGTACTATACGCAAAGGGGCATAACCAAATTGAGTCCCCAAAGCGGGGAGTACCTTTTTTTGATAGCCGAATTGAGTCCCAAAGTGTCGGGGTATATAACCAAATTGAGTCCCGAAGTGTTGGCGGTACTAAGTCTGAGAAGATGGGTGAATTTGTTCATTCTCCTTCATCCTCTGCTGTAGGCTTAGACACTCTTCTTGAAGTCCAAAACTCATGACGAGGCGTAATCTTGGCGAATCGTCGAGAATTGAATTTGTTAAGCGCATATACTTCAAATTTCTGCCTCCGCCTAATAAAAAATGATTACACCCGATTACTTTCTACGCTCAGTACCTTCCATGGGTACTAATGTGCTCAAAACATAGCCACGCGCCAACTCATTTTTAATCCGCACCAATGCATACATCGACAGTTTGAAGTCTGTTAAAGCGAGAAGGAAAATGAGAATCATTTGTGAACTCGGGACTCAATTCAGTTGTATACCCCTGCTACCTTGGGACTCAATTTGGTTGTGTACCGCCGATACATAAAGACATTCCCTTCTTCTACCCCCGACAACTCGTGACTCAATTTGGATACTATTCTACCACCCCTCCCGACAACTCAGGACTCAACTCGGCTAAAAACGATGATTTGGGACTCAATTTGGCATCGCCCGTTATGCCGGTTATTTTCAAATAAATAGCTGGCATAACAGGCCACAAGCCTGTAAAAACGCGTTATGCAGAAAAACTATTTGTTTTAACCTTTTTTTCTTTTCTTATAATGTAGTTACATTTTTATTTTTCATATTTTTCACATTTTTCATATTTCTCTTCTTTTCTTTCTATGCTTGTCCTCTTTTTTTCATCAAACACCAAGCTGCACTCATAACTAACTTGGTGAAAACAAAAACCTAAAAAAGTTAATCTTCATCTTTTAGCTCTTTCTGTGGTGTTTTTGCTCATGTTGCCCGTTTGGATGAACGGGTGGGCTGCCAATTATGCCAGTCGGCCCAAAATTCATAACAGGCAGCAGGCAGCAGGTGGCGCGTCAATTCAAAATAAGGGTTACGGGCAAGCGTGCAGGGGTGTCAGAAAAAAAATGGCCACAGGCACTGCCTGAAAAGCTGCCCGTTATTTTGAAAACCCTAATTATCCTAGACCTTCTAAGCGGTAGGCAGTGATCAGTATACTCTCATCAAGAATGAGAATTATCAACGTTTATTGTTGAGAGCACCTTTCTCTCTAGTATGACTTGGATTAAACTTTCTGAGGAGAAAGATGAGTACTAACAGAAAAATTTGAGAACAAACTTCTGAAAGGAGAAGCGAGTATTATCGAATTAGGCAGACTTGAAAAGCTAGCTGAAAGCTGAATGTCTGAAGCCAAAGCCAAATAATTTGTTCATGTAAACAAAGTCAAAATGTATCACATCACGGCACAAACCTCTTGCTGGCTCTTGCGAGGCTCCTTGTTTTTGTTTCAAATTTTCAATTTGTTGCAGAGTGCGTTGTGTGTTTTGTTGTAGGAGGATAAATGAAGAGATGGATAGAAAAAGGGCCTAGGGCCCTAAGGCCCTTTTCATAGAAAATGATTAAATCGAAAAAAATTGATTCTACTGTCTATAAACAACATGACTACAAAGTAAAAATTCTCAAAAATGATTCACAACCATGCTAGAAGAGAATAGAAGAGAAAAAAGAACGAAAAAAAAAACAGAAAATCAGATGTCAACGTACATTTTCATTGTTTCATGGAATAAGGGCCCTAGAGTTTCATCACTTCAAGCGTTATATAAACTTTCAAGAGAAGATTTTTGAATTGCAATTGATGTGAAATTATTCTTTAGTCTCATACAAACAATATATTCAAATTTGAAGAAAAGTACGAACAAAAATATTCCACTTTGAATTCTTTAATCAAAAACTACAGTTTTTTCTAAGGCCCCTTTTCCATCCATCTCCTCAAATCCGCACGCTTATGGAGAATTCACAATTTTTCCCCTTCTTCTTAAAATTTCTTGAAAAACATTGAGTTAATTGAAAAATTGACAGGTAGAAAAGTTGTAGCCCATTAAATTTTCTTTCATACAATGTATAATAACCTGTGTGATAGAGCTCTAGAGGATTGAAAAATGAAAAAGAACAGGGAAAAATTGAGAATTTTGCAAGAGTGTGCATGAATTTGGTACATGTACTTACAAACACTGTATCCCAGCCAAAAGATCAAATAAGAATAATAATAATAATAATAAGAATAATAATAATAATAATAAGAATAATAATAATAATAATCAGGGGGCAACACTGGGAGTGTGACGCGAAGATATGGTCACCAGAGACCACTTAGCCTCTCCACCCCCATCCCTCACTCGCCTACACATGGTGTCCCTGTTGTGCCGAGCAACCTGATGGAAGGTCGTGGTTTGAATCCCGGCGGGAAATTAGGTCGGCCAGCCAAAGAGTGAGAGGGAAGTTTGGCTAGTGCGAGTACCAGGTCCAACCCGAGAATAGGACTAGCCAGACTGAATAGGGACAGGGACAGGTCACCTATTCTTAGGACGGCGGCGGAAGAGACTACTTCAGTCCAACGGCGGCGTTCCACAGCTCGAGTTAGATGAGCTACTGTCTAATGAGGATGATGGCAGTGGGTTACGTATGGGTGGAACATCGGGAAACGACGGGTTACGTATGGTGGTAAACACCCCCATCACGTCCAGAGTGGCTCTTAGGTTCTGCCTCTCACGTCCATAACCATTATCTGAAAACTTGGCCAAAAGTATAAAAGGCAATATACCTAAATAGTGATATGGTGCGCACTAGAAGCAAAGCCTCGGACGAGCTGGGTAATGAGGCTGTACCCAGCGGGACAGGAGAGCCTCCACTAGGAAATACTGACGAAGCGAGCTGCGTCAGCCTAGTGCAACGGACAGCAAGGAAAAATGCCAACAGTAGGTGTAATGATGCTTCCAATACAAACTCCAATGCGAGAACCGTAAAGGCCATCAGAAACACCGAGACTAGAAGAACAGTACGACAACGTATGAAATGGACAACGGAAATTAACGAATTTGTGATGAAGTCGTACTATAGATGCACAATGCTAGAAACCAATTCAACAACATATAGGGAAAAAATGTACAACGAATTTAGGGTGAAGTTTCCGGAAATGAATGTAACGGAGCAACGGGTAGCCGATCAAAGGAGAGCGATAGTAGTTCGAAAATTCCTTGCCGACAGTGTGATTGAACGAATACGGAAAGAGGTAGAAAACGAAATTAAGGGACAGGCTGAAACTGACAAGGATCAGACTCACGGATCTGATGTAAATGATAGCCAAACCGAAACAGTAGAAACTACGGAGGAACTAGGACAAAGCCAGAAGCAGCGGCGTAGGCAGTGGCAACAGCGGCAGCAACAACAACAAATAGAAACCCCAACAGAAGATCCAGATTTAGAAAGCCAAAAACTGAGAGAGCAAATAAGAAATGAATATGACCAAGCTACAGCCGAATTTGCAGAGACAGAACCCAGACTGAGACCTAAAATACCAAGGTTACAAGTGACAAGAGAAGTAAAGAATATTACTAAGCTCGCAAACGAAGAAATATTCAAAAACCAAGAGAATATAAATCTAGGGTTGATACAAATTCATGCAAGAATATATTGCACGGCAGTGGCAGTTGTTAGAATATTGGGCAGAAAGCTAATAAACCCGGACAATCAAGGAAGAAACCATAAGGAGGAAATCCCAGCGTGGCAGAGGAGAATAAATAAGCAGGTTCAGGAGCTCAGATCCGACATGAACAGAATAACCCAATACATTAATGGCAAGATGACCAAAAGTCAGAGAAATAAAACGCAAATTAAGAAGCTAAGAGAAAAATACTCAAAACACAGCAAGTACGAAGAAGAAGCTAAAACGATGATAGAAATAAAGGATACAATAAAACAAAAATTAGCAACAACTGCAGCAAAGCTCAAGAAGTATAACAAGTCATATGAACGAAAAAAACAAAATAACACATTCTGGCGTAATCAGAAACTATTTTATAGGAAACTGAATGGAGATGAAGGTCCGATAGCAGCCGCACCAACAAAAGAAGAGATAACAGCTTATTGGTCAAATATTTGGTCAAATGCGAAGAACCATAGATCCGATGCTCAATGGATAACACAGGAAATAGCAGTAATGAAGAACAGAAGGGACGAGGAAGAAAACAACAGGAATAACCAAGGAGAAGACTGCGAGATCACTTTAGAGCAGCTCAAAAGAATCGTACGTAAAACACAGAATTGGAAAGGCCCAGGAATTGATGGAATACACAATTTCTGGTACAAGCAGTTTACGGGAGTGCACACAAGTTTAGTGGAAGAGTTTAACATACTGCTGAAAAATCCTGACCGGGTCCCAAAATTTCTGATGGAAGGCATTACCTACATGATACCTAAAGATCCCAACGACTCTAAAAACCCGGCAAAATATCGGCCAATCGCATGCCTGCCTACACTATACAAACTAATGACTGCATGCATAGCGGAAAAAATCTATAATCACTGCGATAAGTTCATGGCAGAAGAGCAAAAAGGATGCAAAAAGCAGTCGTATGGATGCAAAGAACAGTTGATAATAGACCAAGCGATCCACCAACAAGTGAAAAAGAATAATAGAAACTTGTATGTATGTTATATTGATTACCAAAAAGCTTACGATTCCGTCCCCCACTCCTGGTTACTCCAAGTATTGGAAATCTATGGAATTCATGAGAATATAAGACAGTTTTTGAGCACAGTCATGAAACATTGGGCAACTAGGCTGCATATCAACACTCAGTACGGAGTATTGCAAACGGAAAAAATAGATATCCGGAGGGGAATATTCCAAGGAGATTCGCTCAGCGCATTATGGTTTTGTATTGCACTAAATCCAATGTCCAGGATACTAAATGATTGCAAATACGGTTATAAGATCAAGGATGGAAGAGAGATAAATGCCATAAGCCACCTTATGTATATAGATGATATAAAGCTGTACTCGGGGACAAGGAACGGCCTAGAACAGCTGATACAGACTATTAGTAGCTTCTCCATAGATGTACATATGACTTTTGGTCTAGACAAATGTAAGACATTACAAATATATAAAGGTCGACTCGAGGAACATGAGATGAAAACAGCAAAAGAAGAAGAAATAATAACTGCTCTCTCAGAAGGAAAAACCTATAAATACTTGGGTATACAGCAAGCCAAGCAGATAGACCACGCAGTAATCAAGAAAGATATCAGTCAGAAATTTTATAGTAGACTTAGAAGCCTGCTCAAAACCGGGTTAAACAGTGGCAATCTAACTAAGGCCATTAATACATACGCAGTTCCTGTATTAACCTATACATTTGGCATAATTAAGTGGACACAGACAGATTTAGACGGCCTAGAAAGAGGGATACGGTCAAGGCTAAATGCGAACAGGATGCTACATCCAAATGCTGCCGTAGAAAGAATGACAATACCGAGACAAAGTGGAGGACGAGGTATAATCAACTTACATGAGATGCAGTCTCGACAAATTAATAAGATAAAAGAATACTTTATGAAAAAACGAAGCAGCTCGAAACTGCACGACATTATATGCCGAATTGACAAAGATTATACTCATGTAAAACTTGCAACAGAGGATAAGCATATTGCCGAAGATAGAACAAATGAGGACAAAATTGAAAGATGGAAAAAGAAAACGCTTCACGGAAGATATATTACGGAAATCGAAGCAGAAGGTGTGGACAAAGAACAATCGGTAATGTGGCTAAAGAAGGGCTACTTATTTCCGGAAACTGAAGGCTTCATTATGGCGATTCAGGACCAAGTCATCAAGACCAAAAATTACAGAAAATATATCCTGAAAGAGCCTGAAATGACACATGATCACTGCCGAATATGTGGCCAGAAACCTGAAACAATTCAGCATCTGATAGCTGGGTGTGAAAAGATAGCACCTACAGATTACAAAGATCGTCACGATAAAGTTGCAAAGGTCGTCCACAATATCCTCGCCAAGCAGTGTAATTTGACGGACAAAGTAGAGAAGTTCTACGAATACGAGCCACAGAAACTGCTTGAAAGTGAGAATTATGTGCTATATTGGGACAGGACCCTTCTGACACATAGAAGTGTCAAACATAACAGGCCGGACATAACGTTGATAAACAAAAAAGAAAAAACTGCAACTTTAATCGATATTGCGGTTGTAAATACAAATAACCTAACAAGCATAACCAAAGAAAAATACGAAAAATACGTAGAATTGAGAGAAGCAATCCGCAAGCAGTGGAAGCTGAACAAACTAAAAATTGTTCCAATTGTGATTTCCGCCACAGGAGTCATACCAAACTCAACTGTAAAAGAAGTGCAGAGAATTATACGAGATGAATATTGGCAGAGGCACGTTATCAACGAAGGGCAGAAGGCGGCGCTATTGGCGACGGCAGCAATAGTGAGGAGGATTCTAGCGGAATAAAACAAAACTGCATACCTTAAAAAACCTTTGTTATGTTATAGCACGTTTTTTATTGTATTACGGGCATACTTAAAGTTCCTCTGTTGAAAGAAGATAATAATCATACTGAAGGACAACTCAGCAAAGGAAGATAAGTGCAGAATGTGCGGTAAACCCGGTGAAACTATAGAACACATAATAAGTTCATGTGAGAAGATAGTCATGCAAGACTATAAAGAAAGACATGATAGCGTCGCCAAAGTTGTCCACATCGCAATAGCCAGAAAGTGGAAGGTCCTGGAACATGAAAAGCCATATTGGGAATACAAACCGGCCACAATTACCCACAATGATCAAGTCAAAATATTGTGGGACCGCACTATATACACCTATAAATTGGTTGCACACAACAGGCCGGACATTGTTGTGAAGGACAAAGTGGAGAAAACTGTACCAAACCAAAATAATATGATGAAGACAGTTCAACAGAAGACAAACAAATACCAAGAATTGGCCACAGAGATCCAGAAGCAGTGGAAAATGAGAACGAAAATACTGCCAATAATAATCACAACGATGGGAATAGTCCCAAAAGTAACGGTAGAAAATATGGAAAAGCTTGGAGGAGGAATACGAGAAATTTGGGCAGCACAGAAAGCAGTAATACTACACACCACCCATACAGTCCGAAGAATAATCGGCGAAAAAGGCACACACTAGCTATGTAGACCTGGTATAGGAATACCCTCTACGGCTCAGTAGAACCGGGATACACACGTCATGTACCCGTGAAGACGAGAATAATAATAATGATAATAATTCAATTCAATTCAATTCAAAGACGCCTGTATTTGATTTTGATATACATATTTTACATACCTAATTATCACGGTACATTATAGAGGTATTGACACAAGGCAAAATTTCTGTCGCCCGAGTTGTGCTAATTCATACAGAATTCCGCTACGCTCGCGGCGATCGTTCAAATACTTTCCACACCCCACCTGTGACGGAAGCTTACTGGAGGTACCCTAATGTTGCCAAAATTTCCGAGGGTTGTAGAAGATGAAGAAATTCAGATAGGAAGATTTTTTTTTTCTTAAATATGAAGAGCATAGGAAATAGTCCATTTGTACCAAGTTTCAGATTTTTAGGTCAATACCTGACTCTTGTACAAATTTTTGAAAATTGGTGAATTTACACTATGTAGTATTTGTGTAGTTCTCCTGTTTAGTTTTACCTTGCAACAATCCTAGCGTAGATTGTATCAACTGACACAACTCAGGCGACAGTAACAAACACGGCTACTATACGTTCGTGTCAATACCTCTATAATGTACCGTGATAATTATTAATAAAGATGCCTATGCCCCTTAGGGGGCGAGTGGCAGGCGCGTTTATTATTATTACTGGTACTTTGAGAAATTAGAAGAAAAAAAATTTGGGGGGTGGGGGCGGACAAAGAACATAATCATTAAACAACACAAGGAAAAGGAAAAGGAAATACGGCAAAATACACATGCAACAATAATAATATAACAAATAACAATACAACAAACATAAAGAGCAGTAGCCCAACAATCACAATAATAACAATACAACAAAAACAAAAAGGAATGCCAACCACAACAACAAACAATTCAACAAGTAACAATGTAACAAATGCAAATATAAGATGCGGTATTATTCACAACAAGAAACATACCCCTACTACAACTACAATTGAGCCATTTCTTGCCTCCTTTTCTCAAAAAGCAGTGTCACCTGCCTCTTGAAGTCAGCCCCATGCAATGTTGTTGAGTTTTGAATATTCCGGCCTGAAACTAGAGACGGCCATGGCCAGTTTTACAATACAGAGTGTGGGGTTAACCAATAATCCCTCGAGATTCGAGGGAATTACCCGGGGTTATGGATTAACTCTGCATTATAAAACGGGCCCTTCATATAAACACTAGGAGGACATCCATGATGAGAGCCCATATCTAAATAAATTTGTGATTTTTAATCTTAGACCATATGGAGATAGACTGAGCATAGTAATGAATCTTTGAATGGAGGACGTGCTAAGAAAACACAAGAAAATAAGAATAATGGACCTTCACAGCTCAGCGCGTTCACTTGCAGAGCCTATATTAAGGTCCATTATACTTATTTTCTTATCATGTCTTCGCGTCAAAAGTTTGTACAGGGTTATATGGCAGATGCTCCATCTATACTGTGGATGGTATTAGTTTTTAATGAAGAATAACTGGAGATCGGCTCGATAGATTTTTTTTTGATGATATTCTTGTTGAAAAGAAAATTTTATGGAGAACAATCATCCTACCCTCAATTTTTTCTAGAAGTATTTTTTCCTGAGTTATTCTTCAATAACACACATGAACAGCCTTTAACAAACATAAACAGGCAAAAATGTTTCTAGAAGGTCTTATTGCGCTAAATACAATGCCGTCAGCCGTTTCTTCAAATCTCCTCTCAGTTTCCCTTTCAAGCATCTGTATTTTGATTAGGAAATGATTGTCCAAAAAACGAGTAGTGCAAAATATTTTATGTTTTGAAGGAAATTATGAGTAACATTTCTGTGTACTTTTTTCTGTATCTTAGGGTTTACAATGATAGAATAAGTACAAACGTGTCAGTTCCAAGCAATTTTCAAGAATAGAAACACAATTTGTAAGAATCTTAAAGGCAAACAGCTTTGTGTTCAGCGAGAGAAATATTTTGACAAACATTTTTGCTAGTTTATGATCATTCCAAAAGTTTTCAATTTGTTCATGATTGTGTACAGTTAAAAAGTGTTCTTTATAATACATGCAGCGAAAGTGCCGCGTATTGTGTTTGTTTTTTGAAACAAAACTCGCCGTTATCAGAACCGTGGCAAAAATGTTTTTCCCGTGGCGAAAGTGTTTCACCCGTAGCAAAAATCGCGTCAGTGGTGCCATTTAAACAATGATTGAACATCAAAACTATAACAAATTCTACTTTTGAGAGTCTAATTTTGCTTCATGTATTATAAAAAGTACTGTTTGTAATTCGTGTTGAAAAACAATATTGTAACTCGCTCACTATCCGCACTCGCTTCGCTCGAGCGGCTACTCTTCGCTCGTTCCTATATTGCTTGTTTTCGCCACTCGATACAAAATGTTCTATTTTCTGCATTTTGTGTAACAAATGGTAGTGGCTGGTAGCCGCTCCATACAACAACCACTTGTTACGCAGAACGGCCACAAAAACGTGTTTCAATATTAAAATGGTAATTCCAAAAATAACACTTCTGACAATTAGAATCAAAGAGATGAAAATTTATTGTCCATAAAATCTTCTTTTCAACAAGGGTAATATCAGTGCCACAAGCGGAATTAAAATTTTGCAAGGTCGTCAGCTTCAGCTGTAAGCTGAAGCCGAATTTTTTGGCTGCAATACACTGGGTAATATCAAAAGAATCTATTGAGCCAATCTCGAGATATCTTCATTCAAAATCACAAATTTATTCATTTTTTATCCTACATTGGATCTTATGGACGTTATTTTTGTGTTTACATTTTCAACCATCAAGATGACGGTCCATTATAGGCTACCTACTTCATGTGAGGACATATTATTTGTCAAAAGGGCGTCCGCTCAACTCATATCATTACTTATGAAACGGATGCTCTTCTGCAAGAACCCTCCTCATATATTGCCTTATTGTTGTTGACCGTTGTTAAATATGACTTACAACAACAACAGCAGCGACATGAATACCTATAGTGTTACATATTTGGACTGCTGGGCATATTGTAGATTCACTAGCGTCGCCTGTATAAAATACATAGAAAAAATACTGATAGGCAAAGGGTAATCAAACATCACGGTGATTGTGAGTTGTGGCTTGAAACTAATTTTTCAGTTTTCCTCAATTTTCTCCAAAAATAATGAATTTAGGCGTGTACTTGTGAGGAAAAAAATTGAAGAGCGGAAAATTTTCTTTCTGATGAAAATATTTTTGTAAGATTTTAAAAATCCAAAAATTTTTGCGCGACACTAGCGCTGCCTGGTCCAAATTGCAAATTGAAGAAGTGTGTAAGTTGTAACTAAAAACACCTAGATACACAAGATCGCTAACTTGTCCACCATAATTTTGCAAAATACATCGAGTGATGCGCGTTCTATCGGCGGGCTCTCTGATTGGTGAATTGAGCCAAGAAGGTAATGATGATGAAAAAAGTTCTGAAAAAAAATTCCAAATGGGGTTATTCAGAAAGAAGATTTTGACAGCTATAATTTTTGCTCTCTGTACTTTTTGATAGAAATTCATATTAAACGAGTTAGAGCTGATTTTATGAGTGTATCTTCTTATGGCAAAAAATAAACAATCACCTTCTCGTCCAGTTTCTGTAAATTGCAACCTGCAGCGCCACCGCTCTGTATTTCGCGATTGGATATTTAACTATGTTTTCAAAAACGTCCACAACATTGTTCCATTGGGAATGGCGCTACAAACGCTAGGAGGTGCGTTTTAACATATAGCCTTATATGGAGCTAACTCATTTTTTGAAAATCTCGGAAAATATGGATCAAATTGAAAAAATGCTAAGAATAGAATTTATTTCCCTTGTAATTTCCTATTGATTGGTTGTACTTTCAGAATTTTTTGAAAATATTTTTGTTAAGAATTGTAAAATTAGTTCCATAAAATAGGAAATTACAAAAGAAATAAATTTCATTCTCATTGATTTTTCTTATTAGGCAATATATTCTAAGAAAATGAGAGAAACATGGTTAGCCCCGTAAAACCTAATGTTAAAACAGACCTCTTACCAAAGTGTTTGAAAAGAGGTGTGCTCAGTTCAATGTAAACAACAAGGCGCTACATCAGCTTACATCAGCTGATCTCCATTAAAAACAATGTAAAACCAAACCGGGTGACGTCAATTCCGGTTCTGTGTCCCATGTATTTTTATACGTGCATGCGGGTTGCGTTTTGTTTACAGTCAAACTGAGCACACCTCTTTTCAAACACCTTGACCTCTTACAAGCAGCGGTGTGCCTGTACGCGTAACTAAAATGAAGTGTATCAACTTCCAACGTTATGCTTATGGCGAGTCAAGGTGTATAGAACAAAGGAGTGCTCACCCGAGTGTAAACAAAAACTCAACCCGCACATCCTTTTATATTATATGGTTTCAGATTTTTGAACCAAAAATCTCAAAATGAATGTCAACCCAATAGGAAATTACATGAGGAAGAAATTTACCTCTCTTCTATTTTTTGATCAAGCCAGCAGTTTTTATGTATTTTGAATTTTTTTGAAACTGTCCATAAGTGCTGTGTATTACCATATTCCAGTGACGTCACTAGAACGGTTGATTCCCCTTGACAAAAACGTTGAGTGAGCACACCTTTGTTCTATAACAGTGATGTGCCACCTCCGGAGGTACAACCGGTACTACCGGTTGTTTCTCACCTCCGGTAGTCAAAACACCGGTAGTTTAACAATCAGAGGAAAAACTGGGAATTATTGACAACAACTGAAAAAAAACTGATGGTTTGAAATTTTTGGGAAAATCTGGAGAATTGGTGCTCATGTCACTTGACAATTCATAATTATTGATTGTGTGTAGTGCCTAGGCACACGCAGGGATGGCAAACGAAAAAATATCCTTATTGTTTCAGTAACGTAATCAAAATTTTTTTTTGGGGGTTTTTGTTATTGTTTTGTTATAGCGTAGATTTTTTGTTTGTTTTTTTTCTGGTTTTACTTCGGTCAATTTGGTTATCAGAATAAATATCGTTTTAACGTTATTTTAGACAATATGGGTGTCAAATTACTCGTTAAATCGTACTTGAGAACTGAAACTTACAATCAGGGATTTATTTTCTGTTAATCAATCAATTAGTCCTAAATTTATAATTCTGATGAAAGATTACCAATTACTTAGTTTAGTAATGGATTGAATTAAACACTGTTACTCAGTTATTGGCAAGGCTTCGGAGCCGGAGCCAATTTTCGGCTCCGGAGCGGCTCCGCTCCGACTTTTCGCCGGAGCTGGAGCCTGAGCTGGAGCCAATTTTTTTTTTGGTCGGAGCTGAGCGGAGCCAGCTCCGACATCGAGCTCCGCGGCTCCGGAGCTCCGGAGCGGAGCGGAGCCCTGGAGCTCACAAAAGACAACAAAATGACAATGTTATCTAGCGTTTGCTTATTTTGCTTCTTGATTTAATTCAAATTTACTAAACGTTCTTGGTTCTCGGTCTTTTTTTCATTTAATTTTTTCATTTTCCTTCTTGAATATTAATATTATTAATTCGCGTGATACAACCAATGGCGTTGTCGTGGTCACGGTTGATAAGAAGAAAGCTGAAAGCCTCCATTAAACTAATAGGGCTGAGAAACAAAAACCAAAAAGCAAAAAGTCTTGATCTCCGTAGAACAAAACCCTTTTTGTGTTAAACTGTAGATGACGCCACTGAGGTGAAGGAAAATTCCCTTTCTCCTGATTGGTATTGCTCCGGAGCCGGCTCATTGTGCTCCGGAGTCGGATCATTGTATTCCGGAACCGGTTCATTGCGCTCCGGAGCCGATTGTTGTCGTTCCGCAGTTGTATTTCATAGGTTTGCTAAAATCGCAACAAACGGAACAAACAAACGCGAACGAAGGTTTATTGTTTGTTTGCAAACGCAAACGGAGGCAATCTCATGAAGGAACGCAATCTAACGCGAACGTTTTTTTTTTCAGAAGTGAACGGGAACAAACGCAAACGAAATTTTCGCGAACGCCCCCAAGTTTGGTTAAGAAACACACACGTTCAAGGCAGTTTGAAGTTTGGAGCTCGGCTCCGGGGCTCCGAGGCTCCGGAGCCCCGAGCCTATTTTTTTTTGGTCGGAGCTGACCGGAGCCAGCTCCGACTTTTTACCGGAGCCGGAGCCGGAGCCCGGAGCTGAATTTGGCTGGCTCCGAAGCCTTGGTTATCAGGGAGTGGGGTTCTGGTCGCTTTGATAAATGAATCTTTTCTTCATTATCTAATTCCTTGAGTTACCCGCCCTTAGTCGTACTGGGCCGACGGCCATGATACACATACACGGCCATTGAAACAAAAAAATAGATGATTTTTGTTTGTTTAAGGTTTAATTTTCAGCTGATTTCTAGTTTTTGTTATTGTTTCGTTAATTTTTAAGGCTGACAATCGTTTTTTTTTTTTTTTTGTTACGTTTCTCCTAAACATGATTTGTTTCCTTAAATAACGTTACGTTTTTGTTACGTTTGCCATCCCTGGGCAGTCAAACATGGGGGAAAGTTTGTTCGCAAACGCGTTCGTTTGCGAACGTGCGCGAGGAACGAAGGAACGACCGCAAAGGAGGAACAAAAATTTCTATGGAACAAACGCAAAGGGAACAAAGGACCAAAATTTGCAAACAAACGAGCTGAACGACTCGTTTGTTGCTTTTTGTGTTCAACTGTAGATGACGCCACTGAGGTGAAGGAAAATTCCCTTTCTCCTGATTGCTATTGCTCCGGAGCCGGCTCATTGTATTCCGGAGCCGGATCATTGTATCCCGGAGCCGGTTCATTGCGCTCCGGAGCCGATTGTTGTCGTTCTGCAGTTGCATTTCATAGGTTTGCTAAAATTGCAACAAACGGAACAAACAAACGCGAACGAAGGTTTTTTGTTTGTTTGCAAAAGCAAACGGAGGCAATCTCATGAAGGAACGCAAACAAACGCGAACGTTTTTTTTTCAGAAGTGAAGGGGAATGAACGCGAACGAAATTTTCGCAAACGCCCCCAAGTTTGCTGGGCGCACCCAAACTGATGCTTGTAACTTTTTGAAGGCTTCTTGTAAGTTCTCAATCTTGACCATGTTCAACTTTTGCTGTACAAATGTGACTAGTGGCTAAATCTGACTGCTTACTACAGAACAATGTACATCAATGACTGTTGTACTATAGTAAATCCGCCATCATACTGGTCGGTACCTAGATGGTTTCATATATTATACCCTATGGTTAATTAGTAGTGTTATTACCACCGTGGTTATCACTTAGTGGCCAGTAATATCTGTATGAATAATGTTAGGAGGCATGACTGTTATAGAGGTACTAGGTATAGGCACAGTACAAAGTATACTTGCTCATCTTCAACACCCCCTCCCATGCTGACGTATGAGAGATATTACGGCAAGTAGTACAATAGACAAATCAAGAAGGAACTTCTGATTGTACAAGTACAGTTTTAATTGTTTTACCTATAATATTTGAATAAATATATTCAGATAAGTATACTTTAAATAAATTAATGTGTGCACTTGAAGAGTCCGTATTGATTAGAGGTATTTCTAATTGCAGGAAGGTTTATATATTAAACCTGTGTTGATAGCTGGGTTTGCAGCTTCTTAAAGGTGTTGGGAGGCAGCGGTTTTGTGAATATGTCTGCCAGTCGTTCTTTTCCAGACCAACAATGACTGTTCAACCTCTGCAGTTTAATTGGTCACCTCCGGAAGTACAACCGCCCTTGTACTATCGATAGTGTCTTGAATTCCGCCTTAGAATTTTTAAAATTTGGAGTACAACCGGTACTATTGGTACTACCGGTTATTTTTGCTGATAACCTCCAGTCTACCGGTAGTAAAGCATCTAGAACACCCAAGTATTGACATGTGCCATTTTGACTCCTAGAAAGAACGTACTCCCATAAGAGCCCATGTTAAATTTGTGATTTTCAAGAGAGGATTGCTCGAGAACAGCTCGATGGATTTTTTTGAAATTACCCTCTTCATAAAGGAAATTTTATGTAGAATAAATCATGTTCTCTTTGTTTTTACTCGCCAAAGCTCATTTCCCGAGTTATCAATTGATGATTCAAACTCTTATTTTTGTACAAGCGCACGCGACCGCGCGTAGTAAAACAGGGCGTGAAGCGAAACAAAAGTGAAAGGTACAAAAAACAGAGTTCAAATCATCAATCGATAACGACTCGGGAAATGAGCTTTGGGGAGTAAAAACCTTCGACCATACACATTACATGGACATGCTATAGTCAGGACGTAATTATTTCCAAAGCGTAAGAGTGTGCGTCTCTTCCACGTTTCTTTGTGAAGAGTGTGTGTGTCAAATTCACGCATGCGCACATTGATCGATTTTTCGCATGCGTTTTTGGGAAAAAGTTACAGACTGCAATGTTTTGAGACAGATTCTTATCAGTATAGCATGTCCATGTAATGTATATGGTCGAAGGTAAAAACAAAGAGGACATGATTTATTCTATATAAAATTTCCTTTTTAAAGAGGGTAACTTCAAAAAAATCTATCGAGCCGTTCTCGAGCAATCCTCTCTTGAAAATCACAAATTTAACATGGGCTCTTATGGGAGTACGTTCTTTCTATGAGTCAAAATGGCGCGTGTCAATACTTGGGTGTTCTACATGCTCTACCGGTAGTAAAGCTTTGACGACTATCGGTCTACCGGTTGTTTCAAACTACCGGTTTTTACCCATCACTATTCTATACGCCTTGATGGCGAGTTAGCAATCTTGTGTTTCTAGGTGTCTTTAGTTGTAACTGTAACTGATGTGTTGATTGCGTAGGTAAAAAGCTTTATTGTACCATGTTGATGATATTGATATTATTGGTACCGTTGGAAAAAAAGGTTGCAATAGATGAGCGACTTTTGGAAATTAAAAGAAAGAGAGAGAGAAAAAAAAGAAAAAGACTTGCAATACCAAATCTTCGCTATTTTCCCCTTTGACTATATATTAAATGGACTGCGCTAAGCATTAAAAACTATGGTTCAATATCTACAGTGAGGGGAGTGGTGTGACTGTGTTACGCTTACGGCGTATGTATAGGGCTCTTCCACCATTGCATATTGCATATTCATTCCCCTATGATCTTATCGAAGTGGCAGTGAAATAGTAAACAAACGCTTATCAATATCATTCTTTTGAACAAGACAGTTGAACAGCCGAATATTTCCCGCAAATAAATTGTTTAACGTATTCATTTTTATTTATACATAGACCAGCTACATATTCTCACACATTTTGTATACTGAGTACTTACAATAATGAGTTTGTTATCTTACAATGTGGGAAGACAAACACATGTCTCTAATATACTAATTATACTGTATACACTAAAGATGAAGACTCGAATTCAATATCACCAGAATAATTATCACGTCTTTGTGTTTCTATAATAATAATTAGGATATTCAAACAATTGTTGGAACTTAGGCCGATGATATTTGAGTATTTGACTCTTTGTTTATGTTTTCACTGCTACTTTGATAAGATTATAGGGGAATGAATATGCAAAATGCAATGGTGGAAGAGCCCTGAACGGTGCACACCACGAATGCAGCGAGGAGGAAAGGTGTGACGTGTGTATTTTAAATGGTCGTGGTCCCTCATATACGCTTATCAGGTCTGTGGAGTGTGGACGCGCTTTTCGTTTTCGCTCATTTTATAGATTATACACGTTAGCGCAGTCCACATAATATAGTCAAAGTTTTTCCCTATTATTTTTCACACAATTTGACACATATGGTTCTTTAATGCAAACAATTCTAACGCAACATAATGCTTGATGAGAGTACAAACTTCTCTTAACAGATAATCCCAACTTATTGTGAGGTTTTACTTTGTGTCAGGTGTGAATTTAAACAGAGTAACAATGACTAATCAAAATTTTCGTAATGATTCCGGATCCCAGCAAAGAGAGAAAATGAAAAATAAATTCCGAGTATCTGAAAATATTGAAGTGAACAGAGTTGATAATTTTAAAATATCTTCCAATACTTTAGGATTTTAGTGCAGGCTACGACTTACATATAAGATCTTGAAAGTTATGGTATAACGTACCTGTATTGTTGCCACCCCCAACGTGACTACTGCCAGCGTGCTTGCGTTTTCTTTTATAATAGCAGCCAGTGCATCCAAACACGAAGAAGAATGAAGAGTGCTCATCATTGAATTACACATTTCATGACTAATGGCGCCTGGCTGAGAATCACAACAAGACATCGGTATTGAACCGTTCAAAACTGGATACCAATCTTCGTAGGAGTCAACCCCACAACAACCGAGCTGAGTAATAAAAATCAAAATACAGCTATAGTCTTGACTCTTATATCAACGTTTTGAGCGTTCAAACAAATGTAGAGTTACATTTGTCTGCAGGCTATCCCACACGTTGGTTAATTCGTTGCTCTTATTGTACAACTGCATCGTATCATTAAGACTTGTTTGAAGAATCATTTTGGTTTCAACAGATAAAACATATCCAGTTAGGCCTAACGCAATTTCTGTGGTGAACAATGAACACATCAAGACCGCATACTGTGGAGATCAATGTAAAAATGTTGTAAAATCACTCACTAAATTTTTTGAAATTAAGACAGTGACGCACCAGAATTTGTGGAATAAAGACCCCTCTCTCTTGATACGTTCCTACATTTCAGAAAATATTGCATCACGACTTTATTCTTGCCGTACCATAACAAAAAAAAAAAAAAAAACGAGTCCACCCCCTGGCTGCGCCACTGAGTAATAAACAATCTCTAATTTTCATCGGGTATACATACCGTCGCTATCATGAATTTGTTCTCCTGAACCGTTCCACAACAGCCGAAAAATGCAGTGAATATCAGTACAATACTTGTGTAGATCAATATTGAGGGTAGGGAGAAAAAATTATCGCTCAGAAAATCCTGATATTTTTGATACTGACCGCGTATAAGCAAACCAATGATCAATAACAACAAACCAATGATCTGGAACAAATAGAAGCATATTGAAATCTTGGGCTCGTTTTGAATCTTAAGACTGATATTGTGGGTAAGTAATGAAAAATTTAAAACTAATTTACCGGTACCGCAGCGACCTTATGGAGGCCTCTTCTATATTGTTATAAATAGAGAAAGGATTTTTCGGCATTTATGATAACATTTTCGGCACTAAAAATTCAGTCTTCGGCTTTATTCGGCATTAACGAAAAAAGTACCATTTTTTTGGGGGAATAATTAAATGCACGCTCTAAAGAAGAGATGAGCACAGCTAATAATGAAAAAATAAAACAGCTAATTTGAAAGGAATCACTATCTTTTCAATACACATCCACAGCAAATTACAAACATTTATTTCTGTAATCGAAGCTTCATTTTTATGAGTCACCTAACTTCAAATAGAAATGTTCTACACATCTAATTTATCTGCAATGAGTGATGATAATTTTGACATGCTGAAACTTGTTACATTGTACCGACAAAGTTGCTAGGTAGAACAGATACAGCTACTCATTTTCATTCTGATAGTTTTCACATTTCATAGTTGTTAAACGCGTTTCCTGGTCCCCTTTAGTTCACTGCACTTTATTGTTTACATATACTTTTAAGCATAAATTTCAGAATTGGAGATTCAGTTGTGAGACTGCAATGTTTTTTTCACGTGTTGAAAAATGTAGAACATTATTTCAAATCCATGCCAAAATCAGATCCTTCAAGTGCTCATCACGTGAAGAGGGACATACACTCACTGCAAGCATGTAAAGATGCCTCGACATTTTCAGCAGAAGCTGGTTTGTTTGTGAAGACTGAAGTTAGTAGATGTGCCAACAGAGGTGAAGAACGTACCCTTAGGACGAAAACAAAAACGGGGTCGCCCGTGCCAAACGTGCACTTCTCTTTCAATAAAATGTTACGGGTACCGGTACCTATAACCGTTCAACAATTTGTGTATTTTGATTGTAATGAAATCTTTTTTTAAATTTTTTTTTAATTTGATTTTTTTTATGTATAATGTACTGATTTGATGTTCTCCGTTTTTCAGACGTTCAATATAATTTTTAGCTTCGTGTTTGCATTATTTACTTTGCGTACTCATTATTAGCTGTTCTATGTTTGTTTCGGCGTGCTACGCATTTAAAAGCTGCTGATGTATACATTTTTAGCTGTGCCGATAAATCACACCCATTTTTTTGTTTATTTGAGTACATTTAACGCTGAAAATTATGCATTTCTTTGCTGAAATTCGGCAAAAACGGTAGTTTCGGCATTTATGTTTTCAATTTTCGGCATTTTGCCGAAAAATCCTTTCTCTAGTTATAAACCTAATGAAAGAAATTAGGTACATCTTCATTGTAGAACATCAAAATTGCATAGGTATTGATTAGGTATTGATTGATGTGCTCCTTTATTACTCATGAATAACTCACTAGTTCATACCCATGCAAGTTATTTTAACCGTACATATACTGGATACTAAACACGACTTATAAATCTGCACATCAGGAATCAAAAGTCATGACAAGAGTACTAGGTACAGGTGGCCCCTTCGTACAATGAAGTCTCCTCAGCTCTTACAGGTACGTAGTCAATATAGCCCATGTGACTTGACCTTATTCTTCATCATTTCTTGGTCAATATTGTTCTACAAAATTATTTTCGAGTCGTAGATACAATACGGGCCGTAGCCTCTGAGCTCAGAAGGGGCAGACAAGATTTCTGGAGGGACAACCGAAATTTTATGGTACTTTTTGCGCAAAATAATAATGTTTCTACTGAAATAAAAATTTCGTTTAATGAGTACAAATGACCGAATTTTCCTGGGTTGGGCAAGCGACTCAGTACGCTGACTACGGCCTTGACAATACCACCTAACTTACATCTGAAGATTTTGTTGGAATATACGTCGTAATATGATTAAATTAAATATGCGTATTACATCGAACGACACTACATTTAAAATTTTCAGTTGAAGTGAGATTACATGCACTATCGCGAAGTTTGTTTACTTTGCAAATGAGAAGGTATACTTGGTATAATAACATTAAATAATTCAAATAATTTCAAATGACGTAGCGCTATGAAAATAGACTAAGCATGATACGGTAACCTTAAAATTGTGAGATCATCAGAAATACATTTCAGAAATAAAAGCGCAAGTAAATTTTAACTAGGTGAAGTTCTCAAAGTCAAATACTGATAGCAAATCGGTCATCTAACTTCATAAAAAATTTGCCTCTATGTTATGCCCCCGATGTTATGATTTTACTAACGAAATTGGAATCCTTTGCTACCTAATAATTGTAGATAGAAATATTTTTTAAGGAAACACTCAAAATTAAAGGGAAATAACTAGGTATAGGTACAATCGGTGAAGGACAAGAAGAAACGTCATTTGATAGAGAATAAAGACTAGAAGTTTTGAAAACCCTTACAAAAAAAAATTATAATGTTTGGAAAAACTATCAATTTCTCTGAAACTTGACACAGTACAGACGCAAACTCTGGAAAATTTTTCGAGTGAATAAAATTCCTCAAGGAAAGCAAATTCAATAGTAGTCTAGGAAATACAAGCCTGAAGAGAAAAATGTATTTTCCGCTGATGAAGATTATTCTCGGGATGTATAATAAACCATTGTTATCAAAGGTAATGATTTTTTATGTTTTGATGGAAAACTAAACTAAACCATAATAAATATGTTATTTTGACTTCAACTAGAAATGTATAACATCAATTAGCCCAACTATTGACGCAGTCTGTGTCTGTGTCTCAGTAAACAATAACTTTAATATTATTCAGCTTCACTTTGTATCTGTATAATATTTGTTTTCCCCTCTGTATAGCTAATGGATTATATTCCTGATTCACACTCTCACAATTATTTTT